>CM063245.1:23107058-24418725 GCA_032158295.1 Pycnopodia helianthoides
TCAACAAACAAAAAAGACATTAGACCCTTTTACTTTTACTGTAAAGTTAACTTTTATGGATGGGAACATCATAAGCTGTGAGTTTGTGTTGCGGTCCGATCAGAGACGACTTGATGAGGAGGAGCCTACCCCAGAACGCGACACCTTGTTGAGGCCGGAGCTGTCATCGTCAAGCGCAATTGACTCAACACCGGAAAGGATTTTGTGAAATGGATCGAACTGTGTGAAGAAACTTACTGCCTCCGGAAATATTGATTACAAACATAGGATCCGCCGACACCACAGACAGGTGAACCGCCGGTTTTAGCATAATAAATAAATCAGTTCATATTGAACATACTGCTATGACGAGTTCCTAGTACTTTACACCAATATGAGCCGGCTGCAATTTAGCAACCGGAGGTATGGTGTTCTATCCAAGAAACTTTACAACAGTGTGTTCTACGTGGTGACAGAAGTGTTTTCCGTCGCGATAGAAGTGTACGTTGTGTAACGAGACGGGCAACACTTCTCTCGTCTACCGCGATGGAAAACTATAATACTGCTTCGTCCCCGTTTCGTGCAGATCCCACACAGTGTTAGCTGACTGTGGTGTAAGGCTTGAGTGCACAGCCAGAAATGGGATCATTCATTTACATTATAGGGGACAAAAGTACACTTCGTACGGAGTGGCAGGAAGCAAGAGGTGTTTATAACAAAAACCTTGTAGTAATTGGGAGTGTGAGCGCTCGACGTGCGACATGAGCGTGTTGAGGCCGGAGCTGTCATCGTCAAGCGCAATTGACTCAACACCGGAAAGGATTTTGTGAAATGGATCGAACTGTGTGAAGAAACTTACTGCTTCCAGAAATATTGATTACAAACATAGGATCCGCCGACATCACAGACAGGTGAACCGCCGGCACGGATATTTTCTGTTTTCGCCAACGGGAAGATGCTTGCTTGGAGCCAAGAGATACACAGATTGCGTTGTGTTGTGCATGATATAGTTGTGTTATGACATATACCAAATGCTGAGTTCAGTGAGTGAGCATTGAATAAGTTGTTCTAGCATAATAAATAAATCAGTTCATATTGAACATACTGCTATGACGAGTTCCCAGTACTTTACACCATTATGAGCCGGCTGCAATTTAGCAACCGGAGGTATGGTGTTCTATCCAAGAAACTTTACAACAGTGTGTTCTACGTGGTGACAGAAGTGTTTTCCGTCGCGATAGAAGTGTACGTTGTGTAACGAGACGGACAACACTTCTCTCGCGACGGACGACATTTCTACCGCGACGGAAAACAATACTGCTATCGAAACGATAGAGTCCAAGCGGCCAAAAACGAAGAAGTCGTCGCGTAAAAAAGGATCTTTCAATTAAAGGTATTATTCAGGATTGGTAGAGCTGACAAAATAGTCGCAGACAGTGTTCATGTTTTGTGTGATTCGACATATGCATGAACAAACAAAACAAACCTGTGAAAGTTTGAGCTCAATTGGTCATCGAGGTCACGAGAAAATAGTGAAAAGAGACCTTATGTGTTTTCTGTTTTTTCATACATCGAGTTTTTATCACGCGTGATAAAACCTATTGTTTTACTCATTTCTCAGAAACGATAGCATTTTAGGCAGAAATATTTTAAGGAACTCTTTCTACCATTACTTATACTTTAAGTCATGTAAGTTATGTGTGAATCTGTGAACATTTGTGTTTTTCGATCTTTCCAATAGTGTACAGGGCCTTTAAAATTCAATTTAACCTCTTTCAGTGCCAAGGTCGTACATTCGTCACCGTTTTCACGAAGAGGAAATTTCTGAAAAAAGTATACATTTTGGCAAACCGATGTTTTTACATAATTATGAATGTTACTATTGACATCAACATTTCCTCTAAGTTTCAAGTGAAAAAACGTTATACTTTTTGAGGACACTAATTAGCACAAGGACCATTTTACCAAACTATCAGGTTTTCGTTTTTCCGAACAGACACACGAACAGTTACATGGAGTACAAAGTGCTGGCACATTGTATGGTGCCCATTGTATGACCATGTACAAACATCCATCAATTCTTAGTATCATGTGATCACGAGAGGGCACGTGGGACATATTGACTTTTGGTGTTAGCTAAATCGAACCAGGGATAGTGACGCCCTCTGTTGTTGGAATTGATCCATGATTCATTTCGGTACGAAGGTCTTGGAACCAAGACTACATACTTCTTGGCTCAAAAGATGTGTTGGGATTTTTAACACCATTTCGTCACAATCATCATTCGCACAGTCTATGTTTTGCAGATTTTAGTTGTTAGACCTATCGTTCGTTTTTTATTTGTATTTTATTTTTGTTTTTCAGAAATATTTTTACAAACGTAAAAATAAACGCTTATAAGCCAAAGATTCCTTGAAAAAAAACCAATTATACACAGCGCCCTCAAAGTTCAAATTTAATCTATTAATTTTTAATCGCTGGTTTTCGTCAAAGCTTTAAAACTGAGAGGGCGGGTACCATTGAAAATGTCCATCAATATAACAGTCTAGTCTGGCACCCATTGCATGCTGTTTACGATACGAACGCTGAATGTCTTTTGACGACGTGGCTGCTGATGGGCGCTCGGGCGGGCGCGCCGCGCCTGGCAGCGATGATTGCACCAGAGCTGTCGTCATGCCCGTTAACTGATCACTTATTTTTAGCTCCGGCTTTTATTTTAATCTTTTAGATATCACCGCGGTTCAAGTACTGGCAGGTCGACCCTTGAACCGTGTAGAGATTTCAGGGCCATTAACTTAGCCGGAAAGTTGCTGGTAACCATCATATTTACATACACGACCAAAAAAGAAACCATCAGAGAGAAAAATGTCAAACGTTGGCTGGATCGCGAAATCGACAGACACTGCTCGATCATCCCCTCCGAATCATTTGACGTCGACTTCGTCAAGGGGTAACCGGGGCTCAACCTGCCCGTGCATCGGTGTGCTGCGTGTCAAACCACGGCTTCTCGTTGGTGTAGTAATGTTTTTTGCAATGGTTCTTGTGTTTCTGCTCCTCCCAAGTGCTAAACGTGGAAGTGGAACGATTCTCACTGAGGACAGTGTAGACAGTATTCTAGCCATGGTGTCAAGTGCAGCGTACAATAGAACGTATCCAATTACTAGCCCAGACAGGACATTAGACGGTAAACGGTTCCGTATCGGCCTAATTTCTGATTTGGATCAGAGTTCAAAGTCAACGACGAAAGAAAATACATGGCTTGGCTATTTCTTAAAAGGCTATCTGACGATAAACAATTACTACGACCACGTTAGTATAACACTTGACGAAGAGCCTGCGGTTTTGAAGTCACAACTCTCGCAGGGAGGTAGGGGGATGGAGTTGTCCGAGTTGGTGACATTCAACGGGAAGTTGTATTCAGTGGACGATCGAACCGGTGTCATCTACGAAGTGATTGGTGATACCGTGGTGCCATGGTTAATTCTCGCCGATGGAAATGGAAAAATTACAAAGGGTGAGGAGAGCCAACAACAAGAAAGGAATAGGAATATTTTCTTGTGGAAAAAAAATGCTTTGTATTTCGTAATGATTGACAAAAAAAAATGTCTTATTCTTATCGATCCAAGGTTTTGATTTTGGACACGACGAGTGAAAAGTGGTGATTTTGTTCAGTATTTACTCAATACTTATCTATCTGGTTCAGTGGTGGTGTCACCAAAACAAGGGGATGGGGTGCTTCAGCTTCAAATACTTTTGATGTATTTGACTAAGCATTGGACCCATTCATTTGTGCATTTTTCGATCTCATAGGGGGGGGGGGTTCCAAAGTTCCACCCCTCCCAATTCCCCATTCCTGTTGGTAAAGCCACTGGTCTTGATAGAATCTTATCACTAGCATGGTTGCAGCGATGTCGGTCACTTCGTACCCAAGTCACTTCGTACCCAAGTCACTTCGTACCCAAAATATCATACCCAAGTCACTTCGTACCCAAGTCACTTCGTACCCAAAATATCATACCCAAGTCACTTCATACCCAAGTCACTTCGTACCCAAGTCACTTCGTACCTCAATTGTCTGAGTCATGTGGCCGGCCAGCTGGACAAAAGACATGTGAATCACGGGCGTGTGTGGTTATTTACGACGGTTGTTTGTTGGTAACTGCTGAATTCTGATTCACTTGGAAAAAGGTTAAAACTGTGTGGTATTCCTAATCAAAATGCCTATTAAAAACGAGCGCTACTTGCCCATCTGAATAGAGTAACAACGGGACACTTTAAGTTTTAATACATGAAGGTTGGTTTTAACATGGAGGAAGAAACCCATGCGATAACAATCGTATCCAAGTCACGTCATTATTAATGCGTATGACTTGACTCGGGTACGAAGTGACTTGGGTACGAAGTGACTTGGGTACGAAGTGACTTGAATTCGAAGTGACTTGGGTACGAAGTGACTTGGGTACGAAGTGACCGACATTCGGTTGCAGAGAATACCCTGTAAACTCTGGTAGCTAGCTATGGATTTTGTGATGGGTGTCTCCGTTAATCGCTTTACGTTATTACTCAGAGCTGGAAAAAACTAGTGATGATAAATTTCAGACTTTTATCTGAATTCAGACATTTTTATGTCTGGCGCGTGAAAAACATGGGGGTTATTTTCCTCATATTTGAAGAAATCATGCTCTTTGATGTACTTTTCTTGCGCTGAAGATGCTCTTAAAAGCTCTTTGACATTTTTTAATTCAGGGGTAATACTAGTACCAAATTTGTTCTACCCCTGTAGATTTGACACTGTTCATAGTTTCAGATGTTCTTCAGCAATTGACTCACAAAAACTCTACCCCCACAGAAAGTGCCAGCCTTGACTCAAACCGGTTCTATCAAATTGGAAGGAGGAGGCCACAATTATTGGCATTATGTTGAATGTGTTTTGGACATTTCATAGTGGAGCATTTCCACCCACAAGCACTGTACGTCTTGAGTAATCCCACCACACTAGTGCTGCTAGTGACATACTGCCTGATGTCAAAATCAGCCAGTCCTACCGGTGGGGCTACTTCTCAGGGAGAACTAATTACATTGGCATGAAAATACAATATAATTTGGTTCTGTTTGTCAAAAGAAAACCTTAAAGGAACATTACAGAATTGGTAATTGTAAAATATACTTTTGATCACAGATTACATAAAACTTACACGGTCTAATGATGATGATAGTAGAAAACATCCCTTGAAATATTTCTGTCTGAAATGCCACATTTGATGAGAAACGAATAAACCAATTTTCCGTTTGGAGTTTATCGCTCAGTGAGCGTTTTATTCATCTGTTGGACCTATTATGATTTCTTGCAAATGTGTAGTCGGTTTTTCACTATTTTCTCGTGACCCAGAGGGGCGATCGATCTCAAACTTCTCCAGGTTTGTCAGTTTATGTATATGGTGGATTACATAAAGTGCTTACACTGCCAGCAACTGTTTTGTTAGCAAAAACCAATTCTGTAATGTTCCTTTAACAGGTATTGTATCCTGTAAAAAACAAAAAATAGCATTGGGTTGAACCAAGACAAATTGACTAGGGCGGGATTTGAAAAAAACAACCTCCGGATTAACGTGCCGAGCGCTCTACCAACTGAGCTATCTGGCTGTAATGTTGTCGGTCTCCCTATTTTGTCAATATCTTTGTTCAGGGTGCTAGTCAGAAGCCATACAACTTGTAACTGCCTTATAGCCAGGAATCACACCCAGAGGGATCACCTTAATGGGATGCAAACAAAAATAAAAAATCGGGAGAGTGAGGACACTTGCAGTCTTCCATTTAGGGAAAACAATTTCAGATGCTTCTTAAGCAGCCTCCATATACAGTCCATGTTATTCTAGTTAGGCCTATAACAACGAAGCAGACTGTGGTGCTTACAATTTTTCTGCTAAGCAAAAATAAGAAGGATACCAGTGGCAAATGGTGTGACGTTTTATTTTGGCCGGTAACCTTATTCTGGTAAGCATGATTTTGTTGTGCTTAGCTGCTTTTTGTGCTTAAACAGCTCTATGGAAATAGGCCCAGTACTCCCCCAAAGGATCATCACACGTATGATTGAAAACTTAAATTCAATAATTTATAATTTATCATCGCTTAGTTTACTGATCATCTTGGATTGGGGGACATTGCTATAAGAATCAACCGCTAAAAGTAGCTGATGAGATTCAGTGGAATTTTCTAAATTTGTACGTTTTTGAATCATGACAGGGTTTAAAGGTGAATGGATGGCCGTGAAGGACCAGAAAATGTTTGTAGGAGGACTCGGCAAGGAGTGGACGACCACAGACGGGGAGCTTGTCAACCTCAACCCCCAATGGGTGAAACTGATCAGCTTCCAGGGTGGTGTTGCCCATTTGAACTGGGTCACGAGGTACAACGCCATGAGAGAGGCTGCAGGTTTTCCATGGCCAGGTGAGGGATTGGGATGCTGTGAAGAAGAAAAAAATACTATAAATTAGTATTACTAGGAAATGCCTTAGAGAGATTGTGCACCCTGATTTTTTTGAAGACTGGTCACAGGGTGTATAACAGGCTGCTTTATGCACTGTGCACTTTAGGAGCAAGGCACCAGTGTTCTGTAGTTCCTAGACACCATTTTTCCATAGGCCATAGGTTCCCGTGTTTCATAGGCCCAAGGTACCGTGTTCCAAAGGGCCCTAGACACCAGTGTTTGTAGGCCCTCGGCACCCTTGTTCCGTAGGCCCTCGGCACCCTTGTTCCGTAGGCCCTCGGCACCCTTGTTCCGTAGGCCCTCGGCACCCTTGTTCCGTAGGCCCTCGGCACCCTTGTTCCGTAGGCCCTCGGCACCCTTGTTCCGTAGGCCCTAGGCACCCTTGTTCCGTAGGCCCTAGGCACTCATGAGCAAGACCTTCATTTGTGCGAGTCTAATCGCTGTCATCCGCACTCCTTTAAAATCTTGTTTGACTTGCAAAAAACAGCACTCCTAAAAATTAAAAAGGATTACAAAAATATATTTTTATTCACAGCAGAAAATGAACTACTGATGTGGTGTTTATTCTTTTGATCGAGTAATGAAACTAAAAATTTGCCAATCCAATTCTGAACAGTTTTGAGTTGTCAGATTTTCTTTACATCGTAAATTGAATATCATGGGCTGTCAGATTTTAAGTGTGAAGTTTGCTCCTCAATAACTAAAGGCGACAGGTCTATAGCTCTCCTTGTTTAAACTCTAAAAAATACAGGACTGGAACACTATACCCAGCCTCGGCAGTCACAAACTCGCAGTGTGGCCTGTGCATGCAGTGCCTTAGTGTTTTCTGCCTACAAAACAACACTTTTTTCTTCTTCTGTGTAACATTTAAAACATCCCATTTTCCTTCTTTATATCCCTTGAGAGTGTTACACAGCACATACAATGAGCTGTGGAACTTCATTTGGTACTGCAAATGTATGCGTAGTCTTACAGCTTTTTGTTTTCCTTTTTTATTTTTAAAGTCTTGTTGGTGTTGTACAGCGGAGCTTGTATTTGATACTTTTTGGATAGACATGTACCAGCATAACCTTTGGTTGCCAAAATGGAACCAGCTCGACGTGATAGGTACCAGTACAATTCTTGGACATTATATTGATTCACTTCCTTACTTCCTGTCCTGTTTGTATTGACGTAATCAGGGTACATGATCCACGAATCTGGCGTGTGGAGTGACATCCACAAGAGATGGTTTTTCCTTCCCCGTCGGGCGAGCAAAGAGCGCTACACCGAGGCAGAAGACGAACACAGAGCCACCAACCTTCTGATATCCTGTGACGAAAACTTCAAGGAGATCCGCGTCAATAAGATCGGGGTCTTGAACAACATTCGGGGCTATTCGTCCTTTAAGTTCATCCCGGGTACTAAAGATACAGTTATAGTGGCACTCAAGACCGAAGAGGACCGGGAACGATAGCGACGTACATCACTGCTTTTGATATCAACGGAAAGATTCTTGTTGCCGATAAAAAATTTGCTGATTATAAGTACGAGGGTATTGAATTTATATAATAGTGGTGGTGATATAGAATTTATTTATTATAGCTGGGGGTGTACATTTTTATTTGTAGGAAGACAAGACGTAGACATTTACATAAGGCTGAACTGGAAATCTCTTGAGCTTTCTTATTCAGGTGTTTTATTTCCTGTTCAGGGCCACCTTGCTTCTATTGTTTTAGTGCGAAGAAAAATTGCCTGGCCTTATCTTAACACTTCGTTTAAATGTGACGCAGCTTCCATTCTGAGGGTCATATGACATTTAAAAAAGGTGTGCACAGCATTGATAAGATTGATGAATGCACACAGATTTGTAAAATTGGTCGTGGTGGGAAAACCTCCCTTGAAAAGCCTTGCTTGAAATGCTACAGTTTTTGGACAATATAAGTTTTGATCTTGCGAGTCGAAAACCCCGATGTTTGAAAACAGTGCAAACATAATTATCAAGAGGGATTTTCACAGGTTCATTATTTAATGTATTATGTTGGGTCACATGAGAGTGCGGATACTGGTCTTTGACAATTGGCAATTTTGTTCTTGTGCTTTGAGGGCATAATAAGAAGATTGCATCAACGCTGCAAACTTTACCACTCAAAATTGTCCAGAACGATGACAGGGGATTTATAACAAGTGGTTTATGGTGCAAATGCTTAGCAGTAAAAACTTTTCAACTTCTCCCATACCGAGGACGTTGCAATGAAATTTCTTTAGGAATAGGTATTGGTGTTTTTTTTTTCTTACCACCTGTAGTTGTAACATCTCATTTTCATTACCCAGTTGATTATTCAGTAGCTTATCCATGAGCGAAAAAAGATAACTAAGCATTTTGGGACAGGTGCATCTCAGTATTGATCTCAACTTTGATGGGACTTTGAATTTAAAGAGGCGCTCCAAGGTCAAATTAAGTTTTGGAGGTCCACTCCTTTTTCCAACAGATAGAGTCCTTATTAACGTGGGATAAATAACATTACAAGTCTCTAACCTTGGGTTAAAACGGTGTAAAATGCCACTGTGTTTGATGCCCTGTATGTGAGTGCATTTTTTGTCAATATAAAAAAAACAATCCATGACGTCACATTTCAAATTTATGGTCTGTACATTTTTGTAATTAATTTTTTTAATTGATTCCTGTACTATGATGATATTCAAAATCGTCGTTGAATTTGAGCTTATGACTGGCGTGGAAATTCCTCTTCGGAATGTACAGACCCGATTGTATTTGATGTTCGATGGCGTCATGTTTAAAACTTCGCTCTGAAAGAGTATCAAATAAATGGCATTTTATACCATTTTAACGTGAGGTTTAAGGTTAATTAATAATTTTCTCAAAACTTTTATGAGGTCTCTTTTAGAAAATGACTGCATCACAAAAGTAAATTTGACCTTGGAGCCGCTCTTCAACTTCAGCTGATTGTATTGTTTCATCTTACAAAAATAGAATAAACCAGATTAGGTCTTTCACAGGCACAGTACGTGTATTTTAAACAGGATGTCTGATCCAGCTTCTGACCTACAAAGTTCGTATTGACTTCATTGATTTTTCAGTAAAGGTAAACGGCATCATTGATCGGAGGTTCAAGTACATTTTGTAGTATCAGCAAGCTACTTGAATTTCTGATCTTACTGATCCGACTTTGTTACTATATATAGAGAACTTCATCATGAAAAAATAGAATTAGCTGTTGCAAACTGCTAACCAACCAAAAGGACCTATGATATAAATGCAAACAACACACTGGACACCTTGGTAATTGTCAAAGACCAATCTTCTCACTTGGTGTATCTCAACATATGCACAACATAATAAACCTGTGAAAATTTGAACTCAATTGGTTGTCGAAGTTGTGAGATAATAATGGAAGAAAAAACACTCTTGTCACACGAAGTTGTGTGCTTTCAGATGCTCGATTGCGTGAGGTCTCAAAATCAATTCAAATATTTTACTGAGAAATTACTTCTTTCTCAAAAACTACGTTACTTCAGAGGGAGCCGTTTCTCACAATGTTTTACACTATCAACAGCTGTCCATTGCTTGTTACCAAGTAACTTTTTATGCTAACAATTATTTCGAGTAATTACCAATAGTGTCCAGTGCCTTTAATGGCTTGACGTTTCTTCGACCCTAGCAGAGTCCTTCAATAGATGGATTGCACATGACGTCATTGACCACCATCTTTGATGAAAAACAATTGGAACGTGTGCACACGCTGCGCACAACTCTCAGCCAATGATAGCCTTTCACGCGTGCACATTTCATCAAAGATGGCGGCCAATGCAAGGGTCTATAAGGCTAACAAATCCATGGTCGAAACGTCAGGCCATTAACTATTTGTTGCAACTTTATCATGACTCTGCAATTTGTTGGTGTTTTTGTCCCATTTAGATCAATGTAATCATAGCGAGGCTAGGAGGGTGAACAAACTGACCATTTTGGGTGTTCGGTTTTGTAATGCACATAAGGAAATATGACTGAGATAAATCTTCTTCACATGTGACTATTTTTGCATAAAACATTCTCGATAAAAACACCTCAATGGGTCCTTTTAGATCACCAACTGAACAGAACTTTTTGGCTTTTCTTCAACACAAGATCTTGCCATTTGTTTTAATGGCTCCTTTAACACTTCTATTAAATATTTTTTTAAAAGTGTATGTCTCTATTTTTACAAAGTACTAAAAAAAATCATAAAATAGTCCTAGGTTTTTACCAGTTTTGAATTTACATGCTACCTCAATAGATTTACTCTGGCACATTTAAAAATGAAGGATAGGGTTTGGGGTTTGTTAGGTTTATCTCAATTTATGATTGCACTGGTTCATTTGTAATTATTTTGTAATCACTTGACTCATTCAAAAGTGTAGAAACAATATGGATAGTTCAGTTTAAAACGTGGTTTTTAGTTGTGTTTATTGTCGTGCCCAATTTCATAGAGCTGCTTAAGCAGAAAATATTGCTTACTATTTTTCTGCTAAGCAGAAAAGAGCAGGATACCAGTCACAAATTGTACTTGTGACATGGTAACCTTATTCTGGCAAACATAATTTTGTTGTGCTTAGCTACTTTTTGTGCTTAAGCAGCTCTATGAAATTGGGCCGAGGTGCCACCCCCCCCCCCACAAGAAACCCAGATTCATGTAGTTCCCTTAAAAAAAGAAAAGGAAAACATAAGTAACTGATCTAACATAGTTTCCTTTGTACATGGAATAGGATTTGCCATATGAAAAATACATGTTGTATTAGTACTTAAACTTTTCCGAATTTTAACACTGCTCACTGATGCTCGAAACCATGTACTTTGCAACCATCGGAAATAATGTGCTCAATAACACGTTTGTGGTATTGCTATTTACATGTGCGGGGTCCATACGAAAGGCTGTGCGTACTAGTTTTCCCGTTCAGATTGCATTTAAATAGAAATGACATTGTACTTGATCGTTGTGAACCTAATTGCAAGTGCCAGCATGTCTATTCGGTGCAGGCCTTCAAGTGGAACGTTGTGCTGTGGTCACAAGCCACCAGTCTGCCCAGCATCTATACCAGCTGATCTATACCCTGCCGGATATGGGGCAGAGGGTATCTCCCTCGCCCCCTAATGTTCCGATATGTTAACACACTATTTCCCTCAAATCAAATCAAGAATTGTTAAACTATATAGCTGACCATGTTTTGATCTACATTATGCCCCCTTTCTTTGTTTAAAAGTAAATAAAAATGGGCAATCAGAAAAAAAGTGAAATGGCAATTTAGGGAAGTGGACAACTGAAACATCAGCCAAGGTATCATTGTGATTTCTGCAGCCAATTTCACGAAGTGCTAGGATTAATCCTAGGATGAGTAACTCGTCCTAACTTAGGATGGGTTCAATGTGTCCTAACGTCTATGGATACGGAACTTAACTCGTCCCAAGTCCTAAGATTAATCCTAAGTTAGGAAGAGTTTGGTGAAATCGACGGCTGGTGTTAAATAAGTTATGTTGAGAAATACTTAACATAAATACGCAAAATGTTGCATTTTTTGTAAGCTCTTTTTCATATATTTCGATGAGCAAATAAACCCAGTTTTGGATTTTTGGAAGGAAGTAAGTGCTGGTTTTGGCATAAGGCCTCGCATACTTCCTACATATCTGGTCTTATTTTCAGCTACAAGAACTGTTGGTATAGTGAAGAGTTTCTTGGAATCAGAGCCCTACATAACCATAATACTGTACACCAAACAAGTAATAGGGTTTTGTTGTACAACAGACCTGGAACTACACAGAGGCCACATAGTCCATAGTTGCCCTGGCCTTGGTGCCCCTTCAAAAGTTTAAGTGCCTGGTCTTGGCCTTGGTGCCCCATCAAAAGTTTAAGTGCCCTTTGCAAAATGTCTGGTCTGGTTCAAGTAGGTACTCCACACAGCCAATTTTTTGTCTCTGGTTTACAGTTTTCTCTTCTTGCTTTTCTTTATTTCTCAACACCTTTTTGTGCAGTAAATATTTGTGTGTGGAAGGTTTTACTTTTGAGTAAATATTTAATTTGTATTATACAAATATTCTTGTGTACACCTTTCTTGTTTTTTTTATAGTATTGATCTGTAATGTTCTTTTGAACATGTTGGATTAGACTCAACATACTTTGGCTTATCTGTATGCATAAAGAAATACATGTTTAATTTGATAGGCATGTGTATTTTTTACCTTGTAGACATCTGTGGACAATAAAAATATTTAGGTATTTATACTGATTGTACGTTTCTAATTGTCTTGTTTACTTCGACTCTGTACAGTGACTATGCCAGGGCCCAATTTCATATTGTTGCTTGAGCAGAAAATTGTGTTCAATAATTTTTCGGCCAAGCAAAATTAGGCAGGAAACCAGTCAAAACTAAAATATTAAATGTCAAGTAATAAACCACATGACCTTGTAAATAAAAAAAGTTGCATCCCCTTCAGGAGATCCCCCGACTGTCGCTTCCCAGGTTGTTTCCTAAACTTGGGTGTGATCCCTGGCTACACGGCAGTTAACGGTTGTATGGCTTCTGACTTGCACCCCCGAACAAAGATATTGACAAAATAGGGAGACCGCCAACATAGGGCTAAATAGCTCGGTTGGTAGAGCGTAGAGGTCGATGGCTCAAATCCCACTCTCGTCAATTTTTCTTTGTTCAACCCCAAACTAAAATAACAAACAATTAATATGGGTCCGATGATACCAGTTGTGTGTTATAAGCACTTGGATGAATGGACACTAAAGTTAAGGGTTGCCCCAGAATGAAGTCTTCAAATCACGAGTCTCATATATTCTTGAGCTGTGCTCGGAGAACCACAATCACAACAAGAACAAGTTAACACCTAGATTATCATTACAATCACAAAATCTAGAATAGGTTTTTGAATCCCTCCACAGTTATTACAACACTACTTGTAACTCCGATAGTAGTTGTTTCAACAATTTTACTTTATTATTCAATCTGTACAATTAATTACTAACATTTTCCATTCAGAATTCAACAAGGGTTTCCTTCATGCAACACTAACTCTCACTTAAATTTGTATACAAGAAACACAACTAGGCATACCAGCAAAAAACAGTTTCCAGTATTAACTTTTTTTTTTTTTTAATAAATGTTGGAAAGCAAATTTACTCACAAGTTATTATTTCTGACCAAACAGTATAAACAGCACTGTTTTTTAAATCAACATGCAATTTCATAAAATCCTGACAAATGTTAATTTAAATGAAGTGTTTTTACTAACATTACTGGGATCTCTGTTGTGGATCAGTGTAACATGTTGCATCTCAATATTCAACAGGATTGGGTCAGCGATATCTTACCTCAAGGGTAAGCATCCACATTTGTTTTTAGCCTTTGCGAATTCAATTATTTTGCTTTGGAAAACAAAAATTGTTTGAAAAACATGAATGTGTGTGGTAAGATATCATTTGCTTCGGGAAAAACTACACCTTGAGTCAACTTTAACACAGGCCTGGAATTACATGGAGGCCATGGCCTCTTGCTGCCCTGGTCTTGGCCTTGGTGCTCCTTCAAAAGTTTCCATAAACTTAAGGGTTTCCAATGGAATTGTCCTTTGCAATATTAAGTATGAAATTCCAGTCCTGTACACAGTTTCTCATTCACACACATTTATAATGTCAGCTACATGTACACAATCCGTTTTCACACCGATAACTCCAGAATGCATCCCTGGTTTTCACATTCTGCACGGCAAATCAAACTATATTAAAACATGGCGCAAGGTCAGGCAAACCAATCTTAACCCTTTAGAGACCATAGCGGCCACAAGCGGCTTCTACCAAAATGCCTATTTCTGCCACAAGATTTGACCTACCTCCATTCACACAAAGGGGTCGTAGTAAAAGCCACGTCTGGAATTGACATTTCCCAATGTTTCCCATGCTGTTTACGTTTTTAAAACTAAACAGAATTTCTGTTTGATATTGTTTTTTTTTATTAGGCATTTTCATTGAAAAAAATTTGAGTACAAAAATCAACGCTAGTAGCCATGTACGGGCATATTGTGATGATTATACAGAAATGAATGGTCTCCAAAGGGTTAAACAGTTTTGGGTATTGAGGTACACGCCCTGATGGATTTCTGTTGGAGTCAGCAATGTTCTCTGTCACATTGCCTTTGAGGAGTTAAAGAGTGTTAAAGAGTCCGACCATAGTGTGCTACGGAACGGTTCATCATCGTCAATCTGATCCCTCGTAGAATTTAGACAAGAAGTCCGTTTTGGGCGGTTTCTCTGATTCCTGGAAGTATCTCATGATGTGGGTCCGCTGTTTCCACACTTGGATTGTCTCTTCAAGTTCCATCTTACCCTGTGAAGATTAAAAAATGGGACATGACTGTAAAAGAGTGGGCAAGGGAGGGGGGGGGGTTGCTTACCCTTGATCAGCCACTTCTCAATATTCACGTAGAAGACAACACTAAAAATGAACGGTTTGACTGGTTTTGAAGATAAAATGTGTACAATTTGATGATTATTTATGCAGAGTCCAGTCTATACTCAATAAGAAAAATTCTGCTGGTAGAATTACACTCGCCTTTTTGAGATATGGTGGACACAAGTGAAGTCTATGACACTACTAGGCTTGGGTAAATTTGTCTGTATACACCCAAACCAAACAGTGCACTCCTATCTATAGTGTCCGCCATGCCTCAAAAAGCCTAATGAGCTACAGGTCAGCCAGTGGTGTGCAAATAATGAGTGTTTAGCATTCGTGCATTGGTGGGAATATTTTCACAAATGTTCCAGGGAATGGAACATTCCATCCTTCAATGAACGAAAATATTCTTGCAATTGCACGAATGCTAAACATTCATCATTAAACGGATCTTCATCATTTGATTGGAGGATAACACTAAACAAACAAACAAAATGTACAAGATTGGTTTCTGGCATTCACTACGGGTATTTTGTACTACTGTGTGTAACATACATGTAGCTGGTCTAGAGTGCAAGGAAGTGAAGAAAACGTACGGTGAATACATGTGTAGTTACATGTAGTACCAAAATGCATCATGCATAACTAACTTTTTCGGGTCTGATTTCTGATGCTTTTTAAGTTTAACAAAAAGAAGCTTAATAAAGAATGCAGTGTTAAGTTAGCTTGCCTGATCAATTTCAAAAGGTTTGGCCTTAATAACATGAAAAAACCCTAGTTTTTGTCACCATTTTACAAAAAAAATTACTTCAAACTCAAATCCCGTTTTCCGTTTCAAAGGGCAGATTCCGCGAATTCCGTCCGTTTTCCGCGATGGCGGGAAATCATTGGCCCTACGCATGGTTTATGATGTAGGCCACGTAATGGTTTGATTAATGAATGCCCAGTGACCAACAGTCCTCCAATCAAATGATAAGGATCTATTTGTGTGTTATACAACAATAAATAATAATAAAATAATAACGGAGTCTTACAAATGTACATGGCACATGTATCTACCAATAAGGTACTCAAGGCGATTAAGAAATATTGTAACTGTAAAACTGTACTGAGAGTAGAACAGTGGTGTACATGACATGTAAGTCTTAAGTTTGGCATCAGTCTCAGATTCAGATTTAGTTTCAGAATCTTGCGCCAAGTCTCTGACCAAGTCCTAATTCTGACTGATCCTTAGCATTACCAGTACTATTGTCCACCAAACAACTGACATTAAAATTAAGGGAGTTTCAGATTATTGCATATAAACAAATTAAGGAAGTTGAGATGAACAATGTCTGAATATCAACGATACACAAATATACTTATGGTGTAGCACATCACTCGTATTAAATTTGGTTTTGCGCTTACACCAATGTGTATTAACCCTCTTGCTGTCTGACCATTTCCCAATACCATTCACTGTGGTTTTGAATGATAGATAAACTATGCCAGCATGCAATATGATACCATGAGGGAATGCATGTACACAGTACACAGTTAGTTCTGTGCACAGTTGTGTCACCGTACACAACCTTGGACAGTCGAATGGTTTCAAATGGTTGGTCAACTCACTGGAAAATGTTGCCAAGAGTCACTGAGAGTAGGAGGGTTAAGCACTGTATACTCAGTACTTTGCCGAGCTTTGTGAAAAAAATCCACAGGCAAATTACTCGGGGGGAATTCGAACCCACGACCTTTGCATTGCTAGAGCAGATGTCTTATAATACCACTAGACCACCGAGCTAGTCCGATGGCTAGAGTTAGTTCGAATCCTTTGCAGCGGGTACTGCAATGATTTAAAGATGTTAATTTTTGCATCGCCGGGGATAAAGATAAAGAAATTTTTTTTAATTCTTTATCCCCAATGCAAAAATTAACATCTATTAAATCGTTCATATTGTTGAACTTCTTGACTGTTCTTGTTTCAATGCAACTGTACAAATAAGATCTAAAAGGTCATATTCTAAAATGTTGTAATCTCTTCCCCCCCCCCCCCCCCCCCCGAGTCTTGTATCTACAATGAATGGGTCTTGGTCTTGGCCTCAGTCTTATTAGCCCTCTTGCTGTCTGACCATTCAATACCATTCAAGTGGTTTTGAATGATAGATCAACTATGCCAGCCTGAAATATGATACCATGAGGGAATGCATATGTACTCAGTACACAGTTAGTTCTGTGCACAGTTGTGCCACCGTACACAACCTTGGCAGTCGAATGGTTTCAAATGGTTGGTCAACTCACTGGAAAATGTTGCCAAGAGTCACTTCACAGTAGGAGGGTTAGGGTTTCAACTCTTAAATACAATAAAACTGAATGGTACATGATTTGATTACTGGTGTTTATAATTATATGTACAGACCTTGATGACTAATAGTTCTATGGCTCTCGGATCTTTGACATGGGAGTTTTTCATAAACATCTCTCGTAGTTTACCTCGGCACTGATTCACAGTAAGATCCAGCTGGTACTGTCGCACTGTTGGGGGAGACAAAACAACAATCAGAGTGATCACAAGCTTCAGGGAGACATATTTATATCAGAGAGAGGGGATTATCTTGGCAATTTTGTTTAAAGGCAAAGTATACCTTTGGTTTTTGGAACCGTTCGGAAGAACAATCCGCCATTGGAATACACAATCTGAGAAATGTTTCTGACAGAAACGCTTCTCAGATTCAAATTTTTTCTGATAAAAACTGATATATTTGTCCATAACCATATTACTCCGAAGTGAAATGATTCTCAAAATGCTTCAGGGCTATACTATACTCAGCAAAGCAAGAGGGTATGGGTGAGAACAAGCAGAAAAGGCCTTTTCACACTATCGACCATCGATCCGTGTCGAAACTTATCCGGATAGGGTCCGTGTTGGTTCGGTAAAATTTCAAAACGGATACAAACTGCTTCGCTTTCACACTAGCTCTGCGCGAAATCAGCTTTTGGGTTACACGTGTAACTTCCAATCCCGACATTGTGTGACCATTTCACACTGCAAGGTCTTACACGGATCGAAGCAGGACGCGTAGCGGCGCGAGTGGCGTGTAGTGGTTGCGTAGTGGCGCGTAGTAGTGCGCACTGACGCACATAAACGCTTTACTTTTTATGTACGCAGCGCCTTTTTGTACGAGGCTTTTCTTTACGCGCTGGACAAACTGCAGCGTGCGGATGGCGACGCACACTCAACACGGATAGAAAATTAACGCGGAGGTGTTCACACTACGGCTTTCGATCCGTGTTGGAATCTTCGACACGGATAGAGATTTATCAACCCACCTCCCGGGCAGGGTTGGTTTTGACACGGATAATGCGCCATATCCGGATCGACACCGTGTTGAAAAATTGTAGTGTGAAAAGGTCAGTGCACATTACACGGATCGTATCAGTGTCCAACACGGAAATTTTTCGTAGTGTGAAAAGGCCTATAGCCTCGTTTCACGCTCAAACATCCTGATAGGAGGAACCAGGTTGCTACAGACCTACTGTAATGAAAGTAAAGTGGAAAGTTGCTAGGTATTTCTGAACATTCTAAAGAATTTTTCCCACTTAAGATGGGTAAACAGTTCAGTAGTTAACCATTATTAATACAATGCTAGCCTCTTTCGCAGAATTTCAAACTTTTTTATTTTATTTGTTGACTTATCCAGGGGTGCGTTCCACTACTTGCGCAAACAGATCGCAACCGTTCGCGCAAACGTTTTGTGATTGTTTGCGACCGAGTGGAATGATTTGTTGCGCACTTCAATAATGGCGGCGCACTGTAATGGAGATAGAGACACACCGGTGTGTAATTTTTGTAGCGTTGGCTTTAGTAGTCCTCTTTTATTCATCACGACATCAACTTATTGAGTTTTTATTTCAACTCCACTGAAAACATTTTAATTGTTTTCGTTACAAGAAAAAACCGTCGTCTGCTAACCTTTCAGTTATCTTCATGCTGTCCGCCATTTTTCAAACCACCCACCAACACCTCAGAAATGCGTTCGCCTACGGTTGCTAACGTTCGCCAGTGTTGGCAGCGCACAACTCGTTCCACTCGAAATTGTTGGCAAACGTTGGCAATGTTTGCGCAAGTGGAACGCACCCCAGGCTTGTTTTATAATATTTACCCTTACAGTCCCAACACCTTCTATATATCTAATTGCCAATAGTGAAGGATTCACAATGACTTGGGGCGGTAGGCCCATTAATCATTGCTTATTACATGGCCAGACATTCCAACTTTATCTAAGTCCAAACAATTTGGTGTGGAGTGACATAGGAGAAGAGGATGTGGGAGGAATTGGGCCCCACTCTTGCCAAACTACCTAGTCTCTTTAATTTTTATCTCAACACCAACCCCCCCCCCCCAAGAAAAAAAACCAACATTCAGTTGCAATAACTTTCTTATGAGTAGACATCAATATATAAACCGTTGGATGCTTCTTGGAAGGTGAACTGTAAATTGTACATACAGATCCAGGGCTCGAGTTTGGGGGAATAAATCCACAAGACTTGCAACAAGGGCTTGCAACTCAAAATATTTACTGGACGAGAATTCTTTTTACAAGACCAGAATTGAAATGAGAAGAAAAAGCACCCGAAACAGTTTCACAATTGAACTGTTTGAATTTGAACAAGCACTAAAAGAAGATTAATCTCATTTGTATTATGTGTTTAGTATTCTTCAATGATCAATCAGAATTATCTTTGAAAGTCAGCGTTTGAACACAAACACAGGACCACCGGACTTGTCTGGTCACGAATTTACTGGCCGGGGGGCTAAAATCACTGGCCTTGGGCCTGCGGTGCAGTGTAAAATTTGAGCCCTGAGATCATACACGTACCAGGCCCCTGGAATTACACAGAGGCCATGTTGCCCTGGTTCTGGCCACAATACCTCTTCAAAAGTTTCCCATAGCCTTGAAAATTTTCAAATGGAAGTCCCCTATTCAAAATGTAAATGGCCTTGAATTCTAAAAGATGAAATTCCAGACCTGACAACCATTTAAAAGTATATAGTATTGACACATGATGAGGGCATGACAAGGGACTTTGTGGAACTGTAACATGAATCCTTTTTTAATCTTCTGTTCATGAATGCAGATTATTCATTGTAAACTGAGAAAAGAAACGTGACCCAATTTTATTACAAGGACTTATACACCTATCAATTGTAAGACGCACTGTAGGACCCCCGGGGAGGGTGCGTCAAGTCTGCGTCATGTCTCTCAAAAAAGTGACGGTGGGTACATCAAAATCCAATAGTGGTCAGTCAAAAAATCTTTAAGAGGTGCGTCGAGGTACGTCATGTTCCGTCGATGTCCATTTCAACATGTATTTTGTTTATTTGGTGGAGAATCAAATAATGAAGCACCTACCCCTCCCCGCCTTTGTAAAATGATGTTGGTATTTGCAGACATTCCAACCTTTAGATGCCACAATCCGGGAGGTCTCTCTTTTGACAAAAGTCATCTGTTGATATTTGCTATATTTAATGTGGCCGCGATCGTGATTGCGATCGCGATCGTTTATTTTACAGTAAAACACGCATCCGCTGTCGTTCGGAGGACCGTCCAAATCTGCAACAAGTGTGTCAATTATTTGACTCAGGGTTGGTCTTTGGACACGCAAATCTGACTCACATATGGACAGTGATGCACCCTCCCCGGGGATCCTGTAGGCTGTAGTGCGTCTTACAATTGATAGGTGTATTACATGTAGCATTAACATCTGTGTCAGATAAACAATGTTTACAATCTGATTAAATGAGAATCAACTATTTTTTAAGTAAGGTGATGTGTCTTTGACTGAGAAGTAATACGATACAATAATGACATTGCTCGATCACAGATCAAAAGTTCCACAGCCTCACCTGTACCAAAGTACCAGTGATACCTTGCAAGTTCGACTGCTAAGTAGACAGAATTTTGTATGTGTCAGAACCCTATTCACACTACAAAGCCAATTCCAAGAAAATAAAAAATCACAGGAAATTCCTGGAGAACTTTAACCTCCAGACCATGCTCTTCAGCTTTTTAAAAAGTATACTACCAGCAGTCAATTTCACGAAACGTTTGGCAACTGCGTAAATCCACTTGTGCAACATTTAATGCAAAAGTTTTGCAGCAGAAATCTTGCACAACAAGTGGACTCATGAAGTTAGTTGCGTAAAGTTTTGTGAAATCGTCTGCAGGCTAGTAAACTACGTGTATGCGTTTTACTTGTCCCTACTCAATATGCCCATTGACTGGGGGTGGGGGTACAATACTACCATGGAGCATGGAGAAATGAGTATCATTACAAACCCCCTCCCACCTCCGGCTCCCCCCATCCCCATCCCATCCGAGTTGATCGAGTAAGGCTGGCCAGAAGAAAGTCAAGTTAAAAAGTTAAACTGCTATTATTACCAGTTTCAGGCAATTCTCTGTACCAGGCTTTGTAAAGCTGAAATACCCTTCGTCTTGCTGCTTCAGGATCGTTAGACATCATAGGTTTAACTTTTCTTGCGACCGCAGCCGCTCTTGAAGCGTGAGAAGCCATCTTGGATTTCCTTTAATCCGGCCGGTGAAAAGACTGTCGACTACTGCCGCTGCGTAAAGTACTAACAGACATGCAAGACAACTCGTCCGAATAGCCTAGCCAAACTTAGATCGTACATTACATGTACACGTACACATATGAATACCAGTCAACTCGCCCCAGCAAAGTCACCCACTACAAAGTCGCCCCCCAGCAAAGTCGCCCACTACAAAGTCGCCCCTCACTTACAAAGTCGCCCCCTGTCAAAGTCGCCCTCACAAAGTCGCCCTGACAGAGTCTGAACCGAACATAGACAGTTTTCTGAAATTAATTAAGCATGTCAATCAAAGATTGTATAATTATTGCATATTTTAATCCGTACCAGAAACATATTGTTATATAGCTAATTTTTTTTAATCAATTTGTTTTAACAATAAACAGTTATTATGACATGTTCAGTGATTTTGTCTGTAGGCCTAGTGTTTGAATCAAAGCCAGTTTGAATTTCCCTAGGGTGGGATAATAAAGTTTTATCTTATCTTATCAAAATACATCAGTGATCGAATTAGGGTTTCAATTAAATTATGCAACCTGTCAACTTATCACAACAATAAAACTTAACGAACATCAAATAATGTATCAAAACACATCAGTATTAGAGTTAACAAACTTTTATTCAATTAAACAACATATAGACTATAACAAAAGAAGGTTTGGAATAATAAAAAAAACAATTATTAAAAAAAACTTTATTCATATTAGTTCTTTATATGTAAGCATAAGTAAATAAACCTTATAATGTTTAGAATTAACGGGAATAAACATAAGCAAAATCAAATTAGTTATGAGTGTCCCAGAAAAGACGCCGCGGTATTTCATTTATCAAGTAGCCCATAGGCCTAATGTTTTCAATTACCATTGCACAAAAATTTGCCTCAACATGGAGGGGAAAAAATTAAACAAATTGGCTTTGAAGTTTACATGAACATAAAACAAATAAATAAAATGCAACTAAAAACAAACCATCAGTTACCATCAAAAATTTGCCTCAACATGGAGGGGGAAAAAATTAAACAAATTGGCTTTGAAGTTTACATGAAGATAAAACAAATAAATAAAATGCAACTAAAAACAAACCATCAGTTACACGGAAATAACATATATTTTAAAGTTGGAAAAAGTAGTATTTTCAAATATAAAAAAAGAAGGTTTTGAAGTTTAAAAAAAAATGTGTCTTTTTGAGAAAACTCAAACTCAACCATTGCAGAAAAATTTGCTTCAAATTTCGCTTTCGAAAAGTCGAAGTTTACGCCTCGTCATGGTGCATTGCCAAAAAGGGCGGCACAACCACGCAACAGTTTCTTGGCACCGATTTCGCCGTCGGTGTATTTGTCCCATAGTTTAAAAATACGTGCCTGGTTAAGCGTGGTAGCACGTCGCTGGCGCTTCGTCAGCCTCTTCTCGCTTACCAGTCGTACCTGCATGTTAACCATCTGGGCTTCCTCGTGGAGCAACCTGATAAGGAAGTACATGTTAAGGTTGCTCCTTCCGCCCGCCTTTGCGTTGAGTCTGTTGTGCCAACCTATAATAATGAAACAAGACACGAAAATAAATAATATGAATGAGAGGACGTTTGGGCATTGATCGATTATCTTTTGGTTGAAACACTTAAAGGCACTGGACACCTTTGGTAGTTTGTCAAAGACCAGTCTTCTCACTTGGTGTATCTGAACTTATGCACATAATAAACCTGTGAAAATTTGAATTCAATTGGTCGTCGAATTTGCGAGAGAACAATGGAAGAAGAAAAAACATTTTAGTGAGAATTTTATGTTGGTCGTTGGCAGATATATTTGGGGTGACCGAAGGAGCCAATGACGATTGCGTCATTAAAAGTGTTAGTGGTGGTGAGACCGCAGGGATATTTTTCAGATCCCCTTCATATAGCAATAACATGTTTTCATGCCTTCTTGGTAATCATCAGTTGCGTGTGTGGTTGATTCTTAAAGCCTGGTTCATACTTCCTGCGAATGCAAGTCGAAATTCGCATCGCATTTGCATTCCCAGGAAGTACGAACCGGGCTTGAGTCTGGAAAACCAAAACTAACCTTCAACGTCGTTGTTTGTTCTCACGCTCTGTAAGAAAACAGTCCAGTGCTTCGGGTTCCAAACCCCCGTCAACCACGTCTGTTCTACATATTCGAACAACTGCAAAATAAAAAATAGTTTTTATGAAAAGGTTTTATACAAACATTTTAGTTCGAGGACTAGCATAAAAATTTACTTGGTAACGAGCTGTTGATAGTATAAAACATTGTCGGTAACGGCTCCCTGTGAAGTAACGTACTATTTGAGAAAGTAGTAATTTCTCACTAAAATTTTGTAGATGTTTTTTTTCCATTATTCTAATTTTCACAGGTTTGTTATTTTATGCATATGTTGAGATACACCAAGTGAGAAGACTGGCCTTTGACAATTACAAGTCAACTTACCTCTTGCAGCATGGGTGTCCCTGCTCTCTCCTTCAAGGCTGTGAAAATCCGTGGAATTACCTCAGCCGGCAGGAAGGGGAGTGCCATCAATTCTTTGAGGAGTTTGTATGTGTCTGCCTTCTCATGATACGCTCTCTGCAGCCCCACCAACTGAATGTGGCGCCATATGGCTTGCTTCCAATGGAAGCCGCAGCCCATACACTTTACCTGCAATGAATTAAATGCAAATTAATAATCAATGATAATGATATGTTTTCCTTTTTCCTATCCAGCGAAATAGGGACTTATCAGTGATATGCGCCAGCAATATGTGTTAGCAAAAACACAATTCTGTAATGTTTCTTTAAAACTGTTCTAGGGTGTGGCAGTTTTTGATGTGGTGTGTGAGATTGTTCCATATGTGAACTTACATTTGGGAACACAGATTCCATTGCCCTCCAGAGGCCAACCTCGAAGTCCAACATGACCTCCTGAATGGCAGTCTCTGGTATGGCAGCCTCAGAGTCCAACATGACCTCCTGAATGGCAGTCTCTGGTATGGCAGCCTCAGAGTCCAACATGACCTCCTGAATGGCAGTCTCTGGTATGGCAGCCTCAGAGTCTAACATGACCTCCTGAATGGCAGTCTCTGGTATGGCAACCTCAAAGTCCAACATGGCCTCCTGAATGGCAGTCTCTGGTATGGCAGCCTCAGAGTCCAACATGACCTCCTGAATGGCAGTCTCTGGTATGGCAGCCTCAGAGTCCAACATGACCTCCTGAATGGCAGTCTCTGGTATGGCAGCCTCAGCGCCTTGAACACAGCCTTGTAGTCGGAAGACTTTTTACCGGACATTATTACGTAGCACAGGGGTACCTGCTTCACCATCTCGTCCTTCTTCACGAAACAGTGGACTGACAGCAACTGGTAAAATGGACTGCGGACGACCTTGAACGTGCCGTCCACATACCATCTCTTGGCAGTCTCAAGAATTGCCAGCTGGTCCGGCCGTGCAAATAGTAAATGGCGGCGACCATTATGTCGGACCACGTCCTTCAACAAGAACCCTACAAACAAAATTAGATATAAATATACATAAAAGATTTTTCACATAAAAATAAATGATAAGTTTAACTATAACAGAAAGAATTAATTGACAAAAGATTGACTGATTGAATATTTGTATCCATCGCTTTCACTTGATGTTTCAGTTTGATGATCCGATGTAAACTTATTTGGGAATGATTGACACAAGACTGACTGAATATTTGTATCGCTTGGAAATTAATGATGAATTTTGCATGTTACGTCAATAACATTTTGGGGAAAGAAAGAACAAAAGTTATAATAATATTTCGTTCATATAAACAAATCTGCACAGAGTCACTTCACTGCTCCTAGTAACATCTAGTAACTTTCCCCGGAAGTATTTGTGGGAAAAGGCAAAAAAAACATCAAGAAATACAAGGGAGGGATCACCCTGATTGACTAACCTTCAGGAATGAAGCTTTCAACAAGATCAAACCCCAAGTCATGCGGATGATGGGGCCTCTGTGCCTGCCGCACCCTATTGGCTGTCCTCACCAGATTGGTCATCTTCGGCATGGAAGGCATCGGCTGGTCCTCTTCCACCTCTCGGACCAGGACGTCTTCCACAATCCCAGCGGCAGACTTGAAAACGCTTGTTGCCGCCCTGTCCTTAATTTCTCTAACGACCCCCAGCACAACCTCCTCGCCTGGGCGCCCCGGGTGATTATGTGGTGAAATTCCACTTTCAAATGTGTCAGTACCTCTCTGCAGTACCGTTGCGCAGCATCTCAGTTTTCGGTTTCTCACCGAACACCTTTAATAAAAAATTTATATTTAAAAATTAATAAATCATGAACCCGAAATTCATTCTACATGTATCCCTCTTGAATTGTTAAATTGCCTCGCGTTCTTAAATCTCCAGTCGAACCAGCTTTGCTAATTAAATGATGATTGTGTCATGAAAAATAATGACGATATACTAAATTGAACAGAGTGCTACAGGAATTTGAATGCCTCAAAACAAATTTTTTCAAGATTGATGCTCGGACGTTTTGAAAATTACACCTGTGAAGGGGTGTTTTTACTTGGAGGGAGAATAACTCGACGGGCCCAGGGACTCCCCATATAAAATTGAGCAGAGAATAAAAGTTCAAGAGTCAATTAATAATTTTCCCTTTCAGGTTAAAAGCTGTGAGACTTTTATGTATTTTTCGTGTATTTTTGAATATTTAGCATTTTGCACTGTGTGCTATGGGAGATTATTTGGTGGGGTGCACCCCCAAGGTTGAACCCAAGGTTGAACCCAAGGCTGAACCCAAGGCTGAACCCAAGGCTGAACCCAAGGCTGAACCCAAGGGCGAACCCAAGGCCGAACCCAAGGCCGAACCCAAGGCCGAACCCAAGGCCGAACCCAAGGCCGAACCCAAGGCCGAACCCAAGGCCGAACCCAAGGCCGAACCCAAGGCCGAACCCAAGGCCGAACCCAAGGCCGAACCCAAGGCCGAACCCAAGGCCGAACCCAAGGCCGAACCCAAGGCCGAACCCAAGGCCGAACCCAAGGCCGAACCCAAGGCCGAACCCAAGGCCGAACCCAAGGCCGAACCCAAGGACGAACCCAAGGCCGAACCCAAGGCCGAACCCAAGGCCGAACCCAAGGCCGAACCCAAGGCCGAACCCAAGGCTGAACCCCACCAAATAGGAGAAAACAGAGCGAGAAAACATGGTTGTGGTTCGTGGTTCGTGGTTTAGCTTCATATGTCTGTTTGGTATGGTTATATATCTCGGAGTTCAACCTTGGGTTCAACCTTGGGTTCCAAGGTTGAACCCAAGGTTGAACGAGATATATAACCAAACAGACATTATGAAGCTAAACCACGAACCACAACCATGCACGTTCTATGGTAGCTGCCACTGGTTCCCTTTTTCTCAGCAGATGTACTAATGGCGTGTGTGCTGTTGGAGCCAGTGTTTTGGTTAGTCTCTTACCTGTGTCGTTTTTCTCTTTAGTGATGATGAGAATCATGAATATTAATGTTATTATTATAATTTTGACCCCACAACGTTGAACCCAAGGCTGAACCCAAGGCTGAACCCAAGGCTGAACCCATGGCTGAACCCAAGGGTGCACCCCACCAAATAGGAGAAAACAGAGCGAGAAAACATGGTTGTGGTTCGTGGTTCGTGGTTTAGCTTCATATGTCTGTTTGGTATGGTTATATATCTCGGAGTTCAACCTTGGGTTCAGCCTTGGGTTCAACCTTGGGTTCAACCTTGGGTTCCAAGGTTGAACCCAAGGTTGAACGAGATATATAACCAAACAGACATTATGAAGCTAAACCACGAACCACAACCATGCACGTTCTATGGTAGCTGCCACTGGTTCCCTGTTTCTCAGCAGATGTACTAATGGCGTGTGTGCTGTTGGAGCCAGTGTTTTGGTTAGTCTCTTACCTGTGTCGTTTTCTCTTTAGTGATGATGAGAATCATGAATATGAATGTTATTATTATAATTCTGACCCCACAACGTAGAACGCGCGTGCAAACTACTGGGTAAGGAAGTAGGTTAGTAAGTTTCAGTGTAGTAATTATTGCTTCTGAAAATACATTTAACTAAAATACAATAGTTCTGTGTTTTTAGTTTACAATTGACCTAATTTAAGTTAATTTTTGTCGTGACAATTGGACTTGCAGAGTGGCAAGTTTGTGATTGTGGTGATGTCTAAAAAAAAAGATTTAAAAAATACTAACAACTAAAACTATAGTATTAGTATTAAGTAAAAGAGGGATGCAAGTATTTCCTGGTGGTGTGCTATCATAAGTGAATCATGGCATGATCATGGTTAGGCCTCATTGTTGGCCCCATAAATCATTGTTCCAACCAACCATGCACAAGGCTTCATACGTTGTGTAGTGTGTACACAACTCAATGGGAAACTACAACCATGCACAAGGCTTCATACGTTGTGTAGTGTAACATCTATACACAACTCAATGGGAAACTCCAACCATGCACTAGGCTTCATACGTTGTGTAGTGTAACAACAAGTTAATATTCTATATTAGACAGATTTGAGAGCCCCGAGAAAGTGTTTCAGTGTTAAAATGTTGCCCAATTGTGACCTGGGGGTTGTTGACTTCCAGCTTGAGGTATTTTGGACGACATAGGCCCTGAAATAAATGGTCCTATTTGCTGAGAGGTGTAGGGACATTTTTCAAGATTGATGCTCGGACGTTTTGAAAATTACACATGTGAAGGGGTGTTTTTACTTGGAGGGAGAATAACTCGACGGGCCCAGGGACTCCCCATATAAAATTGAGCAGAGAATAAAAGTTCAAGAGTCAATTAATAATTTTCCCTTTCAGTTTAAAAGCTGTGAGACTTTTAAGTATTTTTCGTGTATTTTTTGAATATTTAGCATTTTGCACTGTGTGCTATGGGAGATTATTTTGTGGGGTGCACCCCCAAGGTTGAACCCAAGGTTGAACCCAAGGTTGAACCCAAGGTTGAACCCGAGGCCGAACCCGAGGCCGAACCCGAGGCCGAACCCGAGGCCGAACCCGAGGCCGAACATAGACCGAGGCCGAACCCGAGGCCGAACCCGAGGCCGAACAACCCGAGGGCCGAACCCGAGGCCGAACCCGAGGCCGAACCCGAGGCCGAACCCGAGGCCGAACCCGAGGCCGAACCCGAGGCCGAACCCGAGGGCCGAACCCGAGGCCGAACCCGAGGCCGAACCCGAGGGCCGAACCCGAGGCCGAACCCGAGGCCGAACCCGAGGCCGAACCCGAGGCCGAACCCGAGGCCGAACCCGAGGCCGAACCCGAGGCCGAACCCGAGGCCGAACCCGAGGCCGAACCCGAGGCCGAACACCCGAGGCCGAACCCGGCGAACCCGAGGCCGAACCCGAGGCCGAACCCGGGGCCGAACCCGGGGCCGAACCCGGGGCCGAACCCGGGGCCGAACCCGGGGCCGAACCCGGGGCCGAACCCGGGGCCGAACCCGGGGCCGAACCCGGGGCCGAACCCGGGGCCGAACCCGGGGCCGAACCCGGGGCCGAACCCGGGGCCGAACCCGGGGCCGAACCCGGGGCCGAACCCGGGGCCGAACCCGGGGCCGAACCCGGGGCCGAACCCGGGGGCCGAACCCAGGGCTGAACCCAAGGCTGAACCCCACCACATAGGAGAAAACAGAGCGAGAAAACATGGTTGTGGTTCGTGGTTCGTTGTTTAGCTTCATATGTCTGTTTGGTATGGTTATATATCTCGGAGTTCAACCTTGGGTTCAACCTTGGGTTCAACCTTGGGTTCAACCTTTGGTTCCAAGGTTGAACCCAAGGTTGAACGAGATATATAACCAAACAGACATTATGAAGCTAAACCACGAACCACAACCATGCACGTTCTATGGTAGCTGCCACTGGTTCCCTGTTTCTCAGCAGATGTACTAATGGCGTGTGTGCTGTTGGAGCCAGTGTTTTGGTTAGTCTCTTACCTGTGTCGTTTTCTCTTTAGTGATGATGAGAATCATGAATATTAATGTTATTATTATAATTTTGACCCCACAACGTTGAACCCAAGGCTGAACCCAAGGCTGAACCCAAGGCTGAACACATGGCTGAACCCAAGGGTGCACCCCACCAAATAGGAGAAAACAGAGCGAGAAAACATGGTTGTGGTTCGTGGTTCGTGGTTTAGCTTCATATGTCTGTTTGGTATGGTTATATATCTCGGAGTTCAACCTTGGGTTCAACCTTGGGTTCAACCTTGGGTTCCAAGGTTGAACCCAAGGTTGAACGAGATATATAACCAAACAGACATTATGAAGCTAACCCACGAACCACAACCATGCACGTTCTATGGTAGCTGCCACTTGACCGATCCATTAAGCCCCACCCCTTTAGCATATTGACCAATCACAGCATTGGCTGCCTCACCACTGCACACGTGTGCAGCACATGTGCGTCTCTCCAATGCCACACTCGCGACATGAACGTGCGCGCTTTAAGTACGCGCGCACGCATGTTTACTTTTCTAATGGGATTTTAGCGTGTCGGACTTTGTCGGACTTTCGGTGGCGTATAGCCAAGGTTGTGATTGGTCAACACGTAAGGGGCGGAGCTTAATGGATCGGTCTATTCACTTTCAACCCAATCGTATTCTGTCACGTAAATGCTTTGGGTAATTACCCGTGTTTGCGCTACGCACTGTGTGCATCATTTCCAAAAACAAGCAATGCAGTTTGAATATTCAAGAGTGGGATATGAATATTCATTTTTGGTAGAAGACGAAGGCAGGGTTTTGTAGCTTCATAATGAACACGAGAGGGCGCAACTGCTAAAAATAATATGAGGCTACATTCTTATTTTCTGCTGATGTAGTTTGCCAGCTCCTCTTCACCACTCAAAGAGCTACTACCGAAAAAAATTGTTTCAAAGTAACTTAAAGGAACATTACAGAAGTGGTTTTTGCTAACAAAACAGTTGCTGGCAGTTCGTAAGCACTTTATGTAATCCACCATTACATAAACTGACAAACCTGTAGAAGTTTGAGATCGATCGGCCATCTGGGTCACGAGAAAATGGTGAAAAACCGATTACACATTTGCATGAAATCATATAGATTCAACAAGTGAATAAAACGCTCACTGAGCGATAAACTCCAATCGGAAAATTAGTTTATTCATTTCTCATCAAATATGGCATTTCAGACAGAAATAGTTCAAGGGATGTTTTCTACTATCATCATCATTAGATCGTGTAAGTTTTATGTAAATCTGTGGGCAAAAATTATATTTTACGATTTGTTTTCTTACCAATTCTGTAATGTTCCCTTAAGCTGGAACAAAACAGAACAGAACACGAACAAACACAAACAACAATAATTATTGATATCCTTTTTTTAGTTTGATTTGTTTTCTTTTTTTCAAGAGGAAGACAGCAAAAAACAACAAGAACCAACATTGTCAACAGCAACACGACATGTTGAACAAACCAAAGCTTGTTCTTGCAACCAATTGCAACCAAGGCTTGTTTGCAACCAAGGCTTGACCAAGGCTTGTTTGCAACCAAGGCTTGACCAATGCTTGTTTGCAACCAAGGCTTGTAGCGCATGCTTGAGATACCGGAGGTGGTTGATAGAGAGCAGAAAAACCCGAGTTCGAATCCTGGAATGTTCGTTTTTTTGTTAATGAAAACCTAAAAGGTAATGTATTATACTTCTGAATATTGTAATAAAAAAACTCTTTTTATGAGGACAACATTATAGCACATCGCTTGACCTGGGTTCAAATTCGAGTTGGCCCAGAAAAACTTCTTTTTACATGTTAATCTTTGATCAACTGAAACTTATACTTATACTCCTCAAATTCCCTGCTAAAGAGGACCAACTTTAAAGCCTAAATTTATCAAAAGTTGAAACACAGAACCCCCAGGTTGTGCAGATTCTTATAATTACACAATCTATTAATTGCATGACCCAGCCAAAAACGTTAACATTCAAACGTTACAAATTATGATAATCAGCTTGGCACCTGAATTTTTGCCTATTTAGTGTGGTGCACCCTATAAGCTGAGTATCAAGCATTTTGATCGCAAATGCGATAAAATGAGTTATTAACACAGAACAGGCCGAGTCAATATTGTTACACATGATCTGGGCCCAATTTCATAGAGCTGCTTAAGCAGAAAATATTGCTTAACGATTTTCTGCTTAGCAGAAATGAGCAGGATACCAGTAACAAATTGTACATTTTACATGGTAGTTTGGCTGGTAACCTTATTCTGGTAAGCATATTTTTGTTGTGCTTAGCTACTTTTTGTGCTTAAGCAGCTCCATGAAATTGGGCCCTGGAGAGACTGGGTAAGTTTAGTTAAATTACTGGAGACGCATGCAATATTTACTTCGGATACTAATTGGTGTCTAGCACTGGGCCCAAAACGAAAACGAGCAGAACTGAAATTTTGGCCTACGCACCCTGTAGGCAAAGTATAAAGCATTTTGATCGCAAATGCGATAAAATTAATTACTAAGAACTATCATTCATTATTATAATAACAAAGAACAGGCAGAGTATATTTTTACTCAGAATCTGGAGGGACAGGGTAAGTTTAGTCATTACTCGAGATGCATGCAATATTAACTTCGGATACTAATTGGAGTTTAGCAATGAGCCCGGGCGAAACGAACGAGCATCTATAATTTATAAACTGAAATAAAGTTGGTCTCGACATCCATCCTTTCTCTGGTCTCGAGGTTTACCAGTTTGAAAACCACTTGATGGCTACTGACTTACAAAGATAATTCGTAAGTTTTTGAAAATATTTAGTCCGTAAGTTCTAAAAATATTTAGTGCTTTAAAACCCAACACATGAAATATTTGAATATCTTTCTTTTTTATCAGTTTGCAACGAACTTGGTTGTCATCGTCGTCTGGCATGGCCGTAGCGTAGCCCTGGTAGGACGTCAGTATTCGTTGCACTGCAACGGAGGAGTCCAACCCTGGGCCAGCCGTAGCGTAGATAGCGGGTTTACCATCCACAATGGGGATGGGGGTTTGGAGGTTTTTTCGGTTAGTTTAATAACATGTTCGGCAACCTATCATGCCTCTGAACAAATCCTGTTTTTGTTGTTGTTGAAGATTGAAGTATTACAATACTTCCCGCTTTGATTTGATATGAAAATACATTGTTTGTCTGATTAAATTCGTCCACGAAGTCCAGTCTGAAAAGTGAGCGTGCGCCCAAAAAATTTTGATGCAATAAAACCGCCTAAATTTTTATCTTTTTTAAGAAGGCATTTTAATTAACGATTACCAACAAATTTCCTTAGAGTTAGACACTGCCCTGGGAATATAAAGATGTCACTTGTCAGTCACTTCAGACCTTTTTTGCCACTTCGAACCTTGGTCACTTCGTACTGTCAGCCGAGTCACTTCATACCTTTCTTTGCCACTTCGAACCTTGGTCACTTCGTACTGTCAGCTGAGGCACTTCATACCTTTCTTTGCCACTTCGAACCTTGGTCACTTCGTATGTCAGCCGAGTCACTTCATACCTTTCGTACTACTGTACTGCGATGCTGTGGCTGCGGGCCCTCTGCTGTTCCACTGTTAATGTCGGTTTGGCCCTCTCTACCTTCTTACCGTTAATGTCGGTTTTGTCCTCTACCTTTTTTACTGTTCAAAACTCTCGGTAAACTATGTGCTTGTCCCAAAACAAACATTTTTTGTGTGTGTGTGACTTTGGTGGCATGACAATGGGTCATTTGCACAGGAAAGTGTCATTAGATATAGGGGTGTGACTTTGGCAGCATGAAAATCACAATTGATAAACAAACAAACTCATGATAACACAATCAAAATCTGCATTATTATTTTGTACTGATTCTATTTTTATCAAATAAAAAGTCACAACGGGGCATTACTTCATTTTGGCAGTGTGGCCCTCTCGAAACGAGGCATTATTCCTTCAGAATTCTGGAGTCGGCACGAGGTACGAGTTTACTTGTAAGAAAGTACGAAGTGTCTTGTAAGAAGGTACGAAGTGTCTTGTAAAAGGCACATAGTGTCCAGGGTACGAAGTGTCCAAAGTTTGTAAAAGGTGCGAAGTGTCCATTGTACAAAGTGGTCAAGGTACGAAGTGACCTGGCACCAAATTGACTGGTACCACGGTATTAAAAGATCCACAACAACAATATGAGACTTGACTAACCAACAGGTTGATTCAATGTTTGATTGTTGGGCTGTTGTTGTGTTAGTTTTATGGCTCTCTTTAGTTTTATGGCTCTCTTAAAAGGTACAATATAGAATTGGTAAGAAAAAAACTTGTAAAATATACTTTTTAATCACAGATTTTCATAAAACTTACACGGTCTAATGATGATGATAGAAGAAAACATCCCTTGAAATATTTCTGTCTGAAATGCCATATTTGATGAGAAATTAATAAACTAATTTTCCGATTGAAGTTTATCGCTCAGTGAGCGTTTTATTCATTTTTTTGAATCGATATGATTTCATGCAAATGTGTAATCGTTTTTTCACTATTTTCTCGTGACCCAGATGGCCGATCGATCTCAAACTTCTACAGGTTTGTCAGTTTATGTATATGGTGGATTACATAAAGTGCTTACAGTACACTGCCAGCAACTGTTTTGTTAGCAAACACCAATTCTGTAATGTTCCTTTAAAATAAGAGTAAGACTAATCAAGTAAGAGTGAAAAGAGAGCTATATTAGAAACAGCCCAACAAGGTGGGCTATGTGGTTAGACTGTAGGACTTACTACAAACTTGTGGGTTCAAATCTAAGCTAACCCTCTGATTTCACAAAGACAATTCTAGAACTTACTGAATCACATTTTATTGATATGTGCAAATCGTAATCATCATAAATGTTAAACCAATGTTTGTATCATACATGTAAGAGAGATTGGCTGTTGCCTGCTTTGCGTTTATATCCCCTTGTGTGGGAGCTTTGCCGAGTTCCCTTGTGTTGGGCATTGTCACACAGTCACAGGGGCATTTTATTTAGGGGGGAGCACGGAGCCAGGCTCCGAACACGGTCACCAAAGCCCTGGACTAGGGTCTAGCCCTGGTGAGTGGTACTGGAAGGACGTCAGTCTCCGTTGCACTGCCCCTGTCCCACGGAGACTGACGTCCTACCAGGGCTAGGCTAGGGTCTTGATGGAAGTTCAGGACAGCACAAGGAGTTGGTGCTGCAGGGCATGAGTGTCCCAATGCTTATCCTGAGATGATCAAAATTACTCGAAGATTATTTCTTTCAAAATAACTGATAAATGGGTTTATGCCAGAAAAGTGTAAATTATATTGCATTTCTTTGCTTCGTTACAGACTTTTTTTAGATTAAGTCGTTTGGAAAAGCAAGATAGACACCATGAACAGTCCAGACGACAACACCACAGTGTTTCGAATGATGGGGGAGTTTAAGAATTACATTTCTAAAGACATAGGTAAGATTGTGTAAATATTCAACGAATGAAAGAATGTCTTTTGTACTCCCTACCTAGGCCCACTTGCCTACAGCACAGGGGACCTCAATCCTCAATATTCTCTCCCCTCTGTTACTTCACACTAACATGTTTGGACCCTTGATAAGGTTGGTATGCCTGACCCGAACTCAGTAGTGATTTATAAGCATTTGTTATTTGGGCCTACAACTCTCAGTCCTTCTGAATTCTTCATTCTGTCAAAGAGGATGTACATGTAGACGGATTCGGGAGAATTATGGTTAACAAAAAGTAGATTGTTGTTTACTATGTATTGTTCATAGTTGATGTAAACTAAGTTCCTTGCTCTTACATAACTGCACAGTTCATGTAGAATAAAAGGTCAGTCAGTTATTAATGCTTGAGTAAAAACGTGAAACAAATCTGTCCCTGTTTGTTTACAGTAAATTGCATGCAATTTACAGATTTTAGACCGAAAATTGTTCTTGTGCAATTTTTTTAGAGAAGCATAGAAAAGAGCAGCAGATACGAGAGCGGGAAGGTGAGTTACTGTCGGCACAGAGCCGCATTGCAAAACTTGAAGCTGAGATGAGCAGCTTGAAGACGTCTCACAAGAGAGCCAGGCTGGATTACGAGAGGGATGTAGAAAAGGAACAGAGGAGCAAAGAGGTTTGTTAACAGACGGAAAAAAACGTTCAGAAGTTGAGCACCGACAAATTCATTCGGCATATTATTCGGGTGTGTTGACCCAAGCTCAGGTCGACACGCCTGGCCCAATTTCATAGGGCTTTTTAAGCAGAAAATATTGCTTAACAATTTTCTGCTAAGCAGAAATCAGCACGATACCAGTCACGAATTGAACATGTGTGACATGGTAGTTTGACCGGTAACCTTCTTCTGGTAAGCATAATTTTGTTGTGCCTAGCTACTTTTTGTGCTTAAACCAGCTCTGACTTCATCACTCTGTTGAACTTGGTTGCGCCTTTTTGCGAGTCGGATTCCCCGTGTGTTATAACTTTGCTGTGCCCATTTTAGACAATGTGCGTGCAATTAGACACAAACCATATCTTTGCGTAGTTTGACATGACAGACCATGGGCAGACAATAGCAGTATAGATAGGTTGCAGTATGACGTAAATCGGCCATCTTTACGGGCAGTTTAGAACAAACAGTCGTGCGTTTCGTGTGAGAACGGCGTGCAACACGCGCGCATTTCACGAAACTCATTGCAGGATTGGTCAGTGAACAACGCGGCTGCGTTAATAAGTTGAGCGTTTGACGCAACTGCAAGCCAAAATGCACTTTGCCCGTAAAGATGGCGTCTACTGGGAACTATCTATATGACGTCAGTGTAACATGTGCAAGGGGTCAGTGCTGGTTTGATTGCTAATAGGGTAACTGGAAAGCAGTCAATTGGATCAAGTCATATAGGACTAATGTCATCAATGCTTGTGCTTACTTTTGCAGAAAAATGTGTGTTGGCAAAAGATGGATTAATATTGTATTTATTTATTTCAAACTTTAAAAGGCAACACATGTCAGCAGATTGAATTTTAACTGAATGTACAGTCTGCTCTGTGAAGATATTTCACTTCACCACTTGATGACAAACTGAATATCCGTAGACATTACGTTTCATTACAATTTTTGGAACATCCTCTTTTGGTTGAGTTGGTCATGTCGATTGACCTATAATTACGCTCCCAGATATTCCATTGTGTAGTGTGTACAGGCATGCCCTCGCCCTGCTACGCTTTGTATCCCTTGTAGAAAGAGGGACAGAGGGAACTGGAATTCATGCTCCAAACCTGTCATTGTCACAGGGGTTATTGTGTAATCGCCGATTCCAGACGTTCGTCCTTTTGTTGTACAACATTTGTACAACTAGGATTACGAGCAATCGATGGGCTGCCACCATTTTTTATAATTGTATATATTAGCATACAAATGGGAGGCAAGGCTGTGATTCTGGCATATGATGGCTGATTATCAGCCATGACTTATGGCCAAGGTTTGGCCACCTCACGATGAAGAAATTCCATAATTTCTCAAAAGAGAACAAGACATCCTGGTGCATTTTATGGGAACAGTTGTTGTCTTTTCTTTGTTTAATCAGGGTTTCATTGTGACAACTGTATTCTCATGAAAACAATTTTTTTCTTAGTTTGGAAAGTAATAAAATAATAATACTGTGCAGACGCATGGTAAAAATGTTGTAATATCTTTGTAAAGTGGTTGATAAGAATTTCTTGTTGATACTTATAAGCCATTTTTTGTGATTTCGTCCGTGATCACAGATGGAGCTGGCCGGTCTGGAAGAGATGAAGAGACAGCTGGAGTTTGCCTCAAAGCAGGAACAGCGATCACGCAAGACGCTGGAGGAGACCAGACGAGCCAAGGAAGGGATGAAGGGAAACTTTGAGTCACAGATACAGGACTTGAGACAGCAGAAACTCAAGCTGGAGACTACGCTGCAAGATGTAAGCGTTATGAGCGTTTATGACTTACTAAAAAATAAAACAAGGAAGGTAGTGGTAGCACTTAAAGACTAACTAATTACATAAAAAAAAAACGCATGAGTTTTTCGTAGCAACAACTATTTCATCAGATGCAACAACTCGTCACTGACGCCACAAGCTGACACACTGTGTACAAACCCACTTTTTTTTTAGTTTTCAGTTTTTTGCATGTTTAGACAATGTTAACCAAGGTCTACAATTTCATGAAGTTTCAGTGCTTCAGGAGCTTTACTTTTTGAATTACGATGATGAGGCTAGGCAACTTTGCACCGAAACTGACAATTTTCGTCGCCACAAACTGACACAAACTGACACAAAGGTTCAATTTAGCATTGCAACGCACGGCGCGCACAAACCTCAAAAGTGAACCGACACAAACCTTGGTGTGTAGCGCGCGCTCGCTGACCTACATTTTCACGAACTGACACACACGCATTGTAATACATTGGATGGTGTCAGTTCGTGGCGACGGAAAATGCCTGTTTGCTTAAATTTTGACGCCGCGAACTGACACAAACCTTTCTTACTTTATTGCTGATTAATTTAGGACGAAAAGCAGTAAAAAGCACCGTATGTATGAAGTTTAAAGCATCAAGTCCCCACTATAAGAAAACTAGTTGAAAATACCCCAGAATTTTGTAGGAAAGCTTGATTTAAAAAAACGTTCAACTTTAAACGCTTTTTTTCTCCAATAGCTACTTTTTACTGGTATCTACGTGTGTGTCAGTTCGTGGCGTCGGTGACGAACTACTTCATCATTTTAAAAGATATAAAAAAACAGGAAAAAGTTTACCTGGATATGGCTATTCATTTCGGTGTTTTAATTCTTTTTGTTTCACAGCTTCAGATTTCGAGTCGATCCCACATTTCAAGAATGACAAATGAAATAGCTAAGTAAGTATTTGTAGCTTTCTTGTAGCTCAGAGTAAGCATTCTTTGCATACATTGAGTACTTTCAGATTTAGTTTTGAGTCCTACATCAGAGTCATAACACCCTGGGCCCACTTTCTTGTATCTGCTTACCATGAAATCTGCGCTTACGGTAGACTCATATGCTTTACAAGGCGCTGTAAGCGCAGAATTATGTGGTAAGCAGTACCATGAAAGCTTGCCGTGCAATTTGAAGTGCCAGGGTTCTCCCCAGGAATTCTTCAAAGCTGCGTGGATTATTCTGGACCAAAATGTTCAAAGTTCGGCCCAAGCAGGCTGAATTGAAACATAGTCCTCAGGACGTCTTTTTTGACTTGGTGTTTGTCTTGGGTTTTAAAGGCCCTGTACAATATTGGTAAGATCGAAAAACACAATCTTCACAGATTCACACATAACTTACATGATTTAAAGTAAGTAATGGTAGAAAGGGTTCCTTAAAATGTTTCTGCCTAAAATGCTATCGTTTCTGAGAAACGAGTAAAACAATAGTAATTATTGCGCACGATAATTTGAAAAAACAGAAAACACATTTGATCTCTTTTTACTATTTTCTCGTGACCTCGATGACCAATTGAGCTCAAACTTTCACAGGTTTGTTTGTTCATGCATATATGTTTAATCACACAAAATGTGGACACTGATTTTGAGTTGTTACCAAAAGTGTACAATACCAATACTGTGCAATCTGGGGTATTTGAAATGGTTTTTATCTTTACAAACTTTGTGAATTTGATCTGAAGTCCCACCCTCCCCCTAAAAAAAGTATTTATTCTACTTTTGTTTTGCGTATCGACAGAAATTTATGCATGGGGAGCACTCTGAGTTTTGTTTTATTCCTTCAACAGAATGCTTTGACAAAGGGGCCATTTGTTCAAAAAGTTTGGGTTAGTTTATAGGGTTAATGATTTTAAAAAGTCTCATTTTACCGGAAATTTGTATTTAACCCATCAGGAAGAACTCTGAATGTAAACTATTACAGACTGATGTTGAAGAAGCCAAAACTCGACTGCAGTATCAAATGAGGTAAGAATCTTGAAACAAAGAGAACAGTTATAGTTTTTCGCATTATTACTTTAAAGGAACATTACAGAATTGGTTTTTGCTAACAAAACAGTTGCTGGCAGTGTAAGGGCTTTATGTAATCCACCATATACATAAACTGACAAACCTGTAGAAGTTTGAGATCGATCGGCCATCTGGGTCACGAGAAAATAGTGGAAAACCGATTACACATAGGCATGAAATCATATCGATTCAACAAATAACTAAAACGCTCACTGAGTGATAAACTCTAATCGGGAAATTAGTTTATTCATTTCTCATCAAATATGGCATTTCAGACAGAAATATTTCAAGGGATGTTTTCTACTATCATCATCATTAGACCGTGTAAGTTTTATGTAAATCTGTGATCAAAAAGTATATTTTACAAGTTCTTTTCTTACCAATTCTGTAATGTTCCTTTAACAAGATAAGAACGATTGCCTTTCTTGAATTGTAACCTTATGATAATTCTATCCTTAAACCCAGCAAGTACTTTAACCCTCCTACTGTCTGACCATTTAATATCATCGACCATGGTTTTGAGTGGTGGATAAAATATGCAAGCCTGCAATATGATATCATGTGGTTGATGCGTCTACACAGTACACAGTCAACCCTCCTACTGTCTGACCATTTAATATTATCTATCATGGTTTTGAGTGGAGGATAAAATATGCCAGCCTGCAATATGATATCATGTAATGAATGCATCTACAAAGTACACAGTCAACCCTCCTACTGTCTGACCATTCAATATCATTCACTGTGGTTTTGAATGATAGATAAACTGTGCCAGCCTGCACAATACTATCATGTGGTTAGTGCATCTACATAGTGCACATTCAACCCTCCTAGTCTATTTAATATGCCTAGAAACAAAATCATACGCTAGATTGTTTTAAGGATTGTTAGGGGACCATTCAATGGAAATTAACAACCATGGTCATCTGGAATACTGCCCTCTAGTGTTTAAAACTGAGAAGTTTTATATCAGTAGTTTTATGTGTGTTTCGTGACAATATAAAGACCGCACATAATAACAGACTGTAAGTTTTGAGCATTATTTGAACTTTTTTTGCAACATTTGGGTCTATAAATCCTGGAAATTGATCCATAGGCCATTATTCACATTTTTTAATCAACACTTTCAAATCCTACTACTTCTGGTGAGATTTTCCAGCGAGTTGACCAACCATTTGAAAACGTTCAATATCACGGGTTGTGTATGGTGGCACAACTTTGCACAAAACTAGCTGTAGATCGCATTCAGCACACTATAAAGGTTATCAGATTGCAGGCTGGCATACTTCTTTTAAAGTTCAAAACCACAGGTGGACGATAATTGCATGGTCGGACAGTAGGAGGTTGATTGTGTACTGGGTAGAAGCATCCACCACATGTTATCAGATTGTAGGCTGGCATAATTATATTTACCATTCAAAACCATAGGCGGTTGATATTGATTGGTCAGACAGTAGGGGCGTTTTAAATAAATAAATTGTATGTACTTTGTGGAGACTTACTGTACAAAAAACACCCCATTTTTCTTCCACCATTTCTTTGGCTGTTTTCCATAATTTAAATCACTTTTCTATCAGCAGGATGCAGCAGAAACATCAGATTAATGAATTTTGTTGTTGTGATTGATTGATTGTTTCAGACGTGGCATTGAGGCATCCAGTAACCGCCGAGCCATGGAAGAATATCGCATGGACCTCATGAGTGCTCAACAAAAAATCCAGGTACAATTCTAATTAGAGATGGATATTTGGTAATGTTTGTGGTATCGCCACGGAAATAATCTCTTTTATGAGTTGTGGCGATTCTGAGAAGAACCGGTGGTTAAACAACCCAATTAGCAGAATCGTCACAACTCGCAGAGAGTTTATTTCTGTGTTGTTGCTGCAGACCTTACTAGATTGCAACGTTTCAAACTCTACTTAGAAATGGTCAAATGGATACATTAGTAACTGGGCAAGTGATCAATCACTTTGACCCAATTGTATTATAGCTGCTTGAGCTATTGACAAATTAGCTAAGCATAACAGAATTTGGCTTACCAGAAAATGTTACCAGCCAAAATACCTTGCCATGTCAACTGTCTGTGATTGGTGCCTTGCTTTATTCTCCTTAGCAGTAATTTAAACTTCTACTTCAGCTATGTGATGAAACTGGGCCCAGGTTAGGTAGTTGCAAACAAAGTAGATTAATTAATCTAGTCACTTATTGAGCGTTTTACCCTACACTGCTATGTGTTAAGCACTGTCCTAAGTCCTTTAGAAAAAAATTCCAGAGTCATACCACCCGGGGTGGGATTCGAACCCGTGACCCTTCGCCCTTCTAGAGCTAGTATCTCACCACTAGACGTTGTATGCCTGTGGAATTTGTCCTGCAGAACTCCGGAAAGCACCAGGGTTGGGACGTTTAACCGGTTAAGTGTTTAACCATAAACAAATGTTGAAATCCGTTTCCAATTTTCCTTAATGGATAAACGAAGCCGACAGTAAAATACAAATGAGACCTTCTTTGTTTTTACAGATTGGGTCATAGTTTGGAATGGAATCACTAGAAATGGTTAAACGGTTAAACAGAAGCCAATAGTTCTGTTTAACTGCTAAGGAAAATTAATCCTAGGGAATGCATAACTCTAGAAAGCACTGAGTAGGCAATGCTTGTCACATAGCAGTGTAGGATAAAGACTAAAACAATATTCTTTATCCCCGAATGCAATTATTAAATCTATCATAATAAATATCAAATATTGACTGTACATGGAAGGACATAGTGCTGCAGTGCAGTTGTTTCAGAAAAAAAAATTAGTCACTGTTTGCTTACGCTTAAATAATGAAATTACACCCAGATCTAGAACAGCACAATTACCTTGTGGTATTTATTAATCAGTTCAAACATAGCGCCACTGACTCCAAGGGTTTCTCTGCCTTGTAAATCAGTGCAAATGTCTCATCGTGCAGTCCTTTGTTGTTTAAAGAGGTTAGCGTCAGTGACAGTTAATATTTTTGCGTGGAGCCTCGTTAAACAATCCTGACTTGAAAAGGTAATCGTAGAACCGAATAAAAGCAGAAGTTGTCCAACCTGAAATGTTGGAGTTTTAGTTTGGGAAAAGAAATTGTTATGAAATATGACTTACATACTAGTGATACACACATGTAATCTTAGCACACCGCTCAAAATTGTGCAGTTGTTCAGTTTGTAATACTTATATCAAAGGGTGTCTTTTTAATAATAATAAAATATAATAAGAGCAATAATAATAAAACAGATTTAATAGTGGCTTCTTGTACAGCGCTCATATCCCTCAGTGACGCTCAAGGCGCTTCAACAGTCAGTATTTTCCTGCAAGGTATATATATATGGAGCTACTTTTTGAAGTTTGAGACCTATTCCTTTACATAGCACTTATCTCTTTTCGATAAGTGCACTGGTTTTTTTTACGTGCATTACACAACACACGGGACCAACGGCTTTACGTCCCATCCGAAGGATGCAGCAATGATGGTTAAGTGTCTTGCTTAAGGACACAAGTGTCACGACTGGGACTCGAACCCACACTCTGCTGAACAGAAACTTCAGAGCTTGAGTCCGGTGCTCTTATCCGCTCGGCCACGACACGCCACAATGAAACACATTTCCCCAGATTGTCACAAAGCATTTGTTAAAACCCTGCAGTGAGGGGCAGCTGTCAGCACATGTGCTGACATATTTTAATATTTCCATTGTCTGAACCACATTGTACACACTGGCCAGCTCATATTAACCCAGGCAGACATGTAAACAGCACACTTAGATAATCAAAAAAGATCGTTGAAAAAATGCAAGACAAACTCTCTTAACTTATTAATTAGCCTTTATGGTGTCATGACAAACTGTATTCATTCTTGCTTTTGCAGTCAGGGAACAAGACAATGATGGTGACAGCACGGTAATTAGAGTCTATAGCTAAAACACCTTTAAAGGCGCATCTGAAAGTGACTCCTCTCTATACACCCCATATCCCCTTGAAAGCCTTTTTCCATTAACCCATTTTCTCCTAGTGAAATGTTGACGTTAAAAATCAACCACAAAAGAGGGACATGTTCATCAAGGGCACGAACAAAGCAAACTAATAACGTGAAAAGGAGGATAGAATGGGGAGGCCTGGATATGAAGCAATCAAAGACGGGTTGCAGGGCTGCAGGGCTGCAGGGCTGCAGGGCTGCAGGGCTGCAGGGCTGCAGGGCTGCTGGGCTGCAGGGCTGCAGGGCTGCAGGGCTGCAGGGCTGCAGGGCTGCAGGGCTGCAGGGCTGCAGGGCTGCAGGGTTGCAGGGCTGCAGGGCTGCAGGGTTGCAGGGCTGCAGGGCTGCTGGGCTCACCGTTGTCCTGGTGCTGATCGAAGCTTGTCTGTTGTGATTACATAGAGGCCCAGGAACTAGTAACCAACATATCAGGGCCCAATTTCATAGAGTTGCTTAAGCAGAAAATATTGCTTAACAATTGTCTGCTAAGCAGAATCGAGCAGGATACCAGTCACAAATTGTACATGTGACATGGTGGTTTGGCTGGTAACCTTATTCTGGTAAGCATAATTTTGTTGTGCCTAGCTACTTTTTGTGCTTAAGCAGCTCTATGAAATTGGGCCAGTCTGTGAAGTAATATTAGTGTTCATTGTCATGGGCCTAATTTCATAAACCTGTCAAAGCAGAAAAAGCTGCTAAGCAAATTTTTTTTCTGAGCCCCCCCCCCCCCAAAAGAAATTGAATGGGGCACCGGTCATAATAATGTAAACTTCATAGATTTTTGGCTGGTAACCAGCCTGTTTCTGGTAAGCAATTTTTTTTTCTGTGCTTAGCAAGTTTTTTGTGCATACAGGCTTTATGAAATTGGTTCCAGCTGATTTTTGAAGACAAAGTACAGGATAGGTAGTAAGTTATCCAAATACTCAGTTCTATTTTTTGAAAGCGTTTCTTATAATGTTCATACTAGAACAAATTCTCAAGAATGCATTCTGCATCTCTATTTTGACTTCTTTCTACTTGACTGCTTCCGTTGTAATTGTGTGTGTTGTGCTGTCATTTGGCCTTCGATAAAGACTCTGCTAGCGTCGGAATCTCAGGCCATTAATAATTTTTGTGTGATCCGTCTAAAATACTGTCGAAGTTGAGAGAATACAAGTACCCTCAAGTTCAATATTGCTCATTTTAATCTCTTCTAGGTCAGTCTGCCAACCTGCATTATGATATATGGCGAATGCAGCTGCACAGTATACAGTCAACCCTACTACTGTCTGACCATTCAATATCATCTAGTTTTTCATTTCTTGTTTTCATGCCATTTGAGTTGTTGACTTGTGCATTGCCCTATGTCCTGTACCAGTGTTTTCCACAATTACTGGGACGCTTTTACGCTCGCAGGATGCATAGTGCGCCGGCTTCAACTCAAGTCACGTCGGCCTTTTGAATAGTTGCAACAACATCAATGGTCCGAGATACCTGTGGTGCTTGTAACAATGAGCTCTGGGGGTATTTTCTTCGCAGTAATTGTGGAAAACACTTGATCAGTACTTCACCATTATATCAGTGTCGGGCAGAACCTAACATCGTTGCTCGTTTTTTTTTTTTTTGAATTTTAGGAGTTGGAGCAGAAAGTGAGGGACCAGGAGGACGCTACCACTGTGGCCAACGCCGTCCAAAAAGATGCAACAAGATTGCTGGATCTAGAGAGAGAAACGAAACGGCTCAGAGAGGAAGTCAGTTATTACAGGTTGGTGATACGGATACTGTGTATACTGTGATGATGATGAGGATGATGATTCACAGCATTTGTATTGCGCCATATATCTGTTTCAGAAACATTCAAAAGGCGCGAGATAGCACCATGTAATGGTTTACAAGGTGCTGTGGCGCAATATGCAGCCAGTAACCAGGAACACCGGGGCGAACCCCTTCTCTTTTCGATAAGTGCACTGTTTTTTTGTTTGTGCATTACACAACACACGGGACCAACGGCTTTACATCCCATCCGATGGAGGCAGCAATAATGGTTAAGTGTCTTGCTTAAGGACACAAGTGTCACGACCGGGACTCGAACCCACACAGCAGAGCTTGAGCCCGAGTCCGGTGCTCTTATCCGCTCGGCCACGACACGCCACGTGTGCTTAGCCCCTGGCTACCTTCTTTGCCTCATTTATTCCCCCTCTGTCACTCGTCGTGGTCTGTGATCATCTGGAGCCCCCTTAACTTTTTGAGCCTTGTTCCAAAAGAAATTGGGGGGACAGGGCCCTTGCTACGACTGCTCCTTGTTTGTGGAATGTGTTACCGCTGCACATGATTGAGATGCGATATTGAAAACTTAAGGTGAGATTTAACAACACGAGGTGCGAGATTGAAAACCTAACGTGAGATTGAAAAACCTTACGTGAGATTTAAAATCCTAATGCGACATTGAAAACCCAACGCGAGATTGAAAAACCCGAATGAGATTGAAAAACCTACCGTGAGATTGAAAAGCTTAACCCTCTTGCTGTCTGACCATTCAATACCATTCAAGTGGTTTTGAATAATAGATAAACTATGCCAGCCTGCAATATGATACCATGAGGGAATGCATGTACACAGTACACAGTTAGTTCTGTGCACAGTTGTGCCACCGTACACAACCTTGCAGTCGAATGGTTTCAAATGGTTGGTCAACTCACTGGAAAATGTTGCCAAGAGTCACTGACAGTAGGAGGGTTAACGTAAGAATGAAAGCCCACCATGAGTTCTGATAACACACGAGATGTGAGATAGAATGAGAAGTCAATATGTTTGCAGTAGACAGTGATTACGTGTTTTATTCTTGTTCATTTTATTGTGTTGTTGTTGGGCTTTTGTTCATTCTTTCTGTCATAATCTAACCTCTGTGCCTTCTATTGTCTTCGTTTCCTCCCCATGGTCTGCTTAGATTTCACTCTTCAATTTTGGTAAATGGTATTCTTTTTCTCACAGATTATATTCCAATTAGACAAGGATATTGGTTTTCAACATTGACTTGTAAACTAAATAGGACAAAATTAATTCTCTCGACTCTTAAAGTTAGGGTGATTCTTATAATGACCCAGAAAAAAAGGTTGTATAATTGTTATCTGAAAACCTGCTTATTCCAAAGATGGTAGGGGTAGTATAAGGAAGCATGCTTCGAAATTATTTCGTCTGAAGTGACCCTATTGATCAGAAATCAATACAAGTATGTCGACAAATTTAAAGTTCCGAAGAACGCCTTGAGGTGACTTTTGGAGATTCAAATTTCCATGGTGTCCGTTCGGGAATACTGCAGCCAGAGATGTGGTTAATACCCGCTGCCACCTCTCTATAAACCTGGATGGATTCGACGTTCTTGATGAAATTACCCTGACAGTTGTTTGCAATTTTCTTTACACACTGTATTCAGCTAAAACTTTCTGAAGTGACTTTGATCGTATCTATAAATATAATTCGGCCTATAAAATCAGCAGTATGTTGGAAAAACCAATCTCTGACTCTACCCTACCTTTAATGCTGATTGGGTTTTTGGCCTGAGATTGACTCAACATTTCTATTTTGATGAAAGGGTTGACTGTAACATCAAATTAGTTTTCATGATTGTGTTTCACTTTGAAGCACATTATAAAGGAAATTTATTGGATTTTACTCACGATGTATACCATAAATCAATACATAAATCAATACATAATTAAATGTTTGTTTTTCAACCCCCCCCCCCAAAAAAAAGCAATCTCAGAAAGTAACCAGTTTTAATGATATGACATTTTATGATTCTGTCAGTGGCATCTTTACACCGATGTCATTTTGAAGTTTCAAATTTCTGAGGGGTTTTGTCCAGATTTTTTCCTTCTTTTTCTTACATCTTATGTTTGTTAGCGGCCCTATTCCTATAGGTTTTCCCGTCTTGTAACTTATGACACATTTGTTTCAAAATGTGACCCCACTTTGACTTTTCCTTCCAGTTCAGGAAGTTAAATTTAAAAAGGTCACATTTCCCGAATCAAATGTCATAAAGTCTTAATCTTTTTGCCAGCTTGTAGCTTATGACACATTTGACATTTTATTCAAAATATGACCCCACTTTAACCTTTCATTCTAGTCCAAAAAGGAAGTTCATATGAAAAAAAGTATTGTAGGAGGTCTAAAGCGTGGTTCGGAATTTCGATGTGGTTTTCTTTGAGTATAAATCATAAGTATGATCTACTCTTTTAGAATGTTCGTTTGGTGGTGTCATCATTGGAAAGAGCGCCCTCTAGCGACGGGGTTTTGAATTACATAAGATTATGATATCCGACAAATTTCATGAACTACTCAGGATAAACTGATAATCTTTGTGATATTTTGGAAATAATTTAAAACCAATGTCACATATTTCTTATATTGATGGCCCTAATTGACATTTCCTTCCGGTTTAAACATAATGTGCAAGTTATACAAAACATTGATACAGAGTTTTTTTAGGTTTTCAACAAAACTTACACATAATTTGGATATCACATGTAATTTTCAGTATGGATTCATGATATCGTATCTTTTTAATCCAGCAACCAAAACACCTCTGCGACAGGGTTTTGAATTATATAAGATTATAATAATAATAATTTTATTTATTTTATTTATTTCCTCAAAACCTCAAAAAATGGAGAAGATAAAAAGATAAAAGTACATCAAATATACAATAAAAGGTGCATAAACACACAATTAAAGAAACAGGATAACCCTGACACTCATGGATGACCCCCAGACCATCTTGACAAAGTATGAAACAAAAGGATTGTCAGAACGATTGAGCAGCTGACCGAGAGTTTCAAGATCATCACATTCAAGAAACTGGTTACGAAACAAAACTGTTTTTACACTATCACAAATACCATGGCTGACACAGTTTACTGATTGGGGTTTCTCTTCCGAGAAGTTTGATTTATAAACCTCAATTAAGTTCATCTTTGAAGCGTATTGACTCAACATTTATTTTTTGTTGAAAGGTGTTAATTGTTAAATCAAATTCATGATTGTGTTTCACTTTGAAGCGCATTTTGACGGAAATTTATTGGGTTTTACTCACGATGTATACCATAAATCAATACATAAATAAAATCAAAATAAAATGTTTGTTTTTCGACCCCCCCCAAAAAAAGCAATCTCAGAAAGTAACCAGTTTTTTATGATCAAGTAATAAACCACAAGGGAAACTGACTGGGTAAATTTCAAATAGTATGGGGTTGAACAAAGAAAAATTGACTAGAGCGGGATTTGAACCAACGACCTCCGGATTAACGTACCGGCGCTCTACCAACTGAACTCTAGGGCTAGATAGCTCAGTTGGTAGAGTGCCGGTACGTTAATCCGGAGGTTGTTGGTTCAAATCCCGGTCTAGTCAATTTTTCTTTGTTCAACCCCATACATCATGTACATAATTTGGATATCACATGTAATTTGCAGTACGGATTCATGATATCGTATCTTTTTAATCCAGTAACCGAAACACCTCTGTGTTCGCTTTTACGTACACTTGATTGCTAGTTTACTTTTTCTTATTGTATTTTTGTTAGTCATTGTACACAAACAAATACAAAACAAGAAATAATACATGGGACACTCACTGATGACTGGAACTTAAAAAAGTGAACTGAATCGCTGTTACCCTCAGTCATTTAGCTCCCGAAATACAAGGTAATAAAATTCATTAAAATATTTTAAACTATAATTTTAAATTGGATTATTTATAATTAATAATAAAAGTCCACTTATTGTCCACTTGAAACGCGAGTCCACTTTAAAGTCCACAGTTGGACATCTCCACTGGATATACAAACTAACACAAACAAACTCTAACCAGTAATCCCAAGTGTATTGAAGTGCAATTTGTATTGTTCATTGTGCAATATGTAGCGAACTAAAACGTTTGTTTAAAAAATCTCAAAGCTGGCTATTATTCAACCCTCTAAAATGAAACAGCTTTCTGGAATAGAAGTGTGGAACACTCTTCTTTGGAATTTGACAACTTTGCCTATATAGACCTTTTGCACGTGAACTCTTGGACAAGTGCAGTCATGTTTGGCATAGTGGTATCTTGCCTTGCCTTCCACCTCTGGGGACTCCAGTTCAAATCACACCGGGGCACTACGTGGATTGGGTTTTTCAGTCCCTGCCTGATTGCGTGGGTTTTCCCTGGAATATTTCTCTGGGGTTTTCCTCCCACACCTAAAACTGAAACTTCCTTCTTTGTCTTCTCTCTACGGGGTTCTTGGCTAGTATAGTGATTAGGTTCGCTTTTCTGAGAGTCCTTGGCTTCACAACCAGAATTATGAAACGAAAAATGAAAGTGCGGTCTTTTCGGTGATCAATTAGCTGGCGTGTGACCCAAGGTGCAATATTGAGGCAATCCTACAATTACATTATCATACACGTTAAGCTTAATTATATGCGTAATGTAGTTGTGCTAACACACGTCTTAAAGGTATTATACAGGGTTGGTAGAGCTGACAAAACAGTCGCAAACAAAGTTCATGTTTTGTGTGATTATTCATATACATGAAATAACACACCTGGGAAAAATTTGAGCTCAATTGGTCATCGAGGTCAGGAGAAAATAGACATTATGTGTTTTCTGTTTTTCAAACATTGAGTTTATTGTCGCGCGCGATAAAAACTACTGTTTTATTCATTTCTCAGAAACGAGAGCATTTTAGGCAGAAATATTTTAAGGAACCCTTTCTACCATTACTTACTTTAAATCATGTAAGTTATTTGTGAATCTGTGAACATTTGTGTTTTTCGATCTTACCAATAGTGTACAGGGCCTTTAAGGAGGTAAAAAATTAATACTTTATTTTAACTCAAAACACGCAAATCTTTATTATGAAGGTAAGTTTGTACGTGCACTTGTTAGGGGACAGAGGCCCTCTTAAAGTTTTCAATTTCCGGAAATGATAACAAAGTTTCTGCCCGAATCTGTCAAATATTTTTGACGAATATCAACCTCATTTTTTTTTTTTTTAACGTGGAATTTATCACCAAAATGGCAGTTTTACAGTAATGAGTTTGAAAGTTAATCTGTCTAATCGCATAAAGTAATCAATTGATCAAGCTTAGTCAAAATGGACCCTTTTTGAAATCAATGCGGCTTTTTGTAAATTTATTTCTTCGATCAGAGGTTGATTTCTGGCATCAAGAATTGAGATGAGGTTTTTTTGTGGAAAAGTTCTCTATTTGGAAAGTTCAACTTTGTTTTCATCTCTAAACAATTAAACCACTTCGTGTTTGGTGACGTGTGTACGATTTCGTTCTCATTATGCAAGATGTGCAACAAAGCATTTTAAATGTGTATTGTGCAAGAAGGCATTTTAAGTGAGCAGTTTGCGTGCCCTTAACTTTACAGCAAATTTTGATACCCGATAGTTATTAACAATGATTAATAAAAAGAGGACTATGATTTTTAAATTCTGGTATCGTTGTGATTATAGTTTGATTCTTGGACAACGTTAATCGCTCTTTGACTTACTGTAGGAACAGAGTTGGTCTGTTGTAGTCTACAGTGAAATACCTGCCTGAATGCTTTCCGGTATTGTGAGTTCATCACACCGTAGATCAGTGGATTAATCACGGTGTTGATCAACTGAGGAATTTTATGTAACCACCCCCATGAGCTCCCTAATGCAAGATATATTGGGTCGGGGATCTGGGCAATGTCACAAATCCACAAACTAAGCGTTAACACGCTATACGGGACATGACAGATGAAGAAAATGACACCATTAACAACCAGCATCTTAGCAACTTGGTTTCTTACTTGTTGTGCCTTCCGGTCATCATCTACCATGCCATCAGCACCAATGCGTTTGTTCAACGCCCGAATGATGGCAGCAAACATGTAAATGTTGGCAATCATTACAATGATCCAGGGAAAGTTCAATAGCGGGATGGCGATATTTCTTACCCAAGGCTGTATCTGATAACAAATGGAAAACGTAGATGGAAATCCATTGTACATATCGTTGTATGGCCACTTTCAGGCAAATTGTTTCAAACGCAGCAACACTGGGTATCAACAAAACAGAAATTAAGAGCCCAACAAGCCAACAGACGGCAACAAGTCTGTGAGTTCGTCTCCTCCCACGGATCTTACGATGTTTCATAGGATGACACATTGCGAGGTACTTCTCATAGGATGCCAAAGTTAAAAGCAAGATTGCTGCAAAGTATCCAGTGTTTACCACTGTGTAAGATATTGAACACCCAACTGCGGTCTGATATGGCACTGTAAAGCGGAGTATCGAGACAGAATAGCTCCATATACGCAGTATTGCAGAAGTGAACAGGAATAGAAGGTCAGATACTGCCAAATGTGCCAAGATGATGTTCATATCGGATCTCATTTTCGGAATGCGCAAAATCACAAGGAGAAAAGTAGAGTTGTTGATAAGACCAAGACCCAATAAGATCGGTACGACGATGGTAATGACAATGGTGTCTGCTGGAGTATAAAGCCAGCTCGAAATTTCCTCCTCGGTGATGTTGTAAACATATCTGCAGTCCTCAGATGCCATGTTGTAAACTCAGAGCGCCGAAGTAAAAGTATGTCCGTATGTTGTGCGATTGGCCTGAGAAATTTAGCTGCACAACACAAGCTAGGAGCTAAAAGAGAATTTGTGCCTTAACACTTTCCTTAATGTGGGAAAATATCCGACTATTGTTAGGGGTTCTCTTTATAACTGTTTGGTCAAAACTGAATAGTTTGTTATCCTTTCCTCCTGTTTTTTGACGTTAAACACATCGAGCAGCTTTGAAATAGCTGTCTTTTCTCACTTTTAATGGTTCATGGGAGAGTATCGAACAATGCTAGCATTTCTGTCGTTGAGGGTTTATTTTATGCACATGGTCAGTTAACTGTGCCCTAGCTCTGGTGTTGTCGTGTGAGACGCACATGGAGTGTTGTGGCTGGTCAGTCAGGTGCAACTGGGCCCTAGCTCTGGTGTTGTCGTATGTGACTAGCTCTGGTGTTGTCGTGTGCGACGCAGATGAAGTGTTGTGGCTGGTCAGTCAGGTGCAACTTGGCCCTAGCTCTGATGCTGTCGTATTTGACTAGCTCTTGTGTTGTCGTGTGCGACGCAGATGGAGTGTTGTGGCTGGTCAGTCAGGTGCAACTTGGCCCTAGCTCTGATGTTGTCAGATGTGACTAGCTCTGGTGTTGTTGTGTGCGATGCAGATGGAGTGTTGTGGCTGGTCAGTCAGGTGCAACTTGGCCCTAGCTCTGGTGTTGTCGTGTGCGACGCAGATGGAGTGTTGTGGCTGGTAAGTCAGGTGCAACTGGGCCCTAGCTCTGATGTTGTCGTATGTGACTAACTCTGGTGTTGTCGTGTGCGACGCAGATGGAGTGTTGTGGCTGGTAAGTCAGGTGCAACTGGGCCCTAGCTCTGATGTTGTCGTAGTGACTAACTCTGGTGTTGTCGTGTGCGACGCAGATGGAGTGTTGTGGCTGGTAGTCAGGTGCAACTGGGCCCTAGCTCTGATGTTGTCAGATGTGACTAGCTCTGGTGTTGTCGTGTGCGACGCAGATGGAGTGTTGTGGCTGGTAAGTCAGGTGCAACTAGGCCCTAGCTCTGATGTTGTCGTATGTGACTAGCTCTGGTGTTGTCGTGTGCGACGCAGATGGAGTGTTGTGGCTGGTCAGTCAGGTGCAACTGGGCCCTAGCTCTGATGTTGTCAGATGTGACTAGCTCTGGTGTTGTCGTGTGCGACGCAGATGGAGTGTTGTGGCTGGTCACTCAGTTGCGACTGGGCCCTAGCTCTGGTGTTGTCGTGTGTGACACGCATGGAGTGTTGTGGCTGGTCAGTCAGTTGCAACTGGGCCCTGGCTCTGGTGTGACATATATGGAGTGTTGACTGTATTCAGCTGAAACTTTCAGAGGCGACTTTTATCGTATCTTTATATAGAATTTGGCCTATAAAATAAGCAGTTCGTTGAAAAAAACCAATCTCTGACCCTACCCTATCTTTAATGCTGATTGGGGTTTCTCTTCCGAGAAGTTTGATTTATAAACCTCAATTAAGTTCATCTTTGAAGCGTGAGATTGACTCAACATTTCTTTTTTGTTGAAAGGTGTTAATTGTTAAATCAAATTAGTTTTCATGATTGTGTTTCACTTTGAAGCGCATTTTGACGGAAATTTATTGGGTTTTACTCACGATGTACAGTATACCATAAATCAATACATAAATAAAATCATAATTAAATGTTTGTTTTTCGACCCCCCCCAAAAAAAGCAATCTCAGAAAGTAACCAGTTTTTTATGATCAAGTAATAAACCACAAGGGAAACTGACTGGGTAAATTTCAAATAGTATGGGGTTGAACAAAGAAAAATTGACTAGAGCGGGATTTGAACCAACGACCTCCGGATTAACGTACCGGCGCTCTACCAACTGAGCTCTAGGGCTAGATAGCTCAGTTGGTAGAGTGCCGGTACGTTAATCCGGAGGTTGTTGGTTCAAATCCCGCTCTAGTCAATTTTTCTTTGTTCAACCCCCATACATCATGTACATAATTTGGATATCACATGTAATTTGCAGTACGGATTCATGATATCGTATCTTTTTAATCCAGTAACCGAAACACCTCTGTGTTCGCTTTTACGTACACTTGATTGCTAGTTTACTTTTTCTTATTGTATTTTTGTTAGTCATTGTACACAAACAAATACAAAACAAGAAATAATACATGGGACACTCACTGATGACTGGAACTTAAAAAAGTGAACTGAATCGCTGTTACCCTCAGTCATTTAGCTCCCGAAATACAAGGTAATAAAATTCATTAAAATATTTTAAACTATAATTTTAAATTGGATATTTATAATTAATAATAAAAGTCCACTTATTGTCCACTTGAAACGCGAGTCCACTTTAAAGTCCACAGTTGGACATCTCCACTGGATATACAAACTAACACAAACAAACTCTAACCAGTAATCCCAAGTGTATTGAAGTGCAATTTGTATTGTTCATTGTGCAATATGTAGCGACTAAAACGTTTGTTAAAAAATCTCAAAGCTGGCTATTATTCAACCCTCTAAAATGAAACAGCTTTCTGGAATAGAAGTGTGGAACACTCTTACTTTGGAATTTGACAACTTTGCCTATATAGACCTTTTGCACGTGAACTCTTGGACAAGTGCAGTCATGTTTGGCATAGTGGTATCTTGCCTTGCCTTCCACCTCTGGGGACTCCAGTTCAAATCACACCGGGGCACTACGTGGATTGGGTTTTTCAGTCCCTGCCTGATTGCATGGGTTTTCCCTGGAATATTTCTCTGGGGTTTTCCTCCCACACCTCAAACTGAAACTTCCTTCTTTGTCTTCTCTCTACGGGGTTCTTGGCTAGTATAGTGATTAGGTTCGCTTTTCTGAGAGTCCTTGGCTTCACAACCAGAATTATGAAATGAAAAATGAAAGTGCAGTCTTTTCGGTGATCAATTAGCTGGCGTGTGACCCAAGGTGCAATATTGAGGCAATCCTACAATTACATTATCATACACGTTAAGCTTAATTATATGCGTAATGTAGTTGTGCTAACACACGTCTTAAAGGTATTATACAGGATTGGTAGAGCTGACAAAACAGTCGCAAACAAAGTTCATGTTTTGTGTGATTATTCATATACATGAAATAACACACCTGTGAAAAATTTGAGCTCAATTGGTCATCGAGGTCAGGAGAAAATAGACATTATGTGTTTTCTGTTTTTCAAACATTGAGTTTATTGTCGCGCGCGATAAAAACTACTGTTTTATTCATTTCTCAGAAACGAGAGCATTTTAGGCAGAAATATTTTAAGGAACCCTTTCTACCATACTTACTTTAATCATTAAGTTATTTGTGAATCTGTGAACATTTGTGTTTTTCGATCTTACCAATAGTGTACAGGGCCTTTAAGAAGGTAAAAAATTAATACTTTATTTTTAACTCAAAACACGCAAATCTTTATTATGAAGGTAAGTTTGTACGTGCACTTGTTAGGGGACAGAGGACCTCTTAAAGTTTTCAATTTCCGGAAATGATAACAAAGTTTCTGCCCGAATCTGTCAAATATTTTTGACGAACATCAACCTCATTTTTTTTTTTTTTTAACGTGGAATTTATCACCAAAATGGCAGTTTTACAGTAATGAGTTTGAAAGTTAATCTGTCTAATCGCATAAAGTAATCAATTGATCAAGCTTAGTCAAAATGGACCCTTTTTGAAATCAATGCGGCTTTTTGTAAATTTATTTCTTCGATCAGAGGTTGATTTCTGGCATCAAGGATTGAGATGAGGTTTTTTTTGTGGAAAAGTTCTCTATTTGGAAAGTTCAACTTTGTTTATCTCTAAACAATTAAACCACTTCGTGTTTGGTGACGTGTGTACGATTTCGTTCTCATTATGCAAGATGTGCAACAAAGCATTTTAAATGTGTAATGTGCAAGAAGGCATTTTAAGCAAGCAGTTTGCGTGCCCTTAACTTTACAGCAAATTTTGACACCTCGATAGTTATTAACAATGATTAATAAAAAGAGGACTATGATTTTTAAATTCTGGTATCGTTGTGATTATAGTTTGATTCTTGGACAACGTTAATCGCTCTTTGACTTACTGTAGGAACAGAGTTGGTCTGTTGTAGTCTACAGTGAAATACCTGCCTGAATGCTTTCCGTGTACTGTGAGTTCATCACACCGTAGATCAGTGGATTAATCACGGTGTTGATCAACTAGGAATTTTAGTAACCACCACCACCATGAGCCCCTAATGCAAGATATATTGGGTTCGGGATCGGGCAATGTCACAAATCCACAACTAAGCGTTAACACGCGAAATGGGACATGACAGATGAAGAAAATGACACCATTAACAACCAGCATCTTAGCAACTTGGTTTCTTACTTGTTGTGCCTTCCGGTCATCATCTACCATGCCATCAGCACCAATGCGTTTGTTCAACGCCCGAATGATGGCAGCAAACATGTAAATGTTGGCAATCATTACAATGATCCAGGGAAAGTTCAATAGCGGGATGGCATATTTGTTACCCAAGGCTGTAACGGATAACAAAATGAAAACGTAGACGGAAATCCATTGTACATATCGTTGTATGGCCATGCAGGCAAATTTTTCAACCGCAGCAACATTGGGGGTATCAACAAAACAGAAATTAAGAGCCCAACAAGCCAACAGACGGCAACAAGTCTGTGAGTTCGTCTCCTCCCACGGATCTTACGATGTTTCATAGGATGACACATTGCGAGGTACTTCTCATAGGATGCCAAAGTTAAAAGCAAGATTGCTGCAAAGTATCCAGTGTTTACCACTGTGGAAGATATTGAACACCCAACTGCGGTCTGATATGGCACTGTAAAGGGAGTATCGAGACAGAATAGCTCCATATACGCAGTATTGCAGAAGTGAACAGGAATAGAAGGTCAGATACTGCCAAATGTGCCAAGATGATGTTCATATCGGATCTCATTTTCGGAATGCGCAAAATCACAAGGAGAAAAGTAGAGTTGTTGATAAGACCAAGACCCAATAAGATCGGTACGACGATGGTAATGAAGATGGTGTCTGCTGGAGTATAAAGCCAGCTCGAAATTTCCTCCTCGGTGATGTTGTAAACATACTGCAGTCCTCAGATGCCATGTTGTAAACTCAGAGCGCCGAAGTAAAGTATGTCCGTATGTTGTGCGATTGGCCTGAGAAATTTAGCTGCACAACACAAGCTAGGAGCTAAAAGAGAATTTGTGCCTTAACACTTTCCTTAATGTGGGAAAATATCCGACTATTGTTAGGGGTTCTCTTTATAACTGTATGGTCAAAACTGAATAGTTTGTTATCCTTTCCTCCTGTTTTTTGACGTTAAACACATCGAGCAGCTTTGAAATAGCTGTCTTTTCTCACTTTTAATGGTTCATGGGAGAGTATCGAACAATGCTAGCATTTCTGTCGTTGAGGGTTTATTTTATGCACATGGTCAGTTAACTGTGCCCTAGCTCTGGTGTTGTCGTGTGAGACGCACATGGAGTGTTGTGGCTGGTCAGTCAGGTGCAACTGGGCCCTAGCTCTGGTGTTGTCGTATGTGACTAGCTCTGGTGTTGTCGTGTGCGACGCAGATGGAGTGTTGTGGCTGGTCAGTCAGGTGCAACTTGGCCCTAGCTCTGATGTTGTCGTATGTGACTAGCTCTTGTGTTGTCGTGTGCGACGCAGATGGAGTGTTGTGGCTGGTCAGTCAGGTGCAACTTGGCCCTAGCTCTGGATGTTGTCGTGTGTGTGCGACGCAGATGGAGTGTTGTGGCTGGTCAGTCAGGTGCAACTGGCCCTAGCTCTGGTGTTGTCGTGTGCGACGCAGATGGAGTGTTGTGGCTGGTAAGTCAGGTGCAACTGGGCCCTAGCTCTGATGTTGTCGTATGTGACTAACTCTGGTGTTGTCGTGTGCGACGCAGATGGAGTGTTGTGGCTGGTCAGTCAGGTGCAACTGGGCCCTAGCTCTGATGTTGTCAGATGTGACTAGCTCTGGTGTTGTCGTGTGCGACGCAGATGGAGTGTTGTGGCTGGTAAGTCAGGTGCAACTAGGCCCTAGCTCTGATGTTGTCGTATGTGACTAGCTCTGGTGTTGTCGTGTGCGACGCAGATGGAGTGTTGTGGCTGGTCAGTCAGTGCAACTGGCTAGCGCGATGGACTTGTTGGGGGGCTTGTCACTCAGTTCGATGGGCCTAGCTCTGGTGTTGTCGTGTGTGACACGCATGGAGTGTTGTGGCTGGTCAGTCAGTTGCAACTGGGCCCTGGCTCTGGTGTGACATATATGGAGTGTTGACTGTATTCAGCTGAAACTTTCAGAGGCGACTTTTATCGTATCTTTATATAGAATTTGGCCTATAAAATAAGCAGTTCGTTGAAAAAACCAATCTCTGACCCTTCCCTATCTTTAATGCTGATTGGGGTTTCTCTTCCGAGAAGTTTGATTTATAAACCTCAATTAAGTTCATCTTTGAAGCGTGAGATTGACTCAACATTTCTTTTTTGTTGAAAGGTGTTAATTGTTAAATCAAATTAGTTTTCATGATTGTGTTTCACTTTGAAGCGCATTTTGACGGAAATTTATTGGGTTTTACTCACGATGTACAGTATACCATAAATCAATACATAAATAAAATCATAATTAAATGTTTGTTTTTCGACCCCCCCAAAAAAAGCAATCTCAGAAAGTAACCAGTTTTTTATGATCAAGTAATAAACCACAAGGGAAACTGACTGGGTAAATTTCAAATAGTATGGGGTTGAACAAAGAAAAATTGACTAGAGCGGGATTTGAACCAACGACCTCCGGATTAACGTACCGGCGCTCTACCAACTGAGCTCTAGGGCTAGATAGCTCAGTTGGTAGAGTGCCGGTACGTTAATCCGGAGGTTGTTGGTTCAAATCCCGCTCTAGTCAATTTTTCTTTGTTCAACCCCATACATCATGTACATAATTTGGATATCACATGTAATTTGCAGTACGGATTCATGATATCGTATCTTTTTAATCCAGTAACCGAAACACCTCTGTGTTCGCTTTTACGTACACTTGATTGCTAGTTTACTTTTTCTTATTGTATTTTTGTTAGTCATTGTACACAAACAAATACAAAACAAGAAATAATACATGGGACACTCACTGATGACTGGAACTTAAAAAAGTGAACTGAATCGCTGTTACCCTCAGTCATTTAGCTCCCGAAATACAAGGTAATAAAATTCATTAAAATATTTTAAACTATAATTTTAAATTGGATTATTTATAATTAATAATAAAAGTCCACTTATTGTCCATTTTAAACGCGAGTCCACTTTAAAGTCCACAGTTGGACATCTCCACTGGATATACAAATTAACACAAACAAACTTTAACCAGTAATCCCAAGTGTATTGAAGTGCAATTTGTATTGTTCATTGTGCAATATGTAGCGAACTAAAACTTTGTTAAAAAATCTCAAAGCTGGCTATTATTCAACCCTCTAAAATGAAACAGCTTTCTGGAATAGAAGTGTGGAACACTCTTATTTGGAGTTTGACAACTTTGCCTATATAGACCTTTTGCATGTGAACTCTTGGACATGGGCAGTCAGGGTTTGGCATAGTGGTATCTTGCCTTGCCTTCCACCTCTGGGGACCCCAGTTCAAATCACACCGGGGCACTACGTGGATTGGGTTTTTCAGTCCCTGCCTGATTGCGTGGGTTTTCCCTGGAATATTTCTCTGGGGTTTTCCTCCCACACCTCAAACTGAAACTTCCTTCTTTGTCTTCTCTCTACGGGGTTCTTGGCTAGTATAGTGATTAGGTTCGCTTTTCTGAGAGTCCTTGGCTTCACAACCAGAATTATGAAATGAAAAATGAAAGTGCAGTCTTTTCGGTGATCAATTAGCTGGCGTGTGACCCAAGGTGCAATATTGAGGCAATCCTACAATTACATTATCATACACGTTAAGCTTAATTATATGCGTAATGTAGTTGTGCTAACACACGTCTTAAAGGTATTATACAGGATTGGTAGAGCTGACAAAACAGTCGCAAACAAAGTTCATGTTTTGTGTGATTATTCATATACATGAAATAACACACCTGTGAAAAATTTGAGCTCAATTGGTCATCGAGGTCAGGAGAAAATAGACATTATGTGTTTTCTGTTTTTCAAACATTGAGTTTATTGTCGCGCGCGATAAAAACTACTGTTTTATTCATTTCTCAGAAACGAGAGCATTTTAGGCAGAAATATTTTAAGGAACCCTTTCTACCATTACTTACTTTAAATCATGTAAGTTATTTGTGAATCTGTGAACATTTGTGTTTTTCGATCTTACCAATAGTGTACAGGGCCTTTAAGGAGGTAAAAAATTAATACTTTATTTTTAACTCAAAACACGCAAATCTTTATTATGAAGGTAAGTTTGTACGTGCACTTGTTAGGGGACAGAGGCCTCTTAAAGTTTTCAATTTCCGGAAATGATAACAAAGTTTCTGCCCGAATCTGTCAAATATTTTTGACGAATATCAACCTCATTTTTTTTTTTTCTTTAACGTGGAATTTATCACCAAAATGGCAGTTTTACAGTAATGAGTTTGAAAGTTAATCTGTCTAATCGCATAAAGTAATCAATTGATCAAGCTTAGTCAAAATGGACCCTTTTTGAAATCAATGCGGCTTTTTGTAAATTTATTTCTTCGATCAGAGGTTGATTTCTGGCATCAAGGATTGAGATGAGGTTTTTTTTGTGGAAAAGTTCTCTATTTGGAAAGTTCAACTTTGTTTCATCTCTAAACAATTAAACCACTTCGTGTTTGGTGACGTGTGTACGATTTCGTTCTCATTATGCAAGATGTGCAACAAAGCATTTTAAATGTGTAATGTGCAAGAAGGCATTTTAAGCAAGCAGTTTGCGTGCCCTTAACTTTACAGCAAATTTTGATACCCGATAGTTATTAACAATGATTAATAAAAAGAGGACTATGATTTTTAAATTCTGGTATCGTTGTGATTATAGTTTGATTCTTGGACAACGTTAATCGCTCTTTGACTTACTGTAGGAACAGAGTTGGTCTGTTGTAGTCTACAGTGAAATACCTGCCTGAATGCTTTCCTGTATTGTGAGTTCATCACACCGTAGATCAGTGGATTAATCACGGTGTTGATCAACTGAGGAATTCTACGTAACCACCACCACCATGAGCGCCCTAATGCAAGATATATTGGGTTAGGGTTCCGGGCAATGTCACAAATCCACCAACTAAGCGTTAACACGCGATACGGGACATGACAGATGAAGAAAATGACACCATTAACAACCAGCATCTTAGCAACTTGGTTTCTTACTTGTTGTGCCTTCCGGTCATCATCTACCATGCCATCAGCACCAATGCGTTTGTTCAACGCCCGAATGATGGCAGCAAACATGTAAATGTTGGCAATCATTACAATGATCCAGGGAAAGTTCAATAGCGGGATGGCGATATTTGTTACCCAAGGCTGTACCGGATAACAAAATGAAAACGTAGACGGAAATCCATTGTACATATCGTTGTATGGCCACTGCAGGCAAATTGTTTCAAACGCAGCAACAGCTGGTATCAACAAAACAGAAATTAAGAGCCCAACAAGCCAACAGACGGCAACAAGTCTGTGAGTTCGTCTCCTCCCACGGATCTTACGATGTTTCATAGGATGACACATTGCGAGGTACTTCTCATAGGATGCCAAAGTTAAAAGCAAGATTGCTGCAAAGTATCCAGTGTTTACCACTGTGGAAGATATTGAACACCCAACTGCGGTCTGATATGGCACTGTAAAGCGGAGTATCGAGACAGAATAGCTCCATATACGCAGTATTGCAGAAGTGAACAGGAATAGAAGGTCAGATACTGCCAAATGTGCCAAGATGATGTTCATATCGGATCTCATTTTCGGAATGCGCAAAATCACAAGGAGAAAAGTAGAGTTGTTGATAAGACCAAGACCCAATAAGATCGGTACGACGATGGTAATGACAATGGTGTCTGCTGGAGTATAAAGCCAGCTCGAAATTTCCTCCTCGGTGATGTTGTAAACATATCTGCAGTCCTCAGATGCCATGTTGTAAACTCAGAGCGCCGAAGTCAAAGTATGTCCGTATGTTGTGCGATTGGCCTGAGAAATTTAGCTGCACAACACAAGCTAGGAGCTAAAAGAGAATTTGTGCCTTAACACTTTCCTTAATGTGGGAAAATATCCGACTATTGTTAGGGGTTCTCTTTATAACTGTTTGGTCAAAACTGAATAGTTTGTTATCCTTTCCTCCTGTTTTTTGACGTTAAACACATCGAGCAGCTTTGAAATAGCTGTCTTTTCTCACTTTTAATGGTTCATGGGAGAGTATCGAACAATGCTAGCATTTCTGTCGTTGAGGGTTTATTTTATGCACATGGTCAGTTAACTGTGCCCTAGCTCTGGTGTTGTCGTGTGAGACGCACATGGAGTGTTGTGGCTGGTCAGTCAGGTGCAACTGGGCCCTAGCTCTGGTGTTGTCGTATGTGACTAGCTCTGGTGTTGTCGTGTGCGACGCAGATGGAGTGTTGTGGCTGGTCAGTCAGGTGCAACTTTGCCCTAGCTCTGATGTTGTCGTATGTGACTAGCTCTTGTGTTGTCGTGTGCGACGCAGATGGAGTGTTGTGGCTGGTCAGTCAGGTGCAACTTGGCCCTAGCTCTGGTGTTGTCGTGTGCGACGCAGATGGAGTGTTGTGGCTGGTAAGTCAGGTGCAACTGGGCCCTAGCTCTGATGTTGTCGTATGTGACTAACTCTGGTGTTGTCGTGTGCGACGCAGATGGAGTGTTGTGGCTGGTCAGTCAGGTGCAACTGGGCCCTAGCTCTGATGTTGTCAGATGTGACTAGCTCTGGTGTTGTCGTGTGCGACGCAGATGGAGTGTTGTGGCTGGTAAGTCAGGTGCAACTAGGCCCTAGCTCTGATGTTGTCGTATGTGACTAGCTCTGGTGTTGTCGTGTGCGACGCAGATGGAGTGTTGTGGCTGGTCACTCAGTTGCGACTGGGCCCTAGCTCTGGTGTTGTCGTGTGTGACACGCATGGAGTGTTGTGGCTGGTCAGTCAGTTGCAACTGGGCCCTGGCTCTGGTGTGACATATATGGAGTGTTGACTGTATTCAGCTGAAACTTTCAGAGGCGACTTTTATCGTATCTTTATATAGAATTTGGCCTATAAAATAAGCAGTTCGTTGAAAAAACCAATCTCTGACCCTTCCCTATCTTTAATGCTGATTGGGGTTTCTCTTCCGAGAAGTTTGATTTATAAACCTCAATTAAGTTCATCTTTGAAGCGTGAGATTGACTCAACATTTCTTTTTTGTTGAAAGGTGTTAATTGTTAAATCAAATTAGTTTTCATGATTGTGTTTCACTTTGAAGCGCATTTTGACGGAAATTTATTGGGTTTTACTCACGATGTACAGTATACCATAAATCAATACATAAATAAAATCATAATTAAATGTTTGTTTTTCGACCCCCCCCAAAAAAAGCAATCTCAGAAAGTAACCAGTTTTTTATGATCAAGTAATAAACCACAAGGGAAACTGACTGGGTAAATTTCAAATAGTATGGGGTTGAACAAAGAAAAATTGACTAGAGCGGGATTTGAACCAACGACCTCCGGATTAACGTACCGGCGCTCTACCAACTGAGCTCTAGGGCTAGATAGCTCAGTTGGTAGAGTGCCGGTACGTTAATCCGGAGGTTGTTGGTTCAAATCCCGCTCTAGTCAATTTTTCTTTGTTCAACCCCCATACATCATGTACATAATTTGGATATCACATGTAATTTGCAGTACGGATTCATGATATCGTATCTTTTTAATCCAGTAACCGAAACACCTCTGTGTTCGCTTTTACGTACACTTGATTGCTAGTTTACTTTTTCTTATTGTATTTTTGTTAGTCATTGTACACAAACAAATACAAAACAAGAAATAATACATGGGACACTCACTGATGACTGGAACTTAAAAAAGTGAACTGAATCGCTGTTACCCTCAGTCATTTAGCTCCCGAAATACAAGGTAATAAAATTCATTAAAATATTTTAAACTATAAATTTAAATTGGACTATTTTATAATTAATAATAAAAGTCCACTTATTGTCCACTTGAAACGCGAGTCCACTTTAAAGTCCAGAGTTGGACATCTCCACTGGATATACAAACTAACACAAACAAACTCTAACCAGTAATCCCAAGTGTATTGAAGTGCAATTTGTATTGTTCATTGTGCAATATGTAGCGAACTAAAACGTTTGTTTAAAAAATCTCAAAGCTGGCTATTATTCAACCCTCTAAAATGAAACAGCTTTCTGGAATAGAAGTGTGGAACACTCTTATTTGGAGTTTGACAACTTTGCCTATATAGACCTTTTGCACGTGAACTCTTGGACAAGTGCAGTCATGTTTGGCATAGTGGTATCTTGCCTTGCCTTCCACCTCTGGGGACTCCAGTTCAAATCACACCGGGGCACTACGTGGATTGGGTTTTTCAGTCCCTGCCTGATTGCATGGGTTTTCCCTGGAATATTTCTCTGGGGTTTTCCTCCCACACCTAAAACTGAAACTTCCTTCTTTGTCTTCTCTCTACGGGGTTCTTGGCTAGTATAGTGATTAGGTTCGCTTTTCTGAGAGTCCTTGGCTTCACAACCAGAATTATGAAACGAAAAATGAAAGTGCGGTCTTTTCGGTGATCAATTAGCTGGCGTGTGACCCAAGGTGCAATATTGAGGCAATCCTACAATTACATTATCATACACGTTAAGCTTAATTATATGCGTAATGTAGTTGTGCTAACACACGTCTTAAAGGTATTATACAGGGTTGGTAGAGCTGACAAAACAGTCGCAAACAAAGTTCATGTTTTGTGTGATTATTCATATACATGAAATAACACACCTGGGAAAAATTTGAGCTCAATTGGTCATCGAGGTCAGGAGAAAATAGACATTATGTGTTTTCTGTTTTTCAAACATCGAGTTTATTGTCGCGCGCGATAAAAACTACTGTTTTATTCATTTCTCAGAAACGAGAGCATTTTAGGCAGAAATATTTTAAGGAACCCTTTCTACCATTACTTACTTTAAATCATTCAAGTTATTTGTGAATCTGTGAACATTTGTGTTTTTCGATCTTACCAATAGTGTACAGGGCCTTTAAGGAGGTAAAAAATTAATACTTTATTTTAAACTCAAAACACGCAAATCTTTATTATGAAGGTAAGTTTGTACGTGCACTTGTCAGGGGACAGAGGACCTCTTAAAGTTTTCAATTTCCGGAAATGATAACAAAGTTTCTGCCCGAATCTGTCAAATATTTTTGACGAACATCAACCTCATTTTTTTTTTTTTTTTAACGTGGAATTTATCACCAAAATGGCAGTTTTACAGTAATGAGTTTGAAAGTTAATCTGTCTAATCGCATAAAGTAATCAATTGATCAAGCTTAGTCAAAATGGACCCTTTTTGAAATCAATGCGGCTTTTTGTAAATTTATTTCTTCGATCAGAGGTTGATTTCTGGCATCAAGGATTGAGATGAGGTTTTTTGGGGAAAAGTTCTCTATTTGGAAAGTTCAACTTTGTTTTATCTCTAAACAATTAAACCACTTCGTGTTTGGTGACGTGTGTACGATTTCGTTCTTATTATGCAAGATGTGCAACAAAGCATTTTAAATGTGTAATGTGCAAGAAGGCATTTTAAGCGAGCAGTTTGCGTGCCCTTAACTTTACAGCAAATTTTGACACCCGATAGTTATTAACAATGATTAATAAAAAGAGGACTATGATTTTTAAATTCTGGTATCGTTGTGATTATAGTTTGATTCTTGGACAACGTTAATCGCTCTTTGACTTACTGTAGGAACAGAGTTGGTCTGTTGTAGTCTACAGTGAAATACCTGCCTGAATGCTTTCCGGTATTGTGAGTTCATCACACCGTAGATCAGTGGATTAATCACGGTGTTGATCAACTGAGGAATTTTATGTAACCACCCCCATGAGCTCCCTAATGCAAGTTGTATTGGGTCGGGGATCTGGGCAATGTCACAAATCCACAAACTAAGCGTTAACACGCGAAATGGGACATGACAGATGAAGAAAATGACACCATTAACAACCAGCATCTTAGCAACTTGGTTTCTTACTTGTTGTGCCTTCCGGTCATCATCTACCATGCCATCAGCACCAATGCGTTTGTTCAACGCCCGAATGATGGCAGCAAACATGTAAATGTTGGCAATCATTACAATGATCCAGGGAAAGTTCAATAGCGGGATGGCGATATTTCTTACCCAAGGCTGTACCGATTACAAGATGAAAACGTAGATGGAAATCCATTGTACATATCGTTGTATGGCCACTGCAGGCAATTCGTTCTAAACACAGCAACACTGGGTATCAACAAAACAGAAATTAAGAGCCCAACAAGCCAACAGACGGCAACAAGTCTGTGAGTTCGTCTCCTCCCACGGATCTTACAATGTTTCATAGGATGACACATTGCGAGGTACTTCTCATAGGATGCCAAAGTTAAAAGCAAGATTGCTGCAAAGTATCCAGTGTTTACCACTGTGGAAGATATTAAACACCCAACTGCGGTCTGATATGGCTCACTTATGCGGAGTATCGAGACAGAATAGCTCCATATACACAGCATTGCAGAAGTGATCAGGAATAGAAGGTCAGATACTGCCAAATGTGCCAAGATGACGTTCATATCGGATCTCATTTTCGGAATGCGGAAAATCACAAGGAGAAAAGTAGAGTTGTTGATAAGACCAAGACCCAATAAGATCGGTATGACGATGGTAATGATGATAGTGTCTGCTGGAGTATAAAGCCACCACCAAATTTTCTCCTCGGTGATGTTGTAAACATACCTGCAGTCCTCAGATGCCATGTTGTAAACTCAGAGCGCCGAAGTCAAAGTATGTCCGTATGTTGGGCGATTGGCCTGAGAAATATAGCTGCACAACACAAGCTAGGAGCTAAAAGAGAATTTGTGCCTTAACACTTTCCTTGATGTAGGAAAATATCCGACTATTGTTAAGGGTTCTCTTTATAACTGTATGGTCAAAACTGAATAGTTTGTTATCCTTTCCTCCTGTTTTGTTGACGTTAGACACATCGAGCAGCTTTGAAATAGCTGTCTTTTCTCACTTTTAATGGTTCATGGGAGAGTATCAAACAATGCTAGCATTTCTGTCGTTGAGGGTTTATTTTATGCACATGGTCAGTTAACTGTGCCTTGCTCTGGTGTCGTCGTGTGTGACGCACATGGAGTGTTGTGGCTGGTCAGTCAGTTGCAACTGGGCCCTAGCTCTGGTGTTGTCGTTTTTGACGCAGATGTAGTCTTGACTGTATTCAGCTAAAACTTTCAGAGGCGACTTTTATCGTATCTTTCTAAATATATAATTTGGCCTATAAAATCAGCAGTATGTTGGAAAAACCAATCTCTGACCCTACCCTACCTCTAATGCTGATTGGGTGTTTTTCTTCAGAGAAGTTTGATTTATAAACCTCAATTAAGTTCATTTTTGAAGCGTGAGATTGATTCAACATTTCTACTTTGATGAAAGGGGTTAATAGTAAATTCAAGCTGGTTGAATGATTGTGTTTTGAAGGAAATTGATCAGTTTTTACTCATTATATAGCATAAATCAATACATAGTTAAAATCATAATTTTTGTTTTCGACCCCCCCAAAAAAGCAATCTCAGAAAGTAACCAGTTTTTATGATATGACATTTTATGATTCTGTCAATGGCATCTGTACACCGATGTCATTTTGAAGTTTCAAATTTCTTAGGGGTTTTGTCCAGATTTTGTTTTCTTTTTCTTACATATTATGTTTGTTAGCGGCCCTATTCCAATAGGTTTTCCTCGTCTTGTAACTTATGACCAATTTGACATTTTAAATTCAAAATATGACCCGCTTTGACTTTTCCTTCCAGTTCAAACAGTAAGTTTAAATCAAAAAAGTCACATTTCCCGAATCAAATGTCTTATAGTGAGGTCTTAATCTTTTTGCCAGCTTGTAGTTTATGACACATTTGACATTTTGTTCAAAATATGACCCCACTTTAACCTTTCAATCTAGTCCAAACAGGAAGTTCAAATGAAAAAAAGTATTGTAAGAGATCTAAAGCGTGGTTCGGAATTTCGAGGTGTTTTTTTTTAGTATAATCATAAGTATGATCTACTCTTTTAGAATGTACGTTTGATGATGCCATCGTTGGAAAGAGCGCCCTCGAGCAACAGGGATTTTAATTACTTAAGATTATGATATCCGACAATTCATATTTCATGAACTACTCAGGATAAACTGATAATTTGTGATATTTTGGAAGTAATTTAAAACGAATGTCACATGTTTCTTATATCGATGGCCCTAATTGACATTTCCTTCCGGTTTAAACAGGATGTGCAAATACAAAACATTGATACAGAGTTTTTTAAAGTTTTTCGACAAAACTTATACATAATTTGGCAATATCATATGTAATTTTCAGATGGATTCATGATATCGTATCTTCTTAATCCAGCAACGGAAACACCTCTGTGTTCGTTTTTACGTACACTTGATTTCTAGTTATTATTATTTTTATATTATTTGGTTTTACCTTTACACTGATGTGTGTAAAGATCTGTATACTCAGTACTTTCCCGCGTCCTGTGATAAGATCCGCAGCATTACTCGGGTTGGATTTGAACCCCTGGCCTTTGCCATTCTAGAGAAGATGTCTTACCAACTAGACTATCGAGATTGCCCCGAAGCTAATGGCAGTTCGAATCCTAGATAGGCCTATATATAATATATGCTGTTTTTTTTTTTACACAGGGTGCTATGTAAAGGAATAGCTCCCCAATACCTTGCAGGAAAATACTGAATGTTGAAGCGCCTTGAGCGTCACTGAGTGATGGATATGAGCGCTATATAAGAAGCCACTATTATTATTATTATATTTATCCCGATGCAAATTTAACATCTATTAATCTTATTATAGTCAGCTTTTTTAGCTGATGATCACCTGATTTCCTCCTGTTTTGGTTTTCCAGCTGTCCTATTTAATTTTTTTTAAAAACACAGTACAGAGTCTTGATGCGTCTGACACTTTTCTATTTTTCTTTTCTTTTCTCAATTTTGTTTGGGCGGGGGGGGGGGGGGGGCAACTGCAGTTGAATGCCTGGCATGTGGTATTGGTATTGGTTTATTCACATTCCACTCGTGGCCCACAATTCAAATTACTAGGATGTTACATGTGCACAACATAAAGACATTTGAAATAGTACATTTATTAAAGATATGTAAAACACCCAAACATTGCTAAAAGTCCTTAAAATGAGAAGGTGAGAAAGTTATGGTTCTACCATAACAAATGACCACATTATTAGTAAACTAAAATGATAGGAAAAAGGTTGACACCAGAAAGTTATAAAAGGAAAATATTTAATGCTTAAAAGGGGTGGTTCAGCCACCATAAAAAAAAAAAAAAAAAATTATAAATTACTACACCAAAATAAATAGTATTTCAAATGCACGCAAGAGTTTAACAAATGGATGAAATGTGGAATTTAATGTAAACCATGCCCAACCCATTGCCAAACTACGTGTAGATGAATTTAGTGCACTCTGTCCAACAGAATCCAGTAAAATCTGTCATTTGATTTTGAGGGGGTTGAAGTGGTTCGAGAGTGTTTAAGTGAGTCATGCCACTTTTCAGCTGATCAGCTGTTTTCCTCTTTTTTTCTCTCTTTTTTGGTGCCATTGAAAATTGGAAAACACTGTACAAAGTCAAAGGGAAATGACACCATTTGGGGAAAAATGTGGATTTACGGGGTAGGATTTAATATGAATTATCGCTCCACCGACCTGTTTACATTTGTCAGTCCATGACTGCCAGAAAAACGTGAGCAAATGGTGATTATTTTAAGCTGTCAGACAGACCTTGTTTTATTAAAACTCACGTTCAAATAACAGTTGGCTGACCATCGCTTCAAAATGATACAAAAGTGAATGTTCCTTTAAATGAAGTAACACACCTGGCGAAACGGTTTTACTGGTTACCTGGGAATAAATATGTATTTTCTGTTGAGTGAGTTATTTTGTAGTAATGTGGAAGTATATATTTTTTTTCACACCTGGGAAACGATTTTACTGGTTACCTGGGAATAAATATGTATTTTCTGTTGAGTGAGTTATTTTGTAGTAATGTGGAGATGCGAGGCTAGAAATTTGGAGGAAAAACCCACAAGACTGCAGGGCTTGTAGCTCAAAATATTTACTGGACCGGAATTTTGAGTACAAGACCAGAATTGAAGTGAGAAGAAAAAATGCCTACACAGGTTAATAATTGAACTGTTTAAATTTGAAAAAGCACTAGGAGAAGATTTATCTCATTTGTATATTATGGGTTAGTAGTCTTCAGTAATCAACAGAATTGTATTTATCAGACTGAAAGTCAACATTTGAACACAAACACAAGACCGCCGGACTTGTCTGGACATGAGTTTACCGGCCCGATGCTAAAATCACTGGCCTCGGGCCAGTGGTCCAGTGTAAAATTCGAGCCCTGGGAAGTATATTTTTTTTTCGTGTCTGCAAATGATGTAATCTACCTTTAAAGGGTGTGCACAACGCTGGTAAGGTTGAAAATATAAATGTTCACAGTTTTCCACATAACTTACATGGGATAAAGACGGTCGTGGTGGAAAACTTCCCTTGAAATAGTTTTGCTTGAAATGCTATAGTTTTTAGGAAATGAGTAAAACAATAAGTTTTTTGTCTCGCGTGTCCAAAACCCGATGTTTGAAAACAGTGAAAACATATAATGGGGTTTTTCACTATTTTCTCGTGATTCCGATGACGATTGAGCTTAAACTTTCACAAGTTTGTCATTTCATGTGTATGTTGGGTGACATAAGGTGCAGATACTGGTCTTTGACAATTACCAATGTTATGCATAAGCTTTAAGTGTGTGAGGAATTTTCCCTTTTTTACATTTGCAAAGCTTGTTTTGTGATGCATGAATCTTTGCGGCTGAGTGTTTACAAACTGCAAATGAACGATACTTTGTCTTTCCCCAGAGAGGTGAATGAAAACAACGCTCTGCTGAAGGAGCAAGCTGTTAGCCTGGAGTCCAAATTGAAGCGTGCTGAGTTGAGGGAAAAGGAACTGGCTGAGCTGCAGGTGGAGAATGAGGTATGTCAGCCAGGCTATCTGTTGCACATCCATGCTTGCCTCATGATCACATGCACGTTTAAAGAAAGCATCTTGTAGGCTCAGAACTAGAGGGTTGTTACTGCACTTTTTATGGATTTGATAAAATTGGTTTTGGATATTTCGGAGCTCCTGGTAAATGGAGTTTATTGTTCAAGAGTGGTCTCCAAACTAATTGTTTGCAAAAAGAAACTTTCGCTTTTTAAGTGAAACAATTATCTGTGGATTATGATTAATTTTTTTCAAATGTATACGCATTTTTCATGCAACGACCTTTTGATAATTATGGTAATGGTATTGCAGTTATCGACCTTACAGCACTAATGTTGGACACTTTTTGATGAATATGATTTGCTAATAGCTGGTTTAAGGCGCTGTCACGCAGGGCAATTTTTACAGGCAACTTGGAGGTAACCAACTGCACTGCATGCAGAAGGAACAGTTGGGTAGTACAACATACATTTTTCTATTTGTGTCTTACTGTCCCCAAGACATTGTTGTGGAAATCGACGTATGAATGTTTTTTTTTTCCTCTTGGAGATTGCCTGGAAGTGATTGCCTTTAAAATTGCCCTCGGGTGAAATGGACCTAAATCTTTAAAAATGTAGCCGATGTAGCGGGAAAGAGTGTGACAGCGTTAAAAAAAATATATATTTGGCTGAATTGTTCATACCAAACATTTATGATGAATTTGCAGGGTTTGAGAGTGAGGTTGACAAGATGGGAAAGCATGGACACCGACAATGAAAACAGACCAAGGTAAGTCTAATGACCCCTGGCAAAATGCGCATCTACCATTTCCACCATTCATTTCCCTTTGTGTACATTTTGACATCCAAAATGGCGGACAGGAAAGGCGCGTGCAAGTGCGTTGCGCGTTGTGCAAGGGGGTCAATAGACAGAAGAGTTGTACAGGTGTACAAACAGACTGTACAATTGTATAGGTGTAGCTGTTAACATTAACCCTCCTACTGTCTGACCATTGAATACCATCCACTGTGGTTTGAAGCTATGCCAACCTGCATTATGATATATTATGGTGAATGCAGCTACACGGTATACAGTCAACCCTCCTACTGTCTGACCAATTCAATATCTTCTTTGAATCATAGATAAACTGTGCCAGCCTGCACAATAATACCATGTGGTGAATGCAGCTACACGGTATACAGCCAACCCTTCTACTCTCTGACCATTTAACATCATCTAGATTGTTTTAATTTCTTATGTTTTTATGTCATTTGAGCTGTTGATTTGTGCATTGCTCTTTTATTTATATATATAACTTTTTTATTTTGTTTTTCTTTCTAAATTTTACTATATATATTTTACTATACTATATATATATATGTTTTTATACTATGTGTTTTCATTTTTTAATAAATAATAAACACTTTTTTGCATGTTTGTACCTTTCTATATTTTAATATACTATATATTGTTTTTATACTATAACTTTTTATATTTTAATTAATTTATGGTTTTCTGCAAACGTTTTGTAGTTTTTATGTATTGAACACTTCTAATGCTTTCTTGTTTGATGATACCTGTCAATACCAGTTGGTAGTGCATCAACACAGTACACGAGCCCAGCTGGGTTGCCATAACCCGTGCACTCAGCTCTGGGTTTCATAAACTCTGTAGCCATTTCTTTACGTGCACTTAAGAAAAAAAATCATATTCTTCAACACTGTAAAAAAAAATACCGTGTGGACGTATGTAAGGCCACATAGTGTTTCAAGTCCCTACATTATGTTGACTTCTTTTGTTCTCAGGTCCACACATTGTATGTAACGCTTAAACAGTTAAATGGTTTCAAGTGGTTGATCAACTGGTTGGAAAGGTTACCAAGTGTTTAAGTATAAAATGTTCCACATCTGAAACCCCAAACTTTGGATTCCGGTAGTAATTCTGGCCAAATGTCAATCATGGCTTGGCACGGAGAAGGATTGTTAGAATCCAGGTTGTGTAACAGATTGTAAATAACATATTCCATTGGGGAAATTTGATGATTTTTGTGGTCTCACTAAAAGTTGGTTGAATTGAAGCGTAAATAAGTCTTGTTTGAATGTTTTGTTTGACTGTAGTTCCCCATCCAAGATGTCTGCTAAGATTGCAGTATTGCAACAAGATCAAGTCGCTCTTCTGGAGAAACAGGGTCACTGCCTGTCCAAGTAAGCAACTCCAGGCAGTTTACTTAAAGACCATTTCGTCGGCTCAGGGCTATAAGGTCGTAACGGCAATTTCAAATCCGTAACGATCAAAAGGTTGTTTAAAAAATAAGTTAAAATCGGTTTCTTAGAAACTGAATGTTTGTTTTTGCCAAACTAATGTTTTAAGTTCACTCTTGATCAACAAACTCCATTTACCAGGAGCTCCTAAATGTGCAAAACCAATTTGATGAAATCAAACGCCTTATAGTTCTAAGCCGACGATTGTTCTTTTTGTACAATAACTGTTTTGTGGGTATTCAAACTTTACATTTGTTTTCCTAAGATAGGGAACAAATTGACCTGGGTCTTATTGCATAGAGCTGTTTAAGAAAACAATTTGCAAAGCAAGTAATCATTGTTGGACCAGTCACTAGGGGCAGTCAGGTTGTCTCAGTGGATTTTCTTTCCCACACTTCACCTCTGTGGGGCCTGGTTCGAATCCCACTTTGGACCAACCAGACCCTTGCGTGTGGATTGTGGTCTCAGTCCCTCCCCGGTAACATAAGATTTCCCTATTTGGGGTTTTCCTCCCACATCTGAAACTGAAAATTTCTTTGTCTTCTCCACACAGGAATCTTTGTTAGGTTTAACATGTTACAGTGGTAGTCGCTTATGGGATGTGATAATATCGAAATATATAATCTTAGTGATGATAATAATAACAGGCAAAGCTCAGCCTATCTTTTGCCGGCTGCCTGTCTTTTGCAAAAACAAGTATCAATTTATTGCTATCAATAATTTGAGGACATTCCTTTGTCCCTTTAACTTTAACACTCTCCCAAAGAAAAACAATTTCAACATGGATTATTTCGGCTGGACAGTCGATATTAGCTCCCCTTGATATTGGAAGTTGACGAACTTGTTCTGAGGCATTGTCAACTTCCAATACCTTGGGGAGCTGATGTTGAACCGTGCTATATTTGTATGTTAAAATAAATAATTTTGTTTCACCCTCACACCGATGTGTATTAAAGCACTGTATACTCAGTACTTTCCCGAGCTCTGTGAACAAAATTCACAGGCAAATCACTCGGGTGGGATTCGAACCCACGACCTTTGCACTGCTAGAGCAGATGTCTCACCACTAGACCAACGAGATACACTTCAGTGTAAGGGTAGAACAAAATTAAATTCTTTATCCCCGATGCAAAAACTAACATCTAGTATATGTTAAAACACTTGTAATTCTGCTTTAAATTAGTATCGCTCTGAAATATTCCTCTTGATTGAAGATTCTTGACAATTATGTTAAAGGTACTATTTAAGACAATAACTTTTCTCTTTATAAAACCTGTGGAGATTTTCAAAAGCAGGCTTAAAGCTAACTTGTTCATATTGCTTATGACTGACTCTGTATATTTTATGTTTATCCAGTTAATATTGACAGTGTAGTAAATCTGTTGTCAATGTGCTCTCACTTTGTATTCTATATTTTTGTTGTTCTTAGTATTCTGTTATGTACGTTCGTTCTTTTTCCCAGTGCCTCAAAATATTTTTGGTCATAGATACAACGCTCTACACATTTGTATTATTATAACTATTGAGATGTTTTGAAATTCCTCTTGCTGATCTTATTCTGTGATTTCTAAACTTGCGCCTTGAGCGTCTTTTTAGGCGGATTTTGGCGCTATATAAATGCTTTTTATTATTATTATTATTAACTGTCACCACAGTTCCCGAGCCTTAGAGCAGTCCTACAGCATAGCCAAAGAAAAGGTGACGTCCACCACCCAAGAATTGCTGAAACTACGAGAGGCTAAGAGACAGCAGGAAGACCTTGTGAAGCGGCTGCAGAGGAAAGTACTCCTACTGACAAAGGTACAGGGGCCATTGACAAGAGGCTTTTTTGGGGGAGACGTTTTCTGCTCACAGATCAGCCCTAAGCAGAATTTATATTTTTCTAACTACGGCGTACCAGAAGCTGCGCAAAAACACATTCTGGCTTGCCGGGGATTTTTGTGAGCAGATGTTTGATGCAACAATGCAAAACCATTGTGAACATGCCCATGAGCTGTCAAACCTGATCATTAGTCACTTGTGCCCAGACACATTTTTTTCACGAAAGTGCGAACTAAAAAGTGTTATTAATCAAATTGGGCCCAGGCAATTTTTAGAACAATCATTGTGATTGAAAGCACTCGGAGACGGTGCCCTCTTTAGTGCATCGCACGGCCTAACATCACCAAACGGGGACAAGGTGTCATGAAGGCTACCCAAGTCTACCAAAACTGTTCAGTTATATGTTACAGACAGTTGAAGTCGATTGCTGTATTACACCTGTAATCATCACGATTACACCTGTAATTATCACAAACTGCACGTTTATTAATTGAGCTCATTTAAATTGTCCTCGCACAAAGACAAAGGTTGTGTAATATTTTGGGGTAAAAAAAATCAACACACTTGAAAATATAGTTCCACAGTTTATGGGTTGCAGAGATGAGATCGTAGTTCTGACTTCAGTAGTTCTGACTTCAGTAGTTTATATAGGTAGAATTCAGCTTGAAATCTGGCTTCTATCAGTGTGAGAGAAGACGAAGATCACAGTTAATTTTGTATTTTATTTTATGAGATTTTATATATGATTTTAACTCACAAGGCCGGACGGCCACTTCAAGGTGAGGGCTATACTCAACTGATTTGGGCAGTCGACCCAAATCAACTGTAACCAGGGACACGTTGCCACCTACTCCTGGGACTGAAGCAGGGTTATACCCCCTGCACAGTCCGTTAAGGATGTAGGCATGGGTATCATCCACTAGGAGCCTGACTGGTAGAGCAGTACTACCGAATGCACTGCCTTTTTTTTATCAAAGCACATGGTCAATATGCACACTAAGTCTCTTCTGTTTAACAAGCACTGTCCTGTGTGTGTTTAATGATCTATCCTGTTTGAAAGTGTGACATAGTTTCACTGTAAGCCACACCCACTTCACACAAATTGGCTCCAACGATTTATACCAGAAGCCCGTAGGAAGTGCATTGAGCAAGGGTATCTTTGAGGGTTTATGAATGCAAAAAATAGTTTTTGGACTTGCCTTCAATTAATGTTTTGCAGAGTCTCATGGTCTTGGCGGAATTTGTAAAGTTTCTGTCATAAGAAATGCCTTGAAAACGATGGAATGGTTTTGTGTGTGTGAAATAACACATAAACGTATACCAGCTTTGGAGCCGGAAATAACCAAAACCTTGAGTGTACTGCGGATGCTGGTGTGTGTGACAAATTGACTCACCAACAAGAATGTTGGTGCTCAGAGGTCATACAATAGATGGTAAGATGCCAACGCACCGTAGTTATATAATGTTTTTTTGTTGTGCTTGGTAGGAGCGGGACGGAATGAGACTGATTCTGAACTCGTACGATAACGAGGTAACGAGTATGGGGTACGAGCCGCAGTGTAACGCTCGGCTCAGACAAGCCGAAGCAAACCTGCAGACATGTCACAGACAGATGGAAATTCTTGAGGTAACATTGGTCATCATCAGTCCTGGGCCCAATTTCATAGAGCTGCTTAAGCAGACAATTTTGCTAACAATTTGTGTGCTTAGCAAAAATAAGCAGGTTACCAGTCAGAAATGGTGCATGCGACATGGTATTTTGGCTGGTAACCTTATTCTGGTAAGCATAATTTTTGTTTGTGCTTAGCAACTTTTTGTGCTTGAGCAGGTCTATGAAATTGGGCCCTCGGCTTTAGTTCGTCCACCTGTTGGACAAAGCCCTCCTCATCAAACCTCCATTTGCCTCTCTCTTACCCTCTCAAGCCCCTCTGGTCCCATTGTAGCCGTGCCCATGTGTCCTGTTATGTCATCTCTCCGTCTTCTCTCCTGCCGTCCTCTCTTTCTCTTGCCCGTTCTAGGCTGCCGTCCTGTCCTTCACCTAGTCCACCTGTTGTCTTGGACCCTTGACCCTTGGCCTGCCCATCTCCATTTAGATATCCTCTATTTTTTCAATGATGTCCTTGCTTTCTCTCGTATTTTGTTATGGTTAACTTTATCCCGTATTGTTAAAGGAACATTACAGAGTTGGTAAGAAAATAACTTGTAAAATATACTTTTTGATCACAAATTGACATAAAACTTACACGGTCTAATGATGATGATAGTAGAAAACATCCCTTGAAATATTTCTGTCTGAAATGCCATATTTGATGAGAAATGAATAAACTAATTTTCCGATTGGAGTTTATCGCTCAGTGAGTGTTTTATTCATTTGTTGAATCTATATGATTTCATGCAAATGTGTAATCGGTTTTTCACTATTTTCTCGTGACCCAGATGGCCGATCGATCTCAAACTTCTACAGGTTTGTCAGTTTATGTATATGGTGGATTACATAAAGTGCTTACACTGCCAGCAACTGTTTTGTTAGCAAAAACCAATTCAGTAATGTTCCTTTAAATGTATCATTTTTCTCTCCATGGCTCTCTGTGTTCTCAATTTGGTGTTCAACTCATTTGTTGTAGACCGAGTTTCTTCTCCATAAGTTTCTGCTCCATAAGAGGTAACGGTGCTAAAAGCCTTTTAAGTATCTCTGAAATAGATAAAAAGCCTGTTTTTGTAAAATCTTAACTTTTTGCTTTCATTGTTATACTTGTCTTTCTTGAGGGGTTAAACAAAAATTGTCACGAACCAACGAGAGATTGTTTTGAACGTTTTTTTGTTACAGCATGACATCAAGGTAGCTACAGAAGATGCAGGGAAATTCAGACTGGAAAACAAACAGGTAGGAAAATAAACAATGCACAGATATTTGGTAGTGTAGACAAGTAATCACTGGCCTTGGGCCTGCGGTCCAGTGTAAATTTCGAGCCCTGTTCAATAAAATTGTTTTATCTTCACAAATATCAACAGCTCGATGCAAAGCTTTCCCATGTGCGGAATGAGCTGGCTCTTTCCAAGTCGACCCCACCCATCCCAGCCCTGACCTTAAGGGGATTGGCTGACGAAGAAGATGTGGAGACTCTTAAGACGAAGATTAAAGAGCTTGAGGAAGAGACTAAGATGCTTTCTGAGAGGAATGAAGCTCTAGACATCATGTTAGAGCGCAGGGCATTAAAGGTAGAACTTTAAACATAATTTTTTTTAATTTGTAGGTTAGGTACCCTGTTTGGACATCAGCATAAATGAATACTGATTGGTGGTGGGACGAAAAGGGATCAGACTTTAACGTGTCCATCCAGCCTCGGTGTGGTTAAATTGTTTTCAGGCATGCAACTTTTCCTTGGATCAGCTGATTTCCTCTTTTTTTTATTCTCAGTTTTACCATTCAAAATTGAAAAATACTGTACAAAATCATTGACATTTTGTAATTTCCTCGTTTTTGGTTAAAGTTAAAGTTGCATGCCTGTGTTTTGAATGGGTGGAAATAAGTTTATAGACCCATTTCGCCGGTGTCATGATCACAATAATCTTGGTTGCGTGTGTTATACAGTGTTGTGATTTGATTGTTATTATCTTGCTTTGATGTTGTTAGTATTTCTGATTGTTTTGGTCCAGGCTGATTAGCTTGTGTTTGTATGAATAGCTGGTATTGTATTTTAGGTCCTTTTAAAAAGTGCATTGCTTGATTTTAACTTTATGTCTCATTCACTGATTGATGACCTTTTCTCCCTCTTCCCACCTTTGATTTTGTCGTTTGTTTTTCTAACCTCTTGTGGTTAAGCCAGCCCCTCCCTGCCATCTTCTTTATTGTTCATCCCTTGCTTTTTCTGTGTGCTTTCTGCTCTCTCTCTTTTCATTTCTTTCCACTTGCCTGCTTTTGTTACACCAGCAAACCTGTTTATGTGTGTTGTACTGTCATTTAGCCTTCGGGAAAGACTCTGCTAGGGTCGAAACATCGGCCCATCGACTATATTTTTGCATTTATACCATAGATCCTTCTGGTTGGTAAGCAGTTTGCAACAGCTAATTCTAATTGTCCCATTATGGTTTTATTTCTCTGTTATATTACAAGTACACGTATATTATTTTTGTGTTTTCTATGCTGTTACTGTTCGTCATTTTTAATTTTCTTTGTATTCTTTTTATGATCAGTGTGTGGTACTGAATCGATCTATTTATTATGATTATTAGTGTTATTACAGTGTATTGCACTTTTTAGGCAATGAGATTTGTCAGAATTTGTCCTGATTTCAATTTGTTGTTGTTGTTGTAATTACTCTTTTTCATATTCTCTTGAAGATATGACTTTGTCAAAGGCTCTGGTTCTCCATTTTCGGTGACGTAGAGAGTCTGTAAATCTATAAATGAAACGCCTTGGAAGTACAGGCGATTTTACATGTATGTCTTGATTAAGACGAGACTGCAAGCTATTTTACAGGATTTTCTTTGTTTTTATGAAATTACACCTTCACTTAATAAACCTTTACCACGCTAACACTATCTTTGTCATGTTCCCTGTGTTCAACAACAATAGTGGGTTCTGATTTACAGCATACCAAAAGGGGTTCAGACTATTGTGTCCGAATGAATTGTCAGACTAATTTCCATCTTCCCTTTCTCATTTCTTGCAGGGTGACTACGATCCAAGCAAGACCAAAATCATCAGCTTTTCTCAGAATCCAGCATCACTTGCTCGTAAGCACCGGGCGGAGGAGGTAAAATGCTTGAAGGAGGAGGTGGAGACCCTCAGACAGAGGGTGCAGGTCTTGGAGGAGGGCGGGGCTAGTGGGGATGTCACTCAACTCGTTACGGAGAAGATGAAAGAGTCGACGAGTAAGGAGGTAGAAGGTAAACTCGTAGTTGTCAAATGTCACTGAATGTTTTCTTGGCTGGATTCATGGACCATGTAACTTGCGACATCACATGTTTACAAAAGAGACACAGAGCCTGTTCTTCCTGCAGGCATGATTTGTACACGACCCAATGGAAGAAAAACAATAAATCTTAATATATTATATGATTTTTATCAACTTTCGAATTGAAGAAAGGGGGCACATCTCAAAACCTGTTCAGCTGTTAAATGAATAACTCTTGAATTTGTGTGGAAAATGTGAAAATTCCCATATTATGACCAGTGTGGTATCTTGCCTACCAGGAAATGACCTGGAATGTACAAGGTCACTCTGTCTGTAAACAAAGGTTACATGGTCAATAAAATATTAACATATTTTTAATCAATATGCTGTGATTGTCTTTAGGTAACGGCGTGCAATTGTTTGTCGCAACCTGTTAAACAAAACTAACCAGGGAACCCAGCTGTAAGCAATGTACAGTGGTCTGCTACATAGGATTTTAGCTGGTGACCCACTTCTGATAAGCAAAATGCTTCTGTGCTTAACAAATTTGTGTGTTTGAAAAATTTATGAATTTGTTGCTCTGTGTCATAATTTCTTTTTCAAAGCACCGTTCATTTTCAGTGTTGTAGTGCAATGGTACTCTTGACGTGATTTTGTATGATTATTGATTTTTTTAAATATTGTACTTTTTACCCAACTTAAAGTGTACTCAGACTCGAGTGCTACTGAACCACCGTTGCAGGGTTTGATTTTTTACTCTGGATTGCAGGCCCAAGGCCAGTGATTTTATTATTGGGCCAGTAAACTCATGATCGGACAAGTCCGATGGTCTTGTTTTTTTTTTTCTCAATTGAATAACAATACCTGACTGTGTGTAATATCTTGAACAGAAACAAATTATGTTCAAATGTTGAACTTTGAGTCCGATAACCACCTTTCAATTTCAGTTCTGTTCAGTAATGAAGTATAAAGCCCATAAAGACAAATGAGATCAATCTTCTCCTACATGTCTCGAGCGGTCTTGTAGATTCCCCCCCCCCCCCCGAATTCGAGCCCTGCTTTGTACTCAGTACTAGTTACTCGACAGATTGACTACGAAACTGACTGCCGAGACAAAGATTATGTAATTTGACCCGTTTATCTTTTCATAGTTCTTCCTTTCTTTTTTACAGTTTTATCTCCATTTGTGTTTTTATTGTTAGATGCACACTGGAAGACAATTTTCATGTTTGTTAACGTGATGTTTATAATTAATTGAATTGAATTGAATGCTACAATAGAGTGCAATAACTCTGTTTTATTATATCAAGTGTTGTCCATGTTTGCATCATTTTACTGCATATAATGCTTCATCCCCAGCTATTTCTGTTGTCCTGATGATACAGGTGGATTCCTATCCCAAGGTTTTCAGCCCATTTGTCTCGTCATGTTATTAAACCTTGACTTTGTAATATCAGCGTCTGTGGAATTTTATAAGTACATGCTTCCTCAAGGTTGATATTTGTGTTCGTAATTTTGGTATTGTTGCCATTAACTCTGAAGTTAGCCAGATGAATTGTTCATATTTTAAGCACTTAATAGCTCAGTCATTAGGCTGCAAGGAGAAGTTTTGTAGACCCATAAAAAAAATGAGTAATAATAATAAAATGAGATGTTGAAAGTGTTTCAATGTCGTGATGGGTCCATGATTGTAGTGTTTGTGATAGTTACAGATATTTACATAATTCTCAGACTCTATAGGTCAGAGGTTTATTAAAATAGCTAGGATCTATATTTTATTTGAGATTTTTTCCTAGAAATGTTAGAAGCTAGAACTCCGTAAGTAGAATACTTAGAAAACTAGACTTAAAATTAAGTCATTTTAACAAAGAAATAAACAACTGCCGGTTCACACACTTTACAATGGTATCAATCATCCTCAGATCTGAGGAGAGAGCTATCGGCATCGGAGCTGCGAAACCAACGTCTTAAAGAGGTCTTCCAGAAGAAGATCCAAGAATTCCGAGAGGCTTGTTACCGGCTCACGGGGTACCAGGTGAACATATCGACAGACAACCAGTACAAACTGATGTCCATGTATGCGGAGAGACCGAGCGATGTTATTTTGTTTCAAGTAAGCTGCCCACTAAAATAAACAAATGTAAACCAATACACCGTTGGTAATTAACTTCATCACAGTCTAATTACTCCAGATAGTTTGTATCAATATGAGCATTTCTATTTTGTAAATGTATACTTATCCGGAACAAACATGCAAACAGCACCTGTGATGTCTTGATGATCTTATGCAGTATTATTTATTACAAATATGGTGGTCGATTCTCTTCCCTCGGACCCTACACCTTTGTGAAGACTGACATTTTTTTTCTCTCGAACCCTTGATAAGTCAATAAATGTTTGCGAACAGGCAGCTCAAAGTGTGCCTCATTAAAATGAGTAGACCTCTCGCAAATGATGTCACAAGCTTCAAAACAGCGCCCTCACTGAGGTCAAAGGAAGACCTCTCATTGGCTGAGAGTTGTGTGCAGGGCGTGCACTTTTCCCCATTGTTTGAACGCGGTGATGGTTGCCTAATGGAGGGTCTATCGATTCATCAGCGTAAGGATTCATCTTGAGACGAGTTGTCAATATCGCCATAGTGATTTGTATTGTACTTTGCTGAGCATATAATAGTGGTGCACATCTCAAGATCAATCTTAGCTCTTTGTGAAATCAACCGCGCTCTCTCTATTGGTACTTGGTTCTTTTCTTCATCATTATATGGGTGAGCATGCATTTGAATACTTGAAGAGACTGTACAAGGGTCAAAGTGTTAAAGATGCATGGCCAAATTTTTGGCCAATTAATCGACAGTAAGAAATGGATTTAAGTAATTAGATGGCTATTTTTTCTGCAGTCAAGAAAGTTTCATTTGAGAGAAAAAAAAAGAAGAATAGATTCGCAATAGTTTGTTAAAACATACAAATTTGAATATACAATTTCATAGAGCTGCTTAAGCAGAAAACAGTGCTTAACAAATTTCTGCTAAGCAGAAATGAGCAGGATACCAATCAAAGATGGTACATGTGACAGTGTACTTTGGCTGGTAACCTTACTCTGGTAATCATAATTCTGTTGTGCTGAACTACTTGAGCAGCTCCTTGAAATTGGGCCGTGACATTACTTCACATACCAAGAGTCATGTATAAACAATTTGCATGTTGCAAGTATTTTTTTAATTATTTTTTGAAAATGAGATATCGCCTTACTCACAAGGCCGGACGGCCACTTCAAGGTGAGGGCTATACTTTACTGAATTGGGCCGTTGACCCAAATCAATTGTCACCAGGGGCACGTTGCCACCTACTCATGGGACTGAAACAGGGTTACCCCCTTCACAGTCCGTAAGGATGTAGGCATGGGTATCATCCATAGGAGCCTGGCTGGTTGAGCAGAATGCACTACCTTTCCAACTTTTTACGCGCATTACGTATTTTCATCTAAAAACCGTCGTGATCCGTCAAAATTTGTGCTTAAACAGAATGTGGGGGTCTTTTGACGAAGAAACGGGCGATGTAGCTTTAAGCTGCGATAATAAAACAAATTTGCAGTCGTATAAAAGCTTAATTCCATTTTATGAGCTTTTGGTAGCAACCACTGCATCATCATCATCATCTCCTATCTAATGGGGACTTTATGCTGATTCTGTGGCGTCAGGTCATGTCTCATCAGTAGCAGCAACAAAGAATGCCTTGATTAGCCGGGCTTAAATATGCCAGGAACAGGCTCCTCTCAACCTGCAAGAATCATTTATGGGGGACGGGTCGAGCTCTGTCTGTTCCAGTCAGAGTAGCGTTAATGGAAAAGTAGATTGTGTTTAAGGAGAGTCAATTAATTGCCATCCTGTGGGTGTCAATAAACACGCCATACAACCAGGCTGGGGAAAATGCCATTCGATTTTAACGGTTTTAGTGAAAGCAATGTAAGAACGGTTTTTCAATTGTCGGGGATTTTGTGCGCATATCGGGTTTGTTTCAATTGCAGCACTCAAAATAAGCAATGGTGATGTGTGGCGTCTTTGAGTGTATTTTTCTCGACTTTGACGGTTATTCTAGACAGAAATTTTTCACCGGAGGATTGGTACCGGTGTGAACCCGTATCATGAATGAGCTTTAAAATGAATCAATTTGTTTTCCTCCCCGACCCCCCAAAAAACATGACTCCTGGTAGTTTGTCTTTAAACCTGGGCGATGTCTCGTGGAGAGATTGGCAAAATACAATGTTGATGAGCTCTGCATGGATTACCAATCGGAGCGGAAATGTTGGTCGTCATGAGCTCCACTTGTACTTCAATATTACAATATGTTTTTTTGTTCGTGTTATGGTTTCGCAGGGGCAACGTCATAGGCCTATCAATCTTTGTGTCTAGGTAACCGTGATGTATCTTTTTTGTGTCAACTATAACTAGGATGGGGGGAGGCGGTAGATATAAACAAAGAGATTATTGATGGTTTCCATTTAGACTTTCAATGGGGACACATCCATATCAGCTTGACTCCAAAATTAGCATTTCAGTATTGCCAACATCATTTGCCCGGGATTTTCAGTACAACAATTCTGTGTTCAAATTTTGTATTAATTATTTGCCGAGTCTTACACTACTTTTTGAGGCGCTGTTTTTATTTTATTTTTATAGTAAAGTCTTTTATAATGTTATTATGGTTACTAATAAAAAGAGTTCTTGGTGAGTCAGGATGTTGATGAGAAAAGGTGTTAGTCATGCAACTTTTCAGCTGATCATCTTTTTTGTATTTATTTATTTTTTATTTTTTTGAGCTGTGCTTTTGAACATTTTTTTTTTTTTTTTCGGGGGGGGGGCTTTACTTTTTTGCGGTGAAAAATTGCAGTTACAGAACTGGTTAGTTGCAATTTTCTTCCGAAGAAGACATTCTTCTTAGCATAAAAAATTGTGTGAGCAAGTAACAAGGATTTTGTGTCCATGTAAAAATTGTTTTTTTTCAATAAAAAAGTATTCATATTATACTCAGTAACTTTTTGTTCTCAGCATCGTGTTGTGTTTGGGCTCAGATGTTTTTTTCCCAGTAATCATCCCCGTTTATGTTCGATTTTCAAAATTGATATTTGATTATTGATTTTTTCTATCCAGGCAACGCAGACTGGTGAAATGCAGCTCCTGGAGAACGAATTTTCATCGACCCTGACGGATGCTATTGACTCGTTTCTACGGCAACAAGAAAGCATCCCAGCATTCCTCAGCAGCGTGACCCTTGACCTTTACAGCCGACAAACCATGGTTGGTTAGATAGTATTGACCTTCATGGTATACTTATTGGTACATAATCACTATGACTTTGAAAATACCATGGCCCCCTGATCTTTGTGTTGGTTGTTTTTAAACATGACTTACAAATAGTCTCAAGTTGCAAATTTTTTATATATCTTTTGAGAAGACTTTGCTCTCCGCATGAGTCAGTTCAGATTTGTCAATGGTTTGACACAATCTTGTGTTGATCTCAGTGAAATAGGAGTGCTGTTTTAAGGCAACAATCAGTGCCCAGTTTCCTGTCGGTGCAGAGAATAGTATCAACAGATTCTACACAAGTGCATTTTTTTTATAACACACTTCTTGCCGGTTCTGTGTTCTGGTCGGCTTGAAACGTGGTCGCGTGGTCCAATAATATAGGCTATAGTGCATGATATTTGCGTAAACGTGAGCTATACGCGCGTCAAGAAAAACGTGCTTGCCCAACTTGCAGGAAAATATACTCAAAATACTTGACTGTGGTTACAGCGCCCTCTCATGAACAGTGAACAGCACATAAACAAACTCTAAATTGAAGGGAAATTAAAAGAATTTCTTTGATGATTGCTTGTGGTTGACTTACTCATGAGTTAAAACCCCTTATTTTGTTAATGATTTTTTGTGTTATTTTGTTCATGTTTTGGGCTGAGATGTGTTGGAAAACACAAATTGGGCTGGCATAATTCGGTCACTAGTGGGAAAATGGGACCCTCTTCCAGTCACCCACAGTCCCTGGGGGTGCATAAACGTGCACTAGTGACCTCACTGGCAGTCCATGTGTACAATATAACACCAACAAGGTTTAACGTATTCTTTTTTGTTCATTATTCTTTGTTAGTCCAAAAAAGGAAATTGTTTTGTTACATGCAACAAAATAATAATAATTCACCCTAATAATTAAAACTAATATCAGAAGGAAGGCCACATTCTTGTTTGAATGAATGATTTGCTTTATAATGGAGTGCATATTGTGGTAATTTTTTTCCACTATGTGTATAAACCCATGACAGTGTAAAACACGGGGGGAAGTGCCTTCCGTTTTACACTAACCACTCCATATATGGGAATAAAACTAACAATTAACAATTGGCATGTATCACACCGAACTAAATATGGTAAGATCAAAATAAAACCTATTCTTGTATTTCATCTCGATTTAATAAAACTTAATTTTTATAAACTCCAGTCTGTGTTTGTGGTGTTAGAGTGACATTTATATGGTCCTGGCAGAGAAACGTCGCTGATTCAGGGCTCATTATTTTGAGGACTGTTAATATCTCGGGTTATTTGTTCCCCAAGTTCAAACCACTTGGGCTGCCATCTAATTGTGTGATATGCATGGTGGAAAGACATACTTAGGAGCTGTGTGTACTGTTTGTAAGGGATCCAAACCTTTCATTTATCCTAAACACCGCAACTCTTCCATTAGATCTTAGTTTCTGCTGAGTTTGATGGATTCACTGAACTCACTACAACAGTGGTGCAACCAGAGAGGGGGCAGTTGGTCCGAAGCCCCCCCCCCCCCCGAACCCTTCACCCCCTCTTTCCCCCCCCACAAATGAAATTGAAAATAGAAACAAAATGCAATCATGAATGGTTCGGTACATTAAAAAAGCCCCGTTCCCCTATTATGGGTTACCAGCCAAACTACGATGTAATATGCACTGATTCTGGCTGGTTGCCTGTAAAGTGTTGCTGGCAATGAAATGAGCTGAGCAATGAATCGTCTGCTTTAAACGGCTTTATGTAAATTGTTTGGACGGATTCAGTGCTGCATGACATGGGAAGAACCACACCGGGTTCTTCAGCATGAACATTTTGAATAATTGATTTACTTTTGAATCTGTAGGACTTTTGAATCATTCTATATGAGACAGTTTTGTAGTCCGACCTGCCACAGGGAGGCTATTTTAAAAAGAAAACAACAAGTTTTGTGCGTGTGTGAATCGGCGGATTTGTGACGCCCATTCCATGAGCTAATCGTTGTCCTTAATCTCAAAAGGAAATGAAATTCATGCTCCATTTGTATTTTTCATATGACCGACTTTTTAGGAGCCCTCCAATTTCCCATTTAATATGAGCCTGTTTACTCGTTCCACCATGGCACGTTTTGTGATAAGTAGCCATGTATGAAATAGATCGATTTCCATTTATGTTATCCGTGTTTTTATAAACTGCCGATTCCTCTTGACAATGTCGTTCGTTTTGTCCTGCATGTTTCCTCTGCATATTCTTGTTGAACTCTCAGAGGCGCCTCCCACTTTCAACTTTATTTTGTAGGGGTTAAAGGCACAGTACACGTTTGGTAATGACTCTGAAAATTAATGGCAATAAAAAACTTACTTGGTGAGAAGTACTAGCTTCGAAGTACTACGGTCATGGAAAATATATCACTTTTTATTCCCCCAAATTTGAATCTGAGAAGCGTTTCTGTCACGCTTCTCAGACTGGTATTCATATGGGAATATTCTTCCTGTGTGCAAATATACCCTCCGGTTTTTCGGTGATATCTCAAAAATGTGACCACCTTTTGAAGTGAAATTTTCACAGGTTAGTTTATTGTTGTATGTACATGTACCTACATTTATAAAGGATTGAACACAATCAGTAGGCTCCAATTACCAGAACGTGTACTGTGCCTTTAAAGATGCTTTAGACGGTGGTAAGGCCGCCATCTTTGATGACAAACAGGGGGAAACGTGCGCGCGTGAATAATGGCTCTTCACGCGTGCACGTTTGATTAGCTATGGCGGCCACCCGATTCAAGGGTTCTCTCTGTAAATGGTCATTGTTTTTTCACTTTTCAGTAGGATGAAAATTACAAATAAAGAAACCTCACTCAGGCACAGGTAGGGACTGGAAACCCAATCTACGTGGGCACAAGAGGGTGCTTCCTTTTTGTCTGGGGCGGGCACTTCTGGGCAATTAAACTGTTCCTGAACAAGCCCCTGATCAGTGCTTTTGTTGTGTCGTTTACTATTTTTCATAAGATAATCTGACGTGGAGGTGAAAACAAATAAACCTACATTGTCTGTGTGTAAATAGAAAACATAGTTTTAAAAACATTGAAATTACTACACAAAAGGCTTATAAAATTGTAATATACTGTTAATTTTAAACCTCAAAACATTGCCAGATTTCAAATGCGGGGGTGGGATGGGGTTGGGGTGCACGGAAATCAATGGGTACGAGGCGACCGTGCTCGCCGGCTCCCGTGCCCCCCCCTCCCTCAGTTACGCTACTGCTCTTGCTTCAGATCTACCTAAGGGTCGAAAAGCCGGGCCGCCAAAGTTCTTTTCACGGCCAAAACCTTAAACTTGTTTTTTAAATGCCTCGCAGGAGACTATATCCGCTAACATACATGATGGTCCGTGATGGGTATAATCTTTGCTCTATGGTAATATAATACATCTCGACCCATTGAACCTCTTCTTTGAATTCATGTCTTGTTTAAGGAACATTACAGAATTGGTAATTGTAAAATGTACTTTTGATCACAGATTTACATAAAACTTACACGGTCTAATGATGATGATAGTATCAAACATCCCTTGAAATATTTCTGTATGAAATGCCATATTTGATGAGAAATGAACAAACTAATTTTCCGATTGGAGTTTATCGCTCAGTGAGCGTTTTATTCATTTGTTGAACCTATATGATTTCATGCAAAATGTGTAATCGGTTTTTCACTATTTTCTCGTGACCCAGAGGGACCGATCGATCTCAAACTTCTACAGGTTTGTCAGTTTATGTATATGGTGGATTATATAAAGTGCTTACACTGCCAGCAACTGTTTTGTTAGCAAAAACCAATTCTGTAATGTTCCTTTAACCTCGCTGAATAATTACTTTTTGTATGTGGAATGTTATAGAGGTGCCTGGAAATTTCGGTTCAGTGATGCATTGTAAGAGACTGTGCACATGTTGTACTTCGCTAACTGTGTTAAAATCCCTCTCGATCCCTTTAATATTACCTTCTAATAAGTTGATTATTCATTTCTTGTTTAGGGGCCTCAAACTGACCTCACCAACGTTAAGCAAAGTTAGTTACTATTTGCTGTGTGGCACTGAATCCATCAAAATCAGGTCATGATCGCGGTATGAGTTTTGAGAACTTACGGTTATAAAAAAAAAAAAATGTAATCACAACTTTTTAATTGAATTTCTTTCATACTTTGATCCAAAGTTTCCACCTGTTTCCTAAGAGGGTTCTTGCAATTACAGTTAGATCTGTTGTGTTACAGTAGATAATCCTCCATCTATCTACGTAACAACACCATCTTCCAACTCCCAAGCTATTAACATAATGACGCAGGCGAGAATTTAGCTGAGATGACGAGGGGGTGAAAAGTAGAGACTTTCTAGGTTAATCACAAAATGCTTTAGAAATCACGTACCGGTTGGTACAAGAGGCTCGTCTTGAGGGGCGACAAGGGTCCATTGATCAGATGTGTTTCTAGATCGAGATGGCGGCCATAATACCGTCATTTCTCGCGTATTAGCGTTCATTCGTTTATACGGTTCATTGCAACCATTGATCTCCCTTATGCAACGCTGCTGGTACGCTGAGGTCACGCGCACGTTTTTACGCACCGAGAGCAGCTGTCGTCCAATCTTGCCTCATTTTGCCTCGGTGCCTCTGATCAATGGACCATTGACACCCTCCAAGACGAGTCTCTTGTAGCAACCGGTACATGATATCTATAGCCTCTTGTGATTATTTTTTTATATTTAGTGTTTTATGACCAGGGGCGTGTGGAAAACACATCTTTTCGATGACAGTTTTAAACTTTTGTAACTTCCCTGGACTGCTCTTGGTCATGTTGATGGTTGATGTTTTATTGTCCGAAGAATATTATTAAAAAAAAACGAAAAAATGAGGGCGCTAATGAGATTGTGACGTCATATTCAAAGTGTCTAAAGATCGGATGGTACCATCAAATCTAAAGACACTTTACGACACAATTTCCGACTTCTTTCATTTCATCCAATCGACTAGGTCTGGTCAAAGAGACCCGTTTAAAAGTGAATTATTGGTTCCCGCCCAAAATATTTGAAAATGTTGTGCTTAAAAGACAGCACTTGGAAGAGATAAAGTATACAGCATGAGTATTCAAGTTTAACTGCTGCCGTTTGTAGTTAAAGTTATTGCGTCACGAGCGTGTAAAAATCGAATTTCGGTATACCCGTGACTCAAAACTTTTTTTTTTTAAGTAGGTAAAAGCCAAGTCCAATTGTTAAACTTTTCTTGAATCATACGAAAAACTAGCTTAAAGTCACCTGGAAATAGATTTTAATTTTTTTTTTAACATAAGAGTTTATGTAAATTAACAAGAAAACAATTTTTTGAGTAATTGTTTGTGAGTATTTATATGTAAAAAAAAATAGATAAAGTTGTTCGGGGAGTGACTCCGCCCATCCCCTTTCGTGACGTCAATCAAGGCAGACTTTGCCTCGATCGAACATTGACCCCCTCAAATTTGCTTGCGTTTACGTTGTAAACACACGTGCAAGTAGGTCCCAGTAGTGATCTTGTACGTTTCGAAAAGTTTTTATTTTTTGCATTTCCCGGCCATGCTGACCAGCTGTATTGCTGCTGTATGCAGCTAAACAACTAATGATGGGGTCAGTCTGTATTTGTTTCCTGCAGATCCCAAGTATAAGCGGTTGTGGGCCGCGCCAAAGTCAGACTAACGACGTCGTTTTCGGCGCGATGTGCCAGCTAGTATACGCTAGCTAGTACATGTATACTGTGATGTGGGTGACGTCCGCATACGCACAACATTTTTTCTTCTTCAAATATCGTGCCTTGATTGACGTCACGAACAGCGCCACCATGTGTCAAGGTAAAGGGGGGCCTACTCTTAAATTTGTAATTAAAATAAAAACTAATTTTTAAAAACTGTTTAAGTTAACTAGTTAACTGTTTATTCACATTCCACTCATCAAAATACATATATTAATGACAAAAGCTTTGTTTTGACAAAATACCACTGCCAGGTGCCTTTAATGCAACTCCTAGGGACTTCTGGCATGCTAATGGTCATGGAGCCAGCTTGTGTGAAGTGGGCGTGGCTTACAGTGGAATTACGTCACACTGACGGACATGATAGCCCGCTAGTCTCTGTACCGCCCTAAATATGCTGAACAGTGCAAGACCTTGCCTTGCAGTAAATTAATAAAATCATTGCTCAAAAGATACCTTCGTCCTTTTCCTTATTAAAGGCAAAGTTTACCTTTGTTTTTGGAACCGTTCGATTGTTTTAATCCTATGTATTAATGTAGTGGAAATTTCATTTCAAAAGGCGGTAGCGTTTTTGAGATATCGCCAAAAATCTTGAGCGGTTATGTCCACGCATGAAGAATAATCCCTAATAGGAATACACAATCTGAGAAACGGACAGAAACGTTTCTCAGATTCAAATTTTGGGGATAAAAACTGACATCTTTTTCCATATCCACATTATTTTGAATTGAAATATTTCTCGAAATGCTTTGTAGGCTACTATCGAAAGTTGTTGTACTTCTAACCAAGGAAGTTTTTCTTGCCATAAATTTTTAGAGTGATTACCGATCGTATACCTTCCCTTTAACACACAATTGTTTCATTTAATAACAGCTTATTTTATTTTCAGAAGTAATAACTCATCATTATGACAAAATTAACAATCGATGAACACAACAAGCCATTGTGAGGTATGGTGGACTCAATACTATGACACTATTAGGTTTAATTTGTCTGTATACACCCAAACCATACAGAGCACTCCTATAGTGTCTACCATATCTCAAAGAAGGCTAATAGCTTTTACCTGGCATCAACTGCTCGTGTTGATTTATTGTTCAGACGGTAGTTTTTTGTCAGTTTCATCATGATGAAAGAAAACTAACTTTGGGGTGTGTATAGTAAATGGCGCATAGATCAGAAGTCCCCTAAGCAACATTCAATAGATTGTTTGTTCGTAGGGCTGGGGCTATTTATCATCATTCCAATGAACTGTATTGGACATTATGTATTGACGTCATCGCGCCGCTGTCTTACAGGTAAAACGATGAGAAACAATGGAAAACGCGCATCTATGTACGCGCGGCGCGCACTCAGGAGCCAATGAGCAACCTTCTTCTGACCTCTAGCCAAGGGCGCCCTACTCATAATGACGTCATGTGCATAAGGTCCAAATGATTTCTCCCCCAATCGGTCATTGTAATAACAGCTGTTTACCGCATCATTAATGCAAGGCGTAACATATTTTAACCTCATAAATTGGTTGTGGCGGATGTAATTAACGAGCCATCCGCTTTACACGGCCAAGTCATTAGAACGGTAATGTTGGTGTGTGTTAGATTGTTGGCAGACCGGAACGGCAGCCTTCCATTGGCCGGGCTGATGAGGCCTGAGTCCCGAGGCCTTCCACACTCCGATCGGCCGACTGAACACGGGCGATTAGCACGGCTCGCTGAGCAGCCGTCGATGCTGTTGAAGTTCACCGGCGAGGCTTGGCCCCGATATGCTATATTCACATGGTCCGATGCGATGGGAAAGTGTTTCATGGGTGACTTGGGTTTTATTCTCTGCCATTTTTTTTTTTTTCATTAGTAATTTTTCATCTGAAACGAATTTTGTCTAAATCTGGTCACTTTATGGTAAACCTATCAACCATAATCAGCATACGTTAACGTAAGACTTGGATTTCGCAATGGATTTCTTCCGATGAGACCTATTGCGGTTCGGGACAGGGTGAATTATAACATCTCACTTCACCCGGAGGCTGTTTGCTGAGATGGAAACGATGTCGTCTGAGAAGAGGCGCACGCATTGCGCATCACTGCACGGGATTGTGGTTGGGGCTTCGTGATGAATATTCATAAATATCACGACTCAATTTTCATTGGCTCATCGATGGGGGGTGAGACAGGTGTTCGTTTCGCGCGGGCGCTTTGCTAGTCTGGCGAGTGAGTGCAAAGTCAATGACACTTGCGTCAAAACACACAGTGGACCGATAGCGGGGCTGCCCTACCTCCGTAACACTCGTGCAATAATGTTGCCACCACACAATTTGGACTTCAGTTATCACCGTACAACCTCGTACCCGCAAGGAATAAACCATATCGGTGGATAAAGTGGTACACATAATTTGATTTGTGCAATCTCAGAAATACTTAACCTCATACAGCGTCTGGGGGAAGTAAAAAAAAGAGAGGGGAAAAATGAAAATGAGCGTAAAATTTTCCATCCGATTCTGATGTTGGAACTACTTCTTGAACTCAGAAGGAGTGCCACTAAAAGTTCAGGAAGTTTGTTCTGTCTCCAACCGGCAAATTGCCTCGTTACACGTGGGATTTGGAAACCAATTTGCGTCCGAAACCTTCACAAATTGAAACTGCCACGGAAAACATCGTCATCGGGAGTATTTGCTTCTTCAAAACTCCCATGGTGCAGGTGCTAATAACATTTCTGCTAATTAAATGTGGATTTACATCATTCTTTCAGCTGATGGTCACTCGGCTAATTTGTCTTTCCCTCCAGGCACCACCGCGGGAGTATTCAATTACCTACCTGCCGAACTGTTATTTCGGGGAGAATCCTCGTTCGTCAGCAGCGGAGTCGCTGATGTTGTCATTTTCCAATGTCGAGTTTTACCCTTAAACTCAAACTCACGGAAGGTCGTGTTTAACACGTGAAGGACGAACAGGGGTAAGGGGAAACATCATGAACAAATTGAATCGCAAACCCGCGTCAGTGAATTCCCACACAGGTACAGTTTTCTAAAGTCGCGGAAGGCAAGGTTGCTAACGTGTGGGGGTAATTTCATTAGAACAACGGGGCTTTAACCATGAGCGGACATCAATGAAATCAGGCTACTTTGTGAAACATGAACTAACTTCACTTGCTGTGTATGAATGCACTACATGGGCTACATTATATTGGGAAAACCGACTTCAATCCCTTCCTGCGTCGTTCCTTTATTTTTTAATTTTTTTCTGCAAGGGTCTTGCATCGCTTCAACCTTCAAGATCCGAATCACGACTCGTCTCCTCCAACCCTTTGTCGGTATTGATATCTATCTACTAACCAAGATTACCCGAGTGATCCAGTAACCTCTGAGAGGGCAAGTTCACATCTGCAAGACACTGTCAAGAAAAGAAGAGAGAGAGAGAGAGAAGAGAGAGAGAAAAAGGATTCATATCGCGATTAATTCATCACACAATGTGCGACGACAGTGTGCAGGTGCTGGAGAGTGAGCTGAACACTCCAGCCAAGAACTGCTACCGCCTGGTGGTCCTTGGCTCGTCCAAGGTCGGCAAGACCGCCATCGTCAGGCGCTTCCTGACGGGGCAGTTCGAGGAACAGTACACCCCGACCATCGAGGACTTTCACCGGAAGATTTACAAGATTAAGGGGGAGGTGTACCGCCTGGATATCTTGGACACCTCGGGAAATAACCCATTCCCAGCTATGAGCAGGCTGTCAATTCTTACAGGTACGTGTACAGTGCAGGTTTCTTGGTTGATGTGGGTGGAATATTAAACAAGACAATGGTGTACTACCCCTCCACTACCTTTGCAACGCGCCAGGGAGGGGGGCCCGATAAGGGCAGAGGCCTACCGTGAAAGCGAAGGCGTTTAATGTTGTTTTAAATGCATTTTTGGTGTGAAGCATTTAGAAGAATCAACACTGCTTGGACTCTCCATTAAATGATAAAAGTAAACTTAGCCTAATTGATGCCGACAGTTTTCCCCGAGTTTTGATGGGTGGGATCAGGTTACGATTTCACAAGAAGCTTAGATTGATCTCAAAATGCGTATCAATTGCCGGGTAAAAAGTGTTCTCATATGCATTTGGCAGTATTGACAACTCATCTTAAGATGAATCTTGGTGTCTTGTGAAACTGAGCCGAGGAGGTGTTTTTCATCGGCCAACCTGCGCGCTTAAAGTTATTGGTAATGTCGACCCACTGACGTTTAGAGAGGTGTCCTTAACAGACCGGTGAAGGTTTTATATATGGAATTTTGCTCAGATGTGGGTCACCATAAATTCAGAGTGGTTAAATTGTCATAATATAGAAACTATGGACATTTTGATATAGATGATCATTTTGGGCAAAGAAGTAGCAATGACCACATTGCCAATACTAAAGGTAATCCATTTATAACCCTGTGGGGGGGGGGGGGGTGAATGTTTCGGAAGTTTATTTTTAGATGAACGAGCGGTCGCAATCTTCTAAATCGAGCTCTTGGCCCGTGCGCAAATACAAAAACATCGTCGGGACTGACAGTCACACTTTACGCTGCCTTAAAAAAAGGGTTGTGTATAATCGCCCTATATACAATGTTGTCAGTCGTCATTGATATACTTCCATAATGTTTTATCTTTAATGGAAAATCTTGATTGTATCACGACGTATTATTGTATGGGGATTGACACTCCACTCTACACCCCAGGGTCTCTTCAGAGCGAAGAAGTATACACAGATGACTACGCAATTAATACAACCCCGTGCTATTAACCCCACCCACTCCCACACAACACATACAAGAAACCCATAAAATTGAACGCTGCAGCACCGCACACGTGGCTTTTTTAAAACCAATTTGGCCACGAGGGGTGGCCAACAGCTCCACACAAATTCCACCGCGATGTTCAAACTCGATCGATACGACGTGCCTTGAAGTCACCGTACGGTGCTAGCCTTTTTTTTTTCATCACCAGTAACAACATCATTATCAAGGTCAAGGCCTCTATAATGAATGCTATATACAGCGGGGAGTATGATTGCTATTCGAAATTGTGGTATCTCAATATCTTTCCGTGTATTTGGCGATGCGATGGGCTTATGTACTGAAATCCTCTCGCCTGTACGTTCGTTCATACCGCTCACCAAACTGACGGAATTTGCAGTACGGGAAAAAAGATAGAAACAAACCCTGCACCTTCAAGGTCGGTCGCGTAAAGTCATTGATTGTATTCCACCCTCAGTCATATATCAGAGTTGATTGTGGTCTAAAAATGTTCGACTGTCTTCAAAGACGTTTGACCGTTTCTTGAAGATGCAGTGCAATCTCAACCTTGTACACGTAATTGCTTTTCGGTGGAACTAAAGCTTTGGATTGAAGAAGAGATCGTTTTTCCATCACGGCTCGACTCAGAACTGTTTCTTGTTAAGCGTGAATATTGCAGCATGGCTGTAGTTTCAATTTACAACATGGATTGGCGGAGACACATTACTACACCGATCAATATTAGTGGTGATGTGGAAGAAGCCATGACGTAACAGCTCAACGCAGACCTTTTCCAATTTTCATCATACTTTTTTTTTTTTTTTTGTGCAAGTGGGGGAGGGACTTATAATGCATTAACTTCGTGGCTGGGTTTCTGAAATCAATTAGGAGGCTAGCTCCGAGTGTACGCAGGCGGCAAAGAACAAAAGACGTCCGCTGGAGCAGTGCTAATTAGTAGTGAAGGGAAAATGTTGTTGTAACAGCCCTGTGGGCCTTTCGTATATGATGCTACGGGGATACTATGGAAGAAGATTCGTATCAAGGGCTAGTTATCCTTTTTTATACACGTCATCGTGTGAAGAAGGGCGTAAGGGCTCTACGCCCTCCTTCCATGCGAAGTATACGTTTTGTCCCAGTGAAGAAGGTCGTAAGCAATGGCTCCTGACAAACAAAATATGGCGCCATGATGGTTACATTTCTGTTGCTAGAATTACTAACCGCAGCATGTTTTTTTTCCCCGTTCCCATGCAGAATTTAACCTTTCTGTAATGATTCATGAATGGCAAAATAGCAATCAAACGTTCACGCTCAGTTTTTCTTGAAACACTACACAATAATTGCTTATACGCCCTCTCCCCGGTAAACATTTCCATTAATACCTCCCCCCTCCCCCCTCCCCCGGGCACACGACGATACGGGCCGACGAAATTGTAAACCTGCACACAAAATGTAACATTTTTCAATTTCATGAGCCGAAAGCATTGAAATTACTAAACTGTACGGATACATCATCATGAGAAAGAACGATCTTTCGGCGATCCGATGGAACAATGACAATTTGTTTAGTATTAGTAATACTAGACCGTGCCTGGAGTCAAAATCGTCTGTACCACTGTTCGAAGAAACAGACATAAGATAATGCGTTATTGCTATTGGATACAGGGATCGAGCCGTAAACGAAAAAAAAAATGACGTGACACTAAAAAAAAAAAGAAGAAGTCCGTGCACGGTTTATTCAGGAACCCCACGAAGCTCGGATCTGCATGCGGTGATGTCGATTTATATCCCGATAATGTGTCTGTCCCAAACAATCCCATGTTCTAGAAAAAAAGCATTAGTAGTTGAGGAAATGCAGGGAAATGGATTCGGTGAATTCGATGCGGACAGAACATTTCAATACAGCCCGGAGGCAAACTGGAATACACATCGGATTGGCAAGTGATGGAATGAATTTTCGACGAGACCGTCAGCATAGGCGGCCAGGGTCGACACACACATTATTTTTTTAAAGGGGCATGTTGATTTGTTGGACCTTCCCAAGTGCACTCGCTCAATACCACAGTCGATATATTAAAGGCACTGGACACTATTGGTAATTACTCAAAATATTTATTAGTATAAAACCTTACTTGGTAATGAGTAATGGGGAGAGGTTGACAGTATAAAACATTGTGAGAAACGGCTCCCTCTGAAGTGACATAGTTTTCGAGAAAGAAGTGATTTCGAGACCTCAGAATTAGATTTTGAGGTCTCGAAATCAACCATCTGAAAGCACACAACTTCGTGTGACAAGGGTGTTTTTTCTTTCATAGTTATCTCGCAACTTCGACGACCAATTGAGCTCAAGTTTTTACAGGTTTGTTATTTTATCCATATGTTGAGATACACTAAGTGAGAAGACTGGTCTTTGACAATTACCAATAGTGTCCAGTGTCTTTAAGTGTGTTTGAAGAATACTGCGTCGCCCTAAAAACGAAAATAGATTGGATTGCCAACGAATTTGAGTCAGCATTAGTAGCCAAAATCAACACACATTAAAGTGGACACGGGTTGGCTGTTGGACTCACGCATCCCTTCAAGCAATTTGACAGTTAATTTGGGGTTCCATCTATTATCAAAATGAACAGTGGATGCCATGGCCTCTGCGGTCTGTGTATTAGTTTTTAATATAGGACAGACATCGTTGGAAGAGCGACATTGTGGGCTTTTCCCACTGGGTGTCTCCATTTTCTTTGCTCTTTCTTGTCTTTTTTTTTTTTTTTTACATTGAGTGGTTAAGTCAACAATGTAACAGAAATCCCACACATATTTTCTAGTAAAGGTATATTTAAATCATTTATTTTGCAGATTTGAAAAAATGTACTTTCAAGTCAACAATGTAAAAGAAATCCCACACTATATTTCTAGTAAAGGTAGATTTAAATTATTTATTTTGCAGATTTGAAAACGTACTTTCAAGTACACAATAACTTCCTTGATTGAAACTGCACATTGTTCCCAAGTATCCAGTGAGTGTTTGCTCATTTTAAAGAAAAATTGTATCATTTTGGAGCGATGGTCGGCAGACCATCGTTTGAACATAGAGAAAGGTTTTATACAACAAGATCTGTCTGAAAGTTTCAAATCGTCATCGTTTTCTTCGGCAGTCACAGACTGACAAAATGTAAACAGGTCGTTTAAACAATAATTCATACTAAATGCTGCCCCGCAAATCCACATTTCTTCGAAAAAATGCAGTAATTATCAATGTTCCTTTATAGAAACATCCTACAATGTAGCTCTTGTATTAGCCCAGACACACGTCTGACTCGCAACACTTCACTGTAAAAAGGTCCCCCACCTCATGGCTAGACCCTTTATGAATAAGTCGGTGATGGGACTTAATTTATTCCGTGTCAATAATGATCCGGAATGTGAGTTATACAGTATATAACGCACAACTGCTGATCCGGATCCGGGTCAGGCTTTTTGTGCCTGGATCCGGGTCAGAATCCTGATCAATCCTGATCCGACAGTTTCAAGAGTGCAGATGGAATGGGGAGATGTTTAAAACTGATGATTTACTATTAAAAAAAAAAAAAACAGAATCAGTTTTAAAAGAACAGATACAAAAATATATAAAAAACCAAAACAACCATACAAATATACAAACAATCAAACAAACACCCCAACAAACGAACGAACAAACACAAACATTAAATGAAATCGAGTTTCCACAAATTCCCCGAAATATCAACAGCACACAAAAGCTTGCGGATATAAAATGACTCCGTGATTATTTTAAAATGGATACAATTTGAAGAGGTTTTAAGCCCCAAATGCATGTGCCGAGTCGGTCTTAATCTGGACCCAATTTTAAAGAGCTGCTTCAGCAAAACAGGTAACTATTTAAGCAAAACAAAATGATTCTTACCAGAATAAGGTTATCCAGCCAAAATACCATGTCACAATGTACAATTTGTGACTCACTGGTATCCTGCTCATTTCTGCTTAGCAGACAATTGTTAAGCAATATTTTTTGCTTAAAGGGAAGGTACACGATTGGTAATCACTCTAAAAAAATTAATGGCAATAAAAACTGACATGGTTAGAAAGTACAGCAACTTTTGATGTTCAGATCGTGTATTCCTATTAGAGATAATTCCTTATGCGTGGACATATTCGCTGGGGATTTTGACGATATTTCAAAAACGCGACCACCTTTTGAAATGAAATTTTCACAGGTTACTTTTATTGTATATATCTACATTTAAGAATTAAAACACTCAAACGGTCCCCACAACCAAAGATATACTTTGCCTTTTAAGCAGCTCTATGAAATTGGGCCCAGTTTACGATCATGATGGTAACTAAACGGTCACAATAATATTCAGCCACTGCGGGGAAAAAAATAACCCCGCATCTGTGTACGCGCATCCTATTATCGCCCCCTGTGCAACGATCTCTCTCATCCAGATCAAGTCAAGCGTAAGAGGACGTAATTGGGTATCATACACCCCCCCCCCCAATTCTCGTTGAGTGGAGAGGACTTATTCCGTTCTTCTGGTTATTACGAGACTTGTGTCAAGACACCGTTCCCAGGGCAATGGACGGGATGAGTTCATGCAATACAAAGCCCGGCCCCCTTGTGTAATATTGTTTGGAAACTTTCTCTCGTTGGTGCACGTTGGCTCATGTCGAGTTATGAACCATGAATCTAATTTGTGCAGAAGGTTTTATTCCCACACACGAGCAGGTAATCATATATATTTCAAAATTACCTGTACCTATAGCGTCTTTGGGGATTCCAGTGAGGAGGAATTTCATTTCAGATCCAATTGACTCGAATAATAACAATACCTTAACGTGTTTATGACTAATACTATGATAATAATACGCAGGTCTTATAGAGCACTTTATCACTCGTTATTTTTTCTACAAGGTGTGTGAGCTATATGCTTGAAATATAAGACTAAATTATTTACACCATATAACGGTTTACAAGGAACAACGGGGCGAACCCCCTTCTCGTAATGATAAGTGTTGGGTTCTTTTACGTCCCATTCGAAGGAAAAGCAATAATGGTTAAATGTCTTGCTTAAAGGCACTGGACACTATTGGTAATTACTCAAAATAATTGTTAGCATAAAAACTTACTTGGTAACGAGCAATGGAGAGCTGTTGGTAGTATAAAACACTGTGAGAAACGGCTCCCTCTGAAGTAACGTAGTTTTTGAGAAAGATGTAAGTTCTCAGTAAAATATTTGAATTGATTTTGAGACCTTGAGGTCTCGAAATCAAGCACCTGAAAGCACACAACTTCGGGTGACAAGGGTGTTTTTTCTTCAGTTATTATCTCGCAACTTCGACGACCAATTGAGTTAAAATGTTCACAGGTTTGTTATTTTGTGCATATGTTGAGATACACCAAGTGAGAAGACTGGTCTTTGACAATTACCAAAGGTGTCCAGTGTCTTTAAGGACACAGTGTCACGAGCGGGACTCGAACCCACACTCTGCTGACTAGAAACACCAGAGCTTGAGACCAGTGCACTTGACTGTTCGGCCTCGACACGCCATAAACCACTTACAAAGTAACAACACGGTCGCAGAGCAAACCGTTGCTTTCTGAATTATTCAATTTTGGGTAAAATTCAGCCAGACGCTCCGCATGTTATCAACGATGTCGTCTTATACTGTAATGCATAGTTTTGCCATCTTGTTTGCCCATCGGCCATGACTGGTACAAAAACTTGACCAAAGGTCAACTAGATACACGATTCGGGAGGCTTACTTTCAAGAATAAGGTGGGGGCACTGACCAACGTCAGACACACGTACCATAACATAAGGATAGCTATCGGTTGGTGTGATCAGTATTGCAGTACTCGTACTCGGTGTACTTGTGCTCGAGTACTATACTCGGCCACCCTAGAGTACTCGGCGGTACTTGACTCTCGACTGAAAAGTATACTTGACTACAACATTGATGATTAGGTTATAGGGCCTTGATATAGACCATGTTTAACATTAATTTGTTTAAAGAGTGGTGACCTCGTACATTATAATGCATTTCCTGACGGGCAAGATGCTACACAGGCTCAATGGGAAAATTTATATTTGGTGTTATAATTTTCACATAAATTCAAAATCTACAACAGCAACATCTGTACAGCTTTTGAGATGTCCCCCCCCTTTCTTCATATAAAAAGTTGAGGAAAATCAGACATTGCGATCTCCATAAAACATAAGATTTGTTGTACTCTTCCATTGAGCTGTGTACAATGTGCCCGCCGGAAGTCCAGGCTCTGTGGCTCACAGGTCACATCGTCTTTAGCTCCCTCCAAATCTTAAAGGTAGGGCCATACTTCGGTAGTGACCCCGACAAAAAATGGTGTGGTTTTTATCCGAAAGTCTTCCTGTTTACAAAGATTGTAATGGTAGTAAGCATCCTCCTACTCCGAGGATATTTCGTCTGAAATGCCCCCCGTTGATTAGAAATCCATACAAGTATGTCGACAAATTTGAATCTCCAAAGATCGCCCGCAGGCAACTTTTGCAGGTTCAAATATCCGTGGTGGTCCGTTTGTGAATGTTGCGGCCAGTGATGTGGTCGGTGGTACCCGCTGTCACCTCGCTTAACGTGAAAGGATTCGACAAGCTTGATGAAAATACATCGACAGTTTTCTCTCTCCTGTTTTCTCAACAACTAGACATCCAGCTGAAACTTTCACAGGTGAATCTTATTGTTTCTTTATTGAGATAGTTCGGCCTATAAATCGGCATTTTTCGCTGGCAAAAACAATCTATGACCCTCCCTTTAATTTGGTCTCAAACAAGAAGACTTGATCGCAAAAAGGGTAACCTTGTATATTGCCTATTGTACGGTGCTCCTCAGCACTATTGTGATACCTGCAAATAAAACACTAAGGGAATCTATATCACGGTCAGAGCACACTAAAATGGCGGTACTCGTTGAGACAATGCGTTGTTCAAGTTGATTAAAAAAAGACCGATTACAAAAACATGCCACAAGGAAGGTAGCAAACAAAAGGGGATCCGGACTTGCAACTGTGTAAATGAACATACAATATTAAGAGCACAACCTAAGGGGGACACTTTGCGTCTATATATCCCACAACGTCAATAACTGTAGTCGGAGGATGTGAAAATAAAAATTGACGATGGACCGTGTGCAAGCAAGCGACTGCGACACATTAACTCGGGCGTTGGAGCGAGACATCCATGGAAAGGTTGAGACGGTTGAAGACGGGGGAAGGGTTTAGCATTGATGGTCGCAGACGAGACTGCTCGCCATAGGTGTTGTGCTTGTCATTACAGCACACCACACTGGCAAGGCACAATCGGAGATCGGTGACTGTTGTAGTCAGAAAGTGGCAGTGAACTTTTTTTTATGGCTTGGGGGTTAATGAAGCTATTTATCTTGATTATGTAAATATGCGTCCGTTAGAAAACGCCTAAAAATGATGAATATTGTGGGGAACGATGAACAGCACTGGAATTTCCCTTTGTGATGTCATTCAGGTCTCGACTTCTAGTGATACCTGCGGGACCCCTCGGCCTTGCTGACTATTTTAATATCCCGGATAACACATTCTTATTACCTATAATGGTAAGTGCTTGATGCGAAAATTAAAAAAAGGCCATCAAAAATGTCGCGTCGGGAAAATTATTTAAGGTTGAACGAGCCGCTGCTTGAGGTTCGTCTTGTCTCTTTGAAGGTCTGATTTATCAGTGGATTTTTGACTGAGTATCGCGGGTAAATCTCTGTCACGTTTTTACAATAGTGGCATTCCAGACTGCGATATTTCCCATGACAACTGGCAACGGTCGAGATGGTCATAACATTATAAGCTTTCTGGCTGGAAATGTATTTTTGTTTCCCCCCGAGCTCGACCAATCACGGTTCAATGGCACGACTCCGAGGAGGCCTCTTTCCATACATAGCAGAACTAGCTTCATCAGCTGTGTTGAGGTGGTGGCTTCGGTAGTGGCTAACGGCCGGTTCGCTGGAAAGGTCATGCTCTTCAACGATGTCGCTGCAGTCAGCGACCACAGCCGTAGCCAAAGTCGCTTAGTTCTGACTAAAACATCACATAACAATTACAATTCATAAGGTGCTATTCCATCAAGATCATAGAGCACATAATAGAAATTAACATGGATAGAGGTGAGTCTTAAGAGCTTTACGAAATAGAGATAAACTAAACAGATTCCCCAATGACAGGAGGAAGATTGTGCCAAACCGTTGGTCCAGCTACACTGAAAGCTTTTTGGCCGAGAACTTTGTTTCCACGGGGAACATTCAAGTGAGTGACGTCAAGTGTGGACCGAAGAAAACGTGTAGAAGTGTATGACAGTAAATTGGAAATATTGTCTAGGAGTAGTTTTGTTCAAGCATTCATAAATAATAAGAGCAAGTTTGAAATGAATCCATTCTCTAATCGGTAGCCGATGAAGTTCCCTGAGTGATGGGGTTAATATGTTCCCTCAAGGGTGTGGAACATACCAAACGAGCTGTACTATTTCGTAATCGTTGAACTCTGTCCAATCCATAATGACGTAGCACCAAAAAAAACGAAGATTGCCGATACGATGCCCCAGAGATATATACGAAATGAGCACGTGGAACTAATTCTCGATGGCGGTTAAAGTAGCTAGGTTTTTGGTTGTCTTCTTTTTGTCTGAGTTGATGAATGCATGACTGTGTTGTTTCCCAATGCTTAAGTATAACACAAATATTCATGTCAAAACATACAGGCTGTGACGCAAGCAACCGTAGGTCGGTTAAGAAAACCTCACAAAATACAAACTGAATTGAGTTTATCTCTTTACTCAAGGAACAAATGTCTCAAATTCTATTGGGCTTTTTTATTCCGTTTCAAGTTTGTTGTCGTTTGAGGAAAACAAACTGTCTTATAATGAAGAAACATGGCGGTGGGGGTTTAGGCCTACTTAATAGCATGAGTGTTGCGTTTGCTCTATAACCACCATTTACGTCGTCTATAATACTACAGAAAAATATGAGCATTGTAGTGGTCTACAATAACCGTGCTCTTACGGGATCTAGTATTTCCTCAGTCCATCTTCAAAATTCCCACTCATGTCCTTCGCTCACGTTTTGTTTTGTTTTGTTGACAACTGCCCTTCAATATAGTTTTAACCATCGTTACCCCGGGGATTTGTGCCTCAGTAAAAAAAATGTTGTCTTTCCTCCCAACAGAGATGCGATAAAACTACAGAAATGTTATTTGTGATGTATACACATTGTAATTAAAGGAACATTACAGAATTGGTTTTTGCTAAAAAAAAAAAAAAAAAAAAAAACAGTTGCTGACAGTGTAAGCACTTTATGTTATCCACCATATACATAAACTGACAAACCTGTAGAAGTTTGAGATCGATCGGCCATCTGGGTCACAAGAAAATAGTGAAAAACCGATTACACATTTGCATGAAATCATATAGATTGAACAAATGAAAAAAACGCTCACTGAGCGATAAACTCCAATCGGAAAATTAGTTTATTCATTTCTCATCAAATATGGCATTTCAGACAGAATTATTTCAAGGGATGTTTTCTACTGTCATCATCATTAGACCGTGTAAGTTTTATGTAAATCTGTGATCAAAAAGTATATTCTACAAGTTTTTTTCTTACCAATTCTGTAATGTTCCTTTAAAGAATGATGTCATATACGAGGCAATTGCAGCTCCAGGCAGTCTTCAAGAAGAAAATGAATTCCCATTCTCATTTTTTTTTTTTTGGGGGGGGGCAGTGATGAGACACTGATGGAAAAGTTACTCTTGTGCTGCTTTAAAACCCTGCGTGACACCATAAAAAAAATCCACACGCTTACATCATCGGACTGCAATCTACTGTCCGTTTGTATTAACGTGTAATTCATTTTTGTGGAGGACCCAATCACTTTCAAATGGCCCAAAACCTTTAAATATAGACCCTTTTGACGAAATAAAACAAATTCAAGCACGACTTATTTTTTAGATGAGCCCACATTTGTCTCGGTGTAGATTTTATACCACATGGTTCAATTCACCTAGCAGTGGCCATTAGCCCAAATGATGAATAATTGCTGTACAATTCCGTAGGGAATTCCGGGAGAGCTGGTCATTGATGGATTTTGTTTTTGGTGAAAAAAAAACCCGGATAGTAAAAAGACATTTACCATGCTATTTGGCTATGTGTAGATGGTTTAAGTTGGATTTTTGTAGATAAAAAAATATATATAAAAATGGCGGAGTACTGATTATTTAATTAAAAACGGACTGTTGATCACAGTACGATGACACAACGCAGGGTTTTAAAAGTGTTCCTTTTGCAGTTGGTTGCCTCAAAGTTGGCTGTAAAAATTGCCCTGTGTGACAAAAGGCCATTAGAAGTATGAATTAAAAAAAATGTACGACACCTTTATAATTTGTATTCAAAAATATATTGTATCAAGTAATAAACCACAAGGAAAACTGATAGCTCAGCTGGTAGAGCGCCGGTACGTTAATCCGGAGTTCGCAGGTTCAAGTCCCGCTCTATATGTAATTTTTTTCAACCCAATAATAATTGTGATACTGTGTTTAGTACCTCACGAATGCTCACAAAATAAGCACTTGTCAATGGATATGGTAATGCTCCCAATGGAACGGACGTAGGTTCGAATCCAATCAAACTCGCCCGTGCAGAAAAGAAAAAAGAAGAAAACAAAAACAAAACCAGGAAAGTATCACGTGGTCTTGGGAAGATTGTCATCCAGCAATCGGTAGCTTTCAATATCAACAGAAGTGGAAAAAACTACCTTCTATAAATGCATTAAAAGAAAAATTCAATTGTAATAATTGCAATTGGGGGTGGGGGTTTGGAGGGGTGCCAATAATCCTCGCCCCACGACGCGCCGCCAATGCTCATACGTAAATGTCTCTCTTTGTTTGATTGAATAATAATGATAATAATTTATTGATTTATATTGTGCCTATTCCATAAAATGTACACAAGCGCATAACAAAATAATTAGCTAACAACTGATTAAAAAGCTAACAACTGGTAAAAGCGAGGAAATACCACAATCCATAAAAAATGAAAACACAAAACCCTTACAGGACTTCCCAGACAGTAAAAATACATTGACATAAAGACAGTAGATACAACAGTAAAAATGCATTGACATAAAGACAGTAGATACAACAGTAAAAATGCATTGACATAAAGACAGTAGATACAACAGTAAAAATGCATTGACAATTGACATAAAGACAGAAGATACAACAGTAAAAATACATTGACATAAAGACAGTAGATACAACAGTAAAAATGCATTGACAATTGACAGAAAGACAGTAGATACAACAGTAAAAATACATTGACATAAAGACAGTAGATACAACAGTAAAAATGCATTGACATAAAGACAGTAGATACAACAGTAAAAATGCATGGACATAAAGACAGTTGATACAACAGTAAAAATGCATTGACAATTGACATAAAGACAGAAGATACAACAGTAAAAATACATTGACATAAAGACAGTAGATACAACAGTAAAAATGCATTGACAATTGACAGAAAGACAGTAGATACAACAGTAAAAATGCATTGACAATTGACAGAAAGACAGTAGATACAACAGTAAAAATGCATTGACAATTGACAGAAAGACAGTAGATACAACAGTAAAAATGCATTGACAATTGACAGAAAGACAGTTGATACAACAGTAAAAATGCATTGACAATTGACAGAAAGACAGTAGATACAACAGTAAAAATACATTGACATAAAGACAGTAGATACAACAGTAAAAATGCATTGACATAAAGACAGTAGATACAACAGTAAAAATACATTGACATAAAGACAGTAGATACAACAGTAAAAATACATTGACATAAAGACAGTAGATACAACAGTAAAAATGCATTGACAATTGACATAAAGACAGAAGATACTACAGTAATAATGCATTGACATCTAGACAGTCGATATAAAAAAAAATGCACTTATGAGAGGAACAATAAAAGCACATTTAGTAAAAAGCTTGTTTAAAAAGATAAGTCTTCAGAACAAATTTAAAAACGTCAAGGCTATCAGAGTTCCTAATAATGAAGTGGAAGTTTGTTCCAAACTCTCAATGTTGCCGTACAAAATACCCAAACAGCAGCTTACAACCATAGACTATTGGTGCGACAGGATTGATCACGGGTGAGACACGTTTCAAACTATTAAAGATGAACATATAAATCACCGTTAAATAATAAAAAAAAGAGGAAGACGAAGAAGAAGAAAAAGAAGAAAGAAAAAGAAGAAAAGAGCAGAACCCAAAGCACCGTACACCAACCAATACGAGCATAAATGTACCTATTATAGATAAACACACTGTTTCATATCCAGTTTGTCCTGTTGTTTTTCCACTGGCGTCTAAATTATCTCAAACTATTATAGTTTGTAGATTAGATCACACCTGCCCTAATGACAGTGGATGGCCAAATATGGCAACAATTACGGACACTAACACTCATCACTAACAGGTGTCTTCCAAGTGCTCTTCTCCCCTTTGCTTTGTTGGCTTATTTTGTGATATAAAGATCTAAGACAAATTATGGAATGAATCCATAAATCATTATGAGTAGAATCGACTGTAATTTCCACAATGTGGAAAGTAACATTTTGACAAATTTTAGCTTATATCGTTAAAGGAACATTACAGAATTGGTAAGAAAGAAACTTGTAAGATATACTTTTTTGATCACAGATTTACATAAAACTTACACGGTCAAAATGATGATGATAGTATACAAATATAACATGCTTTGAGGGTGAACAGTCGATATTGGCTCACCGAGGTATTGGAAGTTGACAAACTAGTTCCCGAGGCGAAGCCGAGGGAACTAGTTTGTCAACTTCCAATACCAAGGGAGCTAATATCGACTGTTAAACCGAAATAAACCATGTTATATTTGTATTACTATACCTCATACATATTCAGTTACCAGTACAATATTAGGAGCAAGGGGAAATGAGACCTGTAAAAATAAATTGCATCCACGATAAGTTTTTCATGTGTTGGATGTCGCTAGGGCGCGCAATGTTCGCACATGCGTACAACACCCGGTGAACAGTTCCACGATGGTAAAGCGCATGACAAGTAGACTGTCGCCCGGGCTGCCCAGGCGACAGTCTGCTGCCCAGGCGACAGTCTACTTGGCATGCGCATTTATCATGTGCGTGAATACTCGCGTGCGCGTTTGGTGAACAGCAAATATAGCATCTGGCACGTGATGTTGAATGGACCAGTGAGAATTCTACTCTTGGTCATGAATATGTATGAGGTATAGTAATAGAAAACATCCCTTGAAATATTTCTGTCTGAAATGCCATATTTGATGAGAAATGAATAAACTAATTTTCCGATTGGTGTTTATCGCTCAGTGAGCGTTTTATTCATTGGTTGAATCTATATGATTTAATGCAAATGTGTAATCGGTTTTTTCACTATTTTCTCGTGACCCAGATGGCCAATCGATCTCAAACTTCTACAGGTTTGTCAGTTTATGTATATGGTGGATTACATAAAGTGCTTACACTGCCAGCAACTGTTTTGTTAGCAACAACCAATTCTGTAATGTTCATTTAAGGTTGTATGCGATCGGATTACCAAATACCAAAAACCAATCTACTTTACACACATTTAAACCTTTTCAAACAATGCCGTTAATGAGAAGAGAATATCGAAACAAAGGGACAACGGACAACCTTCATTTGAAAACAAATTATTTTGAGGACTTTAGAGAAATTTCTCCCTTAGACGGTATTACTGTTATATTGTTACAAATTATTTCATATATTTTTGTTAATAAAACATAAGAGGCCCTCAAAAGCGACCCTCAAAAGGTAGCTTAGCACAACAAAATTATGCTCACCAGGATTAGGCAAACCAGCCAAAATATAGTTTCACATATACCATCTGTGACTGGTATCCTGCTCATTTTTTCTTAATAGCTGAGCACGTTGAAACAAACAATATTTTCTGCTTAAGCTGCAGTTTAAGATTGGGCCTGGAAGATAACCTGTGTAAAAAAAGATGAAGAAGAAATGTCAGTTGAGAGATACACCTTAAATATGGAAAGACCACGTGAAAAGGCAGGGTAAGATCACCAAAGCCAACCTGATCACAAAACGTTCTGCAAACGCAAAGTTAACTTCTCAGATGCCCTTTGTCATCTTCGCTGACACCACAGGTGTACACGCGTCAGCATTTTCTTCTTTTGTTTATTTTAAAGTGGGCCTATCAGATCAATGACTAACGTAGACTATCAGATATCCATAGCAACCATCACCAACACACGCGTACGAAACATTAATGCAGCGTTGTCAGCAATGCACATCTCAGCGAACAAATCATTACCGTTATGTTTAATAGCCGTACATAATTAGATACATTCAATTGAATTTTGTACTCAACGCTCACCGTTAAAGGCGCCACTATGTCACGATTTCGTTGCATTGAAACTCACACTTTGATCCCACCATGTGGGGCAAGTCAAGGATTTCAAAGATCACATGACCGACCTCGTCCCCATTGTCATCGCATCGTCTTGCCCCCACCCGTTCTTGTCACTGTAACCCAACGGGTTGTGCTCGATCAGGGCATCAGGGGGAAATGACTGGGAACGAGGCTGCACACGCTTACGTCTTTAGGTGTACGTACGTGATCGTTTACTGAGCTCATGCATCTCTCTTAAAACAAGAGTTTCAGCTTAAAAACAAGAGTTTCGTGGGCCCTCAGAGCCATGACAAGTCAACGGGATATTCCAGGGTCCAATTTCATAGAGCTGCTTAAGCAGAAAAAATTGCTTAACAATTTTCTGCTAAGCAGAAATGAGCAGGATACCAGTCACAAATTGTACATGTGGCAAGGCAGTTTGGCTGGTAACCTTATTCTGGTAAGCATAATTTTGTTGTGCTTAGCTACTTTTTGTGCTTAAGCAGCTCTATGAAATTGGGCCCAGGTCGTAACGTATACGAGAGAGGGCAAATCATACACATTGAAATATTGCAAAGTATGTAAAACACTGGACTGGCGCCGCAGATGGTGATCAGTTCATTGCTTTGAAATGTGACCTGAAATATTGATGTTCCTCTAAACAACGGGGTATATAGTGCACCCGTAATGATGCTGCTTGAACGTAGCTGATTGAAGTAGACTTTCCTCCGAAACAGTCGAGTCCATCCACATTTAGCGGGTACCAACCGCATATGCAGCTGCTGCATTCGCGAACGGACACCAACCCTTAAAAATCCGAGACACGATTCCTGAACGAATCGTTTCTCAGATTCAAAAGCTTGTTGATGAAAAATGATCCAAACCATTATTACTTCGAAGGGAATCCTTTCTCAAAATAGTTTACCAGGAAGAGCACTCTGACTCCAAAAGGAAGTTTGTTTCCAATAACTTTGACACAATGCTTTTTACGAAAAGTGAAGATGAAGATTTACTTTAATTTGAAACGGAACACGTTGCATGCAATAGTCCTCCCGACTTGCCAGTTACTGGACGAGGATCAGGTTGGCTCGGTGCTTTCTTTCCTGCCTTTCACCTCTGTGGACCCCGGTTCGAATCCCACCTCAGACCGGAGCCTTGCATGTGGATTGGGTTCTCAGACCCGACCTGATTGTGTGGATTTTCCCCGCGTGGGTGGGGTTTTCCCCCCCACATCTAAAAACTGAACATTTCTCATCGTTTCATATTCATCCACGTAATTGGCGCGTGCGCTGTCGGACATCTCAAAATTATCAACTTTTCTCAAAGCTTGAAAGACACCATCAGTTTAATTCTCAATTATCACCAAAAACTATGCCAGCCACGTCTTTAAAGAACGAGTTCATGAATTTTACTTTATTTCCTACCAGACTAATGGAAGCCCAAGCGTAAAATACCGTGGTTATCTGTAAACATGCCCTAAGGGTGCGGAGTCCAACCCGGATGCATTGAAATCCATTACACCTCCAAAACGACGAAGAAAAGTACTCTTGTCCATAATCAAGCGCGGTTTAGGACAAAGCTCATGATTTGGAAAATCAAAATCAAAAGCCTTAATAAATTAGCTTCAATCTAAAAGCTCACTTATGATAAAGGTCGTACAAGCACCAATATTCCAGAGAAATATTTTCGGCCAAAATGTTGAGGAAATTTCCTCAAAGATCTCAAGAATGGCAATTGCTTAATTCAATCGGCGCAATCGAAACAGGCGCGCGAATATGAGCAGCAAAACATGAATGTAATCGATGGTGCACTTGAACGGAAATATTCAATTTTGTGAAATTTTTGCAAGCTGGTTGTGTGGTGTTATTATCAAAAAACACGAGGAATGAAAATAATTTCTTTTTACCATATCTTTAATACCGAGGTTACGTTGTGTAAATAGATTACAAAATTAACGTTAATGCTCCGGTTTGAATTGATGACAAATTGGAACGAACCATTCGCAATGGACTGTTTCGCAGGATGCATTACATTTAATGAAACCGTGGATCCTTCGTTTATTTGGACAGAATTCGGCACTAGTTTCTGCATCTCTGTCAAGGATGTGACGACACTACTAACTATTCGGGTCAAAATCCTTCAAGATGTAGTCACATAATTTATTCTATGGAAGTGGAAATGAAACGTAGTAAACCAGCCGTTGGAAAAATCTAAACTTGGTTTAACTCCGCCCTTAATTTAATTTTATCATTCCCTATCACATCATTCAGTTTGCAAAACTTGCACAGAGGCATGTTTTGGGTTGACAAAAAGTGATAAAACAGAGGCATAATCACTCAGGTAAGCTAGGTTTAAACCATGTCTACCGTAAGTATTCTTCGAGTTGAGCATGTTGAAAAAGACATAATGGGCAAGACAAACTAAACATGACACCGGCACACTACATACATGAGACAGTATTAAAACACTGTTTTTAGTTCAGGCGAAACGATCGAAAGTAAATGCCCGTTCTGTAACTATAAAAGAATACAGAAGAGAGTGTGCTGTGCCATTAATCCTTAAGACATAGTACACGTTTGGTAATTGGAGCCTACTGATTGTGTTAATCCTTTATACTTGTAGGTACATACAATAAAACTAACCTGTGAAAATTTCACTTTAAAAGTTGGCTGCGTTTTCGAGATATCACCGAAAAACCGGAGCGAATATTTCCACGCAGGAAGACTATTCCCCAAAGGAATACACAGTCTAAGAAGCGTTTCTGACAAACGCTTCTCAGATTCAAATTTTGGGGAATAAAAAGTGATATATTTTCCATAACTGTAGTACTTCGAAGTTAAAAGTTTCTCAAAATTAATTATACTACCCAAGGCTGCTGTACTTCTTACCGAGTAAGTTTTTATTGCCATTAATTTTCAGAGTCATTACCAAACGTGTACTGTGTCTTTAATAAAGAGTATACTGGTAAATAATGTTTCTCCTTACAAGGGCAGAGTCGAAACAGGAAGCAAACGCTGCACTGTACGACATTTTAAAGGTTTTAGAGTGAACTAATGTAATGAATCAATGGACGGGAGCTCGCAGTAAATTAGTCGGCATGCACTTCATGTTAAAACTGCCGCAGACAATTCAACTAATAATGCACTTTATCTTTGAACCCGCCGTCCATGGTGCAGATGAAATGAGTGCATAGTACCATGGGAGGCAGCTATAAAAAGACTGATGTTCAATTCACACTCGAGCGCTACATGGGTATACTGCGCATGCGGTGGTACAAAATGAACAGTGTTTTCCCCAAGCTCTCACAGAGGGCTAGCTCATCAAGTTCACTGAGCGTTAACGAATGTTGTCATATATAATAAAATGTTATGGACTGATGGGCGGATTTAACCATGGGTATGACGGCTTGCTGTTGTCATCATCAGACCAGTGCGTGAGTCCATCACCTGAAATATCTATCGACATATTTTTTTGAAAACCACGAAATGTTGGACGGTTCTTACGGCTATATGCTATTCTTTAAAAAAAACTATTGTTATTTTGGTCGAGTTTTACGAGATGAATAATGGTATCTCATTTTAGCGGGAAATACACAAGGGAGCACCTATGGTTATGATTGCGGCCGCTTGGTCTTTTTTTGTTGTTGAATTACACCGTTCTTGACTGGTTTTAATCAGATGAAAATCGAGATGTATTTATTTTTCCCGTTTCAGCTGCAGGCATTCACGATGTACTTCTTTCTGAGTTAAACTTAACTTGATGGTGGGAAAACCGGGGCCTGAGAAATCAAATTACGCACTAAAGACTGCGGGCCTCTCCCTCTTTCTCTGTGTATTCAAAAAAAAATAAAAAAAATAAAAAATGGATGCTTTATGCCCCTAATGCAAGATCCACGAGGCACGCTATATGCATGGAGGCTAGTGTCAGGCTGGAATTTGATACTTAATCTGTGCGCGGCTTTGGGCGTCTAAACTTGACGAGATGACCTTGTTCTGTACGGGGGAGATGATAAAGCCTGTAGCCTCCAAAAAAGCGCAGGCTTTCTCTTTGATACTCATAAACAGTTCATCTTACCCTCTCACAACTGACGATGTTAAGACGTAGTCCAAGAGAAAAAAGTGCGGTCAGTGACACAGTTGTTATCCCAACTATGAATTAGGTAGCATGGACATTCCGGTATTTTTTTGTGAGTACTTTTTGTATAAAGAAGGAGTTTTAAAACTTTCTGGTTATAAACGATGCACGTTCATGGCTTGCATGCGAAAGACCTGTGTCACGGAGCAGCCATCTTGCTTTTCGACACAATGTAATAACCAAGCACAGGATGGCATTTGGTGATCGACAAGGGGCACGGTGGACAACCCCCGGCCCACATTGGGTCTTCATTGTGTGCTTGGAATCTCATGATTTCTTATCAAGAGGATTTTAGGGGGTTACATCACAAGAGGAAATACAGTGTGTTAAAGTATAGGAACATTCAGGGGGTGTCCCCTCTGCCCCATATTGGACATGGTGTTCAGGATGGAACGGAAACAAACAGTCTGTCCCCTTTATAAATGACATCACTTGGCCCTGTGTGTAACACAGGGATCCAGACAAAGGTTGATACGCCGTGATAAAATGTCTTTTGGGGTATGCCCATATATGGGCATGTCTGTCTGTGCGTAGTACTATGACTTAAAGTAGAACAGCATTTGAGTTGAATGTCTGGTTGCAACATTCTGTTGGATCGATAGGCAAAACAAGTTTCATTAGAAAGTGTACGACAATACCACAGCTACTGGATGCCCAGAACACAACATATAATGAGTCAATGCATTGGGTCCAACACAACGAATCAATATTTCAGAGAAGTCAATTTTAAACTAATAATGTGCTCATATGGGACAGTCATGCTTCAAGCCTTGTTGTGATCTAAGGGAGTAATATTTTAAAGTAACGTTGATAAATGTTGGCTGCACCACTGTTTCTGTGGCTGCCGATACTCTCTTTGAATCATGATAAGGTACAGCGTTTGTAATGTTGGCAAAAACTGCTGCTCCAGATAATGTTGACAAGATAAAGTACTATGTCAAAGCTTATTACTCTGGTTTGTTCAATCTTTCTGAATCAAGATGGAGTAGGCCTACCCTGATGGTAATGCTGGCAAAACTAATCTCGCTGTTTTATTGATTCAAGATAAGGTACAACAATTGTAGTGGTGGCAAAAACTGCTGCTCCAGATATGTTTACAATATAATGCCAAAGCTTATTACTCTGGTTTGTTCAATCTTTTTAAATCAAGATGAAGTACAGCGATGGTACCGTGAATGCTGGCAAAACTTATCTTGCTGTTTGTTATATCTGCGTACTAACTTTGAATCAATGTAAGGTACAGCGTTGGTTAAGGCTGACAACACAGCTGTTCCAAGTGTGACCCAAACAGAGTACAACATTGGTAATGTTGACAAGACGTAACCTTCTGCTAAACTTACTCTCTTTGGGTCAAGATGGGGTACAACGTTGATGCTGCGATCGTTTTATCTTGCAAGGTTATATTTACAATTCTTTAGGTCTCGCAAACGGCGCCCAAAACATCAAGCATATATAAAAATATGTTGTACATACTCAAAACCTCGTTCAGTATTCATAGCTGATGTACTCACAGTAGCTCCCCAGACAAATGTTGACATCATTCTATACTGTATCCAGGGGTCTGCGCCTGCGTGTGTATACAATCCCATGGATTGGAGGATATGTTTTCCCTTTGAGAAGCTCGAGAAGGCTTGCGTAGGCCTATATGGTTTCTCTCAAGGCGTCAATTTGACCCGTAGGCCTACGTGCCTTGTCAAAATATTTCATCTCCTATGTTTTCATAACGTGCATATAAAAGAAAGGTATCGATCACTGTCCATATCCATTTTCAGCAGAATTCAATTAATTGTTAAATTTGATTAAAATGGAATGTTTCTTCTACTAGTCATACGTGAACAAAAAAAACCTGGACATGCCTTTTAAAGCCTAGGTGTAACACACTACCGTCAATCAAGGCCAATTAAGTACCTCTGTGTACTGAGCAGATGCATTTACAAAGAACACACATTGTAGTGTTTCTTAGCAGGCACGGGTAAGGGGTGGCACAACATGTTCACACTGTATAGAGAAAGTACTCTTTTCCATGGAACCATACCCCCTCCCCCCTCTCACCAAACAAAAGGATATAAAAATGTTGACCTCTCCCCCCTAACGTTTTGGTAAAATGTGAAGACTGCAACTGCATTGTTTTGATAACTCCTTCTCCCCTACAATTCATGTTTTTCTTGTAACCACTTTTTGTACCTTTTAAATATTTTTGTAAGAACGCATTCAATTTGGCCCTCGGGCTACGATTTGTGTTTGTTTTTAATGAAATATCAAATATCAAATATATTGGGAAATGTTGAACAATCCTTCGCCAGCCAACGTCAGTCTGTATATCAGTTTTCAATGTTTCTAAATTTCGACGCTTCTTTCAAAATTGCGTTACCCACCCACCCTTCCCAATTTCTAGTTCAACAACAGTCGTGTGTCTGTTCTTTATGTTTTTTATTTTATTAAACAAAAAATTACAATCAAATTTCGAGTTTAGTTTATTTTCTTCGACCCACCTACATTTTCCGACTCCCCCCTGACCTCCCTCGAAATGTTGAAGCATTGACAAATTCTGAATGGCTCATACCAGCATTATTCTGTTTATTACAACTTATTACGAAATAGGGCCCAGGTAAGAATAATTTGCCCGTGACCTTTATCCGTCCGTTAGGATGGGTCAACCTCAATATTCTTGACCCCAATTTCAAAACCTCGGACCCGGGTCAAATCCCTCTGAAAGAATAAAACATAATGTTTGCTTTGAGGATCCCTCTGTGAATGACCAGAGACCAAGGGCTGGATTTCTCCGAAGCACTTAAAGATGAGTTGCCGTAGTGATTTTACACTTTGCTTTATAGCAAAGTGATTCACACTAAAAAAAATTAAAAAAAATCAATGTTAGGTCTTAGTGAAATCGAGCCAAGGTTGTATTGACCAAATTGTGGATCAGGCCCGATTGAACCCGTGATTCGAGTCGAGGTCAATAGTCCCCCGTCCTTATTAAATTGCGTCTGAGACTAGAAACGCCTCCTTAATACACGCTGCATTGGGTAACTAGAGTCTTCGTCATTGCTTTACTTGCTTTATGGTAAACCGATGGTTCGGACTTCCGTGATGACCATTGTTCTGTCTAGCAATTCTTCGAGTCCTGTGCGATCAATTCAGTATCTCCTGATCAGAGTTTGATTGAATCGTTTTTAGGGGGGACCTCTAGCTTTATTTCCATGTTTGGGCTGCCATAGAAGGACCCTAGAAACTGTTTCTTCTTCCCTGCTGGCGCAGTGACCGGCAAGTTTAAAGGCAGTGGACACTATTGGTAATTACTCAAAATAATTATTAGCATAAAACCTTACTTGGTAACGAGTAATGGGGAGAGGTTGACAGTATAAAACATTGTGAGAAACGGCTCCCTCTGAAGTGACATAGTTTTCGAGAAAGAAGTAATTCAGAATTAGAATTGAGGTCTGGAAATCAACCATCTGAAAGCACACAACTTCGTGTGACAAGGGTGTTTTTTCTTTCATAGTTATCTCGCAACTTCGACGACCAATTGAGTTCAAGTTTTTACAGGTTTGTTATTTTATCCATAGGTTGAGATACACCAAGTGAGAAGACTGGTCTTTGACAATTACCAATAGTGTCCAGTGTCTTTAAGCCTTCTTAGGGCATTGGTTACGGGAGAGCTTAGATAGAGGAGAGAAAAACACGTCTGAGACCCGCTCATCCCTGGTCCGCCCCCCCCATTGCCGCTATTGGTAAATTAGGTATGTTATCGTAGTTTGTTAAGGTCGTCGTCCGAGATTATGCGCTATTCCTCACCAGCATATATCGCGTTTCACATCCAGTGTGCTGGCTGGGTTGCCCGTGTGTTATACAAAAACATAACTTCTGAAATTATTAATTTAAAGCCCCCCTGTCGTTGTCCTCACTGAATAAGGGAGCACTATACTTATTTGCATAATTCCTTACCCGGCTCGGTGAAGTTAAGTCAACTCATCTCGAGTACGGATTATTATAAATCCAAGGATTTCTAAATAACACATAAACACCTTAATGTTGTCAGTTTGTGTTAATGAATTTGCGCGAATGCGAGAGAATGTATTGTGAGTGACGGTGTTTGTTCATATTCACACTGATCGACACAGTGTCGTCTGCTGCTGAAGCTCGGATATTATTTGAAATGGACGTTTCTTTGTGCAGCGTTCTACAAGGAGTACGTTTGGACGGCGAAGGACCTGTCATGACCATGTCAAGGCGGCAATATCAGCGGGCAGTAATATCACATCTTCCCCGTAACACCTCACGTCGGAGCCGCCGGTGCGTGATCTGACAAACACCTTGTAATATCGGGTGTCCGACCCATATAACACAAAACCGCATGGGTGGTTGTGGTGCCCTTCTATTAAGCGAGGCTACGTCGTATGGGCCTATGAACAACAACAACAACAAAATTCCCAGAAAAAATATCAGCGGTTATGAAATATAAATAAAACCGTCTGCATGCCGCTGGAAAACCCAGATGGGAAATATTGACGTGCGTATCAATACACTTGTTCTGCGTCCACTTCTGCAGTGACCATGGAAAGTACGTCCCGTAATATTCATTGCGCTTAAAAGGGCAACTTTGCATGAAGTATTTCGGGTTAAATTGTCATAAGAGATTTTTTGATAAACAATTTTTGTTAACGTGATAGAAGCAGTTTGTGGTGTTCACTTTAACATAATGAAGCACTCGAAACACCCGATCTGTGCCCTATTCCATAACTACTTCCAATCAGCGGATGACAATTTCGCTTACCAAACTTTAGGTTATTACCAGCCAATCTGCCATGCCATGTGTACTGTGTGTGACTGGTCCTCCTGTTGTTTTTTTTCCTTTCAGCAGAAATTTGTTAAAGCAACACCGTCCGCAGAATCAGCTCTATGATCGTGTTCGTGATCTGAGACTCAAAACATTTCTTCATGGAGAATCCTGTTCTCGTGCATTTTGTATGGTCAGAATTAAGCACAATGTTCACTGTGTTTTTTTGCGAATGATAATGTTCTCGCCAATTCAGAATGTAGTATCTGTATATCAGTCTTGTGTGGGCAGCATTCAACGAATTAACAAAAAATTGCCGTTTTTGTCTCTCGTGATAGAAGTGAATTGTTTTTAATCATTTCTCAAAAACTAAAGAGTTTCATGGAATAATATTTGAAGGGATCTTTTTCACTATGACCATCTTTAATTAAACCATGTAAGTATTGTGTAAATCTGTGAACCTTTTCATTTTCTACGTGACCAATGCTGTGTATATCCTTTAAAGTAACAAAATGACTAAACTAATCCTAAGAAATAGTATTCGTCTTGAAGTTGTGTATAATATATAAAAGGAACCCCGAAAATGTTATGCTGTTGCGAAATAGGCCTAAACGAATCCAGCATAGCCCCTTTAATATATGTCAGTTTCGTTCCCCTGTACGTTAACCTTCTCTGAAGTGACGTCGTGAATTAAAGTACGGACAAGGGCATCGTGTAGAATTTAAAAGTTTAATGACAATCAATGTCAATGTATACCTTAAATAATGTAATGCGGGCGTCTGTAGTCAATACGAGCTTGTTTTGTGTTCAAAATATTGTGAAAATTTCATTCTGATATAGTACACATTCGTTATGGTTTGAAAAAAAAAATCTAATAATATTGTTCAGATGCAAAACTTGAGTAATATTGTATTGCAACTTTTGCTGTAATTCAATCCCAGCCCATATTTAATAACAGGCCATAACAAAACATGAACCTTTACAAATATTAGAAACCCCACACTCTGCCGAAAATCAAATAATGTTCAATCTGCAAAAGTAATCATAACAGCGGCCCTCCGTGGCGACGTTTTTTCAATTCACACGCTCTTCCATAAAATCCAATTAGTGCTGATGATATCGGCCCCTTCGAATCTCCGTATGATAATCATAAACAAAATAAAACCATAATGCATCAAACATGAGGTATAATGAAGTCAATTGGATAAAGGGCTTATATATTGCGTAAAGTGGGGGGTAACAAGTTACCGAATTCAGTGGCAGTCACGATCGAGTCAATGTAAAGCTATAATATTTTATTTTTTTCTAAAATAGTTTTGAAAAGTGATCTCGTGACGTTTTTATGACATCATGATATATTAAAGAAAGTAGTAGGAGGAGTTACCACCCAGATCCCATGCTTGTGTTTTGCATATTAAACTTGATTCAGTAAGACTACTATGGGGCGCCTGTTGGCGACCACGACTTCGGTCATTGGTTTAAGCGTTTTCGCCAGTTCATTTGTGAGGTAGCTGCGTCCGCCAAAACAGTTACCGAGTTGTTGGCTCGGTTTAGGCTTGGAGTTAAATAGAGGCCGTATATTTTAAGAACAGTGAAATGATCGTACTTTTCCCCTCCAAGCCTCGGTTTGGTCACGTTGATCTTGACTGAGGGGGGAACTTTCTTTCTGTAAGTAAGCAAAGCTGCGCCCTGGCAAAGATCTAGTGTTGAAGACCTTTTGTATCCAAATCAATCGGGTACAAGTAACATTTGTGACAAGTATAAATTCCCTTGAAAGTATGGATCAAACTACGACAGTACATCAGCGGCTATGTTTTGTGTCGTAGACAATTCCCATCAATCTACTTGAGCATGAATCTGGTTAACTCAAATCACCAGCCGTAAATTCAGACCACGCCCCTGAAATTCCGTTCCCCCGTCAGGATTATGTTTCGAAGTGATACATCAACTCGGCTCACGAAATTGAAAAAAGTCGCCGATGCGTACGGGGGCTCTTAAAACCGTGGCAATACATTCGGAGAATGTCGATTGCTCCAGCTTTGAAATATTTACAGAGAGCCTGCGGTGTAAGTATATTCACACCAAGCATGAAGTTATTGTGAATCCTTGCGGCATTTTCAATATCCTTCACTCGATTGGAGTGAGAAAAAAACCCACCACAATAAAGAATGTTTGAAATGCTCCCCAAAAATGATTCGTGTATAGCAATATTAAACATCTTTGATGAGCCTTGCTCAGCTGAAGAGTTGACGCCCACCCAAAATTGTAGATTTTAGGAGTAGAATCACCAGTCTTCGATATGCTATTTCATCCATTTTTGATGGTCAAAGCTATGGATGACGTTTCCCCCTTTGAAATGAATGTAATTGAATGGGGCGCCCTCAAGAGTTATTATTCCAGTCTAGCGCGCTCACCGGCAAAGAGGTTAAAGGGGATGACTCAAACGCAAGGTGTGACATGCAAAACGCTATTTGTGTATGCTTGAATGGTGTCCTTGCTTTGTTTAATCCATGGGCTGCGTGCGTTAATCCGAAACCTAGTCACGCTCCACGGATGGTTTAATGTCCTATTTTGTAGCCAAAAGAAGGTCATGCAACACGACCAATCTGACTGTCGTGTGAGGAAGGAATAATGCGCTTTAAAGGAACGATGTATAGCAGCTATACAATGGTTTAAAAAACAAACAAACAAACAAACAAAAACATGTTTAACGTTTTTATTTCTCCGTAAAGTTACTTTGACTTCTATTAAAGGCACTGGACACTATTTGTAATTATTCAAAATAATTGTTAGCATAAAAACTTACCTAGTAACAAGCAATGGAGAGCTGTTGATAGTATAAAACATTGTGAGAAACGGCTCCCTCTGAAGTAATGTAGTTTTTGAGAAAGAGGTAATTTCTCACTCAAATAATAAAAGACTTCAGCGAAGCCTTTTATTATGCACCTGAAAGCACACAGATTTGTGCAACGAGGGTGTTTTTTTTTCATTATTTTCTTGTAACTTCGATGACCAAATGAGTCCAAATTTTCACAGATTTGTTATTTTATGCATATGATGGGATACACCAAGTGAGAATACTGTTTTTCTCAATTACCAAAGGTGTCCAGTGCCTTTAAAGAAAAACTGCAGAATAAACACAACTATCAGTAGAGATATACATTTGGTCACTTTCTTTATAGGGAGTGATGTGACAATAAAAAAAACCAAATATCAGCTTCTCAAAATGACAGTAATAACACTAATTCTGATGGACAAGCTTCTGTTCTTTGTATTTATCCAATTAAAATATTAATAAATAAATGAATTACTTCGTCACCGCGTGTAACCCTTTATCAAAAGCTCGCTCGAGTGTTTGACAAATACTTTGTAAACAACACGTTTCCCCGGAGTTGTATGCCACTCCCGACTCTGCATAATTGTCATTTTGAACTGTTCAACTTTTTTGGAAGTGACTGATAACCATACGAAATATAAATAATCGGGTTTTTTTGGTACTAAATTTACCTGCATTTATGCCTCTTTGAACCGCTCAGTTAACTCGCTGTATTGGTCGAGTCAACGGCTGGTCGTCTGTAGACTGTGCAAGTCTCGCGCGTATCCGAACGAGAAATCACGTCAAACGAAGAACATTTTTATTTCTGAAATCAAATCTTTGTTTTAGGTTATATCTCATGGCAAAATCTGAACAACAAGAATAAATCATTACAATTTTATGAAATAAGTTTTAGCTTTTGAAAAAAATACACAAAAGTGTGTTAATTATAATTGAAAAACATATTAAAACGCTGGGACAAGGATGCTTTTTTATGTTAATTTTTTTTAGAAACCCCTTAAGCGGATTCGTGATGGTTAAACGGGATTTTTAAAATGAACCTTGTCGCAGTTTAAAGAGGATTCTGGCGCCTTATCAACCATAGACTGCAATGAAAAGGATTCGCTTCACAATAACAGCATCTGGTGATTATAATTGCGCATCCCAAACAAGCGTTTACATAAGTTTTATGATCGGAGGCGAATTCTGAATTTTTTGCAATAACCGGAAGCTGAAGTCAAATTTAATTCTCGGGTTTTCTTCGTTATATTGTTGAATTGGTTTTACTTTCATATCTTGTTATCACTTAGTATTACATTCCAAACAACTTGTATAATTGATTAGGTCATAAACAACGTTAAACTAAAAAAATTGACGAAACAAAATCTCGCCCACGTAAAACTCCATATGGTTGGGACCACTATGGTCCCGGAAGTTCGAATGCGCGCGAGACTTGTACATTCTATAGCCATGCAAGAGAAATTGATTTGGCATTATGCCAAAGATATTCTGATTTTGGTTGAATAGTTACCGAATCATTAACACGCCCGTACAAAATGTTCCTTCTTCACTGCTATTGATTGTGCTGATGGAAAAATAAAAAACTTAATTGTTAAAAACAAATTGACCATGACGCTATTGTTCTTTTGTCAGAGTTGTGAGAGCCACAGCATAAAATGATGTTTGTCTTTTTCAAGGCTCCTTTCGTATGAAGAGATCTTTAAATGAAAAACACCTGCACAAAACTTTGAGTTTATGGCGCCAAATTGAGCTTTGGTAATTTTGGCGCCAAATAAACAATTTGTCTACATCAATGGCTCACGATGGCTCATAGTGTAACGATTCTTGTTATTTTTCTGTCCCCTCTTAATTCCACTACTTATAGTGACTATGTGGTAACTGACTCATCGATAGGACACAAAACAGCCGTATTGATCTATTCTCCATTTTGGAAACGTTTGAGGAAACCTTGTCAAAAAAATAACGTGCGCGGAGGAAAAAATGTGAAGGATCGCATCTTGACTTGTTTTCTTCGTGGCTACTTTAAATGAACAAGCAGACCTTTGCAAAGTTGTCAACTTGTGTAGGGTACACTATGTAAAAAGTTGTTTTTTGAAGGAGTGGAAGCTCGGGGCCGCTACTTAAAAAAAATAAAGTTATTGTCTTTAAGTATTTCATTATACTTCCATCTCCACCTTATGAAGCCTGCCGTGCCACTGTTAGGTATGGCTAAACGGGTTTTTTATCATATCAGCACATGTATTTTTCCTACGAGGGACTTCATTATAATTAGGAATAATTTTTGTGAATGTGAATCAAATCAAATTGACAAATTGACGGTGGAATATCTAGGCTAAACACTCCAATATAATGCTAGCCACGGTGGCAATGGAGTTTCACCGTATAATCCTTCTTGGCCCCTAGAGACGCGTATATCATCGTCGTCTTCGGGAAGTGGGTTTTTCTATTGAACAAAGCAATTACGATAGCTAGCTAGGAACCAGAAAACAAAGACGGGCGCCAGCCCCTTTCAATATATCGTATTGATTTGAAGAAGCCCTAACCTTGGCTGGTAATGCGAACAACATCACTGCAGTCGATTGCACGTGGAGCTATTCAGGAGTTCAAATTGGACAGTTGAACAAAAAAAACCTATTTGCGTATACGGGCGCCAGGTTGCGAAAGTATATGAGGCAGGGCTGTGTTAAGTATCAGAAAAGCCATTCTATCATCGAGGTTAAACTTTGAGCAGTGTATTTTCTATTCACGATCGTCTGATTTATAAAAGACGTCAACTGACCTTTGTGATGGTGCGGCCAACTTGCCTTTCTTTCATTCGACACATCGTAACCCAACCGAGGCTGGAAGGAAAATACAGTCTGGTTCCTTTGATAATATGAGAATTATAACTGCCACTGTCACTGCTGTATGCAGGGTACCTGACTATAGTTCACAGATCGATAAAGGTCTATTAAGTTGCTTCTGTTTGGCACAATGTAGGTATAAATCACAAGGGAAATAAACTTGGTAATTTATATAATGAATTGGGGTTGAACAAAGAAAAGTCAAATTTTCTTTGTTCAACCTTATAATTATGTAGGTATTATAGACCTTCAGTGACGCCGTGCTTATGCAACCAAACCGAGGCTGGAAACTGAGTTTGGTGTCCTATTAAGCATTGGCAGTTAGAACTCTCATTGTCGTTGAATATACGCTGGGAGCCTAAGATACAACTCAGCTGAATCTACCGGAGTGGCACATCGTTCATTTTATGTGCAAAACCCAATTAAATATGAAATCAAAAAAAAGAAAAAAGAAGAAGCCTGAAACCAACGTGGAATTCGACCACATTTTCATTTGTACAGAAATTATCTCAAAGACTGCATGATGACTTTATGCGCTCAGTATACGAACTTCATTATACCTGCTGTATGTGGTTGCGATTTTGCAGCGATGAAGCCAAGTATGCCCATTGTCTATTATACATAATCCAAATGTTGTGACTTTGTGTTTCAAAGATAGCATTAGCCGTCATTTTTTATCATTGATTAAGCTCTCTTGACAATAAGGATACAAAATGATGTAGAGGATTCTTAGCTGAGGGGCGCATTAACCCCGTGAATGTGGGTCATCCATCCCCAGCCCTCTGATGAGCGTTTCTTGGATTGCACAAATTTAAAGGTGTAATACGGGACTGGTTTTCTTGTGAACAAAAATGCGGTGACAGTTTTGTGCTGTTTTCTCATCAAGTAGACACTGTATTCAGCTGAAACTTTCACTGGTGACTTTTATTGTGTCTTTCTTGATAATTTTGCCTGTGTAAATCAGCATTAGGCCTTACGTTGACAAAAACTAATCTATGAGTGACACTACCTTTGAATGAAGAAGATGGAAATGAATTTACTCAGCTTCAAAAAACACACAGATGCATTGTACCTTTAATTAATTCACGAGGAGGATCCACTGACAGCGGCCCGTAATCCCATCCCCGAAGCTGAAGACGGGAAAGATGCACTAAGAGTCACTCCAAGGATTTAGGATTACGGGACGGACCGTTGTGATTTAGCGAGATGCGGGCTCTTTTGGCCATAGCCCTCTCGAGACGTAAAGACATAAGAAATCAGGGTGCTGCTGTTTAAGGTCACGATATATTATCAAGTATGGTGAGATGGTATTATGAGTTGGAAGGATTGCAGACAAGTGATCAAATAGTTTGTATTGGACATGGAACAGTTGAGTCCGGGAATTATTATGTGATACCGTTGATAAACAGTCATAAGTTTGTCACCTGAGACAGTACCTCCTAAGTATAGTGGCACACGACTATGTTAAAAAAAAAGCACTACAGTTCTTCGGATTCTTTACATTGTGTCTTAAGAAAATACGCAGAATAAACAATGTAGAATGGGGGAAAGTCAAGTGTTATAACTTGATCTGTGACATATTTATAAGAGCTTCGTATTAAGTGACGAGTAGTGGTAATACAGAGCGCTGTTGCTGGTTGCTCTGGTAGCTAATGGAATTTCGTGTGGTTTTTCCACGATAGACGGAAGGTTGAAAATTCAACACGGCTTTAACATTGTTTGCAGTGTATGTGTATTTCATAACAAATATCAAAACCAATAAATTCAATTTGTAGCCGCCCGTAAGTTATGCGACGGGCGCGTTGCAGGGAGACGACGGAGTGCCTTGGCGGTCAAAATGCCCACTGTTTGCCAACCGCCAACTGCACCATCCGTGTAACCTCATTTCTCATGTAATCATTTGTGATATGGAGATACCACAGCGAGTTCACATTGGACGTGACTGAGTGGCTTTTCTGCTCTGAGGTATATATTTATTATACACACTCGCTTTTTCATGTTTTTTTTCTCTCCTTTTTCGAGGAAACCTGAGCCGGCTCCATTAACCTATATCTGTATGAATTGATAGATTTACAGAAAATGTGTGAAATGCAAGTGTCGAAAAGATTCGCGAGTCGTAGTTTAGGGTAAACTAATAACAGACAGTGGTTTATGTACACTTAACGGTAGCTCCAGCGTATAGCGACACTTTGTCCTAATAAACGATTTTCACCCGTTGCGGTCAAGCGCTAGGTTATATACGTCTAAAATATGCAGTAACTAATACATTCGCGTGTTGAAATATTCATGCCTCTCAGCTTCAAATTTCTGATCAAAATTTTACCTTTTTTTTGGGGGGGGGGAGGAGGAGCTCTGGTGTGTTTGAGGTTATGTATATAAATGATATGCCCTGGTTTATCCGAGGAGGTTGTTTTACTAACAGGGATTTCGTAGGGATCGCAACCACTTGAAACGGTAATTCCATCGAAAATAACTAGCATGTCCCGTTTATTTGTACGCTGCCCGAAGAGCCTGTCACCGATATATGCTTTCGTCTGACTTCTTTGTATCAGTGGCAGAATAATGGGACAGATGTTGTTTGGTTTGAATTGCATGCATCAGGTTCCTCAAGATATCCCGTTGGCTTTCAAACAATTACCGGTATCGCCCCCGACGGTATAAAAGAGAGATATTTCCAAAGCTTGTTGTTGTTGTTTGGAAGGTGTTTATGAGACGTGGCATGGCATTATCTCAGCCCCTGTAGCGATGTTTGAAATTGTGGTTGAATTGACGAAGATTACTATAAAAAGATGTACCCTTCGGTTGGAAGGGCCTTCGTAAACAACTTTAAACAACTGCACTTAGGTGTTTTGCTTTTTTTTCCCCGACGTTTTGTTCGGGGATGTGTAAATAAGTTTACCCGTATCTGATTTGGGGGCTGTCACTGTTTCACGCACGTGAGCAAACATCTATTCATGAATTCAACCTTTGCAAAACAACATCCATTGACACTAAGAATTTGATTGCCTTACAACTAAGAATGTTTTTTTTTCAACTTGTCACCAACTTGCGATCACTGGAAGATTGAAAGCTCTTCTATTATAGACAGCCATCTTTACAGATCACCGGTGACCGAAAAACAACTTAGCATTCAATTCGGTACTTTTTGAATCAGACTCTGAAATAGAGAAAGATAAAACCCCGACACTATGAAACCTTTGCAAAAGGTCACAACTTGTTATCGTTATCAATAAAGAAGTAAACAAAAATAGACCTATAAGTACTGATGACGTCACAGTTTGTTTACCACTCTGCAGAAGAATGTGGAACCATTGTGTCTGTGCTCAACTGTCGGAAACGCGGTACCCATTAACAGCACTTAAACAATGCAGTAAACAAACCCTGACGTCATCATGGGTATATTTTAACCAGGAAAGGACCTTGGGTGGGGACCTGGCTAGGGTCCGTCACGTGTCCATAATACAACCATAACAAATCGAATACACTGTTTTGATTAGATGTTACAGCTTACTTGATAGGACACCACTTAATAAATCGAACAGTAACAACAAGTACAGATCGATATCTTCTTGAAGTGTTTTCATACTGGCTAATTTTAAATTGGGGGTTAAAGGCACAGTACACGTTTGGTAATTGGAGGCTACTGGTTGTGTTAATCCTATATAAATGTAGGTGCGCACAGCCACAATCATGGGTACACATTTTGTTCGTGTCCATGTTAATATGAACACCAGTTTGAAAACCAGTGATGTAACAGTTATTTCAATGTTGTCTGTAAACTCATTAACCAGCGCTGTGTGAATGAAGAGTAGAAAGTACTTGAGTTTGTCGAATACAAGATCTGCAAAAAGTTACTCAATAAAATGTGTTGTTCATTTGGTGGCTTTGTAACAAAAGGTGTACCCATGTGGCTGTGCACAGGTACACACAATAAAACTAACCTGTGAAAATTTCACTTCAAAAGGGGGTCGCGTTTTTGAGATATTACCGAAAAACCGGAGCGAATACTTCCACGCAGGAAGAATATTCCCCATAGGAATATACAGTCTGAGAAGCGTTTCTGATAGAAACGCTTCTCAGATTCAAATTTTGGGGAATAAAAAGTGATATATTTTCCATAACCGTAGCCTACTTCGAAGTTAAAAGTTTCTCAAAATTAATTTTACTACCCAAAGCTGCTGTACTTCTTACCAAGTAAGTGTTTATTGCCATTAATTTTTAGAGTCATTACCAAACGTGTACTGTGCCTTTAAAGGAAAATGCAATTATGTATCATTTGGAAGCGATGGTCGGCCGACCATCGTTTGTACGTGTGAGTTTCTCCACAACAAGATCCTTCGGACAGTTTTCACATCGTGACCATTTGCTCTCGGCAGTCACGGACGCACAAATGTATAAACAGTCCGGTGGGGCAACAGTTCATATTAAATCCTACCCCCCATATAATCCACATTTTCTAGACAATGTACAACAATTAGCCATGTACTATCCCTTTAAGAACAATTGCACTAAATCCCTGTGACCAGATGTCAACCATTTACGGTTGTTTCAACCGAATCGCGCTCATCGTAATTTGATGAAACTTTAACAAGATGTTTGCATGCTGTGTGTATTGAAACCTAGAAGGTGGAAATTAATCTGCTTTCCCAAAACAACAATTTGCTTTCCATCTAAATTATGTATTAACAACCAACTTCCTGAACACTTGAAGAAAATGGTCAAATTATTTTGGTAATATGAGTATATTTTGACACAAAGTGAAAATTGCCATGGTATATTATTATAATTTTGTCCCTGTAGAATATGTTGATGTGTATTTATCCCACAAAGCTTGCTTGACGTTTAATCACTCACGGTGTAGGATTTCAGCAACTTACATCCCTATTGCAACAAACAATGTATGCCTACGCAGCATGAAACAAAATCCGTTGAGATATTAATGTGACTTCCCACAATTCACACGGAAAAAAGGGCAATCTAGTTTTTCCTCGATCACAATTCTTGATTGATGTTTAACCCGTAGGCCCCCCTCACTCCCGCTAAAAGTGATGTGCCTAGTTGGATAAGGATTAGAATTGCGCCAAAAACATGCCATAATTTCAAATCCGGCTGATAGCGAACGTGTACAGGAATGATGAATGATTTACTTGTGCGTTCACCTTATCTGTGTGTTACGTATACTGCAAAGTAAACGAGGCTCAAGCTTGCGAGAACACAAATGAAAAAGGGGAATGCAGAGACATGTGCATTCTACTTGTATTGGGGTTAACGAGAGTAGCAATATGGTGTCCATTGGCTTCGAAGGTGTAAATACATGCATGACTATACAGCATGTGGTGACACTGATTTTGTTATGGAGTACTCCTATATGCTTGAATCACAGGAGGAGCAACATGGATCCCATTGATGGCTTCAGTGATTGTATGTGACTAAAGGCCCATTTTGAAACCACGGCTGGGGCTTGGGCTCAGGCTTTAATAGGCTCCGGCTAAGGCTCAGTCAGATGCGCTTTTGGCACGGTGTTACAAACAGGTGAATGGAGCCTGAGCTGGACCACAAGCCAGAGCCATGGTTTCGAAAAGGCCCAAAGTATGTCAAAGGTCAAGACGACTGTCAAATGATGTTTGGTTCGTGAGTTTACTATACAGTGGTGCATCTAGTTATTAGATACAGAAGCCATTCTGTATCAATCATAGAGCTTTGTGGTACATTACGTCATATGGCAGAAGTTGTGCAACTAAACCCCACGACACTCGTCATCAGCCACTGGTCTGATTGCCTCTCAAGGCATTGTAATCATATTATATTTTATATATAAATGAGGAACATGTTTTAAAGAGGAAAAAAAAACCAAACCCAAAACCCTACTGACTGAAGATTTTTAAGTCGGCTGGATTTTCTGTCACGTATCGTTTTCTGGTTTGGGTCCTTTACATCCCATTGGCTGCGGGACAGAGAGTTTGATCGAATTCCACGAACACGGATGAGATGGGATTTCACGAGATCGACGAGATCTTACGTACAACATCTACCTCTAAATGGGGCGTGTGTCTTTAATCATCAGGGAGAGCGGTTGAGCCTTTAAATTTAATGTGGACAAAATAAATCAAACCTCTGCAGTTCTGTGACTAAAAATTTAAATGTTGGTGTAACTTCTGCATGGGCCGACGTGTATGATGGGTGTGTTTACGGCGCTTGTCACGGCACTCTGCCCCCGATGCGTCTATGTCTGGATCTGGAATTCGGTGAGGGGGGGGGGGGACCGCTACACACCCTCGTCATATCAGATTCAGCCCAACGAAACACACCGGTTGAAGTATTTTTTTATTATGAATGAGTTATTCAATGAGAGAAATTTGGTTTAAGTTGTAGGCAGGTCATCCCGAGTGTTACAGTTTAGTCTCCCATGGGAAAAAAAACCTCATGGATATCATACGTACAGGGTTGATCTTCATACATTCACTTGACAGAATTAAGGTTGATTATCCTACGGTCGAGTTACATTAAACGCGATATCCACGTTTACCGTCGAAAAATGGCTGTTTTATTCCCGAACACTCGTAAGTGTAATAATACTTGAATGGTATTTACCAAGCTCCCTCAATAGCAAAACCAATACCAATTGTCATTGCACCAAAAAGGGGCTAGACTGATGCCTCTTTCAGTCTCACTGTATCTACATTGGTTTGATTAGGGGAAAACAAGATAGCTCACCATGGAGTCAAAAGTAAAGCTCAGTTTGGACTCAAAATATAACCACACAAACAATATATTAACCTTTGCTTGTGTCGAATACGGGCGGTCAGCATTCTCCTTTTTTTTAAAGGTCAAAAAACACTACTGATCCGGAATCCTTGTTAGTGTGACCGAAAATGGGTCAAACCAACCACCAGAACTAGTCCCTCCCTTGATCCTTCTTCAGGTCTTGACCCAGGACCCTTTTTCGTGACACTTTTTGTAGCTAATTCGACTGTTTTCATAATCTAAACCATTAACTGATTTATTTCGTGTGGCTTTTCTTTTCGAGAAGTCAACTCTGTTTCAAAGGTCAACCTGGCCCGAAACGAGTCTAGCATGTGATTGACCGTTTCATGGGTCAAGTTGAAGCCAGCAGGCCGAGAGAGTTCATAATATAGCTTTGACCTCGAGTTTTTCAATGTACTCCAAGTTTACGCATCAGGTGAAAAGTAGTGATAGTTCACTGTACTGTTATACGTGTTATTTTACAGTTTGTATTGAACACGTCTACTTGTTATTGCAGCTTAGCTCGTCGTCTACAGAGCCGATATAAACGAAGCCAGTAATCGATAGAGAATCACAAAATAATCCATTTACACTTACACTGTGTGTCTGTGGCCAGCGCTCTATTCGGCGTTTAACGCTCTTAAGTATAATGGCTGATGTGGCTTCAAGCCAAGCACTTCGTGCGTGACGTCAGACTTCTTCCATGATTTCCATTTTAAGTTACGGATTTCATGTCGAAGATATTCATCACTATAACTCGTTGGTTGCGGACGTGTTTTATGTCAATAAGATTCATATCGCTTTAAAAACTCGTTTGTTGCGGACGTGGTAGTCTTCGTGAAAAATATGAAAATATCAGTAGGAAGAGTAAATTGTAATCCAACTGTCTTTAATTAAAATGTATCTGATTGCCCGGTGTTTTAGTGAATAATTTTGTTCTTAATTCTGCTTCCTTTTCTACGACTAGCACTACGTCGTGGCGTTTTGTCACGAAAAAAAACACACTAGCTCAGTCTTCAGGATATAGTATACGGGCATAGAGCTGCTTAAGCAGAAAATATTGCTTAAAGTATTTTCTTCTTAACAAAAAATGTACAGGATAGCAGTCACAGATGGTGCATGTGACATGGCAACTTGGTTGGTAACCTTAATCTGGTAAGCATAATTTGTAGTGGTACTTTTTGTGCTCGGTGAAAACGGGCCCTGTGGCCAAACTCATACAGATGCCAAAGCAACAGATTCGCTCACAAAATTCTTGCTAAGCAAATCAAAGGTTACCAATCAAAATGTCATGTGATATATTCTCTTTGTGACTTGTCACCGGTAATGTTTCTGCTTTTGAGCAGCTATTTTATAGTTAGCAGCTCTTTGGAATGGGGCCTCGTTTTGTTCAGAGTCTGTTTAGAGATTGAACCACAGAACACTTTGATTTGTCTGTAGAAAGACAATATGTTAATCCTTTAAAAAAGCAACTTAATATCCCCTGTACGCAGCTACTCTATAAAATCCTGGAAACTCTTTAGTAACACTACCTTGAGGGTATAAATCCCTCCACGCTCATCTCATTGCTTGATACAAACATCAACCCGTCAAGAGTTAACGAAAAGCCTCGTCGGTGTGGCATTTCAAGTGTGACCATTTCTTGGTTTCCCAAAGTATTACGATTCATAAAAACACTCAAACTGTGGATGCGTAGTTTACATCTTCAGCTTGTAGTGCATAAAATGAAGGCTTTATGAAGCGTGTGTGACGAAGAAACCCACGGCAAAGAATGACACCGAGAACAAAATGGTGACCGTCGTTTAAAGTTACTATTGTACAGAATTGTTAAGGATAAAAAACAGAAATGTTAGTTGCTTGGAGGCTTACTGATCATGAAGTTCATATAAGAACACATTTTTAGGTGAAATATTTCCTTCTGGAATGAAGTCATATTCGAGAAAACTGTAAAAGAAAACACCGCAAATCTGATTTCGTCTGTTACGACCAAAATCAAGGACAGTGTGTTTACATGTTGAAATTGTGCATGGTTTGTCACTATTTTCTTCTGACTCACACAACGGATTAAGCTCAAATCTGTCGAGTTTGTTATTTCATGTACGGTTGATCAAACAAAACATGAGCACAATCGGCAACTATTTTGTCAGCTCTACCAATCTTGTGTAATAACAAAAAATGGGTTTAGGCCTATACATGCCGTTAAAGGCCCTGTACATTATTGGTAAGATCGAAAAACACAATGTTCACAGATTCACACATAACTTACATGATTTAAAGTAAGTAATGGTAGAAAGGGTTCCTTAAAATATTTCTGCCTAAAATGCTATCGTTTCTGAGAAACGAGTAAAACAATAGTAATTATCGCGCGCGATAATTTGAAAAAACAGAAAACACATAAGATCTCTTTTCACTATTTTCTCGTGACCTGGATGACCAATTGAGCTCAAACTTTCACAGCTTTGTTTGTTCATACATATGTTTAATCACACAAAATGTGGACACTAATTTTGAGCTGTTAACAAAAGTGTACAATACCTTTAATAGCTATAACAGTCATTACACGACAAAACTGAAGTTGTGACCGACGCTACCTACATTCTTTTCACCCCATCCCGAGAAGGTGAGGATCGATTTTGGCGGGAAAACATTTAAATGACCTAACTCTCGCAACACCTGGGCACAACCACGCTTCTCAGTATTAGCATTAGTATGCAAATTTTGTAAAGCTGCATATTAGATTATTAGAATGAAAGAATGCCCATTGGCAGTCTGGTGTTAAAGATGTAGGTCCGTTTTCCCCCTGATTTGACCCTAAAATTTATGTTTAAATTTAAAGACACTGGACACCTTTGGTAATTGTCAAAGACCAGTCTTCTCACTTGATGTATCTCAACATAATGCACAAAATAACAAACCTGTGAAAATTTGAACTCAATTGGTCGTCGAAGTTGCGAGATAATAATGGAAGAAAAAACACACTTGTCACACGAAGTTTGTGTGCTTTCAGATGCTTGATTTCGAGACCTCACGCGTGAGGTCTCAAAATCAATTCAAATATTTTACTGGGAAATTACTTCTTTCTCAAAAACTACGTTACTTTTAGAGGGAGCCGTTTCTCACAATGTTATATACTATCAACAGCTCTCCATTGCTCGTTACCAAGTAAGTTTTTTTATGCTAACAATTATTTTGAGTAATTACCAATAGTGTCAGTGCCTTTAAGATAGCTATTTTTGTTTATAGATTCGAGAAAGTCACACATTCTAAACACTCTCGGGTCAGAGTTGACCCGGAGTGCCGTGGGGCCTGACCCATTTACGGGTCAGTGTGACCCGGAACCTGTGTAAAAATGACACAGATTTAAAGGAACATTACAGAATTGGTAATTGTAAAATATACTTTTGATCACAGGTTTACATAAAAAACTTACACGGTCTAATGATGAAGATAGTATAAGACATTCCTTGAAATATTTCTGTCTGAAATGCCATATTTGATGAGAAATGAATAAACTAATTTTTCGATTGGAGTTTATCGCTCAGTGAGCGTTTTATTCATTTGTTGAATCTATATGATTTCACGCAAATGTGTAATCGGTTTTTCACTATTTTCTCGTGACCCAGATGGCCGATCGATCTCAAACTTCTACAGGTTGGTCAGTTTATGTATATGGTGGATTACATAAAGTGCTTACACTGCCAGCAACTGTTTTGTTAGCAAAAACCAATTCTGTAATGCTCCTTTAAAGGTCAAACTGACCCATAATTCGAGTTAAAATCCCATTTAAAAAATCAGTTTCTGGGTCAACACTGATCCGGGAGTTTTTAGAGTGCAAGCCGTAAGGTTTCATAGAGGCATTGCACACAAAAAGGCGCACAAAAATTCGGCCGTGCAATTTGAAAGTGATCATAAAAAAAATATAAAAAAAGAGAGTACCTGCTTATTTTCCCCCCAATCTCTTGTTTTCAATAAACACATCGTAAAACCAACATGTAGAGTGATTTTATTAGTCACGTTTATGTAAAAACAAGGACAAGTTTTGATGCTTTGTCAGTGATTTCGAGAGGCGCTTTAATTTGGATTAATTCAGTCGAAATGATTAGCAGTGGTTTTGAAGATCTTCAAATGATTGTTCTAAACTCACGGTTCTTCAAACGGCGATATTACTGTGGAGGGTTGGTACTGGTGCACACTTTATAAGTCAGAACCCCTATGGTTACCAACCATTTAGGACTACTTTGGCCCTTTTCGAATCCACGGCTTCGGCTCCGGATTGGGCTTCAGGCCCAGTTTTCTTGTCTGAATCCCTGACCGCAAAGCATGCGTAAGTTAAAATAATTGAGGGAGCCTAGCTAGCCTGAGCCGATTTTTGAGCCGAAGCCGTGAATTCGAAAAGGGCCTAAGTCTTTTGCCTTCGGGTCGGGCGCTTAATAACTGCTTAGGGCTGTACAAAGCGTTTGTTATGAATTCAATAGGTTCGGGAAGTTATTTTATTAGTAGGGTATAATGATTCACATAAATACCTATTGAAATGTTGTGCAGTTTTTGTGTAATTTCATGACAGAAAATAAATTGCGTTAAATGAACCAACATTTTTGACTTCACAAAATGGCGAACCGTATGCCACTGGTTGTATTAATTTGCAGAGGCAAATTTATGTAAAAAAAGATCGCTACTCACTATTTACAACACACTGTAGCATTTTTGTGCATTGACGACTCTTAAAAAGGGTAAAGGGCAACTTAGGGATTTGGAGGCAAGTGCCCCTTTAATATTGTATATCACAAACATAGTTTCTGAGAACTCGTTTTGCATAATGTTGTTTGCAGTGGTAATGAATGTTCGCTCGGTCCCAAAGCGTCTGGTCCAAAGGCACGACATGGGCTGACGTATGCGCATGCGCATTGGATCACCCCCCCCCCCGATCTAATAAATCCCTCGGTCACCTCTTCCTGTTTATGAAAGATTAGACTATATCAATAATAATGTAGCTCTATGGTACAAATAATTACAGCCATTCTTTGCCCGGTACTAAAAAAATAGGGCTCGATCGCGATGTTCCTCTTTCAACTTTGGTTTAAAAAGATCGTTTGTATTACCCATGAAGCCTCTGTGCTATATCGTCGTGTGTGTACATGTACATGTACGATCGTTCCCACCATGCATCGCTATTCGCTACACCCTGGACAAGAATTACAAGCATCAGCCCATCCCAGCGGTCTTGGATGAGATCGGTGGGGCAAGCTAGTCAGGAATGAGGACATAGGTCTACCTATTATTCAAATTGCCTTCTTAATTTATGGACACAGTGGAGGAAATTTATTATAATTCCATTTGAGATGGGGATTGGAGAGCGGGTGGGGGGGGGGGGGGGGGGGGGGGGGATACCGCGTTGAGGTAAGGTTTTGATTAGTGCAAATCGAATGAGAAACAAAATGATGCCTGATTCAAAACGGGCAATCAATTAATGGTATGTTACCGGTATGGTAATTGCTTGATTGGGTAATTAAAATATTATTGCGCGTCCAAATTAACAAATCTAATTTAGTTACAACATAAAAGGAATCCCGGTACGGTTAGCCTTTCAATCGGCCCGGAGTGAGTCTGTGAAGAGGAATCGATGAAGACAATGGTCTACCGATGTAGGAGGCATTTCCAAGATGGGGAGGTTTAATTATTGCTAACTGAGGAACGAATGCCCCAATCTTCCGCTTATGGTAGGAATTGTTGTCCACAGAGTACATGACATCCGGGTTTCATTTCACACACACACATGTCATGTATTGACCTCCAATCGTGGACCCTACTTTGTTCAACTCTTTGTCCTGACAAACGTGGACCCCACATTTTTCCTTTGTGATAGCAACCGTGGATCATTGTCCCTTAGTGTTATAAGTCCTCGGTTTGAGTGCCACTACAAGTACACACACAAGTGTGTAAACACCTGCAATCGGGGACCTCTTATTGTCCCTCTTTTGTTTGTACTCTAACTTTTTGGCAACAGCTGTCATTGGTTTTGTACACGTTTTCCAACTGGGAACCAATCCCCAAACGGGAACCATATTGTCCTTTTTTTATGTGTATACCGGTTTGAATGTGTATACCTACCCACACACAAGTGTGTAATGACCTACAATCGCGGACCCTCCTTTGTCCAACTCTTGTAAGCATATCTGTTTTGTGCATTGCAACTTCTTGTGCATAAACTTTATAAAGGGCGTATGAAAAAAAAACAAAAAAAACCGCAACAACAAATTCAATTCTGATTTTGTGAAGATTGCGTTAGGTACACCAAAGTGACTGGTAGCACCTTTAAGCCACGGATCTCCTCTTTCCAATGATATGTTATTTATTCGCTGTTCTACGCCAGGACCCCAGATGGTTCGAAACGCTGTTCGTGATCGCCCTGTATAAACTGTTGGATTTCAATACCTTTGTAATTTTTTGGTTTCCATAAAATTAGTGCCTCAAACATAAATCTATATCACTCTATAAATGAGATTAAAGCTCAGATTCTGCGTCATTTTGACCCATTCTTGGGTCATTTTGACACAGATTCCGGGTCACACTGACCCAGAAATGGGCCAGGCCCCCTAGGACCCGGAACATGGAACCCGGAACCGGGTCAGTTCTGAACCGGGACTTTTTAGAGTGCTGTTTTGTGAAGACCTTTCTTTTGCAACGTCACAGCCCGAGTTTTTGCCAACCGAGGTTGGAAAACTATGGAAAGCCATAAATGCAAAACAAAAACAGATAGCCACAGTTTTTAACAATGTTACACAAATATTTTTTAGAAAAAAGTGTTGAATTTGTTGGAAACAAAGCAGCCAATCATGAGAGGTACTTTACTTAATTGAAAGTTTGCAGAAAATGTTGAATTTTGTTGAAACATCTATAAACACGATTGAGTGTTTTGCTAACATTCGGCCTTCCATGCCAACCAGCGCGGTTTGTTGATCAACAAAAGAAAGGTCTATTTTGCTTGAAAAGATGAGAGGTCAAAAGAAACCTGAGTGGAGAATAAATATAATGAAATATTCTGAAAAGGTTTCGAAATGAGACCCGACGTTTAACTCTTTTTACCCCCCCCCCTTACATACCTTTGTAATCATTCGAAAGCTTCATCTCTCTATTCATGTGTACCTTGCTCTTCCTGAATTAATTGCTTCTTATCCAGTATGGTTTGACTTAATCCCCTCCCCGGGGATTTCGGGAAGGGTTTAGTTATGATAATTTAAAAGCTTATGAATTGGATAATTTGATAATATCAGAAACTCAAAATGTATACGTTGTCTGGGTTTCGTACAGCGACGGGTCACAACAGCTGCGTTGTACGTTCTTTTCTTTGCAAAAAATAAAATCGTCGTTTATGTTTTAGCATTTGACATTGTAAAAAAACCATGACAAAACCACCGTCATTCTCTTAATGCATGCATTAAGCAGTTATTTCGCCTAATATCGACAGTTTAGTTTTATGTTAATTTCATGCATGACAGGGATGGGTGCAACATTCTCATACCAATGTACAAGTCCTCCGGAAATAAATTGCCCATTTTCTAAGTCCCTACGCTCCTCACAGGTATGCAAATAATGTTAAGCACCCACACTTGCGCTGGAGCACTCTTCAAGATTATATTGCACTTGATCAAAGTACCGTGGGGGCACCCATCGCCTTCACGTCATCTCCATCTTCCGGTTGTAATGATTTACCTCGCCCAAAACTGTCGAACACAAGTGCCACATGCTGATGCTGAAATTATGCGGAACATGGTACTTCTGTCGTTGAAGAAGAAGGAAAAGAAGAAAACAAATCGTCACTATCAATTTAAAATGAAAATTACATTTTGCCGAGGTTGCATGTAACTCTATAATCCCCGTCGCTAGAACCCCTCTCTCTCAGCAATATCCGGGGACGTTCGTTTCACTTGTATACCCCTCCAGCTCCCCCAGATACGTCGGATTTTCATACATCTGTCGTAAAGTCCCTTGGGGGAAAGAGATGCAATTTTACGGGGATTTCTTTTTTTCCTTCGTCTCGTTCCACCCCACACGGAACGGAACGAGGACGACGAAGAAAAAAAACTGATCAAAGCGAGAGAGTATAGTAATCACGACGCGACTGTAGGGAGAGGGCGAAAATCGTTCTAGGTTTATAGCCCTATTGGGAAAGCGTGTTGCTGATCCAGACCGATGGGCTTCTGTCGTCTCAGACTGCAGAGCGTATCGGGTGGAAGGAGACACGGCTAGATTGGACGCCCCCGAGGGTGTACATCTGTACCATGATGCTCTCTTGTAAATGACTTGGCCGTCTGTGGACCTTAATGATGCAATGATTGTCTAATAATAGGTCGGCCCCTAGCTGACGATTTCAGCACTTGGTAATTATACACTTGGGATACATAGCCCTACAATTCACGCCCTCTTGTGGAAGAGTGCCCCTAACCTTTACCTTGAGTTCAACTCATGAACCTTACCCTATTCCGTCTGTAAGCAGAATGGTTTATGCTTACGAACATTTCTTAGCACACTTTTTATTTCATAAACACTGCTGAACAGTAAGCAAAGCAAAAAGCATTCGGACTTGCTGGTAGTTCTTATTTATAAGCAGATGAGTATTAACCTAACGACGCAAATCCATCACGATTACGCGTACAGGCGCTGTCAAATCTCGGTTAAAACACTCTTTTGCTTATGGTTTTCTGCTATATAGTAAGCACAAAATTTGGCTTACCGGTAAACACCCTTTTTCAAATTGTGCCATGGTGAGCAGGAGAGTTTACACTAATAATGCGAAATGCAAAAACTACTGCTGTAAAAGGTTATACCAGGCAAATAGATCATAGTGCATTGTTGTTTGTGATTGGTCTCCCGCATGTTTTTGCTAAGTAGCTCTACGAAACTGAGCAGAGAGTATGTGTACTTATTCTCACCTTGATCACTCACACTCGTAGTTGAGCAGTTTGTCTATCTTAAAGTGCTGTTTTCTGTATTCGTACTTCCACTACTCGACTGCAGTCACGTGGTTGTGAACTCATGACTACTCGCACTCGTGATTGAGGTTTTGTCTGAGGTCGCTCATTATTGAATACTATTTTCTGTATTCGTACAAGTCCACTACTCAACTGCAGTCACGTGGGTTGTGACACTCACTGACTACTCACACTCGTGATTGGGTTTTGTCTGAGGTCACTCAATATCGAATACTATTTTCTGTATTCGCACAAATTCACTACTCAACTGCAGCCATGTTGGTTGTGAAACCCATTGACTACTCTCTCTAGTGATTGAGTTTTTGTCTTTGGTCACTCTTTATCGAATACTATTTCCTGTAGGCCTATCCACTATGTAATATAATGTACTCAACTCCAGCCTATGGGTTGTGACTCTCGGGTGCTCATACATTGCTTGAGTACTGTGTGCGTGATCGACTCATCATCGAGAACTTTCTGTTTGTATACTCGGACTTCCAATTTACTCAACCACAGCTTTCGAGATGTGTTGAAACTTGACACTCACACCTTGAGCTTGAGTTGTGTCTGTGATTGCACTGGTACTCGTCTTGGTTTTTCTTCTTCTTCTTCGTATTGCTTTGAAAGACGTGCCCGAATTTGGGCGTCATTGGCTACGGCTACACATTTATTGGAAAGGTTAGCACTGAGGAATACTGACATTAAGCCAAAGCATCAGAAAAGAAGCCTGAATTCAGACACAGCTGCAGTGATCTGTATTTTCATTACTGTGTATGATGGTCGATTTATGGAGGATTGTTTTTTCTGAGAAAAAAAACCCGATTGGTTCATGCTACATTTTTTTCTGGAACTGTTGGTTTGGTTTATTTGCGGTTAACGTGAGGTTGGTTTATTTGATCTGGTAATCACGACATGGATGAAAAACGTGTGAACTGCTCCTATATGGTTTAAGATGGTCCCACGGGAACAGGTTAAAGAGAAGACACACGATTCGTAACAAGTATATCAATATTGTCTCTAGAAGTATTTAAAAATACTACGATGCATGCGAGAAAATGGGAGAATTTGGAACGGTAGGTGGCAGCAACCTACCGGGTAAACGAACATGCGCACACTTCTGAGAATGACACAACTGATAAGTCTGCTCCCACCTAGCGTCCTCAAAAGTCTCACCCATTTCTCATTTCGATTAAACCCGCCATATGACGTCACGGTTTGTTAACTGCATTGCTTTAAGTGCCGTCACTGTGCATTTCCGACAGTTGCGCGGAAACACAATGGTTTTCTAATTCTCCTGCAAGGTGTTGAAGAAACTATGACGTCATCGTGACTAAAGGTCTGCTGAACGCCTTAATGGACATTGCACAAAATCCAGGGAACAAAACATCAACCGGTAAATAAGTTGTTTACCCCCAAAACGTGACCATCTAATTTGATGACTATGTACGAGGTGTGTGTGGTGTGCTGATTGAAAACTATGGAGGATTGCAATGAATTAGTCTGCCGAAGACGAGTGATGTAATTTGATCCCTTTCTCCGTACTCGCCACGGGGGGAAGGAAAATAACAACACGATTCATTAGGCTATACCGGAGGTTTTCCCCGGTTAATTCCAGCTAATTAATTAGTTCAAGCAGTGCCATTAACATGCATTCAAATTCACACATGTTTCCCTAATTCATTTAAACCAGGGTTTGTTTTTTCTTGTAGCTACTGTTGAATTCATTTTCGTTTTCGTGCACACACGAGTTTCGTTCTTCTCATTCAGGTTCGTTTCAATCGTGCTATATTTCATCATCCTTCAGTTGAATTTCTCTGCTGCCTATTTACGACTGATGAAATTGAATGGTTGAACAGCCCTTGCTTGCTGCTGGCTTTTTGCTGAATCGAATGATCTTTGAGACCTGATGAATTCGAATGATCTTATTTTGACCAGTCAAGGCTAAACTGTTTGAAATTGATTTACTCCTTATGACTGATGAATGCTGACGCATTGGAGCATTCATCTTCAAACGACATTGAATGCACCTGGTGCTCAATATTGAATAATGTTGATACTGGCCTGGAAAACCTGTATTTTAAAAGCATCAAACTAATGTCAAAACTCCCCAAAACACTTCAGTCCCTGACGCCAGTACTGCGAGATTTTCTTCTAGTTTAATTCTCCTCGCACTGCTGCACTTATGAGCTCCCTGCCTTGCATCTTATTTCCCTACCATCTTACAATCTATTCCAGTTGAAGAGAGAAATGTGAACAATTCTCTTCTATTGCCGTTAACGATGATATCTTTTTCTTGTGACGCTCACCTTGAGTTGCCTTCCGACCTTGATTTGGGCAATTTTCATTTGTGAATTAATAAATAAATACTAAATGAAAACAAAATGCTGGAGGGTAATTCAACAGTTACCATGGCTTTTTGAATGCTGCACGGTATGTTAAGTTAGGTTTTTTGAAGAAAACAAATTAATTGAAGAGGTAGTAGTAGGTGGTGAGGGTGAGTAGGAGTTGAGGGTAGGTGAGGGTGAGTAGTGAGGTGAGGGTGAGGTGGGTGAGGGTGAGGTGTGGTGAGGGTGAGGGTGAGGGTGAGGGTGAGGGTGAGGGTGAGGGTGAGGGTGAGGTGAGGGTGAGGGTGAGGGTGAGGGTGAGGGTGAGGGTGAGGGTGAGGGTGAGGGTGAGGGTGAGGGTGAGGGTGAGGGTGAGGGTGAGGGTGAGGGTGAGGGTGAGGGTGAGGGTGAGGGTGAGGGTGAGGGTGAGGGGAGGTGAGGGTGAGGGTGAGGGTGAGGGTGAGGGTGGTGAGGGGGTGAGGGAGGTGAGGGTGAGGGTGAGGGTGAGGGTGGGTGAGGGTGAGGGTGAGGGTGAGGGTGAGGGTGTGAGGGTGAGGGTGAGGGTGAGGGTGAGGTGATGAGGTGAGGGTGAGGTGAGGGTGAGGGTGAGGTGTGGGTGAGGGTGAGGGTGAGTGAGGGTGAGGGTGAGGTGAGGGTGTGAGGGTGAGGGTGGTAGGGTGAGGGTGGTGAGGTGAGGGTGGTGAGGGTGAGGGTGGTGAGGGTGGGGTGGTAGGGTGAGGGTCGTGAGGGTTAGGGTGGTAAGGGTTAGTGTGGTGAGGGCCAGGTTGTGGTTTCTTCCCTGCCTTCACCTCGGTGGACCCCAGTTCGAATCCCAGACCGGAGTCTCGCATATCGATTGGGTTTACAGTCCCTACCTGATTGCGTGAGTTTTCCCACATTGTGTTTTTTTCCCCTCCCACATCTAAAACTGAACATTTCTTCAACATCTTCTACACATGTCTCTACATTGTCTACGGGTCACAGTGCTAGTTGCTTCCGAGGGTCCCTTGGTTGCATTACCAGAAAGACATTTAAAAAAAAATCTATAATATAAGTAGTGAAGTTCATGTAGATATATCATATTTCTGATTGCTGTATCAATGTATAACGTGATCAACGATGGAATCCCATATCAAGTATAAAGTTGATTAAATAACATTCCTGAGCCATCAATCACGTACCAAAGCCAAAAGCAATTATTTGTCTCCATTTAGGGCAAATTGTATAAACCATGTATAGTCTTGATGTAAATCAATAAATACTATCTTCGTTGACAAGAAGACAAGTTCGTCTGTGATCAAGTCTAGCTCGTCTATGCTCCAACATCTCCCGTCTCCCCCCCCCCAAGATTGTTTTCGAAAGGAACGTGTTGATATCAACCCCCACGTTGATATATAACACGTATACTTACGCCCATTTCTTTGTACACAACCCTTGTAAAAGACGGTTTTGTTCACGATGCCGAAGGGGGTGATTTAATTTTGATAACAAAAAAAGACACAAATCAAAAGGGCCTTGTCACTTAAATCCGGCACGAGCGTGGCGGTCAGAAATAATTATTCTCGTGGAATGCAACACATTTCAGACGCCGTCTTAATTAATTGACTTGCAGTGCCCTTGGGTTGGACACCGTGTCGTTATAAACATCGTGTTCTCATTGACTGTACGCTGTATAGTCTTCCTTGTCAAGTCGTGTTCATTCTCGCTCGCGCATGTCATGCTCTTTTTCTTGAACAACATTCAATTATGCGCTTTAAACACGCGAGAGAGAAATGACTTGTGACAAATAACGTAGTTAATCTTAAGTCGGATATCGCGTGTATAGTTATGAATCCACAGTTACAAGCGATAGCCTTATGGCAGCTTTTGAAAAACCCCTGGAAGATTTCCGGTCTGTAATGTGACAAACAAAAAAAACAAGTATAAGAGGTTTTGAAAGTAAACTCAGGCGTCTTCAAGGAAGCGATGATGATGACATCATAATACAAGCCCTCAGAGCTATACGTACCTAATCTAAGCAAAACTAGCCGGACAGTTTTACGTCAAAACCCGAAGCGGTTGGCAGTTTTACATGACAGCTCAATTTCCTTCATTTCCTGATGGAAGTGCAAATAAGTGCACAATTTTCCCGCGGAAAAATACCGTCTGCTATTAAGAAGATTGTTTGTGTCGTTGGTTGGATACAGTACAGGGTAAAGCTTGGGATTTGTCTGAATGGGGGTGCTTGATTGGTTTCGTTCAGGGAAATATTACTCATGCCGGTTCGCTTCGTCTATGGCCGATATATAGATGAGAACATAATGCGGTATAACTTAATTTCATACAATAATAATAAAGTCTTTAAAGGTAGGGTCATAGATTATTTTTTGGTCAACGCAATGCTGATGTATAGGCCAAATTATCAATAAAGATACAATAAAAGTCACATGTGCATATTGTTTCAGTTGAATACAGTGCTTGTTTTGTTGAGAAAAACAGCAACATTTCTATCAAGGTATTTTCATGTAAATGTCGAATTCATCCGGTTCAGCGAGGTGACAGCGGGTACCAACCGCATCTCTTGCTGCAGCATTCACAAATGGACACCACGGAAATTCGAATCTCCAAAAGTGGCCTGTAGGCGATCCTTTGGAGATTCAAATTGTTTGACATACTTCTGTTGATTTCTGATCAAATGGGGCATGTCAGACGAGACAAATTCGCAGGAAGCTTAATACCATTACCATATTCATAACAATGTAGGCTTTCGGTTGAAAATGACACAGGACGGTCATTACCAAAGTATGAGCCTTCCTTTAAGGTAATCGAAACAAATTTTAAAAGAGCGCTATTAGAAAGATTTTGTATAAAGGGAAAACAAATAATTGGTAACTGTTTCTATTGTCGAGACAATGTGGATTTTGTGAGGTATGATTTACTAAGACTCATCGTTCCAATGACCTGTTTACATTTCAGTCCGTGACTACCGAGAAACTCGAGACTAAACGGTGACTGTTTGAAGCTGTCAGACATACCTTGTTGTATAAAAAACGATGGTCGACAGACCATCACTTCAAAATGATTCAAAATTGCATTTTCCGTTAGAACGACTAACACCTGGAGAAACGATTTGACTTTGGGATAATGTTTACTTTCAATCAAGTATGTAGTAGTTACTTGGAAGGACATTTTGTTCATGTCTGCAAATGATACCTTTAAGCCAAGATTGGTAATGAAAATCAATGTTGTTCTTTAATATACACAGTGACTGTGGACGTCGTTCATGAAGACCGTCACTCTTTACCGACGATTAAGGCATATTTGAAAGGTTGGGTAAACAATCTGCAGTATTTTGTTAGTGACTTCTTTGGGCAAAATGGCGTTTTTGCTCCCCTATAATTAAAAACACGCCCCTAGACAACATGTTGACAACATTTTGCAAGCGTCGAGAACCCCCCCCCCAGGTTAAAGGAAGTTTCCGACTTGATTCGTGAATTGGAAAGAAAAAAAATAACAAAATGTTGAGTAGTTTACTATCGTAAGGGAATTCGTGAAGCGTAGCGACGACGGATGATTCGTCGGCACAGCAGGATCGATTTCACCCGTAACAAAGCGAGGCCGGGTCGTTGCAACCTCTCGGTGAATGCATTTTTTTTCTCTCAGTATGAGCAGACTCCATTTGCCACAAGACGTATCAAAGGTGAAATTGTGTTTTTTACCTTTTCCTCTGATGTGAAGAGAGAATAGCTGCCTTCGTCAGGAAATTGTACTGCATCGTGCGCAAAAGGAGGGAGGGTATCGAGCCAAAGGCTGGATATCGAGTGGTGGATAGTGTTTTTTTTTTCACTGCGGAGATTTCATTTAATATTGGGTTCCACTGCAATCATGTTTGATGTGAGGGGATTAATATGGGTAACCACGTGACTCCGGAGCGTGGAAAAGTGAAAATTAAACTCTCTTTTTTTCTTTTTGAAGTTTTATTTTCATTTTCTGTTTGTGTCGATGTATTTCGTTGCTGTCGTAATTCTCTTTCACTCGTGTGCATAATTACAATCGATCACGTACTTATCACGAGCCTATGTTCTTTAGATAGACACCCCGGTCGCCCTATTACCGGACGGCTGTTTCATGAGTAACCTAGATTTGAAGGCACCCGTGAAGTGGGATTACTTTGTTCATTTTGGCGACGGGCTGTCAAGACCGTGTGGGTACCAGAAGAATGATGTTGGGAAGGTGATTGAAGTGAGAAAAAAAAATTATTCATAAATAGTTAATGATTCTTTTTATTCGGGCTTGTTTTCTACAATCGTGTTAGTGGAAATCAAAGTTTCCATGAAATAGGATGGTACCCTCCATGCTGACTTGTATGCACTATGTTGAGGTACAGTAATACAGGAAACCCAACCAAGATGGCCGCAAATTGATACAGATACGATCTTCGAGGAAATCATTCTAAAAAGCATCAAATTCGAGTCCAACAAACCGTCACATAACTACAACGAGTGTTAAAGGGACACACCGGCTTACCGTTTACCTAATTTAGTGATGTTGAATCACAGACAATAATTTTTCGGTGGTTGTTGTAAAAATGTCACGTAATTAACGAAAAATGTGAAAAAAAACGCGGTCAAAGGTCAGCGTATACGCTTTTCCAGCCGTTGCAACTGTCAAGTTTACGTGACACTGTTTTAAGTAGACTAGTGATCTGTTTATTTATTAATTATAACAATGGCGAGGCATGAGGATCCAGTCTTCATATCCATCAAGCACAAATTCACGTGTAATTAAAAAAACCGACATAAACACAGTCCGATCCACACCGTGCAGCTATTCGTCGTCGTCCCGCTGCGTGTGTAGCGCAGGCATCACGTAACGTGACAATAGTTAGGGGATAATAGCTAGGGCTACAGACTAAAACCCTCGTAAAACAAAACGTAATCAATGGTCTGGCTCCTTACCCCTCCACAGGCTCCGAGTTCATGCCTCCGTGGTTTGTCTCTCTGGCCCGGCGAGACACTGCACCGGCTGTGCGGGACATGCCCCCAAGGTTTACCCGCTAGCTCCCCACGCTGATGCACCGTAAAACACGCTTCCGTGCACGGACTCTCTGAATGCGAATCTTACGTTCGATTTTTCATCATTATTTACAACTTGCATCCATAAACTGAATACATAGTCTTTTTCGCCAAATACTCATGAATAATTGTTTTTAAAAAAATACTTGAATTTGGTTCAGTAATTTACTTTTATACGGCTGTAAGTAAAACTAATTCTGAAGATCACGTGACTTTTCGGAACCACATTTTGGTTCCGAAAAGTCACGTGACATTCGTTTTTTGAAAAATGCTCAAAAACGGCAAAATTTGATGGTTTCTTTTATGAACCAATCTTCTCCATTTCAGGAAGACCTTTAGAATCATGTTTTAGTATATTTTGTAGCCCAAATAGCCCAACGAAGCCGGTGTGTACCTTTAACGCAACTATCAAAACTTAACACAAACACGTATAGATTTTTCTAGCGCGCATCGTTTCCAATTCCCCGTCGTGAGCAGTTCGTATTGTTTGTAGGTTGCCCCAACCTTTTAAAAGATTTCCTGTCACCTTCTGCGACCGGTGGCAAAATATTCAACCGTGAATATTGCTGTCTTTGCCTCCACGCTGCAGAGTGCGGAGGAGTCTATAAAACAGTCACTCAAGCTTGTGGTCTTGTGGTCTTGTGTTTTATCCCGGAACTCTCACCCTTTTAACCAATGTCTCTTCAAATCCCATCGAGAACCTCGTCGATTTAAAGGCGAGGTCTTATATATTGGTTTTTGTCAACGTAAAGCTGATTTATAGGCAAAATCATGAAGAAAGATACAATAAAAGTCGCATGTGAAAGTTTCAGCTGAGTACAGTGTCTACTTATGCTGAGAAAACTCCAGCAAAAAAAACAAAAAAACACCCCCCCAAAACACCCCAAAACAACAACACGGTATTTTCACACTAACTTCAAACCCATCCATTCTCCTGAAGACGAGCAGAGTATATGGACACCAACCCTTATAAATCTGAGCAACGATTTGTACATGAATCGTTTCTCAGATTCAAATGTTTTTGGCTGAACAATTATCCAAACCATAATTACATTGAACGGAATCCTTTCTCAACATAGCTATATCTATCAACAGCCGCATGCAGTGCTTCTCATCTCACCAAGTGATTTTTTTTGTGGCATTAGTTTTTGGAGTATTTACCAATCTAAGACCCTACCTTTAAAGGTATTGTACACTTTTGGTAACAGCTCAAAATCAGTGTCAACATTTTGTGTGATTAAACATATGCATGAAATAACAAACCTGTGAAAGTTTGAGCTCAATTGGTCATCGAGGTCACGAGAAAATAGTGAAAAGAGATCTTATGTGTTTTCTGTTTTTTCAAATTATCGCGCGCGATAGTTACTATTGTTTTACTCGTTTCTCAGAAACGATAGCATTTTAGGCAGAAATATTTTAAGGAATTTCCCTTCCTACCATTATTTATTTTAAATCATGTAAGTTATGTGTGAATCTGTGAACATTGTGTGTTTCGATCTTACCAATAGTGTACAGGGCCTTTAAGTGTATTGAACGGTAGTAAGTCACGCCGGGTTTACGGTACCGCTTGGCCAGGTCTCTATCATCTTCTTCTCACATCCTGAACCCAAAGAGAAGGAACAGCCATGTGAATTTATAGCAGGATCACAGTATAGAGTGCATAAAAATCCACCCCGGTGTGAACGTTTCCGTCGCACCGTGTAAACGAAACATCAGAAAGGATATCATATACCAAGACCCCCAGTATAGAAGATGATTGCTCTGATGGGGTTTGCTAATATGGTTAAAATCCCCTGTGAAAATAATGCATTCAGGTCAATGTGTTTTCACTCCCCTAATATTCCGTTAAATATATTTGCTTAAAGGAACATTACAGAATTGGTAAGAACAAAACTTGTAAAATATACTCTTTGATCACAGATTTACATCAAACTTACACGGTCTAATGATGATGATAATAGAAAACATCCCTTGAAATATTTCTGTCTGAAATGCCATGATTGATGAGAAATGAGTAAACTAATTTTCCGATTGGAGTTTATCGCTTATCCTTATTCATTTGTTGAATCTATATGATTTCATGCAAATGTGTAATCGGTTTTTCACTATTTTCTCGTGACCCAGATGGCCGATCGATCTCAAACTTCGACAAGTTTGTCAGTTTATGTATTTGGTGGATTACATAAAGTGCTTACACTGCCAGCAACTGTTTTGTTAGCAAAAACCAATTTGTAATGTTCCTTTAAAATGCTACAGTTTTTGAGAGAAATGAATATACAATTAGTTTTGATCTCGCGAGCCAAAAAACCTAATGTTTTTATGTATGAGTGAGTCATAGGATACATTTGAAGTGTTCAAAAAGTTGACAAAATTCCAGAACAAACACACCGTTAAAGGGTTGTGCACAACAATGGTAGGCCTAAGATTGACAATTACTGTCTGTGACTATTTCCACAGATTTCTGGAGTAAAGATACTTTTACAGTGGGAAAATTTCCCTTGAAATATATTTGCTTAAAATTCTACAGTTTTTGAGAGAAATGAGTAATACAATTAGGTTTTGATCTCGCGAGTCAAAAACCTAATGTTTGAAAACGATATATTAAGGGCCCTGTACACTATTGGCCAGATAGAAAAACACAAATGTTCACAGATTCACACATACCTTACATGATTTAAAGTAATAATAAGGTAGAAAGGGTTCTTAAAATATTCCTGCCTAAAATGTTATCGTTTCTGAGAAATGAGTAAAACAATAGTTTTTATCGCGAGTGATAAAAACTTGATGTTTGAAAAAACAGAAAACACATAAGGTCTCTTTTCACTATTTTCTCGTGACCTCGATGACCAATTGAGCTCTAACTTTCACAGGTTTGTTTGTTCATGCATAATGTTGAATCACACAAAATGTGGACACTGATTTTGAGCTGTTACCAAAAGTTTACAATACCTTTAAGGGGATTTTCGCTTTTTAAGTTAATTGTAAACTCAGATGACCGATTGAGCTTAAACATTCACAGGTTTGTTAATTCATTCATGGTGTCACATAATGGGACCGATACTTGTCTTTGACAATTACCAATGTTGTCCATGTGCTGTAACTGTTTACGTGTACTATTTCCAACGCAAGTCAAGTTGGTTTGGCAGGAATTTCATCTCGAGTATATTACCATATTTATTTAAGATTATTTATATTTATTTCATCCCAGCATATAGTTTTGAACGACTGCAACGCTGTTGTTTAGCATTGTCAGTTTTGCCGCAACATTTTCAGACCACTATGAAAAAAGAGAGAATAACTTAAAGCAAGAAACTAAAAAGAAAGAAATAATTTGACAGGGAAGTTAAAGGAACATTACAGAATTGGTAAGAAAAAAACTTGTAAAATATACTTTTTGATCACAGATTTACATAAAACTTACACGGTCTAATGAGGATGATAGTAGAAAACATCCCTTGAAATATTTCTGTCTGAAATGCCATATTTGATGAGAAATGAATAAACTAATTTTCCGATTGGAGTTTATCGCTCAGTGGGCGTTTTATTAATTTGTTGAATCTATATGATTTCATGCAAATGTGTAATCGGTTTTTCACTATTTTCTCGTGACCCAGATGGCCGATCGATCTCAAACGTCTACAGGTTTGTCAGTTTTGTCAAACCAATTCTGTAATGTTCCTTTAAAGGTAGGGTCATAGCTTGGTAAATACTCAAGAAAAAATTGATGACCGTTACAAACCTACTTGGTGAGAAGCACTGCAGCTGTTGATAGTATAAACTACTTTGAGAAAGGATTCCCTTCGAAGTAATTTGGTTTGGATAATTTTTCAACCAAAAACATTTCTGAGAAATGATTCATGCATGAATCGTTTCTCAGATTTCTGTGGAATGGTGTCCGTTCGCGCATCCTGCGGCCAGAGATGCGGTTGGTACCCGCTGTCACTTCGCTAAGTGTGGATGGATTCGACGTTCTTGTGAAAACACCGTGATCGTTTTCTTTGCTGTTTTCTCAGCAAAAAATAGTCACTGCATTCAGCTGAAGCTTTCCCATGTGACTCTATCAAGATCAGCATTACGTTGACCAAAGCAATCAATGACCCTACCTTTAAGACGATTCTTTGAGTTGGAGATTTGGGATTAGTCACGGAATGGCCAACCTGACGCGCACGAGTACCACGAAGTTCTTAATAATAGATGCCAAGATTAGGAAAGGCGTCTGTCATATTTCAAGCTTGAGTGCTGCTATTTTGAACGGTGATCAAGATGCCTCAAAGGGTGATAAAAACCTCGTGCTTTTTCCGTCGTTTCAGATTCCACATGTATGGCATATCCAACTATCACGTGACCGACAGGAGGGAAAAAAACCCAAAGAACGGCCGCCGAGTCCGCAAATTGAATATATATTTTAAAAAACGACACGCGACTGGAGACCGATCTCGAAACAGCGCTAAAAGTAATTTCCTCCTCAGATAACGGTATTGCCACCATAATATAAACCAATTATACAGCCACCTGTACATACCCCTGAAGCCATTTGTGTCTTTGGTGAATGTTTAATGGCGTGTATCGAGGAAACCACGCTAGATCTGTTATCCCAGACGACAAGTGAAAAACTTTGTATTCTGACACATTTATTTTTTTATAGCGCCGGGTTTTCACCGATAAAAACATAACCAAGCGAACGTAAACTTATTTACCGATACTTTGTTTCAATTCGTATTCACAGGCGACTTTTTCCTGCTGGTGTACAGCATCGACAGCATGGAGTCTTTTCAAGAAGTGCGCCGCCTACGTCAACAGATTATCGACACCAAGAGAAGCCGGAAAGGAACCAAAGCAGTTCCCATGGTGATAGCGGGAAACAAAACCGACAAGAACGACATTCGGGAGGTCACACTAGACGAGGTGAAGAGGGCTTTCTCTTCCGGTCGACGGGTCACATGCCACGAGTTGTCTGCTCTAGATAACTGTAACATTGACGGTGTTTTTCGCACGCTTTTCGAAAATGCCCGATTACCCAGTGAGATGACGCCCTCTATGCACAGGAAGGTCACGGCTGCAACCTCGACCAATCTGAACAGTGGGACCAGCCCGAGGGGCTTGTCACTACGCAGGCGCATTAGCGACGCCTGCGGAGTGATATCACCGAATGCAAGGCGACCGAGTCTGCGCAGTGACCTCATGCAGGTCAGGACCAATGTCCTACGCGAGGAGCACCACCATAACGATGACGAATACGAAGACGAGGCTGAAGGGGAGGACACTGCGTCCGGTGGCAGCACAAAGAAACGCGCATGCGTGATCCAGTGACGGCGCCCCTATCATTGTGAAATGACAATTTTTTTTGCAAAGACATTTCTCGAAGCCTTAATTCAGTTCTATGTAAAAATTGTTCATTTAAAAATGTGATTTACGCGTGGTCGCCGTTTACCCAAAGAGAAATTGTATGAGGTTGAATCAAGTAGGTCAAAGACCAAGCCCGATATTGAACGACGCCGCGCCGTGGTGTCAAATTCAGTAACAACCAAAGAGAAACTGCGACCAGTTCGATTATGAATAAATTTGGTTTCCATTGGTATCGATTTTGATACCCAACAGTTCATAGTGGCACCTTCTAGTCTTTTTTTAGTTCGCCGTTTATCCAGATACTGAATGTATGGACACTTGTTATTCAGCAATCTGGGGACTATGACATAAGGTCCAGTCGGCTGAGAATAAGACTAAACTGCAACGCCATCCTTTATTAATCAAGGGCAGTCTTGCTGAGACGTGATGGTTTTGGGAGACTTTTCAATGTTTGCAGTCTTTTCTCTTCGCAGCACAGTTTTCTCAAGATCATGGCAAGCAAGAGCGTGTGATATTTACTACATAGCCCCTTCCCCCCTTATATGACCAAAACGTCAATAAATCACACCCATTACATTGCCTCATGGTGTGTTGACTGCTCTCTTCAAAACTGACGAGAGAAAGCCCCGAAACGGAAAAAATACTGATGAAAAGTGGCAACCTTCACCCACATTTCAAATGCCTTCTCTCGATGTGGATCTCTTGAGTCTCTTAGTGGGTAAAGTGCCGTGACGGGGGACGCGCATCTGTTCTCGAGCCACGTATGTTTGATGTTTGTAATATCGATGTCTGCATTCGGCGATGCTGGACAAACGCTCTAGTTGTTCGGGAAATGCAAGCACAAGCAGACAAATGCGTCATGCTCGTTTTTTTTTTAAAGGGCAGTTAGCGAATGAAACAGTCGTTAAATTTGTGTCATTCGCAAAGTGTCAATTCTTGCGGCTATAAAGGGAACAACTTCGGGCTTGCTTCCTTTTTGGGTTGAAAATCCGGTCTTTATTTAGCAAAAGAATTATGCAGACTGGTGCCCACTAGGCACCAGACTACAGTGGGCACTTCAGAGGATTTGTCAGTGCACTCCGATTTCATTCGGTCATTTTGACCTTCTGGGTCTCTTCAGTGAGTCCATGACATGTCTGCAAATAACAAAAAAATCACACGGACACTCTCCGACCGGTACTTGAAATATTTAAGCCATCTGGCCAAAGGGTGGGCACTCTCCACCATTAACATGAAAGCATGCATGCAATAGCCGTTGATTTCATGTCGCTGCCTCAGCATAAATAAAACACCCATGTCCTGAACAGTTGATGTATTAAAACTATGGAAACGAAATCCTGGATAAGCCCACGAATTGCACATGCAATAACGGAAAAACTTTGTATATCCGGGGGGGGGGGGCAGGCAGGGGCAGGGTGTGTAGCTGTTATCAGGCCATTCTTGAGACGCTGAAGAGCCCCTCTTGTGTCAAGATGGAATTTTGGAGATTGCAACTAAAATGTTATTTCAAAAGCTCTTTGTATACTACATGAACATTCAATGTGTCATCGGAACTCAAAGAGATAAGGCCCATCATCTGATTTTGTGTATGATTTACATTTGGGAAAAATATAAGCTGGTGTAGCTATAGCCAGTTTCGTTTGGGCTAAACTTTGCAAGATTTGATGGAAATTGGGTTCATATTAACTATACACAAGAGCGTTTCGTTTGTGGTTACAACTCACCAATGACATTGAGCAATGCAGAGAATATTTTTCGCGGCTTCGTTCTAAAAAATAGTATTTTTTGTTTTTGTACAATACCCAGAAATGTTCTGTAAAATGGACAATGTAATTGATTATCTTAACCGTTCGTCAACAGCTCGCAAAAAAATGTTTCTAATATTGGGAACTAAAGATGTGTGATTAAAGGAAACATAACCGAAATGTACAGATAGACGTTTCTATTGCAACATCACAGCCCGAGTTTTTGCCAACCAAAGTGGGAAAACTATGGGAAGCCATAAATACAAAGCAAAAACAGATTGGCACAGTTTGTATAACAATACTAGTTAATAGACAAATATTCAAAAATAGCGTTGAATTTGTTGGAAACAAAACAACCAATCATTGGATGTATTTGATGTCCATTGAAATTTTGCGGAAATGTTGAATTTGTTCACAACATTCTGTTAACACGATACGATGTTTAACTAACTTCCGGCCTTCCATGCTAACCAGAGCGGTTTATTTATCAATAATGGAAAGGTCTATAGTGTTCAAACCATGGATGAAGGCCGCCAGGGTTCAACAGCAGACCGCTGTCACTGCAGCCAATGTTGCTTGGAATGATCCATGGATCATTTTAACTCAAGGGAACCAAACTGAAGTTATACATAGTCTGATCCCTTCCATAAATGTTTTCATATGCAGGAATCAGAGCTTTATGTGTCTTGGAACTGAACCGAAAACGAAAGCTTCAAATCTCAAACCGTCCTCGTGACATTAAAGTGATCATTAAACAAATCAAATTTTCTGTGTCTACAGAAAAATGACATTCACCACTGCTGGGAACTTTTTAAAACGTATAATTGAAATGATGTAATTATGTGTTTATTGTTATTTTTTATTTTTTTTGCTTAATAAATTAATTTGAAATTCATCTAGGATTCAGTACCATGGATGTTAAACCGCTACGGAGCTTATAAAGGGACATAGATGGGGAGGGGTGGACTTCAATCAAACGACAATAATCTTCGTTAAAAAAAAAAATTATATGTATATTTTTTCGTTCGAACGAAGATTTTTTTAGGTGACAAGACTTTGTTGAATAGTCTTTACCTGTAGGCTGTGGGATCCGGAGACGTGACTGCGGGCGTGCCTGCAGCGTCGTCACCAATAGTTCAGGCGTCTGTGTCTTTTTTGCAGGCACGTGCGCGCGCCGTGGATTTGTTAATATTTTCGTCCGACCGCAGATTGTTTTCGTTCGAACGTTCGAATCGACAGACCTTTTCGATCGAACGAAGATATTTGTTGTTCGAAATCTGTTTTCAAACGAAGTTTTTTTTTGGTGCAAACGAAGATTTTGTTTCGCAACAAAGTCTTTTTTCCCCAGATTATTTGTTTCACTTCAGGCCCTTTAAAAGCTCCGCCAACTTCATTATTGCAAATAAAATCGCAACAACATGTTTTCACATGGGGGGATTCACATTCCCCTGTGGGTTGGCGCTATAATATACGCCGCATCGCTGTGTAATTGCCGGAGGGTAATTTTATTCGCCAAATGGTAATCGCTCTGCGGAGAGAGGCCAGGGTCGTCCTTTTATCGAAGGGAAACACAATGCCGCGCTGAAATCATAAAAGGATTGATACGTGATCTTCTGTAACGCGGGTCGTGTTAGCTTGTAGTAATCCAACTGTTTTAAGTGATGCATAACTCGCTATCATGCACGAGAGGTTAAGATTTATCTCTCTCCCACTGGCAATCGATCAGCCACAATGTTCAATAAAGTCGGGAAGTGTTAGATAACGGCCGGGTGAGGTGACTGGCCTCAACAAGGTGGATCAACCCCGAAATAGTACCAAGTCAAAGATATATAGAGAGGTTTCTTATATAGCTGAGGTTTCTATTAAAGGAACATTACAGAATTGGTAAGAAAAAAACTTGTAAAATTTACTTTTTGATCACAGATTTACATAAAACTTACACGGTCTAATGAGGATGATAGTAGAAAACATCACTTGAAATATTTCTGTCTGAAATGCCATATTTGATGAGAAATGAATTTACTAATTTTCCGATTGGAGTTTATCGCTCAGTGAGCGTTTTATTCATTTGTTGAACCTGTATGATTTCATGCAAAATGTGTAATCGGTTTTTCACTATTTTCTCGTGACCCAGATGGCCGATCGATCTCAAACTTCTACAGGGTTGTCAGTTTATGTATACGGTGGATTACATAATGTGCTTACACTGCCAACAACTGTTTTGTTAGCAAAAACCAATTATGTAATGTTCCTTTAAAGTTAGACGATGTAAGAAAAATTGAGAGGAAGTGATATGGGCTTTAAAGTGATAAAAATGGTTTCTTAATTCTTCCCGTTTTAATAAATGTGTCTATCGTATTTGAAGTTTCATAGCGTCCTTAATCGGTGATATAAACTAAAATGCACTACACCGATGTGTATATGGAAAGCACTGCGTTTAATTAAACTGTGCTTATCATAATGCGTCCATGTTGTCATCCAAGGGTATAATGAACGTTGAGCATTGACGTCATCCCGTTGCCATTTTAGAGGTAAAACGACGATGAAACCTACAGCTATGTACGCGCGGTGCGCGATTTTTTTTTTCTGCAGCACACGTCAGCTATGGAGTCAACAGTTAAGGGATAGGCTATTCTTCACTATCCCTTAACTGTTGACTCCGTAGCCAGCGTGTGCTGCAGAACATAAATTTGCGCGCGGTGCACAGGATGGGCCAATGAGCAGCCTCCCTTTGACCTCCAAAAGAGGGCGCACCGCCATTGCAGTGACGTCACGTGCATATGATGGTATATTCCACCAGAAGCTATTTTACTGCTACATAATGCAGGGGGAAATGCCGACCGAATTCTCGTTTATTTAAATGTTCAAGTGCGGGAACTTCTACTTAAGATTTGACTTAGTTGATCTAGTTGATAAGGCTTAAACCAATGTCTTTCTATTTATAAAGGACCAAGTTTCATAAGAATCCAATGAGTGTAAAATATTTTGCTAGCACAGAACAATATTGCTGGGCAGAAACAGCCAAAATGCCATGTCGTTCTCACTGTTAAGACTGGTGTCCTGTAATTAATTTTGCCGAAGCAATTTGCTCAGCAGTTATGCTTGGTTAATCATAATAATGGCCAAGGGTAGGAAACTAGGCCTAAATTGTGATAAACTATACTATAGGCCAACAATGGTAATAAGCTAGGCCTAAAATGGTGATAAACTCGGCCTAATTACTATCTAGCTAATCATCTTAACGGTTGATAGTGGCTGAAGGTGGATCAAGGTTTAAATAAGAAATGGGGAAAGTGTTGAATATGATTGGAAAGTTGTCAGACATTATTTGTTGAGCCGTTTTTTAGTCTCCAAGAGACTCAATTTTCTATACTTAAAACCATGCCAGAATTGTTCTCATCTGAAAGATTACCATGTGATAGATTGTCACCCAAATGACCTTACGCGTTGACGTCATCACGTCGCCGTCTTTGAGGTAAAACGATGATGAAACAATGGAAAACGCACATCTTTGTACGCGCGGCGCACAGGATGGGCCAATGAGCAGCCTAGTTTTGTTGACCTCTAGCCGAGGGCGCCCTACTCAAATGACGTCATGTGCATGAGGTATATACTCTAATAATGTAGTATCCCAATTGGCAAATCGTAATAGGCAAGTGTATGAACGTGCACAAAGTCCCTGACAAATATAAACCACTATAAATTTTCATAACGGCAGCTCTTTTCCTTTTTCCCAAACCATTGTAACCAAACCGAGGCTGGAAGATAAAATAGTCTGGCACCTTTTTTATACATTGAGAATTAAGACTGTCAGTGTTATTGTGTATATACGGGGAGACTGACAAAGATGGTTGCAGTTTGATTCTGTGTTTTCTTCTTGAACACCTTGACCACCTAAACTTGATGCAATTTTTTTCACACGGGTCTGTCGTACACTCTAAAAAAAAACACCTCCCAGGTCAGAAGTGACAAGGATTCCGGGACCCAAGGGGCACTATCCCATTTCCGGGTCAGGCTTAACCGGAATAATGTTTTACAAAAATGGAATTTTAACTCAGATTCTGCGCGTCAGTTTGACCAAATTCTGGGTCAGATTGACCCAGAAATGGGACAGGATCCGGGTCAGTTCTGACCTGGAAGTTTTCTAGAGTGTAGGGTGTGTTTATTGTGAAAGAGTACGGGAAAAGAACGAAGTGTGTCGAAAACCAATGATGTGTTTTACGCCGTATAAGGTCCGATGTGAAGGAAATATCTTTGCCATCATTACACTATTGTTTGATGAATACCTACGGTACATTTCGGGGGTAAATTTGATAATACGCTTGTACTTTAAGTGGTCATTCTTACAGGCGATCAGTGTCCGACCATCTGTACTTTGCTCTCTTAAAAACGCATCAGATTGCATTTTATATGACGCTACATAGCTATGAAGAGTGTTTATTCAAATGTACTATACAATTTTGAAAATTTGAAGAAAAAAACAAAATGCATGATATTGCACAAGATACGCCTATGCAATTCCTACGTAAGATTATAGACCTGCTGGGCCCAATTTCGTTATCTGCTCAACCGTCGAATTATGGGCTTACAAACCACAGAATCATGGGCTTTACAATGCATAGTAATGTGCAAAATTCTGCGGTAAGCAATAGGCCCCTACCATGACATGAAATTGGGCCCTGAGCACTCAAGATGGGCAACTTAAACCGTACAGCATGAGAATCAACCATTTTTGGCATCTTTACGATCTCGAAGACAAACAAAGGACTAAATAAGACGCCTTTAAAAAAATGAAACAAGTAACTGCGTAAATATTTTACACTGCTGTATTACGAATACCATGTACAAATTTTGCTATGTTGTCACCACTTGCCTTTGCATTATAATTTTGTCAATAAACTTCAGCGTTGCTTTATTAACAATGACTGGTGCTAATGGGTTGTTTTTGTGACGACTTTTACCCCGTGCGAAACCTTCAACATTCTGAGATGAAGGTGTCATTGTTGATTATAACAGAGCTCTAAACGGAGTTGACTACGGGGATCTCGGCACCATGGGGACCCTACTCCTAATCCAAGCTTCGGTCAGTGGCTCCACTGGTTAGTATGTCAAAATGACCAGGGGCAAAAATATTATCATAAAACACGTAGGCTAAGCAGACGTTTTTTGTTTTTTTTTGCTTACTGAGCGGTTCTTTCAAGAATATCAAATTGATACTCTGTACAGCGTAAGCGAAGCAAGAGGCACGCTAACATTTTCTTCTGCTATAGAATAATGGCCAAAGCGCAGCAACTTGCTTAACCGGTAAACGGCGTTATGTAAAATCGACCACAGCCAAGTAGAAGGAAGACTTTCGGTCATGTGACCAGACTGCCATTTTATTTTAAGAAATACATCCAAGCCGGCATAACAACGCAAAAGGGAATAACAGCACTGCAATGTGCCCATTTATATTGTGTCTATACTTTCGCTTTCAAAATAGGCTTAGGGCCTACATCATTGAAAATATTGGTGGTAAACTCTTGACTGTTTTACAAAAAAAGCCTCTCGGACCTACAGGGCCTACCGGTACTTGATTATGTCATTGCATGAAATACGAGTTAAATCAGCAGCATCCATGACATTTACCTTCCTGCTTCAATTTACCCACGATTTTCAGCGTGAGTTGTCAATCAACCAGCAGCTTTGTACATTCAAACGAGTTTATCTTTTAAAATCAAGTTTCCCCCCATCGTCATTTTTATCCGAAGGCCGTGCGTGGATCAATAATGAAATGAGCAAAAACAGAACTCGGATGAGTTGTAATTCTTCTTCCAAAAGGTTTATCTTGCCGTGGTACGAGTCAGTGATATACAAATGTCCGCATTTTGCATGCCGTATATACTTCATGACAATTGAGGGACACGTTCAAAATGTTGGTTCACAATGAAACAACGGGTTCAGCTTTATTTCATTTTTTTCTCTCCGAAAAACGAATTATCGAACAGACTTAAGAAATTAAAGTCTTCCCTTTTCAAAACAAAAAACAACGCATGCATTTTGCCGTATTCAAGATCCTTTAAAAAAAGTTATCATTTTCTATTTGTTTAGTATAAATAATCACAAGTGACATGGTTTTCTTCCCCATCAGGTTTAACTTTATGATACTTATATGACAGTTTTTCATACTTAAAGGAACATTACAGAATTGTTTTTTGCTAACAAAACAGTTGCTGGCAGTGTAAGCACTTTATGTAATTCACCATATACATAAACTGACAAACCTGTAGAAGTTTGAGATCGATCGGCCATCTGGGTCACGAGAAAATAGTGAAAAACCGATTACACATTTGCATGAAATCATACAGGTTCAACAAATGAATAAAACGCTCACTGAGCGATAAACTCCAATCGGAAAATTAGTAAATTCATTTCTCATCAAATATGGCATTTCAGACAGAAATATTTCAAGGGATGTTTTCTACTATCATCCTCATTAGACCGTGTACGTTTTTATGTAAATCTGTGATCAAAAGTATATTTTACAATTACCAATTCTGTAATGTTCCTTAAAGGTATTGTACACTTTTGGTAACAGCTCAAAATCAGTGTCCACATTTTGTGTGATTCAACATATGCATGAACAAACAAACCTGTGAAAGTTTGAGCTCAATTGGTCATCGAGGTCACGAGAAAATAGTGAAAAGAGATCTTATGTGTTTTCTGTTTTTTCAAATTATCGCGTGCGATAATTACTATTGTTTTACTCGTTTCTCAGAAACGATAGCATTTTAGGCAGAAATATTTTAAGGAACCCTTTCTACCATTACTTACTTTAAATCATGTAAGTTATGTGTGAATCTGTGAACATTGTGTTTTTCGATCTTACCAATAGTGTACAGGGCCTTTAAATGACCGATAATATCTAACAATGACTAATATTTTTTACACCTTGCAATCTTTATTGTTATAGACGTTAGTATTGACTTCCAAACATACATTGTGTCAGTTGTCATTGTGTTTTTGCAACAGAAGACAAAAAACCGGCATTGATAACAATTCCCTATTACGACAACTGACACAATAAAAGTCAGGCCAATCTCAACAGAAGTTTCACTGAAACCAATATCAGACATTTAGCTTTTCTTGTATCTATACAATAATGTAACCTTCGCTGTAATGTGCTCAAAGATTGTATGCAAGAATGGTATGAAGTGATCGACAACAAACTGTGAAGCTTATACTTTTTTGAAGTTTAACACCGGGGATCGATTCCCCTGTAAAATTTTACGCTATAAGTTTTATAATGATACTGTGATTTGCCAACGCAAAATAAGGACATAAAAACGTCCACCAAATTCCTGACAAAAACATTTACAGTTAGGACTATATTCGGTTGTTTTCTCGAAATCGTGACCATGGCGTAATTTGGAGAAAAGTCTGTACATGTTTGTTGCACGATGCGCTCAGTGAAGAATAAATTGCAATGAATAATGTTCTTTAAAAAACGCCATGATGTATCGCACCTTGGTTTGAACTCCACGGCTCTCGACATGTCTGACAGCGCCTTGTAACACGTAAAAGTACTATGGAATCGTGAGCGCGAATGCGAAATCCTCACTCCTCAAACAAACCCCCCGTAAAACCTGACCGTGTATAGCTTTTCTTTGTTTAGCCACATACCTGCCATACATGGAAATGTAAAAATTGAAACAAAATACCCATGAAATCTGTGTAATATTAACGAAGACGCGGCTCGTATTTCTGTTGAGGCAGGCCGGTGATGGTAGCGTGCATGGCTGACCATTCCGTGTACACCTCAGACTGCGAGAGCCGCTGCTCAAACAATAAGCTCGCTCCGTGAGCAAGATCACTTTCGTTTTTACCTGGTCTGTCTTGTCTTCTTTTAGAAGGCTGTATATTTTGAACTCTTCAGTTTTTTAAGGATTTACATTTTTACACTTGTAAAGCCTTTCAAATCGTATAAGTCAATTTCGATCTGTTGGAAAGTGAGACATTTAAATTCCCAACAGATTACCGCCTGATAATGTGTACTCATAAAAAAAAAACATAAAAAAATATTAATACCAAACAATAAAACAAAAGCCAATAAATAAATAAATACGTTAAACAATTTTGAAAATATAGCTTTTCTCGGCCAATTTCAACAAAATTCATTCAATTTAACATTCGGTCTTATTCAACTTCGTTCGAAATTGAATCAGCATCCATCAGTCAAAAAGAGTAATTCAATTTCAACAGCTTAGCATTTGTCACTGGTCAAAATAGGATCATGTAAATTAGCAAACGCCAACGGCAAGAGGCTGGTCGACCACTCAGTTTCATCAATTTATTGTGAACAGGTAGTTGAAGTCCAACTGAAAAATTGTGAAAATGCGGTCTCGAATGCCTATAAATGAGATGACAAAAATCACTGTGTGCACGAAATGGGATGCAATGGCGGCTAAAAAGAACCCTAGTTGGAATGATTTAGAAAAATGAGCGAATTCGAATGCGTTTTTATGAAACTGAATTAATTTTGGCTGAAATTGACGTGACCGGGGTATATTAGAGGTAACAAGTTTATACAAATTAATTCAATATCAACTTCTGTAGAAGTAACCGGCAAGGTTTGAACACGCTTTAAAGGTATTGTACACTTTTGGTAACAGCTCAAAATCTGTGTCCACATTTTGTGTGATTAAACATATGCATGAAAAAACAAACCTGTGAAAGTTTGAGCTCATTGGTCATTGAGGTCACGAGAAAATAGTGAAAAGAGATCTTATGTGTTTTCTGTTTTTTCAAATTATCGCGCGCGATAATTACTATTGTTTTACTCGTTTCTCAGAAACGATATCATTTTAGGCAGAAATATTTTAAGGAACCCTTTCTACCATTACTTACTTTAAATCATGTGAGTTATGTGTGAATCTGTGAACATTGTGTTTTTCGATCTTACCAATAGTGTACAGGGCCTTTAAGAACCCTCGATCAGATGTTTGCCGGGGGTCGGGCCCCCTTATTGGACCAGGAATCTGGGTCAGTTCTGACCCGGGAGTTTTTAGAGTGCAGCTAAGTATTATCGAACAGAGCAGTCTGTGGTAACCTGTTTCTTCTACACTCTAGAAAAGCCAACCCGGATAGAAATTGACCCAGATCCCGGTCCTAGGAGGCGAGAACCATATCCGGGTCAGCATGACCCCAACCTCGTCCCCAGGGTGTGTCGAGCAGTACGAGGTAAACATGGTTGGAATTAAAGTAAATCATGGGGCCGGGGTTGGCATGACCCGTTCCTGGGGTAACACTGACCAGGAATCCAGTTCAGCTACGCATTACATGACTCATTATAGGTCAACTTAACCCAGATAGAAATTGACCCAGATCCCGGTCCTGGGCGAAAACCATACCCGGGTCAGCATGACCGAGCATTCGGGTCAGTCACCTCAACCCGGATAGAAATTGATAAAGATCCCGGTCCTAGGTGCAAGAACAATATCTGGGTCAGCATGACCCGTTCATGGGGTTATACTGACCAGGAATCCGTTACATGACTCATTATAGGTCAACTTAACCCGGATAGAAATTGACCCAGATCATGGTTCTAGGGGGCGAGAACCATATCCGGGTCAGCATGACCCGTTCCTAGGGTTACACTGACCAGGAATGCGGGTCAGTTACGCGTTACATGGCTCATGTAGGTCAACTTAACGTGATGATTATAAAAATGGCTCTTCCAAACCTGGAAATTAGTCTGGGTCTTCATCCAGGTAAATTCTGACCAGGAAGGGCCAGGGATATATATATATATATATATATATATATATATATATATATATATATATATATATAAAATTTGTAGGGTAGATGGCCTTAGCTTTCGATCCAAACCGGACCTTCGTCAGAGGCAAAAACAAGCACAAACGAAAAACATATCCATTTATAGCAAAAAAAGAGAGGCAAAGAACAATGGGATGGTATCCAGAAAAAGGAGGGAAAATTATAGCCAATCAGAGTTATTAGTTTACAAACAATGGGGCGGTCAAGAACCAATGAGAGTTATGTGGTGGGGACAAAAGGATGGTCAGTGAAAGGGAGGATTACTGGACCAGGCGGGAGACATGAAAGGACAGGATTAAGGGGCACGAGGCATCGGGTAAAATGCAATTAACAATAGGGAACAGGACAAAAGTATATACAACAAAGTATATATATATATATATTAAGCTACTTTATGAAGTCCTCCTTTTGTCAATTATTATCAAACACTTCAAGTATAATGCCTGGGGCAGTTAATCTTCGCACCAGAGGTCATTATAGGAAAATACGCCGGGTAAGTTTTAATTGCGCGATCGGTATGTGGGTCTTATATTTTTACACTTTCAGCTCGTGAGTCTGGGCGGACTTCATTTAATTTAAATTGCCTCCTCGTCCAATAACTAGAAATTAAACACCGGCCTGATCGGTAGAAAAAACTCAATAGAAAATTCATTATTTAAAATGTTGCCACAGGGTGTCTAACACGCATGGTGTCACCAGCTGTATTCCCAGGCAATACGATGTGGCATGTCATTTATAAGGATCTAAAAGATGGGCCGAATTTTATTAAATTAATAAGTAAAAAAAAAGACAGTTTAATGAATGTTGCTGATTATGAAAAAAAGTACAGAGAACCAGTCGGACAATATGGATATTACACATTAACTCTTTGGAGACCCGTTCATTTCCGTATAATCATCACAATACGCCCATTATAATGACTGCTATTGTTGATTTTGTGCACTATTTTGCAGCAGCAGCAGCAGCAACATCAACAACAAAAACAACAACAACAACAACAACAACAACAACAACAACAACAACAACAACAACAACAACAACAACAACAACAGCAGCAGCAGTATCGGCAGCAGCAGCGGCAGCAGCAACAACAAAACAATATATTTGTTTTTCAAATGTAAATAGTAGGCCTTTGTCAACATGGAAACATATTGAAAAAAAAATCAATTCTGGACAAGACTTTCACTATGGCCTCTTTGTGTGAAGGGAAGTAGTTCAAATGGTTTAAAATGGCGTTATTTTCCACCGGTTTGTGCATAGAGATCGTCCTAACCTGTATAAGCATAAAAACAAATGATTTCAGCTTCTTTCATAAAAAAAAGAAGAAAAGAAAACATGACAATCACGAATTTGGAAGCAATTTGGAAGGAAGTATTTGATCTGTTCAACTGAGAGATTATACCAGCTTTGTTGTTTAGATTATTTATAAACTATCCTTAACAGAAAGTGACTGTACACTTGAAATACGGAAGACCTGTTTGCCTTTGATTTTTTCAGGAAAGGAAACTTGAAGCACTTGAACAAAAAATGCACAGAGATTAGAAATATGGAGGCTTTGTATGAATATTTTAGAGCAGAAAATACAATAGAATGATACTCCGTCGAGAGCTGAAAAGAATATGGAAATGTAGATTGCCTTAATGCAAGGAAGCACGCAGCATTGTAGCGGGCCACAGCAAAAGGACCGACCGGGAAAAATGACATTTTTTACTCGGCGGTCGGGTCAAGAGGAGACTCCCTAATCAGGGATCCTAATCACGTTGAACCGACCAACGAACTCCGCCTGAGAAGGAGGTGAACAGCCTGCTATTTAATAAGCCCCACTAGATCAACTGGCGGGGTAGCACCCCTCGGGGAATTTATTACAAAATAATAATAATAATGATAATAATTAATTGAAAAAAATCGTGCGGGGTGTTAGAGGTTTTTTTCTTCTTCTCTTGTTCTTTCTTTGAAAAAATCACTTTCCGAATGCGGGGTGGGGGTGGTGGTGTTGGGGGGGGGGGGTCGGCATTATTGTTTACCCGAGGAGAGATAAAAGCGTGAGTTTTAGAGTTATTACGATGGATGTGTTTTTCATCGGTATAATGTGATTAACTGGCCGTGTTTGGGAGCAAACCAACCGTTGGGCCATTTTGCTGATAAGAAATAGATCGCTCCCATACAAATATGTCATTACACACCACGCGTGCGCACTAACACTATACTGGTTGGCAAAATGAGGGAACTTCGCGCCTTTTTGTGTGGGGCTGACTTTGGCATGACGCACACGCGTTTGTGCGTCATGTGCACAGCTCTATGGCGTTTGCAAACCAATTGTGTCTGTACGCATGTGCATGCGTGAATGTAATCAGCATATTTCATTCCATTGCCTGGGCCCAATTTCATAGAGCTGCTTAGCACAAAAATTTGCTTAGCATGAGATTTTTGCCTCGATAAAAACAGGATTACCAGCCAAATGTCCACGTGATTTTCAGGATAAGCAAACAACAGCTGAATACCAATAACAAGCAATACGCAACAAATGGAAATTTGGTTGGTAATCCTGTTTTTATCAAGGAAGAAATTTTATGATAAGCATATTTTCGTGCTTAGCAGCTCTATGAAATTGGGCCCAGCTGTCACCATTATGAGGTTTCCTTCCCACGTCTAAAACTGACACTTCTTCTCATCTTCACTTCACAGACATCTTCAGGCCAACGGGTTACACTTATGGGAGTTCATTAGTTTCAGATGTAACGGTAATTGTATAACATAGGCTATATATCCAGTGATTTACTATTTAAAAAAACACACCTCAAACACAAGAAAGAGGTTCAGGCACCTCCTCTCTGCAGATGACAACATTTTTTTTTAATTTTTTTTTTCACACCTGTTCCTCGATTGACCACTTCACAGTCTCTCGCACATCCTTCCTTGTCTTCAACATAACAATTGTAAAGATACTTCTCTGATAAGGATTATGATTGAGTTGACAAAACCCTGACAGTTCCAACCCTTGCAGAAGTCTTTTTTTTTTAGCGATAGGATAATAATAGCTATTCATCATCATCAGACATTTCTCTCTAAAAATACAATGCTGTCATCCTCAGAGCAGAGTCTGTACGGATCCAGCCTGCAGGGCAAGAAGTGTTTGCCTACATGGAAGTGGTTTTCTTAAAGGCACATTACACGTTTGGTAATTACTTTGAAAATGAATGGCAACAAAAACTTACTTGGTAAGAAGTACAGCAGCCTTGGGTAGTATAATGAAGTTTGAGAAACTTTTAACTTCGAAGTACTACGGTTATGGAAAATACATGACTTTTTATTGAATCTGAGCAGAAACATACTGTGTATTCCTATGGGGAATGTTCTTCCTGCGTGGAAATATTCGCTCTGGTTTTTCGGTGATATCACAAAAACGCAACCACCTTTTGAAGTGAAATTTTCACAGATTAGTTTAACTGTATGTACCTACATTTATACAGGATTAACACAATCAATAGGCTCCAATTACTAAACGTGTACTGTGCCTTTAAACAGGTACCTCTAATTGCAACGATACAGTTACGAACGAATTGTAAAACGATGGAGTGTATACCCTGTACGCAATTTTTTTTTCGTACCACACTTGAGACAGGGGGTCAACAGTGAAGGGATCCGGGAAAGCGCCCATACCTTATGCGTCTATGCATTGGCTCTAATGTGGTACGGAAAAAAAATTGCACCCTGTACAGATATCAGTGTTATGCCATCCCTTGATACCGTGCACTGGGCAAGTTTAGTGCGGCTGTTGTTGGGATTGTTTTTATGTGCACAATTATTGTTCAGTCTGTTTTTATTGTACTGTGGTCTTCAACGGCTTCACCTTAATGTCCTTTCTTCTTGTTTCTGAGCATAAAGTTGTTTCGTGGTCCTACATTATTTATAGCCCGTTATACGGTCACCATCTTGGTTAGGTTCCCTGGCTTCAATAACTCTAGTAAATACCCATTGTCGTTGCACCCAAAAGGCACCTATTTGCCGTTCCAATCGCGGTTTGGTAACACTGACTTGGATGGAAGAAGAACAAAATAGAGGTCTACTCGTCCCTAAAGGTCGGGTTGTCTTTACAACTAATCTAACACACAGAATAAAGCAACACCCACCGAAATTTTACTGAATATACATGTTATGATGTTTAATTTCCACCCAATATAGCATTTATATAATTCTTAAATATAGGACATCTATAAACTTTACAATCAAATAATACTTATTTATAATATACAGCTCAATCGAGTCAAGTTTAATTATTTATATTACTATCAAGAAATGAATAAAATGGATCAATTGACCATAAAAAATAATTCAATCTACAAGTGCAGACAAACTATTACTTCACAAAAACAAAGAAAACATTTCCATGATTAACTCATTGAACATTTTGATTCAATGAACATAGAATTATAGACCTTCCATCATCTATGACCATAACAGTTTGGTTGTGAAATAATGGCGTATATGTACTGCAACATTTACTATAATCTCACAAAGTTTGAAAACGAACAAAATGCATTACATGTATACATTTTAGTCAAAACGAAAATGCAAATTGTAAATTTGAGATAGTGACAAAATTTGTCTTTCCATCTTTCGACATTCACAATATCCTTCCAGCTTTAATTAAAGCCTAAAATATATTTGACATGTGAATTGTATTGCTGATATTTGAGATGAATTAACTTACAAATGATAGAAAAACATACAGAGGAAAAACTCCACCATGATTCTCGTTATTGATGCAATACCAAGATTATACTCGCCCTAAATTGTATTAATTCTACTTCATTGACTCAAACAAAAGACAACAAATCCTTATTGAAAAACTAACAGAGATTCCTATCATTTCTAACCTGGAAATTGAAACAATTACAATGGGATTTGATTGGATTTAGGTTACTTTTTATTTATTTGCAAGAGGAAAACAGAGATTGGGGGGGGGGGGGGGTTATCCCTTGAAGAGTTTTCACTCGTAGAAAAGCAATCAATGCAATCCCATGTCAGGTTTCTCGTTGATGTCACAGGTGTATGGCTGATTGGATGAAGGCAGCTTGCATAATGCACCCATCCCCTCACACGATTGACCGACATTGGACATTACGCCCTGATAGCCAATCACCCAGCCCCCCCCACCACCACCAACCCAATTTCCCACGACCACTCTTGCACTAAGGCCAAGATAATTGATCACTGACACCCAAGGCCAGATGCTAATCACACAAGCATGTTAAGCACTTTTAACTCTGCTTAGCAGAAACAAGACGACCAGCCAAAATACAGCATGCTTGAAATAATTTGTTGTCCCCCCCCCCCCCCCGCAGAAAAGTATTGTGTTGAATCTGATAGCAGCTTCTCAATTGAGAAACAAAACCACTTAAAAAAACCATGGTAATACAAACAGCCCCTTTCCAAATCAACTTGCACAACATAGAATCAAGATGCTTTATAACTAATTATGGAGGATCAGGGAGTGTTAAAATTTAAAAGATGAGCTAAGACAAAATAAGAGATTTAACTTCAGCAACTCTACCCAACATCGTAAGGTTACGTTTAAACCATTACCCAATTTGACTTTCGATAGAATCTGAAACCCTGTTGTTATTAATATTGTTCAGCTGGTTAGCTGAAAAAAATTGATACCGAGAGCTCTAGTACTATCATGAAGACCAAATCTGTTAAAGGGACACATTGCCTTCGGATTGGGCGCTTTGGGCTATACAAATTTGAATTTAATTGTTATGAAATGAATATGGTTGGAAAGATGTTCTAAAAGTAGAATGCAATGATTCACACATAATTATATCCCTCAAAATTGTTTAGTTTTCTTTTTACTTCGTGAACTAACACGGTCTGCCATTTTGAAGAACCACATTTTTGACTCCACAAAATTATGGACCGTGTCAGTTCACGAAGTAACTGGAAAACTATAGGACTTTTCCTGGCAGGCAAGATTCTACACTGGTGTCATATGAGAAACTTTACATTTTGTATCACACTTACCACATCAAATCAAGAATTGTAAAAAAACAACAGCTGAACAAATTTTGAGATGTGCCCCCTTTTCTTCATATCAAAAGTTAAATAAAAAAACACTTAAAATGTCCTTCGATTGAGCCTTGTATACAAAAAATCGTGCATGCAGGAAGTCCAGGCTCTGGCCATTCCGTAAACAGGTGGTGTAAATTATTAGATTCGTCACATGAGGGCGCTATACTGTCATCATGAAGTGTATTGAGATCAAAGCCTAATTTCATGGCACTGCTTACCACAGCCTTAAGGTTACTGCAGACCTTTTGCAGCATGTGATTCTGTACGTCATGACTGCAGAATTCTGCAGTGAGCAGCGCCTTAAAATTTGGCCAAGCTCCTCCTGAATGAGAGCAAAAGTTGGCAGCTCAGTTGACGAAACTAGTATTTACATACATTTTTCTTGGGATTGTAAATAAGCAATCCAATGAATATCCCACACTTGGAGATTTAGATACCACTAAATGAAAAGACTTGAGGTCAAACCTTCTCATGAAAATAGTCATGCATTAAACAATAAGTTTACCTAAGCAGTTTGTAATTAATACAGCATTACCTATTTATTGTCAATATGGCTTAGCATCATGGTGGCTCATCAACATTGTAGCTTAGCGACATGGTGGCTTAGCAACATGGTGGCTCATCAACATTGTAGCTTAGCGACATGGTGGCTTAGCAACATGGTGGCTTACCTACATGGTGGCTTAGCAACTTGGTGGCTTAGCATCATGGTGGCTCATCAACATGATGGCTTAGCAACATGGTGGCTTAGCAACATTGTAGCTTAGCAACATGGTGGCTCATCAACTTGGTGGCTTAGCAACTTGGTGGCTTAGCATCATAGTGGCTCATCATGATGGCTTAGCAACATGGTGGCTTAGCAACATTGTAGCTTAGCGACATGGTGGCTCATCAAGATGGTGGCTTAGCAACTTGGTGGCTTAGCATCATGGTGGCTCATCAACATGATGGCTTAGCAGTAAAATGTTACATTTTTAAAGCTTTGTCATAATTTCATTGTTATTAAAACTATTTTTTTTCTTCATTTACATAACATGCACTCAGATTAACTTATAAAAAACAGTAAACGGCAAAACAAGAGCACTGAAAAGGGATTGCTTATAAGAAATGCAATTGGAAACTACAGTTTTAAAGGTATTATACAGGATTGGTAGAGCTGACAAAACAGTTGCAAACAAAGTTCATGTTTTGTGTGATTAACCATATACATGAAATAACGAACCTGTGAAAATTTGAGCTCAATTGGTCATCGAGGTCACGAGAAAATAGTGAAAAGAGACCTTATGTGTTTTCTGTTTTTTAAACATCGAGTTTATTATCGCGCGTGATAAAAACTATTGTTTTATTCATTTCTCAGAAACGATAGCATTTTAGGCAGAAATATTTTAAGGAACCCTTTCTACCATTACTTACTTTAAGTCATGTAAGTTATGTGTGAATCTGTGAACATTTGTGTTTTTCGATCTTACCAATAGTGTACAGGGCCTTTAATTGGCCAGAAGTGTCCCCTTAGAAGAAAAAAAGGGTGCACCGCTGACCCCTTGTGCCCCCCCACCTAAAATTTGACCCTAGTTTTTGCGCTGTTACCAACATGGTTGCTTACCAGCTAGACTCCCCAATGTTGACATCTTGAGTGACTTATTCTGTTTTGGGCTTCTCAGAATATGCAGGAGGAGGAGCAGTCTGGAGACGAGAAATTTAAAGAAACGTTGAATATAAAGAAACTAAACAAAATTCACTAATTAACTGCAGAATTGTGACCGATGATTAACACTATGGGTTGGTTGATCGAGAATCATAAATTCTCTTGAATGTTGGTCAAATTAAGGCTTCTATTACTGTACGAATTGCGGATGAGGTACCTAAAATTATTCAAGTTTGAATTTAGTAATACATGTACTGTACCAGTTTAACTTCTGTGCTACAAGTCTTGTCGACTGATGCATTGTACTTTGGTCGTAATAGAAACAGTGACTGTCAACATGTATCAAGGTAACAGCATGGAAATAACCCTTGAGTTGTGGTAACTCTGTACAAAAAATGCTGGTGTAACAACTTAATGTTTCAATCAGTACACTCTGATCGCATACTGAAGACAGTCAGAGCGTACTGATCGAAACATCCAGTTGTTACACCACTGGTACCTTTCAACGACACCACAAGAGAGATTGTTGCCAGAGAGTTTACACAAATCTTTACTAGATTGTATCTCTAAGGCTTTAAATTAAACCGAAGTATCAACCAGTTGATGGTTGTGTAAATCTTACTGTCTCTGACTGTGTTATGTTTTGATGCATCTGTACGTCAACACACTGGCTAAGTTGACTTTCCGCTTTATACTAGCTTTTGAATGAACAGTGTCTGAGTTGGTTTGGTACAGTAGTTGTTATACTTACTGGAATGGTCGAGGGTTGATTTTGCGTCATGTAAATATACTGTGGATCATTAGGGTTGTAGTACGCTGGCCCTGTGGTTTCAAAGAAATATGAAAGTACAATATCATAATATTCATTAACATACACAAGATAATTGAAACCCAAAAGCAACTCCATGACTCTGACCAATTACAAAAGTGGCCATACTCACATTTAAATTGACTCAAACAACTTCCAACATATTCAACTGGATTCAAACAACTTCCAACAAACTCAAATAAATTCAAACACCTTCCAACATATGCAAATGAAGTACTTCCAACATATGCAAATGGATTCACACAACTATCAATATATTCCCATATATCCAATCAACTTCCAACAGATTCCAATAGATTCAAACAACTTCCAATATATGCAAATGGATTCAAACAACATCCAGCATATTATAATGGATTCAAACAACATCCATCATACTAAAATGGATTCAAACACATTACAATATATTCCAACAGATTCCTATAGATTAAAACCAGTTCTTCCAAATTCAAATAGATTCCAACATAGTCCCTAAAAGTAACCCAATTGGGTCCCAAGTACCCAAATGAGGATATTACAATTTTTTGAATAAAAGCATTTCACATCAGACCTTTCATATTTGACAACCTTACCTGGAGGGGGTGGGGCAGAGGGAGCCGTCATTGCATCCGAATATGGAGGGGGTTGCTCATACGGATGGCCTGAAATAAAGAAGAACGACATTTAAGACAAATAATTCGGTCAGTTGACTAGATACTAATTTTAAAGTGAATTTCTTTTGGAGAATTTTAAAACATTTTGTCAAATATTTTTTCCGAGTGAAGGGCTCAAATGCTAGAAATCCTGAGATTCTTTCCGCAAAACGTCTTTATCATCTTATTCAACATTGACACAAATGTGTAAATTTCAGGCATAATAATTGATCCCTGAAAACCATAAGAGCATTTTGTGATGGCCGACCTACATATGGTATCATCTTTTATTGGCTTTTGGGGGGCTATTTAAATAACAATCTGACTGATTTTTCCGATGGCAAATAAATCAAAGATTAAAATAGGAAGAATGTTCTTAATTTCAACATCTTGGTAGTAGGCAGGCTTTGAATTACCCCTGGCATTTGCCATGGTGCCCCTGTGCTTTTGCTGTGGTGCCTTTCGCAAAGTTCACAAGTACACAATTTCCTTTGGCCCTTACCAGAGGAAAAGTGTTGAGCCCCTTCAAGAGCTAAGAGCAAAGGCCTGGGTAGGGACTGGATGCTCTGTTCTTTTATTGCATAATATGTGGCAATAGTTGCATTTTAAAATACTAATGGAGAGTTGAATGGGTATTTAACTATTTGGGGGGAATGGGTACTGGGTACTTGGTACCCATTGCTCTACATCAATTGAAAGTTTGGCAAGATAACTATGACTGCTTTTCACCTTCCCCCTAAAATGTCATGTTGTCCGACTGAGGCCTTGCAAGGTACCCATAAGTACCCATTGGGGTAAAGGGTACTAGGCATATGGCACCTTGATTTTCAACAAGGTAACCAATAGGTCAATGACTACATTTTACTTACCTCCTGGAGGATAAGCTGGGTATGCTGTCTGACCTGGGTACCCATAAGCACCCATGGGGGGTTGAGGTGGCGGGTACTGGGCACCTGGCATGGGTGCTGGGTACCCATTTGCTGGGTAGGTATTGCTGTATTCCGGGGTTGGTTGTGGGACTGCCGACTGTCCAGGAGCTGGAGGAGGAACCTTTGGTGCTGCAAAGAGAACATTTGAAAAACATTTCATATCATCATTCCAGTTGCTGTCAAAAATTAACAAAACATCTGAAAGGTTATACAGTAAAATAATTGAAATAAACAATCTTTTATGATTACTTATGACACATAAATAGGACCAAAATTTCAATAAACATATCCTTCCAAAACGATTACCTCACAAAAATCCCCTTGTTTTTAGAAGATAGAAGATCTTGTCTGATTCAGTACTTCTTAGCCAATTCACCGAATCTTAGTTTTAATACCATGTGCTGTAAAAGGTGGAGGCTATGTGAATGTTCGAAGGAAATTTCAGGGGCGGGAGGCGGGGTGCGGGGTGGGAAAAACATATACAATCGATAGTCAGGAAAAATTCATTTCATGCTCGATTGCTACATTCATATGCATGATTGAACATTTTATCACACTCGTAGAAAAACAGACTTTTAATTCGTCAGATTTATTGAAGCATGGGGAGTGTGCTATACCTAGCCTGGAAAAATATAATACCTTTAGTGGCGACTCTCAGAAGGAGTTGCCCAAACTCAATAGCACCTCCATTTTTGAAGACGATCTTGAAGTCTGCTTTCGCATGTGCGTCCAATCCACCTACAAACGTCAAAAGCAGAACGTTATGACAATACAACAGAACTTGCGAAAAGTATTTAAGTCATAAACAATGTAGTACTCATCCCTATTCCCCCTTTTTGTGTGAGGTCAAACATTTGTTTCAGTTGTTTCTATGGCTCTCAGTAATTCATAGCCATAAAGAAAATTAATTTTTCCCTGAGGTCAGAATTGTTCACTGTATCAGAGTCTTCATAGTACAGAGTAGTACATAATTGTAAAGCACCAACAGCAACTGACAAAGTTGTAGAGGACTGCGTTTGCAGGCTCTGGTGTTGATACCTTCTGGAGGTTATCTCTTGTAATGAGTGTGTACTCAACGTTTACACAGAAAAAGATGACACTCCGAATCAGTAAATTAGTCTTCACTTGTCGACTGTTTATTCCATATGTATGTCCTTATTAACCCTTAGAGTGCCAGCCTTGTTTTAAAAATTCTCAATCCACAGGCCGGCCATTTAAAAAAAAAAAAAAAAAAAAATTATTTCGAGTAGTAGAACATAAATGAACGTTGGCGGCCTGTGAATGGAGATTCAGTTTGACGTTTCAGAATGTTGGCGGCGCTCGAAGGGTTCCGTGCCGGTCGTGTTTTGGCCGTTCTTTATCCAGAGGGCATTTATATATTTTTTTGGGTCGACTAGTAGAACGTATGGGAACGTTGGCGGCCTGTGGATGGATACTTTGTTTGACGTTTCAGAACGTTGGCGGCACTGGAAGGGTTAAACAAAACCCCCAACACTTTCTGGTCACTATCTGTACAGCAAGGGGCTGGTACTGGTGTCCTTTCAGATTTCGATTTCAAACAGATAATTCTTAACTTTCGTGGCCCTGGCCGTAAAACTTGGGTTCTGTTGAGCGAGGCCCTGACAGAGAGAGCGAACTCAATGTTTTGCCACAAGAGGGCACCCTTTCCTAAAACCCCAAAACCATGAAATCTACATAGTGATAACATGTGATTTTGTTTACTGTCAATCTCGGACTACCAACCTCCGGGCTGTGCCTTGATTACTCCTGTTATGGCATTAGCGCCAAAGATTGGCTGCTTGATGTCGACGTTCTTCATGTAAAAGAACGGCATTGAGAATGACTTCATCAGATCGCTGCTTTTCTTATTGATGAAGATCACCTGAAATAATAATGAAGAGACATGAAACATCTTTGCATTTCTTATTGTTGTTGTGGGTTTCTATTGTGTAACTGTCTCCTCTCTGTAGTTGTAAATTTTAAAATAATTTTAAGACACTGAGTGCTGGTCATTTTTTTATTTTTTTTATTTTTATGTATTTTTATATCTTTTCACAACAGGAAAAGGAATTTCATGTACTTTTTGACATGACTAATAAAATATGAAATGAAATGAAATGAAACATCATGTGGTTTATGTTTTTTGTGATTTACTAGAAGTACAGCATCTTTAAATGCTGATTATTTTTAGGAGATCATAACATATCAGGTTGATGTTGCCTTTCCAAATCTAAAATGCAATGCAACTCGTGGCCCAGCGGTTAAGAGCACCTGACTCAAGCTCTGGTGTTTCTGGTATTAAGCAGAGTTCCGGTCGTGACACTTGTGCTTTGTTCTTTATTCGGGCTCAAATTTGGGCAAACAATTCATAAGACCTCAGGGCTTGTAGCTCGAAATATATACTGGTCCAGAAGTATTTATACTGGACCAGAAGTATTTATACTGGGCAAAAGTATTTATACTGGACCAGAAGTATTTATACTGGACCAGAAGTATTTATACTGGACCAGAAGTGTTTATACTGGACCAGAAGTATTTATACTGGACCAGAAGTATCTATACTGGACCAGAAGTATCTATACTGGACCAGAAGTATCTATACTGGACCAGAAGTATCTATACTGGACCAGAAGTATCTATACTGGACCAGAAGTATTTATACTGGACCAGAAGTATTTAGGCCCCTATACTGGACCAGAATCAAAAGACGAAAACAAAGTATCTATGCGACATTTTATCCTAGAAACATAAACTGTTTTTATTTGAACAGGCACCATTAAAGAGGAGAATATTTCTCCAATTTGTCTTATGGGTATGTGAACTTCAACAGAATAAAAGACATTACACAGTGAAATGAAAAAGACAAGACTGCCGGACTGGTCCAGTCTTGAGTTTACTGGCCCGACGCTAAAAGCACTGGCCCTCTGGCATGTGGTCCAGTTTAAATTTTGAGCCCTGCTCGTATTCAATAAAAGCACAACAACCAGACTGTCAAAATTTTGGCAAATTTTTGCAAGACAATGCACAAATAATGGTTCATGTTGTTTATGTTTTGGATTTTGTGCATGATTCTTCGTTTTTGAAAGGGCAAGGGCACCAAGGCTTTCTATGAGGATTTTGTAACTTTCTATTGGACTATTTCGAGGGGCATCAAGGCAATGACTGGGGGCAAAGAAGGCAATTCACTCTGTTGCCTCCATGAAGTATCAGGCCTGCTTTTCTAACAGCTGTTTTACACCAAAGGAACAACAAGCGACAAAAAAAGAGAAAAAGATTGTGTGCATTCCTGAATTGTTAGATGGTCTTACCTTCTGGTTGGTGAGGTATACCTTGCCTTCTTTCGTTCCCTTGAGGGCATCATGTTCTGGCGATATGTCAAAGGTCAAATCCACCTTTTCCTGTTGCATTAAAATCCTTTTAATGAGCAAAGCAAAAATGTGTTTATCAAACTTTTCAAATTCATGGGAGATGGTTAATTTAGTTGCGATGATCGTAACTCTCCTCCGCGACAGTCGGGGACAGGTACTGACTGAGAGGAGGGTATACCATCATCGCAACTATGGAATATGGTCACAACTTTCCTGTTTCGATCAGAAACTGGTGACACCAGGGGGTGCTTGATCCATGGACGAAGACTAGACCCAGTAACTTGGGTGCTGTACTCCTCCTCTGCAGATTGCCCACAATCTCCCCATAATGCATTAGAGGAAACCTGACGTAATCACTTCAAAGTAAACTGAAAACTGCTAAAGCACCGACTAGCTAGCTAGTAGTACAAACTGTCATGACTGTCTGTACTAGCTAGATAGTCGGTGCTTCAGCAGTTTTTGGAGACAGGCTGGCTGGTCATCATAGCGCTGTATGTCAGTGTGCATGCACACCAGCAAACATCACGGAATGGATGTCGGTCAGTTTCAACCATCGTGTCAGTATTGCCTCTGCTCCGATTTTCTTCATAAATTACAGCAAATCGAGTGCGCACATTTTCGTCTTAATGTGCTGTCCACAATTGCTCTTTGGTAGAAATCTCGTCATAAAAACATGGGTTTCTATTTGACAAAATGTCTCAGAAGTTTGGAGATACGGAGAAAGGCGTAGGGCCAAGGATACAAAGTGGACTGGCCCTATTTATGGGGCTACGTCTACTACCTGACTACTACTAGTACTACGCCAGGGATAGATTAGATAGTTAAATCATAAATGGTCATGATGGTAAGGCAATGGTAAGTTAATCACAGGCTCAACTCCCACTCAACTTGCTCAATTAAGTTACATTCTTTTCTTTGACTTTGTCAAACCAAAAATCATTTAAAATTTACCCAGTCATGCCAGTCAGTTTCCTTTGGCATTTTGGTACTAATTACTGATTTACTTAATTAGTTTACCCCTACCACTACCAGCTCCATATGACTATGACGTCCATGGTTTACCGTTAATTAAGTAACAACACAACAATAACATTAACAACATCCAAACAAAACGAAACAAACACTTCATCGACGTCATCGGCCGCCCGGCATTACTAACTCAGTAACTGAGCCTAGTTTGAGTTGGCGATCACGCCGACTTTAAGGAATGAACGCATAACTTCACAAACCTCCAATAACACCGAAAAATACAACAGTTAAAAAAGAAAAATACTTACCTCTCTTGGTGGAGAGTGATTACTCCGTTGCGAAATCTATCGCTATGACTGTGATTTAACGCCATTATGATTTTGTGAAATGATCCAGCTTTAGCGCTAGCAAATGTAAGGATCCGGAGAAGTTAGATCCCATACAGTAGCGGTAGGTTCAGCTGAATGCTTTTTACATGGTCTTTATTCAGACGCTGTTACTATATAAAAATAAAATTTAAACTTTACATTTTTCAAGTTTGAATACGTCAGTATCCCTGTAAATGGATTAACATTGGCCTTCTTTTAATGTCACTTAAATGTTGATAATTTATTATAACTACAATCCAAACGAAATAAAGTTTAACTCAGAATCTGACTACCTAGACCTGATGAATTTAAAATCAAAACAAGCTATTTTCCTTTGCAACTTGTTTTAGAGACTAACTTGCGTTTAGAGAGCTCCTTGCAACGCATGGACTCAAGAGTTGAAGTCGTGAATATATTTCACACGTCATAATCTATTTTTAGATACAATTTTTTTGTAAAACAAAATAATTTGTTTTATATATTATTATAGCGCCACCATTTGGTGGATACTTTTTGCGGTTTTCTCGCTGGTACTTTGTAATGGGTACCAGCGTTATGCCATATGGTTCCCGCCAGAAAAATGTGTTTAAAGCGATTTTGTTGAAGTACACCAGGGAAAATTCTAGTGCACTTTCGACATGCATGCATTGTGTAACGCACACATTTATAATACAGAACTAAAAACCTATCAAAACGAAAGTTCCAAACTGACGTTGTTCGAATGTATTGTGGAAGTGCTTGGTAAGTGACCCCCAAAACACTGTTTCATCCATTTATTTTGTATGGAAATAGTTGTAAGTATATACGGTTTAAAAGGAGACACCGTTGGGGTCCCTCAGTGTTATTTATTTTTAATTTTGGTGCTTGAAAACAATTACAATTTTGCAACGCAGTTGATACCTATTTTAGCACAGTTTTTTGTTATTTGTTTGTGTACGACTGTCGACTACGAACGAGGTTAAGAGAAGAAAAAAAATTTAGTTAAACAAAAACAAATCACAGATGAATCAGTGAATTTATATTTATATCTTCTTTTCTGTTCTCTCTTTGATTTCCCTTTTGTTTATGAACTTATTAATTTAAGATTAAGAATATTTCTCAGTGAACCTTTCAGTTTTCACTTTCAGATTTTGCAAACTTAAAAAAACAAACTGCATTTTATTTTTAACATGCATTGATTGAATTGAACTTTTGTTTTCCAGTTTTTTTTTAGTGTTGTTGATATTTTTGATATGATTCTGTCTTTTTTGTTATTATAATTGTTAAATATAAACATATAATAAGAAACAAACATTTGAAGAAACCCCCCACTCACTTGCCCACCAGATTACAGCAAGGGAAGAGTGCTGAATCTCCCTGCCACTTTTTCATTCACACTGACTGACCACAAATAAAATTTTTGGTGGTCTTAATTTTTGATGATTAATGCCTGGAAACGACTGAAAAAGTGGATGTTAGATTCTGCACTTTTTATTATGTACATGCGCCATTTTTTTACCGAAAGGTTGTTTTGACACACACAAAATGCTAGTCATGTAGAAAGTGACCCAAGGCCAAGAATTTTTTATTTTTTTTTATTTGATAAAATTTATTTTTGTATGAATTTTTGCTTCTTTCAACAAAGAGTGCTATCAGTATCAGACATGTCAGAAATTTGATGCCGCCTTGACCATAAACGTACTCTTCTCTAAAAGTAGTCAAACTGTTTAAAAAGAATAATAAACAAATTAACTTTCAGGATTAACTCATGTTTTGCAATAGTCTAGTCCAAACCAAAGAATGTTGTTCCAAACGTGTTAATGTAGATCAAGTACCGGTAATAATTTGCGAGACAATAGCCCAGGTTGGACTCCTCCGTTGCATACAACACGACGGGGTGCAACGGATACTGATGTCCTAGTCAGGGCTAGTGAGACAAAAAGTTCAGACATAGACATTTACAATTTGAGTACGTTTTAGTACACAGTCTGACCATGGAGGTCTGACTTAGTGGACCCATATTCATGGCACTACACTAGAATGTCCACTCAATCCCTTTCTGTGGCTGTACAGCAGGGTAAATGCTGTACCCAGCAGAAATTTTAAACAGTTTCCTCTCGGCAGAGGATAAAAAGAGCCATCAATTAAAACATTTAATTTTGAGGTCTTCCAACCCAAGAGCCTCAAAATCAAACCAGACCTGGAATTTCATGGAAGTAGTGCAGGCTATGGCTTCCAAAGTCTTGGTGCCCCTTTAAGTAATGGTTCCCAAAATTGGATAATTTAAAAATATATCACATTCACTCATTCCAAAATAAAAGGTTTTAGTTTTCCTTTCAAAGATGCGTTTGCAGACCGGTCAAATAACTAGATTAGAAGCTCTTTAGGTCTGAACTAAATTTCTCTGATACCAAATGAATCAAAGCAATTGGTCTTCAACGTGGATAAGTACGGGAAGAGGGGAGGTCCACGACCATCACTACCGACACAATTCTGTAACGACCAAACCAAAACGATTGATGAACTGCCTAAAGATGCAAAAGAATGAAGGTTGTAGTTCAGCCTATGCCACCCGATATCTGGTCAATTACATTTACCGGATGGCTTAAAACTCTGTGTATGTAAACATTAACCCTAACCCTTCCAATTCCTTCTACAAATATCATCTTTGCCAAAATGAAGGATTCAGAAGGACTGAGGACTGAGTGCCCAAAAAACAATTGCTTATCATTCAGGCATTCAAATATAATCTAAATGTTCAAACATGTTGGTGTGAAGTGACATAGGACTAAGGAGTGGAGTCGAGGATTGTGGTCACCTGTAGGCAAGTGGGTCAAGGGAGTGAGTTAAAGCAAGAAATGTCACCAAACAAGATCCAGTATTTGTTGGAACTCATTGCAAAGCTCAAAATTCAAATTGGAATTTATAAATTCAAAATGGACTCAAAGAGAAAACTGTGCACTGGACTGAGAAAGTTTGAATTGGGACCATTGTCAAGCTCAATCCAACAAGAATTAAACTTAGTGTATTGTTTGGTGTTTTTGTTCTCAATAGAGTCTACATGTAAGTCAAGCAAATGAATCCCGCCATCTTGGATCTTGTTGGGGACTGTGGCTGCCCATGCAGGGTTGCTCGACTATATCCAAATTGTCAACAGAGGGCCAGTGATACCAGACACATAACTTTCCAAATCAATTTATTACTTTTCAAATACAGCTCCTTTAGCCAACAAGAAAGTGGTTGATGCTACAGAATAAACACTGCAAGACTGCCTAAGTTTCTGCGGTAACATCGAAGTTGACCCTCACTCATTTAGGAAGAGAGAACCACCAGAACACCAAAGATGACCATGGTCGGAGGACACATTGCTTGCAGCAACATTGCTGCAGGTATTGCTAAAGCAAGGCTAGGAGAAGAAAGAAAACAATGGAGAAAGAGTCATCCATATGTAAGCAACCATGGCATTTCTGATTTGATTGACTGTGTTTTACTTTGATATCTGTTCTGATTACTCACTGTACTGTTCCGCAGATGTTGTATCACTCAGTATGTTAGCTTGGTGTGTATTCATTGTGGTGTGTTAGCTTGGTGTGATACTCATTGTGGTGTGTTACTGACAGTGATGGTCATCGGAGTTTGGGTCACTCAAGTGTGTTAGCTTGGTGTTTGTGTCACTCAAGTGTGTTAGCTTGGTGTGTTACTCATTGTGGTGTGTTACTGACAGTGATGGTAATCAGAGTTTGTGTCACTCAAGTGTGTTAGCTTGGTGTTTGTGTCACTCAAGTGTGTTAGCTTGGTGTTTGTGTTACTCAAGTGTGTTAGCTTGGTGTGTTACTCATTGTGGTGTGTTACTGACAGTGATGGTACTCGGAGTAAGCTTGGGCGATACCACGATATTATCGAATATCGCGATACTAGTTCTGAAACGATTACGATATCGGGTCACGTTTTTTTTAAATCGTGATATCGGTAAATCGCGATATCATTAAGTATCGTGATGTATTTCCTAGCCGAGACGATCTTGCAACAATAAATCTCCTTGTCGAGACGATAATTGCAACAATAAATCTCCTAGTTGAGACGATTTGCTGCAACAAAGAGTTGCAAGTCACAGACCGCAACCGCAAGATTCCCAAACAGATCCGACGGGGTTTAGTCTTTGAAAAAACCAACATCAAAGCCTTAGCGGTCAGGCGGTCTCACACAGACGGGTGTCATCACGTGCGTTATCACGTGCGTGTTGTGGACGTGCGAGTAGCGCGATCTAATTAGTTATGCACACATAAAGAACAGTCTGTCATGCGCAGTTAACACATTAAATGTGTGTAAGTAATAGGCCCAGGTTTTCATACCATAGGTTTAGAGTAAAACCCAAAGAATACATGATTGGAACGACAGTATAATCGATAAGTCATTCACAGCCACAACTCACACCGTGAGAATTGTTGAAGAATGACATCATCAAAAACTGATCGCGATAATATCGAATATCGCGATATATTCTCGACGATGTATCGTGGCTGGGAAAAAGGGATATCGCCCAAGCTTAACTCGGAGTTTGTGTCACTCAGAATGTTAACTTGGTATGTTCATTGTGGTATGTTACTCACTGAGATGGTGCTCAGATGTTCTGACACAGAGTCGCAGTGTGTTTACTTGGTGTTCTTCATTTTGGTGTTATTTACTGTGGTGTTGCGCATTAAATGGTACTTGTATTTTGTGTCACTCAGTATGTGAACTTGGTGTGTTACTCATTGTGGTGTTACTCACTGTAATGGTACTCAGATTTTGTGTCACTCAGTTTGTTACTTTGGTGTGTTATTCATTGTCGTCTGTTACTTGCTGTGGTGGTACTCGATTTGTGTCAATCAGTATATTAACTTGATGTGTTACTCATTGTGGTGTGCTACTGTGATTTACTCCATTTTGTGTCACTCACTTTGTTACTTTGGTGTGTTGCTCATGTCACGTGTTACTTGCTATGAAGGTGCTCCAATGTTTTGTCACAGTGTTTAAACTTTGTGTTACCCATTGTGTGTTATTCTCTGTGTTGAATTGTTCTTTGTGATGGTACTCAGATTTTGCATCACTCAGGTTATTTAATTGCTAACGTACTCATTGTGGTTTGTTACTATACTCAGATTTCTATTACTCATTGTGTTGACTTATATTTTTTGTCGTTTTGGTGTTTGCTACTCACTCTGCCTTTACTCGAATGTTTGTTTAAATGTTATCTCAGTGTGTTAGTTATTCTGGTGTGCTACTGTACTGTACCATCACTCAGTATTTGGCTCTCTCTCAATGTGTTGTGTTCCTCAGTGTGTTGGGTTACTTCATACTAAAGTCTTGTTTCAGAAATCAATTTTTTGAAAATTGTTAATTATGTCTTGGTCATTTCAGGGATTTGTTGCCAAACCTACCAAGAACCTTGATGGAACGATGAATCTCATGATTTGGGACTGCGGTGAGTACAGGGATGAGAAATTTTAGACTTTTTATCTGAATTAGGCCTTTTTATGTCTGCCTAAGGAAAAAAGTAGCTGTAATTTTTTGTCAGAAAGTGGCATCCCCTTAAAGTGATCCCTCTCCTGTTGCCTCGTAGGTTGTGTCGTAAAATTGGGTGTGATCCCTGGCTATATGGCAGTTGCAAGTTGAAAGGTTGTTGACTGGCAGCCGAACAAACACATTGACAAAATAAGGAGTCCGCCAACATTAGATTGGTAGCGTGGCAGCACGTTTAAATACGGAGGTCGCAGCGCAAATCCCGCCCTAGTCAATTGTTCTTTGTTCAACCCCCAAAATTGATAGAAACAAATCGCGCTGTTGATTGATTTTCTCCTAGCACTGAGAACACTGTTCCCAAAAGCCTCTTGCATTCTATACTTCCAGGAATTACCAGCAGCTGATTGAAATGCCATCATTTTAACAACATACCCCCTAAAATTTGGAACCTAGGTTCAGACCTTTTTAGCAGCAATGACTGTTGCCTCCCTGTGAGTAACCGAGTGATCTTCAGTTTTTAATTACTATCCCCGATCGAGGTCAGTAACTGAGTAATTGTGTTGTTTTTTACTACGACAATTGAATTTAAACTCAATAGACAATCTGTGCGGGCCGGGGTTTTTCCATGCAGCTTTGTATATATGTGCATGTTGGCAGCCTAACTACTAGGACAGAAATTGTGCTTGGCTTGAGATTGTTTTTACTGGCACTTTGCCAGCAGACCACTTGAAACCCTTTATAAGGTTAATAACCCTTAATAGTGGCCAGCTGGTCGACCCACATGTGTACTGTCACTCAAAGTAAACTCAAGAACTAAACTGACATTGTCATTTCCCCCCCCCCCCCCATCTCAACATAGTAGCTACAATTCGAAAACAAAACCAAGATAATATCTTTTGTATTACTTTTTTTATCAAGTAAATAAGATGAGACCCAATAAAAATATGGTTTAGAAAAAGGGCTATCATAGCAATAAAATATGTACATAATACGAATAAAATATAAATAAACTAACTCAACCAGGCTACATGTAGTCTATGTAGCCTGGTTTAGTTAGTCTATTTATATTTAATTCCTGTTTTTTTTGCTTGGTAGCCCTTTTTCTAAACCATATTTTTATTGTCATTGTTTACAGCAAAACCTTCAATATACTAAACTCAGGCATTGGATTTCTCAGGTTTTTCTTACAACCACCTTGAACATTACAACTTTCTTGAAAGAGTTGAAGCAGTCACCGAAGGGAGACAGAAGTAGTCCACACTGTGTCCAAACCTGTAGATTTGTATTTCTGCTGAATGCACATAGTCTGTAAACCTCCTGAATTGTAACATCTAGGAGGTTCCAGGTCTAGAATAAGGGGAACCCAGACCTGCAAGCCATGTATTTCAGGAACTTTCACGTTAGTTCAATCTCATCCCTGTAAACTTCAATGATGTACCACTTCGTCAGAAGTGTATTTGTACTAGGGGCCATTACCTAAATCCAAGTCTTTAGCTGTAGTTGGCTATAAATGGTAATAAGTTAAGTTTTGTGAAAAAGACTTACAGTGGAATTGCAGAGTTACAAGACCTTTGGGCTGTGGCCCAACTCGAGGCTTTGGCCCAAATTCATCGAGCTGTTCCAGCAGAAAATTTTGCTTAGAATTTTTCTGCTAAGCAGCACCAGTCAAAGACAGTATGTTGTGATGTGGTATTTTGCCGGTGACCTTATTCTGGTGAAGAACATTGTTTTAGATGCTAAAATGTTTAGCAGCTTTACAAAACTTGATCACTGTTCTTGGAAAAACAGCACTTTCTGTGTCACCCTAAAATATTAACCAGGGTTCTCCCCATGCATAAGCTAACTTCAAAATTTGGGTCCAGAATGCCCCCCCCCCCCCCCGCCCCCAGTTTCAAAAAAACCCTTGGAAGAACCATGTTAACAAATTTCAAAGACTCTACTTCAGGCCCGGGGTTATGAATCATCAGGCATTTGTAGAGCGCCATCAATCTAGTTGCCTATTCCGAGGCGCTTAGCAAAGTGAGGGAGAAGCTTAAGACAAAAAGATTACAGAATGAAACCATTTGCTCGATTGAGTCGGTTCAATTCTTTGCCCTCACAAGATTTTTAGATTGCCTGTTGAAGCAGCAATATTTTTGCACAGCGTGTAATGTTTTTAGGGGTCTGGCTATATTGTGCCTCATCAGGCTTCTGTTGTGCAATTTTCTCTCTCTGGACGGTATTTCACAAAAGATGATTCACCCAAGGCTGTGATGTGAAGTGGACAGGAACACATTCATTTAATGCTGGATTGATTTGAGGAATGTTCCATGTTGACTGTCATCTGTTTCAATAATTTCAAGGCAGAGTCGTGAACATTAAAGTACGAACCAGGCATGGAATTTCATCTTTGAGTCGACAAGACCATTTTCATTTTGCAAAGGGGCACTTCCATGGGAAAATCTTAAAGTCGATGGGAAACTTTTGAAAGGGGCGCCAAGGCCAAGACCAGGGGCAACAGAGGCCATGGCCTCCGTGTAATTCCAGGCCTGACGAACATGAAACAAGTACGTCAGTGTAAGGTTCAAATTCATAGGTCATTCCGGGGGTCTTTTGTGAGACATTTTCATTAGCCTGTGCGGCCCATGACATTTTGACTAATATCTTAAGAAGCCATGTTTTACACATTGAAGTACAAGGTTATATTTCAGCTGTTATTTTAAAGAGGGTTTACAAATAGCCTCAATAAATGTAAGTCTTTCTCTTATTCTACTATGTTCTAACCTCAACAAATTTTAAACTGTAAACTGAAAGGCTGCTCTCTTTTGTCAGTTACAAACGGAAAAATCTAAGAAAGTGAAGAATGCGTACTTTTAACTAAACTGATGTTTTCATTTTCTTATCCTGCAGCAATTCCTGGAAAGAAAGGGGTGAGTTTAGACAATCTTTTGTCATTTTAGGCAAGATTATTGTGGTTTTAAAGGAACATTACAGAATTGGTTTTTGCTAACAAAACAGTTGCTGGCAGTGTAAGCACTTTATGTAATCCACCATGAACATAAATTGACAACCTGTAGAAAGTTGAGATCGATCGGCCATCTGGGTCACGAGAAAATAGTGAAAAACCGATTACACATTTGCATGAAATCATATAGATTCAACAAATGAATAAAACGCTCACTGAGCGATAAACTCCAATCGGAAAATTAGTTTATTCATTTCTCATCAAATATGGCATTTCAGACAGAAATATTTCAAGGGATGTTTTCTACTATCATCATCATTAAGTTTGATGTAAATCTGTGATCAAAAAGTCTATTTTACAAGTTTTTTTCTAACCAATTCTGTAATGTTCTTTAAATCTGAGTGAAACAACTTGTTATACAATGGTAATGGATTGTGAATGTTTAATGGTCGAGAACCAATCACGTGATGTGCTATAAAGATGCATGTGCATGGCTCAGGGGAACATGAGTGATGTACCCCACAGGGTACGTTACCTTGTTCATGTTGATCCTGCCCACCAATGGTCGTTTCCAGCGCCTTGTACAATATTATAAATATCCCTGGGTTCGAAGTTGTAACTACACTGGTACCAGGTCAATTGATGTACGATCCTGTGCGATGTGCCGTAGGGAACAGTGAAGCAATATTCTGTCGTCTGCTTCCATAAATAAAATGAAACTACTTTTTCCCCCCCCCCTTTCAGACACTCTGGGAGAATGGTTTATACAAATTAAAAATGATCTTCAAAGATGACTACCCATCGTCACCACCAAAGTGTAAGTATAAAACCAAAGAAAAGGTGACTTGACTTACAAAACAAAGTTGAATTTACAAGTTCCTCTCGTATTTTTGGCTTCACGCATTAAACAAATGCTGTCTCACAGCAACTTCACTGTACAAGGCCAGTGGACACAGATGACAGTGTCATGCTTTGCTCCATTCACAGCAGGCCTAGTATTTGTTTTCCTTTTCATTTAGTCCATCTCATTCCAGTATTAATCTATCAATTTTCAACGGCATTTAATGGAAATCGACTACAAAAGAATCGACTGAGTACTGAACGACATCGTCAGCTGGCTTGCGGCAAGAGACTGCAAGTACCAAAAACGACAAAGCAACTCAAACAAAGACTATATTTTGCTATGAAATCAAAATCTTCTTTTTAAGTTCTGTTTGTACAAAATTCTTTAAAATAAAAATACCCGCAGCAATTTGTTCAATGTTTATTTGTTTTATTACACATCCAATAGCACAGTTAGGGTCAATAACAGGATGGATAGGGGGGGGGGGAAATTCCTAATTGTGATAAAACACATGCAATCAAGTGGGACTGAAAACCCAATCCACAATATGCAAGGCTCTGGTCTGAGATGGGATTCGAACCGTGGTCCACAGAGGTGAAAGATAGGGAAATAAACCACTGGTTCAACATGATGCCCTGAATCCAATTTCAATTTTTATATAATACAAATGATTTTTTTAAATTAACATTGAAACAAAATTTAAACTGGGGACAAGGATACCTATTCTAATAGAAAACCCCATTTGCCAATCGTGCTTGAACTTGTGTCACCATTATATAGATTTAATGATAATATGATTGTCAGTCGGGCAAAATTCTTAATTATTTACAAGTAACCGGAAACAGAGATCAAGTCTTTCTCTCAGGTTTTCTTTGTCAATTTGTTGAATTGATTTTACTTTCATAGTTTTCCTTTTTTAAGTTTTACTTTCCCAACACTAAGATATAATTCTTAATGCCATAAACTACTCTAAACTGTAGTATTTAAAGAAACAGAATTACTGGCACCTAAAACTCAATGTGGTTGGGACCAACTTGGTCCTAGAAGTTCAAATATGCGTGAGACTTGCACAGTGTGTTCCATGGGTACCAGTCCATCAAAATAGAAAACAAATATTGTACAATGTGTTTGATTGAAGTAAAAGATTTCATTTTTGTGAATACAGTGAATTCATGTTTAAGGATAGACATTCTCTCCTCTTCTTGTAGGTAAATTTGAGCCTCCATTGTTCCACCCTAACGTATACCCATCTGGTACAGTATGCTTGTCGATATTGGATGAAGAGAAAGACTGGAGGCCTGCAGTTACAATAAAACAGGTTAGATTGCTTCACAGTTTAGCCGCTCAAACCTGGGCCCAATTTCTTGGCTCTGCTTACCCCTGATTTCTGCGCTTTCTTGGCCCATAGAGTTCCTACGCTTTACTGTTAGCAATGCAATCTGTGGTTAGCAGTGCCATGAAATTTGGCCCTAGGGAGAGCTGACTTCCTGCTTCCAGAGGCTACCCTGCTCTTGCACTACCTTGGGTTGAACACCTTTATCTGAGATATCAAAGATCGTGGGCGTCCTCTTTTTTTTTGTACATGAGACTCAAGGCCAGCAACATATACTATTACAGGCATGATGTTTGGCTCTAGAGGATAGAGGAGGATTGAGGTCACTTGTTAGCCAGTGGGCCTTGGGAGAGAGGGTTTAAATGGGAGAATGTCATGCCTGTGTTAAAGGAACATTACAGAATTGGTTTTTGCTAACAAAACAGTTGTTGGCAGTGTAAGCACTTTATGTAATCCACCATATACATAAACTGACAAACCTGTAGAAGTTTGAGATCGATCGGCCATCTGGGTCACGAGAAAATAGTGAAAAACCGATTACACATTTGCATGAAATCATATAGATTCAACAAATAAACAAAATGCTCACTGAGCGATAAACTCCAATCGGAAAATTAGCTTATTCATTTCTCATCAAATATGGCATTTCAGACAGAAATATTTCAAGGGATGTTTTCTACTATCATCTTCATTAGACCGTGTAAGTTTTATGTAAATCTGTGATCAAAAAGTATATTTTACAAGTTTTTTTCTTACTGTAATGTTCCTTTAAACCAAAAGCAAGGGAATAAAGCAAATATTTCTAAGGCATGATTTAGTCCCTGGCCCCCCATGTGGAAGTCTTGACCGCACATCTATGCCCAATTTCATGGCTCTGTTTACCGTGAATGAAAAATTGGCTCTGGCGGAAGCATCATAACCTGTGCCTAATGAAACGTATTTCACAGGTCAGCAAGGTATTTTGCTTGCGCATGTGTGTACATCATGTTACTAAGCAGTCTTTGCTAAAACAGCTAGTGCAGAATTTGGGCGCTTACACTTTTAGCCTAAACAGGTGACCGCAAGTGCAGAATTTCAAGGTTAGCAGAGCTTACTCTTTTTCATTTACTCCAATGAGGGAAAGTTATTATAACTTATAATTCCTTCTAAGCGTTACATACTGTATCAACTCTGGAATTTGTTGTCTACTCTTGTAGATTCTCACAGGCATACAGGAATTGCTTACGGAGCCCAACATTAAAGATCCAGCACAAGCAGAAGCCTACACTGTATTTAGGTAAGTCACATAATCACTTGGGGGAAGTATTTCAAAACCATCAACACTTTGTTCTCAAAACTGAAAAATTTCAGCTAAGTCCATTGATAATAATAAGTAATTAAAAACTTTTACAGCGCACGTATATTGAAAATAAAATGTTGGTTTGTAAAAGGGTCGACTTCTTCGTAGATAATTTTGGTTGAAAGGAAATGCTGAAGAGAATTTGATTTTTTAGTCTCTCCACTCAAAAAAAAAAGTTCCTCTCTGAAATCTTGATTTAGTTCATTGCAATTGTTTCTTTTCTTATTTCACTCTGCAGTAACAACAGGACAGAATACAATAAGAAAATCAAAGAACAAGCGGACCGGTTTGCCCCTAAATCCTAAGCAAGATTTGTCGTCATGCCCTCATCTTGTTCTTTCGTTTCATCCATGCCATCGTGGCTCCTCGTCATCGTCATCATCACAGGGGCAAACTGCTGTAATTTGGTATAAATACAGAAGACTCTATTCCTGTAGTTAATCTAAAACCGATGGCCTGTTTAGTCGTCCAGGTGAACGTTTTATACAAAATCCAACCGTGCATGATTAAGAAAAGCGGACTTTTCTGTTTCAAATTGACGCCGTTATCAGTTATCACGAGAGAGGAAGTACTCATGGTCCATTCTCTGGCGAAAAAAAAAACAAACAAAATGACAACTTTTTGAAGTTTTTGTAAAAAGATATAATAAAAATTGTAAAAGAAAAAGTTAAAATATTTTAGCAGAGAGACTTTACGTACGAGTTAAGTTTCCTCATTTTTCTGCTGAATACAATTTCATCTTAAAAAAAAAAAATCTTGATTGCACATTTTCCAATGTTTCAAGACCGGAAAAAAAGAACAGTACACACTGTCTTGTTTTCCAAAGCTTTGTAAATAAAAGTACCCCACTGTTCACCATTAAGTTATGCCGAGTTGTACTACATGGTCAAGCTCACTGTGGGCCGAAATGGCAGCCCAGTAAGTTCTGCCGACTGGTGCTACTGCTACATGGTCAAGCTCACCGTGGGCTAAAATTATAGTCAAGCATGTGATAAACTGGTCAGTGTTCCCTGGTCAGTGCTCCTTTTACGGCTATTTATTAGCTTCTTATGAATTTCTTTTTGAAACACTGTCTAATCATTCATTTTCATCCTGTGTGGTTTTTAATGGTAGATGAACTATGCCAGCCTTGCTATTATGATATCATGAGTGCATCTACACAGTACACAGTCGACCCTCTTACTGTCTGACCATTCGATATCAACCAGGGTGGTTTTGAATGATAGATAAACTATGCCAGCCTGCAGTTTGATCTGTGGTGAAAACATCTACACAGTCAACCCTTGTACTGTCTGATCATTCACCAACTATCATCTTGGTTTTTGAATGATAGATACACTATGCCAGCCTGCATTATGATATGTGGTGAGTGCATCTATGTGTAAACACATGTACACATTTAGTTCTGTGTATAGCTGTGCCGCCATACACAACCCAGGCAGTTGAAGGGTTTTAAAGGGTTGGTCAACTGACAATATGCTGGGAATGTTAACAACCAAGGCAAGGCTGGTTAATCGCAGAAACTGGCTATGGTTTTGGTGTGGGGGTATACCATGTGAACTTGAATTTTTCAGATATGGTTCTTAGGAGACCTTGGAAGTCAATGTAAATACCATACCACACATGCTTAATGACTAGTTCTCAACAAATCTTCGCCGGGCAAATAACTGTTCAGAAAAAACTGTTTTGAAATTGTGCTCAGGTTTTCCACTGTTACTTTGGCTCTTTTTCCCAAAGCGTTTACTTGTGATTAAAAAAAGAAAGATTGTTAAATATTATAACGACATTACAAATCTGAACTAACTGAGACAATCTACTGCAGGGGTTTAAGCTGCCCATACCTTCCCCTTGCCCCCCTCCCCCCTTGACCCCCTCACCCTTGACCCCCTCCCCTTAACCCCTCCCCCCTTGACCCCCTCCGGCTCCCCCATGTTTACAAGGCAATTTGATCCCTTGCACTAGTTGAATGATCTGTTGGCTAGGGCTAAAATATAGGCACTCCGTGCATGATGTAAATCTCTTTCGTAAGGCCCATTTATGGATTCCTAGTTCACCAGAGATACTCGCCATAATGTGACTTTATAAATGCTACCGCGGACGTGGTAGTTTTCATGGAGGAAGTGAGGTGTTTGTAGTAATTGCAAGTGCTAGCTCATTATGTCTTAATTAAAATAGAACTAGTTATCCCACAAAATTGCTAATCTAATCCTATCTGGGCAACGTCATGCATGGGGCGCCTGGTGTATAGCGCCAGCCATTATCTATCTCAGAACGTGTCTGAATTTGCAGCTACGGCTACGGCTAGCTTGGCTGCGGCTTGATCGGCACGTCATCATGTGTTAACATACAAGACATCCTTAGCAACACCTGAAGCAACAGTCGTAGCTGTAGCCGTAGCCGCTATTTCGGATGCGGCCTCATATTTATGTAGAAACAGTATTGTATTTATGTTTGTTTTTGAGGTTTTTTTTGTGGAGGCTTGCACACTGCATTCAGACAGCACTGTTTGACACTGCAGAATGTTTAGTGTGAAATGTTTTAAAACGGTTCTTTTGAAAGTCGTTTCAGGCTCTGAAAAATTTATGTGAAATGAAAATAAGGTCAAACTTAAAGTCTTTATTACCTCGTGGTGTAGAAAATAAATGATTTGAATCTTAATTTGACATGTTTGAGCTCGTACCAAAACTCTTAACACATTTTTTTCCAGAGCCTAAAATGTTTTAATATTTATTAGACTGTATGATACTGCATTTCTATGAGTCACCTCATAATAACATAGAAGATAAAAGGAAAATACTTTCTGAATTACTTATGATGTAAAGAAATAGATGTTTGTACAAGTAATCACGCCAAAATATAATTTAGGTTTTTTTTTCTTTTTTTTGTAAATCTAATGAGGGCGTTGGACCTCCAAAGATGTCCAATCATTGTAAATGATTGAGAGCTTAATTCTCTCGTTGTTTAATCTGAGTTTGCGATACATTTTCTTCTGACATGGTGGGCTCTTGTGTTACTGCAATGGTTTGGACTGTTGGCTGTTGTGATGAATCCATAGCCATAAGCCAGAGCCGAAGCAGTCGTGATGAACTTATGGAAAGAGAGAAAACCATTTGATACCAGTGTAAAAATGTTTAAACAAGTCCCGCAACAATTGAGAAAAGATTCTTTGCATTTTATTGACTTAACAATAACCGTATTGAAACTGAGGCTACCCAGGAAATAGTTTGGTCCCATATTCACAATCATAGTCCTTTTGTCAGAATAGTGTACAGGAAACCATACAAAATTGTCCCAATTTGCAAAAAAGAAAGAAGATAATTGTCTGCCCGTGTCTGACATTTGTGATGCAATCAAGCTAAATGAGTCGTTTGTCGGTAAATGCATTATTGAATAACAGTCCAAAATAGGTCGACAGGGGTATACATTTCTATACATCTCTTGGTGTTTCGACTTCCATAACTTTTGAACCAAAGGTGGTTTCAACACGGGGTTTTCATAACCTTAAAGCTGAGATTGTACTTCTTTCAAATAGATAAAAAAAACAAAAATTGACAAGGGTCGACAAAAGACTCATTTAGCTTGATCGCATCACATTTAATACTGCAGCACAACAGATTTTATGTATGCAGGTCAACTCGTACCCAAATCAACTTGTACCCAAATATCAGTGACCAAGTCAACTCGTACCCAGGTCAACTCGTACCCAAGTCAATCTTTGCACCCAAGTCAACTGGTACCTTTGAGTGATCATTTATTTTATTAGAACAATTTTACTTGCTGATGGTGGAGACCTAGGTGTGGCATGACGATTTCACGTTATAATTGAAAGGTGAAAAAACATTATAATCTCCATTTTTAACATAACAAGTTTGATGGAAATTTGATGGACTAAGCCAACCATCGGTACGGTTTGATTTGGGTACGAGTTAATCTTGGTTTGAGTTGACTCGGGTACAAGTTGATTCGGATACGAGATGACTTGGGTATGAATTGACTTGGATACGAGATGACTCGAATTCCAATGGTTCCAAGCTGGCAGCGGCCTATGCTGCATCTTTGAATGACTCTCCATCTAGCAGATGGGACCTCAGCAATCGTGGTTTGCTTTTTTTCATCCTAACACTTCACCGAATGAATATCAGTTTAAGCGTTTAAAATTTAATTCTTTACCCTTTGCATGGACCAGCCTAAAATAAGGTTACAGCTGGCTTGGGTTGTTCATGAAAAGGTAAAATTGATGCTGAAGGTTTCTTGTGTCGAGATTATCATCTGTAAGTTGTGGCCTGAATTGTTTCAAGTTTGACTAGTTGCTCCTCCCCCTGCCTTTCACCTCCTTGGACTCCAGTTTCGAACCCCAGACTGGAACCTTGCATGTGGATTGGGTTTTTAGCCCCTACCTGATTGCGTAGGTTTTCCCCTAATTGGGGTTTTTCCTCCCACATCTGAACTGACATTTTTTCATCATATCCTCTTCACTAGTGTCTTAAGGCCCAAGGGTTACAGTGTAAGACACTTTTGAGGGCTCCTTGGTTTCATAACCAGAAAAATAAAACGGTAATAATAATATTAATTTTCAGTGATGTTCAGTTTTCAGTTCCGGAGTAGCTTTATCCTGTACTAAGATTGATCATGAATTCAATGATTTCTAATTGTTCCTCAACATGCATACAGTCATGAGATATTCAAAATATTTACTGTATTTATTCTTCTTAAAGTGTTTTCGTTCTTTTTTATAAAACTACAGCTAAGTGTTACTCAAAACGCCTCTCATTAAACAAGTTACAAGAGAGTGAAACTGTGTATATGTTATTCCATTTAAATATTTGTAGCATTCATAAATAACGTAGTCATTGTTTAGTTCATCTTATCATTTGAAATGTCGTCACAAGTCACATTACATGTAGTTATAAACCAGAAAACGTATGGAAGGGAGCTGGGTGTTCTCAATAAAATACACTTGCTTTTAAGAACTGAAACAAAATGAGGTTGTTTTTGGCTTGTTAATGTCATAATTATTTCAAAGAGGTGTGTTTTTTTCTCGGTTCTTTCCGTTTGACTGCTTCTGTTACACTCATTATTGAGATACAAAATACCTGTATGTAAGACCCAGTAACTGGGGCGCTGTACTCCCTTTTTAAAATTTTGACTTCTTCAGTCGTACATAGCTACAACTGAAGAGTTCAAAATTTAAAAAAGGGAGTACAGCGCCCTAGTTACTGGGTCTACCTCCATGGATGTGATTATTTTGTTGCTGTTTTGTTGTCATTTAGCATTCAAGAAAGACTGCTTGAGGTAAGTAACACTGCAACAGCTTGGTTAACTGCAATAACCTGGTTAATTAACACTTTTTCGCAGGAAAAAAGTTTTACTTCGGCTCTAAGGAGTTGGCTAAAAGGCAGTCAGTGACCTAATAATAGGGGGCACGAAAGTAAGGCACCTCTTATTTGGGATCAGTGTTATAACTTCGGATGTGCTAGGTGCGCACACGTGCATTTTTAAATGTGTGCGACGTGTATCGTCCTTCTTGCTCAGTGCGTGGACTGGCGAGCAGTTTGGGAATAGCGCACAAATAGGTGTACTGCGTTTGCGGGAGTCTCAGTCAGTGCGCATGGACTAGCTGGAGATTCGGACAGCGCGCTAGACAGCTACAGCAGCCAGCTGTTCTTTATTTTCGATCGCGCGTCCTAGCTGCCTGCACATCATTGTTGTTATTGGTATAGAGTGGACGGGTTAGATATTGTATTTCTCCACGCCTGAACTAAAAAGTTTTTAAGTACAATCAACCAATTTCGATCATGGAGAGTTGGTAAAGGCCATTTTGCTCGTTTTAAAATTTGGAAAATGGAGATCTAGTAATATTTTAATAATGGAATTAGGAATATTTAATCAGATTTATTGAGCGTCTCACGCTGATCCAGCTCAGATGCACTTCACAACAATAGATCTTCTTATCGTAGTTCTAAAATACAATCTACCCCTAAAGTAAAACTAAACAAGTACTGTACATACAGTGTCGGTGTTTAATCACACCATGAAGAGAAAGGACGATCACACTGTCCTTTGTCAGTGTCACTGTTGTTCCATATGGTATGCCCTCACTGTAGTACCATGGAGCTATAAACTAAGACCATTTATAGCTCCATGGTAGTACTGAACTAACTACTGTAGGACAGTCTCCTTTAAAATTCCACTTGTTTTTGCACTTGCACTGCAACGGAAGCAACCTGAGCCCAATTTCGAAGAGCTGCTTAATCACAAAAAGTAGCTAAGCGCAAAATATTTATGTTTACCAGAATAAGGTTACCAGCCAGCCAACACCATCACAAGTACAACTTATGACTGGACTGGTGTACCCTGCAGAAATTTGTAAGCAATATTTTTTGCTTAAGCAGCTCTATGAAATTGGGCCCCGGGTAAACCATGGTGGTAGGAATAGTGTAAAAACATGTACACTGTGTTGTTTTATGCCTGATGGTGGCAGGCATAAATCTTCCTACTATTAAGCTGATTTCAAATTGTTTTGCCAATGCCCAAGGCAATGGAGAAATCTTTAGAATAGACCTTATGCATTGACGTCATCCAGCCGTCATCTTAGAGGTAAAATTAAAATGATGACGAAACAATGGAAAACACACATCTTGCACGCGCGGCGCACAGCTAGAATCGGCCAATGAACCACCTTCTTTTGACCTCTAACCAGGGCGCCCTACTCAAATGACGTCATATGCATAAGGTCTATTGTGATTTTAAAAATGACCAGTGTCTATTAAAGCCTAACACCATGTCACGTGTAGATGTAGGTCAGCCCTTGTACTCTATAAAAAAATTCCTACTTTTTTCCAAGGACCAATATCATGCCTGTGGTGGTCATACTGTTTGTTTGTTCGTCGCAATGATTGTAACCCTTCTACGCTGGTACTCAGCAAAGTCCACTTCTGGATGTAAAGCTGAGTTGAGCCCTTGGCGGTAAGGACATAACCAAGACCTACAATGGTTGTAGCTAACTCTTCATAAACCCAGTGTGTATGTTAATTGTATCATGTGAATCTTTCTTATATAACCCTTTCTTTGTTATCTTGCTGGACTTTAGGAAGAAAAACTCATACGCTGTGGTGAAAACCTTTGATGGCATTGCAGTTGTTTCCACGACCTGGTTGGCCTCTTCCAATGTGAATAAACGTGTTTTGTATTCCTGTTGGTGGCCGAACTGTTCGTCTGTCAAGGAAGTGCGAAAGATGGCAAGGAAACAGGCACCGTGTGACCAGACTACTTGGAACCAATACCATTCTGTCAGGCTCTTAAACTTTTCAAGTAAGTCAGTGTTCTCCCTAGTCTTGGTTCAAGACCTTCCCTCGATCCACGGCTACAAGAGGGCGCCCTCTCACCTTAGTCCGTTATCACGGGAGTCCGCTATATCACAGGAGATAGCTCCTGTGAGAGCGGTTCTCAGGGTGATAGCAGTTCGTGATAGAAAGATCCCTCTGTCGGAAACTATATTGGTGAGGGAAATTAACAACAGGAGTAGAGCTTTCTAGTTAATAACAACAGGAGCGACTTGAACCAAGGCTATGTTCTCCATAAATGCCGGCTGGCTAGTTCAGTGTTGGAAAGCTTCCTAATTTCATTTGAAATATGGACTAGTAAAAAAGGTGACAGACTAATGAAAAATTACAAGCTGGCTGGTCCTGTAGTGGCCAGTCACTAAAAATGTTAAGGGCAAACCCCGGGTAAGTACTTATTTCGAAACTTAAAGGGAAATTACCTTTGAAATATGCTAAATTTCTTATTCTTAGAATAAGTTAACAACACATTAAAAAGAGACTTCCCTGCTCAAATAGTGCTGTTCTGATTGCAAGCAATCCCTCTGATGTAATTAAGGGTACTCCTTAGAATATTTCTAAATTTTTTGCTGTGAAAATTAAATTCGTTTTTTTTTCTCCATATATTTTAATTCTTAAGTAACCTGTATGAATGGTGAAAAAATATTTGTGTAATTCATGTTTTTTTTCCTTTTAAGATAGCTGGGAGGACATTTTAGAAATGAAGAGGAAAATTCAGAAGGACACGGATTTATCTCGGTAAATATTTTGTACCACTTTGCTATCTAAGATATAGGCCTAGCGCTATTAGAATTGGGTTGCAAACCTTGTGTGAATGGACCCTGTCTCAACATCAGGGACAAAATTTGAGATGTTTTGCACCAGGTGAACGACTGTTTCTGATGACAACATATTAGAGTAAAAGTATGTATGCGGCTTGCTTGTATGACATGTCAGATAATCCTTTATTTTGTGTGTATTTATTTATACGCTACAGTCCATGAATGATCTGAATGGAGAATAGATTTGGATCCATGGGTTGGCATGGGGTGTCGTGGCCAAGCGGTCTAGGTGTGGTGGACTCTAAGTTTTGTAACTTAAAGGATGTGGGTTCCAGTCCTGGCCTGGTCAGTCGGGACACTTGTGTCCTTCAGCAAGGCGCTTTATCATAATTGCTTCTCTCCACTCAGGAGGACAAATGGGTACGGGCGAGAACTGGGGAGTAACCTGCGGTGAACTGGCATCCTGTCCAGGGGGAATAGAAATATTCTCAGTCGTTGAATGCCAATGAAACCGGATATGAACACCGGCCTGACGAGCCATATTGGCCCAGTACAGACTTGACTGCTTTTCACAAATCATAAATTGGGCTGCTGTCAGGAATGAACTTTGTCAATTGATCCGTTGTTTTTGGCTTGGGTCTTGATGGCACGTCATTGTGGGCTTCAATACACTATATTCTATCATGTTCATTATCCATTCCTAGAAGCAAGCACAGTTGGGGTGACCGCGCCTTTTCAGTCGCGGCCCCGAGGATCTGGAACAGTCTTCCTTACAACATCAGGCAATCACCTACAATACCGACTTTCAAGACGTCACTTAAATCTCACCTGTTTAAAAGAGCTTACTGTACGGTGCCATGAGCAATAACCATTGGAATAGGGCGCCATATAAATGTTACGATTGATTGATTGATTGATGCCGGTTTTCCTTTTGTTCCCCCTTAGATATAGAAAGAGCACTTCGGATGAACTGGACCCAGGGAATGACAGAGAGGGTTGGTCTTCCATGGCCAATGTACCACGTGTGCCAGCCTCTCCTGTGCGGAACCAAAGCCAGTCAAGTATGAGGCCCATCGTCTGTAGTAGAAATACATACAAAAGCTCATTGACACATGCCATCAGGCCTCAAATTTCACCACGGCACCACAGCAATTGCTGTGGGTGCCCTTAAAAACCTTCAGTACAAATTCGAATTGTCCTCATTGGGTGCCCTTCATTTTGGGGAAACTGCCGTGCCCTTTTGAACACGAAGCTCGAGGCCTGTGCCATGCACAGGAAACATCAGTATCCACAACCAGCGATACCAAAGGCATCATCGTAAAGACCATGGTTTTTGGAAGCTTTCACATTGGAATTTTACTAAGGCATTTAAAGAACCTTTTTAACTGTCAAACGCCCCTGATTTTTATTTTGGTTGGTACTGCTATATATCGCAGACGTGTTGCTTCATACACAAACATCTGTTTGGCAAATTCATACCCCTTGTTATTCACAAATGTGCAGTGTTTATGGAAGTGATGTAAATATCATGTATTTGTGTGTGGAGGGTAGAATTGTGGTTGCAGCACTCTGTGTTCATTAACCCTCTTGCTGTCTGACCATTCAATACCATTCACTGTGGTTTTGAATGATAGATAAACTATGCCAGCCTGCAATATGATACCATGAGGGAATGCATGTACACAGTACACAGTTAGTTCTGTGCACAGTTGTGCCACCGTACACAACCTTGGCAGTCGAATGGTTTCAAATGGTTGGTCAACTCACTGGAAAATGTTGGCAAGAGTCACTGAGAGTAGGAGGGTTAATGCTCGAAATTTCTTCATGCGTTCTCTTTCAGGTTTTGAGTATATCGTGAAGCTGTTGAAGGAGAGTCTGTCAGAACTTAAAGAATTAAGGAAAAGAGTGGACCACAACACATTGCTCCTCGATGAGCTCCGCCAACAAGGAACTTACGCATCTCTAAGCCTGCAGGAAGATGCAGTCGATACTCACCTTGGAGTGGTTCTTCCAGTATCAACCGCTGAAGACTTGCAGGAGTTAGAGATGAAATTGGAAGATCAAGAATTTGTCAAAAGAATGGTAAGGAAGATACACCTTGTTCCAGTCCCTTGGCCAGCCTATGCATGCAGTGCATTGCAAAATACCATTTTGTTACTGTCAGTGTTCCAAGTAAATGGACTTGAAGTGGTCAACAACACCGCCAGTTCTTTTCAGAAACCGCCACAACTTGAGAGATTTATTTACATGCAACCTCGTCCCCAGGGTGTGTCGAGCAGTACGAGGTTGACCGCTCTCTCACCCTGGTATTGGATACGTATGCAAATTAGATTAGTCTGGCTGCTTTTCAAAATTCACATCTTCGTCGTGGTCTTGAGGTCCGGTACCAGATTTAATAGCCTGTTTGTACATTGGTTGCCGGCCGGCTGTTTTGACAAAGGTTAACATTGGTTTTGTCCAATCAGGGTCCAAGTAAGGAGTTTCCCTCCCAGGGTGTACTATTGTAAACATGGTTGGAAATAAATTAAACCATGGGGACGAGGTTGATTTACATGGTATTCTCATTATATTCCCACATTCAAAATTTCAAATCTCACTTAAAGGAACATTACAGAATTGGTAAGTACAAAACTTGTAAAATATACTTTTTGATCACAGATTTACATGAAACTTACAAGGTCTAATGATGATGATAGTAGAAAACATCCCTTGAAATATTTCTGTCTGAAATGCCATATTTGATGAGAAATGAATAAACTAATTTTCCGATTGGAGTTTATCGCTCAGTGAGCGTTTTATTCATTCATTTGTTGAACCTATATGATTTCATGCAAATGTGTAATCGGTTTTTCACTATTTTCTCGGGACCCAGATGGCCGATCGATCTCAAACTTCCACAGGTTTGTCAGTTTATGTATATGGTGGATTACATAAAGTGCTTACACTGCCAGCAACTGTTTTGTTAGCGAAAACCAATTCTGTAATGTTCCTTTAAAAGTAGGGCCATAGATGGGTAACTAATCCAAAAATAAATGGCGGTAAAAACTTACTTAGTGAGAAGCACTGCAGCTGTTGATAGTAGAAACTCTTTTGAGAAAGGATTCCCCTTGGAATTAGTTTGGTTTGGATCATTTTTCACTCAAAAACGTTTGAGTCTGGCCTTAGATTTATGAGGGTATGATGTCTGTTTTCGCAAATGCTGCAGGCCAGAGATCCGGTTGGTACCCGCTGTTACCTCGCTAAACATGAATGGATTCAACGTTCTTGTGAAAATATTGTGACAGTTAAATTCTGATGTTTTCTCAGCAAGTAGACACTGTAAGTCAGCTGAATCTTTCACATGTGACTTTGATTGTATCTTTCTTTATAATTTTGCCGATAAATCAGCATTACGTTGACAAAAACCAATCTATGACCCAACCTTTAATCTAAACTCTGATGAACATTCTTGTTCTCGTTTTTTCTTGTAGGAACTTAAGCTTGGTGTACTAGGTGGCAAGAACTTGGCTTGCACTGGAAAGTCGATACTGTCCAACCTCCTAGATCCAACTCTGGCGTGCCAGTATAACTGGACTGGTAGTAAGGGCAAGAAGAAATTCCAGTCCTTAGAAAATATTAACACAACTATTTGGGGTGAGTATTTTGTGAATGAGAATGCAGGCCTATTCCATATTTTGTGTTTATTCTGGTGAACATTGGTCTAGGCTTCTCCCCTTTAGAACCCTGCTGAATGTGCTGCCAATGGCCTTTCAGATGAGTCTGGTAAAGGCACTATTGACCCCTTGCATGATGCGGATCACACCTCGGCATAGTTCGTCTACCATTTCCACCATTTCGGGAGACAATTCCTTTGCGTACAATTTGACTCCCCCCAAATGGCCTCACCTTGAAGTGGCCGTCTGGCCTTGTGGCTTGGGCGATATCTCATTTTAAAAAATAAATAAATAAATAAAATATGGGCTTCAGTTTGAGCCAACAGTAGTATCTCATGAAGATGCCAGAGATTTCCCCATGATATGTGTAAGTTTCAACTCACAAAACTGTTTTTTGTTTAAATAATGCACTTTAAAAAAAAAGTAAATTTTCTGTGAACAGTGACATCCAAACTTTGATTTTGGGCATTCCAAGTTAATTTGATCTACCAGACCTTGATTATTGAACAGTGTGAGTGCAATTGCCAACCTCTGCACTTCTTAATCTTGTCCGAGGAGTGAAACAAAAACACTCAGAGAGCTGCTTAAGCAGAAAATATTGCTAAGCAGAAATCAGCAGGATACCAATCACAAATTGTACATGTGACGTTGGTAGTTTGGCCGGTAACCTTATTCTGGTAAGCATAATTTTGTTTTGCTTAGCTACTTTTTGTGCTTTAAGCAGCTCTATGAAATTGGGCCCATGACATGAACTACTGATGTGGCACTCGATTGCTCTGACCATGTCACAAAAATAAAAATCCATCCGTCCAATCCTGCCATCTGGTACACACATATGAATTGTCAGAGATACTTACACATGCTTAAATTAAACATCACATCAGATTTTAAAAAATCAAAGATATTGACAAAATAGGGAGACCGCCAACAGACGGCTAGATAGCTCAGTTGGTAGAGCACCGGCACGGTAATCCAGAGGTCGTTGGTTCAAATCCCGCTCTAGTCAATTTGTCTTTGTTCAGCCCCAAATTTTTGTTAATTGTGTTACAATTTTACCTTTTATTAGACTAAAATAATGTGAAGAGCTCTCCTCAATTACTTGAGGAACTGTCCTGATAACAAGGACTGTTATTTCACCTTTTGAAATTGTTTCGTGCCTGGAATAAGCCAGTTGCAAGTTAGATTTGAATAATGTCTGGTACAATTGACTTGCTTAGTCACAAATTACCGCTTAAATTTGAATTCCTCAGATGATAGAGACAATTGCTACATCAAACGGTTCGCGGCAAGCTTTTGCAAACCCTGGTACCAATTGTGCCAATGCCATACACATTCTTTCAGAATAGTGTGTGGGTGCTTGCCCCGAACAATGAGACATAGCAACTGCCAGTCTGAGGAATTCAGATTTAAGTGGTAAGTTGTGACTAAAGCAAGTCATTGTACACCAGACAGTATTGAAATGTAACTCACAAGTGGCTTATTGCCTGGGTATGTTCATGTACATGGACAACTTGAAGGGTCCTTAAAGTCAATTGATTGTAACAACTGAAATTCGGTTTTAAATGGCTTATTTTTTCATTTTAATACTTGATAGTTTAACCGATTTGCTTGCACCTACAGAGGCTATACGAAAAAATCCCAAAACAAGAGAAGCCACAAAAGATGACAGCAAGAGCTGCGTAATTTCCTATCTCTGCAATGCGAGGGATTTAAAAGGAGGTCGGAATAAAAGACGAGCGAATGGACGCGTGGTTAATGTGAAGCGGGAAGTCCAAGCAGAAGACGTTTACTGATGAGTGATGATTCTCATCTGGATCGTGAGGATGACCAAGGGGCGATGGAACATGATGACTGGGCCCAATTTCCTAGAGCTGCTTAAGCACAAAAAAGTAGCTAAGCACAAAATATTTATGCTTACCAGAATAAGGTTACCAGCCAAAATACCATATCACAAGTACAACTTATGACTGGTATCCAGCTATTTTTGCTTAGCAAAAATTGTCAAACAATAAAGCTACTTAAGCATAACAAGTAGCTGAGCACAAAAAAACATGCTTATAATCAGAGTAAGGTAACCAGCCATTGTGCCACATGTATCATCATTGAATGGTTTCCTGCTTATTTTTGCTTAGCAGAAAATTTGTGAGCAATGTTTCCTGCTACAGCTATTTGTAAGAAAAGCAGTCAAGCACAACCTCGTTCCCAGGGGTGATGGATCTCGTCACGCCATTTTTTCCAGCATGCCTAGCTCGCTCATAACCCCTGGAATTGCTTCATTAAAATGTGCCTGAATCTGGCACATTTTAATTAGGCCTGTGGCCGATCCACTCTACGCGCCCGCTCAAGTATGGTAACCCGCTAAATAAGGCCTAAAGTCAAAGAGCAACTGGTTCCCTTTCATTTTTCTTTGATCTTGTGATATGTCTAACTCTATGCAGTTTAGGGTGACTGTGTAAAAACATGATTCATTTGAAACGGAATCGCATCAAATACTTGCATTTCACACGTGCGTACTAAGCGTCCTACAAATACAAGTGTCATACAAGCGCTGTGCATGCAAAGTAGTCACGTTTGGGAGCCAATCAGCGTTGTCTTTCAGTCGTCCCTACCAGGGGTTAGTGACGAGAGATATCGATGGCACGCCGCCCATGGTAGCGAGGCTGTGTCAAGCATACACACTCGCTTCTACCTCCCATGATACTGTTAGCCATCATGATAATTAGCACACTCTTATAAGCGAGGCAGGTTTTTAGAACCAGGGCCCAATTTCATGAAGCTGCTTAATCAGAATATATTGCTCAACAATTTTCTGCCAAGCAAAAAAAAAAGCAGGATACCAGTCACAAATTGTACATGAGAAATGGCATTTTGGCCGGTAACCATAATTATACTGGTAAGCATAACTGTGTTGTGCTGAGCTGCTATGAAATTGGGCCCTGGTTATTTTAATAAGGAACTGTGTTCTATATAAGTGATGTGGTGATACTTAGATGACAGCCTGACTCTTACGTGGCATTGGCTAGTGGAATCGGATATTGAGACCCTGATTTTTTCAATGCATCTTTCCATCAGTTGCATAACCTTCTGGACTTTTAGGACTTCTGAAATCTGGACTTTTTAGATTAAAATTTACCAGAATTAAACTCTACACTTTCTAAGCTTCTATGCAGTGTATACTCAGTCTTTAAAACTGTTTTTCTATTTACACTCAGACAGTGTAATAAAAATAATAATAATAATAATACAACAGCATTTGTAAAGCGCACTTTATCTGTGTGACATTCAAAGGTGCTGGTCAAGAACACACCTGAACTTGACCGCCTTGGCAAAGATGTGGGCTTTCAGGATCCAGTACAATCGTCTTGTCCTCACTACTGTGGTTGTGACACCAGTATGCCCCTACTGGTGCATGTGACGCATGATCAGACGTGATACATGGTGGTTGTTCGGCAGGAGGGCTGGATGCTTTGATTCATACGACATTGATGATTCCTTTACTCGACCTCCCACTCTCACTGCTCAATCTGATTCTGCAAATGGACTCAGTGTTTTGAATTCTCCCCTGGCGAGACGGTCATGGAGGCTGTTCTGTGCATTCTTGATCCAATACTTTTCTGCCTCTTGGAGCTCCTGTGGTGACAGCGGACCACCTTTGGCTGTCAGTCCATTTTGTCGTTTAGCACAAAAGTTCCAGACAAATCTCAGAGTGTAGGCTGTCACTCTGATCAGCTTTCTCCAGGAGGAAACCTTGCTGCAATCAATGACCTCTGGTCTCATCTGTGTCAAAAATACATTTTGTGTCTTTCGTTGTTCTCTTTCTACCTCAGTTCGGTCTACGATGGAAGCATCTTGGGGCCAGTCTTCCTTGGGTTGATACAGGAAGTCTGGGCCATGTTGCCATCGCTCGGACAGTCGTTTGACGCATCATCGGCTACCTTGAACTCCCCTGGGATGTGTCTCCACTGCGATGGATCAGATAATACTCTGGATTTCCCCAACTCGATTGGACACAAATGGCTTGAAACCTCGTGCTGTGCTACGTATCCACGCCAATGCAATCGTGCTGTCAGAAAGAAAGATTGTCTTGTCTATCAGAAGTCTAGTTTCCTCGGTGTTGGTCGTGTACAGACGGGCAGCAACTACTGCTGCTTGTAGCTCCAGGCGGGGTATGGTCAGCTTTTTTCAAGGGTGCAACTCTTGACTTTGCAGCGATGAATCGGACATTGTATCTACCATCACTCCGCATCCATCTAGTGTAAGCACAAGCACCAAAGGCGTCTTCTGATGCGTCTGAGAAAATACAGAGTGTTGGATTTCCGACGGCACCAAAGGGGGTGAGTGATCTCTTGAAATGCACATTAGCTCCTCCATTTCTTCAAACAGTTGGATCCACACGGTTCGCTCGGCCAATGAGAGTTCTTGATCCAGTCGAGTCCCCTTTGCCAAAGTCTCTGCATACCAATTTTTGCTCGTATAAGGAATGGTTTGTAAATCCAATCGGGTCGAAAACTCCGGCAACTTGACTCGGGACACTTCGTTTCGTAAGTTTTATCTTGGGTCCTCCAGCTTCTGGAGACAAATATTTGTCTACGTCCAGGGTAGCTTTGTAGGACAGGTCGTCGTCTTTAGGGTTCCATACTGCCCCTAAAACTTTCTCTTGTGTCGGGTCCTGATTGGGTTTCAGCTCATGGCGATCATGGTTAGCAGGGTCTCCTGTTAGTGGCTTGTTGGACAGCCAGCCTTTCACCTTAAATCCTCCTTTGCTAAGTATGATGTCGAGGGCACTTGTCAACTTTAGTGCATCTTCTATTGTGGGGACAGAATCACAGATGTCATCCATTATAAGTGTTCTCCTCCAACACCCGCGCCGCCTCCGGAAACTTACTTTCTCCTTCTTCAGCTGTTTTTCTCAATGCTGTTTGTGCCATAGCCGTTGCAGGTTTGTCTCCGAATGTGAGGATGGTTTTGACGTAGACGTCTGGCTGTTGATCTTGTAACCAGGGTCTCGAGGTAAACCTGTGGCAAGGAAATATGAAGGCAATAGTTGGAGTCAATTTCTATCTTTCTGTTAAAACAATGCATTTATTAGTAAAAGTGCATTGACCTTAGACAGCGCCCCCGTAGTGCCCACTCTCTGCAGGCCACAGGATTAAAAAGTTTTGTTTGGGGCTATTGTTTACACACACAAAAGCAATACATTGGAAGGGTGGTAACAATCTGTCTTCATGTCTCTCCAAGGGAACCGGTGAACATGCTGATCTCTATCGGGTATTAGAATTCTGTGGTACATTTTTGAGATGTCACCGATGACAGCTATTTTATTCTCTCGAAATCTCAGGATCACCCCAAACAGGTTGTTCAGTAGATCAGGCCCTTTCATCCAGTAGTCATTTAAACGATGCCCTTGATAAGTTGCCGATGTATTGAACACTATGCGTAGTGGGGTGCTTTTACTGTCCGGCTTTAGGACTGCATGGTGAGCGATATAGTGGACTGGACCAGTGTAGGACTGCAACTCCTCTTCAGTTAGCTTTCTGGCAAACTGCATCGCTGTCATCTCTTGTATCTGTTTCTCGTAGGCACTGGCATGATCAGCATTCTTCATAAGTCGGCGCTCTGTCGATTCTAGTTTTCGTTCTGCTTGTATTTTATTATTTGGAAGTAGATTTGGTTCTCGTTTCCACGGGTATGTCATGATTCACTGGTTGCCAATCTTGGTACAGTTTTGCTACATGACTCTCGCCTCCTCCACTGCAGCAAGGCTCATTTGTTGTGATTTACAGCTGCATGTGTTTGGTCTAACTCCCATGGCTTCAGTTGTCCAGAAGTCTGTTAAGTCGGCTGGTGTCGACAACTTCACATGCAATACTCGGTTCGTTTGCATTGGTTCCTCAGGGATTGCTCCGAAAATCACCCAACCCTGTGGTGATTGACGAGCAACTAGATTTCCAGCCTCTAATGAAACGAGATCCAAATCTACTTCCAAATAATAAAATACAAGCAGAACGAAAACTAGAATCATACAGCCAACACTTAAAACTGGGTGAAAACTTTCGGTCAGCGGGCTTCTTGACGTAGTTAACTGCTATCTGTGTGACGTGCAGAAGTCTGGTTTCTCTGGGGCTATTGCTGTCATGCGCGTCTTCATTTCTGACGTCATCCACTCCATCATATTTTGTAGAGTAGTTTCTTTCTTTTCTCCTTAAAGGACTCGAAACCAGACTTTTCGATCATCTGCGGCCAGTTTCCTCTCTATCAGTGCAAGCATTAATAGTTGTTATCCATATCGTGGGGGCGGCCAACTTCTTTCAAAACATTGTGACTCCTCTTGATTAGGTGCACCAATTCACAGAATCTGCTATCTTCTTCATCCTGGAGAGCTTTAAATTTTGTGATGTCTTGAGTGATGATGTCGGCCACAAATCTTGGGTCCCCCATAGATGGAATTTAGATATTCCCATGCCGCGTCATAATCTGAACCCAACCCCTGTATGAGGTCAAGGGGTTTGCCATGCAGACAGGTGCGTAAAATAGCTATCACATCTCTCTTTCTCTTACTGTATCGTTGGTCTATCATGTGGCAGAAATCAGACTTAAAGGTGAAGTACTCACGTACATCTTTAGAAAACTTTGGCATTTTCGGCCTTTTCCAATCCGACTGCGGATGAAGAAAGACTGGTCGGAATATATTTCGCCAGCGGGGTGTCGGGTTTTTCAGACGTCACAGTGACTGCTGTATCGAGGACAGATATGACGGGATTCTCAGATGGGAATGCATTTGCAGATGGGACAGGATTCACCAATGGGACAGCATTCACAGATGGGACAGGGTTCACAAATGGGACAGCATTCACAGATGGGACAGGGTTCACAAATGGGACAGCATTCACAGATGGGACAGGGTTCACAAATGAGACAGCATTCACAGATGGGACAGGGTTCACAAATGGGACAGCATTCACAGATGGGACAGGGTTCACAAATGGGACCGACTGTGCAGATGGGACAGGATTCGCAGAGATCTGGTTAGCATCTTCAGGATTGGCCGTAATCTTGTCATCGTGGGTTGCATTTTCTGGGTTAGCAATTGATGGAGACAGGTACATCAGCAGAGTGGTGAAGAGCACTGGAGAGCTGTTGATATTATAAAACATTGTTAGAAACGACCCCCTTTGAAGTTATGTGGTTTTTGAGAAAGAGGTTATTTTTTCACCTAAAAAATTTGAATCTGAGAAAGGCTTCAGGCATGGAGCCTTTTAACGCATCTGAAAGCATGTGATTCTACGCAACAAGGTTGTTTTTGCTTTTATTGTTTTCTTGCAACTTCGATGTCCAATTGAGCCCCAATTTTCTCAGGTTTGTTATTTTATGCAAGTGTTGAGATACACCAAGTGAGGATACTGGTCTTTGACGATTACCAAAAAGTGTACTCTGCCTTTAAAAAGTTTATTTCATTTTGTTTGTACTTTGAAGAACACTCCCTGTCACTTATTTCTTTGTATCTGGGGCAGTTTGTCCTCACACATCAGGAATTCTATTTTTACTGGACTCATTAAAGGCAAAGTATACCTTTGGTTTTTGGAACCGTTCGATTGTTTTAATCCTATGTTAATGTAGATATATACAATAAAACTAACCTGTGAAAATTTTGTTTCAATTAATACATTTTTAGAGTGATTACCAATCGTATACCTGCCCTTTAAGTTTTTTTCCAATAACTTGTCTAGTTACTTTCATGACTTATACTCGTTATGAAAGATTTGTCTTCTTTGGATTATCTGGTCTTTTTATTTAACTTTCCTCTATAGTTCCCATTTAGAAAAGTTGCATGTTTCATTTTCATTTTGTGTTTCATGTTTTTAATACTTTTTTGATGTTTATTTAAGTACTGATTGATTGATTGATTTGTTTGTTGATTTATTGATATGTTTCTTTATGTATTTAAATGTTTATTTATTTGTTTGTTTAACTAATTATTTAGTTTTACATATTTTTCTCCCTCCCTGCCATATTGTCCTACCAAAAATAACTTATTTGTTTATTAGTGTTTTTATTTATCTATCTTTTATTAAATTATTGACTATTTATGTTTTCAAAAATGTCACAATGTTTGAGTACACTTTTGTTAAGGCCGGCCAGGTTGAAGTGCCCCCAACCCCCTTAATTGTGTGTGTTTGTAAACATACTAGTTGTATATTGTATTGTTGTTTTTGAGAATTGGCTGAATAAATTCATGATAATAAATAATTAATAAATAAAATAATTCCTGATAAACACCATCTTTACAGGCAACCTGGGTTTTAGCTTTGAGCTACGTCAAGCATTCAAATTTTTGAATTCAGCTAATACCAAGTGGTTCACTACCAATCATGCAATTAGTTCACCTTTTAATGAACACCTGTCAGTCAATAACATTATTTTAAAGTTGATCATGCAGATTATACCGCTACAGAAAATACATATTTAATTGCTACACAAAATTCACCCTATTTGTAGGTCCATAATAATAGGTGTAGGCCCAAAAGGGTAGAAGTAAAAAAGTAAAAATGCATGGTAAACTATGGCTATTGTTTTTGCCAATACTGTATTTTCAGGGCATGCCTCAGATTGGTAAAAATGATTATGAAAGTATGGTTGCTCCTTTTAAACAACGGGGGACATAAAAGAGCAAAGCAAAGTGCACATTGCTTGAAACAGCTTGGGTTAACAGCACGGCCTTTGCGCTCTCCCAACCTAAATGAAGTCAGAAAATACACAATAAATAAATAATGGTTTCATACATCGAGAGCCTCCCAAATTATTTATTTACCCCCCCCCCTTCCAACATGTCTGTATCTCTTACTATTACGCCCAACTTCGGCCTAAAGCTACCAAACTTGGAACCGTGGTCTATTAAATATAGAACCAATGTGGCCTTCTACATGCTTTACCTAAGTGTGATTCATTCAAATGAAAGTAGAACCTCAACTCCGGTAGAAATGTTATCACGTAACACGCTGAACACCCCAAAGGTAAAAGTTATTAAAAAACAATTATTGCAATAATAAGTTGTAAGGCTGGTATGTTTTCTTTCAAACTCAAATTGAAGCTCTATAAATTTTGAAGATTTATATGGATCTGATTTCCTGTAAAAGTGAGTTTGTTTCTCTGTTTTAGGCACATGGAGGCTTTTTAGTTTTTCACCCCACAGAACGCCAAAGGCTCAGAGCCAGGGGGCTTCTCCCCTGAACCCCCACGGGCTTCGCCCCAGCTGGACCATACCAGGGGCCGTAAGGCCTGCCCCTGAACCCCACCCACCCCCCCCCCTCTAAGACAAAATCCTGGTTGCGCGGTGCGCCGTTGCGCCCCCGGTTTAAAAAATCCTGGATCTGGTATGGCAGGAAATTGCGTCTTCTCCCCCCCCCCTATACGGCGAACAAATTTCTTCTGATAGCGCCCTCTTTTGAATCAACCTCCTTCACCCCATGCCGATAGTTTCTCATTATTGGGGGGAGGGGGGGGGAGCAGAATTCCCTGTGACACCGGCCTGGCCATGCTTTCCCTTTGAGGTTGAGGGCATATAATACCTGTATCTGGATTTTTTTTTTTCGAATGTCAAGCAAGGAAACCACAAATCTGTTTTTTGTTTCGCCAGGGGCACCTATAGGGACTGACAAATTATGTCTCCACCCCCCCCCCCCACCCGGCCCCACGCCGCTGCCTGGCAACTGATTTAATTTACAAGGCACTAATTTCAAAGAAGTGACCGACCACTGGTGATGATTTTAGTACTGATACTACAGGGGACAGGGGAGGTATACATCATAGGTGAACGAATAAAATTCTTTGAAAATCAAGTATAGGCTACAAATTATATTTAGTTTTATTTTATTTTATTTTAATTCTCTGGACAATACAATACAAGCAGAGGCCGTCCAGGGAAGGGCAAAAGTCAAAAAACTGTCATCAAAAAAGATGTGCCCTCCCAGACCTTGCTCATTAAGAATAACAATTCATAAAGTACACACATCTAAAAATGGTAGTAAAAAGTAAACAAAAGATGGCAAGCAAAAGAAGAATTAAAATGTAAATATACAAAAACCACCGTAACTAAGTGGAGGTGAAATATTCGGTAAACACGCCATTCGCAGGATACAAATGACCCTTGGGCTTCACCCTTGGCCCACTCAAACCCATGAACGACGCACACTTTGGGCATTACCCTGTACTAAAAAACCAAAACATAGTATACAAAAGAAAAAAATCAGGGCCCGATTGAAGCACATTAATAAAGACGAAAAACATAAAGTAAAAAAAGCCAGACAAAATTAACTTGGCTTCCTAAATCATCTCTCAAGATGGAATCTTTGATTTTCTGGAAGGGAATTTTTGCGTCTACTGTGTTGCTTTGCTCACTTTATGTACCATTCTTTTTCTAGAAAATAGATTTAGCTGTTGTAAACTGCTTACGAACCAAAAGGACATAGTATGAGCATGGAGGAAGAAAATTAATTCTTCCTCCATGGTATATGAGCATGGAGGTAGCCATGGTATGAGATTCCCGAATTTATATCCCTAAACTCGCTACAGATATTCATTCCTACACGCTTGCATCGTGGGGCAAACCATGGAGCAATAAACTATAAGTTTTCCTGACCTTCGTTTCGTCATCCTAGCTCTATTGGTTTCAGTTACTCATTGTTCGTTTTTTTTTTTTAAGTTTCCTTTTGGGGGGCGGCACCCTCCCTTGTAGAATTCCTGTATTGCTGATGTGGCTTTATGCTTTATGCAGGTCCTTTCTCTATGCTTTATGGAACTAAAGGACCTTGACTCATGGAGGAATTTCCTCATGCTTGTCCTTGCTCTATGTTCTAATGATCCTTGACCCTGTGAAGACTTTAAAAAAAGGCACACCGAAGATAATGATATTGTTATCCCGGCCAAAAACGTTCGTCTCGTCCTTCGAAATCAGTTCATTATTTTCAATAAACAAACCACCACACGTATTATACGCGCGGTGGCGGTGGGCGAGTCTATTTTAGTAGGCCTTATAATTCGTCAAAATAACTGGTACCCACTGCATGCCTTTAGACGTAGTTTGAGTGTAAATCCCGATTACCACTCAATTTTTCACGCTGCCGCCACGTCAACTTACGGCCATTTTCGAAGCAACCCGACCGACTACGTGTGCACGGCCTCCGAAATCAGCGTAAAAATGAATGCTTTTCGGCTAATAGGTGATCTTTCTCACTTGCTGGCAATCTTAATTCTTCTCTGGAAAATATGGAAGACCAGGTCGTGTTCAGGTAAGAGTCATACCATTTTATTAATCGAAAATGTTGTTAGCTTTTGATTTTGTTTATTACTGCCACGACACCCCGGCGGCCACGTTGACACAGAACGCAACACCACCACCGACACTTGGTCACTTTTTGCGGCACGGGCATGCTGGATCGGACTGGTCACTGGTTTGGCAAATTATGAAAACATGTTATAAAAAAGTGTTAGTGGACAGTGTTGGAGCTAAATATGCATTAATTAAAAGACAAATTTCACATTATTTTGAACGCTGACAAACATTTGGCCCGTGGTGTGTGTTGTTTGACTTCTCACTCTCACTCTACAGTACTACTCAGTCTTGTTTGGGTTTTCAAATTTATTTTTTTGTTTTTGTATTGAGTTGAGTCAACTCGTCCTTTTTATAATTTCTAAAGACCCTACCTACACATGCTACAAAAATATTACGTACCTACTAAAGTACTATACTATAGACACTGAACTGTGAACAAGTCCTTTCTATCTACACTATTTTTGTAATGGATAAATGGATGTTGGACTTTATTTCCCATTTTTGTCTTGAGAACATTCCATCTTGAGAATTGGTTTCATTGGTAGCAAAATAATGATAAATCATTGACCCTTTAAAAAAGAACATTCAAGCGGGCATTTCATTATGCAGAACTCTTCAGACTTGTGCACTCATGGCCAAAGGAACTAAAAATTGGTGTTTGGCATGGCGAGTCTCGAGTTGCACTTTCAATACACTAAAGTTTTGAGTGTAACACTCGGTAAACAGTTACGAGTGTTACACTCAAAATGGCTTAGTTAGATACACTTGTCTTGATTTTGATCCTTTCGTAATAATCCAAACAATACTTCGTGCATTACTTGTATTTTTCAATATTCCGTGTATGAAAATACCTACTTTTAATGGGAGAGGGGATACCTTTGGTGATTACTCCAAAAATTTAAGCTTGATTGGGAAGAATGCACTTCCAAGGAATGTGGTCTCAGGTACGACGTACAGGGAATACAAAAATGTTCAATCTCAGAAACATTTCATGCAGGAAATGTTTCTCAATGAAATGTTTTTCAGATTGTGTATTCCAATTACGGATTACCCTTACTGCGTGATATCTCAAAAATGCTGCCACCTTTTCAATTTCATATGAAATTTTCACTGATTAGTTTTATTGTAAATATCTACATTTATATAGGATTTAAACAATCAAAGGGCTCCAAAATGTTATACTTTAGGCCAGGAATTTCGTTTTTTAAGAGGGCAAGGCCATTTTCATTGTGCAAAGGGCACTTCTCTTGGAAAATAGGAAAGTCTATGGGAAACTTTTGGAAGGGGTAGAAGGCCAGAACCAGGGCAACAGAGGCCATGGCAAACGTGACCTTTGTGTAATTCCAGGCCTGATACTTAGCCTTTGAATGTGAGGATACATTAAATTGTGTACATTAAATTATTCTTTATATTTTGTTCTTCTTTCCTACACCTGTTTTTTTTAGGAATCTCTGGAAAGAGCCAGATCCTCTTTGCACTTGTCTTCACATCACGGTATCTAGATCTCTTCACCAATTTCATCTCGCCATATAACACATTCATGAAAGTCATCTACATTCTGTGCGCCTACGCCACCGTATATTTAATCTACATCAAGTTCAAGGCCACCTATGACAGCAACCATGACACGTTCAGGATGGAGTTTCTGGTGGTGCCTGTGGGTGGGTTGGCGTTCCTCGTCAATCATGATTTCACTCCTCTTGAGGTAGGTTCTTTACCACGGAAGGCTTGTGTACTCGCCAATATTTTCTGTGCCAGAAATCGGATGACGTGTAAGATAGTTTCTTCTTGCACTGGGAAAACCGGATTGTTAACACAACCTGACATTCCGTTTAGTATTGTGCACAGTTTATGCACTCACCATGCAATGCTGTGTTTCCATCAAGAGTTTTTACATATGTATGGTTGTACAGGTGTGCAACTTTTTAAAAAGTAATAGTTACTTCCGATTTAAATGTTATTTCCCATCATTCCTTTCAGATTTTTCTCCAACAACTTAAGGAGGCTTTTCGAGCAGCAGAATGAGATTTAGAGCCTGTATTTTGTTGAATGAATTCATCTAATATTTAGTGTCTTGGTTTTGCTGATGCAATGTGCTGTATACCCAAACAGCCAGGAGGTGACTAACATAAGGGGTACCCAAACCCACAGCTCATTTTAAGGCATTTTTGTGTGTTGTGAATAACACAATCTGTATTACTAACTTCCTTAATGGACTGCTTATTCAGATTCAAAATAGTTTATCTCTTATTGTGACATCTTTTCAGGAATGCGTTTAAATGGATACAGTTGATGATGTATGTAAAGGGAGCCTGACTGGATATACATTTTACACTATTAACCCCACTATTCTTTCCTTTGTGCAAATGAGGACAAATTTTTTCTGCTGAATGAGCCATGTGGCTTCTTAAGTAAACGTTCTGATGCACTTATTATTTTTTTACAAGTTAAAAGTATGAAGTAATTAACGACAAGGGAAACTGACTGGGTTAAATTTTAATTAATTTTGGGTTGAACAAAGAAAAAATGGCTAGAGCAGGATTTGAATCTGCGACCTCCAGATTAACGAGCCGGCACTGAAGGTCTAATTGTTTTTACTGTCGGCTCCGTTTAACCATTTAGGAAATTTTGAAACAGATTTCTTTGATTAACCACACCAAACTCATCAAAATCCAACCCCTGCATGTCTTGTTTGACTCTGTTGGATTGAGGACTGCGCTTGTAGTTTAGTTTGAGTGCACTATGCACAGGATCAGGCATAACACCATGATCGGAGTCCAACAGTTTGTTTGTTGAGTAACTATTTGGCGTTGAAATGAAGAAAGGTCCCAATAAATGAATCTAAAGAGTTGGGGGTTTTTAATAAATGGGAAGATCTGCTCCCTTATTGATATATACTTGTGATTAGTCAATAAGCGTTTGTCGTGGTCATAGCGCTTGCAAGACTGCTGGCTCCTGGTTAGGCCGTAGTCTAGAGAGCAGAAGTCTCCTGGGAGCAGCAGTATAGACCCAGCCTCGCTACCATGGGCAGCGCGCAGTATCGATACCTCTCGTCACTAACCCCTGGTAGACAAGAGATGTACTAAAAAGCAACGCTGATTGGCTCTCAACAGTGACTACTTTGCGTGCACTCTTGTTTGAAAAATCTGAGCACTTGTATTGCGCTTGTAGGACGCTTAGTACGCGCGTGTGAAAATGCAAGTATTCCAGTAGACGCGATTCCATTTCAAATGAATCATGTTTTTTCCACGGTCACCCTAAACTGCATAGAGTTAGACATATCACAAGATCAAAGACGAATGAGAGAGGACCAGTACACAGTAACTCCTCATTACCCAAAATGAGCCGTAGTGTCAATGTGTTTTAGTTTTTGTCTGTTTTCTGTTGATGGTTTGCGATCCTCAGCTGACTCGTCGAACCAATTCTCCAGGACTCTGACATCTGCTGCAGTGAAATCATTTTTCTTTGTTGCTCCTCAATTATGGAACAGTCTAAGCGCAACCTGCTTCTCCACGAGTGTTCAAGAAACAACTTGAGTCCCACCTACGTGTATTTCCACAATAACATGTTGGCATGAAGTAGTCGATTACTTTTTTGGTTTTACCTTTCACGTTGTTAACACGAATACCAGTACTCCGAGTTTGTGAAAAAATCCAGACATATTACTCAGGTGGGATTTGAGTATACAGTGCTTTACACACATCGGTGAAAGGGTAAAACAAAATAATATTCTTTATCCCTGGGCAATTTAACAGATCTATTAGTCATTACTTGTTCTCATTTTTTTGCATTATGCATCTTTTGTTGTTGATATTTTCAATGGTGCTATAGACCGTAACCTTAAACGAAAAGAGTGACCTTGTACATTCTAGGGCATGTTGGGGCAGGCACGATACTACACTGGCCATATGGGAAATTTTACATAATTTCCACATAAATTCAGGAGCTATAAAAATAACAGCTGTACAAGGTTTAAGATTTGCTACCTTTCTTCAGATCAAAAGTTGATAAAAAATCAGACATGCAATCTCCATAAAATGTCGGGTTTAATGTGTTCTTTCGCAGAGCTGTGCACAAACGTGCCTGCTGGAAGTCCAGGCTCTGTGGCTCTTTTGTCAACATGTGATGTCACAGGTTACATAGTCTACAGAAGGGCCCCCTTTGTGTAGTCTTAAATACAATAACTCCTTGGTGTTATTTATATTACATAAAAATAATGTGTATTATAATGAGAAGGAATTTACCAAAGGTGAAACTCCACACTTCACCCCTTTTCAATAACACTTGTTTTCGCCTCCTCCTCCAATCAGATCCTGTGGACCTTTTCCATCTACCTGGAGTCTGTCGCCATCTTACCACAGCTCTTTATGATCAGCAAGACCGGTGAAGCCGAGTCCATCACCAGCCATTATCTCTTTGCCCTTGGAGCTTACCGAGCTCTCTACATCATCAACTGGGTCTACCGCTTCTACTTTGAGGGTTTCTTTGACCTGATTGCCATCGTGGCTGGCTGTGTGCAGACGATACTGTATTGCGACTTTTTCTATCTATACATCACTAAAGGTAGGTTAGAGTACTCACAAGTCTGTCGGCTTTGCTTTTCAGGCAGTTGGCTCAGTACTACCACGGTGGAAGCTGACAAGTTGCTCGAAACATTAAAGATCTGCCCATCCACGTTGTTCATGCCTTACTCTGCGGTGAAGCCTTAAAAGAGCCGCACAGGGGCTGTTAAAAAGTTTGGGGGAATCTTTTCATATTTGTTACCACTTAATACAAAACTGCCCTTTCACTGATGCTCTGCTGTGTGCATAGTGCCCTCTTTAGTCGGTGTCCAAATCTTCCTGCAGTCATATTGCAGTTGTATTTTGTGCTGCTGAAAAAAAAAACGGGGATGTCACACAGAATTTCCACAACGTATCCTGCATATTTAGGATTATACATTATGCCACTCTACGTCAGTCACACCAGCTGTGTAATTGTTTTCAGAGCCGCTTTTGATGGACAATGAAAAAGAAAGCGGGTACGAGTTGGACCTATAGCAGCCATTGCTTCATGGGGGAAACCCAACCAATCATTTGAGAAATTTTGATTTAAAGTAAGCTGATATCCCTGTGTGCACATCTAAATGTGTTCTTCCTGCCACCTAGTACTATCTTTAGCGGTCATATCATGTGTTGTTGATGATTCATATCTTATCTGAGCAGGGTTCTGCCCACAGTGGTTGGTGCCGGAAAAGCCCACCCACCACTGGCAGAATTTTCTCTGTTTCCGATCAATTTTTTACGGTCTCTGACGAAAAAATCAATTCTAAAATACGTAACATCATTTTTTGACTTTAGCACACCGAAAAAACACACAGAAGAAAGCTGGCAACCATCTTGAAAAATAGCAGGCCAGTTGTCTTGAAAAATGTAATGTGCGGCCATTAAAAAAAAAGAAAAAAAAAAGGGCCGCCTCCTCCTTTTTTTCATAAAGGCAGGACGCTAAACATGTTTAAAAAAAAATTTTTGTTTGTCTAACTGTTGCTTGCCATCTTATAACATACAACACCCCTTGCATAGGCTGTCATGAGGTCAAACAATGGAAACGTCCAGTTGTACGTAAAACTCTTGGACAGTATCTGAATTGGCCGCTACAACTACTGCTACGACTGTTTCTAAGGGTGTTGCTAAGGACAGACTGTACTTCAACGCATGATGAGGCGGAAATCTAGCCCTAGCTGTAGCCACCAATTCAGATTCGGCCTTAACCAATTAAGACTCGGGCCTTAACCAATAATACCTGTAGGCTGTTCTTTGACCTGTGAGGGAGCTGTTTGACCTCTTGACGTCGTAAGCGTGGTCGCTTCTTCGTTTGCCACATTTCATGACGGCACTAATCCTGCTCTTGCTGTAAACCACATCAATCACCAGCAACTTCTAAGCATTGCAGGAGCTGTAACAGTTTACAAATAATACTGCTCGCACTTAAATTCAGTAGGGTGATCTTAACAAAGAGTTATTCCTGTGTGCTTTAAAATACCAAACTGTCTTACTTTTTTTTGAGAAAAGAAGGGAAAGATATTTTTTTGGATAATACATTGCAATGTTGACATTGTTATATTGCATTAAAAACTGTAAATGAACAGACGTTTCACTTGGAAGGTGTCCTAATAAAATGGAGGACCTTTTTAATTTTGGATTTCATGAACCTTATAAAAATCAAAGTTTGTTGTTTCAAAAGAAAGCATTTTAGCTAATACCTGTCTCATAAGTAGATGAAATTTAGTAACGTGTAACCTTTCTATCATTTAGCGTGGTAACAGCATATATACATGTATGCTGCAACGAAAGCTGCAGACATGTTAGAATATGGCCACGAACCTGTCCATTAAGTCGATTGTAGCTGCAGTGATGTGGTTACCCTTACTTTGCATTCTGCGAACATGGTTGTTTCTTCATTAACTTACAAGCGAGACACTGGTCATTATAAATTTGTGTTTTGTGTAGTTGTATGTGTATAACAAAATGCAATACAGAGATGGCAATCCCTTGTGATGTGCGATTTACCATGGCTACCGGCTACCACCTGCTGCGGTGTTTTTTTTAAGACCGAGGGAAAATGTGTCATTGATTCACCCTAACTACCTGAAATTCACCAAACTCACTTCCTTGGTTTAGCCTGATGAGAGATTGCATAGCCATACATGGGTTTGGTCCGTTTTGCAAACCAATCTGACCAGATTTGAAAGGTTTTGGCTTTGGAGTTTTCCAAATACTGAAGCGTGGCAATGGGTTAAGGAAACGTCCTGTTAACTGAGAGAGTAAGTGGCTACCACAATCTAGTTATGACTGTAAATGTTGAACTTGAATTGTTTCATCTCCTCTTGTTTAATTTCAATCCTTTTACCCTTTCTTTCTTCCTCTTCTCTTCTGCCCACGTCCTTTCTTCTGCAGTTATGCAAGGCAAGAAGCTGTCGTTACCTGCATAAAGATGTCCTGCGTGTCGAGCCGCACACTATGTCAGCTCAGCCTACGTTCATTCTTCATCAAGGGTTTTTATTATGAAGTTCAACTTGTAACAAACTTTAATACTTAGATCACAGGCTTCTTTATTTGGGTCTTTTTGTAGGTGTATTTTTGACTTGCCATTATTATTTCCCCCTTCTAGTTTTGCAAGACGTGCCTTGAACATTTACCGTTAGGCAGACCTTTTCTTTTCACCATGCGTGCAAAGTCAAAAGGCATGTGGCAAAATCGATCAGGTTTGTGTCAAGTGGATATATAAAGTGGGTGTTGATGGGTATAACTGGGTATCAGTGGGTACCACGGGTATATAATGGGTATCCGTCATCACCCACGCTAAATCGCGGTTTCGCCATTTTGGGAGCCGTATTCCCTGACATTCAATTTGATTATCAAACGGGCAGACTGTAGCCATTTGGGATATGCAAGGGGCATAGGAATTTTGTGCCATGCCTGCATACAAAAAAATGTGTTTAAAAAGAGGCAGAATCCAAAGGGTGCGCATACTATTTGAAACGTTTCCCAACTGTTTTAAAAAGCATAATATCATAATTAAAGAATTAAATGAACTATTATGAAACTGTGGAATGTTTTTTCAAACTTGACCAATTGCCAATGCCCCCTTCACTCCAGCCCCCTCCCCCCTAAAAAAAGTTTACTATTAAAGAAGAGAAACCAACCAGAAGTGATCTGTGTCAATTGTTTTAATGTAGTCTGCAAGAATGGTAACGCTTTCAGTGTTTTGTTGAAAACTGTAAAATGACAGCAGCTAAATGTCAAGCAGATTAACTGTTGAAACAGTCATGTCGTCATACACTGTGTGTGTGTTCACTGCCCCCATGTTCACAATGTGGCCCCTCATTGTAAAGTGATGGTAGGGTTAATCAGGGATCTGTTATAGATTATAACTTTTGTTTTATTATTAATTTTTTTGCATAACAAATTCACAACAAGTGAGTTGATTTTAAGGAACACACTTTTTTTTATATCAACAGCTCTAAAGTTTGAAAAAATACCCCAACAATAATCTGTTTGCCGAAGAAGTGGCATACAGTTGCCTGAAATATGACCAAAACTGAGTAAGTCTATAGAAAATGTTTCTTCGGTGTGAACATGTAAGGAATGTACATATTCCTCTGGATGACCCAATGCTTCACTGAACGGTATTTTTGATTTAAGAAATGAACGAAAGAATAGATGTCTACTTTTTGTTGAATGGTTATTATGTGGTCCCCCCCCAAATTCTTTGAAAGTTACCCTGTGATGTTTACAGATTCTTTAACGGAGGCATCAGTTCAACATAGCTGGGGCTGGACTCTTTGTATATACTGGTATGAGTTACATTAACACTGGCAGGCATTGGGGTTGATGAACTAGACGTTAACCAAGCTTTTTGACATGCAGAAGTTTGGGATTGCATTTTTCGTCATGGTTTGCTAAGTGGATGAAGTGTTTAGTGTAACCATTTTGACTGATACAAGTTTAATTTGTAGGTATTACAATCCGGATGGACCAACATCATGGTTGTTGTCGAGTTCCCTGTGTACCAATTACACAACGACTTTGAGAGTTAATGTTTTTCATTTCATGTAAAGGTGCCAGACTATTTGTTTTACTTCCAGCCACTATTTGACTACATTTGGGTGGAATGGGAGGAAAATCAAGCTACTTCATGTCATGGGTCATTTCCATGTTGTCATAATTGAGCATTATCACTAGATCTTTCTTCCAAAATTTGAAATTGTACATAACCGAAAAAGATATTTCTGCTTCAAATTCTTTCACCAGCTGAGGGTTGCTCCCTTTATGGTTTTGGGTTGACTAAGTGGATAATTTTCATATTAAAAGCCAGATATTTGTATGAGGCAGTCATATTTACATCCGCAACTGTGTAGCAGCCTGCATTTAAGCAGTGTACTAGTAGATAATTAAAATCTTTTTGTTACAGTTTTTTTCTTCTTCTTATTTTGCATACAAGTAAAATTATTCTTGTGTTTTGTTGTTGTTTAGTCGTTTATGATTTATGGGATGTTAAACTCGTGTATTGAACTTGGAGGAACTCTTTTTTAGTGTTACTGGGAACAGATGGACATTTCAACTCTGTCAGAATTTGGTGTCAGTTTTGCATGTAATGTTGCTAATCGAATACTTAAAGGCCCTGTACACTATTGGTAAGATCGAAAAACATAAATGTTCACAGATTCACACATAACTTACATGATTTAAAGTAAGTAATGGTAGAAAGGGTTCCTTAAAATATTTCTGCCTAAAATGCTATCGTTTCTGAGAAAACTTGATGTTTGAAAAAACAGAAAACACATAAGGTCTCTTTTCAATATTTTCTCGTGACCTCGATGACCGATTGAGCTAAAACTTTCACAGGTTTGTTTTTTCATGCATATGTTGAATCACACAAAACATGAACACTGTCTGCGACTATTTTGTCAGCTCTACCAATCCTGTATAATACCTTTAAACTGTGTGGCACAGATTTCGTGTTGTTTGTGCTTCATTTCAGTGCTCAATGATAAAGGGAAGAGTTTTTGAGTTGCATGTTTTTCGATTGAGAAGTGTTTCCTCACATGTACAAGTTTATATCTTTCCATATTAGGTTGTCGGCCCAATTTTTTTGTTCACTCTCTGAAGTTTTCATATCTTTTGAAAACAAGAACAATTAGGGACAAAATGTGTAAAGTGCTGCAATTTGTCACAGCTCGTTGGTTATGATATTTTGTACACATCATTTGTTTTGTGTTTGTAGCTTCAGCTTGCTTACAGTCTGTGGGTGAAATCAATTGAAGTATTTAATTTACCTTTCCAGGGGTTGCAAGTATTCCAAGCTTGTACATTTTGTACAGTGAACCAAAATCTACTTTTTATTTTGACAGTTACGAGTCTTGTTTGCTTAATAATATCTTATTATTATTATTATTTTTTGTGTAGAGTGACCGAGAGAGCTTTTGTCTTACATAATACATTATAATGTCAACGTTATTGTATTGCATTTAAAAGCGTGTACGTTTCACTAGGAAGGTGTTCCATTAAAATGGGGGACTTTTTAATTTTGGATTCCCACGAACCTTATAAATAAACGAAGTGTGTTGTTTCATAAGTTTTCTAGTTTTTACTTCAGTTTTGCTTCTTGGTTGTAAAATAATTACCTGTCATTCTACAGGGTTGCGCATGAGTGATAATTGTGGGGAAATTAATTTCAGCATATGACAAATCTTAAATCATAATGTGGAAAGAATTCACAAAGAATTCGGAATTTACAACCAACCAGTTGCAGTCAATCTCTTAGTCTTCGAACACCCCAGCCCCCCCCCCCCCACACACACACAAACACTTTTTGTGATAGTAAGGCCTGCGCTAAACGTCGCACGTTTGTCGTGTCGAACTCAAACAGTTGTAAAATTAGGAATTAAATTTGACAAAAGAGCGACGGTTAGCGCAAACCTTTTATTTAAGTTCGGCACTGCCGTGTAGCACGGCAAGCCCTGCCGTGCTACACACGATAGCGGCACGACACGGCGACAAACGTCGCGCTCTTGCCGTGTCGAATCGAACTGAAAACATTTGAGTTCGGCTCGGCAAAAGTGCGACGCTTAGCGCAGGCCTCAGACTATCTTTTGCCACCGAAGGTTTACTTTTGCATGAGCAGTTGGTTGCCTATAAACATGGGACATCACCTGGGGCAAAAGACAGCATAGCACTGTTTGAATTCTTTCAATTGTTAATAAAAAGAAAGGGGAGGCACATCTCATAATGTGCAGAGCTGTTGTTTTTCTGCGGCAACTAAAACGAAATACAGAAAAATTTCCGAAATGACCAATGTACATGTAGTATATTGCCTACCGGGAAATGCCCTGGAATATACTATGAAACTCCCTTTGTAAACCAAAGTAGGTTCTAATATGGTTTTTTTACAGATTGCCTGTGGTGAAAAGGGTCTCATTTAAGTGGCAAAATTCAATCGCAAGCATGGCCAAAAATTTGGGGCTAGGACCCAATTTCATAGACCCAAAAGTAGCTATAGTGCACAAGATAATTATGCTTAGTAGAATAAGGTTACCAGCCAAAATATCATGTCCAATGTAGCAGTTGTGACTGGCATCCTGCTCTTTTTTGCTGAACAGTTTCTGCTGTATGCTCCGAGCATGCTCCAAGGCAGCTGTATGAAGTATGTCCCTTGTCGTATCACGACGACAGTGTGCCCCTTTAAAGTGAATGTGGTGGGGGGGGGGGGCGAGCGAATTCTCCGAATTTACAGTTGAATAGGGTTACTGAACTTCAATCTTCCACTGACGATCGGGCGTGGATAGACTTTACTACTGACTCTCCTTTTTGTAAATGATTACCCTTTTGACGTGTATGTGTTTTTGACTGTGTAAATCATGCATCGCCCCTTTTAGTAAACCTGGCATCTTGTGGTTGGTCCATTTTTTGATTACACAGTCCAGCCAGCGCGATAACAATCGGCCGTGTTGTTGGTTTTGGATACACAGACAAGCAAAGAAGGTTTGGCTGCACTCGTATTTTCGTGTCGTGGTAATGTGGGTAACTGCTAGTAGGTCAACTCGTCAACCACCCGTAGACATATAAATTGGAAGAGGCCTGGTACAAGCCACAGCTATACACATAATTTCAACATCATTTGTCACCATAGGATAGGCCCCGTAAAAAGGTAAGAATTTGAGTTACGCTTTTTGTTCATTTGGTGTATACAACTTTAGTTTCTGTTGTGGTCTTCGTTTGATGCTTATTTGCTTCTGTGATGTTAAAACCTTTGATGTTACAATTCCTTCCTCCTGCTGATTAAGTCATAAGTGTACCTTCTTTCATTCAACAATTCTACATCCATGGTTCTACCATGGAGTAAGGAAAAGTTCTACCCACCTCCATGGTTTAACCATGAAATCCTTCAACGTGGTTCAACCATAGAACAAAGCAACCTCTGATCAAATCAGCTTAATTCTATATACACGTGGTTTAACCATAGAGAAAGGTTTAACCATGGAGTCTACCTCCAATGGTTAATGTTCTACCTCCATGGTTTAATAGCTCCATAGTTTAACCATTGGAGGTAACATTTCATAGTTGATACCACCATGCACAATGTGTGTACACGTAGTATAGTGTCTGACGCCGTTTGACACTGTCCTATTAACGGGGCTTTATTGATGTAGTTCAGAGTTGCGATTGATCGTACCCTTCTCATGACGACAGTCGGGAGGCCGAGTTTCAGTTTTCAGTTTTTTATAAGCAATTAAGACTGCACTTTGACCTATTTACCTCGACTACCTATTTACATTAAAATTGCTGAAATCAAATAAAGACTCATCGAAGCGCACATGAGTTTGTTGCATATAGCTTGCGTTTCCTTTTATGTTTGTGAGAAATGAAATGTTACCTGTGTGCGTTCAAATTAAATGGGCCCATAAGTTATGGCTTCCCGAGTAAGTTGACAAACAAGCTCTATACTGGGACTTTAGTTATAAGAGGCGTTTCTGTGTTATTACATTCCACTTAAATCCTGTGTTTTGTCTCTATTGTATTGTTTCTTTTGCTTTGTTACCCATAAAGTTAAAGCTTGTATCCGATAAGCCTTGAGAATGTTTGCCCTGGTATTTATGTTGTCGTCTTAACTTCTGCTAATGTTCGAACCTCGTCAGATTAGATGTTAACAGATGTTTTAAAAGAAAAAAGCTTTAAAATATAACTGGTCTTATAAAGTATATAATAAGAACAAACTATTATTGTTGTTTTCCTGTGGATTTTTTTCACAGGTCCCTCTTCTATTTCTGTGGATGTAAGATGTTGTAAGAGTAGAGCATGAGCTTTTAAAGTTGTTCTCGAGTATTGGTTCTTGAGTATAGTTGAACTTGAGGGGGGGGAGGACCCAGTTTGCATTAGTGTTATTATTAATGTGTCCCTTTGTTTTGCAGGAACCACAAACACACGATGCAGTGGCAGTGGATAGTTAGCATATTTTTAATGGTTTTAATGGCGGATTATGCCACGCCCTACAAGCCCACAAAGTTTGCTAAAGGTGAGGACACTAAAATAGACGAATTTATGCAAGGGAAACAGTAAAAAAAAAAATCTTTAAAAAGTGATTAAAAACCGAGAACATGAAATGATAAAGAATTTGACCACGGTCACTCTGTTTACTAAACGAGCGTCCAGTTGCATTTCATGTCGAACTTGTAGATGGGAAATTTGACATTAATAACATCGTTTTTAAATTATTTGTTATTGTTACCGAAAAAAATCAAGGTAAAAAAAAAAAAATACAAAAATACAAAAAAAACAGCCTGACATAGTTTGAGATTTGCCTTCTTTCTTCAAATTGAAAATTGATACAAAAAACTCAATTTCCTACAATTGATTGAGACTCCACTGCCAAGCTCAATATGGTAAAGATTGAATGTTTTCTTCAAATGATTTGTTGCTTACAATTTGTGCTTGCTGGAAGACCAACATGTGTCCAAATCTTCCCAGATAATTTTAAACATAAAATAACTGTTTCATGTATTTTTTTTGTAATATAATTTGTACTAATCAATGATGTGTATTTTTGTCTATTTGTTTAGAGGTCGTTTGTGAAGGTTGCTATGCATTTGTAACAGGTAGGTGTGTCTTTAAGTGTTTGAAACTAAAAGTTGAATTAAACCGCCGAAACAACCTTTCATTGCACAAGATAGGACCGTTTATTAGACTAAAAATTAGATGCTTGGTATGCAAAGTTTGAAAGGAAAAAAAACATTAAAAAAAACATTAAAAACAAAAACAAACACAAAACAACTACAACAAACAGCAGACAAAAGCAAAAAATAAGAACAACAACAATGTTTGCATCTGATCTCTACATCGAGTTTTCACCATACTTAGGCAAACTGAGACCCAGGGTTTCCTTCCTCTATGCTAGTTGACCAACCAGCTTATGTTTAACTAATTGCACATTTTCAATGCTTCAATCCTCCATAAACTTTCCTTCCTTCAGCTCCTACGATATTCATTCCCTCTGTCTGATTTTGATAGATTCAAATCAAATCACAACCAAATCACTCATTTGGCAAAACATTACAATTTTATCATATTCTATTGTTTGACTTTTTACAATTAGATGTAAAGTACATCACTCCTTGTGTTGTTTTTAGGAGTGAACTCACATCCTCTAGTTTTCAGCAAGCTTACCAAACCAATTTTAATCTCATTTTGATAGAGTAACTACAAACAGTTTATGTTTGGTCAAGGGATTTTGCGCATGTAGATCAGGCTTATTTCGATTTACATCAACCGAACCAAGCAAGGTGTTTTGCGAATTCCACAGACTTGCAATTTCAACGTCTTTGAAATTATTATCAGACGGAAATAATTTCGCTGGATGATTGGTATTGATATGAACTTAATAATCAGTGAGCTTCATATTGAAACTATAATAATTACCTTCCATGTATACCTAAGAAATGCTTTAAATATGCTGGTGACTTTTATTAATTCAAGAAGGCCTTAGCCATGATGCTCAAAAGGTACGATCACTACGCTTGTTTTTTTCCCCCCTTTGCAGAAGCCACAAAATTGATGAACAGACGGCACACTTCCAAAGACAAGGTTGAGGTACAGATTAAAGACGCTCTGAAGAGAACATGTACCACAGAACATTTACGCGCCTATGAATTCAGTCCCCCTAACATGCAAAAAGTATGTGACTACTGGGCAAGTAAGTATGAATGAGTGTTGCGCGATCATGGTCAGTCTTGTTCCAGGACGCCCCAGTTGTGTAATCAAAAAATCGTGATTACGTTTGTTCGTGAGTATACAATTTGAGCGTCTTAGAACCAAGACTAGATCAGGGTTGGCAAGTTATGGTAAATAGAAAAAAAAAGTGAGAAAATATTTGTTTACAGTCGCACCATGCCAAGTATCAGACTCATGTTTCTCAACAGAGGGCGCCCGTGATAATTGATCTGCGAATGTGGCAGGAGATTCTGCCCGGAGAGTCCCCTCCCCAATACGGCGAACTGCGTACAAATTTCTTCTGATAGCGACCTCTTTTGAATAAACCTTCTTCAGCTTATGTTAATTTCACATGGGGGACAGAAATTCCTTATGACGCTGGCTGTAGGTGCACAGCAGTAATAAACTTCCAATAGCAACCAATGCTAAACGCAGAAAAAAATACTCGAGCAAAATTCTAAAAGTCTCTCAGCCTCAGGAAAACAATTAAATATAATTTCTGACAACTTAACTTTATTTTTCTTTTCAATGTTCAGTAGGGTCTAGGTTAGCTGTATAATTTTTTTCAGAAGCTCATCAAAAATTAAGACACTCGTCTCTGAACGATTAAACTGGTCATACCCCATCTTGGAAAAAGGACCCTTCACTTTTTTTGCGAAATAGGGACATTTTTTAGAGGGCTATTGTAGTGTACCCAAAATGCTCCAGGTTGAAAGTCAACAACCACTTGGGCGCAATATTCGACGACTTTTCAACAATCCACAAAAACCATGACCTTTAAGTCTTTTATTTACAGAAAAAGTTGTGGGTTTGCATTTTATTCATTTCTGGGTCAGTGACCTGGAATCTGTGTTAAAATGACAAATGATTTTTAGTGTTGTGCGCCCCTTAAAGGAATTACATAATTGGTTTTTGCTAACAAAACAGTTGCTGGCAGTGTAAGCACTTTATGTAATCCACCATATACATAAACTGACAAACCTGTAGAAGTTTGAGATCGATCGGCCTTCTGGGTCACGAGAAAATAGTGAAAAACCGATTACAAATTTGCATGAAATCATATAGATTCAACAAATGAATAAAACGCTCACTGAGCGATAAACTCCAATCGGAAAATTAGTTTATTCATTTCTCATCAAATATGGCATTTAAGACAGAAATGTTTCAAGGGATGTTTTCTTCTATCATCATCATTAGACCGTGTAAGTTTTATGTAAATCTGTGATCAAAAAGTTTATTTTACAAGTTTTCTCCTTACCAATTCTGTAATGTTCCTTTAATGCTTGTGATGAACGAAGGCTTCGAAACACTAAAAAGGGGCGTGGTGAGCTAAAATTTAACAGTGACCAAAACAAGAAATAATAATAATAAAAATAAAAGTGATGATCAGGAAAGAATTAAATGCAACTGAAGAGGATTTATTGCCGTGGGCAAAGTTACGAATCAGGAATCAGGATATAGGAAACCAACCCCGTGAACCTGTGAAAATGTTCAGCTGTTGGCATTTGTCGTTCTCAACTTAAAGGCAAAGTATACCTTTGGTTTTTGGAACCGTTCGATCGTTTTAATCGTATATAAATTCCAAAAGTTGGTAGCGTTTTTGAGATATCGCCGAAAATCCGGAGAGGTTATGTCTACGCAGGAAGTTTCAATCTGCATTTGGAATACTCATTCTGAGAAATGTTTCTGACAGAACCGCTTCTCAGATTCAATTTTTTTTCTGATAAAAACTGACATATTTTTCCATAATCACATTACTCCGAAGTGAAATGATTCTCAAAATGCTTTATTCTGTAGAAAGCTGCTGTACTTCTAACCAAGTTAGTTTTTATTGCCATTACTTTTAAAAGCAATTTGCCGAACAAAAATGTTTTGTTCATTTTGAACAAAGTTACAGTGTTCTTTATTCACTCTACTTTATGGCAACATATTTATTAAAAAATGATACCGTTATCTAATAATAAATAAGGCTCAACTTAATAACGTCTCAATTTATCCGATTATAATGTTTTTAAATTTTATAAAGTTGACATTTAAAATTGTATATTATTACATTTTTGCAGCTGATTACAAGAAAGAAATCACCCAAGTTTTTAAGGAGTATTCGGACCCAGAGAAGAGGGAGATCGCACTCTGTTTTGACGTCACCGATGCTTGTGTGGGCGTAGATAGAACTGGGTTCCGTATCAACAAGTATAAAGGACCGGTAAGTAGTTATTTTTTAGATATATAAAAACAGAACTGTTACTAGTGTTGTTGCGTAGTTAAAGGCACTGGACACTATTGGTAATTACCCTAAATAATTGTTAGCATAAAAACTTACTTGGTAACGAGCATTGGAGAGCTGTTGATAGTATAAAACATTGTGAGAAACGGCTCCCTCTGAAGTAACGTAGTTTTTGAGAAAGAAGTAATTTCTCAGTAAAATATTTGAATTGATTTTGAGACCTCACGCGTGAGGTCTCGAAATCAAGCATCACGGACAAGGGTGTTTTTTCTTCCATTATTATCTCGCAACTTCGACGACCACTTGAGTTCAAATTTTCACAGGTTTGTTATTTTTTGGGCATATGTTGAGATACACCAAGTGAGAAGACTGGTCTTTGACTATTACCAAATGTGTCCATGTTGCTTATTCTTTGCAAAGCTCCATGCCGTCTTATTTCATTTCAAGCTTTAAAGGTTACTCTTTCAAAACACAACTCTTTCATTACGTTCTGGTTGAGGGTTTGACATTATCAGCTGACATTGTTTCTGATTTTGAAAAAAACAAAATAGACAAGGAAGGCAGTCCGTGATCAGACAGGAAAAGGCAAGATGACGGGCAAAGAACGGACCGAAAGAGGCAAGAAGAGAGAAGAGTTGTAATGGATGAAGTTAATGAACTTGGTAAGGGAAGCATCTAGCCATTATGGGATGATTAAAAAAAACACCTTAAAAACAATTTTTTTTATCATACCAATAAAAGGTATAATAACAATATTTATTATGACCGGATTAGTCTTACCATATGAAGGATTATTTTGAAGGGTATTTTTTTGCAAGTTCTATTCCTATCAGATACAGTTTATTAACAAACAACAATTATTTCCAAACGAATCCCATAGTTGATCAGTCACAGATATAACACACATCACATAGTCGGTAACACGTTTCCGCTGATCGAGTCAGTGCTCAGAATATTGTCCCTCGGGTGAAACATCCTCTAAACACCCTTCTAATTCATTTTTTACGAGTGTATGTATGCATTCAAATGTGCCTGGGTTTTCATTAATTAGTAATGCAATTTAAACTCACCACTAACAGGACGATCACTGTCCACTGTAAATTTATTGCAATTAGTAATTTAGCATGTAGTACTGCTCAGTGTTAAAGGAACATTACAGAATTGGTTTTTGCTAACAAAACAGTTGCTTGCAGTGTAAGCACTTTATGTAATCCACCATATACATAAACTGACAAACCTGTAGAAGTTTGAAATCGATCGGCCATCTGGGTCACGAGAAAATAGTGAAAAACTGATTACACATTTGCATGAAATCATATAGATTCAACAAATGAATTAAACGCTCACTGAGCGATAAACTCCAATCGGAAAATGAGTTTATTCATTTCTCATCAAATATGGCATTTCAGACAGAAATATTTCAAGGGATGTTTTCTACTATCATCATCGTTAGACCGTGTAAGTTTTATGTAAATCTGTGATCAAAAAGTATATTTTACAAGTTTTGTTCTTACCAATTCTGTAATGTTCCTTTAATTCACAGCACTGTGAAATCACAGTCACCTGTTTGTTTCATTTCACGCATGGTTCGTTTAGGTGCTTGTTTTGCAGTGTGGTTAAAAGGAAGGATTTGTCTGTTTGAACTTGGCTGCAGAAACAAACCCAGTCGTCCATTAGCGCTGACAATTATTAAAACACAGCAATGAAGATCGGCGTTGTCTTTTAATATTGTAGACTGTTGACATTTACATGTATGCCTAACTGATGAATTAATGGATCAGATAATTTGTTTGCAAGTGCAAAGGGCAACCAGGGGCCAATTTCACAGAGCTGCTTAAGCAGAAAATGTCGCTTAACAATTGTCTGCTTAGCAGAAAGGAGCATGATACCAGTCACAAATTGTACATGTGACATGGTGGTTTGGCTGGTAACCTCATTCTGGTAAGCATAATTTTGTTGTACTTAGCTGCTTTTTGTGCTTAAGCAGCTCTATGAAATTGGGCCCAGTTCTAAATAAATATTTTAGAAAGTGATTGTGCCATTTTAACTTCCGCCATTAACTTAGTGTTGTTGTTTCCCGCCCCTTTTCTGTCCTAATTTGCAGTCAGTTAAAACCATGATGAAGGTGATAATGGGAAAGAAGAAACGAGAAGCCAACGTTGAACTTTGACCCGCAACCGTTGGAATGAATGAATAATTAGAAGGCATCAAGCGACTTCAGCTACAGCTTATGGCCGTTAGCCGCAGCGGTAGCATTGAAGAATAGAACGTTTTAACGATCCAGCCATAGCCGCAGCCGAACCCACTAATTCGGACTCGCCTGTATATATACAAGTGATAGAAAAATGACGTCGCCATGTTTGTTCATAAATGTCTTGGTTTCCTCGTATTACAAATTTTTCAGATAGTTGCTGCAGTGAGATAAAGAAAAGTTCACATTGGATTCAGACTGTATCTGATATGATTTTGTTTTCATACTTCAGATAATTTAATTCTATTTAAAGGAACATTACAGAATTGGTTTTTGCTAACAAAACAGTTGCTGGCAGTGTAAGCACTTTAAATCCACCATATACATAAACTGATAAACGTGTAGAAGTTTGAGATCGATCGGCCATCTGGGTCACGAGAAAATAGTGAAAAACCGATTACACATTTGCATGAAATCATATAGATTCAACAAATGAATAAAACGCTCACTGAGCAATAAACTCCAATCGGAAAATTAGTTTATTAATTTCTCATCAAATATGGCATTTCAGACTGAAATATTTCAAGGGATGTTTTCTACTATCATCATCATTAGAACGTGTAAGTTTTATGTAAATCTGTGATCAAAAAGTATATTTTACAAGTTTTTTTCTTACCAATTCTGTAATGTTCCGTTAACATATCCGGAATGCCAACCTGACTATCGAATAACTACGGATAGCTAGTTTCCTATGCATTTTCTACTGAGTTTAGTTTTGAAGGGAATAATAAACAAACATAAACTGTTATAATTTGTGTATTATTGATTAAAATTAAATGTACTGTGAAATAAATTCAAATGTGCAATCGAATAACTACTAAGGTAAAATTTAATTGACTACTGTTTCTTAAAACAAACTTCTCTAAGCAGAACATATAAATTTAATTGCTTAGTGAATTGAAACGAGATTAATGTTTTTATACTTCATACATTGCTTTGTCTAAATATTCCTTGAAATATGAGTGGTGCTGGTTTACTGATGTTTGGTAAAACAGTATTTTTAGGCAAAAAAAAGTATTTGAAATAAATTAAATGTTATGAGTGAATTCGTTTTCAAATTGTTCGTAGCAATTATTATGTATTGTAATTGGTATACATCGTGCATTATGCAATCAATTGGTTTGCAACCTTCCAAAGAACCATCGGCTTTTATTGTTGTTGATTCATCGTGGAAATGAATAAGTAATAATGCGATATATTTATGATAATTGTATTCGTTGGAATGCACTGACCTTGAATTCGGTGAGAGTTGGTGGACGTTTAGGTGTAGAATGGACGCTCTCGCAAGTCAATTAAAGCACTCCGTGATAAATCCCAATGCAAATTAAATCCGCAATTGTTTATTCGTCACAATTCTCCCTAATTCGCGCGCAGTCAACGGGGAAAACAAATGACACAACAAACCTGAACTGTCTTCTTTTTTTCTTCACTCTTTTAAATATTAAAGGTATTTTGTATTAAAATTATAAAATTGACACATTGCATAAAATAGGTCAATTCGAGGGGATGGCAAGTTTATTGATTTAGGAGAAATACTAATGTCTTACGTAAAACAATTTGAATAAAGTTATGCGAGCGTAAATTTTTATGACAAATACTATTAATAAACGAATATCAATCTGTAAAAAAATACATTTATTTTTGATAATAAAATAATTGTATTTTTCGTATTTATTTGGAATTGGCGTCTACGTACTCAATGGTTAAAACATAACAAACATATTTGTTTGTATATACATATTTTTCAAATTCAAATTGAAAGATTTGACCATACAACTAATTTATTATTGTAAATGGAATCAGAATTTTCCACTCCTGTCATAGTTTACAACCACCCACCCCCAATAAAGAAATAAACAAATAAAAGAATCGAAAACTACAACACCCCCACCTTCCCTAAAAAAATCCCAAGAAACACAACCCAAAACAAAAAACCGAAAAAACCCCGAACAAATCCAGAAACCCCAAAATATACCGATGTATTACGATTTTAGTGGGTGTTTGCGTCTTTGTTCAGATACTTCCACTGATAAAATCCTGGCTTCAGTTGCCTATTTTCTATCATCAGAAACAAGCAGATTTTTCGCATGAAACAAAAAATCAATTCTCCAAAGTAGGAACTATTTCAGCAAATTGCTTGAAAGTAGCCTCCCACACACCTAAAACTGAAACTTCCTTCTTTGTCTTCTCTCTACGGGGTTCTTGGCTAGTATAGTGATTAAGTTCGCTCTCTGAGAGTCCTTGGCTTCACAACCAGAATTAATAAATAAATGAAGAAATGAATCAACCTCAACCTTGCACGACTGCCGGACTGCCATTCTGACTCAATGTGTCATAATAGCGCACTATTTGTTGGACTGTGCCCGACCTCTTAACAACAATGTAGAGCTTTTCGCATGAGGAGAAATTCTAATGTATAATGTTAAAGGGTATATCCATGAATCACTGGGAATGAACATCCATTGTTGTTATTCTTCATGCTGATGCTAACTTGCATGTGTATTTTGTTGAATGACAACTGTGAAAACGAGCCATCCAAAAACATTCCTGCCGAGCCACATCCATTGATTAAAAACATATGCTTTGTACTTGTAGTTCAGACAAAACAGCCTGTGCCAAGACGAAGTGTTGAGGAAGGGGGGGGGGGGGTGGGGGGTGTCGTCTCCGAATCCGAGACCAATGTGAGGTCATGGGTCGATCTTAAAAAGCACGTGGGCCGTTTCCGAGTGAATGATGGCCGCAGCTTGGTCACCGCCTCAACATGCATTGATCTCGGACACAATACTCAGAGAAGCATTCTGTCGGTGACAACAATTTTCATTAAAATTGTTGTTTTGCAGTTTCTACAAAATATCCCTTACTTACTTTTGAACCTGTCAGCGAACTGCACCTGTGTAAAGAACTATTATTACCCAACCAGACTTTGTTGTTTTGGGCGGAATTAAAACAAAACAAAACAACAACATTCCCTCAAAAGAAGGGAAAACACATAGTCAATGGCTGAACCCCGTACGATTACAAAGAAAACCATATTCACATTAGTGGGTACCATATTTAATTGGTATACGGAGTCTTGGAAGTGACATGACTTGAAGTGAGTTTACCATGTAGGCCTACGTATTGTAAATAATTATGCAAGTCGTAAATATTAGATTAATATAGCATTGCATGGAGGACCCCCGTATGACCTGGGTAATGAAATGTAATAAGTAGGCCTAAATAAACAACCAAGAACGTGACAATTGTTGTCACGGTCATGTGAACGAGATAAGTTTGTCCATGTCTGTTCCCGACATCCGTAACAATAGCTTCAGAGATAACATGCAGTTACGACATTGACGATGCAGCCAACAGGAATATCTTTGACTATCTCGGCACTACCATTTCGTTCCACATACATTATCTGACGACAGTAATGCCGTAAAGACATTAAGAATTCAAGCATACCATTCAAGAATCAGCCAGAGCTGCATGTTTGAATGCTTTAAAAGGTTGATGTTATAATGTTCTGCTTACCTGGAACATTTTATGTCAGTAAATGCAATAATCATAACAGTGTCATAAAAGGACTGCCTTGACAACGGTCTCAGTTCGATCTGTTTAAAATGTAAATTAGAATACCTCACGTTGTTTGCCATTAGGGCCTATGCATCATTCACATCTGGAGGAGAAAATTCTCGAATTTGTTGAATTAATAACTGTACCTGAACAACCGTATTTTTTACAGATGGTGTTGTGTCAATACCAGAACATATAAATTTTCTCTTTTTTTGCATATGCTACGGGCAGTGCGCAAAAAGCATGTAGGCCTCACATGCAACATTGTTTGTACATGGCTGATGGACGTAAGATAATTTCAGGATCCCGACAATAATCCATTTTTTTTTTAATTAACTACCAATTATCAATGGCATATTTATTTGTGCAATACCTGAAATGAAAGCTTATAACTTCCCCGAATCTATCAATAAAAACTATAGCTACCGTATTTAAAATTTCAATCTACATTTACGGGTTAAATTTGACAAAAATTGGACCTATAGCATCTTTAAAAGGCAGTGGATGCTTTTGGTAATTACTCAAGAAACGCATTGCAGCAATAAAAACGTACTTGGTAAGGAGCACCTGAGAGCTGCTGATAATATAAAACTTTGTGAGAGATCACTTTCTCTGAAGTAACGTAGTTTTTGAGAAAAAAAAATGTAAATTCTTACTAAAATATTTGAACCTATTTGAAAGCACACAATTCTATGCGACAGCAGTGTTTTTTCATTCATTATTTTATTGCAACGTCAATGACCAAGTGAGCCCAGATTTTCACATGTGTGTTATTTTATGCATATGTTGGGATACACCAAGTGAAGATTTGACAATACATGTATTACCAAAAGTATGTCCTGCCTTTAAGAGACAAAGTTGCAGAACTTGTATTTAATACCAAATAATGAACACACCTAGACCCAAATAACTAGTTGATTAATTTCAGTCTGAAAACTCATTGATTTGAAACTTCGTAACAGTGTTAATTCCCGAATGAAACATTTTCGTCTGAAATACTGTAGCTTATTTTGCTTGCTGTTATCGATATTAAGCCTGACCACGTGCCCAAAATCCCCCAAGAAACATACCGTAAGTCACTTTCTTTTCACTAAATTCGTGAAACCGATCGAATTTGAATGACATTGTCTGAGGTTGAGTTGTCCTTGTAAGGCAGGTAGGCAACTAAGGATTGTGCAGATGATACAAGAACGGAATTTGGCACACAGTCAGAGCATGTCATGAGAAAGATATATTTGGCTATAGGGCCACCGCAGATTTGTCTTTTGGAAAACAATGCAGAGAGTATGACAAACACTGGCAGCCATTTAAAAAAAAAGTTCAACTCTGCGATGGCCCTATATAGCCAAATCTCTTTCTCATGACATATTTGTACCAAATTCCACGAATAGTCCCCCGAATACTTTCCCTCATCTGCCCCATAAATGCCATTGATTACATGGCATCACCTCATTGGTCATCACTACCGCGGATTGTGGCACCAAGTGCATGGACTCGCACAAAATAACCGAAATACTACACACACATAAACCCATAGACTGTAATCGTTTATAAGAACATCATATTAATGAGGGTGTTACGTTGTCACTTTCTGACGATACACACAATACAAAATATTACTACTAGGATCATAAATTCCCCCAATACGCCAAAATGTAAAAAAGTGTCAACTTCTTCGCATTTAAAAATACTGTGATCAATATAGAACCTTGTCAAACAAGTCAATATTGTACAGGCAACTGCACTGCATGCAAAAGGTATACGTGCAGAAAAGATATACTTTGTTTTACCAATAACAGTGACTTACTATCCAAAAGACAATCGTGGGAAATTTGAAAATGAACTGTGATCCCCAACCCCCCCCCCTCTTTTTCTTTTTATAGACCCTGCCTGAAAGTGGTTGCCTATATATAAATTGTCTTGTGTAACATTTTGGTCCTTTAAAGGAACATTGCAGAATTGGTTTTTGCTAACAAAACAGTTGCTGGCAGTGTAAGCACTTTATGTAATCCACCAAAATTTGTCAAAAACATCATGTTATAAAAAATATTAATTTTCTTTAAGTTACCTGATTTATGACATTTGTATAGGCCATGTGTGAAGTACAAATTATCTATTTATATTATGATGTCATGATATTATTTTCTTGCATAACCCAGACGATAAGTACCATTGACACTCTCCGGTTAATATTCAAATGCTTTTGTCGTCCTCTTGTTACTCACATATTTAAAAAAAATAAATAAAAATGAAATACATTGTATACTAACAAAACAATCAAAGTAAAGTTGTGATTATTGTGTTTGGCAAATAAAACGGTTAACATTGCATAAACCAAACTTACTGTTGTCAACTTGAAACCTCTTGATTGTATACTACCTAAAAACATGTGTTATGGCATTAAATCATATGCTTTACACATAGTGTTTTCTTATAATTATAGATTTAACGAGAAAATAGTACAATGAAGGACGGAGGACTTAAGTCTACCCTGGGAAAAACATTTCCATAACCCTCATTTATATGCAGGCTGTTTAAAAAACGCATAAACTTGATTATAATTATTATAATATAAGCAAGACAACGGAACGAGTGCACTAAAAACCAAGGTCGTTTCCCTATACGAAAGGACGCTACTATATAATAGGAGATAAAATCGCAAATAGCAAAGAGAATAGTTCAGCTCGATTGTGATGTGGAGTGTCGGGGACAAGCCGAACACTTAGTGCTTGTCGATACACTGTCCGTTAGTTTATACTAAAGATCTACACAAAATATACATATTGACAAAGCTGTCATTTGCATTTTAATATAATTAACCGCAAGCAGTTACGCCAACCATAATGCATTGATTTCATTTTGGGGAACAAATTGTCGAAAATGTATTTTATTCATTTAATTTCCTTTATTTACCCAGGGTGAGCCAAATCAGTAAAAAATAACTGGTTTCCATTTAGGCCCTGCATAATTACATTGTTAAGAAAAAAAAAAAAAATTAACATGCTATAAAAATATTAACTATTCTTAAGTTACCTGATGTATGACATTCAATCATGGAATGGCTAAACCCTTTCGATATCTAGGCCATAATTTATCGTCCCCAACATAATGATCTCGATCTGACTACAGTAATACCATAAATAACAACAACAACAACATGCATTAGATATTCTTCAGGAACTCATACGAGCAGACAGAGCTATGGTTAAAATGTCCTCAGGTTGAGGTTTTGTTTTGTTGTTGCTTTCTAAGACATGCTATTTCAATTCATGCAATCATGGCTTTGTTATAAGGGAAGGCATTTTAATAACAGCCTTATGGTATACACAAGGGGAAACAATTTTTTTCCAAAATTATTCCATATTGAAAAGGTAACTCGTAAAAAAATAAAAAAATAAAATAAAAATAAAAAATTCACGAGCTGGCCAAATTTCATGGAGTTATCCGCCTACTTCCCATATAAATAATGGTGCGTTACTGTGCACTGTATAAGCACAGAATTCGGTGGTAAACAGTTCCCTGAAAGTCTGCACTGGTATGCATTGTGTTTAGTGGAAAAGCGTAGCCGCAAAAAAACACCAACAAAAACACCCAGCAGCACGATTGTTTTAGTCACCTCATTGGTATAGAGGGCATCAGTTTAGTCATACTACCACGATGTACTTTAGCTTGATCAAAACAAATTTGTTTCTACCTTAGCTTGATTCAAAAAGAGTTGGCCTACCGATGGCACTAGCTTTTGCCGCCACCAATGCTGTATCACTAATGCCGTGCAGTTGGCGTATAAAAAGAGTGTATAAGCATCCAGTATATCGACAGCAATACTTCTACCATCAACAAACCCTGTACCTTATCTTGACTCAAAGAGGGTAAACTTACCAGCACCAGTAGTATCATCAACAAATAAACAATGAAACTAGCATCATTATCAACACTCTGTACCTTATCTTGATTCAAAGACAGTGCGCGTACGATAGTAAAGGTTTTTTTCCCCAACATGACCAATAAGCCACGACTCCTGAGTGGGTAGGAAAAGACTTAGAATGTAGAATGCAGAAATCTATCGAGAATGCAGAAATATATCGTTAACATATTACAATATTTCAGTCTTTATAATGTTCCCTGTTTTCAGTCGCCTTTTGAGCTCTGCCGCTAACAATGTCTAGCAGTTCAACAACTACATGTACAGAACTAATTGTCTCACAGTGCTTCGGCCAGAGGTTAACGAAGTGGTACTCGCCGAAAATGTTGCATTGTTGTACTCGACTCTTACTTTGTGAAACCTGATTTCTGGTGCGAGAACTAACCCGAGCAGAAACGTACCCATTCTCGTACTCACGTACAGGAAAAAGTACTCGAACAGATTCTCTATGATATCTCGTACAACCACAACCCTGATTTTAGCCCTTTTTGCAATGTTGTGCATGGTCGTTTTTTCAACTGATTCTACAGTGCTGTTAATACACGACATGCCCAATGGCGACTGTTAATATATCGGTGGGTGATGAGACATTGAGCTTGGCACAACGAATTAGTAAAGCAACAAAAAATTGTTTAAAGGGACACATTGCCTTCGGATTGGACGGTTTGGGCCTACAAAGCGTTTGTTACGAAATGGATATGGTTGGAAAGATGTTTTGAATTTAGAATATCATGATTCACATATCCCTTGAGATTGTGTGGTTTTTGTGTAATTTCATGGACAGAGCACGGTCCGTTATTTTGTAAGAACCAAATTTTGGACTCCACAAAACGGCGGACTGTATGTTCCGCTGATGTGTACTTCCAGAGGCGAATTTATGTTTGTTTTTTAAATCACTACTCACTAATTACAACACCACTGTCGGTGTTTTTGTGCATGAACAACTAGAGAAAGGGATAAGGAGTAATTCCAAATAGCAACATTTGAGAGATTTGAAGGCAATGTGCCCCTTTAATGATGAAAATCGACACTTTTCAACACCAAAGTAAACCGGAATTCACACACAACAAACGACTCCGTTTGAACCTCACCACGGTGCCACTTTTTGTCTCCTGTTCAAGTTTAAATCAATGTATAGCCAAAGCGAGGCTCGAAAGGAAATATTATAGTTCGGTCTCGTTTTGGTTTGGTGAGGGATCCAGTATCCATTACTGCATTATTGCACGCAGGGATAGTGACAGCACGACAATGGTCACAAGTACCATGGCAAAATACAAACACTAAACATCGACGATGAGACATCACGACAGACGCACGTTCATTGGCTTAACTTTTGAGTTGAATTCTTGAAAGATTTCAAGATTTCATGCATTGTGCGTATGTAATCCCACACGCTGATGACTTTGGGATCCACTCCTTTATGGTGGTGACCTACTCCGATGGCTACTCCACCCGAGAACGCCCTCAAGTAGTCTCGGGTCCTTTTCAGCTTCTTGAACTGTTCGAAAGACGTATGGGCGGACGGGGAAACCCCCAATCTCTTCATCACCATGCCAACGAAGACATCGTCCCACGGAAGGAAACGGACGTGCAAAGAGGTTTTGAAAATCCTCCTGGCGACGTCACCCGACATGACGTAACACGCACCGTTTAAAAATGGTGGATAGGTGGTCTCTGGGTACATCTCAGGCGGGGTGTACCATTTTATATTGGCTTTATCCTCGGGGTTCCTCATGGGTTTATCCGTTGGTTTAAGGTGGCCTTGGGCATAATTAGTTGTGTTTGCGGTCTTAAGATGGGCCAATAAGTTGTGGATGTTGAGATGCATATCGGCATCTATACTCGCGGCGTATGTGGCATGCGGGCAGTACGTTGCCATCCATTTCCACCCCATCATGTTTTTGTAGGTGAGATTGCGGTAGGTATCTAAGAAGTTCTCCTGGATGAGGTCGTGGTGGATGGCATCCTCCATAATGATCCTGCCCTGCTCATCGGCAGTCTCCGGCGTCCCAAGGAGGAACATTGTCAACGTCCGTCTCCCCTGGAGGTAGCGGACTCCGCCCCAAGTCCGTCGTATCTGCGCCCGGTCTAGAAACTCCGAGGTGCTACATTTCACCAGCAGAAGAAGGAAGATGTCGTCGCTGGAAGTATGGCCACTGTTGCCCGCGCAGGCGTTGGGGTTGGTCAGTGTAAAAGAAAAAGGGTGGGGGTTGATAACCTCGTCGCTGTAAATGGGTCCAATATATACCGTAGGACTAGGACCAACCGTCTGTGACGTTCCGTTCACCTCCTCTTCGACACCGTTCTCGTTTGAGCCGGGTGCATTTTCGATTTTCTTCTGATAGAGCTCCCGTATAACGTTGAGGTCGGACTGCGGGTTTACCGCCCCGAAGGAGTTCATCTCACTGGATTCCAGCACAAGAATCACCCTCCCGAAGTTGACGAAGCAAAATCCGACAACGCCGAGGACGAACAGTCGTTTTATTTGCCATCGTACATTGCGCTTCATGACTGCACGCTGTTCACAGGGCTGTATAGCGCATCACACACACAAAATTGGCCTCAACAATGGAAGGCTGTGCATAATCGTTTGTATCCCACGCGTTGGTACTGAAGTTTTCCCTAGCAGATAATTTCATCACTAATAATCGGATGAAAAATATGAAGAGTGTGTAACCATAGTGTAGCACACAGGTCCGTAAAGTCTCATAGGCTACCGGGTGTCAATGTTCCGTGTGCTGTGGCAGTTGATTCACATGAATTAAAGTCATCACATTACACGTCACGTTTACCTTTGAGGGCAACTACACCTCAACCACTGGATATGACGTGGTGGTGTGACGTGGTGGTGGTATAAAACAGTGCTAATACTGCGTGTGTTGAAATAGTCCACCAGTCCAACAATTTGGTGTCTCCTTCATCGGGTGTCTCCTTCATAATGCTGGTACAACGGCATCCGTTTCGATTCAATACCGTAAAGGTATGGCACACATTGCAGCAACATTTTGCACCGATCAGTCCTGTTGTTATTATAGCTTTGGTTTGCCACCCATTATAACACCACACCCGCAAATGAAAATGGTGGTTTAGGCCTATACAAGGCCGTCTATATGACTTATTATATATGACTTTGTACGTTTCACGCACATGTATGGACCTAGTGTACTATAAAATGTCACGGGTCAATGGGATCTGTAAGCGTGTCTATCACTGGTGACGTTAAAAATTCTTTTTTATGCGTTTTATAAGTTGAATACATGCAAGCCTTGTAACAATAATAGCCAAATACTATCATTATGAACGACAACAAACAATTCCATTTATAGCACTGCACTTCTCCACGCAGCCCCCGCCGGTCGTCCTTTTATTCATCCAGAACCTTTTAAAATGTCCATATTAAACATGAGTCTCCCACGTATAGCGACGTATACATTAGTTTGATGTTTGTGTGTGTTATATCAAACCGATTTATGGTACCTCGCGGAACCAAAATTGAAGAAGAAAAAAAGGTGAAAATTCTCCATATATATATAGTGTTCCATTGTTATTGACATCTCTGCCATTGTTAAGATTTATGAATGCTGATTTATGCAGACAGAGCCACGTGACTTTTACGTGTCATGCCATGGTGTGGTCAGTTTCATTCTATAGCCGAAGGATATCTTCTGTTAGCCTGAAATTACAATTCGACCTTGTTACGTGTATACGTGGGTTGTAATGCTAAAGACTACAGGAGGGCGACATTGGCTCTAACCTAAGGCCGTATCCGTATTGATGGCTACAGCTACGGCTACGACTGTTGCTAAGGGTGTTGCTAAGGACGTCCTATATACTTCATCGCATGATAATGCGACGAACAAGCCATAGCCGTAGGCGTAGCCGCCAATTCAGACCAATCTAAGCTTCCTCCATATCAACCAATGCTAAATATTCAAAAATACTCAAAAAAGTCTCGCATCCACTTGAAATAATATCAGATAGGCCTAGGCGTATTTTATTGACTCTTTTTTCTTCTTTTCCCCCCAAATTTTTGGTAGGTTAGCTGTATGTTTTTGAGACATGTTCGTCCAAAATTATAACACTGCAGACTGGCCATCAGACTCCATTTTTTAATTTTTTTTAATTATCATTTTGTGTGTGTGTGTGTGGGGGGTGTATTCCGTTTGAACCATCTTTTTTTTAAATCAAGAAACGTTTTTTGAAACAATCGGCCAACATATTTAACGGCAACACATTTTCTATTCAATAAAGTTTCTATTCAATATACAGTGTGATTTTATATGTTAATTTTCTCGCATTAGGCCTACCTATCGAGCAGCACAGATGCAAAAGTTGGCAAAATATATATATAGGCCATATATATATTTAAAATTAGTAGGGTAGTTGGCCTTAGCTTTCGATCCAAACCGGACCTTCGTCAGAGGCATAACCCAGCACAAACGAAAGCATATCCATTTATAGCAAAACAAGAGAGGCAAAGAACAATGGGATGGTGTAGGAGTGGGAAAATGTATTTAAAAAAAATAATAATAACCACCCACATCGCTCCAAGCCTCTACACTGTCCAAATCTCAAGCATATTCACTCGTCGTTGGGCCAAGCTAAAGAAAGTGCGCGATTCCGTAACTAAAACACACGTTATCCTGCTCGTAAGTGTGACGTAATTCCACTGTAAGCCAAACCCACGTGAAAAGCTATCATTGGCTGAGATTTGTGCGCAGCGCGTACACGAGTGTACGTTTCCATTGTTTTTCATCAAAGATGGTGGTCATTGACGTCGTGTGTAATCATTGATCTACAGTATAATGTAGATCAATGTGTGTAATCGTCCCATAGAGCTATATATATTGTGGCGAAATAGTCGCCTGGTGGCGCAGTTACTGACCCAGTTCTTGCAGCGGCGCCGTGCATGTGGCCAGCGCGTGATCTCTGCGTGAAGATCACATGGGCAGCATGCAGCGCGGATTCGGCGGCCGCGATACGCACTAGAGTGGGGCAGTTGTACTTTGGCGGGCTTTGGCGAAGCATCAAAACTTAGACCCAGGTCAGTGATTGCGCCGTCAGTAACTTACATGTTGATAAAAGATTAACGGTCAACAGAAGGAAGGAGCCAGACAAATCATTAAAGTAAGTGTAAGAAGAAGAGAGAATCTGAATAAAACATCGTTGAGTTAAATAGAATACGGTGCATCAAGGAATTTATTTGAGTGTGTTTTAGTATGTAACAGAAGATAGACGTATACCTACAGGGAGACTCTTAGACCGCTCGAGTTTACGTTACATTGGTGGCAGCGTCGCGATATTTCTGTTAGTATTACTAGTAAGTTTGCTTGATGTTTTTGTTTGTGTTCTTCAACTTGCTTTAGTACATGCTTGTGCAGAGTTTTGTTTTGGCAGTGATGTAAACCGAGCTGACTGGTTAATAGTTTTTATATAGAGAAACAGTTGCGCCAGTGGTGTAAACCGAGGCACTTGCTGACTAGTGCCGTCCAGAAAGAGAAAACCAGTCGTGCCAGTGGTGTAAACCGAGGCGCACTCACGAAAGGTAGCAGAACGACAGTAAGAGTCCAAGCCGCCCGGATAGGGAAAACCAGTCGTGCCAGTGGTGTAGACCGAGGCGCACACACAAAAGCTGTCAAGAACCAGTGCCCAAGCCGCCCGGAGAGCCGTCCGGAGAGCCGCCCGGAGAGAGCCACCCGGAAAGACGACCGGAAAGCCGCCCGGAAAGCCGCCCGGAGAGATCGACTAGCCAGAGACGATCCGTGGAATTGCTGATGTGTAGTGTACATAAATGAATCGTGTCAGTGGTGTAGACCGAGACACACAAAAGCTTCCAAGAACCAGTGCCCAAGCCGCCCGGAAAGCCGCCCGGAGAGCCGCCCAGAAAGACGCCTGGAAAGACGACCGGAAAGCCGCCCGGAGTATTATTTTGTTTGTTTACTTAGACCACAGTTCGGCATGGAATCCCAGCAGCCCTCTATTATGAGGTTGCAACGTTTACTGGAGGAAAGGTATGAGGAGGTTACAAGAGAAATTGAATTAATCTCTCAAAGCATGCAGGAACGCAACAGTAGTCGGAAAAAGACTGCACCTTTAGGAGGAAGAACCAATGGCGAGCCATCCAGTGAATCTAATGAGCGCCATCAGACAGGTCACACCATACGGCAGGTTGAATTTAGCGGAACAGAATCTACAGGTGTAAGGCTACCTAACAGCTGCGCTACTGACTCAAACACAGGTGGGGGTATGATCCCTAAAGATACAGCGGCCGTTCAAACGGAACGGGCAGGAAGATTTGAAGACCCCAGCCCTCGGTACCCGTCTGCTATAATAAAGAAGGAAAATGAATTTCCGAAAACAACAACAGCGTCAACAAATCAGTTTGTTTCCACTTTTGACACAATGGAAGGGTTAGGAATATACACGATCAGCCCCGAGCCACCACAGAGGGAATCGACCCGCAGAACATCACTGTTTCAGCCTTTTATTGAAGCTCAGAGACTGGAAAGTGACAATGGGTACGGACAAAATCCAAGTACGCCTACAAGGACAGAGGGGAACGGATCGGTCTGCAGCGTCCACAGAAAAGGGTTGTCTACACCAGACTTTATGGGCATTTTGCCACCGCCTTGCCGGCCGAGAGTGGACATGAACCGACAAAATATAAGTCAACCGAAGCAAGTGTACCATTGACTGCGTCGGGAAATCAGCCAAGGAGGGTAAGCCACAAGAGCCCCAAAGTGATGATGTCATTGCTAAATCTAATCCGGTACCTTCTAAAGATCAGGAAGCAATTAGCATAAAAGACAAGACATTGGACAATAATGGGAACAGTACCAAGCGGGTAGAGAGAACTAGGCCATTGATCAAACCCGACAGATATGATGGAAAAGCATCATGGCCGGCCTACCTTAAGCACTTTGAGCTATGCTCAGAGCTCAATGGATGGAGTGACAAAGACAAGTTACAGTTTTTGGCCGTCTTGTTAACTGGCTCAGCACAGCAGGTATTAAGTACAATGCCAAAAGATGCGACTGGAGATTACGATAAGTTAGTGAAAGCGCTGCAGGGCCGTTTCGATCCACTGGGAAGGAAAGAACTCTATAGGGCTCAACTCAGAAACCGCCGACAGAAAACTACAGAAAGCCTTGTAGAAATGGCCGAGGAGATCCGACGACTGGTGGAAAAAGTGTATGTGGACCTACCGTCTGAAAGCAAAGATCACATGGGTAGAGACCATTTTCTAGATGCGTTGACACGGGGACATTAGAATAAGGGTTATGCAAATGAGAACAACAACACTTGACAGCGCCGTCGCAGCCGCAGTTGAATTAGAAGCCCTTCAAAAGGCAGAAAAAGAACGTCGGATGATGGACCTGAGGAAAGTCAATGTGAGACAGGTAACCCCAAATGAAACAATTCAGGCCATTCAAACACGTACAGAGCCAGCAGAGTTGCAGCAGCAAATATTGAAAATGTCAGAACAGCTTGGGGAACTTCAAAGACAGCTGAACAGAAGGAAGCCTGGCGGGACCCGAAGGTCAGACGGAAGGGGGCCTCAGTGCTATAATTGCAAGGAGTATGGCCATATTAGACCTAACTGTCCCTTACTGGAAAGGGGTGATATCACTACACCAGCTCATGTGAACGTCCAACAGTCTCAACACATTGAAAAACAGGAAAACTGTTAGTAGCTGAGCCTGGGGGCCAAGACTCAGCTGTAGCCAAGGGGCCTAACAGCACTCTTCAAAGGGAGAGGTTAATGCAGTTGGAAGTGGGTTATTTTTAGATGCTTCTTTGAATGGAGTAGATGCAATACTTCTGATTGACACGGGGGCTTCGGTATCAATTATATCTGAGAGAATTGTCAATAAATGGTCAAAGAAAGAACAATGCAGCATTGCCAAAACTTGCGTGGAGGTGAACGTCGCAAATGATATGAGTTTGGAAGTCTCAGGGGAAGTAACAGTGAATCTGAAGTTGGGTGGCCACCTTGTCTCTCACAAATTTATCGTCGCTGACATTAGCAATGAGGTGCTCCTGGTTTAGATTTCTTGCAATCTGAGAATTGCTCAATTGACATAACCAGCAACACTCTGCAGTGGAGGGGAATAGAGTTACCTCTCAGGGACACATCCGATCGACAGCGGAGCTGTCGTGTGACCGTTATTGAAACAGTGGTAGTACCGGCACAGACAGAAATGATAATGGCAGGAAGACTCAGCGAGAATGCAGGAGGAGTTCCGTATGGGATGATTGAACCGGCCCTTGGTCTTGTCAAGAGAAATAATCTCATGCTAGCACCCTCGCTAGTCAGCACCAAGGAGGGAATAGTGCCAGTAAGACTGATGAATCCAACTGACACTCAAGTGACTATCTACAAAGGAACGACGGCAGGTACATTCCAAACAGTCGACGCAGTTGGGCCCAACCTGGATGCAGGTGATCAAGTGAAATCGGAGCAAATCAACATCGTCCGATCTTGTGATGGTGATAGGAACTGCAAGGGAGAACATGGCCAAATTCCTGAACATTTAAATGACCTTTATCAGAGAAGCACACTTCGCTTAGACGGAACAGAAGAAATTCAGGTAAAGAACCTCCTGATCAAGAACCAGGCGCTGTTCTCTAAAGGAGATGGAGATATTGGTAAGACAACTTATACCAAGCACCGTATTGAAACCGGTAGTTCACTTCCTGTGAAGCAACCACCGAGGAGGTTGCCAATTCATCAGAGGGAAGTGGCAGAGAAGGAGATAGCCGACATGCTAAAGAAAGGTGTCATCAAGCCAGCATCGGGACCGTGGGCGTCACCCATCGTCCTGGTGAGAAAGAAAGACGGGAGTGTGAGATTCTGCGTGGACTACCGACGGCTGAATGCTATAACACGCAAAGACGCATACCCTATTCCGCGTATTGACGACACCATTGACACCTTAGCAGGCTCCCGATATTTCACTACTCTTGACCTTGCATCCGGGTACTGGCAAGTGCCGATGGCAGAAGATCATAAAGAGAAGACGGCGTTTGCAGCTCACTGCGGCCTTTACCAGTTCGAAGTGATGCCCTTTGGGCTATGTAACGCCCCTTCCACTTTTGAAAGACTTATGGAAAATGTATTGCGCGGTCTCCATTGGCAGATATGTTTGGTCTATTTAGATGACGTCATAGTATACAGTCAAACTTTTGAGGAGCACGTGGAACGACTTCAACTTATCTTTGAGCGGATAAGGGAGGCAGGACTCAAGCTAAAGCCCAAAAAGTGTCACCTGTTTCAGCAACAAGTATGTTACCTTGGACATGTTGTTTCAGACGAGGGGGTGCATACAGATCCGGAGAAAATCCAAAAAGTGAAAGACTGGCCGATACCTGAGAATGTGCGTGATGTCCGTAGTTTTCTTGGACTCGCCTCATATTATCGCCGATTTGTGCCGGCTTTTGCTGAGTTGGCTGGTCCACTGCATAGGCTAACAGAGAAGGGTCGTGAGTTCAGCTGGACTCGTGAGTGCCAGGGAGCTTTTGATCAACTAAGAGGGCGCCTTATTTCATCTCCAATTCTAGCTTACCCCTCGGCCGGGAGAACTTTCATCCTGGACACTGATGCCAGTGATTTTGGCATAGGGGCCGTGCTTTCACAAAATGGAGATGGCGTGGAGAGAGTAATAGCCTATGCCAGCCGTTCCCTCAGCAAGAGCGAGAGAAATTACTGTGTGACCAGGAAAGAGCTCCTTGCCCTGGTGCACCATGTGAAGCACTTCCGTCCATATCTGTATGGACAACAATTCCGAATTCGAACTGACCACGGAGCGTTAAAATGGCTTTTCGGGTTTAAGAATCCCGAAGGGCAAATAGCCAGATGGCTACAGGTGTTGGCCGAATATAATTTTGTTATAGAGCACCGACCTGGACGCAAGCACGGAAATGCTGATGCTATGTCACGAATGCCCTGCCTGCAGTGTAAACGTTCCCCAGTATACTGGGAGCAGCCTTTTGGGCTGAACACTGAAGATAGGCAAGATGAAGGGCCAGCCACAACCACTTCTCAGACCGAGGATACATCTTGTGAATTGTATACAAAGCAGCAGGGGAGTAGTAGAGAGCGTTGTAAAGGGTTGCAAGAGCAGACCGAACATGCAACTCCCCAGGACATCCGACAAATTGTAGCTGCTGCCAGAGAAGTCGAACCGAATTGGTTGTTGGGAATTTCAAATGCAACACTTCGGCAGAGACAGAAGGAGGATCCCATACTGAGCAAGTTTATAGACTGGCTCGAATGTAAGGTTCAAAGACCGCCTTGGCTAGAGATTTCGGCAGAAAATGCCCGCTTTAAGACCTTGTGGGGAGCCTGGGACCAGCTCTGTGTTCGAAATGGAATTTTGCAAAAGAAATGGGAGGATGATACCGGCAAGGAAACCCGTTACCTTTTGATAATTCCAAACAAGATGCAAGAAGAATGCCTGAGGCAGTTGCATGGAGCCCCAACAGGGGGTCACCTAGGCATACGGAAAATGCATGAGAAAGTCAAAACCCGTTTTTACTGGTGGAAGATGCTGGACAGTGTCAAGAAATGGTGCCGGATGTGTTTGGAGTGTGCTAAACAGAAGATGCCACAGAAACACCAAAGGGCGCCGCTGAAACAGCAAGTCTCCGGTGTGCCACTAGAAAGGATAGCGATAGACATCACTGGTCCTTTCCCAGTCACAGATGGAGGCAATCGTTACATTGTGGTTGTATCGGACTATTTCAGCAAATGGACAGAGGCCTATCCAGTGCATGCCATAGATGCCGAAACCATCGCCCGTGTGTTAGTTGACGAATTCATAAGTAGGTTTGGCGTACCTCGCCAAATACATAGTGACCAGGGCCGACAATTTGAAAGTAAGCTCTTCAAGAATTTATGTGGATTGTTGGGTATAGAAAAGACCCGAACAACACCCTACCACCCGCAGAGTGACGGTCAGGTGGAACGCTTCAACAGGACGCTGATTGCAATGCTCGCCTCGTACGTGGCCACTAATCAAAAGGATTGGGACAGACATGTGCCATTGGTCTTAATGGCATACCGCGCTTCTCCTCACGAGAGCACGGGCCTTACCCCAAATAAGATGATGTTTGGAAGAGAGGTTGACTTGCCAATTGATGTGATATGTAGTCAACCACAGGAGGAACATACCGATGCATTAGACTTCAGCGAAGAGCTGAGACAGCGGCTGGAATCAGCCCACGAGATGGCTCGAATTCAACTGAAGAAGTCCGCCTGTTATCAGAGCCGGCATTACAATCTTAAGGCTGACAAACCTGTGTTTGATGTTGGTAGTACAGTAATGACACGAGTTGGAACGAAGAAGGTTGGATTATCTCCAAAACTCCAGCCAAAATGGGACGGCCCTTACATAATAACTCATTTATTGAGTGATGTTGTGGTAAGGATGCAACGAGGGCCCAGACATAAACCCAAGGTTATCCATGTCAACCGGCTGAAGCCGTTCTACGGCGAGGTAGATACATCTTGGTTCCAGCTTCAACAGGAGGGGGAAAATGACCAGCCAACTGAGGTTGAGCGATTAAATGAGAGGATGGAACCCAATCTGTTGAGCCAGCATGGCGCAGGAGAAACTCCAGACCCAGATACCGGGCAGGTAGAACCCTTGAGCCAGCTTAGTGATGGAGAAAACCCTGAACCGGAGGCAGAGGAAACCAAACTACTGAATCAAACGAATTATGAGGGAAATCCAATAGATAACAGTGACGTAGACCCTTTGAAGCCAAGTAAAGACGTGGTATATCCAGCAGACCGTGATCACGAGACGGAACCACAATTTAATGGAAGTGGCCGTACGAAACGAAAACGAAAGCCTCCAGACCGTTATGGAGAATGGTGTTACTAGCATTTAATTAATCATGTGCCAATTGTTTTACTCTGCTCCTTTTATGTGTGCATACAGGAGGGTTAATAATGGACACCAGGGGCCGAAGCAGAGATCAAGACCGGGAGCGAAGTCGTTCGCCAAGAAGACAGAAATGCACTGAATGCCTAAAAAGCTTCTCTTCATCGGCAATTCTGCGTCGGCACGTTGAGGAGCAACATCAGAAAGCGAGAGAGAGGTTTGCCTGTCCGTACTGCCCAATCCGGTTCAGTAGGAAGCATGACTTAAACCGCCATTGGCAGCACGCCCATAGGGAGCAAGCATCAGTGTCTGCCAAGAAAGACGAAGTGCCGAGAACGCCAGGAAGAGACTTCGATGTGCTTAGCATCCACCCAAGCAGCCCCATCCAGCAGCTGCCTTTCACCGGCCAAAGACCCGTATTGCAGCCATTGACGGTACCCCCTTCCCCTGTGAGGCTCCCGCTGCAGTTGATTACGGACCCTCCTATTCAACCCGTAGGACCACACACAGCCCTCCCTCCAGTCGTCAGGCGGATCACGTTGGAGCCAGAGGAGTGGACTGCAGATAATCACGAGCGTAGTGAGCCGACTCATCGAGATGTAGCCGTACAGACATCACTAGCACGGGTGATAAAAGAGCGCACCATCAAAGAGCTACTGGATGGTAGCACCGTCGTGTCGCGAGTAGTGACCGAAAAGTACAGTTATGAATAAATTCTCTCCTTTTGCTAGCTGTTCTCTTTCTAAACGTTTTTAAAAGTTAAAGTAAGGAGGATGTTTAGAAACCTGAAATCCAGTGTACTTTTGGTAATTTCACAAACCACTTTATTTTGTAAGTGCTTTCTTTGTCTGTTGTGTTAGCCATCTCTGAAAAACCTAGAGACCGTACTGTTTTGAATTGTATTAACTTTTAAATTGTTGTTCTTAAAGGCGCATATCTTGCCAGAGTTTAATCAAAAAATAAACACAAAAAAAAAAAAAAAAAAAAAAAGTTATAACCTGAACTAAGTGAGTTAAGTGAAGTTGACATGATGTGAGGACACATCATCCTCTTAAAGGTGGAGGTAATGTGGCGAAATAGTCGCCTGGTGGCGCAGTTACTGACCCAGTTCTTGCAGCGGCGCCGTGCATGTGGCCAGCGCGTGATCTCTGCGTGAAGATCACATGGGCAGCATGCAGCGCGGATTCGGCGGCCGCGATACGCACTAGAGTGGGGCAGTTGTACTTTGGCGGGCTTTGGCGAAGCATCAAAACTTAGACCCAGGTCAGTGATTGCGCCGTCAGTAACTTACATGTTGATAAAAGATTAACGGTCAACAGAAGGAAGGAGCCAGACAAATCATTAAAGTAAGTGTAAGAAGAAGAGAGAATCTGAATAAAACATCGTTGAGTTAAATAGAATACGGTGCATCAAGGAATTTATTTGAGTGTGTTTTAGTATGTAACAGAAGATAGACGTATACCTACAGGGAGACTCTTAGACCGCTCGAGTTTACGTTACAATATTGAGAAGTGGATAAACATTAGTTTACTCTTCTTGAAAAAAAAATCAAAAACAAAGAGGGATGATTTATGTTCCCTTTAACTTCAGCTGCGAGTTGCATCGCCAATGATCTGGGAACAATTATTTTTCTCTTACGACTGTCACTTTTATGGAAAAAAAGAAGAAATTATCGATTTCAATTTCTATATGAATTCATCTTGTCGTGAGATCCCGAAAGCTCTGCCGATTGCATTTGACAACACTAGCAGGCTTTGTGTGTGCTAACAGCTCTATGAATCGTCCAAATGATTTTCTCCCTACGTGTTTTGTTTTATTACTCTGCATAGACTGTGCAAGTCTCGCGCGTATTTGAACATTGAGACCCATTAAAATGCGCGAGTTTGTTTCCTTCGCGCGTTAAAGCAATGTGTGTACGTGTGGGACCAATGTGGCCCCCAAAATGTTCGAATACGCTCGAAACGTGCACGGTTTTATTGACACAACTTTGATGTTCCATACGCGTCATTGGCAAATAATGACACTTTGCTTTCTACGTCTGCTGGTAGACTACTATTACTAATATTAGTAATAAAAACTAGTTGAGCTCGAGTAATTTTTATAGGCTTAATCTAAAACAGGGAGCCATGGCTTATAATGGTATGTATGTCATAGTATACTGTTTGTTTTATTAAAGTGAAATAGGCCTACATTTCATTTTTTTTTTTTTAAATCCCATGGATGAAATTTTCCTCCACGATTAGCCTTACGACGTAATACATTTTGTCACACACAGGGCCAAATTTCATTAATGCTTAAACAGACAATAGTGCTTTACACTCCATAGGCATAGCAAGTAAATAAATAAATAAATAAAATAATTAATAAATAAACAAACAATAATAATCAGGAAACCAAAATACGTTGGACATGGTATTTTGGCTGGTAACCTTTTATCACTAAAGCAGGACTGTTTTGTGCTGAACTACTTTTACGCTACTTAAAGGAACATTACAGAATTGGTAAGAAAAAAACTTGTAAAATATACTTTTTGATTACAGATTTACATAAAACTTACACGGTTTAATGATGATGATAGTAGAAAACATCCCTTGAAATATTTCTGTCTGAAATGCCATATTTGATGAGAAATGAATAAACTAATTTTCCGATTGGAGTTTATCGCTCAGTGAGCGTTTTATTCATTTGTTGAACCTATTCATGCAAATGTGTAATCGGTTTTTCACTTTTTTCTCGTGACCCAGATGGCCGATCGATCTCAAACTTCTACAGGTTTGTCAGTTTATGTATATGGTGGATTACATAACGTGCTTACACTGCCAGCAACTGTTTTGTTAGCAAAAACCAAATCTGTAATGTTCCTTTAAGCAGCTCTTTGAAATCGGGCTATTGTGCGTGCAGGTAATAGGCCATTGACGACACGGACGGAAAAGTAAACAAGAAAAAAAGGAAAACAAAACGACACAGAAAATCCAAACCGAAAGAAACACCAATATTAAAATAAATTTAAAGTAAACAATGTAACATGGGGAAGAGAAAAAGACAATAAAGTGCATGTGATTGGGAAAAAACGTTTGTAAAATTAAAACGAGGCAGGCCTTAAAAATAACACATTTTATGATAAATAAATGCTGAAATTATTTTATCGACCTTCCGCATATCTAATGATACACAACCATTATTTTTTAGCACTTTTCGCACTTTCTCCTTGCATCTCATCCTCTCGAGCTGATCGATTGTCGTTTTCACTTCAAGGAGCAAGGTCACATGCTAGAACATCAATTAACCGATATCGATTATTGATCCATTCCTATTGATTAATACAGGCTCCGTTTCTGTAAGGTCGCACGTGGACGTATTTGCCCCCGATTGGATCTGCACAACAAGTATGTATTGAATTAATGATAAAGAAATAAATGCGAATAAATAGTAATACAGTTAATTCAAGTTTTTAGGTTACATTAATTTGATTGGATTTGATTTACTTCCACAACTTTAGTACGAACAAATGTAATTACAAGTAAATAAATGTATAAAATGACAATAAGAAACAACTAAATGACAAATTAATAGAACATAGAAGTTTCAAGTTATTCTATTGTTATTGTATGTTTTTTTTATTTCATTGTTCAAGTTAACATGAAGATTAGTCCGGGACTTGTAAAAACACACTTTAAATAATGATCCAAAACCACCAAACCACACGTCATCTACTCCCCTCCCAACGAGATGTTCCGTAAATAATACTCAACAAATAGTTATCATCAGAGAAGAAGAGTTTAATCAAAGTTGCATTAGTGAATACTTTCTGTGCAATGATCTGGAAGCAATAATACGAGACTTTGAATCAGAGATGAAAGATGACAGTTCGTTCCAGAGAGCTCTTGCAAACTTTGCTGTGATTGCTGTGCAGAGGGTGTTTGGTTTTTCTGATTTAAAGGAACATTACAGAATTGGTAATTGTAAAATATACTTTTGATCACAGATTTACATAAAACTTACACGGTCTAATGAGGATGATAGTAGAAAACATCCCTTGAAATATTTCTGTCTGAAATGTCATATTTGATGAGAAATGAATAAACTAATTTTCCGATTGGAGTTTATCGCTCAGTGAGCGTTTTATTCATTTGTTGAACCTATATGATTTCATGCAAATGTGTAATTGGTTTTTCACTATTTTCTCGTGACCCAGATGGCCGATCGACCTCAAACTTCTACAGGTTTGTCAGTTTATGTATATGGTGGATTACATAAAGTGCTTACACTGCCAGCAACTGTTTGTTAGCAAAAACCAATTCTGTAATGTTCCTTTAAGATAGAGGAGCGCGTCTTAATCCAAAAACCATATATTTAATAATGACACAAAAGCTGGGATGGACAACAATTAACGTAGATTTTACACCACCACTTTGAGAGAGGTTTTGAAACAATGAAAAAACATATCTTATTATTATGCATAGAGATGCTGTGACCACAAAAGTGAAGTTTGGGTGAAAAGTGATTTGCAGTCTATTGAAGTATATCGCATAAATGGCGTGTCGTGGCCGAGCAATCAAGCACACTGTACTCAAGCTCCGGTGTTTCTGATCAGCAGAGTGTGGGTTCAAGTCCCAGTCGTGACACATGTTAAAGCAAGACATTTAATTACCATTGGTGCTTCGTCCTTCGGATGGGACGTAAAGCCGTATAGGTCCTGTGTGTTGTGTAGTGCACGTAAAAGAACTCGGTGCATTTATCGACGTAAAGAGAAGGGGGCTTGCCGCGGTGTTTCTTGCAAGGTCTGGCAGCAATATGCGCCACCTCACCTTGTTTCCATTTCAAAGTGTTGTGTTATGGTTGCTTCGTCTCTAAAATCACTCTCAACAACCTCAAACAGATTTGATAATTCGTCACCATTAGTGCAATTTGTTTTAAAGGTATTATACAGGATTGGTAGAGCTGATAAAATAGTCCCAGACAGTGTTCATGTTTTGTGTGATTCAACATATGCATGAACAAACAAACCTGTGAAAGTTTGAGCTCAATTGGTCATCGAGGTCACGAGAAAATAGTGAAAAGAGACCTCATGTGTTTTCTGGTTTTTTTTCATACATCGCGTTTTTATCACGCGTGATAAAACCTATTGTTTTACTCATTTCTCAGAAACGATAGCATTTTAGGCAGTAATATTTTAAGGAACCCTTTCTACCATTGCTTACTTTAAATCATGTAAGTTATGTGTGAATCTGTGAACATTTGTGTTTTTCGATCGTACCAATAGTGTACAGGGCCTTTAATGACAGACATGTCGCATTGTAAATGTATTATTTATTATTATTATTATTAAACGTTGCTGAGAGCCCCACTTCTGCAATAAATACGGATATAAAGTCATCGTTGACAATTGACAAACTTTGAATTTTGAAAGAAATCTTTTGAATAACACTTTATTTCGTTGAATTTATCAGGCCCGGTGTCAACCCCGAGTTCGTCACGATCGTACGCCAGGTGCTTGACGCGACCGCCCCCAGGAGAGTGCACCAACAACAACGCCGAAACCACCCAGCAGCATAGGGACGAAAACCTGCTCAAGAAAACCTCCCTGAAGTTCAGATCGCGAGTGGTCAAGAAATCGGCGAATACCAACTGTGAGATTTGAATACAAATGCTAGAAATCGTATCTCACTTTCGAGTGAATCAATGCTTTATTATTTTGTTTTCAAGATTTTTAATAAAGTAACAAAACTGTAAAAGTCTAAGCCCAATCGGTCATCAGAGTCACGAGAAATCAACGATTAAATAAACACTGATGTTTTTCAAACATTGAGTTTTGGTCTCGCAAGATCAGAACCAGTTGTTTTGCTCATTTTTAGGCAGAAATACTTCAAGAGAGGTTTTTCACCATAACCATTTTTACAAATTCATGTGTGCAAATCTGAAACATTTTTTCAACCTTAACGATGTTGTGCTCTAAGAGGAATCTCCTTCAAACCACATTATAGTTCCCCAAGGATTTCGTTTTCAGATGGAAGAGTTATTCAGGACAAAAAGAGGGATTCCCAAACTTTCATTATTTTGTTCTAATATCTGTCACTATACAGCTACGCCAGCATTCATTCCCCCACATCAGCCCATGTCAGAATGGAAACCCGACGTGGTCTACCTTGACGAAGGACCAGACTTGGGGCGTGTCGATTGTCATGGCAACACGGAGGATTTCTCGAGGGAGACTCGAGTGGAAGAGGGAGACCCTCTTGACGTCTTCCAACCAGCATGGCTGAGGCAGAGAGAGACTCGCATCAAGGACGATGGGGAAGGTTGGTTTTCGAAAAAACAAACAAAAAATCCTTTGGATGGTGGGTTCAAATGGTCATTACCACATCTTCTCATCTCTACACTGTATCTGTTCCAAAGGCCACTGTGAGATATTCGAATAGCATCCCCTTACTCATGCACTTTGGAACTCCATACCTGTATTCCGCCCCCCCCCCCGCTATCTTATAATCTATTCCAATTCTAGAGGAATGTAAACAGATACCTTCTCCTCCTTTAAAGGAACATTACATAATTGGTTTTTGCTAACAAAACAGTTGCTGGCAGTGTAAGCACTTTATGTAATCCACCATATACATAAACTGACAAACCTGTAGAAGTTTGAGATCGATCGGCCATCTGGGTTGCGAGAAAATAGTGAAAACCGATTACACATTTGCATGAAATCATAAAGATTCAACAAAATGAAGAAAACGCTCACTGAGCGAACTCCAATCGGAAAATTAGTTTATTCATTTCTCATCAAATATGGCATTTCAGACAGAAATATTTCAAGGGATGTTTTCTACTATCGTCATCATTAGACCGTGTAAGTTTTATGTAAATCTGTGATCAAAAGTATATTTTACAAGTTTTTTCTTCCCATTCTGTAATGTTCCTTTAAAAATTGGCTTGATTTTTCTTGCAGCCTTCGACTTGAGTGGCCCTTTGGCCTTGTGTTGGGGATTTTTCAGAAAAAAAGAAAAAGAAAGTGAATTGAATACCGGCATACATGCAATGTTTGGAATATTGATGTACATTCCTGTGTGAAAATGTTTCACGCACAATAAAACAAAAACAAACAAACCAACAGCACCCCCAACAAACAAACAAACAAACAAACAAACAAACAAACAAACAAACAAACAAACAAACAACAAACAAACAAACAACAAACAAACAAACAAACAAACAAACAAACAAACAAACAAACAAAACAAACAACAAACAAACAAACAACAAACAAACAAACAAACATAAATTTAACACCAACATGATCTAGTCTCTGCAATTAGAGAAACAATTCAACGAATATAAAAAATCCCTTTGTCTAAAACAAAATCAACATCATCATCATCATCATCATTTAACTGAAACTTTCACAGGTGACTTTTATAGTCTTTCTTGATAACTTTGCCTATAAATCAGTATTACGTAGACAAACACCAATCTTTGACCCCATTTTAAAGTTATCACTGTTGTAAAAGGCCGCAAAATCTGGGGTGTTAAATTTAACAACCCCGGTGTTAATAGAGGACCACACCAAGAATTTTTACCGGTGTTAAAATTGTGGGTGTTATTTTAACACATTGGTGTTATTCTTTACACTCATGGTGTACTGACACACCCATATGGGTGTAAATAATAACACCAAAAGTGTTAAAATTACACCAAATTGGTGTAGTCCTCTAGTAACACCGAAAAGTGTTATTATTTTTTGCAGTGTAGATGGAGAAATAACCAAAGATCGGGGAAAATTTGATTCTAACTATTTTGTTTCTCTTTTTTTTTTTTTCTTCTTTTTTTCCCCCTTCAAGTTGACGTGGACCCAGCAGATGACAAATTACCAGGAGTAAAGAGAAAGAAGAAGTCCAAGGCGTGTAAGGCGTGGAGAATGCAAGTCCACGGTCTTAAAGACGCAGATGAGGAGGAGGATAAAGTACACTTTGCTCCAACTTGGATGAAAAAAACTCTCTCAAAATGTAAGGAACACCTCCCAACAAAGATAAAAATGAGGCAAAGATAAGTTACGCAAAGAACAGACAAATTAGGCCAGCACATCACTACAACAGCTTCCTTTTGTTGAAAAATTGTACTCTCCATAATTTATTGTTTGTTTGTATTTTATTTATTTATTTATTTATTTATTTATTCATTCCGGTATATAAAAGACTGATCAAAAAGTTCATGGACTAAAACAGTTCAGTTTACATGAATGATTAAAAATACACAATAAAGATAAACATTATGCAAAATTATAAATTACAACAAACAAAAAATAATGGACAATAAGTAAACAAATAAGAGTAAAGCGTTAACAAGTAAGTACTATGTGTGAAAGAGTTCAAAATGGATTGTGAGAAATAGACTTATAAAGTTGAAGACATCGTGTCCATAGGAAAGCAAGTTGCATACAGACCATATTATTTGTTCAGGCTCTAAACATGAACAGTAAAAATACAAATGACAAACAAAAACAACCAGAAGGCGGGAGAATGCCCACAACCAAACAAGATCACAATCCATAAAAAGAGCAATCCCCTTACAATAATTATACGAAAAGACAATGTAAAAACATTTAAAAAGTGATGACACAACAATACCACAAAAGGGGTAAGCTCCGGGGAAAACATGTACATGAATATAATAAACAAAAAAATCCAAAACTTAAAAGAGCTTATAATGTTGGTGTAATAGGGGTCTTGGGTTATTCCCCGATATATATTATTTTGCTTCAATACCAGTTGTTCTGCATGGTACAGCGGTTATAGTTAAATTGGTTATAGCGCTTAAATTTGGCCAACCCACATTTTTGGTGGTCGGGTTGGCGCAGTGGTTTCTTTCCTCTGGAACCCCGGTTCGAATCCCGCCAGGGGGGCACTATATGTGGATTGGGTTTACAGTCACCCCCCTGGAATAAGTCTCTGAGGTTTTTCCTCCCACATCTTAAGCTGAAACTTCTTTCCTTGTCTTCTCTCCTTTTGGGGGTTCTTGGCTTTCACAACCAGGGCCCAATTTCATAGAGCTGCTTAAAGCAGAAAATATTGCTTAACAATTTTTTGCTAAGCAGAAATGGGCAGGATACCAGACACAAATTGTACATGTGACATTGTAGTTTGGCTGGTAACCTTATTCTGGTAAGCATAATTTTGTTGTGCTTAGCTACTTTTTGTGCTGACATGATCCGGCAGGGGTGTGATTAACTTAATTGGGCTATAAAAACTGCGTACAACCCGCGCCTAATTGCCTGCGCATCCTATACTACGAGTCACGAATTAACTGATGACGAAAACTCACTGTCGTGCGTCAGAGGCTGTGATGGTTGACCTTGCATTAACAAGTTTGTGTTTTCTGTGGCTGTGTATATACACCTTTTGCAGAAACCAGAAAATATGAATACACTAATATATGCCAATTTGCAGAAGCGTTTATTCAAAAAATTGATGTATTCTTTATTACTCTTTAAAAACAGCTGATGACATCACCGCGACGAAAACGATGACGCATTGTGAGGGCGGACACAAATTGAACATTCGGCACGACGAAGGTGTGGGAACTATAATCAAGACCCCTGTGGTATTGGAACGTTCTACCGAGGAACTAATTGATAACATAGAAGCTTACGATGAACACGGGCACTGTCGAGTTGAAGCTGAGACGTCTTCCAGCATCTCTTGTCCAAAAGAAAACACTATTGAATCAGTGAAGGAAAGTGACACTACCCATTACGCAAGAAGTACACCGCACGACGCCCTCTTCTGTCAAAGTGAAGGCGAAGCTTTAACTAGCCAAGAGAAGAACTCTTCGTTCCGATTCGACTGTCACGTGGTGAGTTGCGTTGGCGACTCGTGCTCCTGGTCGCCGGCTAATCATCCGGAGGTTGAGAAGCAAGTCATTGAGTTCGTCTTCCAGGTGTTGCAGGGAGCAGTGGTTTCGCTATTGGTTGAAGAAGTCGCCAGGAACAGTCTAAAAGAAAATGCAAAACAGGGCGATCGGAGAGAGTCGAAGTCGACCGAGGGGCAGAACGGAGATTGCGAAGAAAACAATGAGCAACGAATCGACACAAACACGAACGACGTCCTCGTCCGGGGCATCGTTTCATCAAACGAAGACAGTATCGTTTGTGACAACTCAGATAGCAACACTTCTTATGGGCATGATGTTGACGGTGGAAAAGCAGCAACTTACTGTGGAACTTTAGAGTTAGGATCAAATCGGCAAAGCGAAGTTCAGTTAATCAACAAAAATAGCACGATGACATCAACCACATCATCAGAACCCGGCGAGTTAACGGCAGACAATTATCCGTCGAGTGATGAGGGCTCTACACCTCATCGAAACTTTCTCAGGGATGCTGGCTCACTGGACGGTAGCCTTGAAGCTGAGACGACGAAGGACGATGGGGACTCTTCCTTTGAGAGCATCTTCGGTGAGGAAACCCTTATAGACGACTGCCTCCAGGAGGATGCAAGGGAGAATGGATACGCTGCATCAGTTGCTGTCCTAGACGGCGCAGAAGAGGATGGACTTATTGCGGACGTGAGATTGCTCTGGATGTTGGATGAGGATGAAGATGATTTGGACAGAGATGAGATGAAGGATGGTTACAGGGCTGGTGATGACGATGATGGTGGTGGTGGTGGGGATAATGGGGGTGATGATGAGGAGGAGTGGGAAGGGAAAGAGGAGGCTACAGGTGATGAAGATGTTGCTGGAGATATTGATGTTAATGATGTAGAGGATGAGCTGATGACGGACGTTCAACCACCTTGGGGGTCAATGAACTCCTTTAAGTTCAGTGATGATTACTCCACAGAGAATCTTCAACGGATACGAGAAGAACCTGACAGCGGCCATCAAACTACCTTGGAGGCTCCTGGTTGTAAAATTAAGAACCCAGTTGATGCAATCGACAACACCACTGTTAGGATCCACTACAAGAATCTTACCCACGTCTCCACAAATCCAGGACGCGGTGGTCGGCGGCCACAGATCATTCTTGAGTTGGACGTCTTGACGACGCCGGGTAATTTCGAGAAGAGGAGGCTGGAGTTTTACAGTTTTGTTGAGAAACATGACAGAGGGAAACTCCGATTTCGAAAACCGTTCAAAAGTCGCCCAAAGAAGTCTTGCCACGAAGTGTGCGAAACTGCGCCCTCGCACGTCCAGGACGGGGAAAACATGTGCGAGGTTTTGGAGAACGGGCCAGACAACTACCACAGAACGGTTACCAAGGGCACGAGTATAAAAGGGATCCGTAAGAATATACTGAGAAAATCTAAGCTGCCGAAATGGAAGAAGGTGAAAAGGTGGTTTCGGTAGGCTGAGATGCAGGCTGATTTGTATTTCGTGGGGGGGGGGGGGTAAAGGTGTTTGTAACACGCATGCTTTCACAATCTGAGAAAGACCCTAAGCTTGGTAATTCTACTATGCGAAACACAGGTTTTCATGCCGCCAGAAACACCTGGAAGCTTGGTAATTCCGGTGCACCGTCAATACATTTTTTTCCAGGAGAGTTGAAGGGTCTTTTTTTTTTATTCCTCACATGGTTGAAGTTAAAGGCTCCTTGCAAGCATAGAGCAAGGCAATTATATCATTTACGGTTCCATAATGCTTTCAGGAACGATAACATTTTTGTAAAAAAAAGGGCCTCCTACTTTTCTTTAAAAATAATTATACAAAGTTTAATTTCACAACAAAATAATACTATTCTCATCAACTTGATAATTTTGCAGGGAAAATTATTTCGGTGAACGTTTATTACGCACCATTATGTCCAGCATGGACCGTTATGTCCAACACAAAAATTGTTGAACCATTATGTCCGAACCAATAATTATGAATGTCCGACAAACCATTTTGTCCGCAGAACCATAACCTTAATATTAGTAACAAAATGTTTGCATAGCGCCTGATGCAAGAGCCTCACACATCGTGACCAATGTGTCATTGCAAATCTTGAAGAAGAGTTTCGTTTTAGTGCAAAACAGCCAAATTGTTCTTCGTTGTGGTTTTTACTAGATAAATAAATGTTCACTAAAAGACCCTTTTTTTAACTGCTGTTCAGAGTGGTCCATTTTCGCTAAGCAGTGTAATTTCGTTGTTAATTTCTTTACCAGTGCTTTGTTAGTGGCATTATTATTCGAAAATGTGGCTATGCTGAAGTTAACTGAGTAGGTTATTGTAAAAAAAAAAACCAAAAAACATACTTCCAGTGCTATGGTTAAAACTACGATCCATCGAGGTGACCTCCTGGGCGTTTTACCGAGGTGACCTCCGGAGCGTTCGAACGCTCCAGGGTTCATTAAATGATTTGTCGGACATTATTGGGTCGGACATAAATGGTTCGTCGGACACAGTGGTTTGTCGGACATGAACCTACTAAGGTTTGCTATCACTCAGATAATTTTGGTGCGTTAGTTAATTACTTTAAATAATAATATTAGTTTAATTAATGTCTGATAAATGTCTGATGAAATAAAGAAAAATACATGATGAACAAAAAGATTGCGTACATGGGTCGGGTTACGTTTCATTTATTATTTTTTTTAATTTTTTGCGATTTTAACTAATAATGTGGCAGCGAAAAATTACCAAGCACATCTTGCTGGCACATTGTTTCTCTCCCAGATAAGTTGCGTCAAAGGAGGGCGCCATCTCGATCGTACGATCGCCTTTGAAGTCTGGTTCCTGTAATGCAGTCCATGGTTATAGAATAGTATCATCCAATGGGGTATCAGACTTACCATTAACCTTTACGTATTATCTCTGTTTATCTTTTATGCTACATTTTTTTTGGTAGTGATGTTTTTGTCGGCGATTCCTCGAGAAAGAACCAAGTTTTTCTTCTGGATTTTTGGAAGTAAATCGTGACTGGTATGTACAAATTTAGCTATAAATGTGCCCATGCTATACTCGTCGTGTGTGTCAGTCTTCATGTATTATCCTGACTCACGCACAGAAAAGACGAAGTAGAGAAGAAAAATAAAAAATAGAACGATCAACCTTGGGATTTTGCTCCGTCGGGATCGGATGGACATAAAGTCAGTGTTGGATTGGGGGGAAAAAAAGAAAAAATGCACAGAGATTTTACTTGTTTTGTTGTAACTTCTTGAGGCCAACACACATTTTATCTTAATAAGGTATTCATCAGATTCTTTGAATAGATCTGGGAGTATAATAGTATAGATTATTGGAAAGGGGGGGGGGGGTTCTGAATCATCACAGGACACAGGTGCATTGGAATTTATTTTAAATATTTATTCAAGATACATCCTTGTTAGTAATCAAAAGGAAGAAGTACAATAATTAAATAGCACTCTGTATTAATGCACTGCTTTTGCTCAAAATACCTGTATGTTACTCCTAGAATTATGAGGTTCCATGAACCTCATAGAGGTCCATGTACAAACTACAATACAAAACTTTTTTTCATTTACGTTTCTGCACCTGGAGTTCTCATTTGAAATCGGATCTCGCCAAAATTAGGCTCTACGTGTTCCTTGGAATCTCATTGAGCGTTGCATGGGTCAAGAAAATCCACTCCGCAAATTTAAAATTGTTAAAAAGCAATAAATTCTTACCGTCATTCCCAGTCCTCTTCAAACAGTGTGAGTGTTATAACAAATATGGCGCTGGAGTCACATGATGTGTGTACAAAACCAACCTACAGTTGCCGGGACCAGCGTTGCTGCGCGCGGAGTACCAGTTTGTTCGGTAGACCTTTGCGAGCGCAGCAAGCGCCATATTTGTTTATAACACTCACACTGTTTGAAGAGGACTGGGAATGACGGTAAGAATTTATTGCTTTTTAACAATTTTAAATTTGCGGAGTGGATTTTCTTGACCCATGCAACGCTCAATGAGATTCCAAGGAACACGTAGAGCCTAATTGTGGCGAGATCTGATTTCAAATGAGAACTCCAGGTGCAGAAACGTAAATGAAAAAAAGTTTTGTATTGTAGTTTGTACATGGACCTCTATGAGGTTCATGGAACCTCATAATTCTAGGAGTACCTGTATGTCAGACAAACTTTCCACCACTACTCTAGCTCTGAAATGCAACCACTACATTGTTGGTGCGCCAGACTGCATTAGATGCGACCAAAATGAATTAATATTCCAAGGACCTTATTTCAGTTCAGCGTGCTCAGTCTCAGGCCAAACTTTGAAACTTTGGATCCAGAATTCCCCGCAGGAGAACCCTGGTATGACTGAGTGTCATAGTGTATCCTGTGCAGGGTTCTGCCCACAGTGGTCGGTGCCGGAAAACCCGCCCGGCACTCGGGATTCCCCAACCACCACAGGCAGAATTTTATCTGTTTCCGACCACCACACATTTTCCCAATTTTATTGCAACTTCCTTTCGAAGGTTTTCAACGAAAAATAAGTTAAAAAATAAATTGGGTATTTACCAGTAAAAATGGTATCCGAAGCCATTATTTTGAGCACTTCTTTGATTTGTGTCTATTTATATGATCTACCGTGTAACTGATCCATCTCGCAATGGTTTCCAGGGAAACATTTTTCCACCACTAAAGAAATCCTGGGCAGAACCCTGCTATGTGGTATTACTAGTACTAAGTAGACTGATATATGCCAAAAAAGTCCCTATTAAGTTCATTGGTCATCATGCAATAAAAGACAAGACAACACAATCTAAAAGTCTTTCTAATGTTAGGCCTAAAGTCCTGCATGTACATTGTACATACATTACATGTATTCAGGGCTAGAATTTGGGCGAAAAACCACAAGACTGAAGGGTTGTAGCTCAAAAGATTTACTGGACCGAATTTTGAGTACAAGACCAGAATTGAAGTGAGAAGAAAAAATGAACTGTTTGAATTTTAAAAAAGCACTACTAGACATGCTAGAAGATTTATCTCATTTGTTATTATGGGTAGTCTTCGATAATCAACAGATTGTATTTATCAGACTGAAAGTCAACATTTGAACAAAAACACAAGGATGCCGGACTTGTCAGGACATGAGTTTACCGGCCGATGCTAAATCACTGGCCTCGGTCCAGCGGTCCAGTGTCAAATTCGAGCCTGTATGTCCTTCTAACTGAAGTTTTGTACCTGATTCATGAAGGTGTGTATTAAAACCTGGGGTCCGTTCCACTCAAGCTAACAATGCAAATGTTAGCTAACTACGTGTACAGGTTTAAAGCGGATATGTGCAAAAGGCATTTGCACATGTTTGCGAAATTTGGCAAACGCTCTGGGGAGGTGTTCGCTATGTTCGCCAACCAAAATAAGATGGTGTAAATCAGGCAAAAAGGGTAACAAAGAACTGAAGATTAGACTAAAGTGAACTAATTCTTACCTCAAACAAATCAGATTGGTTGTAGCAAAGTGTTACAACTAAGCACGTCATATTGTATTTGTTCACAAATGTAGAGAATGTATTGTTAGATTTCATTTTATTTTTTAAAAGCAGACGACAGAACATTGCCCGACACACAGATTGATACTGTGCAGCATAATTGGTCCGACAGATCAAAGCGAATGTGCGTACATGTTTTTAACAGAACGCGTTCCGGTTCAAATTGTTAGTATGACGCACATTTTAAAAACGTAAGCGCTATATCTCGCGCAACCATAACGCATCCCAGATGAAAAGCTGAAAATTTAATTGACTACTTTGCAGCTATTAAATGTAAGTTCCCTTCATGGTATCGTATAATGTCTAAGAATTATACAATTTTTTGTGCACCAACAAATAAAAAGTATGCAGTTTCAGTATTGTGTGTAATGTGCTGGTGAATATTGTAGTGAAATGTTTTTCAGTGAAAACTGCTGTATCCGACCAGTGCTGTAATTACATGTGTGACCAAATTCATCTTATCTGGGCCCAATTTCATAGAGCTGCTTAACCAACAGCCCAACTGTAAGAGTTTCCATTTCATAGCGCTGCTAACCGTAAGCGAATGAAAAGTCATGCTAACCTCCCAGTGCTTACTGTATGAAAATGAATGACGTACATGTAATGTAATTTCAAATCCATGGTGAATGTGCAAACTGGCCTTCAAATTTTCTTGTTAAACTGTGAATTACGCTAAAGGCTTTTAAAAGCAAATTTTCCTGCTACAGTAAGCACGGAAATTACTATTAAAGGAACATTACAGAATTGGTAAGAACAAAACTTGTAAAATATACTTTTTGATCACAGATTTACATAAAACTTACACGGTCTAACGATGATGATAGTAGAAAACATCCCTTGAAATATTTCTGTCTGAAATGCCGTATTTGATGAGAAATGAATAAACTAATTTTCCGATTGGAGTTTATCGCTCAGTGAGCGATTTATTCATTTGTTGAATCTATATGGTTTCATGCAAATGTGTAATCGGTTTTTCACTATTTTCTCGTGACCCAGATGGCCGATTGATCTCAAACTTCTACAGGTTTGTCAGTTTATGTATATGGTGGATTACATAAAGTGCTTACACTGCCAGCAACTGTTTTGTTAGCAAAAACCAATTCTGTAATGTTCCTTTCAGCAGTGCTATGAAATTTGGACCTGGGTAAAGGTTTACTATGCCAGGGTTCTGCCCACAGTGGTCGATGCCGGAAAACACGCCCGGCACTAGGATTCCCCAACACCACTGGCAGAAGTTTCTGTTTCCAGGGGAACATTTTTCCACCACTAATGACTAAGAAATCCTGGGCAGAACCCTGCTATGCGGTCATACATTTGTACATGTAGGTGAAGAAAACAGAGTCAGAGTCTTCACCTGCTGTTATTTTCCTCAGTCATGCACAAGATTGAAACAGTCGGATTTGTCTGATTAAATTTCTTTTGGACTCATTTTGTAATATTTTGTAAGTCAAACATGTTATCACTCCTCACTAATCTTTTTATGACCTTAATACATATGTACATAAATGTGAAGGTCATTCACATTTCAATAATTATAACAAGTAAATCTTTTCATACTCTTTTGTTTCTTAAATGTATGCAGTATACTCGTGCAAATATTTATTTAATTTTGATTAATCCATAATTGAATATTCAGTATTATTCAAATATTCAATTGCCCTTATTATCTCTGATGGAAAATTCATTTCAGTGTTTACATCAAAAGTTATGATGACGTTTGAAACAAATTGTGTTAAAAGTTGCAATAAAAATACAAATTCTTACACTAAAAAGGAATGATACAAGAAGTTAGAAATTACCTTTATAGAATACAGAACTGTAGAACTACTGTACCTGTATACAGAATCCTTCAAGAGATACTATGTAGTACTAGCAAGGCTAACATTTAGAAACTTTGAATAATAATTTGCTTTGTTTTTGTTCTTAAAAATGTGTTTTTGTAAAACCTGAAACAGAAAGTGCCCGCACATGCGATATTAAACCTATTGCTCTTGGTGACAATTTTCAGTAAGTTTACAACCAATGGAAACTGTTTAACTGCACAGGTTGTCCATTGTGGCACAACTCTGCACATGTACTATAACTGTTTTTAAATGTGCGTGGACTATGCAGTATGCATTTCAACCACATGATATACATGTAGTTGTGTTGCACTTTTTGCAGGCAGGCATGCACATGTACATGTACTAGTGTACTTTATCTATCATTCAAAACCACAGTGGATGATATCGAATGATCAGATAGTAGGAGGGTTGACTGTGTACTGCATTTACCACATGCTATCATATTGGAGACTGGCATAGTGCATCTTACATTCAAAACCCTGTGGATGATATTGAATGGTCAGACAGTAGGAGGGTTGACTGTGTACTGTGTAGATGCATTCGCAACATGATATCATATTGCAGGTTGGCATAAAATCTATCATTCAAAACCACAGTGGATGATATTGAATGGTCAGACAGTAGGAGGGTTGACTGTGTACTGTGTAGATGCATTTATCACATGATGTAGGCTGCATAGTTTATTTATCATTCAAAACCACAGGGTTGGATGTTATGGTCAGAGTCAGTAGGAGGGTTAAGCAAACATTAAAATCTTTTTAAATGACGGTACATATAATTCTGAGAATCACATTCATTTAAAGAGTTTTAGCTTCAAAAAACATATCAAAACCGAATCCTGAAAATTCATACAAAATACAACATGTAGAAACAGTTTGCTTTTGACTTTGTAAGCATGCCATGTTTTCTTGCGGTGTAACACATTAGTTGTTTTTTTTCCTGCAAGAGATTTAAATTAGCTTGAATTGCAGTTTCAGTGAGGGCGCTGTTTGGGTCTTGTGGCGTCATGTGCAAGGGATCTATTACTGTTCCAAGCCTGGAATTACACGGACGGAGGCCACAGAGGCCATGGCCTCCATTGCTCCTGGTCTTGGCCTTGGTGCCCCTTCAAAAGTTTCCCACAGACGTTAAGATTTTCCAATGGAAGGGCCCTTTGCAAAATGAAAAATGACCTTGCCCTTTCAAAGATGAAATTCCAGGCCTGCTGTTCTCAACAGAAAACTTTACTGAATTTCCCCAGATCACAAAACCATCCCTCTATTGAAAGGCTGGTCCCAAGGCAAAATGCCCCGTTTGCCCTGATTTTTATTATGCACACTGGCCTGGAATTTCATCTTTGAGGAGGGGCAAGGCCATTTTCATTTTGCAAAGGGCACTTCCATTGGAAAATCTTAAAGTATATGGGAAACTTTTGAAGGGGCACCGAGGCCAAGACAAGGGCAACGAAGGCCATGGCTCCGTGGCCTCAGTGTAATTCCAGGCCTGTGCACAGTCTTCCATCCATGTTGTCCCGCTGATCCTCAAAGAGGGTCTCCAAGGTCCAATTCAGTTTTGTGATGCACTCATTTTCAAATAGAAAGAGTCCTTATGAAAATTGTGACAAAAATACAAGCCTCTAACCTCATGTTAAAATGGTGTAAAAAGTATTTTATTTGATACTCTTTCAAAGCAAATTTACTCTTTCAGAGCAATTTTATTTGATACTCTTTTAGAGCAAATTTTGAAACATGAAATGTCATCGGACAGCAAAAACAAATAAGGCCTGAACATTCCAAAGAGGAATGTTCCGCCAGGCAAAAGGTCAAATTCATTGCTATTTTGATTGAACATCATCAAAATTCAGGAATGAACTGAAATTCTTTGTAGAGAAATGTACAGACCATAATATTCAAAATTTGACATCATCAAAGGTTTTTTGATTTTGACAAAAATTGCACTTGAAGGGTACCAAAGACAGTGGCGTTCTACACCATTTTAACATCAGGTTAGAGACTTGTGTTTTTTTTCTTTTCATTTTCATAAGGACTCTATCTTTTGGAAATTAGTGGATCACAAAAATGAATATGACCTCAGAGTTCCCTTTAAGGGGAGGGTATACCTTTGGAAATTATTCAAAAAATTGATGACCATTAAAACTTACTTGGTAAGAAGCACTGCAGCTGTTGATAATGTATAACATTTTGAGAAACGGATTTCCTTCTAAGGAATGTGGTTTTAGAGAAATGGATTCAAACGTTTCTCAGATTGTGTGTTCCAATTATGGATTATTCTTCCTGAGTGGACATAAAACCGCTCTGGATTTTGGTGATACAGTGTATCTCAAAAACGCTTCCATCTTTTAAATGAAATTTTCAGAGGTTAGTTTAATTGTTTATCTACATTTATATCTAGGTTTAACCCTCCTACTCTCAGTGAATCTTGGCAACATTTTCCAGTGAGTTGACCAACCATTTGAAACCATTCAACTGCCAAGGTTGTGTAAGGTGGCACAACTGAGCACAGAACTAACTGTGTACTGTGTACATGCATTCCCTCATGGTATCATATTGCAGGCTGGCATAGTTGATCTATCATTCAAAACCACAGTGAATGGTATTGAATGGTCAGACAGCAAGAGGGTTAAGTTAAAACAATAGACCGATCCATTAAGCTCCGCCCCTTACGTGTTGACCAATCACAACCTTGGCTATACGCCACCGAAAGTCCGACAAAGTCCGACACGCTAAAATCCCATTAGAAAAGTAAACATGCGTGCGCGCGTACTTAAAGCGCGCACGTTCATGTCGCGAGTGTGGCATTGGAGAGACGCACATGTGCTGCACACGTGTGCAGTGGTGAGGCAGCCAATGCTGTGATTGGTCAATATGCTAAAGGGGTGGGGCTTAATGGATCGGTCTATTGAAAAGATCCATAAACCAAATTGTGTAAATTGCCTGTAAAGCTTTTCATTTCAGCAACTGTCAAAAATATATAATATCTTACATTTGAACTGATTTTGAACTCTTTGTACCAATTGACATTGCAGCCTCATTCCTGGTTGTGAGCAGCAGGGCATCTAAATGACGTATGTGTAACTGCACCCCACTGCATGCATGACTTCATGTGCTGGTAAAGAACACGCCCCTACTGGGGTGAAGGAGGGCAACAGTGGAGGCGGGGAGGTGGGCGTGGCAATGGAGGAGGAGGAAAGACTCAGCTTCTCAAGCTGAGGTTCTTGTGTCCGGATGATGTGGGGGAGGTGAAGAGATTGTGCGGGGAATGGTTTCCTGTAGAGTAAGTACTTTTTCAACTTTTTCAATCTTACTTATTTTTTTTTATTTTTGTGTGTGTCTTGTTTTGCGCTGGGGAAATCGACACTACACATTGCTTCACGGGCATGTCACTTGTACAGAAACTTGATTCCGTAAAGGTTTCAATTTCAGGAAAAAAATTTCAAAAAGAGGAAAATTGCCATCGATTGTTAAGTTGGTCGTGAAACAACGTCTTGTCAGAGCTGTTCAAATAAAATTGTACTTCTGAGAAAATGTCCAGAGCAAATTCCAATGCAAGCCCCCCAGTCCCGTCAACGTTGCTGTGGTGTGTCACAAAGGGTGTCATCTAAGAACAGAAACTTGTAAACCCCAGCTGCGGCCGGTAAGCTTAGGCCATCGTCTGTAGGCCGTCACCCTGATGAAAATTACAGGCATTCAACGGTGAATCGAACTGCTGATCGCCGGCCGATTGAACCCTGTTGCAGAGGTAACGTCATAGAAACAGGCTGATTGTACCAGAGGTAAACAGGGTAAAGTTTTCATTGGAGCAGTTTGTTTTTTTATATATCTGACTAATTGCATTGGACTGATAAAGTTGACTTGGACAAAGTTTAGTGACCCGCCTGAAATATTTAGCAACCAGCTTTTGTGTCCAATAGTTTGCAATTGATGTGTAAGTCTTGCGGTCGACCAAGTTGGTCCCAACCTTTGTTGAGTTTTATGTGTGTGCGATTCTGTTTCTTCAAATACTTAAAGGAACATTACAGAATTGGTTTTTGCTAAGAAAACAGTTGCTGGCAGTGTACATGTACGCACTTTATGTAATCCACCATATACATGTTACAGTACATGATATACATAAACTGACAAACCTGTAGAAGTTTGAGATCGATCGGCCATCTGGGTCATGAGAAACTAGTGAAAAACCGATTACACATTTGCATGAAATCATATAGATTCAACAAATGAATAAAACGCTCACTGAGCGATAAACTCCAATCGGAAAATTAGTTTATTCATTTCTCATCAAATATGGCATTTCAGACAGAAATATTTCAAGGGATGTTTTCTACTATCATCATCATTAGACCGTGTCAGTTTTATGTAAATCTGTGATTAAAAAGTATATTTTACAAGTTTTTTTCTTACCAATTCTGTAATATTCCTTTAATAGTTTAACGTAGTTCATGGCTACAACAATTGTGTCATATTGTCTAGAAAGTAGCATTTAGCCAAGAAATATGAAATTAAAATAAGTTTAACAAGTCAACAAAGAAATTAAACCTATGTGATGCACAAATCAGGCATGAATGGCAAATGGGGTTTCTAAAAAATAAGCATCATTGTCCCAAGTTTTAATTTTGTCTCAATGTTGATTTATGATTTGAATTAAATATAAAAATTGAAATTGTATTCGTAACAAATTGCTGTGGGTATTTTTATTTTCAAGAATTTTGAAGAAGGGTTGACCTCATGGTCATTGTTTGAGTTGTTTTTTCATTTTCGATATGCGGGAGACTAGCACAGTCTATACCTTGATGGACAGTTAAATACACTGCGTGATTATGAACAAAATTAATTTTCATACAGATGCCAACCTTCAACTAGTTGAGTTAAAAAATCGTTACATGAAATAAAAAGCCGAGTCTAAAAGCAGTGTAGATAAGGAGACATCGTCCACAGTGGTCGGTGCCGGAAAACCAGCCCGGCACTCGGGATTCCCCAACCACCACTGGCAGAATTTTCTCTGTTTCCATTTTCCAAATTTTAAAATTACACTTGCAATTTCCTTTCAAAGGTTTTCAACAAAATGTAAAATTGAGTATTTACCAGTAAAAATGGTATCTGAAGCCATTCATTTTGAGTACTTCTTTGATTTGAGTCTGCTACTGTGTAACTGATCCATCTCTCGATGGTTTCTAGGGAAACATTTTTCCACCACTAAAGAAATTCTTGGCAGAACCCTGCATCGTGCCCAGTGTTTTATCAAGCGGGAATCCAAAATTCTTCCGAGAAGATAAAAAACCCTTTTATTTAATAAAGAAGAACTGTGTTTACTGCAATCTCATGTTCCACTGCTTTGGAAATATTTGTGGTATTTGTACAACCTTTGACTTTATGTACTTGGTCTGATACGGCACTATTTTGGTACTCCAACAGCTGAATTTTACAGTGTACCCGGTACTTACTTTTTCGCCGGCTTGGGGGGGGGGGTTGGCTATTGACCGGACACTGTACTTCATGTACTTGTTATGTAGGCTCGCTAAATTGCTTATCAGGCATTGGTTTAAAGAAGAGATTAACTTCAGGATGATGCAGAGAGTTACTTACTGAGATCTGGATAATGTTTTGCAGTTTTCAATTTGCATCGACATCTTTGATAACTTTAAGCGGCAGCCACAACGGTCAAGCGTTAAGGATTGAGGACTTCAATCGAATCACAATGGCTTGTTACCCTGGGCAATTCAATATTATCACTCCATGACATTTTCCGTATGATTTCAGAGTGTGTTAAGTGAGATTGGTCAGAACACAAGATTCAAATTTGTATTTGTTTATATATTTTTTTAGGTTGGGGGTGGGTGTTATTTATTTTTTTGTTTTGTTCACACAATAAGTACTTGTCTTGGCTTGTTGAAGTTAGACAGGGCAGACAAGTTGCCATGGTATTTTGGTATTAAGATTGAAAGGGACGATGGAATTTAGAAGATCCTGATGATGTTTACAAGAGGATGTAAACTGTGGATGATAGGCTCGAGGTAGTCTCTCGGATAAAACTTTTTGTCAGAATTTCTTCAAATGTTATAAAAACAAGAACACCATTATTCATGATTCATGTTCACACGATTCTGAAAGTAACTGATCATCTGTGATCAGGTGATGTACTATCCATACTCTCTTATCAACAATGGTAAAAAAAAATGCAGACGTGTAAAATAAACAGTGAACAAGGTGAATACAATAATAGAAAGAGGAGTGTGGATGCTGATTATTAACATGATAAATACATTTTGTTTTTACATTGTCTTCTTATTTACATGTGGTATTGTAAGAGATTGCTCTTTTAAGATAGTGATTTGGTTTGCCTTAGGGTAATCCCTGTTTGGTTTTCAATTGTCTTTTCTATGCCTGAATTAATAAAGAATTAAATCTCTAGAGCTTGTGAAAATCAGCTCAATAATTAGGTCTTTTATTTGGTGGCGGGGGGGGGGGGGGGAAATCCACAATACAGGTCGGATTGGCCTAGTTAGTATCTTTCCTCTCTTTCCTCGCCTTTCCGCCGTTAGGACCCTGGTTCAAATCCCGCCGGGGGCATTATGTGGATTGGGTTTTTCAGTCCCTACCTAATTGCGTGGGTTTTCCCCTTGAATATCTCTCTGGGGTTCTCCCTCCCACATCTGAAACTGAATTTTCCTTCTTTCTCTCCTCTCCATGGGATTCTTAACTACATTTAGTATGGTAATTGAAGTTCGTTCTCAGAGTCCTTGGCTTCACAATCAGAATTAATAAATGAAATGAAATGAAATGAAATACCGGAGGGCTTAGCATCTTTACCGGACCAAAACTTGTTTTACAATTCTAGAATCAAAATGAGCAAAAAAAAGATTCTGCACAGTTGAACATACATTGTATGAAATGTTTTCATTTGAACAACTGGCAATAACCCAAGATTGAGATCATTTTTCGTATATGGCATGTATGGGTGAGTATTCTTCGATACTCAACATAATTGAACAAAATCGTTAACCACCTGTTCTTTTTAGAACCAGCACTACTCAAAAGAGATTTTCACATGGTGTCACCGCAAACCTCTCTTCGTTAAATACTTCCACCATGCAAAGTTTCAAATCCTACTTAGAATTGTAAAATGTTAATCAGACTCAAAGTCAACATTTGAACGTCCTATTTTATTATTTAAAAGACATTTACACAATGAGGTATTAAATTATTCAATTGAAAAACACAAGACTGTCGGACTTGTCTGTTTGTGAGTTCACAAGCCAATGTGCATAATAATGACAAAACAGACGGACAAAGATACAAAAGAATTATTTACAAAACATTGGACTAGACAGACAAGTACATTGTAGGATTACATGGGAACAAATAATAGTAAAGCGTTGTATAGTAGGCTAGAGTTAACATACATGTACATGTACAATGTGTAACTTTTGACCTCCGTTTAACCGTTTCTACCGATTCTAATCCGAATTGAGAATCCAAACTAAGGTGCAGGGTACCCATGATCCAGTTCAAACCAATGTAACCAAATTGAGGCTGAAAGGGAAAATAATCTGGAACTTTCTATAAATTGAGAATGACCAGCAGGCCTGGAATTACATGGAGGCCACCGAGGCCATGGCCTCCGTTGCCCTTGTGTTGGCCTTGGTGCCCCTTCAAAAGTCTCCCATAGACTTTAAGATTTTCCAATGGAAGTACCCTTTACAAAATGAAAATGGCCTTGCCCTCTCCAAGATGAAATTCCAGGCCTGGACCAGTATCATTGTGTAAACGTTTCAGGGAACCTTGGGTTCCCATGTGTACTGTACATTGCCTCAACCCTAATCAAGCCTAAAGGCAAGCCTAATAAAGGCAAGGCCATTTTTATTTTGCACTTTTATTGGAAAATCTTTAAAAAGTTTATGAGAAACTTCTGATGGGGCACCAAGGCCAAGACCAGGGCAACAGAGGTATGGCGTTTGTGGCTTCTGTGTAATTCCAGGCCTACCTAACTACCCTTAACTTAACCCATCAAACTCCAACAGCATGTTTTGTTTATAATTCTGTTTCCTTCCTCCATGGTTGGACTGAGTACTGCACCAGTAGCTGATAATGCTTTACATGGAATGAAGCATACCACTATGATTAGTGTCCAACCATGCCAACAGTATGGGTGTCGACTTTCTGTTTGGGATTTTGTTAGAGTGAGGATGGATCCTAGTAAAACACCATGGGGAAGTAAGGGAAATTAATGTGTGAACTAAACAAGTCATTGCGTACTGTAATTTTGGAATACAGGCAAGACTTGCACAGTCTATAAATGACACTTTATGCTTGTTCAAAAAAATGATGCTGCTCGTTTAGAAAATAAAAAAGAATAATGACGTTATTTTCTAGGAATACATTTTGTAGCTGGTTAAACTCGGGTTAAGCTCGTTATAGGTTGTTTATTGTCAAACTTTTGCGTAAACCTAAAAAAAACATTGAAATACACATTAAAACATCCACATCAAAAACAATGTGTACACAATTACAAAGAGTACTAATATGTACATAATAATTATTACATAAGTAATAACCGTGAAATTAAGCTAGTTAATCCCTGGGATTAAGCTACATGTAGTTCAACCCTGGGATTAAGCTACATGTAGTTAAACCCTGGGATTAAGCTACATGTAGTTCAACCCTGGGATTAAGCTACATGTAGTTAAACCCTGGGATTAAGCTACATGTAGTTCACCCCTGGGATTAAGCTACATGTAGTTACCCCTGGGATTAAGCTACATGTAGTTAACCCCTGGGATTAAGCTACATGTAGTTCACCCCTGGGATTAAGCTACATGTAGTTCACCCCTGGGATTAAGCTACATGTAGTTCACCCCTGGGATTAAGCTACATGTAGTTCACCCCTGGGATTAAGCTACATGTAGTTCACCCCTGGGATTAAGCTACATGTAGTTCACCCCTGGGATTAAGCTACATGTAGTTCACCCCTGGGATTAAGCTACATGTAGTTCACCCCTGGGATTAAGCTACATGTAGTTCAACCCTGGGATTAAGCTACATGTAGTTCAACCCTGGGATTAAGCTACATGTAGTTCAACCCTGGGTTTAAGCTACATGTAGTTAACCCCCGGGATTAAACTACAGTAGTAAACCCCTGGGGTTACATGTTTTTTTCAAGGAAGAAGCAACTGGTGTGAAACGAAAGCAGGTTTAACTTGATACCCCATTTTGTATTGTGTTATGTTAATGGATATGAAAGGAGGAGTGAGATTGTACATGCACAGCCATAAGCCACTGGGAAACAACACCTTGCAGAGAGTACATTGTACAAATTTTTAATGACATGCTTATGAAGGCTTATGAAAAAAAAGAGAACAAAAACCACGTTCGCCATGAGGAGACTGGGGAGAAGGTCGGCGCTGTTTCCGGGTTTCTGTAAAATTAAGTGCCAAGTGCATGCGAAAGGACCGTGCGTTTTTTCCTGGTAAACAAAGCTCCTGAGAGTGACCAGATCTATCTATCTGATGCTGTCGTCTGACAGAGGATTGGGAGGCAGCCATCTTTGCAGTGTATCATCTCCAGGAGTGGCGATATATTGAGCACGTTGACCAGCTGTGTGGATACTGAATCTATGATAATTGTGTTCCCATGTTGCTTTTGGTCATTCTCTGGATCTTTTTCCATCAACCTTGTCTTCTAGGATACTTGCACTCAACTCCTCAGCACTTCACCTATCCAAAGATAGCAGGCTTCCTCCAGTGAACTAGAACTATGAGGCGTATTTTAGGTTGAATCTGTGCTTATATTGTTTCATTGGTTCATCTGTCTGTCTACTTGGGGTAGAAACTGCCAGGATATTCCTGGGAAACAGATCTGCAGTATGAAACAGGCTTTATTAAATAATATTACAGAAACATTTAAAATCTTTTAGGGTTGAACAAAGACAAATTTACCAGTGTGGACTTGAACCTGTGACCTCTGGATTGAGGTGCTGGTGCACTACCAACTGAGCTATCTAGCTCTGATGTTAGTGGTCTCCCTATTTTGTAAAAATTATTTGTTTTGGGGTGCCATTTAGAAGCCAATCAACATGTAACTGTCGTATAGCCAAGGATCACACCTGGGAAGTGGCAGCAGAGGGATCACCCGAAGGGGATGCGACTTATTACTTGATATTTGAAATAAAACCACAAAGAAAAGTTACAAAATCGGGAGAGCGCCAACATTAGGACTAAATAGCTCAGTTGGTGGAGTTAATCTGGAGGTCTCAGGTTCGCTCTGGTCAAATTGTCTTTGTTCCATCCAAAATTATTTAAAATTAACCCAGTTAGTTTCCCTTGTGGTTTATTCCTTGATATTTTAAACCCTTTTAAAAATGTTTTCTTTCTTTTTATTACGTAGATATCCAGATTCATGGTATCGAGACATCACCAGCGACCAGAAATTCTACTCCCTCTCGGCAGAATCATCCGGGAAGATCGTCGGTCTGATCGTTGCCGAGGTCAAGACGAGGTCAAGATGCCACAGAGAGGTAGGTATAACTTGCTTAGAATAATTAAGAGGGTCCCTGGGCTTCCTCCATTCTTGTCAGAACTTCCTGAGGAGAAGATCAATAACCAGGGCCTAATTTCATAGAGCTGCTAAGCAAAACAATTTGCTTGGCATGAAATTTCTTCCTTGATAAAAACAGGGTTACCAACCAAATTTCCATGTGTTGCATATTGCTTGTTACTGGTATTCAGCTGTTGTTTGCTTATCCTGAAAATCACGTGGAAATTTGATTGGTAATCCTGTTTTTATCAATGAAGAAATTTCATGCTAAGCAAATTGTTGTGCTTAGCAGCTCTATGAAATTGGGCCCTGTTTTGTACCATTTTGCCTTGTCTGAGTTGCATGCCTTGTACGTGTAATGTTCACAAAATCCTGTGTGTTGTTCACAAAATCCTGTTCTATAAAAGGTGAATTTGTGGAGGTCATGCATGATAGAGAAAAGCATGGTCTCGGCATCCAAGTTCACCACGAAATTCTTTTATGTAAAATGTGAATTTGTGTAGGTCATGCGTAACAAAGAAAAACATGGTTCAGGCATCCATGTTCCTGAAATCCTGTTTTTGTTCACAAAATCCTGTGTGTCAATGTGAATTTGTGTAGGTCATGCGTAACAACGAAAAACATGGTTCCGGCATCCATGTTCCTGAAATCCTGTTTTTTGTACACAAAATCCTGTTTGTAAAATGTGAATTAATGTGTATGTAGGTCATGCGTAACAAAGAAAAACATGGTCGGAGCATCCATGTTCACAAAATCCTTTTTTTTTAATTTGAGTATTTGTGTAGGTCTTGCACTACAAAGAAAAACATGGTCTGAGCATCCATGTTCACAAAATCTTGTTTTTTGTTCACAAAATCCTGGTTTGTAAATGTGCACAGTCACAGTCATGGGTACACTTTTTGTTACAAAGACACCAACTGAACGACACATAAATATTGAGTAACTCTTTGCAGATCTTGTTTTCGACAAACTCAAGTACTTTCTACTCTTCATTCACACACCGCTGGTTAATCAATTTACAAACAACATTGAGATAACTGTTACATCACTGGTTTTCAGAGTGTTCATAACATGGACACGAAAAAAATGTGTACCCATAATTGTGGCTGTGCACAAATGTGAGTGACAACTGCTGTGGTTGACAGGGGGTTAATTTGGAGGCCTGTGTTGATGTGCACAGGTGGGATAGTTGATGGATAGAATGTTGTGTGTGACCGAACGCACAGACAGGGACAAAACAATCTGAAGAATTACTCTTACAGGTAATATTCCGCTAAAATATTAGGTGTGTTTTGGGCAACCCTGACCAGGAACGAGTTTCTGTCGAAAAATTCATTGAGTGAAACAATATCCGAGAGCTACACGAGAACTGGTCGGTAGCCCCAAAACATATCGTGACGAAGGTACATGTACATCTCTTGAAAATGCATGTTCTCAAAAAATGCCTCCATTTTATTTTCAAGTGATGAAACTTGGTCTTTATAATTTTGTCAACATTGGATCAGTCTGCTTCAATGTTTTTCATGTTTAATAAAACTCAAAAAGTAGACATTTTTTGTTAGTTTGTAGCCGAACCGAGCTAAAAACTTGGTTACGGTTGGGTTCCAAACAGCTGCGTCACCGTGGTAGAACCGAACGCGAGAAAACGCTTTTAACCAACTCGAACATGCTTCTGGTCGTGGTCGCCAAAACGCACTGTGATGTCAACTGAGTTCACATTTCTAGGAAAAACGACGATACGTTTGCGAGACCTGGATAAATGTTGTGTCGGACAAAAGCACCGTACCTGGGCAGCTGCTTTTCCCCGGCATGAACAGAATGCCTGCTTCTCCTTTTGTTGTTAATTCCCCCGCAACAAACAGCTCCCACGCAAATTAGAAACCACGGCCAGGCCAGAGGAGTAGTCGCAAATTGCTAACCAAATTATATAGATTCAGCTTCCTAATGTTGACTTTAAGATGTAATTTTACAAGACTGATATTGATAATTGACACTGATCTGAGCCAAAGCTCAAGGTTTGAATCCTTATTGATTTGTCTCATTTTCATTTCATTTATTAATTTTTCATGCATTTATAACAATAAAATAACAGTACAATAGTATAAAGATTTATCTTTGTACTAAAAGGCAAGAGAGGAAAAAAAAAAAGGTTATACAAAATAAACAGTATAGGGCTAGATAGCTCAGTTGGTAGAGCGCCGGTACGTTAATCCGGAGGTCGTTGTTCAAATCCCGCTCTAGTCAATTTTTCTTTGTTCAACCCATACTATTTGAAATTTACCCAGTCAGTTTCCCTTGTGGTTTATTACTTGACAAAATAAACAAACATATGATTTATAAACATATTAATATTATGAATGTGCTAGGTAAATAAATGGATCTTACATTTTGAATAGCTAGTACGGCATTCCTTGTAGAAAAAATAACAAAAGCTTTGAGTCGCCCTCTGGTAAGATAAAGCGCTATTTAAGAACTGCGTATTATTATTAATATTTATTAATGCAACAAGGGTGTTTTTTCTTTCATTATTTTCTTGCAATGCAATTATTCGATGACCAATTGAGCCCAAATTTTCACAGGTTTGTTATTTTATGTATATGTTGGGAAAAAACCAAGTGAGGATACTGGTCTTTGACAATTACCAAAAGTATATCCTACTCTTAATGAGATTACTAATGCACTGTATTTCTGTAGCCATTGGTTTGTGTTCTTGGGTCCGATCTGAGCCACGGTCGGGATTCGGACCCGCGACCATCTACATGCTAGATCAGGTACAGTCTTAACCGCTAGATCACAGGACCAAGGGAAAGCAAGGGATAATAATGCACCATCTAAGGCCCAAAAGAAATCAAATTGTTCAGGCACGCAACTTTTCAGCTGATTTCCTGGTTTTCGGTTCCTCAGCTGCACCATAAAAGCATGTTAAAGCGCAGTACAAGTCGCGCAGTACAAGTCACGCACTGCGGTGCATGGCACTTTCCTCTTTTTGTAGATAAACTGCAGCTGCATGACTGATTGTTGTTCACTCTCGTTGCAATATTTACATCGGCTTCATGTAAATATCGAACATCAATCCAGTATGACCCCACTTTGAAGGAAGTTTTGTTCTGATCATTTGGTGCTGGACATGTGGCATTTTGTATCCCCACCCTCCCATTGTGACTTTTGGAAATTTCAGGAATTTTTCAGAGGATTGTCGGTGGGGGGGGGGGCGGGATCGGGGGAGGAGGGTATTTCTTTACAATACAAGAGGGGAACAGTTTGTAAGAATGTAGGATTATTGTTTTTATTTCGTTTGGATGGGGCCCACTTATTGGGAACGGTATACATGTGATCAAGGTTTTAGCCAGGATTTGGTTAAAAGGGTGTCCAAATTTGCTGGGAATTTTTAAACTGGGTGTCCAAGTTGTTCACTTACAATACATGAACATGTATGTCAGATAAGACAGTGTGTCCAAATTTAGAACAGGGTGTCCAAATGACACCCAGACACCCCCCTCTGGCTAACACTATGGTTCTGATATTAAAATATGATTGTTTTAAAGTACATGTATGTTTCCCGAATCAATGCAGTGGACGTGTTTCTCTGTATTTGCCATCTAGGGTTAATTGGTATTTCACATAATTCCCAGAAGAATGTATCCACCTCAAAGTTCACATCCATCGGTGCCAGTTTCCATACATTTTGTTTTGACAGTCGATTTGTAACACCTCTACCAGATGAGATCAGATAGTACATGTTAAAGCACTTAAAGGTAAAACGCAGGATAACCACCAGTGTAGAAGCTCTCCATTGATAAGGCCAAACAAAAAAAGGGCTCTGTTTCCGATTACATGTCATTTAAAAATAGGGTCGGTAGGTCGGAAAGTTTTTTTATTTTGCGTTTTTTTAAAATTCCGATACGATTGACGATACGTCCACGATCGTTCATGTGTTGAGCGCAATCAACGGATTTGCACAGCGAATTAGGCAAAATTGCGCGCAAACTGCAGTTTGCACTCTGCAGGTTTGGCAGTTAATCTGCTCGACCTTGCAAATTGTGCGCAATCTTCAGTTTGCGCTCTTTAGATAGGCAGTTTAAGCGGCCGATTTTGCAAAAATGTGCGAAATCTGCGCTTCACACAGCGCCGTGTACACACGTGCGCGATCCGCATTGCATTATGGGTATTTTTCGCTCGTAGTCGAGTCGTTGGACATCGCAGGCGCAAATCACGGTAAATATCGGTAAATTCTTCTTGATATGTTCTGGTTTTTGTTTCAAATGTTGCCTAAAACATGGTAAATGGTAAAAGTCAGACATTTTCTTCCAGGTGAAATAGGTTTTTGTTTTTGTTTTTTCTTTTTTTCCCCGTTTTATCCGTTTTCCCCCGTTTTTTTTAAAGGCCGAATAAAAAGTTTAGGGTCGCGGCATAAAAACTAGGGTCGGTCGTTGAACCGGAAACACAACCCTTTTGGGGAGGGGGCCTAAAGCTCATATTACTGTACCTCATGCATATTCATGACCGAGAGCCGAATTCTCACTGGTCCAATTACCATCGCGTGCAAGATGCTATTTCTGCTGTCACCAAGCATGAGTATTTTCACGTACAGGGTAGCTACGCACGCATAGTAGACTATCGCTTTCTGCTACGCGTGCGCTTTACGAAGCTAATCGTGGAACTCCAGCAGCATGACTGTATTAAATTTTAACACGCACGAACTCCGCTCATGTGAAAAGATGGCGGCACACGTGAATGTCAATTCACGTTTTCTGGCGCTTTTGATTCAGCACTGGAGAAGTATGAGTACAACAAAACAAATAACTTGATTATTTTTTGTTGGTCCGCCTCAGGAACTAGTTTGTCAACTTCCAATACTTCGCGGAGCTACATGTAATATAAAAAAACAAATAACTCAATTATTTTGGTTGGTCCGCCTCAGGAACTAGTTTGTCAACTTCCAATACTTCGGGGAGCTCATATTGATTGTCCACCCTCTAACCATAACGCTAACTTGTGCCAATCCTTCTGAACAGTACTTCCGTCTAAAAACACTGTCAAAGTCATTAAGTCCCCGTTGGTCATTTTGATTGCAGTAATCAAAATAAGCATACTGTGTATAATTGTGCACGAAATCCCTGACAAAGCAATTAAAAGTCTTTTGGTTGTTGTTTTCACTAAAACCTGGCCAGTTTATTTGATGATTTTTTTCTCTTTCCCAGATCGGTTATGCGCACTGCAAACTAGAGGATGCAAATCCATTTTTTCTCTTCCAAAAAAACCAATGACGCATACATACACATGTACATGACATGCCCCTTTAATTGTTTGTACATGTTTCTTCTGTAAAGGTTAATGTTTTCGAAGGTTGATAGTAACTTTAAGTGCAATTTTCTTTTTCATCCTTGGAAGTCGAAAGATGAATCCAGTGACAGATGGTTTTTTCGTACAATCTAAACAATCAATTCTTTTCTGTGTATTTAATGTTAAGATGGAGTCATAATGTTTACCTTGGTAGTGTCAGTGTTTATATTATACGATGTACTACAGCAGGCCTTGCGCTTTGGTATCTTTTTGGTGAGTGTTTTTTTTTCATTTGGACCCAGGAAATTTGAGGACGGAGCTCAGGTTTCAAATCGCGTATTATCATCACATTTTGGACGCTCCATGTCAGAACTCGGTTTATTTTGCCGTTAAATAATAAATAGATGAAAATGAAATGATAGCTTTCAAATAACACCTAACTTACTTGGGCCTATATGGTAGGTATCTCTGCACATTTAAGACATTACATCACATTGATATCAAGGCTGAGTGTCTGAGTGTTCATTTGACCATTAAACTGGTTGAGATCACTAACAATAAGGCAAAAAAACAACAATTATGTTTACGGTCCCAGCCGCTTCCTTTTAAGAGGCCGCCTTTTTTTTCCCTTTTTTTTTAAGGATAAATTTTATCGATCTCTGACGAAAAAAATAAATAAGATTGTATTATTAGACTTTAGCACACCCAAAAAACACACAAAAGCTGGCAACCATCTTAAAAAATAGCCGTTCAGGTGGCCATTTTTGAAAAAAAGAAAAAAGCCCTCCTTCCTTTTTTCAAAAAAAGGAAACGCTATATATAAGCATGTTTTTTTTTCTTCTTTATTGCCTATTACATCAGAAAGATATATTGATGACAATCCATGATAATACATGTTAAAAAATATGGGTTACCAATTATTTTTAAAAAGCTTCAGTGCAAGTACTGGGAAGACTGTATCAATTGAGGATACTGTGTGATAAAAGAGGCTTAAAAGGGGGTTGGGGGTTGTGATTAGGGAGCTACGTAATCACTGGCAGTAAATTGATCAGATTTTTAGATGTTTGTAAAAAAGGTTTTCAGATCAAGTACACTGTCTAGACTCGACCTACACAAAAAACTAGTCGCCAATTACATCTGTGAATAGTATACACAGAGCTGGACAATGGATTCATTTGTCAGATATTTCATTTTTTCCTGTTCACTATCCAAGGATTTTGTGTGTACGTGTCACGTGTTCTAAAGCGTGGGTGGATGCATCTGAAAAGATTCATTTCAGCCTGAAATGTGATCACGGTGAAAAAAAGAATTAACTGAAAAATTTTGGGAAAAGAAAAAAATTAAATCTTTTTGGGAAGAGATTTTTGTTTGTTAATGGAGTTCTCCATATTTGGTGAATACAAAAGCTTGCAGTTTACATGCAAATCTGAATCACATGCACAAAGCTAACGACATCCTCCGTATGATTTGGATTTCATTTGTATTTTTGGATCCGTTTTAGTCAGGGAATTATAACAAAAACAAATCTATTTTGTTCTTGTTGGTTTGGTTATTTAAAAAAATTTGCAGCCTACTGTTTGATCGGGCATCAACAAAACAAGAAATAAGTACAGAAATAGCACATTATTTAATCTGTAGAGTTTTATTTATTTCCCCCCCTCCCTGTTATCTATCAAATTAATTCCATTATTTGTTTTTCGTGTGAACGAGATTTTGAAGTTGAAAACAACAGATAAAAATAAATCCGCAGAGTTGTAAGGGTTATGGTATTAGTGACCTCTCCTACCAATGACAGATTGTATAATTTGATCAGGGTCATAGTGTACATTTTAAAGGAACAGTAGAATCGGTAAATAGACCTTATAATGCATCATCCGCCACCATCTTAGAGGTAGAACGATGATGCAACAATTGAAAACGCACATCTATGTACGCCAGTGCACAGGATCGGCCAATGAGCAACCTTCTTTTGATCTCCTTCCCAGCGCACCCTACTCAATTGTTGCATGTGCATTTAACTCTATTCGGGGGGGGGGGGGGGTCATTCAAACCATCGTGTTTTGAAAAAAATCTGTCACAATCACAAAATGATGCCACAGAATTAGTTTATTACAATAAATATCTAAGAGGAAGGCGAACGAATTGCGTATTCATTTATTCCAATCCTCCAGCTATGAGTATGAATAAATATTCATCACAAAGCAGGGTTATCCCAATGCACAAGCTAGCGAATTGCTTGCCGATACTCGAAATTTCGGCCAATACCGTAAAAATGACAATAACAAAAAAATGTTAATACTAATTTCACAAAATCATCAAGATAAAACCATTTAGAATGCTCCAGATTGCACAGTAGGGCTTTTAAAATCAAGATAAAAACCAAGTAGAAAACATTCCGAGACCTTGTTTCAATTCACGTCCTTTGGGCCAAACTTCCAGAATTGCCCCACGTTTTGAAAAATTCCTGAGGAGAACCCTGCAAAGGAATCGTTCAAATAAAATAGAAGAAGTTAATTTTAAATATAATTAAAAAAAAATGTCATTCATTCCAATCCTCTTGTTTTATTCATTCCAATCCTCTTGCTTTAAGGCACAGTACACGTTTGGCAATTGGAGCCTACTGATTGTGTTAATCCTATATAAATGTAGGTACTGTATGTACTTGTACAATAAAACTAACCTGTGAAAATTTCACTTCAAAAGGTGGTCCGTTTTTGAGATATCACCGAAAAACCGGAGCGAATATTTCCACGCAGAAAGAATATTCCCGATAGGAATACACAGAACTTTACAATCCTCTCAGATTCAAATTTTTGGGAATAAAAAGTGATATATTTTCCATAACCGTAGTACTTCGAAGTTAAAAGTTTCTCAAACTTCATTATACAACCCAAGGCTGCGTGTACTTCTTACCAAGTAAGTTTTTTTTTTTCAGAGTCATTACAAACCCTTCTGTGCCTTTAAGAATGAAGAAAAACTGGGATGTTACATCAACAGGAATGTAGCAAGGGTATTTTCTTCACGGTAGGATTTGGAGAAGTCAATTTGCTGACTGACATTTCCTTTTTTTTTGGGGGGGGGGCGGGGAGGAGAGTATATGGAAGTTAGTTTGCAGACTTCCTCCCTTTCCAATATTCTCCGCTGTTTAAGAAACTACACCTGTGATTACAATAATGTCAATAGCGAACAAAACAATCATTATTTTCAGTCAAAATGACTGAGTGCTTTATTTGCCAATGGGGGCTAAAATTGTTGACTGACAAATATTATTGGAGCGGATGTTACCTTGCCTACATAGAAAAACTAGGTAGACTTCCAACATACATGTATATGTAACCACATGTACATAGCTAAGTTGGTAGAGCATCGGTACATTGATCTGGAGGTTACAAGTTCAAATCTCGCTCTGGTCAAATTTGTCTTCACCCAAATTGACCCAATCAATTTCCTTTCTGGTTTATTGCTTGATAAGTTTTCTGTTCTGTTATGAGAATAACTTTTGTCTTTGCCTTCTCCCTTTTCCTCGGATGTGATTTATAAGTCTGTCCCATTCACTAATTATAGAGTGTCGTGGCCAAGCACCGAATTCAAGCTCTGGTGTTTCTGTTCAGCAGAGTGTGGGTTCGAATCCCGGTCGTGACACCTGTGTCCCTGAGCAAGACACTTTACTATAATTGCTTCTCTCCACCCAGGGGTAAATGGGTACCTGTGAGGGCAGAGATGGTTCTTGTGATTGATTTAGCTTAGTGCGCTACATACTTGGCAGCACAGGCTGTATACTCCCCAGGGAGCTGAGATGGTTTAAGGAATGAAATGGCCCAGTGATCAGGGTAATAATGTTGGAAGCGCTTTGAGACATGGTGTATAAAGCGCTATATAAAAACAAACATTACTATTATTATTATTATTATTCACTCTTTTCTTTTTCTTCCCACCTTTGGTTTCGTCTTGGGTGCTTCCAAGCCCCTTCCCCCCAAACTGCCCCACCCCCAAACTGCCCCACCCCCAAACTGCCCCACCCCCCAAACTGCCCCACCCCCAGTTTCCTTATTGTTCATCCCTTGCTTTTTCTGACTGCATTCTGCTTTTTCTGACTGCATTCTGCTTTTTCTGACTGCATTCTTCTTTTTCTGACTGCATTCTGCTTTTTCTGACTGCATTCTGCTTTTTCTGACTGCATTCTGCTTTTTCTGACTGCATTCTGCTTTTTCTGACTGCATTCTGCTTTTTCTGACTGCATTCTGCTTTTTCTGACTGCATTCTGCTTTTTCTGACTGCATTCTGCTTTTTCTGACTGCATTCTGCTTTTTCTGACTGCATTCTGCTTTTTCTGACTGCATTCTGCTTTTTCTGACTGCATTCTGCTTTTTCTGACTGCATTCTGCTTTTTCTGACTGCATTCTGCTTTTTAGGACTGAACTGCATTCGTGCTTTTTCTGACTGCTTCTGCTTTTCTTGACTGACATTTGCTTTTTTTGACTGCATTCTGCTTTTTCTGACTGCATTTGCTTTTCTTGGGTGCATTCAGCTTTTCTGACTGCATTCCCTTTTCTGACTGCATTCTTGCTTTTTCTGACTGCATTCTGCTTTTTCTGACTGCATTCTGCTTTTTCTGACTGCATTCTGCTTTTTCTGACTGCATTCTGCTTTTCTGACTGCATTCTGCTTTTTCTGACTGCATTCTGCTTTTTCTGACTGCATTCTGCTTTTTCTGACTGCATTCTGCTTTTTCTGACTGCATTCTGCTTTTCTGACTGCATTCTGCTTTTTCTGACTGCATTCTGCTTTTTCTGACTGCATTCTGCTTCTTCTGACTGCATTCTGCTTTTTCTGACTGCATTCTGCTTCTTCTGACTGCATTCTGCTTTTTCTGACTGCATTCTGCTTTTTCTGACTGCATTCTGCTTCTCTACAAATTCACTTCTTTCTACTTGACCGCTTCTGTTGCAGCTTGTAATGTGTGTTGTGCTGTCGTTTAGCCTTCGAGAAAGACTGTCCTAGTGTCGAAATGTGAGGCCAATCAAAAACATGTTTGCATGTGAAAAGAAAACACCCCAAAACAAAACAAAACAAACTACGCAATTTCCAACCTAAATCCATCCAGTGCAGTTTATTCAGTTTAAAAACAAAGCTCAAAGTCAAATGCTGTGTGTCTTTATTCAATTATTTATGATCGGTTGAGACATTGGGGGATTAACGTCTATTTTTAGGCTCCATTTATTGGTGAAGTGGTCGTATACGGTTGACTTGACGGCTTAATGATATTAGGACGGCTATAGAATCATGAAGCTATATTCATGTTCATGTACATTACCAGAGCTTGGTATATCTACATTGTAGTACAGCATGCGACAAAGTCCCTTTTTTTTTTGTCTTTACATTGGGCTGGTTTACCTCACAACCGACCTAGTCTTGCGGTTCAGTGTTGTTTTTTTCTTCTCCATTTTTTAAAAGTTTTTAAGTGATAAACCACAAGGAATACTGACTAAGTAAATTTGGAAATAATTTTGGGTTGAAGAAAGAAAAATTGACTAGAGTGGGAATTGATCCTTTCAGATCTGATACATCATCAAAAACGTTTGTGTCAGTTCGTGGCGTCAAAATGCACAAAAAATTATACATTTTCCGTTTTCACACCTTGACACCATCTAACGTATTAACGGGAGTTGTAAGTCAGCGGGCATGCGCTACACATAAGGTTTTCATGTGCACAAATCTGCACAGTTCCATTAACTTGTCATCGGTTTACCTCTAAGATGGTGGCTGGATGAGGTCAATGCATATTGCATTTCTTGCTGGTGAAAGAACAAATTCAGCAGTGGGTACAGAAGCAAGCTTTTAAAACCCCTTAAAAATTGTTGCCACAAAATGATCTGCAGTAGAACGTTACATTTCCCTCATGGAGGTGCTCTTTAGGAAGGAAAATGCTTTTTGCCAGGGTCCCTCATGACCTAGGCCTAGTTTCATGGCTCTGCTTACCGCCAAATTTCTGTGCTATCTCTGTAAGCGAAGAATGCCTAGTAATGTGAAGTTTGCACGCGCATGAGCAAAGATTCCCTACTAAACCGTGAAATACGCTTTACGTCAGCGCAGAATTCCCAGCTATCTGTAAGCGCCGATTCTTTGCTTAGGATAAGCAGAGCCATTGAATTAGGCCCCAACGGGAGAATCTACTGATTAGAGACAGGGCTCACAGATAAACTCACAGATAGACAAGTCCAGAAATCTAGTCTTTTTTTTCCCCCCCCGGTGCAAAGAAAATGTAGTGTTGTCCACTTTGTGACTTTAGAAAGAAATTCTCAGTATTTATGTGGAGATTTGCTGGTTAGGTTTTTAAGACCAAACCTCATAGACATTTTGTTTTGCAGTAAGTTACAAATTTAAAACTGAAAAGAGAAATTCTGCTCAGCAGAAGTTCTGAGCTGCAAGCCAGGTGTTCTTGATAATATTATTGTGAAATTGGAGCTCTGCTTCCCTATTATGGCAAGGAAGCAGTGGGCTTGATTTCACAGAACTTGGAAGTCAGGAAAGCTTATAAAAACACAAGTTATAGTGCTGATCAGAACTAATTCATAGTTCTGATTGTGGCACAGTATTTTAACACGCAAGGGATAACTGTAGCTTGGTTTCAATTCTCTGGAGGGAAAGTTTTGTCTTGATTGATAACGAAGTTAAAAGAATAGTAAATAATATAAAGTGGAATTTGAGGGTGAAAAATGTACCTGTATAACCAGGGCCCAATTTCATGGAGCTGCTTAAGTAAAAAAATTGCTTAAGCACGAAAATAGCTTGCTTATTTTACACATGTTACTGACCAAAATTTCATGCCTTATACATTGCTTGTGACTGGTTTTTAGCTGTTGTTTACTTAGCATAACAATTGAGTGTATAGTCTTGGCCGGTAGGCTGATTTTACTAAGCAATGATTTTTTTGCTTAAGCAAAATTTTGTGCTTAAGCAGCTCCATGAAATTGGGCCCTGGAGGAGGAGTTTGCAAAAACGTGAATTGTGTCTTGATCCAAAAGGATCAATAGCCAGGGATGGAAATACCCACTGCACCAATGGCCAGTATTACACAACTGATCAAATCTGCAGTCTAGAATTTGTAAAGACTGTAATTTTTTCAATTCCAGACCATCTTAAAAAAGAAATTCATCAAACAGAGGAAAAAAGTCCAGTGAAAAAATGGTCCAGTGACTGAGCTACATGTATGTACAAGGTCTAGTCATACAAGTGGAGAGTCGTTTTGAAATTTGAGCTCTGAAAAAGTACAACTGATATAACAGCTCTGTCAACATGCTCGGTTAAAACAATATGTTCCATCAAGAAAAAATGTTAACGGTGTTGCCTAAAGCAAATGTAGATGCTTGATCTGCAAAACTTTAAGACAGGTTTGCTTTTGAAAAACAAAAAGGTCAGGACTTAAATTTATTCTAAAAATACCACAAGACCACAGCGCTTGTATCTCAAAATTTTTACTGGACCAGAATTTATTTTACAAGACCGAAATCTTAATGAGAAAGAAGTTTCTACACAGTAAACTGTTTTTATTTGAACAAGCACTAAGAGAAGGGATCTCTCATTTTTTGTCTTATGATATTTTGATACGCAACAGAAGTAAAAGATATTCACCCAGGCCTGGAATTTCATCTTTGAGAGGGCAAAGGCCATTCTCATTTTGCAGAGGGCACTTCAATTGGAAAATCTTAAAGTCTAAGGGCAACTTTTGAAGGGGCACCAAGGCCAAGACCAGGGGCAACAGAGACAATGGCCTCCGTGTAATTTCAGGCCTGTTCACCAGACTCAAAGTCAACATTTGAACATCATTTTTGTTTGTTCTTTCATCTGTTCATGGTGAGATATTGTTATTCAAAACACAAGACTGCTGGACTCGTCTGGTTGTGAGTTTACTGGCCCCTAAAATCACTGGCCTCGCCCCCGGGGTCTAGTGAAAAATTCAAGCCCTGAAATTGTAAAGAAATAGTGTAGGACCCATAAATTTCATTCTTCAAGGAATCAAATATTTTTTAATGTATTATTATTTTTTTTTCATTTTAGGATTTCAACATACTATCTTCCACATTCCCCAATTCAACTCAAGTGGCGTATATACTCAGTCTCGGTGTGGTGAAGGAATACAGACGGCGAGGAATAGGTAAGTTGTCTTCTTCTGCTCAGTGTCCTCTTTAGGGCGATTGGAGCTGAATCTATAAATGGTGAAACAATTAGAAGGGCATTATTTGGATTGGGTAAGTCCCAAACCAAACAGTGCACCCATGAAATCAGTAGAAATTTCCTGATTTCAAAGAAGTCTCTCTCGAGACTGACTGGTTGTTTTCTCTTTAGTTCCTCGAATTCTTTTTATCATTGAACATTTTTCTTTCTAATACGATATCCTGTCAGGGTTTTAGCCGGATTACATTGGTCGTTTTAATTACATGTAGTCCGCCAGCTTTTTCAGAGAATTTTTGCCCGGTCATCGGTTGTTTTCAACAGCATTTGGTCAGCGGACACCGTTGTTACGGGGGAACCATGCTCACCGGTATCAATTGTGCAAGCCGATTTGGTCATGCACATAATGCACATGTTTTTTTTTTTTACCTGAAGAGGCATTCTCGCTTATTTTGTCTTTACGCGTGTCCGTTTCTTCTGCAAGCTCTCTGGAGAGATTGCCAGAGAGCTCTCCAGGATGCAGAGATGCACTCTCATGTCATTAATCCTGGGTATCCTGTTGCTGAGTGCTTGACGCTAAGTCTTTACATCTTGTACCTGATCTTACTCTACGGTCAAATCTCAGCCTCGTCTTCTCCACTCCCAACTCCCCCCCCCCCCGCCCCTTCTCTCACTTGACACACTAAAAGCATATCGTGTGTACATAAGGATTGAGCTTTTCATCATTATTGATTGAATATCGGGCCTGATGTTTGCGAGGGCTGGTCTTTTCTACCCATGTTAAGGTACCCCTGTGCATGAAGGGGAAATGTAATTTCCACTGAAACAAGTCAAGGGGCACTGACCAAGGACCGTAGATGCGTTATACGAAGCTGATTGCCAACATCAGTCGCATCCATGAAGTATTGTATCGGGCCTGGTGTATCCGACCGTAAAGATACATCAATGAGATACTGTGGCCCTTGCGAAATTATGACTTGGGTTTAGGCTTGTTGGGCTTGGGCTCAGGCTGTGTCAGTTACTTGGAAAAATATCATATTGAAGTCCCTTTAGTGCTGAACAAAACATTGTGAAATGTAACTCTAATAGCCTTTCAGAGATCCAAACGTGTACCAGCACATTTCACCATTTGGGCTGTAAGAAAACAAAACCCTGACAAAAGTGTAGAAATCTGAGGGGCCATTCAGAGTAATCTATGTTTTTAAAATGTTGACCTTTTCGAAAAATTTGTTTTGACCCACCCAGCCACCCCAAGTTTTGATTTTTAAATATTGACATGCTATTTAACAATACCCTATACACTGAAGAACAAAGTAATGCCTCAAATGACACAGATATTTTAGACCAATATTCTCCCTGATCCGGAGTTTTCAATGGCTTCTCCTGGCTTCCAGCATGTGCAACTTTGTAGTTGAGAAAATTGTAGGTCGCCTTTCGAAACGAGGTTGAGCGTTATCAGTAGACAAGCACAGACAGTCTGGAAGAGACTGCTGGGTAGTCATCTTTGATTTTCAGATATTTCTTTTGACCCACCCACCAAAAATTGGAAAACAAAATTGAAATTTTTAAACAATGATTAATCTGAATGGCCCCTAAATGAACCTGTCTTGTTTTAACCATTGAAATAAGGCTTCAATCTTTGTTTTCGATAAAGCATTGACTAAGGCCAAATAAATTTAAAAAAAAACGTGTTTAGGGTCCCCGCCTGCTTCCTTTTTAGAGGCCACCTCCTTTTGTACGATTTGTGCGATCTCCGACAACAAAAATCGATTCTAAAATACATAAACATCGTATTTTTGACTGTGCAGCACATTAAAAAAATCACAGAGAAAAAAGCTGGCAACCATCTTCAAAAGATAGCCCGGCCAGGTTGTCTTGAAAAAAAAAAATAAATAAAAAAAAGGGTCCGCCTCCTCCTCTTTTTCAAAAAGGCAGGACGCTAAACATGTTTTAAAAATATACTTTCCTAACAGGAAAGCTGCCACTTTCAGTATGACACAACATCGTTGGTGGCAATCTGTTATAATTTACAGCAAGACTCTGAGATTTGGTTCACCTTTTGGGCAATCCCCAGGCCTCCGCTTGTATTGGATTGTTTATCTGCATTGTTTGTCTGTGTACAATATTTAATCGCCTGAATGAATAAATTAGTAAAATTCAGCAATCGTGTGTAGACATTCTACGAAAAATTGAAATTGACCTTGGTTGGACAGTGTACAATGTACATTGCGCAAAGTAGTTAATCAGGGTTCTGCTCACAGTGGTCGGTGCCGGAAAACCCGCCCGGCACTAAGGATTCCCCAACCACCACTGGCAGAATTTTCTCTGTTTCCGACCACCACCATGACCACACATTTCCAAGTTTTAAATTACACTTGCAATTTTCTTTCAAAGGTTTTTGCAACGAAATGTAAAATTGGGTACTTACCAGTAAAATGGTATCCGAAGCCATTAATTTTGAGCACTTCTTTGATTTGAGTTATGATCTACCGTGTAACCGATCCATCTGCAATGGTTTCCAGGAAACATTTTTTTCCACCACTAAAGAAATCCTGGGCAGAACCCTGGTTAATATACGTGAGAATATTTTAATGGAGTTGAAATATGGAATGTTTCAATCACCGAGGCGCAATTGGAACATTCTACATCATGTGTCTCTTACTGACGGAAAATATTCTCTCCGATGCACGAATTGAAAACATTCCTTGTTTGTTCTACATTCTACATCCAAGTAGATCTTTGTCAATTTGATTAAGGGAATCAATGTGTGGTGAAGAGGTTTTAAACTAGTGGTTTAAACCCGCCGAGGCCTGGTTCTTGATAATATCACCACGACTGTCCGGTGATATTATCAAGAACCAGGCCTCGGCGGGTTTAAACACTAGTTTTAAAACCGATTTAACACACTTTGATTCCCATTCATAAATACTTTTCTCCTAAAAATATCCAAAACCCTGTAAAAGTTGAGAACAAATCTGATAGTTTAGCCTTAGCTCACCTCGACTCGGCGTTGAATTTCTATGTGTGTAGAAAAACCGCGTTGCGCAATTTTCGAACTTGCGCGCTTTAAGTTTCCAGCTATCGCACGCAAGTTTCCAACTTGCGTGAAATAACGTGCTTTTTTGTAGAATCAAATTTTGGACTCCACAAAATTACAAACCGTGTTAGTTCACAAAGTAAAAGGAAAACCACACAGTTTCGAGGGATATTTGTGTGAATCATTTTTATATTCCACTTTCAAAACATCTTTCCAGCCATGTATTCATTTCATAACAATCGCAATTTGGAAGGCAATGTGTTCCTTCACTGAATGCTGTGCCGCCTAAATACTTCCAATTGAATGACAAGGATCTAATTGGGTGTTATGTAATACATGTAGATTGTAATTAATTGTCTAATAAGAACTGCCCAAAATTAAAAGACTGCTTAATTCATGTCAAGAATTGATTGCATCATTTTCATTGTGTATAATTCACCCATTGTCACACACAGCCAATAACAGAAACAATCTAACGTATAATAGCGTTTGCAAATCGTACTATCTCTGCGGACAAAGACTTTGAACTCTACTAATTGTGCTGTTGATGTGCAGTCGTCGAACTGCATTGTTACTGCGTACTAATGATCGAAATGGTTTGTAGAAATGTAGGTCACTCATTATCACGACATGACAACAACAAAACATAGTGGCACTGGCAGTAGGTAACAGCTTGCCTGCCCGTACCACACCACCAGGGAGTCTGCAGGTAGACGGAGTTCACCTACCCTCAGACATTGCATTTGTACGTGTGGTACATGTACAGCAAAACAAATAAAAAAATGTTTAGCGTCCTGCCTTTTTGAAAAAAAGGAGGAGGCATTTTTTTTTTTTAAATGGCCGCCTGACACATTTTTCAAGACAACCAACCAGGCTATTTTTCAAGATGGTTGCCAAAACATACGATATGTTATGTATTTTAGAATTTATTTTTTTTCAGCGGGATTGTAAAAGTTGATCCTTAAAAAACAAACAAAAAGGAGAGTGGCCTCTAAAAAGGAAGTGGGCGTGGACGCTAAACATGTTTTTAAATTTTTATTTTGCCTAATTGCGCTTTTACTCATACTTGGACATGAAATAAATCAACCTACAATATGCACAGCATGTGTGCATATATGTAATCCTGTCACATTGTTTCTGCATATTATGTGATGTACAAGTACTTGTACATGTACATGTACATTCTCTTGACCATGGAGGAAGGCCATGTATAGACCATATAGACCAGTTGTAACCTGTGACATCACATGTTTACAAAAGAGCCACAGAGCCTGGATTTCGTGCAGGCACGATTTGTACACAGCCCAACGGAAGAAAAAACATTAAATCTGATACTTTATGGAGATTGCACTGTCCGATCGTCTTAGTAACTTTTGATATGAAGAAAGGGGCCGTTTCAGAATGTGAAAAATTTCCCATGTGACCAGTGCAGGATCTTGCCTGACAGGAAAAGCCCTGGAATGTACAAGGTCACTCTTGTTGTAAACAGAGGTCACATGGTCTGTAGCATCCAGGTACCTGTATGTGTGTGAGTTGTTTATCAGTATGTGCAAATATTCTTAGAGACCTTTTTATCTTCATTTTTGTACAATGTTGTTGTTCTTTAAAGAGGGTCATCGTGCGTTTTTTTTTTTGGTCAACATAATGCTGATTTATAAGCACAATCATCAAGAAAGATACAGTCAAATCACAGGTCCTGTGAAAGTTTCAGTTAAATACAATTGTCTACTTGTTTGTTGAGAAAACAAATTTACACATTTTTAAAAATTTGTTATTTATTTATTTTATTTTTTATTATTTTTATTTTTTTTTTTTTTTTTTTTGGGGGGGGGGTCATTACCAAATATGACCTTCCTTTAAGAAAATACTTTGAAAAAGATGTACTTGAAATGTGTGTGACATGTACATGTACATAAAAATCTAAAGTATAGTTTGTCTACAGGTTCATGTACATCTGCAATGAATGCAACATGGTCTAATGTTATTTCTTGTGGACATCCACAACAAGGCAAATTATGCAAGCACTTTTGCTCATTAAAAATGTTTTTATATGACTACTCAATTTATTGTCTTATATATGAAAAAGCTAATTAATGCAGTACGCATGAACAGTTCAGCCGTGAAGCACAGTGTATACGTTTACAATTTAATTTTATGCAACAAAGATTATCATGCATTATAAATGTACATGTGTACCTTTTAGCGTAGCCCTAAAACATGTAAAATAATATGACCCCCACAATTCAGTGTGGTTGTTTGCTATCCTTTCTGGAATGAATTTTTTTCTTCTGAGGTCATTCATCGACCAGGGAGACCAGGGAGAACACTGCTCGGTGCAAAAATCAAATGAAGTGAGTTGCTCTGCCGGTTGCCAAGGAAGGAGAACATGCACATTGCAATTGGTTTAGTTCTCCACGTCATAATGTACATTAACTTACGTCAAGGTTTATCCTTTTTTTTGGTTCCATGGATGTCAAGTCAAATGAAATTGTGCAATTTGCAAAGGTGTATTCCCAGTCTCGGCTTGCATGTTACACAAAATTGAAAAAAGGTAGAGCAAGCAAACATTCGTGCATGCATCAACTGACAGGTGTGTTGTGTAATGGCGCGTAAAAGAACCCAGTGCACTTACATGTATTGTAAAGAGTTCGCCCCCGTGTTCCTGGTTGGAGTGGCTGCATATTGCGCCACAGCACCTTGTACACAATTTCATGGTGCTGTGTAAAGAAAAAAGGTCTCATACTTCAAAACGTAGCTCCGCATACATGTACCTTGCAGAAAAATACTGAGTGCTTAGAGATGCCCATCGGGTGTGATAATAAAAGCGCTATATATAAGAACTACCGGTACGTAATATTATTATTATATAGATCTCTGAATACAATGATTAATTCACAAAAAAAGGAGACTTGCTTTTGGTTTTATCAAAATCGAAGATGAGTTGTAACATTCAGAATATATTTACTATTTTAAAATAATATCAAGTGATAAATCTCTTGAGGGAAACTGCCAGTTGGCGGTCTCCCTATTTTGTCACTGTTTGGGGGTGCCATTTTTTTTGGTAGAGCGCCGGCATGTTAATCCGGAGGTCTCAGGTTGAAGTCCCGCTTTGTATATAACCAGAAATTATTTTAAAAATCTACCCAGTCAGTTTCCCTTGTGGTTTCTTACTTGATAGTTTTTAAAGAAGTAATTAAAAAGAACTTTGATGTTAGGGCAATTGTCTGGGATCATGTGGGATAATCATGTTTACACTCCAATACAACTCCAACTCGCCTCTCCCCCTTCCAGTGTTTACTAAAAAAACGAAAAACACACATTTGTATGTCTATGTAAACTGTAGACCGACTAGTTTTTAGTAACTACATGTATCTATGCCAGCACATTTGATCACAACTGGCTCAGCGATTTACATCCTACTTCAAACAGAGTTGTTGAGTTCATGATGATCGTGAACTTTTAAAACATTTGTTCATACCAGACACTACATTCCGACTTAAAGAAATGTTTTAAACGAAGGCTTTGCGTACCGGGAAATGAAAAAATGTTGAGATTAGCTTTCAGTAGGAAAATAATTTAGTTTACACTGAGATGTAAGTCTTTTTGAGGAAGTGATTGCCTTATAAGAGCAACGAGTCTCCTTATTAGTATTGTCAGCTGCCATCAAGAGATTTCATTAAAATGTAATTTTTGATTTCCATCTGCTCGGTAAATATTATCTCATGCTGTAACAATTCCTGAACAGCTGTTGAATTTTGTTCTTGTCAAAAATCCCCCAAAACTTGACATCTGACAATCCTCCTCCTTCCGACAACTCAGTCGCCATGACAACTCCGGATATCCCACAGTGCATCTTTAGTGTAGAAAAGAAGAAGAAGATGACAACGTGTTGTGTGGAGCCTTGACACTAGAGCATGTAGAGAGTGCAGCGTGAAGACACAAGCAACAGAGAATGCTCGGTTGCTCGGCCGAGGGATGAAATATTATTTCTTCCCCCCCCCCCTGGCCAGGAGGAAAAATATAATCTGAGGAGTATCGCATGCCCTGTCATGATGAGCCAGAAATGTCGTAAGGTGATCCACATCCTGGGTCTCTGTCTGTGCCAAGAAGGAGTCCTCCAATTTGTTGTGAAATCAATGCATGCAAGAGTACACATGAACATGTAACAATTATTCTGTCGCGGACGGACGATGTCGATGAACGATGAACGACACTCTGTAATCCGAGATGATTTCTTCAAATAAGTTGGTGCGGAATTCTTAGCATAATCATATAATTATCAATGAGGCAAGGAGAAGGCACCTCTGTCTTCGCGGCAGGACTCGATAAACCCACTTGAGCAGAGTGCAGTGTTTTTTTTTAGCTTTGGGCCGCTTGACCCATTGCTGAACGAGTCTTTCAAAGTAGTGATTTTTTCAAACTCATGGGGGGTTCCGGATGGCGCCTGTTGGAAGGTTTACTAAACGCAATGCAAATCCAAATTTCAGCAAGTGAAAATAAATTTCTCGTAGATCTTGTAAAAAATATTTCTGATCCAGTGACATAGTGCATTCTAGGTGGAATTTTCCTTGAAACATGAGCCCAACGCAAGTCAAGACGAACCTAATTTCATGTTTGATGATCTGGAACTGCTGGGAATGAGAGAGAGGCCGTATCTGAAGTGGCGGCTACGGCTACAGCTATGGCTGTTGCTGAGGGTGTTGCCAAGGACGCCCTATACTCCAACGCACAATGACACAGCAATCCAGCCATAGTCGTAGCTCTAGCTGCCAATTCGGCCACGGCCACAGTTGTTTGTAATCGAATTCACCTTTAAGGTGAAAGGATGAATCTTTCAAAAGCTTAATGTGGTAACCCTTGAAAACCGGAGCCGTAAATCTACATGAGGGTATGAAATAATAAATGAGATAGGCCTACTACATCACGTACTCATGTACATGCAGTAGCGTTCAAGGGAACAAAAAAAAAAAAGGAAGCAGTGAAATGTTGTCATTTTAGATTGTCGTACACCTGTACTTCATTTTTTCGGCATGGGCTCAGGTAATTCTCAAGCCTATTTTAAGTCAGATTTTTCTTTGCCTTGGACTGTATTTTGTTTTGCCTTAATTAGTTTTCTTTTTAAATGACTCTGTAGGTCTCAGTCATTTTTTTAAATGAACTTTTGCGTGTTTGGATTTGTTGATGTTTTTTTGCTGCGGTTGGTGTTGTCATTGCAGCAGCTGTTTGTGTTGTTTTCTGTTTAAAAATTTACTTTGTTATTAACTTTTATTTTCTCTTATTAATTGATTTTTTTTTTATTAGATTATTATTATTAGAAGTACTAGTAGTAGTAGTTTATATGCTAAAATTAGTAGGGTAGATGGCCTTAGCTTTCGATCCAAACCGGAACTTCATCAGAGGCATAAACAAGCACAAACGAAAAACATATCCATTTATAGCAAAAATATACATATATTTTTTGTGGAGGAGGGGGGGGGGGTGTTCACTAATACATCTTTTTAATTTTTCTTGTCCTTTTTATGTCCTTTTCTCTCAAGGAAGTCCCAAGTCAAAATGTTGTCCCTAATTATTATTTAGTGTCATTTTATTGTCTTTAGCTTTACAACTCGCCAGTAAATAAATTTTCTTACCTTTAATTTTGTATTACCAACAATTTGGCACAAAATGCTACAATTCAATCTGTGTAGTGTTCATAAGTGCATTATAAACCAATTAACCCTATTTAAGTTAAAGCAGAAAATTTCAAAGGCTATTTCTCCAACCGGGCGATATCTGGCGAGAATGTCTCATTTTACAAGTCCCCTCTATACTAACCAGACTTAAAGCTAACTGCAGATTGAAGTGTTTCATATGGATGGATGTACAGTACGTGTTGAATGATGCCCCAGCTGTCACCACGCAAGCAGCTCTCTTAAGAGTACTCTCGGGCCGTTTAATCCGTGCTTACAGACGATCCATCCACAGATGATTAACAACGTTCAGTGTACTCATAATGCGTGGTCAGGGTCCGTCATGCGATGTCTGGTTCTGTTTACTACTAGCGTGAAGGGAGGGAGGGGTGGGTGGGGGGGGGAGATTGATCACAGCATCCGTTACACTCCGTCTTCATTCTGCATGCATAGTACGCGTATTCAGAAACATGTCTGTGTGTGCCACGTACGGTCTGTGCAACATGTGCGGTCGATGTTTTATCGTGGCATAGCCGTCTCGGGTTGCTAAACCAAGGCTGGAAGGAAAACAATAAGACACTTATTTTGTATCTATTATGTGTCGGGGTTGAATTTGGGGGGGGGGGGTGTTGGCCACAGGACCGTAGGGCATGTTACTATATATTTTCACTGGACTGGAAATTGTTTTTACAAGACTAGAAACAAAATGAGAACAAAACTTGTACACAGTCATGTCAGTTTATCATATGAACTGTTTCTGCTTGAATAATAAGCACAAGGAGAAGATTATCTCATTTTGTCTTTTGGATGGGTACATTTGTATGCGTCAATACTCAACAGAATTGAAAGATGTTTATCAAGACTCTAAAAGTCATGAATGTTTTTATTTAAAAGATATTACACAGTGAGGTAATATTAATGCCATTGAAAAACACACGGCTGACGGACTTGTCCACTCATGAGTTTACTGGCCCGGAGCTAAAAATGATTGGCCTCAGGCTCTGCGGTCAAGTCTTAATTTCTAGCCCTGTAATAATATTATTTCACACTTGATTCATTGTCTTCAATATTTAATCTTGATTATACTGCTGGTAGACACTACAGATACATGTAGATCTTTTCTCACTGTTAACACCTTTGGAATTTTCACACGGCTTGAAATTTACACCGGACCGAGGTCAGTGATTTTAGTGTCGGGCCAGTAAACTCACAACGGAACAGGTCCGCCAGTCTTGTTTTTTTGTTAATGGAATAAACATCTTTCAAAAACAGAATTGACAGGTTGACTTTGAGTCCAAGAAATTTCTTTCAATTCTGTTGAATATCGAAGTATACTCACCTACAGTGTACATGTATAAGACAAATGAGATTTTAAACCTTCTCTTTCGGGCTTGTGCAGAAAAAACAGGTTTCATGTTAAAATGTGAAAATAGTTTTTTTTCTCACTTGATTCTGGTTTTGTAAAAAAAACTTCTGGTCCAATACAAAATTTGAGCTACAAGCCCTGTAGTCTTGTGGATTTCCCAAAAAAATTTGAGCCATGGTTTACTAGACGTATTAATCGCATCAGGAATAAAGAATGGTATTCTTTGTGCATGTTTAACCTTCTGCTAAGCATTTTTCCAGCAGTCTGGGTACTCCGCTACGGGAGTGATTCACCTCTACTCGATGTAACCCCCATTTGGACTTATTTTATTTTCCTTTCTCTCCTTTGGTGTATAGTCTCTTACACCTCTCATTAATCTTTGTACTATCTTTTGTGTGCTGATAAAATAAAACAAAAAAAACAAACAATAGTCCGATCCCTTTATGCTTGAAATTGGAACTGTCGTTATCATTGATAATAAACAATAATAAAGAACACTTAGTAGATGGCGCTTGAGGAGGAAAACAACTTAGGACTGTGGATTATGAGGGTAGGATTGTTTGTACAGGTGAGATTTTAAGTTGTTTCTTGAATGTTGTGATATTAGATGGAGACGATTTGACAGTCAGGGGGGAGTTGGTTCCACGCTCGGCTGATGCTGCATAGAATGCCCTGTCGGCTCAAAGAGCAGAAGTCGTTGGCTGATAAAGCATCATGAGCTCATTAGAACGCAGTTCGGTGTCATGATGAGGTGTATAGTCCGCTGCGGTTGATGAGGTATCCTGGACCATTGTTGTCGAGGATTTTGTAAAGGAATAGGCCAAGTTTGTACTGAATTCTGTGTGATATCGGCAGCCAGTGGAGATCCTCTAATACAGGAGTGACGAGGGAATAATTACTGGTGAGAGAGACTAGTCTTGCGGCGATGTTTTTATAGACGCTGCAGACGTTTCAGCTCATTTCTCTCGATGTCACATAGTAGTGAATTGACCATGTCCATTTTGAAAGAGATGAAAGCTTGAACAAGTGTTTAAGTGGTGCACTTGTCTCAAGATATTTCCGTATGTGTGTCCAACGTTACTGATGGACATGCACACTGATCTAGTGACTGTTGTCACATTCCATGGATAGTAATGAATCAAAGATAATATCTAGATTACGGATTTGAGTAGATGGTATGATGGACGAGTCGCAGATCCTAATAGATGGAATATGAACTTGATATGATTGCTGCTTTAAACCTATGATGATAAATGAGTGTATATAGGGAACCAGACAATGGAAAGCCACACTTTGGCAAGTACACTATGTATGTTACAGATGTTCGTGTTCAATCTGGAATTAATTTTCTCACACAAGTTTATAAAATCCTGTTTGGAATTTCTCTTTGTTGGTTACTGTGTTTGTCTTGTTGGAAATTATGTTAACAAAGTACTAAATACCAACAACGACCTGGGTGGGCATTGAGCGCATCCCCCATCTGCATTGTTAAACCTGTTTTACCCCGAATTTACCCCTTGTGTCCAACGTGACATGCGGCTTGCCGACACTCGCCATTTTAGGAGTCTAACTGCACGTAATAATTATGAGTGTAAACACTCCGTTGCCTAAAATCTGCACTGTTTGTACACACCATGGCCCAATTTCATAGAGCTTGCTTACTCAGAATAATGTGTTACGGGTCCAAACTACCATGTCACATGTACAATTTGTGACCGGTATCCGGCTGATTTCTGCTTAGCAGAAAATTGTTAAGCAATATTTTTCTGCTTTAAAAAAGCAGCTCTATGAAATTGGGTCCTCGGGTCATTGACACCAAAAATGGCGCAACCAAGATTGTTGTGTGTTGTGATGATGACCTCGAGTGAATTGGGTCAGTGTACATTTTATACGCGAGGATAGTTTTGTATATATGTACGTGTACCAACTGTACAGATGTTCTGCTTTGTGCGCCTGAGCTCTCTAATAACTTTAACCCAATAAATTAGTTATTTACCATCTGTATTAAAATTAAAATGCTGGGCCCAATTTGTAGGAGTGCTCTGCTCAAGCGGAAAATGATGCTTTACATTTTTCTGCTGAGCAGCAGTTTACAAGAAAACCGGTCAAAGACAGTACGTGTGGAATGGTATTTTGGGCTGGTAACCTTATTCTTGGTAAGCAACATTCTTTTGTGCTTAGCTGGGTTTGTTGTGCCCTGAGCAGCTCTATGAACTTGAGCCCTGCAGGAAAGATTGATGGGGACAAAGAGAATTAGCAAATTGGAAGATAGTTAAAATAATAATTGATAGCACTAAAAATTGATGGTTATGGTGGATGCATCAAGTACTTGAGTGTACATCATTGTACACTATACAATTGTTGCCTGCGGTGACATGGTCCATGGTGTTTTGTACACCCGAGGGGCAAATGGCACCCGAGGCGAAATTATACCTCTGTCTTGAATTCTTAGTAATATTTTCCTCATCTGAAGGACTCCAATTTCATTGAATCGATGATAATCTCGATCCTTTGCTGCACAGAAAGTTATACGACGCGCGCGCGTGAGAGGAGAGTGGTACATGGATATTTGTTGCCTGCTCATGTGATCGTTCTGCACCAATGAAAATACAGCATTCAAGACGGAGGTATAACAAACATACATGTATTAGGTATACATGTACATGTACAGTAGATGTTCCTCTGATACACCATCTGGTCCTCGCTCTATGGACACTGATGGATACACAGAACCTTGTTTTCTTGTGAACGATCATTTCCATCAGAGCTGTGTATTGATAGAGCTGCAACATACATTATGTACACGTACATGTACATGTAGGGGGACCAGTTTTCTTTGGTCACTGGTTGCTGGACGCCATATTTGGTCCAAATGCAGCACAACCTAAGGTGCAGTCTGGTCTGGTAACCTATGTCCACACATGAGTTCTTTAGACTAAAAATAGCTTCTAAACGCAAGGTTGTCTCAAACTCAATGTACATCAGCACCAAAAATCTGTAACATTATCATGCATTATTCAGTGATACTGCCTTTTTTATTGGTTAAGTACTTATACTGGGTTGTTTGTTTGTCTTCATGCAACAACTACATCTATTTTTCATTCCTTTAAACTTCAAACATGAATTTTCTGAATCCATCAAATCCAACAGCAAGGAGAGAGGCTAGGTTGCAGTGGGTCATGGGTCGATTTCACAAAACTCTTCCTAACTTAGGACTAGTCCTAGGCAATGCTAAGAGATAGGACTAGTCCTAAGTACTGGTCCTAACTTAGGACTAGTCCTATCTCTTAGCATTGCCTAGGACTAGTCCTAAGTTAGGAAGAGTTTTGTGAAATCGACCCCTGGTAGATTTCCATGGTTTACATAGTTCTAAGCATATACCTGCTTCTGAGAACATTGGATTTGCCTGGTTGTCTGCTGCCACCTTGTGTCCCAAGAATAAAAGTCGAGTCACAGTATTAGACTTTTATTGAATTCAGACATGTTTTTTTACTTGGTGATAAAAATAGCTTCTGCTCCTTGATCTAGCTTCTGTTCCCAGAAGCTCCTTGAAATCTTTAACTTCAGGGGTTGCCAGAAGGTGGGAATGCCGTCATTTCAAAATATCTCCTGAAATTTAGATCATTTCAGTTTTTTTGTTGTTAAAGAATGACCCTCATCCCTGGTGCTCACTGTAGCAGAAAAATGTTCTTAAACGTAAGCTAATTTCACAGGTTAGCAAAAATAAATTGGGCGGCCAGCTTGCGCGTTTACCATGGCATGTTACGTCATTCATTTCCATACAGTAAGCACTGGAAGGTTAGCATGCCTTTTTTGATTGCTTACGGTTAGCAGCGCGATGAAATGGAAACGTGCAGAGTAAGCACAAAATCGGCCGTGTGAATTTGGCCCCTGGTATTAACGACACCTGTCTTCCTCTTCTCCATTATCCCCCCCCACAGCAACTGCTCTTCTTGACCGCCTCATCTCCTACCTCACCACCAGCGAGCGCTCCAACTGCAAAGCTGTCTACCTCCACGTCTTGGCGACCAACATCACCGCCATTCGGTTCTACGAGAAACATAACTTCAGGAAGCATGAATACCTGCCGTATTACTACGCCATCCGGGGCCAGCCCAAGGACGGTCTGTCGTACGTCTCGTATGTCAATGGGGGCCAGCCACCATGGACGTTGATATATCCTTTTTTAATGATCAGAAAGGTTTTAATTGTTCAGTTCTTAGCTCTCTTTAGTTCTGTAGTTCTGTTTAGTTCTTTAGTTCTGAGTTCATAGTTCTAATGAAAAAAAATATTACACAGAGGTGATTACAGATGTTTTGGAGGTGGAGGATTGAGGGGGGGGGGGGTTGACGATGAAAGTAGGACTGATTTATTTATGTATTGTTGTTGTTTTTGTTTTTGCAGAGTGGGGGGGGGGGTGGTTTCACTCACCCTGGATCTGGGTCACACAACTTTTCTTGTTTTTCTAACATCAGTGCTTCATCAAAATCATCATGAATCAAACTAGGAAATTTTCTTGAATGTGTTTTTGAGGTTGCAGCAAACTGAAGGTTTCAAGGCAGTTTTTGATACACCCTTGAATTGTGAAGAACTTCTTTATGCTTCTCAGTCCGTGTCTTTCATCAAACAACGGAACAACTCTATCGTAAAAAAATACTTGGGGTCATTATCAGTGCTGCCTACATTCTCTACATTTTTGAGCTATTGAAGAACATGTCTCACAACTGGTAAATAGTTGTCTTGTTTCTTTTTTTTCTTTTTTGGAGGGAGGATGGAGGCTTGTTCGTTACAATCTGTCTAAACACTGGACCCCATGTTTTTCGGTATTTATTTAGTTATTTTAATATTTTTGGTAATGAAACTAAGGGATCCGTGGAAACAACTAGCACTGTGACCCAATGGCCTGAAGGTTACCTACATGATGAAGCAAATTATGCTCAGTTTTTTTGGATGTTGGAGGGAACCCCTTCATAGGGGTAAACTCATAGAATCAGGTAGGGACTGAAAACCCAATTCACATGCGAGGCTCCGGGCTGGGGCTAGCATTTTGTCAAGGCCATTGTGGCTTGGACAGCTTTGTAAACAGTGGAGTGACTGGAATGAGAGACCACGCGCGCGAGCCGAGTGGCGAAGCCATGAGGGCCTTTTCCAACTTGTTTGCGGTTTTTGTAATGAATTATTCATGAAGTATGAAACATGCGTTATGCACTTCTGATTGGTTTGGACTTTTGCTACCGTTTCGGGTAGCAAAAGTCGATATTATAAAGAAACACATAAGAAACCGCAAACAAGTTGGAAAAGGCCCTCGTGGCTTCGCCGATCGCGTGTCGGGTCTCCCATTTCAGTCGCTTGGGATCGCAGCTCCAAGACACGAAGGCCTTGACAAAAGGCTAGGCTGGGGCAGGATTCGAGCTGTGGTCTGCAGAGGTGGAAGGCAGGGCAAGATACCTCTATTATAGGCACAGTACACATTTGGTAATGACTCTGAAAATTAATGGCAATAAAAACTTACTTGGTAAGAAGGTCAGCAGCTTTGGGTAGTATAATGAATTTGAGAAACTTTTAACTTCGAAGTACTACGGTTATGGAAAATATACACTTTTTATTCCCCCAAATTTGAATCTGAGAAGCGTTTCTGTCAGAAATGCTTCTCAGACTGTGTATTCCTACGGGGAATATTCTTCCTGCGTGGAAATATTCGCTCCGGTTTTTCGGTGATATCTGGCTCCATTTACCAAACGTATGCAGCACCTTTAAGCCAACCTGAGCCCCGGGGGGATCATGTATGTAATATTCAAGTGACTTTTAATTCTAGATTTTTGTGGGAATAAAACAAAGGGTCTCCTTGAGAGACAAGGCCTGCAGTTTGTACAGGTAATGGAATAAACAAAGGGTCTCCTTGAGAGACAAGGCCTGCAGTTTGTACAGGTAATGGAATAAAACAAAGGTTTCCTTGAGAGACAAGGCCTGCAGTTGTACAGTAATGGATTATTGCCAGCTAGGAAAAATTACAAATACATGTAGATGCACTATTTACAATAACAAAACAGTCAAGCTGTGTTGGCTTGAGAGGTATCCATCTTTAAGTTTGATTAATGTGAAAGTTGATCTCGCAGTTTCTGCTATGTACATGTACCACTATTTTCACCACATATTGATTTTGATAAAGATAATTCCAATTGTGTCATTGTCTTTCCTGAACAACTTTCTCACGGATTATATGAAGCAGTTTGGATCCTACCTGTCCAAGATCCAGCCATGCAAACTACCGAGCGCGATGGCCAATCACACCCGGAGCTGGTTTGCCGGGCGACGCAACTGGCTACCCAGCGTCAACATGAACATTGTGTCCAGAATCAGGGGTCAAATGTCGAGCGACCCCGAGTCGGGAACGCGACGACGGACAGCGACGAGTCGGGAGAGGGGGAGCCGGCGCCGCCCCACGTGACCTCGGAGGCGGTTGCCGCCAGCGGCATGAACGTAGAGACCGCCTCCATGGCGGAGTCCATCACGGATCTCGGGTGTGTCGGACGCGGCCGTGGGTGGCTGCCCGGCATGCCCAAAATGCCCAACGTACCCAAAATGCCCAACGTCAACGTACCAAACTTGTTTTCCCGCTTCAAGGCGCAGTCTGCGGAGGGTGCGGACGACCACGGGAAGGAAGACAAAGTGAATAAGAGAGATCATGTCTTATAAATTCTCCTTGACTTCGCTGAGTGCTTGATGTATGCAATATTCTCACAAAGCGCCAGTAATTTAAACCTTTAAAAAAAATTACAAAAATTACGAGATTAGAGGGCAAGTTCATGTTATTACTAGTATCTACAATAGAGTTTTAAATCATACTTTGACACCGATTTGTGTTTTTTTAAATCACTATATGATTACATAACATATAAGAACAATGAGGCTGGAGTGAAAATAGGCTGGTCATATTGTATGAGACAGTGCTGTAGACCCACTTAAGTCAAGAAGCTAGACTACACACCTGTGCAGCATGACATGTTCTCAGATTCGGAGGTACATGTATGTAATGTAACAACGTCGAGAGTGTTTGAAAATGAAAAAAAACGCATTTCTGCACCAGACTGGGGGACCGTTTCATATCGGAGCGAAAAAGGAAACACAAATCAAGCAGGATTCAAGAGGTGAAGATGGACAACGCTGTGCAAGGGCAGACGATCACACGGAAATGAAGAGTGGAATGCTGCATCAGTGTAGCCCAATCAACCAACACAACTCAGAAGGTGTCTTATTCTATCATTACATTAAGCTGCTCTCTGGGCCAGTCTCATTCCATACCTTCACACCTTTTGACAGAGTCTTCAAGCCGTAGGTTTAAGCTCTTCGAGTCAACTCCCCTCCCCCACCCCCCTTAAAAAGAAAACGACAAGGATAACAGTAAGAGCGGCATTCAGTTAAAAAAGAATCAGCAGGCGATATTGTACATATTACCTCATTAAATTGGACCTATTAAAAAGCCATTTTTATACATGGACACCAAATGTGCTAAATACTATGGTAAAGATGGTATGGTCCCCTGACTCGTCGTTAAGTAAGACTGCATTGTGGTATGGACGTTGGAGATAACTTTGTCAAGGTCTGATCTCCAGGAGTCGGCAACCATAATGATCTGCAGTTTGCTTTGAAGGATGTGTGCTGTACGTACGCTGTGTCAAAGTTTGTTGCTTATAAGTAAATAAATCGGGTGAAAATACTATCCCTTAACAATAAAAAATAAAAATTTAAAATAATGCCTCTTTTGGAATGCTTACAAAAACAGGCCACATTCATGATGTGAAATCACTGGTAGAACAGGGAACAGAACCAAACTGTCCGAACCTCATTGCTACGCACTGTTTTGGTAGCACAAACATTTCTGAACATTGCTCGTTCCACTAGTGTGACGTCACACGTAGTACATGTACATTGTGAGCCAGGCTTGTTTTTTGTGGGCGTTCCCAGAGAGCACAATTTGGAACATTATAGAGGGGGGTCGCAAAAGGTGTGTTTTTAGTTGGTTTATCATTTAATTGTCAAGGACAAATCTTGATATGTCGTAGTGGTCAAGGCAGTACGGCACACATCCATTGTTTCAGGGATTCAAAACAATTAGTTTTGCTCGGTGGATCTTCAAAAAAAAAAAATGATGTCAAGTATGGAAGCTCCGTAAATGCATGGATTACACTCAAAATTGTGACTTTCTTCCACAAAATTCATGTTCATAAGTTCTTTCTTATCTGACCTCGGTTGGGAATACACACTATGTACACAATGTATGTGCATTGTATTTGCATATATGCAAATTATACAAAGAAAGTTGTGTGTGCAAAAGGACATTATTTCTATATTATGTACTTCCATAGGTTTTTTTCCCCCTCATTCAAGGGGCTTTGTACAAAGACTAGATTCCCTGGGTGTAGCATTTTTCAGAAGAGAGTAAGCGTTCAAACTGACTCTGTTGTCAGTTGCAGTTGTCATACATGTAGTTGAACATACACTGAACAAAGTTTTAGCCAGGAAATTGGTGGAAGGGTGTCCGAATGTGCTGGAATTTTTATAACTGGGTGTCCAAATTGTTCACTTACAATACATTCACATGTAAATGACAGATAAAACAGGGTGCCCAAATTTAAAATGTCCAAGAGACACCCAGACACCCCCCTCTGGCTAACACTATGGCACTGAATGAACGTGGACGCCACTTTTGTGGCAAACAGTAAATGTACAAACTCCGTGTAAATATAATCGGGTCGGTGGTGAAAGAAATCAACTCGGAAAATTGTAATTAGACATTTTTTTGTTTGCATTATTGAGCATCAGCATTGTGTGTCGTGAACAACATGTGCAAAATTAGAACCAGAGACAAAAAAAACAAGGTCAGGAATGTGATTTTAATTTGACTACTAATTAATTCCCTCATGGTTAAAGAAGGGGCCCTAAGGTCACATTCAATTTTTGTGACGCACTCATTTTCCAATAGATAGAGTCGTCATGAAAGTGGAAAACAAAGTTACTAGTCGCTATACGTCACGTTTAAATGCCATTGAATGTTTTACCCATCCAGTGCGAAATTTATTAACATCGAAAAATCTCAATCGGCGTCGGAAACTCAAATATATGGGAGTGTACATTTTTAACTGGGCATTTTTTAGTTCGATTTCCGATTGACTAACCAAAAAAGTGGAATGTATGTTTTATTGTTGACATAAGGTTTTAAGTTTCGTTCTGATATTACTGAGAAAAAAAGAGTATCAAACAAAATCACACTTAACACTGTTTAAATGTGAGGTTAGAGACTTTGAGTTTTCCCCCTCTTTCATTAGAAATCTATCTATTGGAAATTTAGGGCATTTACAAAAATCTGAATTAGACCTACATGTAAGAGCCTCTCTTTAAAGTAAGTTTCATTAGGGGCCCACTTTCAAGGCTCTGCTTACCTCAGAATTCTGCGCTTACGGCCCATAGAATCACACGCTTTGCAGGGTGCAGTAAGCATAGAATTCTGCGTAAGCAGCACGTGAAATGAGACTCAGAAGTTTGTAGATTCTGCTACAAGTTCTCGGTCAAATTTTGCATAGCCGAGCTGAAAAATGAAAAAACATTTCAAGAGTGTTTGTCCAAGAGAATGTTAACACTAACAAGAATGTTTCTCATTCATGGCAAGGGGCCAGCTGGATAAGATCAGGCTTTTATGCGTCATCGATCAATCCAGAAATTTATATCTTGAAGGCACAAGTCCATTTTGTTCATTGGTCACAACTCTTGTAAAAATCAGAATGCTTTTAGAAAGAGATGCTTTCCAAGACCACGACCGTGACAACGGAGGACGAAACTCAGTTCTTGGAGAGAAAGCCGTTCTCGACATCGGCTCCCGGGGTCCCTCAGAGCGAGTATCCAGAGAATATTCCCTCGTGGATTTTCTTTTTTTCGCGAAGCACAATGGGCGACTAACTCACCTTGAACGACATCATGTGGTAGTATAAAAGCTCAATTCGTCGGCTTAGAACTACAAGGTCGTTAGCGCAGTTTGTATGAATTTCATCAAATTGATTTTGCATACTTTGGAGCTCCTGGTAAATGGAGTTTATTGATCAAGAGTGGTCTCCAAGAATTAGTTTGGCAAAAAGAAACATTCAGTTTCTAAGAAAAAATTTACTTGTAGCTTTTGATTTTTTTTTTTTTCAAACTTATTTGCATTTTTCATTTAACGACCTTTTGATCATTACGGGTTTGAAACTGCAATTAACGACCTTATAGCACTTGAGCCGACGAATTGTACGTTGAATTGCTTGACTACAATTTCAACTTAAAGGCACTGGACACTATCGGTAATTACTCAAAATAATTGTTAGCATAAAAACTTACTTGGTAACGAGAAATTGAGAGCTGTTGATAGTATAAAAACATTGTGAGAAACGGCTTTCTCTGAAGTAACGTAGTTTTTGAGCAAGAAGTAATTTATTTGAATTGATTTCGAGACCTCACGTGTGAGGTCTCGAAATCAAGCATCTGAAAGCACACAACTTCGTGTGACAAGGGTGTTTTTTCCTCCATTATTATCTCAACTTTGACGACCAATTGAGCTCAAATTTTCACAGGTTTGTTATTTTGTGCATATGTTGAGATACACCAAGTGAGAAGACTGGTCTTTGACAATTTCGTGTGACAAGGGTGTCCAAAGGTGTCCAGTGTCTTTAACTGTAGTAAGGAGATTTCAACAAGAGTACCCTCTCTGGTGTCATCAGACTCATTTTTTTGTATAAAGAAATCGTAAAATTATGTCATGACACGACATCCTGGCCAAGGTTCCTGTACATTTCTTGTATGTATGATAACTACATGTAACTTCCATGACATTGATAGTCTATGTATAACATTTTTAATAAACTAGTGACCATGATATTTGTATAACGTTTCCTTTCAGTTTATCGTCCCAGTCCTCATGTTTACTTCCCGTCATCATCTTCGATAGAAAAGTGTTTTTATATTGTTCCGTTCTGTTCCACAACTCATCTCCTTAGATTAGTTTGTAACCGTGTTATTCGTTCATAATTCTGATGGTGTAGAAGAGACGAAACGTGTGTCAATCCAGTGCCTACCCGTATGTTAGTTTTAAAGGTGCCCAAGGCTCCAGTTGTGGGTGCACACACCCTTTGTTTTTTAAATCCTCACAGCAAACAGCAGATGAAAAAGTCATTGTCCTTTGATTAATTTTGTTATCTTTTTATCAATAATGAAAAAAAATAGACAGTATAGGTATGGATTGGTAATCATTAAAAAATGGATTAGTTTGAATCTGGAATCTCACTGATTATACAGTTTATACCGGTGGTAATCTTTTAGAGCACTTGTTTTTGTTTTTTTACCCCCCCCCCCTCCCCGTTTTTGTCTGGGAAGCTTTTAAGTGTTTGAGGTTTTGAAAGCAGAAAGAGTGTACTTGTAGTGACACTGAAACAGAGGACTTATTACAGAAGGAATGATAGGACCATGATTGTCATCACAATGGAAAACAATGGAGTCCTCGTTTGTCAGGACAAGGAGTTTTTTTACAGGAGGGTCCACTTGAGTTTGTTTGGGTGACTTTTACACAAAGGTTCAAAGGTCCCCCAATGGTTTTCTTTGTTCAACTGGGTCCCCACAAGGGAATTCTTTAGAGAAGGGAACAGTAGAACAGTAGCAAGTCCCCTTAACCATAGAGAAAGGACCACAACTGAGTGATGTGCAAAAAAGAATCTGTGTGTTTACATTGGTGTTTGGCAACAATTATGATCTGTGTTCAGTTAGAAACCGTTTTATAGCTCCATGGTTAGATGATGTGAGATGTGTACGTGATTGGAGCTTAGCATACCTGCTGTACCTACCACCATATGCTCTGTGTTTATCTAGATCTAGCTGTAAACAATTGTTACTTTGGTTGACAAGGCTGAAGAGAGGCTCTTGTATCACCTGATCATCCACTTGGCCTTGCAAACAATGTCACGTGTTACAAAATGACATTGTACCAGCACTACCACACTGAATGTCAAATTAATTTTGGTGTCAGAACAATTGGTACCCAGTTTCCTACAGCTGCTCATCAGCGCATGGATTTGCTTAGCATTGAAAATTCTGGCTCACCACAAACAGGTTACCAGCCAAAAAGTCATGTTAGGTACATTGATTGTGACTAACTGGTCCCGAGCTAAATTTTGCTTAGCCAATGTTTTTTTTTTGAAACTGGGCCAAAAGGTTAAATATGATGAAGTACACACACGGCGATGCAACCATAAAGTGGTTATTTGTAAACAAACAAAAAAATCTCCTCAATGTGTCATTTTAGATTGTGATTATCTCTGCCTTCCATTTGATGACAAGGTATAAGCAAGGTTCTGGCTGTCCAAATTTACTGAAAGTTTGAAACTCAATTGTTAAATTCCATTCGTGTGAATGATAGGTTTAAGCTGGACATCCCTGAAAAGCGGGGTCCAAAAAGACGTCCAGGCAACCCTCTGACTAAACATTATAACGTCATGTCCCCCCCCCCCCCCATAGATACCTAAGTTCTGCAAACTTTCCTTGGACCAAAATCAGGCCTGTCCAAGTTTAGGTTGTATTTTCAAAATTTACTTTTAGCACAATCTTGATTGAAATTAATTCTGTAAGAGAAGTAGTTAAAAAAAATAGCATAAATCTCAGGCTTACAATTTTTTAACCGATCAGTTGATTTTCTTCTTCTTTTTGTTAATAACAGTACCATAGACAACTGAAAACCACTAATAGAAAGTGTGGATTAAGCTATTTTTTTCCTTCTTTTTCTTGCAGTCATAAAGTGGCATGTTTGATATGTGAGCACTTTGAGAAATCCTACCTAATGACAACAAAATTGCAATCCTAAATCCATGGCCATGTTTTCATAACGTCATCTTCGTGTATCAACAGAGGGCCTTGCCTGATCTACGAGAGTGAAGCTTCCGGAATAACTGCTCGTTGTTTTGGTGTCATTCTCTGCGGGTTTTAATTATCAAGCACGATGCTTTGAAATGAAACTAGTAACTCAAAGGACGGTTGTTAATGTCGCTCCAACCTTGTCCAGGTCATCCGTCTGTTGAGCAGAATTGTTGACAATGGCTAGCCTTCCCGAATAACTCGGCATCAATGATGTCTGTGATATCAATGGATTCAATTGAATAAAGGAGCTTGCAGGCCATTCAGTGTCATTACAGCTGCTGCTTAAAGGAGCAGTCAAGTGGTAATGATTAAGGTCAAAGTGCTGCTACTATCCGATAATGCTAAATATACTCTCTTTGAATCAAAATAAGGTACAGCATCGGTAATGTTCGCCAAACTACTGCCCCTGGTATGATTTCACTCTTGTGAAAACATGGTGAAAAGTCTTGCTTTGAAAGTTTTTTTCAGAAGAAAAGTAGTGAAATCTGTCATTTGTTGTGTTCTCGATCAGGTGAATTTCAAAATTAGACTTCCATGAATATGCCCCCCCCCCCTCCACAATAACAAATGACCATTCGCAGGCAAAGCTCTTTGGGGTACCAGCAAAATGCTAAAATAATTTAACATTGAAACTTGGCTGATTTTATTTTGTTTTTGTTACTAACTGATGCTGTATTAATCAGTGGGGTTGCTGAGTGATATAACACCCACGGTGGACACAACACAGGATAACCCCTGTCCACTGCCTTCCATGTTTACACCTGCCGGTGCACAGACACCTTATCAATGTCTGAGCCCATGGTGTGGTAGAACAAACATCAACCCTGTTTTTTTCCAATTGTTGAAGGCTGCTGGATGTGTTTTGTATCAACATGAAGGGAATTGATCCATTGTTTCAATAATGACTCAATGTTTGATCAATAGCCCCTAGTCTGTTGTCTAATGTGTACTGAATGATAAAATTTATAATTTTTAAATTGATAATTTGTTGAAGGTTTGTCGAAATTCATAATTTTTTGAAGGATTGTCTGCATTTTCCCTGTCAACGACCAAATGACAATAAACGCATAAAAGGAGAACACATTGCAGCCATCACATTAGCCGTTTTTCCCAAAGGTTGTAATTCTTTTTGTAAGTACCTGAAACCACCCAACAGTGTTTCGACATGCGAATGGACATGCAAGCTTACTAATGAAAATAATTTGAGTTGATTCATTTGATGTTTTTTTTTTTTTTTTTTTTTTTTTTTTTTTTAAATCACACTTAACTTTCCATAAACAATGAACACAAAAAGTTACCTACCTTTTCCGACTAATTAAAACAAAATTTGAATTTTGAGATTATCTAAAAAGTTATAAAGTCAATCAACTCCAATACCTTTCAAGTATTAGCCTGCAAGTCCATTCATCATGTTGAAACACTTTCTTGGGGGGGGGGGGTTTTAGGTATACAAATTAAGTGACAACCATAATTAGGAAAACTGTCAGTAGTGATAGTAGAACAGTGTTACATTTTACTGTGTGTTTCTTGGAAAATACTTATTTAAACATGGGGGAATCCTCCACGGTCTGACTATGATAAAAGTCTCTCTAAATGGTCTGAATTGCTAGTTTATAATGCTTCCCCTGCTACATATAAAAACCACTGCTTCCATGGTCTGTTCGTAATCGCTTCTAACCCATTGTCCCGAACAAATGACTGGTGAAAAAGCTGGAGGACAAAGGACACGGATTACAAATTTCAGACTTATTCTGAATTAAAGGCACTGGACACTATCGGTAATTACTCAAAATAATTGTTAGCATAAAAACTTACTTGGTAACGAGCAATGGAGAGCTGTTGATAGTAAAAACATTGTGAGAAACGGCTCCCTCTGAAGTAACGTAGTTTTTGAGAAAGAAGTAATTTCTCAGTAAAATATTTGAATTGATTTTGAGACCTCACGCGTGAGGTCTTGAAATCAAGCAATCAAGCATCTGAAAGCACACAACTTCGTGTGACAAGGGTGTTTTTTCTTCCATTTTAATCTCGCTACTATTAACTTCGACGACCAATTGAGTTCAAATTTTTACAGGTTTGTTATTTTGTGCATATGTTGAGATACACCAAGTGAGAAGACTGGTCTTTGACAGTTACCAAAGGTGTCCAGGGTCTTTAAGACCTTTTTAAATTTTTGCTCAGTGAAAAAATAACTGCTCTCTGATCTACTTGTCTAGTTCTGAGGATACTGTCCCCAGAGAAGTTCTTTGAAGTCTTTAAAGAGACATTACAGAATTGGTTTTTGCTGACAAAGCAGTTGCTGGCAGTGTAAGCACTTTATGCAATCCACCATATACATAAACTGACAAACCTGTAGAAGTTTGAGATCGATCGGCCATCTGGGTCACGAGAAAATAGTGAAAAACCGATTACACATTTGCATGAAATCATATAGGTTCAACAAATGAATCAAACGCTCACTGAGCGATAAACTCCAATCGGAAAATTAGTTTATTCATTTCTCATCAAATATGGCATTTCAGACAGAAATATTTCAAGGGATGTTTTCTACTATCATCATCATTAGACCATGTAAGTTTTATGTAAATCTGTGATCAAAAGTATATTTTACAAATACCAATTCTGTAATGTTCCTTTAACTCTAGTAGTTACAAAAAATGTGGAATTGTCTTCATTAATAAACATACGACATAAACTTTAGATCCTACTTTCAGATATTTTTGTCAGCACAGATATTTTTGTCGGATGAGGCACATGTAGCTACTGAAAAAAAAGGCTGATGTCTAGTGTCATAGATTGGTAAATACTCAACAAATTTATGACCATAAACACTTGGTGATAACCACTGCAGCTGTTGATAGTGTAAACTATTTGGAGAAAGAATTCCCTTCAAAAATGCCATGGTTTCGAACATTTTTCACCCTAGAGCATTTTAATCTGAGAAACGATTCACCGCATGAATTGTTTTCAGATTTCTGAGGGTTGGTGTCCGCTTGTGCATACTGTGGCCAGAGATGTGGTTGGTACCCGCTGTCACCTCGCTAAGTGTGGATGGATCATACGCTCTTTGTGAAAATACCGCGACAGTTTTTTTCAGTTTTCTTTGCAACTTGACACACTATATACAGCTGAAAGTTTCACATGTGACTTTTATTGTATCTTTTTTTTGTAATTTGCGTATAAATAAGCATTACGTTGACAAAAACCAAGCTATGACCCTACGTTTAACCCTTGTGGAACAAATTTTACAATATTATTGCATGTGGTTTTTTCGTATAAAGCATCAGTAGGGATTTTAGCATTGATCCTATTGCGGTGGTTTTTCTTTGCGTTACTTTTATAAACAAATGTTATTGGTAAACTGTTGAGCCATTGTATCAAGTGTCATCTTCATTTTCAAACCTCTTGTAGACAAATATGTGTATGTTTTATTTGTTTTAATGAGATATCACCCAACTCACAAGGCCGGACGGCCACTTGAAGGTGAGGGCTACACTTACTGACTTAGGCTGTCGGCCCAAATCAACTGTCACCAGGGGCACGTTGTCACCTACTCCCGGGACTGAAATTGGGTTACCCCCTTCACAGTCCGTTAGGGTGACACATTAAAGTAATGACCTACAGTATTATTGTACACAAGGTAACACCGTCTATTATTAGTTATCAAACTCTAGCGCGAGTTATCAAATATAGCGCTTCTGCGTCCCATATCCAACGAGGCTGAAGGCTGAGTTGGATATGGGACGCACACCGCTATTTTTTCCGTATTCCTTGAGCGCGTGTGAGATAACAAATTTATCTTCAAGCAAACTTGACTCATAGTCTAAAGGAGCACATTTTGTGGAGTTGGATCACAAGGCCGGTGTACATGTAGGTGCCATTGTTTTAATAGGCGTGGTACATACATACATTTTGTTTCATTGTCAAAAAAGCAGACTCTAAAATGTGCAAATTTCCTTGAATGTTTTATTGACATACATGTAGCTACAAACTAAACAATTTTTATAAAATGTTAAGTTTTGTTATGTTTCTTGAAATCTGGAAGATTACATTGAATGCACATGTATTGTTGTTTTTCAAATGCAAGTTTTGTTGTTTCTGTAATGTGTTTTGAAATCCTGTACACTTTTATAATGAATGTACTTTGATGTTCCAAATAATTGGCCCTATTTTATGGCTCTGCCTACCACTAAGTGGAATCTGTGCTTATAACACGACGTATTTCAAGCTTATAGCATTGACTTTTGCCTGTGCGCGTGTGCACTTTACAATATGCGCTAAAACCCTACAATTGTAGAGAATGGTTTCTGTAAGCGCAGAATTCCGTGGTAAGCAGATCGAGCCATGAAACTGGGCTCTGCTGTTGTGTGAATCTTGCTTGAACTCTCCTACTCTTGGTAACATCAAGTTGACCCGCCATTTGAAAACATTCAACTGCATGGGTTGTGTATGATGGCACCACTGTGCTTGGAACTATATTGTGTACTGCGTAGATGCATTTCACCACATGACATCATATTGCAGGATGGCATAGTGCATCTATCATTCCAAACCACAATGGATGATATTAAATGGTCAGAGAGTAGGAGGGTTAAGATTTAAAAAGGCTTTTTTTCCCAGGATGGTATCCATAGGAACCTTTCTGAATCTATCAGATTCCACTAATATTTGGCAAATTTAACATCAAACCCTTTTTACCGTAGTAGCATTAGGCAGGAAGTTTTACTATTCTTTACAAACCATAACTGCTGTTGGTTTTTATTTTTAGCCATAGTAAGGGGTAGCGATTTACAGTAGTAATTACCTTTAAAGTGATTGGAGCTGATTTTTATTTAATTAAATCAGGACTGATTATTGTATGATATGTACATTGAATACATAATTATTATATTATAAGAACAAGGTGTAGTTTTTGTACATGAGGTATGATTAATTAACATGCACCTTTTTCATGGTGAATTAAAGTGTGTTACTAACATAGGGGAGGTATTATCGGTATTAATGACATAACTTTGAACTTCGGCCAATTTCATTGCCCTGTAGACGATCATGCATATTTTAGCCATGTCGGAGTTGACAAGTTCAGCAGCTGCTACCGCCAGATCGCCAGAGTTGAACAGTGGGGGACGTTGGAACGCTCGGTGGCAGCAGACGTCCTTACCAGGTAAATTTCCATTGTGTACGTAGTTCTGAGCATGTGCACATTGCCGAGAACAATGGATTTACCTGGTAAGTCTGCTGCCACCTAGCGTCACCAAAAGTCTCCATTCAGACATGGCCTTTTGGTTACCAGGAACGGGGGTACCCAGCCAAAGTATTATTTGTGATGGGTCCCCCTCACATGGTGCGCAGTTTCTGGAGACCGAAACAATTCTTGCTTGTCCTTACCTTTATAACAGCGCTATGAATTTTGGTCCGAGCTTTGAGCCAGTTTCGAATAAAACATTGCATCAGATTTGGGGTTAGATAGAATCAATTTGTAGTTAGTCAAGAGGTGGTGTGGTTTTTACCTTGGTAATTTCTGTTTGTAGAAGATGTGAGATCAGTTTAGTTCAGACAGAGCAAAGTCTCTCTACAAGTTGGTGTAACTTGTCCGTGTTTCGATCAGTGTGCTCCGACAGTCTTAAGACAATGGCACTGGTTGGAACATTAAGCCGCATCCGAATCAAGCGACTTTGACTACGGCTATGGTCAGTGGCGCATTGTCAACGTTGAAGAATAGGATTTTGTGATTTTCCAGCCATAGCCACAGTCGAATCCCTTAATTCTCAAGCGTCTCAACAAACTAATGCATCGTTTAACTCTTGTGAGATATTTTTCCATAAACCAGTCTAGATTGGATTTCTGCCTCTGGTAGCTTCATCGGAGCCTACTTGTTACAAGACAGTATTATGGGGATATTTAAATAACCCTTACCCTAAAAGAAAATGTGTAAAGTTAACGTAGTTCAATCGTATGTGAAAACAACGTACTGCTGGTGAATCGGGGCTTTTTTAATAGTTTATTTGTAGATTGAAAACATTAGTAGAAACACAGCAATCATACAAATAGGATAAGATCGGTAAATTTGAGATAAAATTACAGTTGATTTTAAATCCTGAGGCTTACTTGGTACGCCTTTCAATCATATTGCGGGGTAATATTTCCATTTGAAAAGCCGTTATGAGTGTGGTCAGCACCAGTTAAGGGCAGGTGATGCAAAATTTACTTCATGTGAATAAATGTGGTCAACATGCATTAACTGGTTGTTACAAACACTTCAGTATGGTTGATCAGAATTCGTAAAAAGGAGAAATTTGTGACGCCCCTACGCCAAAATCAGACACTTCTTGGAAATAGTGAAATGGCATTAAAAGTGAAGACGACTGAAACATCAGCCTTGATATCAATGAATGTATGTGATGTCTTTAACATTTTATCTGCTGAGAAGTGCTTATCTTATAGGCCACAATTAGGTGTTGCTTGAATTCGTTTTTTCTCATCTGTTTGATGAGCAAATAAACTCAGTTTGGGCAGTAAGTGCCTGGTTTCAGCATGGGGCGTCACATTTATTTCAACCTTCCAGTCTTCGTGAATCGTTATCATAAGAATAACCTGTGCAGATTGAACTGGAAAGGGAATTTTCATGACAAAAACGGCGTACAACACTGACATGTTGAAGTGCAGCATTTAATACTGTGCACAGCCACAATCATGGGTAACAATTTGTTTGTGTCCATGTTATGAACAACAGTTTGAAAACCAGTGCTGTTGTAACAGTTATTTCAAAGTTGTTTGTCAAATTAATTAACCGGCGCTGTGTGAATGAGAGTGCTCGAGTTTGTGAGTACAAGATCTGCAAAGAGTTACTCAATATTTATCATTTGGTGTCTTTGTAACAAAAAGTGTACCCATGATTGTGGCTGTGCACTAATACAAACTAAGACTGAAATCTGCTACACCCTTTCCGAAAGTGGGTATCCTTAGTACAGCAAAACATTTTTTTCGTCTTGAACATGAATCACACAAACACTGAATGTAAACATCATTCCAAAAAATACCTTTATTTGTAGCAATAAAATAATTATTCAGTTAACTCTGATGAGTCCTCCTTGAGACGTTTGTACAGTAAGTTCACAACTCAAGGCTTTCCGATTGTGTAGTCTATTTGATACCAACATATATAGTAAAGGAGAATGTAGTGATCATTCTGGATGATCCGTATTTAAAAAAGAAAAGAAAAAGGGTGCACTGTTTTGTTTTTATTACCGATGGAAAAATAAAAAGGAAAAAGTGTCGTTAAAACTGAGATGAAGATTGTTTTAATTTTTTTTAACAGTTAATAAAGCTTTACAAATTGAAATAGAAACATTTTTGGCTTGCAGGTGCGTCAAACGCTCAACTTATTAACGCAGCCGCGTTGTTCACTGACCAATCCTGCAATGAGTTTCGTGAAATGCGCGCGTGTTGCACGCCGTTCTCACACGAAACGCACGACTGTTTGTTCTAAACTGCCCGTAAAGATGGCCGATTTACGCCATACTGCAACCTATCTATATTCAAAAAAGACATGATGTTATCACTGAGTCCTACTTGAAGGATGTAAGCAGTGCTCTAATTTGGAGGGAAAATCCACAAGACTGCAGGGCTTGTAGCTCAACAATTTTTACTGGGCCGGAATTTATTTAACAAGACCAGAACCAAGAAGAGTTAAACAAGCGCTACAAGAAGATCTATCTCATTTTTCTTAATGTGTATGTGTACTTCGATACTCAACGGAATTGGAAGGTACATGTATTAATCAGATTCATAGTCAACACGTTTTAACAAAGATACATGAATTACAGTTTGAGGTGTTATTATTCAATTGACCAAAACACGAGACCACTAGGCTGATCTGGTATGGAGTTTACTGGCCCAATGTTATAAATCACTGGCCTCGGGCCCTGATTGACGCTAAAAAATTTAAACTCAACACAAATCATGTCATTTATTCCCTTCAAACACTAAGCCAATGAATCTTTAGACGTAACGATTGACTTTGAAGATTCGCATCCGCATTGGGAAAATTTTTCAGCAAATTAGCCGACCATGCATCAACCAAAGACCATCATGCACTGGTAGTTTATGGTGACACAACTGTGCACAGAAACTGCACAGAACTACCCTTGTACTGCGTCTTCACCACATGGTACCAAAATGCAGGCTGGTGTTATTTATCAACAAGTATGTGGATTGGATCAACATGTATTGTGGATTTGATCAACATGTACGTGGATGATGTTGAATGGTCAGACAGTTGGAGGGTTAAAGGTTATTATACAGGATTGGTAGAGCTGGCAAAATAGTCGCAGACAGTGTTCATGTTTTGTGTGATCAACCATTATACATTGAATAATAGCAAACCTGTGAACATTTTGGCTTACCCCATTGTGTGAGTCAGAAGAAAATAGTGAAAAACCATGCACAACTTTCAGCATGTAAACACCTTGTCCTTAATATTGGTTTTAACAACAAAAATCAGCTGTTGCATTTTTAAACAGTTTTCAGATACAGTTTTCTCGAATATGACTTCATCTCAGAGGGAAATATTTCACAGAAAAAAATGGTTCTTGTATGAACTTCATAACATAAGTATATAGTGGCTTCTCATATAGCGCTCATATCCATCACTCAGTGACGCTCAAGGCGCTTCAACATTCAGTATTTTCCTGCAAGGTATTGTGGAGCTATACGTTTTGAAGTATTAGACCTATTCTTTACATAGCACCATGTTTACAAGGTTTACAAGGTGCTGTGGCGCAATATGCAGCCAATCAAACCAGTTAGATTTCAGACTAAAATTAAACACTGATGGTTTTCATCCTTACCAATCCTGTATAATACCTTTAAAATTGCAAATCCAAATACAAAAACAATCTCTGATCAAAATAAGATCGTATGGAATATGGTACATGTAACAGCCCAGCCACATGAGACAATTTTTACAGTCAACTTTTAGTCAACCAACAACGCTGAGGCATCGGTAGTACAAAATGCATTTGATATACCAGTGATGTAATTTTCACATTTTGTCGACATTGAACTTTGGACGTTTCTTATTTCAAAAAAAGATTACCTGGAAGTTGTTCTGTGTAAGCCTCATGTAACATGGCCCTTAGACACGTTACAAAACCAATCCAGTCGACTCTCGTTCTAAACAAGATCGCTGTGACTATCCAAATCACCTCTTTGTAACAGGAACGTCGTTACAAGAGGACAGCAAAACGAAGAAACGCAATGCAGAAATGAGGTTCGGAACTTCAGAATGTACTCTTTATTTAAACAGTAACCTCTTTATAACAGTTCTCTTCATAACGCGGGTCGACTGTAGGGTTACAAAAAATATCTAAAAAAATTGTCCGCATCAAAGCTCTTGAACTTCAAAAGCCAGTGAAGAATTGTTTCACTTTGGAATTTTCAAATCCACTGGAGGGTGAGCCTATAACTAGACTTTCAATCCAGTAAATAAACGTCCACGTAGTTCATCCGAAGAGGGCGTGAGATTCTTGACGGTGAAGTCCCTCATGATAACCACAAACATACTACCCACCGGTAGCGTCTTATAAATCTCCTCTATTCTTTTGTCCTGCAGGTGTAACTCCTCCTGCAATGAGATCAGAAGAAAAAAACAAGAACTGGTAACAAATAATACAGAGTTCTTATGTAGTGCTTTATCATACCAATCCAGTCTGACGATTACAACATTAATCCTGTTTCATTAGCTAAGAATCTTGGTGTCATCTTTGACAAAAATCTCACAATGAGTAATCACGTTAATCTTATCTGTAAGACGGCCTCATTCGCACTTCACAAAATCAGCTCCATCAGAAAATATCTCGATCCAAAAATGACGGAAATTCTTGTTCATTCTCTAGTAATGTCCAGAATTGACTCATGCAATAGCCTCCTTTTTTGGATTACCCGATTCTCAAATTAATAAACTGCAACGACTTCAAAATTCAGCCGTTAGACGAGTCACACGCACTCGCCCACATGATCATATAACTCCCATCCTACAGAATCTACATTGGCTCCCTGTCCAAGTTAGAATCAAGTTTAAAATTCTCCTCCTTACTTTTCATTGTCTACAAGGCACAGCCCCAGTTTATCTCCAGGACCTAGTTTACAAATATATTCCTTCTAGAAATTTACGTTCCAAATCAAAGTCCCTTCTTGTTACCTCCACCCCTGTTACAAAATAGTACGGAGCTCGGTCATTCCAAGTAGCTGCAGCTGAACTGTGGAAATACCCGAGTCTGTTAAAGACACTGGACACTATTGGTAATTGTCAAAGACCAGTCTTCTCACTTGGTGTATCAAGCCTGTAAAAACTTGAGCTCAACTGGTCGTTGAAGTTGCGAGATAACTATGAAAGAAAAAACACCCTTGTCACACGAAGTTGTGTGCTTTCAGATGGTTGATTTCGAGACCTCAAATTCTAATTCTGAGGTCTCGAAATCGAATTCATGGAAAATTACTTCTTTCTCGAAAACTATGTCACTTCAGAGGGAGCCGTTTCTCACAATGTTTTATACTGTCAACCTCTCCCCATTACTCGTTACCAAGTAAGGTTTTATGCTAATAATTATTTTGAGTAATTACCAATAAGTGTCCAGTGCCTTTAAAGAAGCAGTCACGGTTGAGCGATTCAAAAGTCGCCTTAAAACACATCTTTTCACCGCTCATCAGTAACTGTTCTTCCGTTGGTATTTCATTCGTATCTTGTTGTTTTCTTTTTTTCCTATAAGCGCATAGGGACTTAGCAGTGATATGCGCTACACAAATGCGGTTTATTATTATTAGGGGCATTTCAAAGCGCTCATTACTTGTTCTACAAGGAATGCAAAGCTATGTTTGAAATAAGACCCATTTATTTGACTTATTTCATTACACATCCAACAGCACAATTAGTGCCAATAACAGGATGAAAAGGAAACGAGAAGAAATGTTCAGTTTTTAGATGTGGGAGGAAAAAAAAACCAATGGGGAAAAGCCACGCAATCAGGTCGGGTCTGAAAACCTAATCCACATGCAAGGCTCCGGTCTGAGGTGGGATTCAAACCGGGTCCACAGAGGTGAAAGGCTCCGGTCTGAGGTGGGATTCAAACCGGGTCCACAGAGGTGAAAGGCTGGGAATGAAACCACTGAGCCAACCTGATATATTCACATAGCACTGTGTACAGTTTACAAGGAGCTGCAGCGTAATGTGCCACCAACCATACCAGAAAACACCCGGGCAAACCCCTTCTCGTAACGACCTGGTTTTTTTAAGTGCACCACACAACACAAGAGACCTACAGGTTTACATCCCCATCCAAAGGACGAAGCAATAATGGTCAAGTGTCTTGCTTAAGGACACAAGTGTCAAGACCGGGACTCAAACCCACTCTCACCAGAGCTTGAGTCCTGTGCGCTCGGCCACGACAGGCCTTATTATACATACAGATACTGTATAATATACACATATACAATGTTCCCTGCTAATTTTAGATCAGAAAATAAAATGGCTAGGTAATTCCTAGACAATTTCATGTCAAATGAACTTCAGGGATTTTGTATACAGTGACCAATCTTGAATAAAATCTCAGTCTAATAGTCTCATTTCCATATTGACTCGTTTGCATGTTGACTCATTTGCATATTAACTCATTTGCATAACACCTAATTTGCATTACCTTGGACTGGGTTTCAGTATACGGGGACCACTTTGTCATCTTTTCATAGTCGTAGAACTGAACGCTGACAAAATCTGAAGTTGGTATCCGCTCGACGGCCGTTAAGACTGCCTGCAATCAACGGAAACAGAAAACAGCACTCACGTCATGAATCATAGTACAAGGTGGGTGGTCATATAAATAGCGTGTTGTGGCCGAGCGATCTAGAGCATCAAGTTTCAAGTCCTGGTGGCTGACTCATCACAGTGTGGGTTCGAATCCCGGTCATGATACTTGTGTTCTTCTAATTGCTTCTCCTCACCAATGAAAAAATGTGTACCTGTGTGGGTAGAGAGTTTTGATGTGAAGGATTAGCAATTTGTGCGTTCTTTTGCCTGCCGGTGCTGCATACTCCAAAGGAGTTGAGATGGTTTCAGAAATGCTTATGGCCCAATAAACATGGGTAGTATCAGTGTAAGGTGCTTTGGGCAAGCACACATGAAAACCAATCCAGCTTTAAGCCGTGGCAGAAGTCAAAATGCTTTTGCCATGTCGTCAATAATGTCCGACTATAATGGATCTTATACCGGCAAGTCTGCTGTCACCTAGCGGCTCAAAAAACCTCAGACTTTCCTACCATATTGAGTTAAGTAAAACCCTTTAGCGGTCCCCCCCTCATGGAAGGAAGTCACGGTGAGATACGCACACGAGACGCAGATGTGACGGGGTACCAGTAGATTCCAGAGGGGTTGCCTCATGGGCTTTCCAGGGCCATCAGCATGAGCTAATATTAAGGTCCTCATGAACCATTTGGCTACAGCAGGGCTGTGATTTACAAGCAGCAAGAGCCGCAACAAAAAACAGCCACAACCAGGGATGAGACTTTTGACGAGTGTGAACATTCCTTAAAAATGGTTTGCTGGCCTGGGTTCCCCTTTGTTCTAGATGCAGAACCTCCAAGATGTTACAATTCAGGAGGCATACAGACTCTGTGCATTCAGCAGAAATACAAAACTACAGGTTTGGACAATGTGTGGACTATTCCTTTCTCCCTTTTGGGTGAATGCTGATTGCTGTACTTCTTTCAAGAAAGTTTGAAAGCGCTCAAAGATTTAGTTTTTTAGAAATAAAAAAACAAATCCAGGAAATCCTAGATGTCACACGCCTGATAAGGATACCTACAGCAGTTTCCGATTGCCAACAGCAAAAACTGACGGCGAGAACCCCGAAGGACCTCAATAGGTGACCCCCCCAGTGTATTCACTTCATGGGAGATCTACCCACAGGCTCACTAACAAAAAACCTAGACACATGACAAAAACAAAACAAACGAGAAGCAACGATCCGGCGATGCAAATCACAAACCTCTTTGTCGTTTTTGCAGGGAAGCACTCCAACAGGATATCTGAAGAACCTTTTGGCCACGGGCTCACAGTCCACTATCATGTTGACTTTCCCAATGGCGTGGGACGCCATGAACATACTGGTAAAGAGAACAGCAAGGAAAAAAAAACCAATAGTAGTAATAACAACAACAATAAATGATAGTTTCAATCTTTCAAAATTTCAAGAATATTTTCAACTTTGGGTTTCTCTGGATGACTTTCGTTAATGAACTTAAATTTAGAGTAATAAACCACAAGGTCAATTTTTCTTTGTTCAACCCCATACGAACTTAAATTTACTGAGTCTCTCTTAACTAATTTCAATATATCTGTATGTTGTAATTTAAATTTGTAATGTATCATTTTAATAGTATGTAAACGAGTGATGTTTTGATAAATAATTAAATGTTGAAGAAACAAGAGCAATAAACGGCCTGGAAAGGGCAAAAGTTAAAAAGCAAAACAATAATTGATAAGTAGGATTTGAAACTTTGCATGGTGAAGATTCAATCAAGAGAGGTTTGCGGAGATACCATATGACTAAACCCCTTTTGAGCTGTGTGAGTTAACAACTTGGCATTCCGATCTGCTCTGATCTTCTTTAGGAGAAAGCCTTGAGGTTTTCAATCAAGCGAGGTTTGCGGAGACACCAGGGTGGTTCTGCAACACCATTCCTAAAAAGCACCTCCACTGGCTGCCTGTCAAGGAACGAATCCAATATCAAATGTTGTGCTTCAACTACAAATGCCTACATAATCTGGTCCCAGTATATTTAAAATCGAGCTCGGTTTTGTATTGCGGTCATCAAAAGACACTACTCGGCTCGTCGAACACAAAATTCATCACAGATCTCTTGCATCAGCTGCTGAAACAAACATTCTCTTTTGTCGCCCCTAAACTTTGGAATAAACTCCCTACATTTCTGCACTCTGCCGATCCTCTTCACATTTTGCAAGAAGCATCTGAAGTCACACCTATTGACACCTAACAGCCTAACAGCCTAACAGCCCAAATCAGTTAAGTTTAGCTCTCACCTTGAAGTGGCCATCCGGCCTTGTGAGTTAGGCAATATCTCATCATAAAAAAATGGGTTTGTCAACTCACTGGAAAATGTTCACCATGAGTAACAGGGTTGTACTAGCCTTATGATGGATGACCGGCTTTGAAAACCAATATTAAAAAAACTTACCTCTCAACTGCCATGGGCGCCACTATGGGTGCCACAGGCTCTTTTGGAGGACTTTCCTTGACTGGGACAACTTTCTTCACGTCATCAAGACCACCCTTTATACCCTTTCCCCCGTTTACCTTCAGTTGAACCAGCTTCAAGGCGGCAACAGAGTCCTCTATCGAGTCGTGACCTCCATCACTCTTCTGGATTTCCCAACTGGAAAAGAAAAAAGGACAAAAACAAAAAAAGAGATTAAGAATGGGTGCCACCAAAGACCTCATCATGTTCCCCGTACACTGCAGTGATAATGTACACCACTTCTTATTTTATCAAAAAGAGGTCAGACTATTAGGCGTGTCCTGGCCGAGCGGCCAAGGCCCTTATAAACCATTTGCGACTTAGATTTGAATGTCTGGAACTGAGGTAAAAAGTGTTTTATAAATACTATGTGGTGTGTCGTGGCCGAGCGGATAAGAGCACCGGACTCAAGCTCTGATGTTTCTGTTCAGCAGAGTGTGGGTTCGAGTCCCGGTTGTGACACTTGTGTCCTTAAGCAAGACACTTAACCATTATTGCTTCGTCCTTCGGATGGGACATAAAGCCGTTGGTCACGTGTGTTGTGTAATGCACGTAAAAGAACCCAGCGCACTTATCGTAAAGAGAAGGGGTTCGCCCCGGTGTTCCTGGTTTGATTGGCAGCATATTGGGCCACAGCACCTTGTAAACCATTACATTGTGCTATGTAAAGGTCTCAAACTTCAAAAAGTGTCTCCACATAATCCAGTGTTGTATGACTCGAGTCCAGGACTCGGACTCGAGTCCGTCTCGAGTCACAATTTCGGTGACTCACGTCTGCAAAAGACTCAGACTCAGACTCGACTATCGTGACTCGTACTTGTCCCCGAGGACTTGTGACTTGCGAGTCACGTATTTTCACAAACAATACCTTTTTTGTAAATGTTAAAAACAATTCCGATGATCCGATTGTCATTCCTGGAGTGCACATGGAGGAATATTAACGTCTAGCACAAGAAATAAGTACACTGTCGTATGGTGTTGCAAGTAATAGTGTTCGTGATTATTGTGTAGTAGATGGCCATATACGTACATTGCGTGTATGTTTGATTTGTATGTTCAAAACGCATAATAACACTGAGATGCACGACACCAATATTAGTGCTGGTATTCTGTCAACGTTAACACCATAGCCACTACTTGTGCTTGATGCATATTACCAGGGAAATGGCATGTCTGGTACCTGTAAAACACAGCCTGCATATATTGCACTCATGGCTGCACAGTAACTTTATTAAGTTTCTCTAAACCATAAAACTTGTTGGCTACCAACCTTTTCTGAAATAAACAAATCAGTATATACATGTAATTGGTTATTTTGAAGAGGAAAAAAATCATTCTAAATCCTTAAAAGATATTCTGGATAAGGGGCAAGAAGTAAAACCTAAAATAAAATTGTAACTGCAGGTACAGAACTTTGTTTAAATTGAATGTGTTTTATTTTGTCATTTCCAATTTTTATTTTACGACATTTGGTTTGCAACCAATATTTAAACAAGTGACTCGTGACTCGGACTCGGAATCGACACAGGTGACTCGACTGCAACACTGACATAATCTTGCAGGAAAATACTGACTGTTGAAGCACCGTGAGCGTCACTGAGTGACGGATATGAGCGCTATATAAGAAGCCACTATTATTATTGTTATTATTATGTATTATTATTATTATTATATTAGGTTTTCCTGGTAATGTTTTTGCAAATAAGCTGACAATTTGAGTAACACTTTCTTATATTTTGCGAGAAATTGAAAGCTCCTCAAATCAGTTATTCAATTTCACTTCACAAGTAAACAATTGGTCTTTTAACCTATATTACAATGCCTTATTATGTCAAAATTGAACGCTCAATATGAATTCCTCAGACTACATCCAGTGTTTCTATGTCACACAGTTTGGCACAAACTTTTCAATTGCAACCTCCAGATCATCAAAGACTTCGATCCTTGTGTCACACATTCCGTTAAGAATTGCATTAGGGGAGTTTGAAAATTACAAAAGGAAAAAAAACTTGCCCCTAACAATGTGACATAGCAACACTGGATGTAGTCGGAGGAATTCAAATTGAACATTTACTTGTGACCAACAGGGCAAATGTCTGGGGCCTTTTCCAAACCTGGGCTTGGGCTTCAGCTCCGCGTGGGCTCTGTCATCAATATTTTGGAGCAGTGTACATTTTACACTCTGTTTCAAACACCAACTGAAGCCTGGAGCCAGAGACAGAGCCTAAGCGAGGTTTGAAAAAACCCTTATTACATTTTAATGAATGGACTTACTCCAGGTATAGCTTGGTCAGTTTGCGTAGAGCTAATCTGTAGGTTTTGGTGTATAATGTACTGGAGTCAATGACGTGAGGGTGGTACAGCTGAAAGGAGAGAAAACCAAAAGTTCTGATTAGATTTTGTGATTTGCGTATTATATACATTACATAATCTTATTGTAAATTATCTTTGCAAATAAAAGTTAATGGCCTGATGTTTCGACCCTTGCAGAGTCTTTCTCAAAGGCCAAATGACTGCTTCTGCTACAAAAGTATACCTGTTTATGTGTGTTGTGTTGTCATTCAGCCTTCGGGAAAGACTATGCTAGGGTCAGGCATGCAACTGTACTTCACCAAAAAAGAGGAAATTACAAAATTTCAATGATTTTGTACAGTATTTTCCAATTTTGAATGGTAAAACTGAGAATAAAAAAAGAGGAAATCAGCTGATCCGAAGAAAAGTTGCATGCCTGTAGGGTTGAAATGTCAGGCCACTGACTATTTTTGCATTTATACCATAGGTCCTTTTGGTTGGTAAGCGTTTGCAACAGCCAACTCTATTTTCTCGCAAAACATCTTTGGTAGTTTTATTTTAAGTTCTTTTTTCTTTCTACCATGACATTGGTCGGTTATGAAGACCTAAGGATTAAATTCATGTGGTACACCTTTGCGGGATACCAGTTACAAGCAACACACATTTCAAGACACTTGTCTAAGTGCATTGTGAGTTTGGTATTGAGTTACGATTTACAAATTTCATGTGAAATTTAGGGCTTTGCATGGTGGAGAAACAGTCAGATATTATTGCAATTCTTTTGACGAGCCAGTCTGTTTCGATTACCCAGTGGTGCAACCAGAGGGCTTGGAGCCCTTAAACCCTAACCCAACCTACCCCAACCCCACCCCCCCCCCAAAAAAGAAGAAAATTAATCCCCCCAAAACTGAGATTGAAAAAAAATGCACAAACGAATGATTCGATACAAAAAAAAGATTACCCCCTACCCAAACAAACAAACAAACAAACAAAACATTTCTTTGCTCAATCTTGCCCACCCCGAATGGTGTGCCTTTGCCACTCTTTTATCTCCTACTAAAGAAATCAAAACATGATGCGACCAACCTCACTCATAGTGTTAGATTTATAAATTCATTACTAAACAATTTCCTTGAACGGCCTCATGAAAAACGGTTTACAAAATGCTTAGTCAATGACCGAAGCTCGAGCGTGTTTCTGGTTGGGAATCCCTGCACTCACGTGAGTACCATCGTCCGTCATGTTCCCTGTATACTCAGCAATCCCAAACCTGATTCTTGTTTAAAGGAACCTAACTACTTTCCCTTGCAGCCTCAATTTGGTTGCGATTGGGTTTGAATACAAGGAATAAACGAGATGGCTGAACCGAAAGTCCATATAAATCAAACCTTCATCGCTCTCAGATCGTTCTCCAGTGATTGACCGACGAGGATAGCATCTTTAGGTAGTAGGGCAATGATATCCTTCTGTATGTCTTCTATCCTCGTAGTGACCGGGTCTAGAATCTGCTTAGTAATACCACTGAATCTGTACACGCACAAAACAAAATTCAAAATTAGAGTCAAAGCATGTGCGTTAAACTCACCACCTAGAGTTTGACCTAGGGAGGTCATTATTGCGTCTAAACACGCAATTGTGTTTAAGCGTTATGCACGAAGTGTGGACCTGAGAACAAAAGAGGGTCCATGCAATGTAGAGACTTGAAGCACTATGTGGACTTACACATGTCCACAGACACACAGCTCTGTGTTATATACCCTCAGTGGACATTCCTTTGTTCTGTACACTTAACGAAAAACCAATTCTTCAACACTGTAAAAAAAATACTGTGTGGACGTGTGTAAGTCCACATAGTGTTTCAAAACCCTGCCTTGTGTGGACCTAATTTGCTCTCAGGTCCACACTTCGTATGGAATGCTTACCCAGTGTTTTTAACAGTGTTGATAAATATATTTTTCCTTAAGTGCACACAGAACAAAGGAATGTCCACAGAGTGTAAGCAACACAGAGCTGGGTGATGACTGCGTGTGTGGATGCAATGGTTGATGTAGCAACCTACTCAGAATGTTCTGTGTGGGACGTGCTCAACAGCAGATGACAAGTTGACCTCCTCGGAAGGGCATCATGCTTCATTGGCTCGGTACATACTGGGACAAAATCACTCTTTACCAGGAATATTTGTGTCATTCCAGACCTTTGTTCCCTTTTCTGATATACCAGGATTATGAGAGACCCAATGGCTGCCATAATTGTTTCCATTATTCAGGGATCAATTCATCGCTCTGCTTACTGAAAGCAAAGAATAAACGCTTACGGAAGCAGGGAATTCTGCACTTATGTCAGCATATTTCACAGGATAGCGAGGAATTTTTGCTTATGCTTCACGTTACTAGGCTTTCTTCGCTTACACAGCTAGCGCAGAAATTCGGCACTTGCCCTGTAAGCTGAAAATGGTGATCGTAAGTGTAGAATTCAGCAGTAAACAGAGCCATGAAATTGGGCCCTGATCACCAAGGTACATGTAAGGGTGAGATTCCAGCACGCCATGGGTGATCATCGGCCGTGCCTTACACTGGCCGATTCACACTGAACAAAGAGGGCTTCCTAGCAAGTTTTCTCAATAAGAAAACAGTACATCCCAGTGCCACAGACCACCATGTTTGGTGACTTTAATTCATCAGTTGTGGATTCATCTCTACAAAATCATTCAACAAAAATTTTCTTTTTAAGATTGGTCAGTGAAAACACTAAATAACCATCAACTGGAAAAAAATATGGGTTTGAATCCCACACTCAAGTAATATGCCTTTGGATTTTTTTCCACAAACCTTGGGAAGTACTGACTATGCAGTGCTTTACACACATCGGTGAAAGGGTAAAACCAAAATAATATTCTTAATTTAACATCTATTAAACTGTTGCGGTACCCACTGCTAAAATGTAGGATTCGAACTGCCTGTAACTACCATGCAATCTTGGTAATCTAGTTGGTAAGACATCTTCTCTACAATGGCAAAGGTCGTGGGTTCGAATCCCACCCGACTAATTTGCCTGTGGATTTTTTTTTCTCACAAAACTCGGGGAAGTACTGAGTAAACAGTGCTTTACACACATCGGTGAAAGGGTAAAACCAAAATAATAATCTTTATCCCCGGTGCATATTTAACATCTAATAAATGGGAAAAAAATTGTTTTAAATAAGTACTTTTTTCGTCTACTTACTTAGTGACGTAGTTAAGGATGGGGTTTCTTGGCTTGACCAAACTGTCGTATAGTACCTGATATTCCTCATCAACCAATGACACTCGAGTCAACTCGCTGCCCTCTCTGGTTACACACTACGTGAGAGTACAGAGAAGAAATATTTTATGAATTAATGAATCATTTAGAATTCATACATGAAATCCAGACAGTTCAACCCCATGGTCCGAACATCCAAGAAGGAATTGATTGACATCGTTTTGTCTTTGCCTTCTCCTTTTCCAAACTATTCAAATCCTAATTATTCAACCCCATGGTCCGAACATCCAAGAAGGAAAATGATTGACAGCATTTTGTCTTTGCCTTCTCTTTTTTCTACAGATATATGGTATTACTATTATTATTATTTTTATTATTATTAACTATTTCTGGTAATAAAACCAAGGATGCCTCATAAGTGAACTTCATCACTGTAGCTCGCAAGCCTGAGGAAACCTGTAAACGAGGGTGCTTGCTATGTGAACCAGAAACACCGGGTTAACCCCTACTCGTCCACGATAAGTGTTCTAGGTTCTTTTACATGCACTACCAACCCTTGTACACGAGACCTACGGCTTAATATCCCATCCGAAGGACAAAGCAGTTATGTTAAAGTATCAATTCTAAACCGCCACATTGTGCCACACTCATTGTTTGCGCCAAAAATGAACCAGGTTTTACTTTCAATTCAACTGCAGGCCTGGAATTTCATCTTGGAGAGGGCAAGGCCATTTTCATTTTGTAAAGGGCACTTCCATTAGAAAATCTCAAAGTCTATGAGAGACTTTTGAAGGGGCACCAAGGCCAAGACCAGGGCAACAGAGGCCATGGCCTGCGTGGCCCCTGTGTAATTCCAGGCCTGAACTGTGGCGCTGACAGTGCTCCCCTACTCACCATTTCACAATCCACACTAATGAGGGGGCTGTTCTCCGTAACAGTCTCGCTGTAGTTAGTATGAACATAGTTTCCGTCATGCTGAGATGGATAACGCCACTTTGCCATATCAGCTTTACTCATCACAAAACAGAGTTTCCCGGGTATATCCTTTTTTATTTCTGGCTCTTTACTCTGAATAACGGGTTTATTTTCTGAAGAAAAAAAAATATATACATGTAAATAAATATAAATTTAAAAGATTATGGGTTGAACAAAGAAAAATTGACTAGAGCGGGATTTGAACCAACGACCTCCGGTTTAACGTGCCGGCGCTCTACCAACTGAGCTATCTAGCCCTATGTTGGCGGTCTCCCTATTTTGTCAATATCTGTGTTCGGGGGTGCCTGTCAGAAGCCATTCAACCGCAAACTGCCGTGTAGCCAGGGATCACACCCAGGTAACGATACAACCTGGGAAGCGGCAGACAGGGGATCACCTTAAGGGGATGCGACTTTTTATATCAGATATCAAATAATAAACCACAAGGGAAACTGACTTGGTATATTTTTTTAAAAATATACCAAGTCAGTTTCCCTTAAATATAAATTTCGAACAATATTCACTGATCCTCGATGCAAATTTAACATCAATGCAACACCATTGCAGTACCCGCTGCTAAAACATAGAACTTGAACCATCTCTGAGTACAGGACAAGCTTGGTGGTCATGTGGTAAGACATCTGCTCTAGAATGGCAATAGTTGCTGGTTCAAATCCCACCTGAGTAATATGCCCGTGTGCACAGCCACAATCATGGGTACACTTTTTGTTACAAAGACACCAAATGAACGACACATAAATATTGAGTAACTCTTTGCAGATCTTGTATTTGACAAACTCAAGTACTATCTACCAGGCATGCAACTGTAACTTCATAAAAAAAAGAGGAAATTACCAAATTTCAATGATTTTCTATAGTATTTTTCAATTTTGAATGGTAAAACTGAGAATAAAAAAAGACGAAATCAGCTGATCCAAGGAAAAGTTGCATGCCTGATCTACTCTTCATTCACACACTGCTGGTTAATCAATTTACAAAAAAAATTGAAATAACTGTTACATCACTGGTTTTCAAAGTGTTGTTCATAACATGGACACAAAAAAAATGTGTACCCATGATTGTGGCTGTGCACCTGTGCATTTTTCTTTTTAAAAGACTCTGGGAAAGTACCGAGTATACAGTGCTTGACACACATCGGTGTATGGGGTCACCTCAAACAATACAATTTAACATCAAGTTTATACATTTCTCCTTAACCTTAACACTTCAAGGAATCCTTCCACACTCTAACAAAATCCAACACCATCGACACTAACAACTAATGGACTCTCATTATGCTGGTGTCATAGGAGGTTCTGTCCCGCTTTGTGTGCGTCACCTATACGGTAAATTAACATGGGCTAGAGGAGTTGAGTCAACGGAGGGCGCCGTCACAATTTTGCCGTTTCGAACAGACGTATTTATTGTCCACCATGAGACAATTTCTAACCTTTTCCAGTGTCCGTCGCCGGCTTGTTTTTATCCATGTTCATCATTTCCCTCTTGTTCGTCTGTGCCGTGCTGATCTCCACAAAATACAGCTTTTTAAGGAGAGATCCCCTCTTGACGGGCTCCTGAACAATCCCCGTCTGAGGACGACAACAAAACCAAAAAAATAGAGTAAAAAGTAACCCCGAAAATGAAAGAAGCATTTTATTATCGAAAAAAAAAACGAGTTCAGGGCCCAATTTCATAGAGCTGCTTAAGCAGAAAATATTGCTTAACAATTGCCTGCTCAGCAGAAATGAGCAGGATACCAGTTACAAATTGTACAAGTGATATGGTAGTTTGGCTGGTAACCTTATTCTGGTGAGCATAATTTTGTTGTGCTTAGCTACTTTTTGTGCTTAAGCAGCTCTATGAAACTGGGCCCAGGGGACTAGCGTCAAATTACACATCCCTCTGCTTTTACTCCACAAACAGCTACAGCCGGGGCATGTTTTTTTTTACCCCAAAACTCTAATCCATAATTTGGTTTCTTAATCAGCAGCTTTCTTAAATTTGCCAAAGAACTAAAAAGAGAAAAAAATGCACCAAAAACATTCATTTTGTGTGATGCAGAGAGTAACCAAGTTGTTACCGATTTTCAATACTGAAAAAACAATTCACGAGAAAGTTTTCTCATCATGTGGTAAAAGATTGTAGCCTTGTCCCTTTTCAAGATGAAATTACAAGCCCGGTAATTTCTAAAAACTCAGGACGAGTGTACAGAAACAAGGAATTTCTGGACCCCCAAAAAACACCCAGATTCTCTTACCATGCTGTAGTGTGACGTCAGGTGTGGGAAGCAATCACGATTGTTCTGGAAGCGTTTTTCCGTGACTCCATTTACCACTATCACGACCACTTTGGGAATCTTAGTCACCCGCACTATCTTACAAAACCTGTATGGAAAAAAAGTGTAAACGTTTAATAGTTTTTCATTTCATTTCATTGCATTTCGGTTTTAATAAAAATACCAAACAACAAGTCCGGAGACTAAAAATATTCAGTTTACAAAGAGTGACATCAAAAGGTTGTTTTGTTTTTTAAATTAACCCTTCTTTCGCCTGACCAATTAATTTCATCCACATGGTTTTTCAATAATGGATCAACTTTATCAGGCCTGCATTATGATACCATGTGGTGAATGCAACTACACAACACACAGTCAACCCTACTACTATTCTGACCATTCACTCTCACCCACAGAGGTTTCGAGTGATGGATAAACTATGCCAGCCCGCACTCTGATATCATGTGGTGAATGCTTCTACACAGTACACATTGTGTACATGACTTAGACAGTGTTAGATGGAAGTATTTCTTTGAAAGAGTTTTACGGCTATGAACTTTTGTAATCTGTAGTTTATTCCTTTTTTTTACCAATAAGAATAATAGAAATAGGTAATGTCGGGACCCCTGTAATAATAAGTTTTCAGTTTTTAGCCAACTACCATTTGTCATTGGTGAGTTTTTCGTGAAATACCTTACATGAAAGCTTGTAACTTTCTAGAATCTGTAGAAATAGTCTTTTTAAATTCAAAACTAAATTTTCGAGTCAAATCGCCCAAAAATAGGGCCTTTAATCATCAATCGTACCTGATGCTGGGAATATTGGAGAACGTTCCCATGAGGACGGTGAATTGAATCAAGTCTTGGATATCTTGTAGATCTAGAGGTTTAGCGGTCTCCCTGGGATCCTTGGGGCTGGCAAATTTTTCATACAGGTACAACTTTGGATATTGCTGAAACAAAAAAGTTTCCAAACTCACTGTTAGATTTATCCCCACTCGCAATTGATACAACTGAAAACAACATATATAAGACTAGAAATGTGTCTGTTTGAATAACAAACACCGGGGTCTCGGGTATAACAAAATAAAAAAATTAAGAAATGTACGTGACAGCCATGACCGTGCTCGTTTCACGATAAACTCACTACCCTTTTTACACCGTTAGTAACGTCAGCAAAAAAATACAAAACATTTGATCAAAGTGCTGTTGAATGTAGTTAGACTACAGGCTTTGACTTGGTGTATTGCTTGTGTTTTTTTAAGACTGTGATTGAAAGTTCACAACTTTCATGTGTTAAAGCAATGAGATTTCAACGGACAGAAGTACAATAATATATATAATAATAATACAAAAATATCAATCTCAATGCAAACAATGGTGGTTTTGGCCGATGGCCAAACCCAAAAGGGACAAATTATCATATAAATCGGAGGCGAGACTATTTCAACCATTTCAACCTTACACTGATTTGAATACAAAAGGAAGAAAATGGATCCACCATGAAAAAGGTTTTAAACACGCGATGAACCCTACTTCCCATATCCATCGAAATTCATTGGAATACAAGAAGTACACTACCTAAATGTTTGGACTTATAAACTGTTAAAGTCACCTGGAAATAGAATTATTTTTGTTTTAAACATAAGAGTTTATGTATATTAACAATAAAACAATTTTTTGAGTAATTGTTTGTGAGGATTTATATGTAAAAAAAATAGATAAAGTTGTTCGGGGGGTGACTCCGCCCATCCCCTTTTGTGACGTCAATCAAGGCAGACTTCGCCTCGATCGAACATTGACCCCCCTCGAATTTGCTTGCGTTTACGTTGTAAACACACGTGCAAGTAGGTCCAAGTAGTGATCTTGTACGTTTCGAAAAAGGGGGTTTTTCTTGCATTTTCCGGCCATGCCGACCAGGTGTATTGCTGCTGTATGCAGCTAAACAACTAATGATGGGGTCAGTCTGCATTTGTTTCCTGCAGATCCCAAGTATAAGCGGTTGTGGGCCGCGAAAGTCAGACTAACGACGTCGTTTTCGGCGCGATGTGCCAGCTAGTATACGCTAGCTAGTACATGTATACTGTGATGTGGGTGACGTCCGCATACGCACAACATTTTTTCTTCTTCAAATATCGTGCCTCGATTGACGTCATGAACAGCGCCACCATGTGTCAAGGTAAAGGGGGGCCTACTCTTAAATTTGTAATTAAAATAAAAACTAATTTTTAAAAACCTTAATTAATTGTTTATTCACATTCCACTCATCAAAATACATATATTAAGGACAAAGCTTTGTTTTTACAAAATACCACTGCCAGGTGCCTTTAAGTATTAAACCACAAGGGAAACTGGGTGGGTAAATTTGTAAATAATTTGGGGCTTGATAAATTGAATCCAAAGGTTACAGGTTTAAAGGCACTGGACACTATTGGTAATTACTCAAAATAATTGTTAGCATAAAAACTTACTTGGTAACGAGCAATGGAGAGCTGTTGATAGTATAAAACATTGTGAGAAACGGCTCCCTCTGAAGTAAAGTAGTTTTTGAAAAAAAAGCAATTTCTCAGTAAAATATTTGAATTGATTTTGAGACTTCACGCGTGAGGTCTCGAAATCAAGCATCTGAAAGCACACAACTTCGTGTGACAAGGATGTTTTTTTTTCCCATTATTACCTCACAACTTCGACGACCAATTAAGTTTAAATTTTCACAGGGTTTATTTTGTGCATATGTTGAGATACACCAAGTGAGAAGACTGGTCTTTGACAGTTACCAAAGGTGTCTTTAAGTGATTTCACAAAACTCTTCCTAACTTAGGACTAGTCCTAGGCAATGCTAAGAGATAGGACTAGTCCTAAGTTAGGACCAGTACTTAGGACTAGTCCTATCTCTTAGCATTGCCTAGGACTAGTCCTAAGTTAGGAAGAGTTTTGTGAAATCGACCCCAGTGTCTTTAAGTCAACTTTTCTTTGTTCAACCCCAAATTACTTATAAAGTACAGTAGGCATATGTTCGTCTGGCCTCATGCAATACATGTATAGTTTGGCTACACGGTACTGAATCCATCAAACTTGAGCCAAACCTGGCGGTGGGGAGGGGGGGGGATGACAGGAGATTAAAGACTACAAGAAACTTTCCTCTTACCATATTGCTTTTTTTGAGTTTATTTCTCTCCTTCCATTGCTCTTTCATTTTTTGTATTGTTTCCTCGTCCATAGCTTCGGAATTAGTCTCTTTCTCTCCATTCTCTAATCTCGTCTCTTTAATCCGCGTATTGTTCACCTGTATAAAAAGAAAAAACAACACACAAAACAGTCGGCACAAGAACACAAAATAGTTACTTTTCTAGCCTTTTTCTGTAGTTTCCGACGCTTCCATGTTTGACTTCTAATAAGTGCTTTTATCTGTAGCCCTTAGATTCTTCATTTCAACCTTCTTCACCCACAAATAATCAAAAACAGTTTTGGTTGAAAAATATGAATTTTTCTGGAAAGATGACAATTTTTTCAAGATCAACGACAACAATTAATAACAATCTGCAGCTGGTATATAGCACTCTATCACACCTGACATAGCATCTTGAAGTCCTTTACTACAACTTTGTGGCGTGTCGTGGCCGAGTGGTCTAGTTCAATGGACCCAGGCTCTGGTGTTGCCAGCAGCACAGTTTGGGTTCGAATCCCGGTCGTGACACTTGTGCCTTTGAGCAAGGCACTTAACCATAATTGCTTCGTAAAAAGTTGGGAAGGTAGTGATTTCTGCTCTACCAGCCAAGCTCCCAGTGGATGATACCCATGCCTACATCCTTACGGACTGTGAAGGGGGTAACCCTGTTTCAGCCCCAGGAGTAGGTGGCAATGTGCCTCTGGTGTCAGTTGATTTGGGTCAACAGCCCAAATCAGTTTAAGTGTAGCCCTCACCTTGAGTGGTCGTTCGGCCTTGTGAGTTGGACGATATCCCATTAAAAAATTTAAAGACCGATCTCCAGAGCAGTGTTTGATTTATGAAACGCATTTAAATAGGACCTTGTAAGGACGGAAATCTATGCGTCCCCCATGGGTTGTGCATAATGCGTGGTGCCCAATCATGCCAATGCTTAAAAAGGAAACACACGTCAAGCGATGCACACAATTCCATGTAGGTTTCGGTGGGAGATCCCAACCTTGTCTTACCTTGTTCTGTTGTTTCTTCATCTTCTGTTTTATTTTCTTTTTTGCACTTTTGGTCAACTTAATGATTTTGCCGTTTGGTGTATTCGTCTGAAAAAAAGCACAGTGATATTTTCAAAATAAGCTGCCGGGGGGGGGGGGGGTGGAGAGGTGTGTGGGGGATAAGCAAAACAGGGGGATCTGGTGGAAAATTTATGTGTTTTAGAATAAGTTTTCTGTAACAATGTCTGTTGCTGTGGCAGACAGCCTTCTTTGGAAGACTAAAACGATAAGCAAAACCAGGGATTTTCGATAAACTTGGTGGAAAAATGATGTGTTTTAGAATAAATTTTCTGTAACTTCGTCTTACCTCTCCTGTTTGATTAGGCGTTTTAACCACGGCTCTTTTCATCAACGCTATCTAAAAAATAAGCAAAACAGTGCCATTTTTAATGAACTTGGTCAATGGTGGAACAATGTCTGTTGCTGTGGCAGACAACCTTCTTTGGAAGACTAAAACGATAAGCAAAACTGGGGATTTTCGATAAACTTGGTGGAAAAATTATGTGTTTTAGAATAAGTTTTCTGTAACTTCGTCTTACCTCTCCTGTTTGATTAGGCGTTTTAACCACGGCTCTTTTCATCAACGCTATCTAAAAAATAAGCAAAACAGTGCCATTTTTAATGAACTTGGTCAATGGTGGAACAATGTCTGTTGCTGTGGCAGACAATCTTCTTTGGAAGACTAAAACGATAAGCAAAACCGGGGATTTTCGATAAACTTGGTGGAAAAATTATGTGTTTTAGAATAAGTTTTCTGTAACTTCGTCTTACCTCTCCTGTTTGATTAGGCGTTTTAACCACGGCTCTTTTCATCAACGCTATCTAAAAAATAAGCAAAACAGTGCCATTTTTAATGAACTTGGTCAATGGTGGAACAACGTCTGTTGCTGTGGCCGACAACCTTCTTTGGAAGTCTAAAACGAATCAAGCGAGGATTGTACCAGTTTCTGCAAACTCGTCTTACCTCTTTCAACTGTTTCCGTCGTTTCCTTCTGGCACTTTTTGTCTCAATGTCGTCATTTGTTTTAACCATGGCTTTCTTCAACTCTATCTAAAAAAAAAATAAGCAGAAAGGTGCCATTTTTATTGAACTTGGTCAATGGTGGAACAATGTCCGTTTCTTCGGAAGAAAGTCTTCTTCGGACGACTAAAACAAATCAAGTGAGCATTAAGTGGTATTTGAAGCTTTGCATGGTGTGGAAAATAAGAAGAAACTATGAATAGTAAAATTGCGGGTACAACCATGTAATAACAATCTCTTTTGGGAGGAGTGTTGGCTCTGAAAAGAGCCGGTGTGGTCTCAACGTTTTTCAACAGAGGCTCTGCTCCTCTTCAGGAGAAGCTCGTCTTCACAGAGAAGGTGAGCAGAAGACGAGCAGAGTATCCTGTCTGAAAAGTCGAGACCACACCGGCTCTTTTCAGAGCCAACACTCCTCCCAAAAGAGATTTATATACATAGTTGTACCCTCAAGTGAGCATTGTATTAGTTCTGCAACCTCGTCTTACCTCTTTCAACAACTGTTTCTGTCGTTTCTTTTTGGAACTTTTTCTCTCGTCAGATTTTCCGCTAGTAGGCGTGTCAACTGTGGACTTCTCCACCTCTACCTGAAAATGAGCAAAGCAGGTGGAATTTTCAATGAACTTTGCTGGAAAATATCTGTTTTTGTGGCATTTTTTTGACAAGAAAAAAAAGTCAACCTTACCTCTTCCGCCTCTATCCGTCGTTTCTTTTTGGCACTTTTGCCGCTAGATGCATCTTCCTGAAAATAAGGAGAACAGTGATGTAAACTGATGGTTCCAAATTGCATTCATGGAAAAAAATATGTTTTTGTTTTGCAAAAATGGTTAATAGCCCCAAGTCGAAACATGAGGCCATTAACCATTTTTGCATTTATACCCGAGTTCAATTTAGTTGGAGAGCAGTTTGCAACAGCTAATTTTTCAGGTTTTCGGTTTTTATATCATTTTTAATTTCACAGAAATTAAATTCTTCAACCCGACAAAGCCTAAAATAAATTTTACTTCCGATGTATTTTACATAAAAAAAATATCAGATGTGATCTTCACAGGCAGTCTTCTTGATGAATATGTAGTAGACCTTACAGTAATTTTCTTTGTTCCATTAAAATTGCCCAGGCGGCTTCATGCATTCCTTTAGTAACGCAACGCCAGGTGCGTTTTTCTGACTCCACTCACGCACGTGTATATAAAAGTTGGCTGCGCGCAAACACTCTCTCTCATTTTGATCTTTTTTGACTCCTTGATGAGGCCACAGTTATAGCCAGCATCAGAGTGTACATATATTAATCACTACTAGCGCTCTTATCTTTTAGAGAAGACAATTCCAATTCTTAAGGACTCTTGTTGCTGTGGTGTGCTGTTTGGCAGTAGTACACAGCTAACAGGCGCATCGCAGTAGCAACTTCACTTATTCGACAAAAACAGCAGTGCATCAGATTTTCTTTGGCACAAGTATTGCCCTCTTATTCTTGATTTACAAAAAGGCAAAGTAGCCAAGTTTCCATTGAGTTTTTATCATTTTCATCTCAACGAGAGCAAAGAACACGATACTTAAAACACACTGATTAAGTCAGCACTATCATACAGTGTTCTGTAAACTCGTCTTACCTCTTCCAACTGTTTGCGTCGTTTCTTTTTTCCACTTTTTGTCACATCAGATGTTACGGTACTCTCCACCTCTGCCTAAAATAATCAAAACAGTGGCATTTTCAATTTCGAACATAGTTGAGAACTTTGTATTTTTGTATGAAAAACGGCTTTTTCTTAAAGACTAAAATCCAATCAAGTGAAGATTATTTTAAGTTTTCCGATAACTTTGTCTTACGTCTTCCTGTTGTATCGGACGTTTACTTTTGGCACTTTTTGTCACCGCAGTTTTCTTGCCGTCAGATTTATTCTTAACTTCTACTTCCTCCAAACAGTAGAACATTCCAAGAAAGCGGTGGGAAATTAAAAACTTGAGAGGGGCATTTTATAAAGAAAGGGCAAAGTTGAAATTCTGTGTAACCTTGGTTTAATTCCTTTCCTCTATTTCGGTCGTTTTATTAAATAGCTATTTGTTTGTTTGCTTCATTGCTTCATCGCTCCATCGGTTTAAAAAGAAAAACAAATTTATCAACCTTGGTTTCAACCTTTCTAACCAAATATAGTGCAACAACAGTTTCAAGTTCTTGAAGACTCAAGGATTGGGATAAGCAAAATTAGCATAACTGAGCAACCTTATTTTACCTCTTCCTTTCTGATTCTGTAGTTTTTCTTGGCAATTTTGATTGGTCAGTATTTTTGTCAGGAGGTGTATCGACCATGATTTCAACATTTTCTGTCTCCAAAAATGAACAGTTTGTTTTCAAAATTGGGTCAAATAACAGTGGAAGTTTTCAATAATCCTCCTTTGATCCTTTGTAATACATTTTAAACCTCCAATTTCATTAATCATTACATCTATTATTCATAATTTCATCCTACACCTGAAATGGACTAAAACAGTGAGGTTTTTGAAGATTTTTTCCCGACAAAATCCTGACATAAGGGTGCAACCATCTTCTTGATGAATACAGAAATCAACTCAGCATTATTATAAAGTATTCTGTGACCCTGTCTCACCTCTTCCAACTTTTTCCGGCGTTTCTTCTTTTCACTTTTTGTCTCATCAGATTTTTTGTTGACGGGTGTTTTAACCACCGCTTTCTCCACCTCTGCCTAAAATTAAGAAAAACAGTGGAATTTTCAATGAACTTGGCTGAACAGTTATAAGTTTGTGTGCAATATCGACAATTCTTGAGGACTAAGGCACTACAAGTGAGCAATGTACAAGTTTTCTGTCGTATTCTTCTTTCTTTTATCATGCAGCCATCATGACCACACTGTGAAGCAATTATCATGATTATAATAAAGTGTCTTGCTCAAGGAAACAATTGTCACAGCCGGGATTCAACACCATACTCCAGTGACTCAGCCGCCAGGGCCCAATTTCATAGTGCTGCTTAACGCAGGTCTGTAATTACACGGAGGCCATGGCCTCTGTTGCCCCTGGTCTTGGCCTCGGTGCCCCTTGAAAAGTTTCACATAGACTTCAAGATTTTCCAATGGAAGTGTCCTCTGCAAAATGAAAATGGCCTTGCCCTCTCAAAGATGAAATTCCAGGCCTATTAACAGTAAGCAAATTTTTAAGCTTAATATAGCAGAAAAACTGCCCTTAAAGACACTGGACACTGTTGGTAATTGTCAAAGACCAGTCTTCTCACTTGGTGTATCTCAACATATGGATAAAATAAACAAACCTGTAAAAACTTGAGCTCAATTGGTCGTCGAAGTTGCGAGATAACTATGAAAGAAAAAACACCCTTGTCACACGAAGTTGTGTGCTTTCAGATGGTTGATTTCGAGACCTCAAAATCTAATTCCGAGGTCTCAAAATCAAATTCGTGGAAAATTACTTCTTTCTCGAAAGCTATGTCACTTCAGAGGGAGCTGTTTCTCACAATGTTTTATACTGTCAACCTCTCCCCATTACTTGTTACCAAGTAAGGTTTTATGCTAATAATTAATTTGAGTAATTACCAATAGTGTCCACTGCCTTTAAGCTTAAGTATATTTCATAGGCTAGCAAGAAAATAAGGCGACCAGCTTGCGCGTTCACCATGGATTTGCACTGTTATGTCGTTTATTTTCATACAGTAAGCACGGGAAGGCTAGCATTTTCGTTTGCACAGTAAGCACAAAATCGATCGTTAAGCTGCTTTATGAAATAGGGCCCGGAACTTGTGTCTGATTTGCTAAATCGCTCGGCCAGAACACAACACCTTACCTCTTTCAACTGTTTCCGTCGTTTCTTTTTTTCACTTTTCGTCACATCAGATTTTTGTCAGTAGTGTGTTAACCATGGCTTTTCTCACCTTACCTTAAATACAAAACAGGAACTTTCAATAACTATAGGGAATAAACATGGTCTTTAAACCTGAAACCAATCAAGGGAGTATTGCTTGGTTTTACATACACCAGTGTGTTTAAAAGCACTGTATACTCAGTACTTTCCCGAGTCCTCTGAAAAAACATCCACAGGCAAATTACTCGGTCGTGGGTTAGAACCCCACACGAGTGGATGTGAGATTTTTTCCATATGGATTTTTTTCCAGCAGTGCTTGACACAAATCAGTGTATGAGTAAAACCAAATAATAATCTTTATCCCTGATGCAAATTTAACATCTATTTGCAGTACCTGCTGCTGTAGGATTCTAACTGCCTCCAGCTACCGGCAATCTCAGTGGCCCAGTGGTATGACATCTGCTCTAGAATGGCAAAGGTCTGGGTTCAAATCCCATCCGAGTAAATGCCTGTGGATTTTTTCACAGGACTTGGGAAAGTTATAGAGTATACAGTGCTTTACACACATTGATGTATGGGTAAAACCAAATAATATTCTTTATCCCCGATGCAAAATTACATCTATTAAAGTGAAGTAACTTGTCTTACCTTTTCCTGTTGTATCCGATGTTTCTTTTTGGCACTTTTTGTCACCTTATTATTCTTGTCGATAGATTTGTTACTTATAACTTTTACTTCCTCCACCTGGAAATGAGTAAAACAGTAGAAATATTCATAAAAAAGGTGCGAAAATAAACCAAAAATTCCCAAAAAAACATGATTGTCTCCTCCTCAACCTCAATATAAGCAAAACAGTGGTACTGTGTACATGTATTTTTAATTTAGAGGGAACTTGTTTTTTAAGGGAGGATAAATTTTCACTTTAAAAGCATGTTGATGTTAACTTCTCTTGGCTCTATTACCTTGTCTGAAGTTTTTGGACAACTACCAATTTGTATTCCTGTATTTAACTTTTAACCCTGAGCATCCCCAACCCTTCAAAATCCAACAGCGTGTTTTGCTCGATTTCTGTTGAATTCTGTCGGATCGGGGACTGAACTAGTAAACTGATCATGCGTTCACATGGGATCAGGCATACCACCATAACCAGAGTAAAACATTTTAGGTGTTGAGTTTTAAAAGAAGAATCCCAGTAAATCACTTAAAGACACTGGACACCTTTGGTAATTGTCAAAGACCAGTCTTCTCACTTGGTGTATCTCAACATATGCACAAAATAACAAGTGAAAATTTGAACTCAATTGGTCGTTGAAGTTGCGAGATAATAATGGAAGAAAAAACACCATTGTCACACGAAGTTGTGTGCTTTCAGATGTTTGATTTCAAGACTCACGCATGAGGTCTCGAAATCAATTCAAATATTTTACTGAGAAATTACTTCTTTCTCAAAAACTACGTTACTTCAGAGGGAGCCGTTTCTCACAATGTTTTATACTATCAACAGCTCTCCATTGCTCGTTACCAAGTAAGTTTTTATGCTAACAAGTTATTTTGAGTAATTACCAATAGTGTCCAGTGCCTTTAATCAATGTGCAAAGACACTGAATATTTTAAGAAAGCCACTTTGTCTCTGGGAAAAGGCAAATTCCATCAGTAATAGAATATCAAGACCATGTAGTTGTGCAAAAGTAAACATTTTCTGTTTATATCACAATGCTTAAAGGGGGCACTGCCGTGATCATAGTCTGCTTGTGGCTGGGCATGGAACGTCACATCACAAATAATAATAATAATAATGGTATTAATGTAAACTTATAAAGTGCACAAATCCATCAAAGTGCTCATGGCGCTAAATACAAACAATAACATACACATGTACAATAACCAAAATTGAAACGTAAGCGAAAGCTAAGAAGAAATCCAGAACATGTGGTAGAGAAATACAATACATCTTAGAAAACGTCGAAGGGTAAAAATCAAACCATTTACTCAAACACTTGATTGAAAAGATGTGTCTTAAGGTTTTTTTAAATTGGGTTAAAGAAACAGATGATTTTACTAGTGCTGGCAATTTGTTCCATAGGCGTGGTGCAGCATGTGAGCAAGATCAGTCTCCCCATGAATGATTTGATATGGGCTCAATAAGGAGGCTTGAATTGTAAGACCGGAGTTTGCGAGGAGGATTGTATGGTTTGAGAAGATCAAATAAAAGCTTTAAAGGGCGCCATCATTTAGTGTCCCGCGCATCATTAGTGGCAAATCTACTGAAACACGTCCGTCATGCTAACTCGTGTAATTACAAAACTAGTTTTTACCTGAAACTTGTTGAAAATATCAACAGTAATGAGTACATTAATAATTAGTAGTTTGTGATTTTGAAGTGACAAAACTTGACCTAAAAATGTGACAGTATCCTCCAAGTCCAAGTATCAAATTTGCAGGAGTGAGCAGAGCAAACCTGTTGCACATGACATACATGTAAGGTGCAGTACATGTACATGCAGGCCTTGCGCTTAAGCTTTTTGTAAAGTAGCCTGCCGGGCCAGTAAACTGTGCATTTTACTTGCCCCCAGGAAGTTTTAGTAGCCAAGATTTTTAACAGGAATTGCCATAAATGTAATGTTCTGAATGTTAACGATCACAGCCAGTTTATTGATCAAATGAAGTTATATTCACACACTCAATAACGATTAACACATTCTATACATTAATTATTCACATCTGAAAAGGAAGAAATGAGCATTTTAAACAAGTAGGTTGCACAGTTTTTAGTAGCCCACAGGGCCAGTTGAGAAGTGGTGTTTACTAGCCCATAGCTTTTTTTACTAGACAATGTACGTGGGGCTAGTGTTAAGGGCGAGCCCTGACATGTATACCATGTATGCGTATGGTCTGCGTTATTGGATGAAAATCGGTAAGGCAAAATGCCCTGGATTGCACCAGGGACCATCTTTTTTGTTCCAACAATTTGTTTAGGGCCTACACCATAATGGATTCAAGCTCGCTGGTTCAGCTCAATCAAATGCCCTCGCGCTATTATTTCATCCTCGCGCTGTAACTAAGCATCGATTACATATCGCTCAATTGAATTTTTTGACTGAATGCAAACAATGTTCATTTAATTTTTTATTTTTTTCATTTCACTTCCTCTTTTCTTCGCTCCATGTCTTCCTATTCCTAATTTTTTTCATTCCTTAAAGCGCTTAGAGACTTAAATATATTTGTGGTGATTTTGCGCTATATAAAAACTGTTTATTATTATTATTATTATGTTTGCAGAATAAGATTTGGTGCAGTTTCCTTTTCTGCAGAAGTTCATTTGTTTTCATTGAGGAAGAGAGAGCAATCATATTGCCACCATGTTTATGTAGCTGATGTTTTTAGTGATTAAGATGCTAAAAACAATAAAGTATCTATATTTGGTTGACATTCTTTCCTTTAACTAAACAATGATTGCTAGTGGATGTTATGGGGAGGGAGTGCATTTAGATAGAATTACAACAATTTTACAAGGGGAGGAAAAATACATAAATATTCAGCAAATATATTAAAAAACAATAAAATCTAACAATAGGTCAATAAGATTAAGAACCCGAGTATCAATAAATAAGCAAATCATTGTGTGTACCCATATGGCAAACATTAAAAAAGGAGGAACATGGCTGATGCAAATAGGCATACAGTTGCCTATTATGGCATACAGTTGAGCAGTATCAAGCACTCCTCAAGAAAAAAAAGGCCAACTTTTCTTTTTCCTTTTTTTTCCCCCACACTATAAAGGCCTAACAACATTTCCCATAACATGCTGAGGAAAAAAAACGAGAGTTGGTAGGTAGGAAAAGTAATTTTGTTTTTTGAAAAATAAAGTTCACTGACAAAGGAGAAATTTACCTTCCTGTAATTGTTTTGTAACACGTTGCTTTAAAAAAGGAAAAATACAATATTTGACTCCCACAATTGGATGTGTTTCTGACCAGTCTGTATGCGCAAGTGCTGCACGTCGCGCTGCCATTGCTGAGGTGCTGGCAGGGCAAAGTCTTGTACAAAAGTTGTGTACAAAAGGTTGTGTACACTACAAAAGTTTTGTCAATGTGTTTTTGCAAAACATATTGACAGGTCTGTACATCTGAAGAAGTCAGTTCTATTTTTGTCTTTAAAAAAAATAGATTTAAAAAAAGGTAAGCAGTCTCCGAACCGGCAGATTGAAAAAGAGTTCAACTTTAACCTGCTCATCAATTTCTTCAGTGTCATTTTAGAATTTTTGTTTGCCTTGGTTGTAAGGTTTCATGTTGTGAAACACCTGGATTTTATATTTTGAAGCAGATGGACTGTCTCTTTAGGCGTCTGTTGGTATTCTTTTTTGCTGTTACTAGTGAACAAATTCCTTTTAAATTCCCCGCACCACTCATGCACTCATGGTGTCAGGCTTCGTTGGATCGGTATAGACAGGGACAAAAGCGCTGGAATCAAAGGTCTTAATCACTCTTTCCCCAGGGGAACAGTGTAGTCCCAAATTCTAGACCCTTGTTCATTTGTCAGCCAAGCCAGAATTACTTTTTTTTCCTTACCTCTTCCAGTTGTTTTCGTCGTTTCTTTTTTTCACTTTTTGTCTTATCATGTTTTTTGTCGATAGGTGTAGAAACTGTGGCTTTCTCCACCTCTACCTAAAAATTAGCAAAACAGTAATATTTTTTTTGGAAGAACTTGATGGAACAATATATATGCTTTTGTGCAACATGGAAATTTTTTGCAAACTTTGCCATTCTAGAGCAGATGTCTTACCACCAGAACACCAAGATTATCCAATAGGCAGTTCGATTCCTACATTTAGCAGCGGGTACCGCAACAATTTACTTGATGTTAAGTTTGCATCGGGACCAAAATATAGGATTTGAACTGCCTGTAGCTACCGGGCAATCTCAGTGGTCTGGTGGTAAGACATCTGCCCTAAAATGGCAAAGGTCGTTGGTTCGAATCCCAGCCGAGCATTATGCCCATGGACTTTTTAAACAGTACTTGGGAAAGTACTTGGGAAAGTACTGAGTATATGTTACTTTAAACTTATCGGTATGTGGGTAAATAGAACACAAATAATATATTCCTTATCGTTCTTACATCTATTAGAATTGTAAGTTTTCTGCAACCTGTCTTCCTTCTTTTTAATAGTGCAGCCATCATTAAATTGGACAGTGAAGCAATTACATGTATAGTAAAGTGTTTTGCTCAAGGCCACAAGTGTCATGACCAGGATTCGAACCTACACTCTAGTGACTTAGACATCAGCCGCCAATTTCATGAAACTCTATGCAACTGCATAGGCCCACTTCTGCAACATTTATTGCGTAAGTTGTGCACCACTAACACAATCAATCTTGCACAAGTGGACTTACGCAGTTGCGTAACGTTTCATGAAATCGGCTGCAGAACTTGTGTCCAATGCGCTAAACTGCTCGGCCACAACCTTACCTCTTTCAACTGTTTCCGTCGTTTCTTTTTCTCACTTTTTGTCTCATCAGATTTTTCACTAGTAGGTGTCTTCATCATTGCTTTCTCCACCACCTCAACCTAACATTATTAAGCAAAACAGTAGAATTTTCAATGGACTTGGTGGAACAGTTCATGTTTTAGTGCAATATGACAAACTCTTGAAGACTAAGAGGAAACAGGTCAACTTGTATTCCAACCAACTCATACTCAGACCAACATGTACTCCAACCAACTCGTGTGCCAATGTTTTGCATGCAGTAGCAGAATGTCAAGTTTTAAAGAAAAATTGAAGTATGTATACAATGTTTCTAAAGCAAATATTTCCCAATATTTGAGGCTTCCTTGAAGCTAATTGCCCCGCAGAAACGGCTAGCAATATCAATGCAATGTTTACGATAGTGATTGATGAAATGGGCCTTAAAGGAACATTACAGAATTGGTAAGAAAAAAACTTGTAAAATATACTTTTTGATCACAGATTTACAAAAAACTTACACCATCTAATGATGATGATAGTAGAAAACATCCCATGAAATATTTCTGTCTGAAATGCCATATTTGATTAGAAATGAATAAACTAATTTTCCGATTGGAGTTTATCGCTCAGTGAGCGTTTTATTCATTTGTTGAACCTATATGATTTCATGCAAATGTGTAATCGGTTTTTCACTATATTCTCGTGACCCAGATGGCCGATCGATCTCAAACTTCTACAGGTTTGTCAGTTCATGTATATGGTGGATTACATAAAGTGCTTACTATAGTGCTTACTATTGCTAGTTCTATTTTCTTCTAAAAGTATTCTCAAGTTAGGGCATTTGTCTGAGAAATATGGGCCCACAAGATTGTTGCAGTACAAGTTGGTCAGAGTACCAGTTGGTTGGAGTAGGAGTTGGTTGGAGTACGAGTTTGTTGAAGAACGAGGTGGTTGGAGTATGAGGTGGTTGGAGTAGGAGTTGGTTATCAAGTGCGCTTTGTAAACGTCTTCTGTAACTTGTCTTACCTCTTCCAACTGTTTCCGCCGCTTCTTTTTGGCACTTTTTGTCTCATCATGTTTTTTGTGAGTAGGTGTGTTCTCCTCCTCTACCTGCAAATGAGCAAAACAGTGGTATCGTTTAATTCACTTGGGAGAAAAAGATTCAGGTTTTGAGGCAAGACATGCAGTATTAGAATGGACAGTTTTGAGGAACAACAGAAGCACATGTAATGTTTAAAAAGCAAATATTCCCCAATATCTGAGGCTTCCCTGAAACTAATTGCCCCTCTTAAGCAGCTAGCCATAACAATGCAATGTTTACGATAGTGATTGATGAAGCGGGCCTTAATAAAAAATTCCGCTTGGGTAGTAAACATCCATTAAAAAAAAATGCATTAATCAGGCATGCAACTGTAACTTCTCCAAAAAAGAGGAAATCACAAAATGTCAATGATTTTGTATAGTATTTTTCAATTTTGAATGGTAAAACTGAGAATAAAAAAGAGGAAATCAGCTGATCCGAGGAAAAGTTGCATGCCTGATTAATAATAATTTCTCTCCAAGTAAACAGGAATTTCAATTAAGAATCGGGAAGGGAATCTAAGCTACTTCAATTCTGTAACTGTTTCAGCCTTCGAGAAAGACTCTGCTAGTTTCGAAACGTCAGGCCATTGGTTAGAGTATGAAGTGGTTGGAGTACGAGGTAGTTGGAGAACGAGTTGGTTGGAGTACGAGGTGGTTGGAGTGCGAGTTGGTTATCAAGTGAGCATTGTAAAACTCTCCTGTAACTTGTCTTACCTCTTCCAACTGTTTCCGCCGCTTCTTTTTGGCACTTTTTGTCTCATCGTGTTTTTTGTGAGTAGGTGTGTTCTCCTCCTCTACCTGCAAATGAGCAAAACAGTGGTATCGTTTAATTCACTTCGGAGAAAAAGATTAAGACTTTGAGGCCAGACATGCAGTAGTAGAATTGAAAGTTTTGAGGAACAATAAAAGCACATGTAATGTTTAAAAAGCAAATATTCCCCAATATCTGAGGCTTCCCTGAAACTAATTGTCCCTCTTAAACAGCTAGCCATAACAATGCAATGTTTACGATAGTGATTGATGAAGTGGGCCTAATGATAAAAATTCCGCTTGGGTAGTAAACATTCATTTAAAAAAAATGTATTAATAATAATTTCTCTCCAAGTAAACAGGAATTTCAATTAAGAATCGGGAAGGGAATCTAAGCTACTTCAGTTCTTTAATTGTTTCAGCCTTCGAGAAAGACTCTGCTTGTGTCGAAACATCAGGCCATTGGTTAGAGTATGAGGTGGTTGGAGTCGAGTAGTTGGAGTACGAGTTGGTTGGAGTGAGGTTCGTGGTTTTCTGTAACTTGTCTTACCTCTTTCCAACTGTTTCTGTCGCTTCTTTTTGGCACTTTTTGTCTCATCATGTATTTTTGTGAGTAGGTGTGTTCTCCTCTCTACCTGCAAATGAGCAAACAGTGGTATTGTTTAATTCACTTGGGAGAAAAAGATTAAGGTTTCGAGGGAGGACGCAATTTCTTGAAGACCAAAAAGCAATCAACTAAAATAATGTTGGAAAAAAAAGCAAAACAAAAAAAACTGAACAACTAAATTTGCAGGTAAGTTGCCGCATGGGTAAATTGTCAAAATACCAGCTACCAGACTGGGTTTTAAGTTGTGCCCAATGTCTGTTCTGTAAGCATTGTACACTTCCTGGTGGACGAAGTCCGGGCTCTGTGACTCCTATGTGCAGGGCCTGTTCGTCTGTCATTCTTTTTTTTCCCTTTGTTTTATACGAAATATCGCCTTACTCACAAAGCCGGACGGCCACTTCAAAGTGAGGGCTACATTTCACTGATTTTGGACTATTGACCTGGGCACTGCCACCACTCTGGGGCGAAACAGGGTTACCACCTTCACGTCTGTAGGAGTACATGGTAAGCATGGGTATCATCCACTAGGACTGAGTAAAGCAGAATGCACTACATTCCCAACTTGAAACCAAGGGGCACCAAGGCAATGACCAGGGGGGCATGGAGGCGATTGCCTCAGTGGAATATCAGGCCTGCATGAGCTGCCATAAAGTTACATCATCTTTATACCTGACCCAGCGATAAGTAGCAATTGTTATTTGGGCTTTTCCGGCCCCCATCCTTCTGCATCCTTCACTTTAGCAATTGAATATAGAACAAAATTTGGGACAATAAGGGCCCTAACTACCTAGGCCCAATTGCTTGCACTATACCACAATCTTCATACATGTACCCCTCAGTAGTATAGAGTCTTTAAAAGGCTTAAAGACCTGGAACCTTCTTTGGGTTTTTTTGGCTTTCCCGTGACAGAAAAACTAAAGTAATGATTTGTTGAGTGTGCTGTTTTCGTTATCGATGTTTATTCATGATTGCTTTCTTTTTCTCTTCATAATTTATGTATGTACATTTTCTTGTTGTTTTCATATTGTAAAGCGCTATGATCATTGTAATTTAAAACAATTTCCATAAACCTTGGAAAAATAGATTAAAAAAAAAAAAAGCTAACCTTAATTTCCACTTCACGTTTGACCATGATGGACACGCATGAGCAAAGTAACAAAGCATTTATAATATCTTGAATAAAAATGTTACCTACATGTAACTGCAGTCGACACGGTTTGCATTTCAACACACTGGGCATGAATTTGCAATTTGACACTACGAGCCGGATGTTGAAGGTTGAGCAATATTTCTTCATTTTCTCATAAACTTCCAGATTTGACCTTAATTTTGTTTATTACATTTAGTTTTAAATGTAATCATTCCACCAATATGTTTTTTGGGGGTCGAAAAAAGTGATGTGACAAAAATATAAAACAAAAATTGCACCCACGTCAAACTCCCCATAGCTGATGGCTCAGAGGTGCACGGAAGCACAATGGTGACCTCATTGCCGCGCGACTTACAGGGTCTATTGTGTGAGTGCTGCATTCTTATCAATTTGTAGACTGCATAAATTTGGCCTTGATCATCATTTTGATTTGAAGTGAAAATCTGTATTAGAACTGGAGGCTAAGCCTTCATCTTCAATACAGACCTCACAATTTAACTGGGAACACCAAGCATTCATTAATTTGATTAGTTGCAGATTGCCGACCGTCTATGGTTCAGGTGGTCATGGCTGAGTGTTACTCAAGAACGTCTTGTCATTCTTCCCCAAGAGTTATTGAGTCATATTGGAGTTGTATTAATTCTGCACAAAAGGCCTTGTTTATGATGTTCCTTTAAGTTACATTCATGTCAGATGTGTCCGTCGCTATCTAGCACTTAGTCATGTTAGTATAAAACATTTCTAGGTTAAAATTTTAAGTAAGCCAAGGCTGTCTCAAAAATTATATCAAAGATCTTTAAAGGAACGTTACAGAATTGGTAAGAAAAAAACTTGTAAAATATACTTTTTGATCACAGATTTACATCAAACTTACACGGTCTAATGATGATGATGGTAGAATACATCCCTTGAACAATTTCTGTCTGAAATGCCATATTTGATGAGAAATGAATAAACTAATTTTCTGATTGGAGTTTATCGCTCAGTGAGCGTTTGATTGATTTTGTTGAATCTATATGATTTCATGCAAATGTGTAATCGGTTTTTCGCTATTTTCTCGTGACCCAGATGTCCGATCGATCTCAAACTTCTACAGGTTTGTCAGTTTATGTATATGGTGGATTACATAAGGTGCTTACACTGCCAGCAACTGTTTTGTTAGCAAACCCAATTCTGTAATGTTCCTTTAATAATGGCCGCTTAAAAAGTGAGATAATTCACCGAATCAATTGAGTTCCCGAAATAGAAACTGATATTTTTTTATATTTCTTCACAATTTGCAATCAAAATTTTACTGGAAAGCTCATTTCTTAAACTTTCTTTCATCATAGGTCCACTTTAGTTTACCTTAATTTAACTATAGATATAAATGCACATGACGTCATTTGAGTAGTGCGCCCTCACCTGGAGGTCAAATAGAGGCTGTTCATTGGTTAATACTGTGCGCCGCGTCGCAGCCATGATGTTTACGGATGCAAATGTGCACTGATAAACAGCTAGTATTACCTGTTTTTTTTTACCCTTCATGTACATGTAGTCCAAAGTGATGATGTCATATTTTTACAAATTGCTTCTTTTCTTTTCTTTTTGAAATTCAAATGAAAAAGTATTCCACAACAATGTTTGACCATTGTACGATATCCCACATTTATTTGAAAAAAAAGTCCACAACTGCTGCATGTTTTGAGGTGACACATCAAGGTGATGCACCACCGGAGATGTCAGCAATCCCCTGTGTAGGTCCAGCGCCGAAAACATCGTGTACATCGTGTAGGGTAACAAATTTGAGAACCTGGGCACAAGGAGGTGCACCATTTTTTTCTAGGGTGGCACTTCTGGCCAACTAAAACTGTAGTTTTTCATTTGTATTTTTCATTTGGATGATTCTTTAACTCTAACTTTTTGTGCCTGAAAAACACGTTTACAAAAAAAAAAATAAGTTACACGTTTAAAAATATGTCATTGGTTACGTCTTAAAGTTGTGCGTTAGAGAAATAATTGTAACTACTTTTTTAGTAGTCGTGGTGGCCCAGCGCGGATAACCGGGTAGTTGAAAAGCGGCAGTTGCGACTAGACACAGCAATCAATCATGTCAATCTGTCAATAGTCGCGACTTCGGCATTAATCGCAAAGTAGCACCATATATAGGGCAAGGACCTTGCTCTTTTGGTCATGTTGGTAAGACTAGAGGAGTAGGAGGAGTACACAGTACTGAGTGAAGGAATATTCACAAAAAATTAAAAGAACCCTTCTCGTGAAACGTCAAAAAACTTTAACTAAAAGTTAAAAGGGGTTGTCGGATACGGATTTTTTTCCAACATGAAATAAAAACTAGGTAGCAAAGGGTTCACACCTTCGCCACACGTGCGGGTAATCCCAACTCCCCTCCCCAGCCCCTACTCCTAGAAATATGAGGTACCTCATTTTTCTAGGAGTACCCAGCCCCTACTCCTAGAATTATGAGGTTCCATGAACCTCATAGAGGTCCATGTACAAACTACAATACAAAACTTTTTTTCATTTACGTTTCTGCACCTGGAGTTCTCATTTGAAATCGGATCTCGCCAAAATTAGGCTCTACGTGTTCCTTGGAATCTCATTGAGCGTTGCATGGGTCAAGAAAATCCACTCCGCAAATTTAAAATTGTTAAAAAGCAATAAATTCTTACCGTCATTCCCAGTCCTCTTCAAACAGTGTGACTGTGAGTGTTATAACAAATATGGCGCTTGCTGCGCTCGCAAAGGTCTACCGAACAAACTGGTACTCCGCGCGCAGCAACGCTGGTCCCGGCAACTGTAGGCTGGTTTTGTACACACATCATGTGACTCCAGCGCCATATTTGTTATAACACTCACACTGTCGGATACGGATTTTTTTCCAACATGAAATAAAAACTAGGTAGCAAAGGGTTCACACCTTCGCCACACGTGCGGGTAATCCCAACTCCCCTCCCCAGCCCCTACTCCTAGAAATATGAGGTACCTCATTTTTCTAGGAGTACCCAGCCCCCATACCACCCACTGCACTGTGCATGCAGTGGATGGATGGGGTCTCAAACCATGATGATCCAGTCAGGATCGGAGGGGAGTCGGTCGTCGTCCGAGGCACCCAATATATTTTTTAACAAATCCAATTTTTATAACAAATGACACCCTATGTTAGCAGTCATTACATGGTGACTTGCAGTTTTTCCTACCGGTTCATCTGGCCTCTTTCTTTTCCCCATTCTCTATGTTGCGATTTCCAGCAAACCGTAAGTAAAGTAGAGATGATTCCCAATAATTACACGTGCTCTGTGTATTGACAACATACGTGTATGGTTACCTTCACCGTACTCACAGATCTATTAAAGAACAAGGACAACTTTGGAACCAGTCTAGTACGCGTCTTGTTCCCAGGACACGTGTCATGTCATGATCCCTCTCATGATCGTTATACATTATGTCAATGGGAACGAGGTTGTACATTGAAACAAAATAATGGTCAAACAAAAGCTGTCAGTATGCTGAATGCCACTACATATAAATTGTTCAATTCAATTCAATGAAACATTTATTTCCATACTCACAATAATTGACAGAATCATTTGGACAACAAATATAGTAGTATAATACAATCAAAGAGTATATAACATGACCAAAGATAATAATGACGAAGAGTAAAGCAATAGAAGCTGTAAGGCCTGCGCTAAACGTCGCACTTTTGCCGAGCCGAACTCAAATGTTTTCACTGGTTCGATTCGACACGGCAAGAGCGCGACGTTTGTCACCGTGTCGTGCCGCTACCGTGTAGCACGGCAGGGCTTGCCGTGCTACACGGCAGTGCCGAACTTAAATAAGAGGTTTGCGCTAAACGTCGCTCTTTTGTCGAATTTAATTCCTAATTTTACAACTGTTTGAGTTCGACACGACAAACGTGCGACGTTTAGCGCAGGCCTAAGGAGGCTGTTCAAATAAGCCGAGGCTTGTGGGGAACAGCCCTAGAAAAAAAAAAATACATAATTAACAAAAAACACACGAAACATAAGAGAATGCAAAATGAACTGTACGGAGCTTATTAAACAGATAATGCCAGGACATGGAGCAGCTAAAAAGCTCTCTTTGAAAACGAGCAGCGGAGTCTGGAGAGAAGGCCAAGTTACATAATGAGCGAGTAAGGCTCTTTTGAACGAGACTTTAAAATGACCTACAGAAGGCTGATTTTTAATTTGGTCATCGATGACGTTCCACAGACGAGGACCACGAAAGCGAAGTGTGTGCATAGAGTACGAGGTTCGAGTGAACGGGATATAAAGATTACGGTGGGATCTGGTAGAGTAGCCATGAATAGCTTCAGTTGAGATGAAATAGGAAGCAAAGGCAGTGGGGAAAAGATTGTGAGAGTATTTATACATGAATATGCCAGTATGAAGTTTATTGATATCAGAGATAGTAAGAGTGTGTAATTGTGCAAAAAGGGGAGCAGTGTGTTCTCGAGGGTGCGAAGAGGTGCAAATTCTGATGGCTCTTTTTTGAATAACAGATAATGAGTTGGCCCATACGATATTGCAATAGTTAAGATGTGGGAGAATGAGAGTATCATATAGTAAGATTAGAGCAGTAGGAGGAAGAAAATAACGTAATTTTGAAAGAACTCCAGTATTACGCGAGGTAATTTTGATAATTGAGGAAATGTGCTCAGTCCAGCAAAGTTTAGAGTCAACAGTTACTCCAAGAAACTTTGTAGAAAACACTCTATTGATGAGAATAGTGTCAATTTTCACAGGAGGCAATTGGACGGTGACTGGAGAAGTGGATTTGCTGAAGAAGAGAAATTTGTCTTGGTGTGGTTTAACGAAAGCTTGTTTGCCCTCAACCAGGAGGATACCTGAAGAAATTCAGAATTCAAAGAATCGATAAGCGTGTCGCAGTTCGGACTAGTATGAAGAATAGTAGTATCATCAGCAAATAAAGTAAATGATAGTAGTGAAGAAAAACAGTGAAGGTCATTGATATATATTAGAAAAAGAAGCAGGCCAAGAATAGAACCTTGTGGGACTCCGCAGAGAATAGAAAGATGATCAGAGTCACAGTTCATGACTGAGGTAAATTGTTGCCTATAATGAAGGTAATCTTGGAACCACTGCAGAGCAACTCCTCTTATGCCGTAATGTTCAAGCTTGGAAAGAAGAATATAATGGTTTTATAGTGTCAAAAGCTTTCGAAAGGTCAATAAACACACCAATGGCATGAAGTTTTTTGCAGAGCGCATTAGTAACATTATCAATGAATTGAATGAGTGCCATATCAGTAGAGTGTTTACTGCGAAAGCCATATTGATTATCATAAAGAAGATGAAAATGAGAGGTACAAATTTACGAGGCGGTTGTAGACCAGTCTCTCTAGAATTTTTGAGAAGCACGGAAGAATAGAAATAGGTCTGTAGTTGCCGATGTTATGAGCGTCACCCGATTTGAAGACGGGGATAACTTTAGCAATTTTAAGATTAGAAGGAAAACAGCCTTTGGAAAAGGAAAGGTTAAAGATGTGAGAAAGAGGTTCGGCAATAAAGGGAATAACCGATTTTATAACAGTCGAACTAATATCATCAAATCCACAACTAGCGCTGGTTTTAAGTTTCTTGCCAACACGGATAATTTCTTGAGAACAAGTAGGAGTAAGACAAAAAAGGAGAGTTTGGGTTGTGTAAATAGTGTGAAAAGTGTGTGTCGGTGGGTGGGATGTTGTTAGCTAATGAAGAACCTAAATTAGTAAAGAAGGAATTGAAGGAATTGGCAACGTCAGGAGGACTTGAGAAGAGACGCCCCCCGTCAGTGAAATTGTCAGGAGCAGGCGTCTTTTTACCCTTACCAAGAATGTTGTTTATTTCGCACCAAAGACTTTTTAAATCTGTCTTACGAGAATCAAGCTTGCGGGCATAATGATCTTTTTTTGCCTTCCGGATGGTAGCAGTCAGGCGATTACGAAAGGTCTTGTAATTGCGCTCATTGTTCGTAGTTGGCTTGTGCAGAAAACGCCTATAAAGCTTATTTTTTAAGTTGCAAGAATCTATAATGGACTGGCTGATCCAAGGTTAATTTCTGTTGGATTTACCAGTATAGTTTTAACAATGTAAGGAAAGTGAGCATTGTGAAGAGAGAAAGGTCTTGTAATTCGTCACCGTTTTCACGAAGAGGCAATTCTGAAAAAAAGTGTACATTTTGGCAAACCGATGTTTTTACATATTTTAAATGTTACTATTGACATCCACATTTTCCCCAAGTTTCAAGTGATAAAACGTTATACTTTTTTAATTACACAAATTAGCACAAGGACAATTTGACCAAACTATCAGTTTTTCGTTTTCAGGAACAGCCAATTTTAGAACTGCCATTTGTTACATTGAAGTACATAGTGCTGGCAGGGTGCCAAAAACGACTACTCTCCGTTTTACGTTTTCACGAAGGGACAATTTGTATGACCTATATAAATTTTCGTTTTCACGAACAGACACTCGTCGTTTACACATTGGTTTGTACACGACGCACACACGACGCGCTGCACACAGACCTCGTTTTGCAGTTTTCACGAAGAGACACTTGTGTTAAACAGTTAATTACTCATTACTTAAACCAACTATAATTAAAATAGCAAAAGATTTGCATGATTTAAGATCTCCACTTTCATGCTTGGAAAAATTTCTACGTTTCAATGACAAACAGTGTCCGAAACGGTGATTTCAAAAATAGTTTAACTTCAAACGGGGTTTTCTCCAAACATGAACGTTTTGTTGAATGGCCTAAATTGCCTCTTCGTGAAAACGGTGGCGAATTGCGCTCATTGTTCGTAGTTGGCTTGTGCAGAAAACGCCTATAAAGCTTGTTTTTTAAGTTGCAAGAATCTATAATGGACTGGCTAATCCAAGGTTGATTTCTGTTGGATTTACCAGTATAGTTTTAACAATGTAAGGAAAGTGAGCATTGTGAAGAGAAGAAAAGATTGAAAGGAAGGGGTCGTAAGCACCGTCTGCCTGATGTAAATTATAAATTTCATCCCGATCGGTACCAGCAGCGTCAGCACAAAAGGCATTGATGGAAAGTGGATTGATATCCCTTTTAAAAGAAGGGCAGCAAATCATACCTTGCTCTGTACATAGAGAAAGGACCCGGGAGGAATATACAACTGTCGAGTCTCAAAAATCTTAGTGATATTATTTTATATCATCACATAACATGTATTTTCTTGTTCCAATAGGTAACGTGGATTATTTTCCCCCCAGTTCGTCTTGAGAGAAGACTAAGCATCAGTCACGAGTTTCGTTAAAGTTACAAAATGTAAAGATGTTGCCCATAATTTATATCCTTGTTTTTCTCCGTTTTTTGCTGTTCAGGGAATCATACACAGTTGTTGAAGAATGTTACGAGATCGTAAAGATCTGACGTTGTTGTATAGGCCTATATGACAAGAAATTCGAAGCGCCCGTTAAAACTGTCTTCGTGCTTCTCCTGTATTAATGCGTACTTTAGCATTGAAGTATGTTATTATCACTGGTTCATTAAAAACTGTTTATATCAGCCTAACAGGCTGAGTTACAATACAGTTGAACAATCAGTAAAAAAGTACATCAAGATAAAACACACAAAAAGGTTAAAAGGGAGTTTTTTTTTAAAGACCTAAGAATAGAGCATTAAATTACCACATAAAAACCGCTGAGTAAATTTACACACATCGTACTGGTACTTAAAATGATAGCAAGGTTATGGAGAGACTTTTATCTAATGTTGTTAAAGATCATTTATGTTCTAATTGTTTATTGTCTGACAAGCAGCATGGTTTTGTTCCTCACAAATCTTGTGTCACTCAACTTATGAATGTGTATCATTCCTGGGCTACCACTTTAGATCAGCGCAGACCCCCTAGGATTGATGCAGTTTTCTTGGATATGAGTAATGGCTTTTGATCGTATGCCCCATCATATCCTTGTCCGTAAACTTGCTAGTAATTTTAACATAATTATGTGGCTCTCTCTGGAGTTGGATCAGAGATTTTTTGGTCGATCGTCAACAGACAGTCACATTTGTTGGTACGAACTCCTCTTGGTCTGTAGTTAGCTCTGGCGTTCCTCAAGGTAGTGTTCTTGGGCCTCTCTTATTCAATTTGTTCATCAACGATATCTCTCACAATGTCAGTTCTAATTGTGTTCTTTTCGCCGTTGGTGTTTTAATTTATCGTCCAATCCGTTCCTCTTCAGACGTGAGCTCCCTCCAGCATGACCTTGATGAGTTGAGCACTTGGAGTGTCTCCAATGGTATGACTTTCAACCCTACCAAATCCAAAATCATGCATATTTCCCGTAAACACTCTCTCAATCCCCCTGCTTAATACAGTCTTTCAGGATTTCCCTTGCAACCCACAACCTCTGTCAAATACCTTGGAGTCACTCTGAATGCTCAGCTCTCTTGGAACAACCATGTTAAAAACGTTGTTTCGAGTGCCAATCGAACATTGGGCCTCATTAAGACCATTGCTTTCAATTCCTCTGTTTCAGACAAGTTCTGCCTCTATAAATCTCTGGTTCTCCCCATCTTAGAATACGGTATGCCAGCATGGCTCCCTCATACATCCCATCAAATTCAGGCCCTTGAACGTGTACAGAAGCGTGCCACTCGTTTTATTCTTGGTCAGAGGATGGGTGTGATGTCCTACCCTGGGTAGACTCGTAGCCCTTATATGGTCGTCTTTGTCAGTTCGTCGTAATTTTTCTGTCTTGTATTTTTTCATTAAGTATAAGTTTAATCTTATTTATTGTGATGTGGCATACACCATTTCTGTCAATCATAGGTATCCTGATGTTCTGACCTTTAAACACCTGTACGCCAGAACCGATGCATTACATTTATCCGCTCCTCATCTTTTCCCCTGACTTTGGTCTGGTTTACCAGAAAGCATTCGTAATTCTCTTTTGTTGTTGCCTTTCCACAGCTTCCTCAATTCACTAAGATATTCTGTCTGCCAATCTCATGAATCTACCTGAATAGTTTTTACGTTTTTATCCGGATGGGATGGGATGGGCTTCCTGTCTGTTTTGTGTTTCTTTTTTTCTTTCATTTGTATATTTATCTATGTTTTTTTTTTTTTTTTTTTTTTTACTATTTCCTTAATCTGTATTTAAATATGTACATATTTATTGATATATATATATATATATATATATATATATATATATATATATATATATATATATATATATATATATATATATTTATATAATGCCTATGTTTTTGTTTTGTTTTGCTCCGGGGAGGAGAGTATGACTGGTGTTTGTTTTTATATATTTTTTATCCCCCACTGTTTTGGATGGTTCATTCCTTTCTTGCTGTGTATGGCTGGTCGCTGGGGTGTTTATTTTTGTGACCCACCCTCTTATTGGGACAGGTAAAAAAAATTTTTTTATTATTTCGTTCCTCGAAATATTATTTCGTTCCCACGAAATAGTATTTCGTTCCCTCGAAATCATTTCGTTCCCTCGAACGAAATAACATTAGATGCACTGACGCAGAGCCTAATTGTGAAAGATGACTGGCTAACAGTCGGCGCCTTACAAAGGTTCTTTTAAATGGCACTAATTCGAGCAGGAAATATGCCTCTGGGCTGGAAGACTGGTTAACAATGTAAAATGTTATACACGAGAGGGAAGAAAACTACATTGGAGGACACAAGCTCAGTTAGTGCAATAATTATTAAAGACGGCGCTGCAAATTCAGTCTTGTGATTCACTCATTGTGCAACTGAAAGAGTCCTCATTAAAGTGGAGAAATGAATTATATCTAACTCACACAAAGTGTAAAAAGTCATTTTATTTTATAAACTTCAATTCAATTCAATTCACTTTAACGGTCCTACCTTGGAGGAAAATGTCCTTGCATGCATGCAATACGCCTACACACAAACAAAATTAAGCTAAACACAAATTCAGGCAATATTTGAAACGTGGCGTCATTGAATGTCAACAGCAAATGGGTCTCTGTCCATTCCAAAAGAGGAACTTTTGCGTCAGTACAGGGTCAAATTCAATGCCTTTTTATCAAAATTCAGGAATGTACTAAATATTTCCTGTACTAAACTCATTTAGTTGACAAGGATTAGACTTTTAAGGATGTTGAACAGGTTAATTTTTACAACAATTGTTCATTTTAAACATTTTTTGGTAACAATATAGCAACTTTTCTTGAAGTTTTTTTCAAAATGTTAAAATCTTGCTGTTTTGCTTCATAACATATTTCTGAAAGGAACAAAGTAAGAATCCGGTGCACTTTTACAAATTATGTTTAACAGTCTTTTGATATACACCTTTTTTGAGCAAACAAAATTGCCACTATTATTGCATCATAATATTATCAAAGAAAAATCCGTGGACCTTTTTATTTACAATGTAAACTTCATTATTGGGAAAGCTGACCCCCAAAAGAGTTGATTTGTTGTTTGAGTGGTAATAATTTAAGTAAGGGGATAGATTTTTGTACCCCTTGTTTCTCAAACCCAGACGAAAAGAGCAGGGGATAGATTTTGATGTCCTTTGCTGCTCAAACCCAGCCGAAAAGAGTAAATGGGATAACATTTATCCCTTGTTGCTCAAACCCAGCCGAAAAGAAGAGGGGATATAATTTTGGGGATCTCTTGTTCCTCAAACCTATCTGGAAAATGAGCGATATTTTGCTAACAAATAACTGGATTTTTTCAATTTTTCAATTGTTAGCATAGACAAAATGGATTTATTCGTAAGATCTGGAGCACGTTTTTCACAATTTGGAGGAGAAATTGGTAAAACAAAATCCTGCTTCGAGGCAATTTTCGGACAATAATGACAATTTTAAACTGTAAATTTGAAAAATGCGCAAAAATGTATCTAACAAAAATTTAGTTAAAAATGAACCTGTTGTTGACAAATTGCGCACAGGATGGGTATAAAACACAGTGACATGTTACACAATTTTAAAGTGAGGTTCGAAACTTGTAAAATTTGCACGTGCCCCTCCCCCGAAATTTCCAGTGCCCCCCCACGAAAAATCGCGATAGCGCTTACAAAAAAAGGGGGAAATGAATATGCAGCTTGCTATTTCGGGCCCAATACTGTGGTAGCAAATATTCACGGATGGCTGGGTTTGCGATTTGGGCACAAATCGTGAAAATTCGCAAATATTGACGTAAATTTTTACGTGAATATTTACGTAAATATATATGTTCGATGTCCCTTCGGGGCCACCATACTGAACTGTTCAGGCCGAACAACGTAAACCAGCCAATGATCAGGCGAGCTTGGTAAGTTCTTCACGTGTACTGGAAAATGTAGACCTTACGTTTGCCTAACGAAGCTCACCATTGTATGTATGGACACATGCGTCTGCGGGTTGTCTAGTACACCGTGCGGTGTTATCTGTTAGCGCGGAAAACTTGATTTCTGTCGGATTGGGTTTGCTACCCGAAGGTCCCAGTCCCACCCATCGCATAGGATGACAGACATACTATACACGACGCTTGAGGGGAGTCTACAGATGATAGAAAATGACACATTTTACGACGGGGACAATGACATCAACGAAACTTTTGAGGTGCCTCGGCAAGATGACGAAGAGGTTGCTTCAACTTGGGGTACTGAAAAGACTATCATTATAGTTGTGAGTATAATAGTGTCGATCGTCACCGTACTGGGTAACCTCCTTGTGCTGTATGCGTTCTGTGCCGAGCGTCGCTTACGCACCTACACCAATTACTACATCGTTGGCCTCTCTATATCAGACTTGGTAGCCGGGGCGTTCACTATGCCCATGTACAGTTATATTGGGTGCTAGGGTCCTGGCCATTCGGGGAAGCACTGTGTGATATCTACCTGTATCTTAATCACACATTTGTCCACGTACTGTGCTGGGTATCCTTGTCCTAGCCATCGACCGCTACCAGGCCGTATCGCGACCCCTGAAGCACCTCCAGATGCGCACGTTGCGTCACGCCAGTGCCATGATTTTTATCTCTTACGCGATCCCGTTCCTGTTGTGGTTACCATACACTATTCTCTGGCCATACCTTGTCGGTGAACGTCGCATAAATCCCGGTCTGTGCTTTCCTCAATACATTAAAGACAGTTTCGTCTTTACCATCTTGGCCCCCGTCATCTTTTTCTGGATTCCCTTGCCCATAACCTCTGTGTTATACTGGCGCATCTACACGGTCATCCGGCGGAGCAAGAAGACTCAACAGAGAGGCCCGGTGATGATGCAGGAGTTGAGTACGAGTACGTGCTCCAGCAGAATCCCAGCGATGGTGGTGGGGGATGAAGAAGTCCCCAACGTGAGCGTGAAAGTTTCATCTCAAAATCGAAATCTCGATCCACCGGAGATCTTACATAACACTGACATTGAAACCATTACTCACAACGAGTTAGGTCACGAAAACCGCGGATTCTTGCCAAGCGATGAAGTGCAACCAGACGATAGACTTCAAACTACAGCTGGACCGTCACCACTCAACAAGCTCGAGGTCGTCGTGAACACCAGATCGTCGTCAGTCCTTCAGCCCAATCCACAGGTGGGAAAAGATAGAGAGAGCAGTAAGGAAAGCAACAGAGCCACCCGTACACTAACCCTCATCTTCATCGTGCTCATGGTATCTTCTATACCGTGGTCTATACTCGTAATTATCCAGAGCCTCTGCCCGACCTGCTTGCCACTTGCTTTGTATCAGGTATGTTATACTTTAAAGGCACTGGACACTATTTGTAATTATTAAAAACAATTATTGGCATAAAAACTTACCTATAGTAACAAGCAATTGAGAGCTGTTGATAGTATAAAACATTGTGAGAAACGGCTCCCTCTGAAGTAGTGTAGCTTTTGAGAAAGAGGTAATTTCACACTTAGCTGAAGCCTTTTATTATGCACCTGAAAGCACACAAACTTGTGCAACGAGGGTGTTTTTCTTTCATTATTTTCTTGCAACTGCGATGACCAAAAATGAGTCCAAATTTTCACAGATTTGTTATTTTATGCATATGATGGGATACGCCAAGTGAGAATACTGGTTTTTGACAATTACCAAAGGTGTCCAGTGCCTTTAATAGATGTTGATTTTGCATCGGGGATAGAGAATATTATTATTTTTTCCCCTTACAGCACTGTAAACTCATCAGTACTTTCCCGACTCCAGTGAAAACACTCACAAGCATTATCACTCGGGTGGGATTCGAACCTACAACCTTTCCCCTACCACTGAGCTATAGCCCCGTGGCTAGAGGCCGTTCGAATCCTATATTTTAGTAGCGGGTATACCGCCAAGATTTAATGTTAACTTTGCACCGGGGATACAGAACACTATTTGGTTTTGTAAAGTGGTATGCCTGTGGATATTTTTTTTCCACGGGACTCGAGGAAAGTGCTGAGTTTACATTTATTAATACACATCGGTGTAGTAGCAAAAACCAAACAATATAATGTTATTCCTTCCTATATACCCTGGCTGTTGTCAAATAAATAACCAGGCGCCGAAATATTGAGTTGCTGCAGCAAGCAATAAATGTTAGACAACTAATTTCTGTTGCAAAAATTATGTTTGGCGAGTCTTGCTTTTTGCAGGTTATGTTAGGCGAGTCTTGTCTTTTAGAAGTCTATATTTAGCAAATCTTGTATTTTTTTTAAAAAGTATATATGTTTGGCGAGTCTTGTTTTTTGCAAAAATATGTTTGTCGAGTCTTGTTTTTTGCAAGTTTATGTTTGGCGAGTCTTGTTTTTTTGACGTCTTGATTTAGCAAATCTTGGTTTTTTAAGTCTATATATTTTAGCAAAACTTGTTTTTTTGCAAGTATTTGTTAGGCAAGTCTTCTGTTTTTTGCAAGTACTTTGTTGTGAAGTCTAGATTTAGCAGATCTTTCCTAAAAATTATATAATATGTTCGGCGAGTCTTGTTTTGTTTTAGAACCCCAAAAGATAAAACGGAAATACAAAAGCAAAAGCAAACAAACAAACAAACAAGCAAAAAAACTAAACAAAAACATACATTAAATCACACACATTTAAAGAGTTTACACAATTATAACAATCTAAATCCCCAAACAAAAGTGAAATGTAAAAGATAAGCGAATATTTTATAAATAAACCAACGGCTGAACTTCCCAACAGAGAGTGCTGATTTAGAACAAGATTTGCTAAATATTGAATTAACAAAACAAGACTCGTCAAAACATACAATTCCAAAAAACAAGACTTGCCTGACATACTTGCAAAAAACAACTCTCGCCAATTTGGTTTGCACAAAACAAGTCCCGCCAAACATGTATCTTGTAAAAACAAGACTCGCCAAACATAAACTTGCAAAAAACAAGACTCGCCAAACATAATACTTGCAAAAAACAAGACTCGCCAAACATATACTTGCAAGAAACAAGACTCGCCAAACATATACTTGCAAAAAACAAGACTCGCCAAACATAAACTTGGAAAAAAACAAGACTCGCCAAACATAAACTTGCAAAAAACAGCCCTCCCAAAACGTATACTTGGAAAAAACAAGACTCGCCAATCATTAACTTGCAAAAAACAGCCCTCACCAAACATTAACTTGCGAAAAAAACAAGACTCGCCAAACATATTCTTGCAAAAACAAAGCACGCCAAACATTATACCTGCAAAAACAGCCTTCGCCAAACATTAACTTTCGAAAAAACATGACTCGCCAAAACAAACATAAACTAGCAAAAAAAAGAGGGAAATTTGCCAGACATTATTATACTAGCCCTTGTGAGTTGGCCGTCAGGGTTGTGAGTTTGGCCGTTGGGGTTGTGAGTTGGCCGTCAGGGTTGTGAGTTTGGCCGTTGGGGTAGTAAGTTTGGCTATTGGGGTTGTGAGTTGGCCGCTGTGAGACGGACCAGCTTCCAACTACGTGAGTTTGGTCGTTGTGAGTTTGGCCGTTGGGGTTGTGTGTTGGCCGTTGGGGTTGTGAGTTTGGCCGTTGGGGTTGTGAGCTTGGCCTTTGGGGTTGTGAGCTGGCTGTCAGGGTTGTGAGTTTGGCCGTTGAGGTTGTGAGCTTGCCGTCAGGGTTGTGAGTTGGCCGTTGGGGTTGTGAGTTTGGCCGTTGGGGTTGTGAGTTTGGCCGTTGGGGTTGTGAGTTTGGGCGTTAGGGTTGTGAGCTTGGCCTTTGGGGTTGTTAGTTGGCCGTTGGGGTTGTGAGTTTGGCCGTTGAGGTTGTGGGCTTGCCGTCAGGGTTGTGAGTTTGGCCGTTGGGGTTGTGAGTTGGCCGTTGGGTTGTGAGTTTGGGCGTTAGGGTTGTGAGCTTGGCCTTTGGGGTTGTGAGTTGGCCGTTGGGGTTGTGAGTTTGGCCGTTGGGATTGTGAGATGGCTGAGTTTGGCCGTTGAGGTTATGAGCTTGCCGTCAGGGTTATGAGTTTGGCCGTTTGGGTTGTGAGTTGGCCGTTGGGGTTGTGAGTTTGGCCGTTGGGGTTGTGAGTTTGGCCGTTGGGATTGTGAGTTGGCCCTTGGGGTTGTGAGTTTGGCCGTTGGGGTAGTAAGTTGGCCATTGGGGTTGTGAACTGGTCGTTTGGGGTTGTGAGTTGGCCGTTGGGATTGTGAGTTTGGCCGTTGGGGTTGTGAGTTTGGCCGTTGGGGTTGTGAGCTGGCCGTTGGAGTTGTGAGATGGCCGTCGGGTTTTTGAGTTGGCCGCTGTGAGACGGACCAGCTTCCACTACGACAGACCTTTACACAACCACGACATAGGTTTTCCTCTATGGAACACCATATACACTGGGCTCTGACAAGGCACTTGAAGAACAGGTTAATAATAATAAATCCTTTCATATGACGACCAGCATAAATTATTCAATTACAAATATTGCCTTTCACTCCAGGTCTAGGGCCTACGGGTTAATAAAACGTTCTTTAACCATAATTCAGATCACGCGTTGAGAACTTCGATAACGCTTGAAGCGAAATGGTATGTGGTTGGCTGTTTAGGCTACACACCACACGTAGTTAGCTGTTTAAAGTGCCTCATCACAGAGTGGTATAGACGTAATGTATTAAATCACGGGACTGGAACAATTCAGTTTTGCACTATATTATGTCCATGTATGTTAAAGGTACATTACAGAATTGGTAAGAAAACAATTTGTAAAATATACTTTTGATCACTGATTTACATAAAACTTACACGGTCTAATGATGATGATAGTAGAAATCATCCCTTGAAATATTCCTGTCTGAAATGCCATATTTGATGAGAAATGAATAAACTAATTTTCTGATTGGAGTTTATCGTTCAGTGAGCGTTTTATTCATTTGTGGAATCTATATGATTTCATGCAAAATGTGTAATCGGCTCCCGTTAATACGAGGTCCGCCGGACTAGCCCGTTTTTCTCGTTATATCCGAAGCTCGTAATATCCGATCACGGTGATAATCAATGCACTATGCACAAAGTGCATGACATAATGGCCGCACGTGTACACAGACAAAGCTGCTGTAATACATGGATAACTGTGTGCATAGTGTGTGCATGTACCGCACCAAAAATAAAAAATGCTAATAAAAATGTTTTAATTGAGTTATTTTAGTTGGAAAGTCAATTTATAAAATCAATTTACATTTTACATGATTGAAAAAATGTCTGAGATTTTAACTTGCTGTTCTTGTTTAGCAAAGTTTCGGTGCAAAACTTCGGTCGCAGCAGGCAACAAATAAAATGTTGATTTTAATTGGTAACCACCAGTGTAATGTTAGATGGTTAAATGCTAACGCGGGATACCAGGGAAATCTCGCTGTTGCATTTAATATTGATCGCGCAAATATTTTAGCTTTTCAGTTGCGGTGGGTTTTTTCCTGCTGAAAATGCACATCATGCACTTGTAAAACTCATTGGATCAGTATCTTTTCTGAAGATTTCACATGAATTGTTGAATGCTGACTTAGAATGGAATCTGCTCCGTTGTTTGAACCATGCAAGACTCCTAATCCCACCATTGTCCGGAGTTTGGATTTAACAACCTGCTCGCTGACTCGTGACTCCAGTTTCGGATTAGTATTGCTAGTGATGGCGTCCAGTTAGCACTTCTATTGATTGTCTTACAAGCCATAAATAACGACTTTCAGGCTGTTGAAGGTATTTCCTTTGTTGGGTTTTTATTATTCTCGTTACAAAAGGGTTGAAAACAATGTTTTGCTCGTAATGGGCCGACAAAATTACCTCGTTATAACCGTTTCTCGCTACTACCGTGCTCGTATAATCCATATTAAATGCATTGAAACACGCACGGGGCAGTTCGGGACCGGCAAAAACCCTCGTATTAACCGGAACCTCGTAATATGCGAGCTCGTATTAACGGGAGGACTGTAATCGGTTTTTCACTATTTTCTCGTGACCCAGATGGCCGATCGATCTCAAACTTCTACAGGTTTGTCAGTTTATGTATATGGTGGATTTCATAAAGTGCTTACACTGCCAGCAACTATTTTGTTAGCAAAAAACAATTCTGTAATGTTTCTTTAAGCACTTCTACTAGACCATGTAACCCTTGTGTACAAAATGAGTGACCTTGCACATGTACATTCCATGTCATCACCGGGTAGGCGAGATACTGCACTGGTAATATGGACATTTTTTACATTTTGTGTCATAATTGCCATATAAATTAACCCTTTAGTATGCACCGCCCGAGTTGCTGAATTCTTTTTTAGTTTAAGACTCACAAAGTTAATTAGTAGAATCATGGTTACAAATATTTTTTAAAAGATACACAAGGCTTGTTATTTACGTACAATTTTCGTCCTTTTCGTTAAAGGAACATTACAGAATTGGTTTTTGCTAACAAAACAGTTGCTGGCAGTGTAAGCACTTTATGTAATCCACCATATACATAAATTGACAAACCTGTCGAAGTTTGAGATCGATCGGCCATCTGGGTCACGAGAAAATAGTGAAAAACCGATTACACATTTGCATGAAATCATATAGATTCAACAAAATCAATAAAACGCTCACTGAGCGATAAACTCCAATCGGAAACTTAGTTTATTCATTTCTCATCAAATGTGGCATTTCAGACAGAAATATTTCAAGGGATGTTTTCTACTATCATCATCATTAGACCCTGTAAGTTTTATGTAAATCTGTGATCAAAAGTATATTTTACAAGTTTTTTTCTTACCAATTCTGTAATGCTCCTTTAACATTGTCATCGATTAACATATTATTTCAATTTCGGAGGAGATAAGCCCCAAGGGAACACTAAGGGCCTCCCGGTAACGGCTATCGCTAAATTTCATGGAGGTTATTTTTTAGGGTTAAAATGTGAACACAATAGTTTCGAAGGCTGTTACCTGGCGCCAAATGCTCATACTGATTAACTGCTAACCATTTGTTTTCGACATTATCATCATGATGAAAGAAAACACTATTTGTAAAAAATGAGCGTGGTTTTGGAAAGAGCTACAGAATTTATCATCATTAGCGTTAACATTTTTTTTACAACTCAACTTTCAACAGTGAAGGGCGAAAATTAAAAAAAAAAATCTATACAAACGATTGCCATTGTCTCTACCAACGCGTACCGATTTTGACATGACTTATGTTTTCTCTCCAAACACAAGCTGGTGGGCGTTTCCTCCTACGCCATGTTATGTCAGTGTATGGCTTTGGGCGGCTGGGCGGTCCAGTGGCTAAAAGGTTAAAGGGTTAAACAAAACCCCCCAAAACAAAAAAAAACAGCTGTTCAAGTTTTGAGATGTGCCCCCTTTCTTCAGATCAATTTATGCAAATCAGACAGAGTGCAATCTCAATGAAATCTTTTATTTGATGTGGTCTTCCGTTGAGCTGTGTACAAATCATGTCTGCATGAAGTACACGGGCTCTGTGGATCTTTTGTACACAATGTGACGTCACAAGCTACACGGTCTCTGCTCGAGTCATGTTTTCGAGTCACGCCGTGCGGTAAAACACTTAATTTGGGCAACCGGGGCTTGATAATAAAATGCTGACCCGGTTTAACCCACATTCTAGAATAGATGTATGTCTGCAACGCTTTACACGAAGCCAGTTCGTATCATTATTGTTGCATTGGTGATAAAGAACACTAAGAAAGATGGATTAATAATGCCCCATCCCAGTAATAGTTAATGCATGTGATGATAATAAATTAAATCCTATTGTCGTGTTTTGAAAATGCAATACCATCAGCTGCTGTTGTTTCCAAACAGCCACTGAACGCACTTAAGTAATGACTGGGTAGATTTTTAAGATAATCTTAGCTTGAACAACGAAAAAAAAAATCACAAGAGTGTGACTTGAACCTGTGACCTCCGGATTACAGTGCCGGCGCTCTACCAACTGAGCTATAGCCCTATGTTGGCAGTCTCACTCTTTTGTCAATATCTTTGCGCGGGGTGTCAGTCAGAAGCCATTCAACCTGTAACTGCCGTATTTAGCCAGGGATTGCACCCGATGGTTTTCTGATACGCCCTGGGAAGCGACAGCAGAGGGATCACATTAAGAGTATGCGACATTTTATTTCTAAATATCAAGTAAAAAACCACAAGGGAAACTGACTGGGTAATTTCTTTTCTTCTTTTGTGAATGTTTAGGCCAGCGTGTATGTCGCCCATATGAACAGCACTGTCAATCCGTTCTGTTACGCCATAGCGAACCCACTGTACATGGACGCCTTCATGAAGCTGGTGTGCTGCCGTAGACGCACCAGACGCAGGGACAGCCGTGCACAAGGGAATCATTCTACACGCTGAGCTCTGAACCCAATTTCATAGAGATGCTTAAGCTGAAAATATTGCTTAACAATTGTCTGCTAAGCAGAAATGAGCAGGATACCAGTCAAAAATTGTACATGTGACATGGTAGTTTGGCTGGTAACCTTGTTCTGTAAAGCATCATTTTGTCGTGCTTAGCTACTCTATGAAATTGGGCCCTGGACCCCGATTTCCTAGAGCCATGCTTAGCGGGAAAAAATGGGTTAGCAGATATCGGATGCTAAGCCATAGGCTAACGGAGTGCCAGTTACAAACCGTGTACATTGGATGATATTTTTGACAGCCAACCCATTTGTACTAAGCAAGATTACACTTGTGCTCAGCAAAATGTTTGCTTTTGGTAAATCATGGAGGATTGTAACTTACATGCACTCATGTGAATATCTGTAGGTGTGATACTTGAAGAATAGACTGCGTAAGTTTCGCACGTATCAAACCGAGAAAACACGTCAAACGAAGAACATATTTTTTTCTGAACTCAAATCTTTGTTTTTGAACGACAAAAATACTCATTGCAAATTATATGAAACAAGTTTTAGTACATCAAAAATTACAAATAAATTTTGTTAACTATTTTTGAAATTCTAGGACAAGGATGCTTATTTGATCTAAACTTTTTTAGAAATCCCTTTTGCAAATCCACGTCCGAATTTGTGCAATTACTAAAAGCTAGTATAAGTGCGGACGTGCGTTATGTAAATCCACGCCCAAATGTGTGCAATTACTAAAAGCTAGTTTGAGTGCGGACGTGCGATATGTAAATCCACGCCCAAATGTGTGCAATCACTAAAAGCTAGTTTAAGTGCGGACGTGCGATAAATGACGCAGTTTATAGAGAACGCTGACGCCTCAGTGACCATAGACTGCAATAAAAAGGCTTAGGGGTGCACCCCACCAAATAAGGAGAAAACAGAGCGTCGAGCTCATAATTTTTTTGGCCCTCAAAATATTCTATATTAGACAGATTTTAAAAGCCCCCGAAAGTGTTTCAGTGTTAAAATGTTGCCTATTTGTGACCTGGGGGTCGTTGAACTCCAACTTGAGGTATTTTGGGCCCGAAATAAATGGTTCCATTTGCTGAGAGGTGTAGGGACATTTTTCAAGATCAATCGATGCTCGGACGTTTTAAAAATTACACCTGTGTTGGGATGTTTTTATTAGGAGGGAGAACAACTCGACGGGCCCAGGGACTCCCCATATCAAATTGAGCAGAGAATAAAAGTTCAAGAGTCAAATAATAATTTTCCCTTTACTGTAAAAAGCTGTGAGACCTTTAAGTATTGTTCGTGTATTTTTGAATATTTAGCATTTTGCACTGTATGCTATAGGAGTTTATTGAGTGGGGTGCGCCCTTAGCGACCATAGACTGCAATGTAAAGGCTTAGCGTCTGGCAATTACAGTGTCTGGTGGTTATCATTGCGCGACCAAAATAGGCATTTACATAAGTTTCATAGTCAGGTATAGGCAAACATTCTTAATTTTTAGCAAGTAACCGGAAGCCGAGGTCAAGTTTAATTCTCCGGTTTTCTTCGTTATTTTGTTGAATTTCTTTGACTTTCATATTTGTTTATCACTGAATATTACTTCCCAGCAACATGTAACTTTCAAGGCCATAAACCACGTTAAACTAAAATAACTGACGAAACAAAATCTCGCCAGCGTAAAACTCCATAAGGTTGGGACCACAATGGTCCAGGAAGTTCAAATACGCGCGAGACTTGCCGAGTCTCATAGACCCCCTTGACAAACGTGCAGGCGTAAAAGCTATCATTGGGTGAGAGTTGTGAGCAGAGCGCGTACACGCGTTCCTATTATATAACATTCCTACTATGTAACTAAAAAGTAAACAGGCAAAAAAAAAAAAAAAAAAAAAGCAATCAGCTTTTTAAAAACTAGCAGTAGCATGCACTGTGCACACTTCATTGTATTATTTATTATTATAGTATAACTATTTTTGAATGTGGTGTTAAATGCGTTTGACGTTGTGGAAACAATCGGGACGGTAACAGGGTGCATGCAGCCTGCCCGCCCCTACTAACTCTTTTCTCCAAAAAGAAAACAAAAGTTATTGGGCGAAAAACAAAACCCATCAGAGAGGCTAAAGTGTAATAGGTTTTAAGATCATGCGAGTTTTCGCAAACTTTCTTTTTGACACAAAGAGCAAAGGTAAAGAGGAAACCCACAAACAATTCAAGCTAATCTTGCTCAAAAGATAACCAAGAAAGGTTCAGATCGCACGTAACTGTTGTTTTTATTTTATTTGTACGGTGTTTCAAAGAAAAATAGCAAGATTACGGAGCTAAGAACATAAATAAACCAAATTAACTATACTCCTGCACAAAAGATAACGCAACCTTGACTTTTGTGCACAAGATGAAAAACAAATAGAGAGAAAAGACAATATCGAATACTTTTCAACGTTAAGATTCTCCTATCAGAGTCACGTGTGAAGTTGCGCTCAAATTTTTTAGGTTTACCCGGTCATTTTCGGCAAGCCTCAAAATGAAATCGAATGACGGTTTCAATTGAAGGTGAAACTTGCTCTAAATATAAATGTAAGAAAATGAAATAGGCTGCTTTGAGCTTAAAATGACCTCAAAAACCTACATCTTTCCCAAAGCTGGCTTTCGTAATCCCACGTGGAAGTCAAAAGATCGATCGATTTGAGTTTTCTGTCCCTGTAAATTGTAGATCGGACGATGACAAATAAAAATTGTTATCAATATTTTTAGAGTAAAATAAGAAGCCCTTCTGACTGTATACTACAACAACAACTTCTCACTGAGATCGATTCGTTTTCTGTTTTGTACTCCCAGAACCCGAGCTATACTGAAGTCTCTAGACATTTTCAAAGTCGTGCTTAAAGGCAAAGTATACCTTTGGTAATTGTCAAAAACCAGTATTCTCACTTGGTGTATCCCATCATATGCATAAAATAACACATCTGCGAAAATTTGACTCATTTGGTCATCGACTCATCGCAGTTGCAAGAAAATAATGAAAGAAAAAACACCCTCGTTGCACAAATTCGTGTGCTTTTAGGTTCATAATAAAAGACTTCTATAGCCAGAAGTCTCTTAATATTTTAGTGAGAAATTACCTCTTTCTCAAAAACTACGTTACTTCAGAGAGAGTCGTTTCCCACAATGTTTTATACTATCAACAGCTCTCCGTTGCTCGTTACCAAGTCAGTTTTTAAGCTAATATGTTAGTTTTGAGTAATTACCAAACGTGTCCAGTGCCTTTAAAGGCAAAGTATACCTTTGATTTTTGGGACCGTTTGATTGTTTTAATCCTATATAAATGTAGATAAATACAATAAAACTAACCTGTAAAAATTTCATTTCAAAAGGTGGTCGCGTTTTTGAAATATAGCCAACATCCGCAGCGAATAAGTATGTCCGTGCATAAAGAATAATTCCTAAAAGGAATACACGATCTGAGAGACAGAAACGTTTCTCACATTCAACTTTTGGGGGATAAAAACTGACATATTGTCCCATAACCTGCACTCCGAAGTAAAATGATTCGCAAAATGCTTTATATCGATGTTTGCTGTACTTCTAACCAAGTAAGCTTTTATTGCCATTAATTTTTTAGAGCGATTACCAATCGTGTACCTTCCCTTAAACCACATTTTGTTCGGCAATGCTCATGACTGTAGATCTATCGTGTTCAGATCCATTCTGACAGTGTAGTAAATCTTTCTTTCGTGATGACGTACCTTGTATACGTTGTATTTGTAGTTCTAACACAATTTTTGCAAACATTTTTAGACACACAAATAAAAGAAGAACAAAAAATCAACAAAGACTCAGCAGTATAACAACAACCTAAACATAAACATGATATTGATTCACCTTTAACTGCTATATAATGCAGGCAAAGGTTATTCGTTACGATGGCGGATGTATTTCCTTTTTTAAGTGAGCTCATGAACGAACAAAGTGTTGTTTTTTGGTCTCAAATTTAAGAAGCTTAACTTAGTCTTTCATCCAAACAATCTACGCGGTTGAATTATCATCAATGCATGGTTGGTTTGTTGGGTTAAATGGACTATAGGTCACGATTCGGTATGGTGAGGCGTGCGAGAGACAATCAAATGACGAAAGTCTGATTTTTGTTTTCTCTATAATAATTCTATTCTAGTCTTGGATATGTCTCTATCATGCCAGTCAAAATTAAGGCATCGATTAACTGTACTATCTTTCGTCTTTGGTACATAGTAGCTCCCTTAGGGACTTTGACAAGGTATTTTAACTAGTTCTTAATTTTAATATGTTGTTTTTGAGTTGTTTTTTTAATAAAAAAAAAATTAAAAAAATAGTTTTATGCATTATACTTACTTATCGGCGATTTACAGTTTCTCTTTCTTCCCTGCACTGCCCGAGTTTGCTGATTTTTTTTTTTTTAGTTTTCAAGACTCTTGCAATAAATTGCTAGAATCATGGTTCCAAAATATTTTTGAAAGATACCCATGGCTTGTTATTACTTTGAATTATCGTTCTTTTCTTTAAAATTGTCATTGATTAACAAATGTTTTCAATTTCGGGGGTGACAGGTTCCAAGGGAACAATAAGTGCGTCCCAATAACGGCAGCCGCTAATATGTTATGGATGTTATTTTTTACAAGGTTAAAATGAACAGAATCGTTTTGAAAGCTGTTACCTGGCATCGATTGCTCATACTGATTTATTGCTAAGGCATTTTAATTAGTTTTTGACAGTATCGTCATGCTGAAAGAGAATGTAAATGTTTTGTGTGACATGGTGTTGGTAAGAGCTACATAGTTTCATCATCATTAGCTTTAACATGTTTACAAATCAACTGTGAATGTTTGCCATTGTCTTGACACCGACGTGTACTAATGACTATCTAGTATTATTAGGATGTTGTTGTTTTTTTCTCTCCAGACACAAGCTGGTGAGCGTTTCCTTCTGCTCCATGTTACATTGAACGCTTTGGGCGGCTGGGCGGTCCAGTGGCTAAAAGGTTAATTAGACTGTGCAATATCTAAAACGAGAAGAAGAAAAAAATCGAACGAAGACTACATTTTTCTGTGACATCAAATCTTCTTTTTACTAATTTGCACAAAACTCTTGAAAATAAAAATACCCAAAGCAATTTGAATTTTTATTTAAAGGAACATTACAGAATTGGTTTTTGCTAACAAAACAGTTGTTGCAGTGTAAGCACTTTATGAAATCCACCATATACATAAACTGAAAACCTGGGTCACGAGAAATAGTGAAAAACCGATTACACGTTTGCATGAAATCATATAGGTTCAACAAATGAATAAAACGCTCACTGAGCGATAAACTCCCATCGGAAAATTAGTTTATTCATTTCTCATCAAATATGGCATTTCAGACAGAAATATTTCAAGGGATGTTTTCTACTATCATCGTCATTAGACCGTGCAAGTTTTATGTAAATCTGTGATCAAAAGTATATTTTACAATTACCAATTCTGTAATGTTCCTTTAAAGGAACATTACAGAATTGGTAAGAAAAAAACTTGTCCAAGTTCTGGAGGTGCCATTCTACCCAGTGAGATCTGATGAGATAATTTACTGCAGGATGATTAAACGTAAGATGACGACATCCTAAAGTAAGCCTGTCGATCTCGGGATGTTGACGCTTGAATGTGTAATATTACTAGTTCTTAATAATAATGCCAACTAATTCTTATAGCGTTCCTGTAATCTTTCTCAGCTCCCTTGGGAGTATATACAGCCCTGTGCTGCCGTGGCGCTCCGAAGGCTTTTTCATACACAATATCAACCTCTACCCTTGCAGGTACCCTTGAAAAGAAGCAATTACAGTAAAAGCAGCTTGCTCATGGACACCAAGTGTCATGACCGGGATTCAAACCCACACCCCGATGACATCGACCACCAGAACTTGAATCCGATGCTGTAAACCACTCGGCCATGACACCCTATAGGATGTCAACTTCCCAAGATAATTCATCTTGGGATAATAACATCCTACTTTCAGGATGTCGTCATCTCGAGATGAATATATCTGGGCCCAATTTCATAGCGCTGCTTAAGCAGAGAATATTGCTTAACAATTTTCCGCTAAGCAGATATCAGCAGGATACCGTCACAAATTGTACATGTGACACGGTAGTTTGATCGGTAACCCTAATTAGATTTAGATATAGATTTAGATTAGATTTAGATTTTATTGTCCACGTTAAAAAACATAGAAACTTGACATCCACTGGCCAAATACAAGTACACACAGTCAATAACAAAACTGTATAAATTACAAAATAAGAGAAGTTAGAAATACAAAGCAACAATGACCCGCACACAAAAAAATAAATGCACCAGCCAAAACAACGCCAACCGGTCACATGGGACATCATAGACAACAACAGGCTGGAAGAGACACCTAGCCTTCCTACCCCCGTAGCCACCCGTTATTCTGGTAAGCATGATTTTGTTGTGCTTAGCTATTTTTGTGTGCTTATGCAGCTCTATGAAATTGGGCCCTGTAAGAAAACATTCTGCTGTAGCTGTAAGCAAAGAATGCCCATAAATAACATGGAGTACGCACGCGCACATGCAAACATTTCCCTGCTAACCTGTGAAATACGCTTGACGTATTAAGCGCAGAATGCCCTGCTCCCGTAAGCACCAATTCTTTGCTTACGGTACAAGCTGAGCCATGCAATTTGGGCCCGGTTCTTCTACACAGCTGATAAAGAGAACTTCGCACGGCACCCGTAGGTCGGTATTTTTGAATATGAAATGCGTGAGTTAATGTAGCAAAATGTGGGGGAAATGTAGCCCAACTGTCGAAATACTGCACCAAAATGTAATATTTACATGCACTTGCAATTGCTTTGTGCCCGCCGCTCAGTAAGTAAATTTGCAGTTTTCAAATAAAAACCAAGTCGATTGTGGTTCATAAATGACACATAAATAAACACATTGGATGAAGGAGATTTACTAGATGAGACAAACTGAGAGTCTATTGTCATAGGTAACACATTTCCCTTTTATATAGTTTGACATTTGAAAATCGCACATCATTTTAACTGTCAATAGTAAACATTATTAAGTGGCAAGCACACTGTACAGGAAAATTAAGACTAATGATATCTATTAACAAAAATGCTTGTGTGAGCTTTGCTCGGTTTCAACGCATGGTACACGTGGGGGCTGGGTGAAAAGTGAAACCTGTTGGTAATAATTAACGCTGCCAAAAGGGATTTCATTGCCTCCTTTTTGGCGATGTCTCTGGCATGATGGACTGTTATGTGAATGGGTTGTTATGTGAATGTCAGTTAAAAATACATCGGGAGTTTTAGGGCATGTGATATAGTCAATCGCGGATGCAATTTGTATTATTTTGCGTCGGGGCTGATGTAAACAGATAACCGTGATATGGTTCAATGACTATACTCGTAATCATTTTCTTTTATCAAATGGTGATAACAAATTATTAATTCGTAATAACGAATTACTTTCCCGTTCAGCGGCTGCGCGATTGGGCTTTCGTATAACTGAAGCCTCGCGAATACATTACAAGGACAATGTTGGCGTATTCTCAAGTGGAGAAAAGAAATAGAGGAGAGAAAAAAGAAGGAAACTAGCAGGTCACTTAAAATTTTAATAACTGACCACTTTCCAGCACTTGAGAATTAAATGCTATTGCCGCTTTTGTCGCTCTTCAATAAGAACTGTGCACTTCAGATGATGACTTTCAGCGGTCAAGTAAGATCGACCATGGAGGAAGTTCATCCGAGTATCGTTGACAAAGATCAAACACGATACACTCCTGACGGCGGACAGAGTGCACCTGTCCGAAACGTTGAGTCCACCGGTTCCATCGGAACCAAACACATTCAAAAGAGAGAGATTTTTACCACATGGTGCATACCGCAAATATCCTTACTTATTGTATTTACACCTTGCAAACCTTCAATTTACACTCATACATGCACCATAACGGGTATCTCCAAGATTAGAGTGTCATGACGACCAGGTCATTGTGCACGTCCGCGGTTTCACCAAAATAGTAACAGACAAGTGGGTGGGCACAGGTATTATAAGGTCACAATAATAATAAAATAATAAAAGGTATTTATACTGCGCTTTTCCAAAACATGATCAAAGCGCATAACAAAGAAATGGATGAGTTAAAACAAGGTAGTGCAAATCAAAAATCTACAATTTAGGAAAGAGATAAGTTTTAAGTTTTTTCTTAAATGTAACAATACAAGAAGAATTACGGACATTAATTGGGAGACTGTTCCAAAGTTCAGCAGCAGAGTGTGAGAAGGCGTGTTTGCCATAAGTTAGTCTGGACTCGTGAGTGTTAAGCCGAGTTTTATCGGAAGAAGAACGGAGTCCTTGACGTGGTTTTGGCGAAGATGAAACATATCAGAGAGATAAGGTGGAGCAATGCCATTTAAACATTTAAAAACATATAGAAGAGTTTTGAACTGAATGCGTTTCTCCATGGGTAGCCAGTGTAGTTTAGCAAGTAAGGGAGATCCATGAGCTCTCCAACAGTAAACAGTGAGAACAAGTTTGGCAGCTCTGTATTGAATACTGGTGAGGCGTTTAAGATGTGTTTTGGTGATTCCAGATAACAGGGAGTTACAATAGTCTAGACGTGAAGTGACAAGACAGCGAACCACACGGTGACAAGTATTTTGATCAATGTATTTTCGAATCCTTGCAATGTTGCGCAATGTTGCACAAGAGGTGAGCAAACGGAAGGAGGCATGAAGAGGGCAGCATTGATCTTGAAACATAATGGGTTTTATGCTGATAAGACCTTGAAAGGCACGGGTCAGCAGTTATAAAACAAATTGCCTGTACATGTGAATAATATCGATACTTGTCCCATTTTCGATTCAATTCAAGTCAATTCAACATTTTATTGTCCACGTTAAAAACTAGAGATTTGCAATCCACTTGCAAACTACATACATTATTCAAATTTAAAAGCAACTACAAAACGGAAGGTTTTAAAAATAGGCTACAAAGCAACAGAATAGGACCCGTTGGAAAAAGGGCCATGAAACAAAGGTATAATACGAGAGTGCTTCAAACAGCACAGGATGCTATATATAAGCCATGGAACAAATGATTGTGAACCGCATTTGGTACAAGTATTGTCCTGTGCGGCAGAGTGAAGTCCGGGGAACAGAGAGACGAATACCAGACCTATTGAATGAAAAGCAGCAGTCGCTTTACAGGATGGCAGCGAGTCCTGCGTTAATACTTTGTGGGCCTTTTGCATGGCTCTATTTTATTACAATACATCGAGCCGATTGAAGGAAGATTAGTAAGAGTTTAACGCTGACCTATTTTACTTCGTTTTCAGTTCAAGTGTACATTGCGTTCAGGTAGAATACAACAAAATTATTACTATAAACAGACACTGAAAATGTGAATCAGTGACTGATAACAAAAATAACTGAAAATCCTATTGTCGACGTGGAATTCTTTCAATTGTCTAAAACGAATACAATTTTGGTTAGCTCCCTTTCTATACACCGCACGAGTTTGCTGGAAATATGTTTGTGTTCAAGACTCTCTCTCTCTGATATATACCAGTAACTAAAAGAGAGAAACATCTGATTGACCTTTGGAATGATTTGACAGTCTTGATTCCTCCGTAAACAATTTGCCATCTGAAACAACGAATTCCTGGTACAAATTTCAAAAGATATACCCAAGGCTTATTATTTACGTACAATTATCGTCTTTTTCGTGAATACTGTCATTGAATAAGATGATTACAAGTTGGGTATTGATAAGTCACGAGGTAGCAATAAGTGCCTCTCGTTAACGGCTACCGGTAATTGTTGTGGAGGTTAAAATGAACACAGTAGTTTTTGAATGGTTGTATGGCATCAAATGTCCATACAGATTGCTAAGTCATTCGGTTGAGTGACACTGACAGTATTACTTATTAATGTTTACATTTCCGGTAACAAATGAGCGTATATGAGCCACACTAATGTCATTATCATTACCGTTAACATTTACAAGGGTTTTACGGCATCAAATGTCCATATACTGATTGCTAAGTCATTCGTTGAGTGACAGTATCATTTATTAATGTTTACATTTCCGGTAACAAAATATGAGCGTATATGAGCCACACTAATGTCATTATCATTAGCGTTAACATTTACAAGGGTTTTACGGCAGCAAATGTCCATATACTGATTGCTAAGTCATTCGTTGAGTGACAGTATCATTTATTAATGTTTACATTTCCGGTAACAAAATATGAGCGTATATGAGCCACACTAATGTCATTATCATTAACGTTAACATTTACAAGGGTTTTACGGCATCAAATGTCCATATACTGATTGCTAAGTCATTCGTTGAGTGACAGTATCATTTATTAATGTTTACATTTCCGGTAACAAATGAGCATATATATGAGCCACACTAATGTCATTATCATTAGCGTTAACATTTACAAGTCAACTGTGAAGGAAGGAAATTATACAAAAAGGATTTGTGTAACGCGTACCAATGACTATCAAGTTATTATTTTTTTAGATGTAAAATTTGCATCGGGGATAAAGAATATCACAGAACTCGGGGAAGTACCGAGAATACAGTGCTTTACACACATCAGTGAAAGGGTACAAATAGATAATTGTTGTTTTATGTTGCATGTCCCCCCCCCCCCCTAGTGAGCCTTTCCTCTGACCGCATGTTACAGTGTGTCACGTTGGGAGGTCCGGTGGATAAAGGGTTAACTACCAAACAGGATTTTGTGAATTGTTATTCCGATTGAGTTTATTGTCAATAACAGTAATTGTCAGGCATCTGAGGGCTATAAATGACCAGGGGGTTTTGGGCTACAGTTGGGTGACGTCAAACATCTTTATTTATTTATTATTATTTTTTGAAGTTAGCAATAATGATGGCGATCACTCCGGTCAACACACATTTGGGGAAAAAATCCTGTGTCTGCGATTTTGATGGAAGTATTTCTTTGGAGAGAACTACTGTGGTATGATCTTCGTAATCAGCGAGCTTCGATGAAAACATTTTAAATTATTGATAACTAAACCAAATCTAATTTTGACATTTTCAATCATTTTTTCTCTCCAAAAGTAAAAACAAAATTAGTTACATTAGTTAAATGTTTAAAGGAACGTTACAGAATTGGTTTTTGCTAACAAAACAGTACTGGCAGTGTAATCACTTTATGTAATCCACCATATACATAAACTGACAAACCTGTAGAAGTTTGAGATCGATCGGCCTTCTGGGTCACGAGAAAATAGTGCAAAACCGTTTACAAATTTGCATGTGTTATACAATGCATGAATAAAACGCTCATGAGCGATAAACTCCAATCGGAAATTAGTTTGATTTATTTCTCATCAAATATGGCATTTCAGACAGAAATATTTCTAGGGATGTTTTCTACTATCATCATCATTAGACCGTGTAAGTTTTATTTAAATCTGTGACCAAAAGTATATTTTACAATTACCAATTCTGTAATGTTCCTTTAAGTCTCTATCTACGACAGTTTACCCATCGGGAGTAATCTGCCGGTGTGGCAAGAGAGTCGGTCCCTCGGAGAGTCGCCGCCCCCCACCCTCCCTCACCATGTGACGAATTGTGTAGAATTTCGTCTGATAGCGCCCTTTTTGAATCAACTTCCTTACAGGCCCATTTTTTCGCTCGGCCCCAGCGGCCTATCCAGGACCGCTGGGATGGGCTAATCAGCTTGCACAGATTCTTGTTCAGGAAGTACGTCATGCGTGCAGTGCTTGCAGTGTGAGTGTGATGCATGATGGGACTGAGCATGGGATGAGCATTAACGTTAACGATACGTTTGCCCATCCCAGCGCCTTTGGTTTTAAGGCAAGGCGCTGGGGACACACATCGGATAACAAGACACCGGTACAAACAGTTATCCGCTATCTTTAAAAAATGCTTTGCTGTACTCAATTGGGGCTCTCTTAATTTTGAATAAAGGACACCGCCCACCGTGGTATTTGCTTGTTCCGGAAAAAATGCTGCTTGATGATCCAATTTAACACTGATCGAGTGTGGTCTATTGAATAGTAGTCATGCAGTGTCGTAATTGTTGACATGGATTGTGCAGGCTGTGGGAGCAGATTCTACGAAAGACATCGTAACCTTTTTTTCAGGCACTGTTCTTCGGGCACCCCTCCCCCCACAAAAAAACTAAAAATATGCAAGGGGAAAAAATAAAAAATATTTGCTGGAAATACTGGATCTTCATTAAAAATTCAAATGTAGATTTGCACAGTCTTGTCAAATACAGTCTTTGCCCAGACTACATGTACGTTAAATGTTTTCCGACTCAATTAATATTTCACGTTGAACAGGCGCGGTGCTTAGAATTTGCGGTTTCTGCCGGCGCTCGCTTTTTGTTGTGTATTTAAAAGAACATGAAGCCTGATCTGAGTTTGGAGTAAAACTTTGCACGCAACTGCATCATGTATTGTATGATTATTGTAACTTTCTAATTACGCGCCAAATACATGAAAAATGCGCTGTGGGTTGCTTTTTGACTCTCAAATGAAATAGCAGTAGCGAAAGTTAGAGAGTGACGTCATGTGCGAAGGGTCTAGCCCCCCCCCCCCAAAAAAAACCCACACACCAACAAACAACACACAACAACAACCAACAACAACAACCAACAACAAAACAACCAACAACAACAACAACAACAACAACAACAACAACAACAACAAACAACAACAAACAACAACAACAACAACAACAACAACAACAACAACAACAACACAAAACACCAACAACAACAACAACAACAACAACAACAACACAACAACAAACAAACAAAACCCAATATTAATAATAATATTGGCTTTTGTTGTCTCTAAATATATTGTGACACTCTGGCTTACTTTCTATTTTAAGAGAAGACCGGGTTCTGGACAAGGCTTGTCTATAAACCAACCCACATGATTGTCACCGGAATATACAGCAAACATGATAAATATATAGAGAGACTATTTTATGAAAGTAAATTTGGATTCAGTGTTTGTTGTTTCTCTGTTCGATTATCATTACTGAACTAAAAGGCTGTCATCCAGGATTACAGCGAACTTGATGTATAGGGAATAGAGACTCTATTTATGAAAGTAAATTTTGATTCAGTGTTTGTTCGATTATCATTACTGAACTGAAAAAGCTGTCCTCTTGGGCGAGAGATTTTATTTAGACGATGAAAATTGAAAGCGGAGACTTGTGCAGGGAAGAGGTTGTGATGAAAACTCATTATCTTTTTTACAAAGTGCCATTGTATTGGAAATTCACTTTTGGGAGTTGAGTGAGTGATTTTGGAGAAGAAAGGCAAAATGAAAACAAGGAGACGCCATGTTTCTTTTATGTTGCTCTCAACATGCAGATGCAGTTGGATTTCGTGAAGTCTTCCGCGATCTACGTTGACTAACTTTTTAATTTTTTTGAAAAATACAATAAATTTATGTGCTTTTCAAAATCTTTCGTAGGTACATACGGTATGCGTTTTTATCTCTTCGTTTCCAATTTTAACGACTTCATTTTTATTATTTTTTTAAATGGAGTTGCCCATTACAAAACGCACAAAAGGCCAGTGGAGATACGGGCTACAAAAGGGATAGAAGAAGACAGCGTGGAGATAAGTTTAAAAAAGGACATTTCACAGTAATTGTTTAATTTGTTTTGCTATTGAAGTGCCAATCACAAAAGCACATAAGGCCAAATCGAGGTACGGGCTTTTTTTCTATTCATTTTGTATAGAAAATGAATAGAAAAAAAGAAAGCGTATATTGAATTAGGTTAAAATAAGTCCACTCACGTTACGCAGAACTGGGACAGAATATAGGCAGCAGGGAAACGGAATTCCAAAGTGAAATGAAGCAATGAGTGGGAAGAAACGCATTAAATGAAAAAGAAGCTCTTGGAATTGCATTTGGGAACCGTGACTGAATGAGGAAGAGACTGAATGGTCGCCGCGTCTATAAAGGGACGGTTGGGCGAAAGGACGCCGCCAAAAGGTTCAGGGTGCAGCCGAATCCATGGTATTGAAATGTGTCTGTGTTGTTTCGTTGATACTCGAGTATCTGACTTCCCTTCTTTCTGAAAACGTTCTTCACCTTTGGTTCACCTTTGGGTGCTCTGCGGTGAATGCCATGGTAAAGAGCACTGGAGAGCTGTTGATACTATACAACATTGTTATATAGAAACGACCCCCTTTGAAGTAAAATGTAGTTTCAGAGAAAGAGTCAAATTTTCAACCACAAATCTGAAACTGATAAAGGTTTCGCCGCAAAAGCCTCGTTAAAATAAACCCTTTACATAATGACAGTGAAATACACTGTGCCTCTATGCCACTTTATTTGCACCAATAACGCTTTCCGTTTTTCTTTGTGCAAACTTTCCCATAAGGCACAACGTGTTCGTATAACTTAAAAGAATGCCGTTAACATCGCTTGAGGGCGCTGTTTCATCACACAATAACTGATGATCACTCCGTTACAATAGCCCGATTTCATTCAACATTTCACATTTCATATTTCTATCAATTATAAGAGCGTTATACCATTAAACTCTCATGACAACACTGGGATTAACAAAATACCTGCAAATTGCATTTCAATGTGTAGTTTCATCTTTGAAAATAAGTTGTAATTGTCAACAAGCTGTTGCGTTTTTGCTACATAATGACAGCCATGTACCATAAACCATGGAGCTACTGCCTTGGAAACAAACTTGAATTTAACAAACCATGAGAACAGAAATTAAATTTACAGGCACGCACCGAACATTAGACTGGTCCCATGTCTTTATCCGGTCTGACAAACCCCCAAAACGCTTCATTGGATTTACATGCACCGACGTAAAGCGGTAATAATTTGATTGGTCGAAGTTTGATGTAATTTATTGAAGTAGGCCTACATCGTAGCAACTCACTCTTCGGCGTGCACGTGTGCTGCATGCCTTGGATGACGAGCTGATGATAACGGTAAACGGTGACCAATACTTTGTACTTTGTGAGTATCTTGCTTAAAAATATCAATGTTATAAATGTGGTATTTGTATTTGTATAACCCACTGTATAGGCCAGAGAGCATTAACTTCCTGCAGGCATAATTACTTTGTACACAGCTCAATGGAAGAAAACGTTAAAATCTTCTATCTTCATGGAGATTGCACCGTCTGACTTTTATTAACCTTTAAGCGCCTTGCATGCAATTTGACCCTTCGCAAATACGGAGCTAGTCTTGATTGGCGAGGTTCATTTTGTTTAACGTAGTGCGATAGCGCAACACGAATTACTGGAGAAGAGATATCTGTATCACACGAACATCTGGATTGTTTCGATCCAGATTTATAGACTTGCCCAGTCCTTCTGAGTCAGACTCCCAAACAGTCAATGTAGCGCCCTCTTCCGGTGGCTAATACAAAAAACAGCGTTGCCAGTCAAGACAAATACGGAACCCGAGGAACTGACAAAATTGAAAATTTACAGAAAAGTTCTAAAGATTTTCCAACATTATTTTGCTTTGGTATCGCACAGCCACGACCGTGCAAGGTTTTAAACGGCCGGTTAAGACCACGGCGCCACTCTTTTATTCCCTTAAAGTGTTACTAGAGCGATTTTTGAGAAAGCAGAGACGATTGTAAAACTTGCAGATATGATATTAGACTACTGTTTAATGAGTTAGTTAAATTATTTGGGTTCTCAGTTTGTCTGTAATATTGCATCAAAAAAAAGGGTCATTATTGGGGATTTGGCAAAACTTGAAAGCATTTTGCCGTTGAGGGCGTTTGATTGGTTAGAAAGACCATGACGTCACAAGGTGGGCAAGGTTGTTGATGGTGTTGCGCATCCACTGACTTCGTGCATGAAAACATGCATCGAAGGCTTGCAGAAGCACAGACATCATGCATGTTAAGTGTAAATAAGACTTTAAAATGCCGAAAACGTGTGCTTTTTGAGGCTGCACAAGGAACAGCGATAAGAACCCTAACCACAGCTTCCGAAATTGTCCGGCTCATTCAGCTATTTAGGAAGAATGGGTACTTTTTGTAAGCTGAAACGTGATCCAACTTCAGCGTTTCGAAGTCGATCGTGTGTAGTCGTACTGACTCACTACTGTGTAAGGTGACCTATGACACCCTGGATAGGCCTACTTCGTCCACACGTCCACACTTCTCACGGATAGTCCAAAGGGGTGCAGTTCAACGTTGAAGGCCACAAAAAATTGCCACAACGTCGTCAGGGAAAAAAGCCGAAAGACAGACAGCGAAAGGGCCAATCGGACGAACGAAAACGAGGAGCTAAATCCCACGGGTAAGTGTTTGGTAGGAAACAGTGGGAAACGGGGGACTGTGCGAGTCGCCAACAATCCGTGTCCGGATACCGGGCAAAACCATTGGGCTGTTTGAAGTGTCAATGATGTTCGCCGTCATGTCAATAAACAATGACAATGCTATAAATCCCTCTGTAAAATAGAAGTGGCGAGCTTCCCTATACCCTCATTGATCCTTTCTTTGCCTACACACAAGACATCAACGGAAAATATTTTTTTAATTAAAGTAAGGGGTGGGTGTTCAATCCACTCGAAACCTTTTCATCATGATGACAAATGATATTTGATTTGTGCTCAAAAGAAATCATCATGTGGTAATCATAATGACTGAAATAATGGTGAGTGGATAGTGGTGAGTGGATTCCCCTTTCAAAAATAAATACCAACTGCCCCCCCCTACAAAAAAAAAATAAAATAAATTTAGAAGAATAAAAAGCAAATTGATTTTTGGGGTAAATTTTTAATTTGTTTTCAATGGAATATTGTCCTTCTTTTAGATGCTAATGGAAATCTTCAAGACTGGAGAAACAACTGATCCATCAAAAGGCGGACTATCAATGACTGGACCTTCACGTGGCGATGAACCCGCATTAACTGCACCAATGGATAGCTTATTGGAAAACATGAAACGGTTAATCTTTTTAGTCTGTATCAAAATTTAGGATTAAAAAAAAAATTCTCAACTTATGGGATTTAAAAATTGGTTTTGTACAAGGCTGAAAATGACAAGCTAAAGGAATATGCAAATTTTGAAACAGAGATTCTGTGGCACAATAAAAAATTGTATCTACTCTTTTATTAATCTTTCTAATGTTCTTGATGTTCTAACAAATAGATGAAAATAAAACGTTGATCACAACACTTATCTACACGTGTAAAAAATGTACAAATACAAAATCCCATATTTATTAAATGAGGAATAGTAACAATTTGACTTGACTTGCCCCGTGGGCTACTGCAAAATGAAAGTTAATTTCAACCTTTGGACATTTATTTGAATACGTTTTGTAGCCAGTAGGGGTGTAACGTTACGATATGATCACAAAGTGATTATCCGATATGATACGATATGATCAAAATACGACATGATCAAAATGTGTGTAAAACAAACACTACCGTCATAATAAAGTTATCACAATGCTTTATCACAGCATTCCTTTATCATGTTTGTTGTCAATGTATCAATATACCCTAATACCATGTGTACTGTAAAATTTCACTCTGACGAGTTACATTGTGTATAAAGGCATACAGAACATCTCTAATTCCAGAAAACTGGAGAAAACACTTTTTATATATGCAAAATTTTCGTTTGCTCTGCAATGCTTGTTTTGATTTCATCAGAATTGCATGTCCATGTCTAAGGTGAAATTAAACAAAATATTTATAAAGAAATGCATGTTCATAAAAAGTGCAGTCACATGGTAGATCAAGAAAAAATGTAATCCAGTTCAGGATAGCTGAAGACTTTGTACAATCTGGGTTTGGATGCATCTGTCAGATTGTATTCATTACACAGGATGAGAGTGGAGCCCGGTTGAATCTTCCCAAATATCCCCAACACCATCTTTTTTACTTGACGATAGGCCACGTACATGTTGATATTTCCTAGAGATTAATGAGAAATAAATATATGGAACAAATCAGCACCAAGTGAGAAGATTAAGTATAATTATACCGTTTGTAGCCATTTATTTTGCGGTCAATCCATAAAAGGTAAATTGTATCTACTTGTTTATTACACAAACAATATAATTCAAAAATGGATGGATAGTTGTAGGTTCCCTCAAATCTGTGTAATGGATATTTTTCTGATCAGATTCTATGTTCAATTTAATCTTATGCTGTGCAGGTTTACAATCATATGAGTGTTTAAACTACATGATGTAGATGGAATGACAAAAAAAACGATGTTTTTTGTTCAAACTGGTAATAAAAGTTGAGAGTTTTAGCATACAATCACTTTTGTCTTGGAAACACTACTTACTGGTCAAATGTTCCCCATGCTGTAAACCCCATCTCCCATATTGAGCCTGATACTGCAAAGATGCTGTCTGCAAAACTGCTGGATGCACAGCACGCTTCAAACCTAGGTCTATCCCAAGTTGTTGGATGACGGACTGCCACAAGTACACCTGGATCAGGAGGGAGGGGGTGGGGGAGGAAAAATATAATTTAATGTTATCTTCCTATGTGCTGTGGGCAATAGTATGGGGTGGGGTGGTATTATTATTATTTTTTTATTGGGGGGGGGGGTCCTTTATTCTCCAAAGGTTTGTTTTGTGTGTTTTTTTAGTGTGTGTGTGGGGGGGGGGGTGTATGACCCTGATAATTCAAATATCTCTGAATAATTCATCCATACATAAAAGCCACCTAACTATTTCTCCCCAGATTGTACACACCTTATATATCTAAAGTTAATGTTGACCTTACGATGGGGAAAGCGTGCATACAGAACTTGATGTTTGTACTATAACTTAATTAATGTCAACGGTTATTGAAACTTTATATCAATCACTTTACAGAACATTACCATAAATTAAGCTGCCAAGAGATATTTGATATTTTCATTTCAGTTTCAAAGTTTTGAACAGGTCAAAATTAAAACTATTTGTTGCTCCATCTTGTTTATTTCACAATTTAAATTTCTTATTTATTAGGCAAAGGAATTACACAATCTTGCATGAAAATAAATGCACAACTAAAGGCTCGTATCTGTTCTGTTTACTACTTGGCCAAGCACTACACACTATCGATGTACATTGATGTACATGTACAATGTACATCATGTAAATGTGTGTACTTACTGTACACCCACACAAACATAGTCTGTGTGTAATGCTGGTATAGCGGTACTACTAACTGTAGTCAATCGGCGAACTTCACCACGGCAAATGTTTTGATGTCACACACGTTAGTTTAAGTTTCAATGGAATCAAGTCAAATCCTGACCAGGCTGTACATGTATTATGACCCCCTTATCGTTTATAAACAACTCACCAGTCTGTGTTTAAAAGACGATCGTTGTCCTGTTCAGCTTCGTCTTTGCCAGCTGCGTCTTTGCCAGCTGCCTTGGCCTGCCTACCGGGGCGCGCGAGTGGCTCCAGCCGGTAGGGGATTAGACTTGACTCAAGTCCCAATACCGTGCAAGGCCCTTCCTTGCATCATCGCCAGAAAACTATTTTTTGCGCTCTGCATTCCAAAACCTGTTCCGAGCTACATTTTGTCGGTGAGGGTGCACTGGTAGTATATGTCTGTACTGTGGCTATATGCTGGCGCGTTACAAGTGTGTTGGGGACCTCGCACGAGAAAGGGACTTGAATCAAGTCTAGTAGGGGATCTGCACCGCGGATTTCTTCGTCGTCTCTGACGAAATGAAATCGCTAAAATTACTGGCAGAATCACTACCACAGTATCGCTGCTACTGTCATAAATGACTACAATAATCTACTATAATCTTCCCAAGAACTGTCTCTTTCAACCATGGTGGAATTTGTCTGAAAAATCGCCGAACAAGCTTGAGTGCGGGAAAGTACATGACGCTGTTTAGTGTGACAACACAAGACCTACACCACTCTGTGACGTCATGCAGTTGTTCGCGAAAGCTGTGTGCCAGAGACTCTACGTGGGGGGTCTTTTCGCGATTCGGAGTGGCGAGTGCAACAAAATCGGTCTGTAAAAGTCGTTATTTAGGCAAGACTAAAAAGGCCAAATCGTTGGATTTTTTTTATGTGACATAATGAAGTATCATTCTACAGTTTTATCGGATAAGGGAACCGTAGCAAATATCGCTCTAGTAACACTTTAATACAAAACCAGACTATTATACATCAGGTTGAGAAGTAATGACTCAAAAGGGAACAATAATTGCCCATTAATGGCTAACAGTACACATGGGAATCATTTTCCATACCGTGAATTATTGCTAAAGGCATCAGTTTTTGCCAGTATCATCATGATGAAAGAATTTTGTTTGTTTGTTACAAGTGAGCTTGTTGTTGGTAGAGCTAACATTTCATTATCATAATTGAAATGTTTGAAAGTGTGACGTCATATGTAAAGGGTCTATACCTGGGCCTTATCCGAATTGGCGGCTACAGCTACGGCTACGACCGTTGCCCCAAGGGTGTTGCTAAGGCGATCCTAATACTTCAATGCATGATGACGCGGCGATCCAGTTGTAGCCATCAATTTGGACACGGCATTGGATTGCATGAATGAATATTGCTCCACGAAAAACATAGAACTTTTTATAAATTCATATCTCAAAGCAATCAACTTGGAAAAGAGACAAACAGAGCTTGAAATATTTCCACGCATGATTACGTTCAATTTGTTCCGTACACTGCATTGGTTAAATCAACCAAGAGTTTACCGAAGGCCTTCTAATAAAAATCTCTAAATTGTTTCAGTTTTAAAAAGATGTCCACCCCATGCCAGTATATTGATCGAGGCCTTGACAAAAATAATGAGTTTGTGTTATCATTAACCAGCGTGTTTGTTTTATACTCGAACAGTAATGTCGACCCGTTCTGCTACGCCTCACTGAAGCAGACAGTGCAAATTATACCAGCCAATTACCAGGCTAGCTTGGTAAGTGACCGAGTTCATAAATTGGTGAGTGACCGAGTTCATAAATTGGTAAGTGACCGAGTTCATAAAGTGAACTGAAAATGTAGACCTACGTTGCCTTAAGGATTGTGTTGAACAAAGCTCAACTGGTATGGACACACGCGTTTGGTTGTCTAGAACACCGTGGGCATTATCGCGGAAAACTTTGTTTTCTGTCGGTGGGGTTCCAACAACGATGTCTCCACAGGCGTTTGCTACCCGAGGTTAACAGTCCCACCCATCGCATAGGATGACAGACATACTATACACGACGCTTGAGGGGAGTCTAACGATGATAGAAAATGCCACATTTCACGACGGGGACAATGACATCAACGAAACTTTTGAGGTGCCTCGGCAAGATGACGAAGAGGTTGCTTCAACTTGGGGTACTGAAAAGACTATCATTACTGTTGTGAGTATAATAGTGTCGATCGTCACCGTACTGGGTAACCTCCTTGTGCTGTATGCGTTCTGTGCCGAGCGTCGCTTACGCACCTACACCAATTACTACATCGTAGGCCTCTCTGTATCAGACTTGGTAGCCGGGGCGTTCACTATGCCCATGTACAGTGTATATTGGGTGCTGGGGTCCTGGCCACTTGGGCAAGCACTGTGTGATATCTACCTCTATCTTAATCACACATTTGTCCACATTACTGTGCTGGGTATCCTTGTCCTGGCCGTCGACCGCTACCAGGCCGTATCGCGACCCCTGAAGCACCTCCAGATGCGCACGTTGCGTCACGCCAGTGCCATGATTTTTATCTCTTACGCGATCCCGTTCCTGTTGTGGTTACCATACACTATTCTCTGGCCATACATTGTCGGTGAACGTCGCATAAATCTTGGTGTGTGCTTTCCTCAATACATTAAAGACAGTTTGTTCTTTACCATCTTGGCCCCCGTCCTTTTTTTCTGGATTCCCTTCCCCATAACCTCTGTGTTATACTGGCGCATCTACACGGTCATCCGGCGGAGCAAGAAGACTCAACGGAGAGGCCCGGTGATGATGCAGGAGTTGAGTACGAGTACGTGCTCCAGCAGAAACCCAGCGATGGTGGTGGGGGATGAAGAAGTCCCCAACGTGAGCGTGAAAGTTTCATCTCAAAATCGAAATCTCAATCCACCAGAGATCTTACATAACACTGACATTGGAATCACTACCCACAACGAGTTAGGACACGAAAACCGCGGATTCTTGCCGAGCGATGAAGTGGAACCAGACGCCAGACTTCAAAGTAAAGCTGGACCGTCACCATTACTCAACAAACTTGAGGTCGTCGTGAACACCAGATCGTCGTCAGTCCTTCAGCCCAATCCGCAGGTGGGAAAAGATAGAGAGAGCAGTAAGGAAAGCAACAGAGCCACCCGTACACTAACCCTCATCTTCATCGTGCTCATGGTATCTTCTATACCTTGGTGTACACTCGTAATTGTTCAGAGTCTCTGCCCGACCTGCTTGCCACTTGCTTTGTATCAGGTATGTTATATACATTCGTGAAGTATAGCGCAAAACTGAACCCTTTCATTTTACCACTTTCAACTGGGCCCGAAAATTGCTCAGGGCTCCCGGACGCAAATTGATGTTCTGCAGCACACGTCGGCTATGGAGTCAACAGCCTATCCCTTAACTGTTGACTCCAAAGCCGACGTGTGCTGCAGAAAAGAAAACAAATCGCCTCCCGGACCCGGAATCCGGGTTAATTCTGACCCGAGAATTGTTAGAGTGTAGTTCCTAGACTTGGAGTGAAAGGCAAAACAAATTATTGATTCACCTTTGTCATTATCTAGACCAGCATGCCAATGCGCGGTAAAGATGTATTGATGAAGCAGTACTCATGCCACTGGCATTCTTTATCCCCGATTCAAAATTAACATCTATTAAATCTTTACGGTACCCGCTGCTAGGATTCGAACTGCCTCTCCGAGGGGCTAGCTCGGTAGACTGGTGATATTCAAGACATCTGCTCTGGAATAGAAAAAGGCCTGGGTTCGAATCCCAACCGAGTGATATTGCCTGTGATTTTCTTCACAGGAGTCAGGAAAGTACTGAGTTTAATATACGGTGCTTCATATACATCGGTGTAAAGACAAAAACCAAGTTAATATTCTTTATCCCCGATGCAAAATTAACATCTATCAAAACAAGATAAGCATTAGACCACGTACCCTTGTTTACAAAAATAGTGACCTTGTACATGTCAGGTCATTTACTGGCAGGCGAGATGCAACGCTGGTCATATGGGAAGTTTGTACATTTTGTGTCATAGGCCTAATGTCAACATAAATGCAAGAGTTATAAAAATAACAGCTGTACAATTTTCAATGCGCCTCCTTTTCTTCACATCAAAAGTTGTTAACAATAAGACAATGCAATCTCCATAAAATTAACATCGGTGTGTTATTCAATGTGGCCCTGTGTGGCGCCTCTGTAAACGTGTGACGTCACGGGTTTATAATACGTGGTCTATGCAGTTTCCGAGTCACGCGCGGTAAAACAAAAAATGTTGCCAACCTCGGACCTAGCCTTTCGTAACGAGAGGCCCGTTTGTAACAAGAGGCCAGTTTGATATCATACTACTGCATTGATGATAAAGAACACTATGATTAAAATCATTTGGTTGTCTACCCTTACACCGATGTAAAGCACTGTATACCCAGTACTTTACATACATCGGTGTTAGGGTAAAAAAACAATTAATATTCTTTATCCCCGATGCAAATTAATCATATTAAAGACACTGGACACCTTTGGTAAATGTCAAAGACCAGTCTTCTCACTTGGTGTATCTCAACATATGCACAACATAACAAACCCCTGTGAAAATTTGAACTCAATTGGTCGTCGAAGTTGCGAGATAATAATGGAAGAAAAAACTACCTTGTCACACGAAGTTGTGTGCTTTCAGATGCTTGATTTCGATTTCGAGACTTGACGCGTGAGGTCTCAAAGTCAATTCAAATATTTTACTGAGAAATTACTTTTTTTCTCAAAAACTACATTACTTCAGAGGGAGCCGTTTTTCACAATGTTTTATACTATCAACAGCTCTCCATTGCTCGTTACCAAGTAAGTTTTTGTGCTAACAATTATTTTGAGTAATTACCAATAGTGTCCAGTGCTTGTTATCATATTACTATGGTTAATAACGCCTCGTCTAACGATGATAGATAACGCGTGTAATCATGATTGGTTTATCCTATCCTATGTCTTGTTTTGAAAATGCAATCCCATTTTCGTAAGATCAGCCGCTGTCTTTTCCACGCACCAAAGTAATAATTTTGACTTTTGTATTTTGTCTTCTTTCGTTCATGAACAGCACTGTCAATCCGTTCTGTTACGCCATAGCGAACCCACTGTTATCATAATAATTACTATGATTAATATTACGCCTCGTCCAGACGCGTGTAATCATGATTGGTTTACCCTATATCCTGTCTTGTTTGCAATACCATTTTCGTAAGATCAGCCGCTGTCTTTTCCACGCACCAAAGTAATAATTTTGACTTTTGTATTCTGTTTTCTTTCGTTCATGTTCATGTTCAGGCCAGCGTGTATCTCGCCCATATGAACAGCACTGTCAATCCGTTCTGTTACGCCATAGCGAACCCACTGTACATGGACGCCTTCATGAAGCTGGTGTGCTGCCGTAGACGCACCAGACGCAGGGACAGCCGTGCACAAGGGAATCATTCTACACGCTGAGCTCTGGACCCCGATTTCCTATTATAGAGCCATGCTTAGCGGAACAACTTGGCTTAGCGGATATCTCATGATAGACCAAACTTAACGGAGCGCCCCAATACAAACCGTGTGTTCACTGCCGCAATCATGGGTACACTTTTTGTTACAAAGACACCAAATGAACAACACATAAAATCATTGAGTAACTCTTTGCAGATCTGATATTCGACAAACTCAAGTACTTTCTACTCTTCATTCACACAGCGCTGTTTAATTAATTTATAAACAACATTGAAATAACTGTTACATCACTGGTTTCCAAAACTGTTGTTCATAACATGGACACGAAAAAAATGTGTACCCATGATTGTGGCTGTGTACGTGTACATTGGATGATATTTTGGGCAGCCAAACCCGTTTGTGATAAGCAAGATTTTGGCTCAACAGATGTTTGCTTTGTAAATAATGTATAAAGATTGTACAGGTCATTAACAAACATGTAGTCATTTTTGCAGGTGTGATAATATTTGTAGAATTTTCTACACTGTACAGACATCTTGCAGAGTAGGCTATATTATTATGCGTTATTAAAAAAAACAATGTTTTTGATGCCTTAAATAAAATTGTAACAACTTATACCTGTAGACTTTTCGTCTCCAATAACAATTCTAAAGTACAAAATGCTTCATTTTGAAGAACAGTCCATTAAAAACGGACGAGCATGCACTATAACATAGGGCCTTCTATACCGGCAAAATCCACACGATTATATAAAATATGAAATGATCTCCTGCACTTCAATTAATTTTTAATCCTCAAATCAATATTATAGGCTACACGAAGCACACACTACAAATTAGCGCAACCCAGTCACTAAAATGTGAAGGGCTAAAGGTCAACACGAGGCTTGTTTACATAGTAGTATACCCGACAATAGCCCTCAAAATTGCAATATTAATCTCCGATAAAAAAATATATATACTCACAGAGAGCTTTGGGACATTATCCCTCCCAAGTAACTAGAGCTCCCTAAAAAAGAAGAAGAGAGAAATACCTACGGAAAATAAACGTGCTCTCTCTTGCTCAAAGATAAAATGGAAAAGAGAGCGTGTCCAAAGGTGACCAACCCAAATTAACTTTCCATTAGTGCGCTAACAAAGTAAACGAGTTTCAGAAAGGGCTCGCTTGGTCTCCTTGCGAAAATAACAGCTGAACAAGTTTGGAGATGTGCCCCTTTCATCGGAGATATTGTATACCAAACAGACTTATGAAGCTAAACCACGAATCACAACCAGCATGCACGTTCTATCGTAGCTGTAGGTGTATGGGTAGGGGTAGGTAGGGGTAGGTAGGGGTAGGGAAGGGGTATGGGGTAGGGTTAGGGTTGAGGGTAGGGTTTTAAAAAAAGGGGGAAAAAGGAAGAAGTTAGAGTAACCAGCTGAGAAACAGGGAACCAGTGGCAGCTACCATTGTGGCTCGTGGTTTAGCTTCATACGTCTGTTTGGTTATATGCCTCTTTCATCGTATAGAAAGTTGATAAAATCAGCTACATAAAATCTATCTACATAAAATATAAGATTGACTATTTCCTTCCATTTGGGCTGTGTACAAGTCATACCTGCCTGGGGGTCAGGCTGTCTGCGCTCTTGAGCAGACACGTGATGTCACAGGTCACATGGTCTCCAAAGGGGGTTACTATATATAATTTATATAATGATAATAATAAAATTAAATGACGAATGTTTAGATTCTTTGTAATTGTTTAGTTTAAAAAAAAATCATTTACTAAATTAAAAACTAAAAAATTTAACCACGTTGTGACCTCTGCATATACTTTTTCGACACGCCATCTTTCCACATGCACGTGCCTAGACTTTTTCTACTCTAATTGTAAAAATGATTTTCATAATAGTAGAGTAGCAAAAGTCTATGCACGTGCATGTGGAAAGATGGCGTGTCGAAAAAGTATATGCAGTGTTTCACATACAACGTGGTTGTGTAATATTATGATGTTTTGACGATTTCGATGAAGTTGAACAGCCGTAGCCGAAGCCAAAGCCAAATGATTCGCCTGATACGACTGTACCACAGAGCTTCATATACAGCTCTATAATGGCTGCTTTTCAACAATCTTGCTGACTAAAATGTATTTACACAAGTGTGTTGTTTGCTCCTTCAATGTATAATGGTTTTTAAAAGTGTATTCATAAAATTACCCGGGACAGTTAAAGGAACATTACAGAATTGGTAAGAAAAAAACTTGTAAAATATACTTTTGATCACAAATTTACATAAAACTTACAGGGTCTAATGATGATGATAGTAGAAAACATCCGTTGAAATATTTCTGTCTGAAATACCATATTTGATGAGAAATGAATAAACTCATTTTCCGATTTGAGTTTATCGCTCAGTGAGCGTTTTATTCATTTTGTTGAATCTATATATGATTTCATGCAAATGTGTAATCGGTTTTTCACTATTTTCTCGTGACCCAGATGGCCGATCGATCTCAAACTTCGACAGGTTTGTCAGTTTATGTATATGGTGGATTACATTAAGTGCTTACACTGCCAGCAACTGTTTTGTTAGCAAAAACCAATTCTGTAATGTTCCTTTAATCCATTCTGATTAGTCGAGAGGAGATTGGTTGTTATTTTGTATACCCCTTTGCTCTCTTTTCTTTCCAACGAGCAATTGGGCTATAATTACCAAACCAAACGGAAATGGACGTCTAATAACAGCTGAGGGGGTATAATGAATAATTCCTGGACGTGTCGATTATTAATAATCCCTTAGGTTTCCTAAGTAAAGATGCACTTTCCAGTTACTCACTCTGTAGTCTTGGTTCAAAGACGCTCAAGTTGTATGATCACAAATACGTGCAGTCACGATTTGTTTTCCGCTAGAGGGCGCTTAGTTGTGGGGGGCCAGAGCACAGCCAATAATACCTAACAAAATAATTATATAGGCCTAGGCCTACAGGACTGTCCCTTTCTAAGCTTTCGAGTCGTTTTCAATGTGTGAAGAAAACCACATTTTCAAGTTAAAATTTAAGATAACACTTCATGCACATTTCATGGCCGATCACAAAATAATGACGGGCGTTGAGGTGTCGAATTTCTACAGCTTGAATTTTTTGGAAATAATCAACTGGACTCAACTTTAACACAAATGTATTGTAATGTCTGTGGGCCAGAGCCTGTGGCCAGAGCCGTATATTGGTGGTGGCGATAGCGGTTGCTTTTCATGACCATGTATTCGTAACTACACAACTGGAGCGTCTCGAAACCAAGGCTACTCATACTGGTGTTTATGTCCCCATTCTTTCAACCATTGAGTGTTTTTAAATTCTAAGCCTAGGTAGAAAATGTACCATAAGAAGTGCACGAAGGATGGGAGGTGTGTGATGCGGTCGAGTTTTGACCTTCAAACAGGTCCGTAACCGGGGGGGGGGGGGGGCAAGGGGCGAACGCCCCCCCCAAGGAAAAAGTCCACATCGTAACTATGCAACTTGGCCTCTACATGGTCTATTTTAACCCACATTTTGAGCCTTACGCTGCTAGCTGCTACTTTAGCTTGTATATAGAGGTCGCAACGGGTGGCATACGCCGTCTGGGCATTAAATATGCAGAAAATATTGATACAAAGCTGTAATTGAGTTGCAGATACAACAACCAATATCATAGCGCACCAAATGGCTTGAGTTAGGCCTTCCATCCAACAAATTTCCAACTTCTGAGGGGGGGGGGGGCACATTACCTCTCAGACTCCCCCCTGCGTCGCTGCGCGACGGGCGGTGCTAACGCGCCGATATACTTTTTTCTTCATATTCGCCCCCCCCTCCCCCCAAAAATTTAAATAAAATAAAATAAAAAATTCCTGGTTACTCTCTCAATAACCAGAGGTGTAAAACGTTGGGGGTGTTGATGTCCGTGCTCCCCTCCCCATTGATTGGGACTCTTGTGATTAAACATAGAACAAAATGCTACATTTTAGTTAGCTTTTATAGAGTAGTTTCTTTGTTTTTAACTATGTTTTAATTTACACGCGCTGATCAGACAATTGTTTTTGCCAAGTTCATGTCAGATTAAAGTAAATAACTTAACAAGAGCGCTATTAAGGGGCTCACTTGATGGAAATTAACAGTATCACTGAAAAATACATACCCTTTGTGCCTCAACTATAAAACTTGACCCAGTTTCGTCAATGTAGGCCCTGTGTGATTTGACTTGCATGGTTCTTTGTTTAAAGTGAGTGACACTTAAGCAGGCACTGACCACTACCTATCTGCTGGTCAGCAGTGTGACCAAGCTTTTCCAATTCCATATAAATGTCCTCAGTTTCATTCTTTGATTACTTCTTATTCTTGATTTCGACTTGCTGTTCTGACTTCAGCTAGCCTATATCCGAGACTTGCCTCTTATTTTCTACAAGCTAGATTTACATATAGAGTATTATTGCAACCGTCTAGTCAAATAAATATATTACACGTTTGACTTGAGTTTACACTTGCTTCATCTTGTACGTTGTTGTATTGATGTCCAAACTCCCTCTTCTGCTCCGGCCCAAGCTTACAAACAGTTTACGCTAACCCGGTCGAAGTCGAGAAAGACACAATAATAACCCTCAATGTTTTCCTGCGTTACATTAGCCTACATGTTTACATTTTTTGTGAGAACAATATTCTTTGGGGGCATTCTAGTTCGCTTAATGTTTTCTTCCCCTAATTGCACCCCTGTGGAACCCTGGTTCGAATCCCACTTCGAAACGAAGCCTGACAAGTGGATTTGATTTTTCTTCCCTGCGCATGCGCTGATTGCGTGTTTTTTCTTTTCCCAGTTGAGGTTTTCCTACATCTTCCCTTCGGAGGCAATTTTTTTTCCGTACCACACTAGAGCCAATGCGTACACGCATAAGGTATGGGCGCTTTACCGGATCCCTTCACTATTGACCCCCCCCCCTCTGTCTCAAGTGTGGTACGAAAGAAAAAATTGCCCTTCGGAGGTATCTTAATATGGGCGGCCACTGGGGCAAGAAAGACATAGAAACTTACAAAGAACAAAAGCAAAACCAGCCAATCAGCAGTCTCTGTTTGTTGGCAGTTCCGCTGTCGGTTTATTGTTCGTTTAGTTCCAGAGTTGTTTGTCTAGTTCTGAGTTGTTAGTTTACTTCGCTATTGTGTTGTATGGCGCGCGCAGTGGGTTCCCCGCTCTTGCTGTTTTCGTATTTTTTGTTGTGCAATATAAAACCTGTTTATGTATTAAGGTTTTTTTTATTATTGTTTTAAAATATATAGTTTCTATACGCAGCATTATTATTGTTATTCACTTTTTGGGGGTGAAATACTTGTTTATTTGTGAGTTACTTTTATAATTATATCTTCTTGCGAATGTTGTTGTGAATGATTTTTAACCTTTTAGACCTAAGGGTTCTTTATAATTATTTTATCTTACAGTCGGCCTTCACTCAATTTGTATGTGCATTTAATTTTTTCTCCCTTTGCATTACACTTTTTTATTTAATTTTAAAAGTTTGTGTAAATTCTTTAAATTTGAATGATTTATTAATGTTTGTTTACTTCAGGTTTGTTTTAGTTAAAGGGGTGCTTTTTGTTTTCTTTTTCTATTTTGTCTTTTTTGCCCCAATGGCTGCCTATATCTTTAGGCAGATGGGGGCACAGAGGATTCTTCTTGAGTAACATAAACAACTTTTTGAAATAATTGATATTATACATTAATTAGTGAAAACGTGACTGCATTACATCACATGGCCACCGTAGTAGTGAGTCTGCTAGTAGTATCGATGACTTAACATCGAATAAGCTAGTATCGAAATAAAAAAATAATATAAACACACCGTCGGTGTCATGACAAAAACTGTCCGCTGACAAAAAGTGTCCGCTCATTAGCATATTGCGTTCTGATTGGTCATGCGTATATGACGTCACATTGTTTACGGAAGCTTGCTAAATAGTGTCCGCGGTCCGCGTATCCAGATAAGATCATTTTTAATCTTTTAGTTTTACATTTTTGTAACGCTTTCCTGCTTGTATTTGATTATAAATATTCGTATTATTTATCATTTAGCACTGTCACCATTCGTACTTTTTAACCTGCACTTTTTAATTACTTAAGTAAAATACTAATCTTGACATACTTTTGAGATTAAGTGTTCGTCAATTTTTTTAACTTGACTTGTATTTACTTGAACGCTTTCTTGGTTGTATTTGATTATTAATAATTCGTAACATTTAGCCCTTTCACAATTAAGATCATTTTTAACCTTTTAGTTTTACATTTTTGTAACGCTTTCCTGCTTGTATTTGATTATAAATATACGTATTATTTATCATTTAGCACTGTCACCATTCGTACTTTTTAAACCTGCACTCTTTTTTACTTAAGTAAAATACTAATCTTGACATACTTTTGAGATTAATTGTTCGTCTGCTTGATATATTCCTAACTCCCCTCTACAGCCTCAAAATGCCCCCAAAACTGACCGTAATCTCTGCCAAATACTGTCCGTAATCTGCCAAATACTGTCCATGTGCATGCAAACGTGCAGCAGCATGGCGCGCGCCCGGACACTATTTGTTGGGCGGACACTATTTTGTCACGTAATACATGCCAAATAGTGTCCGGGGTCTACTGCGCATGCTCAGCGGACACTTTTTGTCAGCGGACAGTTTTTGTCATGACACCGGACGTGGTGGACGTCCGCATGCGATTTATTAGTCTTGGTTAAGACCTTCTCTTGTTGATTTATCACAGTTTTCCCCACGAGAGGGCGCTACCATTCACGAACTGCTCTCACAACACGAACCGCTCCAAGAGAAGGTCTTGGGAAACTCTCATTCGTTAGGTCATGCGTGCGCATAGTGTTTAGCATAATCTGTTGAATATGGAAATAAATATGACGTTTTGGTTTGCATATGTAGTAGCAGTCTAGAACCCAGACGTCAACAGAAGTACGGTTTTATGCTATAATATTAACACGTGGAAGGTTGTATTTACGTTGTAAAACCGTGCAGAAGTGTTGTGCTGTGTGTTGCATAATCTTTGTTTGTGTACATGCACAATGTACGTATTTCGCGTGGGCATGCTACAGGCACAGTTATCTTGCGTGGAAAATGGCTGACCGTTTGGACTGGCGAGATTCACGACAAAGCTCTGGTGTTCATCGTTCTTCTGCTGAAGGCACCGGCAGTTGACCAGTTAGACAAAGTTACGAAAATTGGCCTTAATGCCGCAGACATCACCTCAGACTCAGAGGTAATTTTTGCTAGTCCCGAAACACTCTGTGAGTGTGGGCCAAGAGGGAAGGTAAAGCAGTGAAATCGAGATGTTCGGCTGTGTTCATTGATGAGAACCATTGTATCCAAATGGTAAGTATCCTCCGGCCATTCATGTTCTCAAGAATCACGAATGTTATTTATTGTATTTCTAATAGTAATACTAATAGTAATATCAAATTAAAAAACTCGGTCATCATAGTTGACACCTTGTGAAGCATGTGAAGGGATTGTTGGTCATTGGTGGATATAATAAATATTAGGTTATTTACTACAGAATTTGGGTCATCTCGTACCCAAGTTGACTTGGGTACGAGTTAACCTGGGTACAAGTTTACTTAGGCATGAGTTAACATGGGTACGAGTTGACTTGGGTACGAATTGACCTGGGTATGAGTTAACTTGGGTACGAGTTGACTTGGGTACAATGTTGAGGGTACGAGTTGAGTTGACTTTCGAAAAAAGGAGTACAGCGCCCCAGAATTACTGGGTCTAATTTACACGTATATTTCTTCACATTATAGTCCACTTGGCTTCCTTGCCATTCCCTTTGGTCCCAAGTTTATGCATGAAAAAACTAACTGTACACTAACGCAGCAAAGAAATCAATTGGTTCTCTTTAGTCTGCGATTTTGGAGTGCAAGAAATTTACAGATGCAATTATTATAACTTTTAGTAATTTTTGTTTTACTTTTGTTTCTATCTGTGTACAGGGGTCACTCCTTTGGAGAAAGTGCAGTATTCCGAAAATGCTATGGTCAATTAGGAGAAATTCGTTCTACATTGTAGCTGTCAACACCAATTATTGCTATAACTGCAACAGCTACAAAAACTGTTAGGCAGATAGTTGTGGAGAGCCTATCCATGCACAATTACGGGTTGATTGAGGACAGTCCCGTAAGGAATAATATTAAGTATGTGGTGGCGAAAGTACCTTCAAAAAGATGGGATGAAATTTTTGAGTGGCTTTTCAAAGAAGTCAAGGACAAACAAAGGTCAACTGAAAGGGTCATCATTTGTTGCCAGTCACGGAAGCAGGTCGGCCAACTGTATGCACTGTTTTGCTCAATGCTGCCACATGAACTTTACAAGTACTTTAATATGCATCACACAAATACCGAGGACGGAGTACAGAGAGACGTAATTGCGGGTTCTGTTCAGGCCACTAACTAATTTTTGAATTTAATTAAATTTTCATCACTTTTCACTTGACATTCCAAAAAGGAGTGTTCCTGAAATTCTTTCTGAAATAACACAAGTCCAAGTAAAATTCAACGTACAGTAAATGAATGATTACCTGTTGAGTTTTGTAAAGTAGGTGATGTAAACACTACAGATTTATTGTGTTTGTATCATCAAAAATGCATTATTGAGGGAGGTCAGATAACGATCTTTTTAAATGTAAACATTGTCATTATCCATAATGAATATAAAACACTTAACTGTATCAAGTTCAATATCCTTTATACAATAAGTTGAGATACTTCTTCCCCACAAAAAGTTGTTATTAATGTTTACTTGGTTAATGGCAGTGGAAAGCTGTTGATATACATTTTCAGAAATGACACCCCTTAAAGTAGTGTAGTTTTAAAGAAAGAGGTAATTTTTCACCAAACGATTTAAATCTGAGAAAGTCTTCAGGCATGAAGCCTTTTTCAGGCATCATGGTGTTTTGGTAATTTTATGCGTATGTTGCAATACACTTAATGAATAGTGGTCATTGAGATCTAAGGAAATCATGTCCTGTTTTAATGAAACATTTCGTTTTTATGATATTAATTTCAAAATGTTTCCATTACAATTTTACATAAAACTTTTGATGAGTTCAGTGCATTTTGAGTTGATGCTGACTGATATGAACCATTAGGCATACTACTCGATAGTTTAATCATTTATCGTCTGATCGTCTCTTCAAGATCTACCATACTTATAGCCATATAGTTTAAAAACTAAGTTTTTGTTAAGGTGTTTTTTTATGATGTTAACAACAAAGTATGTAGCCTGTAACTATTGGTTCATGCACTATTTAAAACAGTTAAAAGTACAATGTACAGTACTTGAAAATCAACGGCTTTCTTCACTAGGCCCTATGCTGTATTAAATATGGATGCTTTTCAACACTGACCTAGCCATGGACTTCTTGGGGTGAATTTTGACTGGTCCTTGGCTTTTTTAAAATGCCCTTTGCCATAAAGAACGCTGCTCAGCATCATTTTTTGAACCTAATTTTTTTGTAAGCACTGTACAGTATAGTGTCTTTTGGACACCCTGTTTTAAATTTTGACACCCTGTTTTGTCTGTCATTTACATGTAAATGTATTGTAAGTGAACAATTTGAACAGTTTTTAAATTTCCAGCACATTTTGACACCCCTTTTCCAAATCTTGGCTAAAACCTTGCTGTACAGTATGTTTAAATGCTTGAACATTGAAAAGAAAATGATGAATAAACAAGTGTAAATAATTATTTTACATACATGTACATACTTGTTGATCCTTCAGAATGTGTTGTTATTAATTTACTTGTGATCAAAAAACAAAATACATGTGCAGTATGTATGTACTCTGTACATGTAACTCTAAAACCAGGGGTGGGGGGTGTGGAACTGCCGGGCAAAGCATTGACTGTGTGGCATTGGGAACAAAACGTGCGTTTTAAAGGTAGATAGTAAACCCCAAAGATGAAACAATGTTGCAAAATTCTATGAAAACACAAGTTACGTGTATTTGTTTGGATGAGAAAACAACTACAAGAATACAAAACAATGTCAGTATTTACAGGAAAGGGTCACATTTTGTTTGGTTTGCATTTCTATAATCTGGGGCTTACATTTTATCAAGGTGCTATTGCCAAGGAGTTTATTCATGCATGTCTTAAACAAATGAATGCATAGCCAAGTACTATTGTATATCAAAATAACTGGATCATTCAAGTACCCTTGACATGTGCAATGACCTTCAAATTTATAAAGTGACTCAACAAAGGTTGACACTTGGAAGGTTGCAATGGCCATACATATCCTGGACAGATTCAATCATAATAGCAAAAACCCTACAAAGTTGCCTTTTAAGTTACAGGTCTACTTTGTGTTTGGCCTACACAAAGAATATACAAAAATTATTTTAGATTTTCCACTCAGGAATTATACTTGGTCCTAGGAAAAAGAAGGGCATTTTATTGGGTAAGGGCTAACCTAGATGTACACATGCTGTTGACTTTATACATTTTCAGGCTATTTAATCAACACTTTCTAATTTTTCAAGGGCAAAACAAATCTTTTGAATTCAGACTAAAGAAGGAAGAACATTAGGCCTGATGTATTGCTAATTGTTCCTTTTAATCACATTTATTTTGCAAAAGTTAAAAAAATTACAAAATCATAACACTTGTGTTACATTTTTATTTAGTGTGTTATTTTTAGCCTTTTGCTCTTTGTGTCCTTTCTGTATTGTAACAGCTGGCTCTCCCAAGCCAAATGTCCATTCCATGAAGAAATGTATCAATGCTATTTCGCTAGCATCAGAGTTGTGTGTAATGTGATGGCGTGCTAAATCCTTCAGGGTAGATTTAATCCACTTATGAAGGGCATGTACACTAAGTGTTGAAAACAGAGAACAAGGGAAATCAGCAAAGAAATATTTTCTGCAAGTGATTAATTCTAGGTTACAAATCAAACACCATCGATCACGGCTACGTCGCTCACGAGTGTTCAGCTGAGATTCATACACGTAACACACCGCGCCGACCGCGGCCGCCGGGGCTCCACACCACTGTCAGAGTATAAAGCTGTGCCCCACACACTCATAGTTTTAGACAGGCACTTCGCACCATTCAATCTATATCCGACCAGTCTATTCTGCGTGTGTACTCTCAGAGTTGCTTCTTGTGCACCGTACGCTTAATACATTCATTGCTAGTTACGTCATCATCAAACTGACGCATGCGCAGTGGTTTGCTACCGGATTCGGTAGCGATGAATGAGAGTTTCCCAAGACCTTCTCTTGGAGCGGTTCGTGTTGTGAGAGCAGTTCGTGAATGGTAGCGCCCTCTCGTGGGGAAAACTGTGATAAATCAACAAGAGAAGGTCTTAACCAAGACTAGCGATTTATGTGAGACGACGACTATTTTTAGTGTCAACATCAAGCGACCGCGAAGATTTAAAAAAACAAACAATATCTGCCCAGTTCCAGGGGCAAGAAAGTACTGGATGAAATCAACAAAGGAACTTGCAAGGTAAGCAAAACTCTCTACAGTGTCAGGTGAAATGTTCGTTTTCTGTTTTAAAATTACGAAAAAGAAATTAAATAAGGGAAAATTAAAGGAACATTACAGAATTGGTTTTTGCTAACAAAACAGTTGCTGGCAGTGTAAACACTTTGTGTAATCCACCATATACATAAACTGACAACCCTGTAGAAGTTTGAGATTGATCGGCCATCTGGGTCACAAGAAAATAGTAGTGAAAAACGAAATCATATAGATTCAAAGTGAATAAAACGCTCACTGAGCGATAAACTCCAATCGGAAAAATTGGGTTATTCATTTCTCATCAAATATGGCATTTCAGACAGAAATATTTCAAGGGAAGTTTTATGTAAATCTGTGATCAAAAAGTGTATTTTACAAGTTTTTTCTTACCAATTCTGTAATGTTCCTTTAACGTTCACTTGGTTGACAACACTGTTTGCATTAGAGCATGGAGGAAGGAAACATGAAGTACATGTACACTACACTCACATATCTTATTGGGAAAATTCTATTAGTATAGATACATAGAGCAAGTTTTAATCTGATAAAAAACCAACCTCACTCCCCAGTTTTATTGTAATCCAAAAATCCATCAAGATAAATGTAATACTAATAATTAATTGTAATTACTTAAAAATTAATGTTGTCCAACGTCAGATAATTAGCATGATTAGAGATCATTCATTTGGTTACCCTCCATCATGTCCATTACCATGGTTTGAAATAATTTTGCTTGAAATGAAATGCTATAGTTATTTAGAAATGAGTAGAACAATGTCTTGGGTAAAATTCCGGAGGCGGCCCCGAATAAAGAAAATGTTGGGCCACATAAAGTGCGGATATGTACTAGTCTTTGAAAATGACCAATGTTGTACATGTGTAAAGCTTGCTCTAAATTAGGAACATGACCAAGAGGTACGAATCTGATTATCACAGCTAGAGCATGGAGGTAGAAATTGATTCTAGAGTAGACTCAGTAATTACTGGGGCGCTGTACTCCTCTTTTGGAAATTTTGACTTGGACAGTCATTACTCATCGTCTGTACAACCCCTCCAAGTCAAAATTTCAAAAAGAGGAGTACAGCACCCCAGTTACTGGGTCTAATTTTAGATGTAGCTATGTACTTAGCTTTTATATATTCATTCTACATAGCTGTGTTAAAATTGGATTGGAATTTCTTTTGTTAGGTTAACTCAAGATTCCCAAGGACTATAGTAGGAGAACAGTCCCGTAATCTAAAGTTGTGATCCTCGCATTAAAATATTAGTATATACATGTACTTTGAATGTGAAAGTGTTGAAGTCATCCCCTTTAAAACATGATGATCCAAATGCCACAGTTTAGTCAAATATTTCCCTTCCATTATAACAAATATCGGAGGGGGTCTCGAAATTAAGTTGTGCTCAATAACCAGTTGGAAAGAAAACACCAAGTCTCCATGATTTTGATGTTCCTTTTTTGAAATTGTTCACATTTTTAACAAATTTATAAAATGGAGTTCCTTGCAGGCAACTTGGCCTTCTTAGGCATCATTCATCAGCAACCCATCAGTCTCGAGATGTGAGGAAAGTCAAGAAAACGAGTAAGATCTATACATCAAATATTTGCAAGTAGCCTCGATGCTGTAGAATTGACATTCTCAATTCCGGCAAACACAAGAAAACAAAATAATGTTATTGTTGTAAAAATGATGATTGCTGAATATGGTGGTGATGTTATAAGCCGTGAAGGTTTGGAAGACTACTTCTTTTAAATAATATTACAAACAATGTTAACAAGTGGATTAAAATCCCCAACCCTAACCCTAACCCTAAGGCTTTGACTTGGCCTTTGAGAAAAAACTCTGCTAGGTTTGAAAGTCAGGCCATTAACTAATATTTGTAAACAAATCATACACGTAAAGCAACCTTTCTTTGTGTGTGTGTGAGTTTGTAGTGACATTCAAACCGAGGACTTACAATGTACAACAAAAGGGACAATAGGCATGATAGGTCCACGTTTGCTATCACAAAGGAAAACAATGGGGTCCACGTTTGTCAGGACAAAGAGTTGAACAAAGGAGAGTCCACGATTGGAGGTCATTACACACTTGCCTGTGTGTGTGTGTGTGTGTGTGGGGGGTGTCAATACGTATTTATTACTTATTGTGCATGGGAAAGAGCTTTGATATTTAAATTATCTTCTTTATTAGTACTAATATTTTCTTTTCCAGACCAAGATTTTGCATATCTCATTGTGATTGACTTTGAATCAACTTGCTGGAAAGACAAGAGAAATGTCGGCCAAGAAATCAGTAAGTTGGAAGCTATGCACGGTGCCAATCGGTAAAGTGTTGCTGAAAGCTAACTAGCAGAAGTAGCTACAGATTGCAGTTTCAAATACTATTTGAAATTCTACTACTAAAATTCTATTTTTGTTTGTTTAATAGCTGATCTGATTTCTGATTAAAATTTTCTGGCTTTGGCACCACCAAAACAAATTCCAAATGACATACTTGATGATACTTCAGACAGAGATGCGATAACAAAGGGCTACAATACTTTAAAGCCCATGTATCAGGTCTGGAATTACACGGAGGCCACAGAGGCCATGGCCTTCGTCGTCCCTGGTCTTGGCCTTGGTGCCCCTTCATATATTTCCTATTTTCCAATGGAAGTATCCTTTGAAAAATGCAAATGGGCTTGCTCTCTCAGAAATGAAATTCCAGGCCTGATGTATGCGGGGTGCCAATCACTAAGATATCAAAAAATAGCATTAGAGTTTATTGGTACGGGAGAAAGACCACAAAGTCCGTCCAATCAAAAGATGACTTGATTGCATCTAAGAAGTATGGACTCCATTACTGTCATTTGAAAGTTGCATGTACAGTGTATGGCGTTTATGTGTCCCTAGCCATTTGCGCTGTCAATGGGGCATGGTCATTTTCATGCCGTGTCATCGCATTGTCCCGTTTTGTACAACTGGCATAGGGCCATTGCAAACGGCTTGGGACTACATGTAGTGCAGCATCACCATACAGAAGCCGTCACGAGGTAGGAGTCAAGTAAGTGAGTATGCTTATAAAAATCCCTGTTGAAGGAAGGACATTTGGCTTGAAATGACATGATAATGAAAATTCTTGTATTTTCATATATTTTTGTCTTCAATAGTTGAGTTTCCGGCTGTGTTACTCAACACATCCACCGGGTCCATCGAGTCAGAGTTCCAAATGTATGTGCTACTCGAGGAAAACACTCAACTCAGTGAGTTCTGCACAGAACTCACCGGAATAACTCAGGTAAACTGAACACCAATTGACCTTCACCTACACTGTATACACTGTGACTGTAAATGTGAGCCAGCAGGGGTGTGGGAAAAATTGTTAAGTAGCTCTTTGAAATTAGGCCCTTCTGTAAGACTCACACAATTTTGTATCTGCTGACCTCATTTTTGAATGGTACAGCCGAGAAACGTAATACATGTGTAGGTGAAACAGTTTTACTGCCGTGTGTGGCTGGACGAAGAAAAAAAAACGAGAAACATTTAATTATTTTATTACACCTCCAACAGTGCAAGTGCCAATTACGAATTGGAAACGATGAGAAATAGGTCAAAATCCAAAGTACAACCATGACGAATTGACTTACAAACAGGTCGGATATTGTCTCTTTTTGAACCATTAGGATCAAGTGGAGGCGGGAATACCTTTGAGATTTTGCCTCGGCAGGTTCTCCCGCTGGCTCAAGAAAATGGAAGAGGAGAAGAGTATCGTCTATAATTGCGAAGGAGACGGCAAGAAACGCTGCACATTCGTTACCTGGTCAGGTAAGATCTTTGTGATACTGGACTGCAGCACAATAATCTTGGTTGTGCCAATTTGGAGTCAAAGTCCCCCATGGGTTTATACAGTGTAGCGCAAGTTTAAGGGCAGCGTTGCGTATACAGTTTTTAATAATTACATCAATATATGAATGAGCACTTTTAAATGAAAATGAGTAACTTATTCTTGTTATCAGATTGGAATCTGAGTGTTTGTCAATAATCTTGGTAGTGCCCATTTGGGAGTCAATGTTCTTGTGGGTTTATACAGTGAAGCGCAAATTTAAGGCCGGCGTGACATTTACAGTTTTTGTTTTTTTAAATTTTAAAAACAATTACATCAGTATATAAATGAGCACTTTTAAATGAAAATGAGTTACTTATTCTTGTCATCAGATTGGAATCTGAGTGTTTGTCAATAATCTTGGTAGTGCCCATTTGGGAGTCAATGTTCTTGTGGGTTTATACAGTGAAGCGCAAATTTAAGTGCGGCAAGGCGTGTACAGTTATTTAAAAAATATATATATAATCGAAAGCTAAGGCCATCTACCCTACAAATTTTATATAATTATATCAGTATATAAATGAGCACTTATAAAAATGAAAATGAGTAACTCATTCTTGTTATCAGATTGGGATCTGAGTGTTTGTCGGTAATCTTGGTAGTGCCCATTTGCGAGTCAATGTCCCTGTGGGTTTATACAGTGTGTAGCGCAAATTTAAGGGCGGCGTGACGTTTACAGCTTTTTAAATTTTGTTTTAAAAACAATTACATCAATATATGAATGAGCACTTTTAAATGAAAATGAGTTACTTATTCTTGTCATCAGATTGGAATCTGAGTGTTTGTCAATAATCTTGTTAGTGCCCATTTGGGAGTCAATGTTCTTGTAGGTTTATACAGTGTAGCGCAAATTTAAGGGCGGCAAGGCTTGTACAGTTATTTAAAAAAATATAATAATAATTACATCAGCTTATATAAATGAGCACTTTTAAAAATGAATATGAGTTACTTATTCTTGTCATCAGATTGGAATCTGAGTGTTTGTCAATAATCTTGGTAGTGCCCATTTGGGAGTCAATGTTCTTGTAGGTTTATACAGTGTAGCGTAAATTTAAGGGCGGCGTGGCGTTTATATAAATATATAAAGGAGCACTATTTAGATGAAAATGAGTAACTTATTCTTGTTATCAGATTGGGATCTGAGTGTTTGTCTTCATTACGAGTGCCGTCGGAAACAACTCCAGAAACCTCACGCTTTGAACAGCTGGATAGACCTTAGAGCTACATATAGAGTGAGTTTCAATCCCATTATAAAACAAGCTTCAGGCTGTGTCTTAATTAGTGGCTGCGGCTGTTGCTAAGGGGGTTGCTATGGGCATCCTATATACTTCAGTACATGTCGGCATGGCGACCAAGCTGCAGCCGCAGCTGTAGCCGCCAATCCGGACATGGCCATAGTGCTGCTTAACAGCCGATTTTGTATTTTGTGCTTACTGTGCTGTTTAACCGTAAGCAAACACAAAAGCATGCTAATCTTCCAGTGCTTACTGAATGAAAATGAATGATGTAACACAATGCAAATTCGTGGCGAGCGCACATGCTGGCTGCCTAATTTTTTTGCTAGCCTGTGAAATATGCTCACGCTTAATCAATTTGGTTTGCTACAGTAAGCAGACAAATTTTCTTACCGTTAATCAGTGCTATGAATTTGGGCCCTGGAACAGATACATACGAAGCTTGGGAGGTGACCCGGGGAAAATGTTTCTATTAACTTCTGGGAGCAAGATATTATTCTTCTGTCAGGTGATATTATCTTGTCAGGTGATATTATCTTGTCAGGTGATAGTATCTTGTCAGGTGATAGTATCTTGTCAGGTGATAGTATCTTGTCAGGTGATAGTATTTCATATTCTTGTCAGGTGATAGTATCTTGTCAGGTGTGTATGTCAGATAGTACTTGTCAGGTAATACTTAGAACTTGTCCGGTGATAGTATCTTGTCATGTGATACTATCTTGTCAGGTGATATTATCTTGTCAGGTGATAGTATCTTGTTAGGTGATAACAAATAAATATTTTTCCATTCGGTGGGGCATTTAAAGAAAATAATTGAAAATTGAAAGTTGATTTTAAATTGAACAACTCTAAAAAGTATAACAAAAAATTAACTGAAATTTGAGGAGTGTGGTTCCCAAACGTATGGTAAATTTGATTTGCAATAGTTGATCATTCTGAACTCCCTGAGCAGTGTTTTTGTGTCAAAACAACGCGATCTCTTGATTAGAACTTGTATTTATAAAGAGGATTTAACTTCTGAAGTTAACTTTGCTTTCTATTTGCTATTTTTTTTGTTTATGGCAGAGGTTTTATGAGCGCAAACCGAATGGTCTCCATGGAGCTTTGCAGGATGTAGGAATAGAGTTCCGTGGGAGACAACACTCTGGTAAGCTTGGACTACACAATTATGCAATCTGTCCCCCACAGAAGATGCTTGATTACAGCTTTGCAGGGGGTAGCAAAACAAACGGTTTCGGTTTATAAACTTGAAATGCTGGAAGAGTGTTGGAGTTGGACCCCTCTGCATAACATGCAAGATTCACATTGTGTTAGACCATGCCAAACAAAGCAACTGCCTATCAAGCAGCACCCAGTTGGGTAGCCTATACGACACATGCAACAAAGTAATGCCTTAAATGAAGCAGGTATTTCAGATCAACGCTCTCCCTACTTAGGAGTTTTCAATGGCTTTTCCTGGCTTCCATTATGCAGCTTTGTTAGTTGAAAGAGAAGGACATTTTTGCCATCTCCCCATTAGGGTCAGCTATGAAAACAAGGTTGACCGATAACAATGGACAGCTCTGACATAACAGACTGTAGGTTTGGAAGGGGCAGCTGGTTATTTTTCCCCTTAAAAATCTGTTTTTCCTATTATTTTAATTTTCAACTGAATTTTCAGTTATTTTCTTTGACCCACCAACTCCCAATTTGGACATTTTTAAACGTTGATTATTCTGAATGGCCCTTAACTTGATAATTTTTTTCTTGGACAGGTCTTGATGATGCCCGTAATACCGCCTCCCTAGCATGGCGTATGATGTGTGATGGCTGCCTCATGACGATTACACGAACTATGCCTGGGGTAGGTCACCCTAAGACGTTTGTTAGAGCATAACTAGAAAGATCTGCTACAAGGTGGCAGGGAAATTACAGATAATCTGCTGTTATTCTTAGTCTTGGAATAGGCCTCCAAGGACTTTTTGTATACAACAAAAAATTACCATCCAGTTGTTTGACTTTGATATCATTGGTTCAATGTGGTCTCTTGGAAAGCCCTTGGTTACACCCCCAAGTTCTGACACCCTCATATTCCGGCACCCCTACCTTCGGGCTACTAAGGGCTCAGTGACTAAACCAATAAGAAGTTTAGTAGACAGTGAGCCTAACAAACTATGTGTAATTACAGTAGATATATTGTTAGTTTTGTATAAATTTTGCATAAATAAGTTATGTTATTTATTGTCAAGTTCAGTGGAGTGAAAGTTGTTCATTTTGAACTGAATTAATGAAATTTTGATCCGATTGACCTGACGTCATCACAATCATTTTGGTGGTGCCATTTTTGGGAGTCAATGTCCCTGTGTGCTATACAGTAAAGTGCTAATTTTAGGCGACACTGCGTTTTAAACACTTATGATACCTGTTGACTCCCAAAAGGGTGAACATGGGAAGTTGCCGAGTGTGACTTGTGTGTATAAGTGGTCAATATGTGAGCAGCATAAAGATTAAATTAAATTTCAATCAGTACTTTTCTTTTTTGTCATCGTGATTGTCTTTTGTTTTGTTAATTCTGTTTGATTCGTCATGTTTTAGCCATTTTCAGGGAAAAGTACCTTCTTTTTTTGTTTAAATAAAAGGGAAAGTACATCATTGACTTTTGGAAGATTATACAAAAATCAGAGTAAAATTTCTAATACACTGGTCAAATCAAACCTTGATATTAAACTTTGGCAAACTTTGTTTACAGAAAATCCAACAAATAAACATTTTATTTGATGACTGCCGGTATTGAACGTTTTATGTCAGATCTCTGCTTGATGTACTCTTGTATTTTTGTAACAATTTGTGAGCTGAAAAATGATGAAAACAAAGCATTATGTTTTGATCCGAAAACACTCCTAAAGCCCAATTGACAATATAGATACATGTAACTTTGAAATCAGGGCCCAATTTCATAGAAATGCTTCAGCACATCAAGTAACTAAGAAAAACCCCAATTATGCTTACCAGAACAAGGTCACCAGCCAAAATACCATGTCACACGCACAATATTTCACGACCGTCCTGCTTTAAGCAGCTACAAAAAGTAGCTAAGCACAACAAAAATGTGCTTACCAGAATAAGGTTACCAGTCAACAGTACCATGTCACATGTTCAACCTGTGGATGGTATCCTGCTTATTTTTGCTAAGCAGAAAGTTGCAGAGCATAATTTTGCATGTTATGTCATCGTTTTGTGAGTTATTCATTAATCTGTTTTGAGACATTGAGATCACCCACACATGCCACCTATTTCATGAAACTCTACGCAACTGCGTAAGTCCTCTTCCGCAACATTTATTGCGTAAGTTGTCCACCATGAAATCAGCTGCTGGCCCTTTACTTTTAGCTGTAGGTGACGCTCTATATAGATGGTAAAAACACAAATTATTGTTCCTTATTCATGTGATTTGATACATTAGTAATACATTTTTCATTATTTTACAGGCACAACAGTTTAAACGAAAACCGGCAACTCGCTCACTGGCAACGGATCAGCAAACCACACTTGCTGGTAGGTGTGGGGAGCGCGAGGATAGACTAGTTAGTCACACGCAGGGTATTTGTAACGAGGCAGCGAGTAGTGGGGTCGTGTACTCGGAGACGTCTGCAACGACTTCTGGTGGTTTTAAGATCTGGGAGGATCGGAACTGTTCGGAGTCAGTTGTTAACGTTATAAAACCCAAAACATCAATGCCGTGTTTGAACGGAAATAACTTTGAGCTGAATAAAAATGGTGCAGTCCTACCCGTTCAAACGAGACAAAGATCAGAATCTAAATCTTGTAAGGCAAGGACAGAGATGAAGTCAGTTTTAAGTACCTTCAGTAACAAAGACAATGTGAGTAGCCACAGAAAGTCTAGCGAGGCAGTGACTAACGGCACATATACTGCAACATCATATACAAATACAAAACGGAGTGATAACCACATTTTGTCGGCTACAGTCGGTTCGAGGAACTCAAGTCCTTTTACCAAAGACACAAGTGTAAAGTGCATTAGTACCTCAAGAGTAAGCCCAAAGCTAAACACCTTGTCATCATCTAAAACGCCTCATCTCAAACGCCTTCATCTGTGACTAGGATTTCATCAACAACTTCAGTCTTTAAAACCCCACTGAATACGCCCATACAGGGTGCAAGATTACCCACCCAGACCAGCGGGTTTAAGACGCCCTATGCACCTGTACCCTACAGAACCCCGGGTTCAACTACCCCTGGAACACCCTTTCAAACCAATCACACTACGCCCTCGGGTTGCAAAATCACCCCACCTATGTGCGGGTGTGGCCGGCGGGCCAAGAGGCGCGCTGTCGTCTCACCTGGTCCAAATATTGGGCGTTTCTTTTACTCGTGCACACTTGGACGCCGAGGCAGCGAGGTGCGCTGCTGGACGTGACCAACACTAAGAAAGGGTGCGGATATTTTAAATGGGAGTCGGTGATCTTAGCAGGGAAGCGACCTTCGACGACGCCTGTGACTCTGCAGAATCAGAAGGTTCTGAAACGGCAAATGGTTAAAACTCTAAACACAGCTGAATTTACATCACCTTCTTGTACTATTCAAACTTTACATCCCGGCTCTACCAGTAAGAGACTGGGCACCACAATGAGGGGCGTTATCCGCCAGCAGAATCAGTTCAACCAACCGTAGTGGGATGGAAATGAAATTGAGGCAGTGGCAGAATCGAACAATAACAGCTCGGAAAGCTGAATGAATTGTGTCAAATCGGATCACTCAATTGGTTTCAGAAAGACGTTTAATATACAATCAATTTTTAAATGTTAAATGTGTAAAATAGCAAACTGTACATTAACAATGAGTACTAAGTCACACTCCACACAATCGCAACACATTTCATAACTTTGTTATTCAAGAGATGGAATATATGTAACCCTCTGATACCCCCCTGCTACTCTTGGTAACACCTTCCAGTGAGTTGACCAACTATTCAAAACTAGTTGGCTGCATGGGTTGTGTATGGGGGTCCAACTGTGGGGGTGGTGTCTACCTGTTATAAAGGAGGACTTTAACAAAAGGGATCCGGGGTTTTGACAGAACGAGGACGTCCTCGCTTCTCTTTCGTGTACAAAACCAATATGGACATTGCTTTAGAAAAACAATTGGAACAAGTCCAAACAATGGAAGAAGAAACAAAAGTCTTTGATTCACAGACTTAATTGTGTACATGTGTAACAGGGATGAGATTTGGCGAATGTGAACACGTCATTCCTGAAAATGGCTTGCAGGCCTTCTTGATTCTCCCTTGTTCTAGACACAGGATCTCTCGGATGTTACAATTCAAGGAGGTTTACAGACTCTGTACATCACCAGAAATACAAAACCACAGGTTTGGGACACGATGTGGACAATCTCTTCCACCCTTTGGTGGCTGATTTACTTCTTACAAGAAAATTTGAAGGCTGAAGGAGAGTTTGAGAAAATCACAAACAATCCTGAGAAATCATACACCCGGTGTTAATGTACAGTGTAGATGCACTCACCACATACCAGGCTGGCATAGTTTATCTTTCATGGAATGATAATAACTGGTTGGACAGTAGAAAGGGTTAAAGGCACTGGACACTATTGGTAATCACCCAAAATAATTGTTATCATAAACACTTACTTGGTAACCAGCAATGGAGAGCTGTTGATAGTATAAAACATTGTGAGAAACGGCTCCCTCTGAAGTAACGTAGTTTTTGAGAAAGAAGTAATTTCTCAGTAAAATATTTGAATTGATTTTGAGACCTCACGCGTGAGGTCTCAAAATCAACTTATCAAGCATCTGAAAGCACACAACTTTGTGTGACAGGGGTGTTTTTTCTTCCATTATTATCTCGCAACTTCGACGACCAATTGAGTTCAAATTTTCACAGGTTTGTTATTTTGTGCATATGTTGAGATACACCAACTGAGAAGACTGGTGTTTGACAATTACCAAATGTGTCCAGTGTCTTTAAACTACACTTAGTTTTATACATGTATTGGTAAAACAAAATTGGGTTAATACAGCTGCATGTATTTAAACCAGCGTACTCCTCTTGTCTTGAAATGCTCTCAATTTACCATTCGTCCAACAAACAACAAGCAAACATGAAATAAATATAAGTATTTATAGGAACTGAAGAAATACAATGTATAGTGATTATTTGAGTGGTCTGTAGTTTGGTATTCTGTGTTGGTTTTAAAAAACAAAAACAAACCATGCACAAATCACCTAATGGTATTGTTATACCCCTAACGGTTACCTTTATCAAATACGACATTAACTTTTTACAATCAATCCATGTATTATAAGAAATAATTACATGAATATTACAATATACAGCCAGTTGAACATCAAAGCTAGCAGGCACCTAGTATTGTCTTAGGATTGCATTTCTCATAAGAAACGGCCAAGTCCTTGTGGTACACGTCAATCTGCAAAAGAAGAAAGAAAATAGACAAGTTGAAAAGGATGGTGAGAATTTTGCTTTTTCTTTTCTCAAACTAACAGAAAAATTATGTGTATTGTAAATCTGAATGCAATAATTTTGTATTTATATTTCAAATTTCAAGTAATAAACCACAAGGGAAACTGACTGGGCCAGTCAGTGGATCCCTCTCCTGCCGCTTCCCAAGTTGTATCGGAAACTTGGGTGTGATCCCTGGCTACACGACAGTTATCGGTTGTATTGCTTCTGACTGGCACCCCAAAACAAAGACATTGACAAAATAGGGAGACAACCAACATAGGGCTAGATAGCTCAGTTCAAACTATCAAACAAGCAAAAACTAGCAAACTAGGGAAAACACTAACAAGTTATACATGTACAAGAAAAAATACACAAAGTAAAATGGAAAACAAAAACCTACCAAACAATAAAAAGAGAGATTCGGGGAAAGGTGATAAAAGAATAAACCACTTAAAATACACATTTTTATCAAGTTTTTGAAGCTACCAATAGAGGGGGCATTCTGGACATGAGTAGGTACATGTGTATTTGGTTCCAAACAACAGCACAGCATAAGAGAGGGATTATTTAAAACATTCAACACTTGGCTTAGGAATAACTTCGAAACAGAATCAGTGTTCCTCGTTATTAAACCGTGCATATCAAAATACACATAAATGTTGTCACAAAGACGATTGGGCATGGTGTTAGCCAGAGGGGTGTCTGGGTGTCTTTTGGACACCCTGTTTTATCTGTCATTTACATGTGAATGTATTGTAAGTGAACAATTTGGACACCCAGCATTTAAATTTCCATCAAATTTTGACACCCTTTTAATACCAATTACTGGCTAAAACCTTGCGATCGGGTGCTAGCCCATGAACACATTTGTACAAGAATACAGGGTAAGTAAAAATCCCTTCTTTGGTCCAAGGTTTGTATGGGGCATCAGTATAATGAAGTATCCATAGAAATACAACCCTGAGAAAGCTGTATGTGGAGGTGCGCATCTCCTTGAAGGAAAATTCAAACGCACAGCCATTCTCAGGCACGGATGCTTGATTTTTAACCCCACAGAACGCCAAAGGCTCAGAGCTTCAGGGGCCGTAAGGCCGGCCCCTGGACCCCACCCATTTTTTTGTTTACCCTTTAATACAAAATCCTGGTTGCACCGTTGTGCCCCCCGGTTTAAAAAATCCTGGATCCGCCCCTGATTCTAGCTGTATGGACAATTTCAGCTTTCCCATTGGTTGATGTTCATTTTTCAAAACAGGCATGTCACATGGTATAGTACACTTTGCCAATTGTTGACATAGAGGGCGTGCGAAGCAGACGGCAATTGAGCTCGGCATGCTTTATTTCTTATATGCATAACTTACACTCTGCAGTAGCTCTGAGTAGCTGGCTCTCGCTTCCTTCATCGTAGCGTCGTGGATTATCTCGGCTTCAGACAGCTGCCGATGAGAGAAAAAGAAAGAATAAGAAATGCATTAACTAAAGTTATGATGGCCGAGTCATCGGAATGTGGGTTCGAATCCCAGACACTTGTGTCCTTGAGCAAGACACTTAACTATAATTGCAACCTGTGCGCCAATTTGGCTACCGGTGCTGCATACTCCAAAGGGGTTTAATTGGTTTCAGGAATGCTTAAAGGCCCAACGAACAGGGGTAGTAATAGAGGAAGCCGCTTTGATATGTTTACAAATAAATACAATAAATATGTTTATTAGGCCTACTATTATTACAAAGAACGGAAGCACTGAGGTTGATGACAGAAGAGTGAACAGAAATAACATAAATTATCCTTAATTCTATACCTACAATCAAAAATAAAAATGTAAAGAAAACAACAACAAAAACACGAATTTTACAAAACAAGCATTCAAACATTCAAAAGGCAAAACAGTATTAGACAAGCAAAATATAATCACAAACAATTTGTTGCACATAATGATGATGTATAATGGGTTCGGCACAAGTTAAAAGAGCAGTAACAACATACCAAAACGGAGGAAAGAGTTGAGAAAAAAAAGTAGCAAATGAGGGAAATTTTAACTTTAATTTCAATGACACAGAGTTGCACATTATTATAAGAAAAAGTCACATTTTAAGTTTGATGGGCACAAGAAATACAAGCCTGATTTGTGGCAGAGGGAAGGGTCCCTCCCCCTAAATATTCTTATACTCTAACACACTCCCCCAGAGAAACACACCTCAGAAAATCCTTTTAAGAATTCCTGGCATTTCCAGAAAACAATGAAGACACAATGGGGGAAGGAAACATGCCACATATAAAACCCCAAATTAATAAATGGGTTCATGAAAAATTAACATAAACTCTGACATTTTGTGAACATGCCAGCTTACAATTTTACTGTGAAGTATTGGGAGCATCTTAATACAATTAGTTTTGCAATATTCTACAGAAAAATATAAAACTTCACAGAATACACAGCTTGCCTGCCAGGAATACACTGGAACAGACAGACATTCTAACCTGTAGTTCCTGCAGGCACAATTTTCACACAGCTTTAACGGATGAAAACATGGAATCTTACATTTAATGGAAATAACACCAACAAATTTCCTTTGTCTACTTTCAATTTGAAGATAAAGGTCACGTATTAAAACTTGTTCAGCCGTTGTTTGCTGTAACAAGGCCTGAACCAGTACGTACCTGTTGTCTGACATGAGCTTTTTTCTCGTCAACCACCGATATTTGTTCCATCTTCTTCTGCTGCTTCTGGGAACAACTCTTCAGATCACTGTGAACCATTAAAAGAAATAAATGCCAAGGGTTCAAATGTGCAAATAACTCGCATGTATGAAGACATTATACTGTTCTGGTGGCAGCAGACATTACGGATAGTTTCCATTGTTTGCGTCATTCTAGGTATGCCCACATTTTCTAGAACAATGGACTTTGCCGGGTAAGTTTGCGGCCACCTACAATTTCAAAACTTTCTTATTTAAAATGACTCGGGTGCCATTTCACGGCTCTGCTTCGGCGGAAATCTTCACTAAAGGCGCCCTGTAGAGCAAATATCATTCTATGGGCTGTAAGCGCAGAAATCTGCGGTAAGCAGAGCCGTTAAACTGGGCTCCGCTACACGTATGTTTGCTGACACCTATCACCACAAAGAGGTCAGCTTTCTCTAGTTTTCAATTCTATGCAACCCAGACTTGTATCTGACTGGTAGTCAGTTTGATTTGAGTTATTTGGCAAGAAAATACATTAAGATACACACAAATTGACATAGTCGAAAAAAAGAAAAAAAAAAAAAAAAAAAAAAAAAAGGCAAGCAATGAAATACGCGAAGAGGTGTTTGCTGAGGATAACACAAAAGAGACTTATTTCTATTGTGGTCCTCCTCAGTTGTCATGTATCACACGCGTATTGTGCTCCAGCACATCATTATTATTGTTGTTATCAATTTCTGGTAATGAAACCAAGAAACTCTCAAAAGCAACAAGAAATGAGACCTGTAAAGACTGAAGATACCTGTCAAAGAGAAGATGAAGAAGAAATGGCAGATTTAGCTGTGGGAGGCAAACCCCCTGTAATCAGGTAGAGACTGAAAACTCAACCCACACGCAAGGCTCCCTTCAATTCGAACTGGGGTCCAGAAAGGTGAAAGGCGGGGAAGAAACCACTAAGCCAATCATAATGTGATAAAGGTGCAATAATACATTCCTACTAAAACCCTCACATGGAACCCCCACAGTACCACACGATCAATCTAAAGTATTTGTGGCGTGTCGTGGTCGAAGGGATAAGAACACCGGACTCAAGCTCTGGTGTTTCTGATCAGCAGAGTGTGGGTTCGAGTCCCGGTCGTGACATTTGTGTCCTTCAGCAAGACACTTAACCATTATTGCTGCGTCCTTCGGATGGGACGTAAAGCCGTAGGTCCCGTGTGTTGTGTAATGCACGTAAAAGAACCCAGTACACTTATCGTAAAGAGAAGGGGTTTGCCCCGGTGTTCCTGGTTTGATTGGCAGCATATTGCGCCACAGCATCGTGTAAACCATTACATGGTGCTATAAATGAATAGGTCTCATACTTCAAAAACGTAGCTCCACATACATGGCAGGTAACAAAATATATATCAGCGCCTTGTATCCTTTGGCAAAAGGCGCTTTATAAATACAGTTATTATTATTATTATTATTTCACATCGTGCTTCATGCTTTCCACAAGATCTTTGCTCTTATATTTACCTTTCCATCGACTTGATGGTCCCTCTCACATCCTCTTTGCTGTGCTGATGTTGAAGCTGCACCTTGGCCAGTTTTTCTTGTTTTGTCTCTAGTTGACGATTTCGCTGAGCCGCCTTAGCAGTCAGGTCTCTCAAGGCGTCCTTCTGAGTTAGAATATGATCCCGGACCTTCTCCACTTCACCTTTTGATTCTCTGTTTGGAAAAGAAGGATTTTTAAAATCAGTACGTGTTTTAGCCTCTAGCTGATGATTTCGCTGATTCAGCTTGGCAGATTGGACTCTCAAAGCGTCCCTCTGAGTCAGAATATGATCACGGACCTTCTCCACTTCACCTTTTGATTCTCTGTTTGGAAAAGAAGGATTTTTAAAATCAGTACGTGTTTTAGCCTCTAGCTGACAATTTCGCTGAGCCGCCTTAGCAGTCAGGTCTCTCAAGTCTCAAGGCGTCCTGCTGAGTCAGGATGTGATCGCGGACCTTCTCCAATTCATCTTCTAAATTCTCTGTTTGGGAAAAGAAGGATTTTTAAGATCACTATGTTTTTAGCCTCTAGCTGACAATTTCGCTGATTCAGCTTGGCAGTAACATCCTTCTGGGTCAGGATATGATCGCGAACTTTCTCTACTTCAACTTTTGATTATCTATTTGGAAGAAGAAGGAATTTTAAAATCAGGAAAGTGTGGCAGTGAGGTCACTTTAGAACACCCTCTTTGGTCAAGATCACAGGCCTCCTGTAATTTATGTTCTGGATCTGTTTGGGAAGGAAAAAAACATTCTTAGAATCTGTGATGAGTGGTTTAGTCTCCGACAAGGCTCCCAGGTCCGGTAGACTCTAAAGGGTAACCAGTAGAAGCAACTTCACTTGACACCATCAATAAGGATTTCATTGATGTGTAAAACTCTATTGGATTCATTATGTATTAAGGTCAAGCAAGGTCGCAGTTAGTGGTCACCCTTTAGATTCTAACCTCAGGCCAAACTCCTGGGTCCGAATTTTTGTAGTTAGGGGGTCGGTGTAACTGCACAAAAAATGAAAATCCCTGAGAAGTGGGTTGTCGTCTTGGTTCAGTGGTTAATAGATACATCCTGATCTTCAAAATTAACCCTCCTACTGTCAGTGACTCTTGGCAACATTTTCCAGTGAGTTGACCAACCATTTGAAACCAATCGACTGCCAAGGTTGTGTACGGTGGCACAACTGTACACAGAACTAACTGTGTACTGTGTACATGCATTCCCTCATGGTAACATTTTGCAGGCTGGCATAGTTTATCTATCATTCAAAACCACAGTGAATGGTATTGAATGGTCAGACAGCAAGAGAGTTAATAGAGTAATGGAATTACAGACGCTCAACATCAATAAAAGCTTGAAGTTTAATTCAAATCTTCAGACAGCTTCAAGTCAACAGCATATCTACTAGGAATTTTATTTAGGTGCACAGCCACAATCATGGGTACAGTTTTTGTTACAAAGACGTCAAATGAACAACAAGTAACTCTTTGCAGATCTGGTATTTGACAAACTCAAGTACTTTCTACTCTTCATTCACACAGCGCTGGTTAATTAATTTACAAACAACATTAAGATAAACTGTTACATCACTGGTTTTCAAACTGTTGTTCATAACATGGACACGAAAAAAGAATGTGTACCCATGATTGTGGCTGTGCACTTGGACAAGTACAGAAATTTCCTTTGTACCAATATTAATTGTTTCTCTTGCCCATAGGAGCTAGGCAATATATCTATTCACAGTTTTACTTTGTTATTGTATGTATTTATTACCCATGAAGGAACTATTTTTTGTATTGTGTTTCCTGCAACTGAAATGTTTTGTATATTCTTAACTGCTATTTCCTACTTATTTGTAATTTGACAGCAGTCTAGGGTGCTCCACTACAGAAGGTATTGTCCTTCTTTCGGATGTCACCCCCACTCATACATTTGTATATTCCACCACTTTGTGTATTCTATTTTATTTCTTATTTTGTGTATAATTGGAAATAAAAACAAACAAACTAAAAAAATTGCTCAAATCAGTCAATATTTCCGGACAAATCACAGACAAGTGCAATTTCTGCATGAAACCTATACACTTAAAGGTAGTGGACACTATTGGTAATTACTCAAAATAATTATAAGCATAAAACCTTACTTGGTAACGAGTAATGGGGAGAGGTTGACAGTATAAAACATTGTGAGAAACGGCTCCCTCTGAAGTGACATAGTTTTCGAGAAAGAAGTAATTTTCCACGAATTTGATTTTGAGACCTCAGAATTAGATTTTGAGGTCTCGAAATCAACCATCTGAAAGCACACAACTTCGTGTGACAAGGGTGTTTTTTCTTTCATAGTTATCTCGCAACTTCATCGACCAATTGAGCTCAAGTTATTACAGGTTTGTTATTTTATCCATATGTTGAGATACACCAAGTGAGAAGACTGGTCTTTGACAGTTACCAATAGTGTCCAGTGTCTTTAAAACATAAACTTGCTTACTTCTGCTTCTCAAGTTCGTTGTTTATGGCCGTGATGAGCTTGACTCCCTGCTCGCTCATCTCGCACGTCACCACCATCTTTTCCTTCTGACCTCTCAACTCGTGTAGCCTGTGACCTCGGTCCTCCTTCGCCTTCTTTCCAGCAGTAATGGCATTGTGCATCCTGGTCATGTCCGTCTTGATTCTCTCCGGTGATTGTATGATCTGCGGACGGAGCTTGTTACAGGCGTCTCGGGCGTCGATGGTGTTCAGTTTCAGTTGCTCCTAGGAAGGGGAGTCAGAGGTAAGTGGTGTTTGAAGCTTTGCACGGTGTGGAAATAAGAAGTAACTACAAATAAATAGTAAAACTTGCGGGGTACAACCATGTATTAAATCTCTTTTGTGGGAGTGTTGGCTCTGAAAAGAGCCGGTGTGGTCTCGACGTTTCGAACGGTATACTCTTGCAGAGTATACCAATCGAAATGTCGAGACCACATCGGCTCTCAATATCTGTCTGGCCAGGCATGACACTGTTGGAAAGCCCTACTCAAGGGCTCTCTGACAATGCATAGGTTAGGGGATGTGGGATGAACAGGGAGGATGCGATGGTATGCAGAAGGCGGTTACACCGAAGACGTCATTCATAAGTTTCCAGACCGTTTCCGGACAGTGTGACCATCAACAATAGCCTAGGGATAACTGATATTTTGCCAGCTGACTTTAAACAACAAGATTAATAATAATAGCGGCCATTTATAGAGCGCTCTGACACTGGGTACCACAACGCTTAACAGGAAACTAAACAAAAGCGAATAAATAAAGGCACTCAAGCCCGGTTCATACTTCCTGCGAATGCGAATGCGAAGCGAATATTGACGCTACAAATAATTCGCAGCGGTTGAGCTGTGCTCAACTCTTGTGAATTATTCGCAGCGAAAACAGAGTTGTGATGTCAATATTCGTTTCGCATTCGCATTCGCAGGAAGTATGAGCCGGGTTTAATAATGGGAAAGAAAGTTGGTCCTTAGCAATCAACCATTGAACAGGAAAGTTTTTTAGATGATTTTTGAAAACTTCACGTGACTCTGCGGACGATTACGACTACTCACCATCCTGGCTGACTTCTCTGAAAAGCTGGTCTTGATTCTATGGATGTCTTGCTGCTGTACGGCCTGATCTTGTTTGTACTCATTCATTTTGGCTCCTAGATCCTCCGCCTTGGCGACCATCTACAAAGAATAACAATAATACTAACAATGAGGATCATATAAGGCAACACGACTCCATCAAAAAGGTGATCAAGGTTTTGTACAGGACACCACAAAAAAAATACATTTATAACGGTAAATTACCACCAGACTGATTACCACACGCATACAACCAAGCAATGCATCACAGGTATAGTAGAACATGTTTATTCAAGAAGTAAACCAGGCCTTGCGCTTAAGCATTTTGTTAAGTAGCCCGCCGGGCCAGTAAACTGTGCATTTTACTTGCCCCTAGGAAGTTTTAGTAACCCAGATTTTAAACAGGAATTGCCATAAATGTAATGTTCTGATGTGTTAATGTTAACGATCACAACCAGTTTAATGATCAAATGAAGTTATTTTCACACACTCAATAACGATTAACACATTAATTATTCACATTTGAAAAGGAAGAAATGAGCACTTTAAACAAGTAGGTTGCACAGTTTTTAGTAGCCCACAGGGCAAGTTCAGAAGTGGTGTTTACTAGTCCATATCATTTTTTACTAGACAATGTACGGCGGGCTAGTGTTAAGGGCCAGCCCTGTAAACTCTAAAGGCACTTGACACCTTTGGTAATTGTCATAAACCAGCTTTCTCACTTGGTGTATCCCATCCAAATAACAAATCTGTGAAAAATTTGACTCAATTGGTCATCTCAGTTGCAAGAAAATAATGAAAGAAAAAACACCCTCAATGCACAAGTTTGTGTGCTTTCAGGTGCATAATAAAAGGCTTCAGCTGAAGTCTTATAATATTTGAGTGAGAAATTACCTCTTTCTCAAAAACTACATTACTTTAGAGGGAGCCGTTTCTCACAATGTTTTATACTATCAACAGCTCTCCATTGCTTGTTACTAGGTAAGTTTTTACGCTAACAATTTTTTTGAATAATTACAAATAGTGTCCAGTGCCTTTAAAGGAATATTACAGAATTGGTAAGAAACAAACTTGTAAAATATACTTTTTGATCACAGATTTACATAAAACTTACACGGTCTAATGATGATAGTAGAAAACATCCCTTGAAATATTTCTGTCTGAAATGCCATATTTGATGAGAAATGAATAAACTAATTTGCCGATTGGAGTTTATTGCTCAGTGAGCGTTTTATTCATTTGTTGAATCTATATGATTTCATGCAAATGTGTAATCGGTTTTTCACTATTTTCTCAGGACCCAGATGGCCGATCGATCTTAAACTTCTACAGCTTTGTCAGTTTATGTATACGGTGGATTACATAAAGTGCTTACACTGTCAGCAACTGTTTTGTTAGCAAAAACCAATTCTGTAATGTTCCTTTAAAGGCACTGGACACCTTTGGTAATTGTCAAAAACCAGCTTTCTCACTTGGTGTATCCCATCAAAATAACAAATCTGTGAAAATGTTGACTCAATTGGTCATCTCAGTTGCAAGAAAATAATGAAAGAAAAAACACCCTCGCTGCACAAATTTGTGTGCTTTCAGGTGCATAATGAAAGGCTTCAGCTGAAGTCTTTTATTATTTGAGTGAGAAATTACCTCTTTCTCAAAAACAACATTACTGTAGAGGGAGCCGTTTCTCACAATGTTTTATACTATCAACAGCTCTCCATTGCTTGTTACCAAGTAAGTTTTTATGCTAACAATGTTTTAAATTATAACAAATAGTGTCCAGTGCCTTTAAGATGAATCGCCGACAAACTTAATCTTCCAGGCGATTCAAAATATATTGTCAACTGATTTTGTTAAACCCAATCAAACCGATAAGAACATTATAGTACCGAACCGGCAGTGTTTAGTGTTGTACCCTTACCTCCTGAATGCAGACTTCTTTCTCGGCTCTGTGCGCCTTGATGTTGTTAATCTGCGTCTTGTGCTCGTCGATGCGTCTCAGATACTGCTCATACTGCTCCTTCACACCGTCCTAGATATCAACAACAAAACAAATCAACAACCTGTTGTGTTTTGAGTATATGTACCACGGGGTGTGGGTACTGGGTACTGGGTACTGGGTACTGGGTGAGCCTTACCTCTTTGATCAGGGCCCGATTTCACAAACCACTAAGAATCATCTGAATAATAATAATTTATATGGTTTATGAGGCATTGCATGGTGAGGTATCAATATATATTTGGTTTGCGGTAACATTAACACCATGTGTACAAATATCTACTTTGCTGTGTAGATTTTGTTCTTTAGAGAACCTTTCTTGCTATTTGTTCTACTACCGCGCAGTAGTTTTTCGGAATTCGGGAGACTTCTCAGTTCTGAAAGGAACTGTCCTGCTTATTAGCTTATTAACTACTACCTGGGCGGGAGGTAGGAAATCGGCCTGGACTACTACTTTAGCTTTGTGGATCGGGGGACTTCTCGTAACTAACTGCACTGCCGCGGAGTGAGTTCTTTTTGGTCTTAACGTTTCGACTAGCTTGCTCTAGTCATCGTCAGGAGACTGTAATAATAATTTAATAATACCAACATTTATAAAGTGCCCTTATCATGCAGGCATGCTCTAGGGGCTGGGAAATGGCCCTGGTTAACAGCCTAACAGGTACAACTGCCATGGACAAATTGAAATAAATTAAGATTACTGAATCATAGAGGTAGGAGACGAGCAGAGTATACTGTTCGAAACGTCGAGACCAAATCGGCTCTTCTCAGAGCCAATACGCAAACAAAAGAGATTTACACATGGTTGTACCCGCAAGTTTACTAAATAATAAATAATAATAATAATAACTGTATTTATATAGCGCCTTTTGCCAAAGGATACAAAGCACTCAGTATTTTTACCTGCCATGTATGTGGAGCTACGTTTTGAAGTATGAGACCTATGCATATAGCACAATGTAATGGTTTACAAGGTGCGGTGGCGCAATATGCTGCCAATCAAACCAGGAACACCGGGGCGAACCCCTTCTCTTTTCGATAAGTGCACTGGGTTCTTTTACGTGCATTACACAACACACGGGACCAACGGCTTTACGTCCCATCCGAAGGACGAAGCAATAATGTTTAAGTGTCTTGCTTAAGGACACAAGTGTCACGACTGGGACTCGAACCCACACTCTGCTGAACAGAAACACCAGAGCTTGAGTCCGGTGCTCTTATCCGCTCGGCCACGACACGCCACAATTACTATTATTTATTTATAGTTTTTCCTGTTTGTCCACACCGTGCAAAGCTTAATATTGAGGCCAGCGGTCTAGTGATTTTCCAAACAGTAAACACGCTAGCTTTAGTAATGTAACTCTGAACTCAATTCCAAATCGCCACCTAACGGTTCAGGACATGTAAAAAAGGAAAAACGAAAGAAGTATTTTATGTCTTATAAAATATACTTTCAGTCCAGTGAAAGTAGATTCCACGAAACTTTACGCAACTGCGCAAGTTCAATTGCAAAAGATTTTCTTGTGTTAGTAGTAATCAACTTAAGCGATGAATGTCGCACAAGTGGACTTGTGCAGTTGTGTCAAGTTTTGTGACATCGGTGGCTGAATTACTAGGCTTGTGGTCTTAGGAACAATTTTTCTTGAAATTGGAGCCCTGAATGCTGACAGGTTTAATATTATTCAAGCTTCTTTGGGGAACTAGACTTTCATATGAAGCTAGCGGGCATCTCCGTACTTACCACCTCATCTTTGATTCTATAGTAAGTCTCCATACGCTGCTTCTTGAAGCGACAGAAGTTAGCAATGGCACTCAACATACGCATGGTCCGTTTAGGCTCTGTTTAGGGAATCATCATAAAAAAATACACCTTCTTGTTGTACTCAGTTTCAAGCTCGTTTACGTATTGTTTGGTTTGATTCCCCTCTGCAGCCTCATCGTGTGCAGCTGAACAAAACTCTCTTTTTCCCCCCCCTCTAATTTAGGTCACCTCAAACCATTTAGAAAGAATCACATTTCTGTAAAATTGGACCTCCTTTCTAATTTTGTAAGAGCCTATAGAAACATTTAAGGGACATTGAGAAAAATAAAAGCGAGTAATAATGATAAGTTATGACTTTACACAAGTAATAATCATGACTTAAGTTTCAAACGTATGACTTAGCTTAAGTCACATACTTATGACTTATATCTCATAATTCTGATTTAGCATAAGTCTCAACTATGACTTGCACCAACCAAGTCATTTTTATGAGATAGTGTAAGCCACACTTATGACTTATTAACCCTCTTGCTGCCTGACCATTCAATACCATTCAAGTGGTTTTGAATGATAGATAAACTATGCCAGCCTGAAATATGATACCATGAGGGAATGCATGTACACAGTACACAGTCAGTTCTGTGCACAGTTGTGCCACCGTACACAACCTTGGCAGTCGAATGGTTTCAAATGGTTGGTCAACTCACTGGAAAATGTTGCCAAGAGTCACTGACAGTAGGAGGGTTTTAGAGTCATAATTATGAGATGTCATAATAAGTCATGATGGCATTTTGTTCCTTGCCTGGTTCTGCCCCTACCATGATAGAGGCTTAATTGTTGAAAATAAGCCCACTAGACGTCTTTGTTCATCCCATTCTTCATTATTAGTCGTCCCCCCTCTGACAGGCAGTTCTTGGGGGGAACAGATCCTTTCCCCAGGCTGGCCCCTTACCCTTTGGAATCAGCTCCCACTCAGAATACCTAGCCTTACTGCCCTTAGTAATTTCAAGGTTGCTCTCACAGCCCATCTCTTCCTATGTAGTAGGGCCTACCATTTGAACCCCATTTCCTCTTGCTGGTAGTTTGGCTTAGTTTGTGGATTGATTTTGTGTTATATAAAATTGTGATGCGATCAAGCTAAATGAGTCGTTTGTCGGTAAATGCATTATTGAGTAACAGGCCAAAATAGGTCGACAGGGGGTCTACATTTCTATACATCTCTTGGTGTTTCGACTTCCATAACTTTTGAACCGAAGGTGGTATCGACACGGGGTTTTCATATCCTTAAAGCTGAGATTGTACTTCTTTCAAATAGATAAAAAACAAAAATTGACAAGAGTCGACAAAAGACTCATTTAGCCTGATCGCATCACAATTGATACACATATGTTGTTTTTGGAATGTTGTTATTGTACTGCACCATGAGCAGGCCAGGACTTTCATCTTGGAGAGGGCAAGGCCATCTTCATGTTGTAAAGGGCACTTCCACTGGAAAATCTTTAAGTCTCCGGGAAAGCTTTGAGGGGGCACCAAGGCCAAGACTAGGGCAACGGAGGACATGGCCTCTGTGTCATTCCAGGCCTGCATGAGCGTTAAGACTTGACAGATATTGATGCGTATGTGTTCTTATTATTATCATGATTATGACTTCAATTTTCAATTTTCTTTCTCTCTCAATGTCCCTGTAATGCTAACAGTAAGAGCCAGAGTGTCAACCCTCTCAACCACAGAATTGTTGAAAAACAATGTGGGCCTTGGGGACGCTTGGTGGCGCCAGACATAGCAGGTATTTGTCCAAGTGCTTCATGAGTTTTGAGCATGCACAGATCTATGTCAAATGAGGTTTCTTTCACCTGACAATGCTGCCCTCTAGAGTCCCCCCAAAAGTCTCCCATGTGCGAGAAAAAAAGGAGAACAAAATTCAACAGGAGAAATGAAAATGATTGAATTCAGCTGAAAGTGCATTTTTCCCCCCCAAAAAGAAAAATATACTTACTTGGGCAGGTGAAATCCTTTAGTTTAAAGTCTTGTACATCACATGCTTGCATGAAACGAGCCCTATAAAATAAAATTAAAAAATACAGAAGTTTTATAGCGCTACCAATAAGGTATAAGAGGTGCTTGAACAAGGAGAAACAATGAGACAGGTTTTTGAAATTTGTGAACTATGAGACCGATTTATGTAGCACCTTATAAGGTGATGCGTTGCATTCAGCAGCCACTGCCAGAAACATTGTGGCTAACCCCTTCATTTGACAATAAGTTTAAATGGGTTCTTTTACGTGCGTTACACAGCGCACGGGACCTACGGCTTTACATCCCATCTGAAGGATGAGGCACTAATGGTTAAAAGTGTCTCGCTTGAACCCACACTCTGCTGATCAGAAACACCAGAGCTTGAGTCCAGTAGGTCCATGGTTGCAGGCTCGGCGTGTTAGTCTATCATTCAATTCAATTCAATTCACTTTATTATCCCAAAGCGGGAAATTCGTTTCGGCCTTTACATCAATAATTTAAGTTTACAAAAATTACAATACGTTAAATGTTACCACTAGTGTTATGTCTGTAGTCATGACTTACATGACCATTGCAAAATTGACGAGCATGATGGCCTCCTCGCAAAACTCCGGATGAGACAGAAGTTGAGCCGCTTCAAACTGAGGCTGTACCAGCTTCTCTTGTCTCAAACTCATCTCCGTCTCAAGAATGGTCTTGTAGATCAGCTGCACACGATGAGGCTGCAGAGGGGAATCAAACCAAACAGTACGTAAACGAGCTTGAAACTGAGTACAACAAGAGTCACCACGAGCATTCCAGGGTTATTTCATGGGCCCAATTTCATACGGCTGCTTTAAAGCAGAGAATATTGCTTGACAATTTTCCTGCTGAGCAAAAATGAGCAGAATACCGGTCACAAATGGTACATGTGAAATGGTATTTTGGCTGGTTACCTTATTATGCTAAGCAGATCTTTGTTAAGCTTTGCAACCTTTTGTGCAGCTCTATGAAATTGGGCCCTGGGTGGGCAAGATTCTATTGTTTATATGGGAAGTTAAGCATGATTTTGTTCACCGTAACAGGGCTTGAATTTGACACTTGACCGCAGGCCCGAGGCCAGTGATTTTAGCATTGGGCCAGTAAACTCATGACCGGACTTGTGTTTTCATTCAATAACAATTCATGTACCTCACTCTATGATATCTTGAACAGAAACAAATTATGTTCAAACGTTGACTTTGAGTAATGATTTGAAATATACTTAATACCCTTAAAGACAAATGAGGTAAATCTTCTCTTACATGTCTTTGTGCTTGTTCAATGCAAGTTAAACTATGCAAGGAAGTCTTTCTCAGTTTGAATCTGGTCTTGCAAAATTATTTCTGATTCAGTAAACATTTTGACATACAAGTCCTGTGGTCTTGTGGATTCCCCCCCCCCACATTCAAGCCCTGCGTAACAGTTGGTCCAGTGGGAATTTGAGCCCAGAATGGTACAGTGGGAATTTGAGCCCAGCTGATGGTCCAGTGGGAATTTGAGCCCAGCTGATGGTCCAGTGGGAATTTGAGCCCAGCTGATGGTCCAGTGGGAGTTTGAGCCCAGAATGGTACAGTGGGAATTTGAGCCCAGATGGTCCAGTGGGAGTTTGAGCCCAGATGGTCCAGTGGGAGTTTGAGCCCAGATGGTCAATTTATACTTCATGTACCTGTGGGTTTTTGAAGTCATCTTCACTGATGCCAATGTCTTGTAGCTGATGTTCATCGCATAACCACATGATCAGTTCATCAATGGATAATAACGGGAACAAATATCCTGCCATTGTAGCTAGTAGTGGTCACAACTCCTTCAACAAAGATGAAACAACAGTTACCCCAAGAGTGACTTGCCAAAACTTTATAAGAAACAGTTGTTTCTCACCAAAGACAATATTTAGTTTTTTTTCTCGCATTTTAGACGAGATTATCTGAAATAAATGTCCTCTGCCCAACTGTGCTTACAATAGGCTTGGTCTTTTGCCCTGGTCTTGTCCTTGGTGCCCCTTCAAAAGTTTCCCATTAGGCCTAGACTTTAAGATTTCCCAATGGAAGTGGCCTTTGCAAAATGAAAATGGCCTTGCCCTCCCAAACAAAGATGAACTTTCATGCCTAAGATAATCGTAACCCTCGATCCTTCCAATGGTCGTGGAACGGAGGGTTCAGGTGTTGCCTTTAACTTTTTTATCAACTAGCCAGCAGGACCAGTTGGCTTGATTTTTAACTGGTCCGCCAGGTTTTTGAGTGGTCCGTCAGTTCTTTATATAATTTTTCACACCGATTGAAACAATATCCTGATTTTCGATCGTCGCTATTTCAATTTAAATGAACTGCAATGTCAAGTTAATTGCATTGATGGCCAAACTGTATTATGTTTCTAGACAGTTATTGTAGTCAGAGTTCTGTAGTACCGTTGCGGATATTTTTGACTGGCCAGCCGGACCACTTGGCAAGGTGTTTCAGCTGGTCCGCCGCCGTTTCAACTGGCATTTGGCCAGCGGACCACTGCTAAGGTCGAACCCTGAGGGTTACATGAAGACATTGTGCCTACATACATAGTTTTAATATTTACCAATGTGAATGTTTGGAATTTGGGCAATTTCCAGCCATTTCCGTCAGACTAGTGATTTGCCCCATTTTCCGAATTAGTACTGCTTTCAAAAATAAAAAATACACATTACACTTTTTAAGGACACTGATTTGATTGTGGGTTGATTTTCCCATGTCTAGGAGAAGAAATTTGTTTACTTCCAACACTGGCTCTCTGCCATCTGCAACTCAGTGCTAGAATCAGTGCTAGAATACAAATTCATGCACCTTCAATAAAGTTCAAGATGCCTGCGTTGAAGTTCGAGTGATTGCAACTGGCAATGCATGTTCGAAAAAATAATATTAATAATAATTTCCCTTTCTGCTGGAACAACAATTTGTCAATGGCACATATTTTAATTTACCGCTTATTTCAATTTAATTATAGGGTTAGAATTTTTTTAACATGACCAAGACTTGTTACAATTGTTAAAGTCAAGACTGTAAACTAAGTCAAGTGTGTAAGTAACTGTTTGTAAATTTTGGGTTATTTTTTTCTTGATAAATGATGATGTCCTTACCTCAGTCTTTTGACTTTTACAAACTTTTTAAATGGTATTATACACAATCGTAAAAAAAAACTAACATTAATACGGTCTACGGCCGTCGGGAGGATCGGGAACTACGACGGACGGCCGGCCGGGAATGGCAAGGGACTACGGTACGGGGACGGGATCGCAAACACACCGTGTACGCTACGAGGTAGTCACACACTTTTGTTTCATGCACACCGATTCAAAAAAGACCTGAACAATTTTCGGCGTCTGCTGGAATATGATCTATAAAATATGAGCAAAAACACTGTCTACAGAATCATGAGACACACATCAGTTAATATAATTTACGTTATCATGTTTGAATCGTATTGTTTAGCTGTATTCTTGGTTTTACAAATTTGACCACTTACTATTTTTCTGTCCTCTTGGCTAGCTGATCGTACAACAGTTTTCGTATTTAGCGGTTACAGTATCTCAGTCATGGACGGTTGAGGGCGCTGTTCAACTTGTGACCATTTTCGAAACCAAGGCTTCGTCTCTGGGGGTCCGCGGTGTGGCAGGAGATTCTGTCCCCCACCCCCCCCCCCCCCACCCCCCACCCCCCCCCCCACAGGGCGAACCGTGTACAATTTATTTCTGATAGCGCCCTCTTTTGAATCAACCTCCTTCAGCCCATTAATTTCCCATATTATTTTGACACCGGCTTAGCCTCCGTCAGCTTATTCTATTCCACCATAGAGATTAATTCACTAGACATAGTTTAGTTTAGGCCTATAGTTCATCCCGGAAGTAGTATCAAAACGCATAATTACGCTGATCTAGCAGATACGAAAAATAAAACCCGGCAGCCATTTTGGACAAACCTACTTTGCACACCTCAGAAGTTTTTAGTGAGCTTGATTTGTAGTAAAATAATAATAGGATGATCCGAGAAGGTGCATCAGAAATTAATAACCCAATCTTCATTTATGAGAAAACAAAGAGTTTTTGCGCATTCTCTTAACAGTTTAGTTCAAAACTCAATAGAGGGCTCACTTTTCAAAAATTATTGAAATGCATTTTTAATCATGAAGTCATAGCATAATACATAGACTTATTAAAAGTGATTTACAAAATAACTAATACAAATAGAAATAATAAATATTGTGAAGTAAACAAAGTTCAAATTTTTAGTTGGGTGATTCACAAACAGTCATTTCTTAAAGCTTTGTACAACATTCTTATCGATAGAAACCGATCGATTTCATTATGAATAAAGCCCACTCCCTATTATTTATAAAGTTCACACACACCAGTCCCAATTCTAAGAAAAATATTCCCATTAGAGAAACTCTTAAAGTCATGCATTTTCTTAAATTTGGATTGCCGCAGTCTATACAAAGAATTATAAATATTAAACAAAATCCCTGCCCCGAAAGATGACCTTTCTTGAGTGCATGCCGGCATGATTTGTCAACTGTTTCTGGTGTAACTTTATACTCTGTAAATTAGACCAATTAAAATTTTCTGCATGAAAATTGTACGAACGTGTTCCGTGTGCAGCACGTCATGTGTAAGCATTTTGGCTGTTCTTGAAAACAGCAGGTCAAAGTGTTTGAGATACAACAGCACCACAAGTATTTGCCATTGCACTATCTGAGCCCTTGTTGAACCACTTGGATGTAGTGTGTCGTAGCCAACAGTCTAGAGTCCAACTCAAGTTCTGATGGCTGCCTGAGTCATCAGAATATAGACCAAGGACATCAGAGTGTGGGTTCGAATCCTGGTCTGGACACTTTGGCAAGACCAAAACTGTAGTTTAGATGCTTCTCATCACCTAGGGGTAAATGGGTATCCTGTGAGGGTAGAGATTTGTTGACCCTTTTGTTGCACAAAAGGCCTAATACGTTACATCAATAGAAAATGTGGACCCACATTTCTTTCCTGAAAAACATGTAGAAATATTATAACCCCCTACTCCTTGGAGATGTTTTATGGGCACTTTGGGGAAAATAAAATGTAGTAAACATGAACAAAAATCTGCAGAGCTGGGACATATTTTGAATCAGGTATGATGAGAAACTAAAACGTAACCTTAACATAAAATCAAAATTATACCCCAACCCCCCCCCGCCCAAAAAAAGCTGTATTCTTGGTTTTAAAAATTTGACCACTTACTATTTTTCTGTCCTCTTGGCTAGCTGATCGTACAGTTTTCGTACTTTAGCGGTTACAGTATCTCAGTCATGGACGGTTGAGGGCGCTGTTCAACTTGTGACCATTTTCAAAACCAAGGCTTCGTCTCTGGGGTCCGCGGTGTGGCAGGAGATTCTGTCCCCCCACAGGGCGAACCGTGTACAATTTATTTCTGATAGCGCCCTCTTTTGAATCAACCTCCTTCAGCCCATATTAATTTCCCATATTATTTTGACACCGGCTTAGCTTCCGTCAGCTTATTCTATTCCACCATAGAGATTAATTCACTAGACATCAGAGCTTAGTTTAGGCCTATAGTTCATCCCGGAAGTAGTATCAAAATGCATAGTTACGCTGATCTAGCAGATACGAAAAATAAAACCCGGCAGCCATTTTGGACAAACCTACTTTGCACACCTCAGAAGTTTTTAGTGAGCTTGATTTGTAGTAAAATAATAATAGGATGATCCGAGAAGGTGCATCAGATATTAATAACCAAACCTTCATTTATGAGAAAACAAAGAATTTTTGCGCATTCTCTTAACAGTTTAGTTCAAAACTCAACAGAGGGCTCACTTTTCAAAAATTATTGAAATGCATTTTTAATCATGAAGTCATAGCATAATACATAGACTTATTAAAAGTGATTTACAAAATAACTAATATACATAGAAATAATAAATATTGTGAAGTAAACAAAGTTCAAATCTTTAGTTGGATGATTCACAAACAGTCATTTCTTAAAGCTTTGTACAACATTCTTATCGATAGAAACCGATCGATTTCATCATGAATAAAGCCCACTCCCTATTATTTATAAAGTTCACACACACCAGTACCAATTCTAAGAAAAATATTCCCATTAGAGAAACTCTCATGCATTTTCTTAAATTTGGATTGCCGCAGTCTATACAAAGAATTATAAATATAAACAAAATCCCTGCCCCGAAAGATGACCTTTCTTGAGTGCATGCCGGCATGATTTGTCAACTGTTTCTGGTGTAACTTTATACTCTGTAAACTAGACCAATTAAAATTTTCTGCATGAAAAATGTACGAACGTGTTCCGTGTGCAGCACGTCATGTGTAAGCATTTTGGCTGTTCTTGAAAACAGCAGGTCAAAGTGTTTGAGATACAACAGCACCACAAGTATTTGCCATTGCACTATCTGAGCCCTTGTTGAACCACTTGGATGTAGTGTGTCGTAGCCAACAGTCTAGAGTCCAACTCAAGTTCTGATGGCTGCCTGAGTCATCAGAATATAGACCAAAGACATCAGAGTGTGGGTTCGAATCCTGGTCTGGACACTTTGGCAAGACCAAAACTGTAGTTTAGATGCTTCTCATCACCTAGGGGTAAATGGGTATCCTGTGAGGGTAGAGATTTGTTGGCCCTTTTGTTGCACAAAAGGCCTAATACGTTACATTAATAGAAAATGTGGACCCACATTTCTTTCCTGAAAAACATGTAGAAATATTATAACCCCCTACTCCTTGGAGATGTTTTATGGGCACTTTGGGGAAAATAAAATGTAGTAAACATGAACAAAAATCTGCAGAGCTGGGACATATTTTGAATCAGGTATGATGAGAAACTAAAACGTAACCTTCGATGGCCTTTACTTAAAATACATGTGTAGAGATCAATGCAGGCATCATTTTTTCAAAGGGTTTTGATGCAAAGCAAACCCATTCGCTTCTGACGTCATTTCAAAATGAAATAGAATGAGCCATTTCAAACTGCTTCCCAACCGAAACTGCATTATATTATCCCTTTAAATGGCGGTTATAATTGAGGTGTTCGTGCAGCAGCGCGAACAACTCATTGTTTTGTTCGGTTTTTAAAAAAAAGTTTTTCTTCTTCTTCTCAGAGTCGTTTGTCCACAAAAACGCATAGTTGCGAGGCTTATATCAACTTGAAATTTTACATGTAGGTTAATCGTAACTATGAGATAAAACAGAACTTGTGGCGTCATGATGACGTCATCGGGTGTCAAATTACAAGCCTTTTGAGGTCAAAAAGTGACCTCATGCCACTGCCTGTATATCTCTGAATATTTTCGCTACAGTATTCATATTTGGGCATATGAAAGATCAAGACACGGCCAACATTTAAAAAGTTAACGTCAAATTCACATGACCTTTACTTCCGGTCGTACCGGAAGGTCAAAGTTTGCCTCCGTGTAATTCTTTAAAAAATCACCTTCCCGGTAAAAACATTAACTTCTGTATATCAGATCAACTTCAAATTAACACCATGTTAGGATCGTATTACGACCTCCATCAGGTAGTTGTGACGTCAGGATGACGTCATCAGGTATAAAAATACAGTAAATCAAAGTTTAATACTTCACAAATTCATAACTCGAGAAGTACTTTAGTTATTATTTCAATCTATACATCATCGGAGAGGTCTTGAAAAATGTAGCAATTACTACACAAAGTGTTACACCATTTGACCTTGACTTCCTGTTCAAACCGGAAGTTGAAAATTTCAAATTTCATACTTTAAGAATTATTCATAGTTTGTACGCACACACTACTCACAAATGTTACGTCATGTTGTAGGTCCATAAGCGTTCTCAAACTTTGCCACAGAGATGTTACCTATTTGACCTTCACTTCCGGTTGAAACCGGGTATGCATTGACCCCCTGTTAAACCGCGGGAAAATAACTGCACCGTAAACACACACATTGCGTGATCTAAACCAGTTGCATTGTGAGCGGCTTTTTGTTCTATTTACCACAATGTTTAAAGTCCAAACATGCCTGCACTCTAGTCTCTGTTCAAGATTCACGCAACCTGATTTTGGCAATAGTTTTGTTAGTGTCTAAAACAGCCGGCCATGCAAACCTCGCTAACAATCAAACGTCAGGCTTTTAATCGTGTGCTTTTTTAGACTTTTGATAAAGTGTGTAGCTTGTTAGGGACGCCACAAAGCAGATATAGCCCCAAATTCAACTAAATGCAATAGCTCAGGCGTTGACACAACACTGACCCCATTGATAACCGAACACCTCATGTGTTTGTTCGTACAAACACTTAAGCTCTAGTTGTTAATGCATTAGTGACAATACTATTGTGGTGAAACCATCAGCGCACTGGTTAAAATGTACAAATGTCTAGACTCCGAAGTTTTATGGTGTGCATCAATGTATATATTACAACAAATCATTGCAAGCAGTCATGCAAAAGGCATGACTTTTTACTTTCGAGATACATGTTGTCAATGTAACTGTGAAGCTATCAAATCGTCACTGACTGACACGAACTGACCCACACGTAGATACCAGTCAAACATAACAATTGGAGAAAACGGCATTTAATGGTTTAACGCTTTTTTTAATCCCGCTGTCCATAAAAACGTCAGGGTATTTTCAACTAGTTTTTTTTTTACAGTGGAGACTTGATGCTTAGTTAAATTAAATATGCAGGTGATTTTGCTTCAGTTCTTGAAATCTAAAATTGATGCATAATGATTTGAGCTCGAAAAATGATTTATTTGTTCGATTGCACCAAATAATTATGCTCTTCTGAGTGCTTGAAATGATTTTGAGTGCACATCATGACTTTGAATGCAAGGCGACATTTTACTGCTGTTTCTATTGTAACTTTTTACTCTGTAAACTTGACTTATTAAATTTAGTCTCTGGACTGTTCTGCAGTTGTAATTTGTTATTTTACTGTTAAACAAAATGGACTAGGTCACGAATATCAATCACCAGAAGATCCTAGTTTAAAAACCTCATTTTCCACTCCACTAAGGTATATTTAATTCCCCCTCTGAAGTTGTGATGATTATCAATTTCTCATGGGGAAAAAAAGAGGAAAAACAAATAATTATAAATTGTGCCGTGATTCGTTATTTATACATTATTTGCATAAAGGTCGACAAAAAAAAGTTTGCCCTAATATCTTTTCGCTGTAGTTCTAAAATGCTCTCATGCTGTGTGAACACTCGTCCGTTTACGAATTAGGAACTATTTGGCCTTTATTGTGTGGGGTATGTTAGGGTTTTGTTTATGAGGAAAACGTTTTTACATCACCACTATCATTCATGTGAAATATTCCACTCTGTCCATCCAACTGTTAACATCTTCAGCACAATTTAAACTTGTACGTGAATACAAACAATCATAAAGCAGGAGTATGGAGTGCATTCTTAACATTTAATCCCAAATAGAGATATCTCTATTAATATAGATATCTCTAACAATAGAGATATCTCTATTATTAATAGAGATATCTCTATTTATTCATTTAATAGAGATATCTCTGTTAATAATAGAGATATCTCTGTTGATAACAGAGATATCTCTGTTGATAATAGAGATATCTATACTGTTATCAATAGAGATATCTCTATTGTTAATAGAGATATCTCTGTTGATAATAGAGATATCTCTATTGTTATCAATAGAGATATCTCTATTGAATGAACTAATAGAGATATCTCTATTGTTAATAGAGATATCTCTATTGTTAATAGAGATATCTCTATTATTAATTGAGATATCTCTATTAATAGAGATATCACTATTTGGGATTAAATGTTAAGAATGCACTCCATACAGGAGTCTTATATAGTGCACTTATCTACAAAAAAAGGTACTCAAGGCACTTGAACAAAGAGAAACATTTTAAAGACTGGTTTTTGACATTTTTGACGGATTTACAAAGTGATGTGGCGCATTCAGCAGCCACTGCCAGAAACATCAGGTATAGACCCCTTCTCTTAGCGATAAGTGTAACTGAGTTCTTTTACACAACCACGGGACCTATACGACTTTACGTCCCATCCGAAGAACGAAGCAATAATGGTTAATTGCCCAGCTTCAGGGCACAAGTGCAACAACCGGGACTCGAACCCCCACTTTGCTGATCAGAAACACCAGGGCTTGAGTCAAGCGGTTGCCAGAAAACGCCATTTTCGTTGTAAAATTACAAGGGAAAATATGTATAATAACAACAGACAAACAAATAAGTGGCAATCTCCGACAGATTGCCGTGATTGCGCAAGACAGAGTTTGAGCCATGGGGTCAGATTTACTAATCTAATCTTTAATTATTGTTAAAACACAATGTATTTGATTATTTATAATGGCCTGGAGTAACTCTAAGTTAAAGCATTACTTGTTTTGAAAAGTGTTTTTTTTATGAACCAAATATTTACAATTGTTAGAGCCACTGGTTTTGTACACACATACAAAACGCGCAATAAATGATTTCATAGTGACGTCGTCTGGCATTTTAGGCCCCCAAAACAGTTATACAGTATCCCACAAGTATATAATGGAAACAAGTTTGACGATCGGACGTATACTTTTTGAGATATGGTGGTCTCAAGATTGGCTAAAAAATATTCATGTCATTATATCTATATAAGTAAACTAACTATTTAAGTGAAGCTAATTACATTTAACCCTAACCTCATGACCTAAGCTTTAATATGATACAGGATTTGACTCTAAGCTATGAATGATTTTTGGAGGCCAAAAATTCGTGTACAAATCAAATGGGCTTTTTGACGGAAGAAAAGAATAATAATAAGAAGAAAAACAAACAAAAAACCAAAGCTGTTCCGACTACTCTGTCGGAACAGCTAAAAATGTAAAAAAAAGAAAGAATAAATGTCTGTAAAAATACAAGCATTTCTATCAATTTTTTTTCAACAAATTTTATGTTTAAATTTCAAAATATACAAAAACCCAAACGTCCGACATCCAAAACTAACACCAGAATATGTAAAGCAAATAACAAGCAAACATTTTTACAAACAATTGTTTTCCTCAATTCGTTAGTCTTTTTACAAATAATATTTTTAAAAACGGTATTATAGGTGAAAATTAACAAATAATGTAAGTACACAGAAATGTTTACAGAAAGTAGTTAATTCACATCTTAAAAAATTGCAATAAACATGTCAACTCAAATAAACAAAAAAACCTGTGTAAATAAACAATGTTTTTTAACAGTGGTTACGCTGATCCAGCAGATACGGAATATTATAAAGTGTTTAGTAGACTTACCACAGGTAGCATTAAGAAAATTGAACAGAAATATAAAACCAGCAGCCATTTTGGAAAAACATACTTTGCACACTTCAGAAGATTTTAATGTGAGCTTGATTTATAGTAAATATTAATAGGATGATCCGAGAAGGTGCATCAGAAATAACCTAATCTTCATTTTATGAGAAAATAAAGAATTTGAGCGAATATTCTGTGGGATTTATAATGAGGTTGCACCCAGGAAGTCTTTTAACATTTGAATTCAAAACTCAATAGAGGGCTCACTTTTCAAAAATCTTGAAATGCATCTTTAATCATGAAGTCAAAGCATAATACATAGAACTATTAATTAACAGCAGTGAAGTAACTCCGTCTACGCTATATAAACATAATCATTGATAATGAAGAGAGGATTTGATCAACCACCATATTACTTTTAGGAACAGTCAAGAAGATACGTTATAAACTTTGCATTGTAATTTTTATGTTAGATTTTTATTTATCAAAGAGTGAATGTAGTGAAAAGTTGTAAATAATCTTCTTTGAATGGAGTCTGGACCGAGCCGAATTAGTGTAATTCCGCTGGCAGTGAAACTAAACCGTTACCTGTAATTCTTGTTTTTTCAGATGTCGTTATTGCGTCACTTGAAAGTATTGATTGAATTCGCATGGAATGACAAGAGCTTCGTTTTGCTAAAAGTTGGTATTTGACACACAAATAATTAGAATTGATGTGAGGACATTTAATACATTGATCACTTGTTCTTATCCTTACAGGTGTTCGGTCCACCCATAGCTGTAGTTTTAGTTTCTAACTGTTTGTTTGAAATGTTTATGTAAATAACCATTTTATTAAAGAGGTAAACGTTCATTCTTGTTGGCTATAGTTTTAACTGCTCCAGTAGGAACAACGTAATAGTTATAAACTTAATTTGTTTAAAGATTGTTATAAATCGCAGCTCCAACCAAAGCTAGAGAGTGTCCTTGCTTGATCCGTGGATGATGTCTTACTTTTTTGTATTGAAGCGTACTATAGGGGATATATTATTTTGTTCACAGTGCGTTGTGTACGTGTGTATTATCCGCACTCCATTGAAATGATTTTCTTCCAGGATATTGCCTCTGCTATACCATTATTGTACAGGTGAATCATAAATGTCTAATTGTTAATGTTCTGATACTGCTTCTCAGCTGAACTCTGTGGCACCCTGACTGCTTCATAGCTGGTTGTGGTGCTGTCTTCCGGCTGAGCGATGCTCTGTGCGTTCATTCTCTACTTCAACTGGTTGGCAGTCGGTATCTTGTGTGGGTTCCATGTAGACGTGATTCTTGTCCTCCGTTGGCAGCAGCTCCATGTAGGGATCAGGTTTGGCGACTCGGGGTTCTCTCTTAGATGTGAGTCTTTTTCTCAGACGGTCCTTTCTGACATAACAAAGAAAGAGAATGACGATTATGACGTAGAATGTACCAGCGAAGACCAAGACAACGATGAACGCTAGAATTCATGGAGCTAAAGGTGGGCCTGAAGTTGTTGTCTGTGCTAGTGTTGTGGGATCTGTCACGGGTGTTGTCACGGTGTTCCTGACTGTAATTGGTCCGATTTGACATGTATGTTGCATACAATCGTAATACGTTGATGATATGTTGCATTCGAATGCAACACCATTATCAGAATCATTCACCGTCAAATCTAATGTCCATACAACTGTATCGATAACTGATGTACACGTGTATCTAGTAGTATGTATAGTGGGATTGATCGTCATAGTGACTGTTCCGTGACTGCTCTCAGATGAACAATTCATATGTAACTCTGTCCCTGCGTCTACTGTAATGGGTCCAGAAGGGGAGCACATAGGGAAGGACTCACTGGGGAAGTATAACACTGAAAGTGTTACACTGGATGTGGCTACGATGACGTTGCCTCCGCCCTGTATTGGGTCCCTGACATTACACACATATTCATCAGTATCGGTCCTCTGCACATTGGTGATGGTAAAGTCTTGAACAACTGTTTGAGTAGCCACATCTACCGATGTATTGTAGATGAATCGTCCATTCGTATAAAAAGTGGTTCCACCCCATCTCAGGGTCTGGCCCTCAGTCCTCCACTCCACGATATGATCCGACTCGAGGTTTGTAGCGGTACACCTCATATCAACCTGCCCGCCCTCCTTACGATCAGCCTCTGGTGTTAAGATCACCGCAGACACTGCTGGTTGAGCAGTGACAACCATCAGGAATCCGCCTGCATCAAGTGAACACCCAACACACACCAGCATAAGATACATAGAGATCATTCCATCCATTGTACTGAATCTGAGTTTATGAAGTTGCTGATAAATAATTCCCGGAGAAATCGGATAAAGGATGGAAATGCACGAAGTAGAATGATCCTGCGTTCACACACAGCTCAATGTAACAGTGATTTAATGTACATGTATTTAACGATGAAGTTAACTTGGTTGTACTTCCTCATACTGAGAACCACTCGCCAATGAATTCCAACAAAAACACAACTCCGGGTTTTCGTTGTATCGGGTCATGCTTTATAATGAGAATTATATAATGTCACAGTTCACCTGGATGTAGAACGACTATACCTCAACTAACACATACCATGACAATACTCTTCTACTTTAGCACAGTCACAAACCGACTGGTTGTAACATTTGAAAGTTCCAACAAGGTCTAATGGTGGAAAGAAACAACCAAAGAGACAAAACACATTGAGATTACGACAGAAGAGTGTCATTGAAAAAAGGAATTTTTAACGCCAGTGATTAATATCAATGTCTTAAATAATGATTTCATGAAACTTGTACCATGCACATCAGAACTAACGTTCGCAACCAGAACAAAAAACGTTCACCTTTCATCGAATAAGATATTAAAACATGTCACTCGAAGTTTTTGCAAAAGTAGTATCGAGCTAAAATGTTGACAACTTGAAAACACGAATACCTTTAAATACACGGGGACAACCACTAAATTAATTTAATCAATATTTTTTTCCCATTGATTCAATTCGACTGAATCATAAGACTATGGCCTTATACGTGGTATGCTTCTGATGCAAATTGCCCCACTGCAAATTTCCCAGCAGTCACTGCTATGGGGAGGTACACATCCTAACCTTAACTTAGTAGTAGACTGCGCCCTCTATCCAGTCTCCCTGTCTAGTATGATCATTGTGTTCGTTTTGAATGACAGCTAATTTAATATAATCCATAGTACACGAAGAAAGTTGTAACGGTAACCACTAATTTAATTAATTTACCCTCCTTAGAAAACAAAAGAGAAATGTACCTTGAGTGGCAAGCATGGTTAACTGCTGCATTAAATATCTATAAAACTGTATAGCGGCTCGTAAAAAGTTCCATGAAGTGAGGTCACTAACGCAGGGACCCGGAGTGACCAAACTCAAGACTGGGTCAGTTAGGGAGAACTCAGAGAGCCTCGGAAATGACGTACAATGTCAGAAGGGTGACACTAAGACGATGATGAGATTATCATTTTCAAAGTGATTTACAAAATAAATAATAAATAATATACATGGACATTATAAATATTTTGAAGTAAACAAAGTGTAAATCTATAGGGGCTGATGTACAAACAGTCATTTCTTAGACCTCTGTACAACATTCGTATCGATAGAAACCGATCGATTTCAATATGAAAGACCACTCCCTATAAAGTTCACACACACCAGTACCAATTCTCAGAGAAATATTCCCACTAAAAAACACTTCAAGTCATGCATTTTCTCAAATTTGGATCGCTGCAGTCTAGGCCTATACAAAGAACTATTAATATGAACAAAATCCCTTACCAAAAAGATGACATTTCATTCGTTGTTGTCCTTCGTTGACGTGATCACATAATGTAGTCGACCGACTTAGTCATGTTGTTTTTCAGTTGATTACATACTTACGTTGTACCAGTTTGAGTCCACAACGAATGATTAAAAACGGGGTCCGATCAGACAATCGAGCACTCTAGATAACTGAAACGCAGTGAGCCATAGAAGGGAGGGGCACATTGCGGGCGTTCCTTAGAACATCTGGCCGGGGTTTTATTCCTGCACCACGAGCCGCGGCGAGTCATTTTCCGTTCTTTACACTTCCTGAGTTGATCACTATTTAGGTTATTTCCACCACGTGAATCCACCATCGAAAGTTAGTCTATAAACGAGTCAGCGCTTTGATACTGCACGATTATTTTTCTCAATATCCTCCCGGGTGAGTTGATGTATTAAAAAAACACAATAAAAAAACATACACACACACACACACACACACACACATCCTTACGGATCCGGAATGTGGGGTACTTCTATTGTTGTTCTATTATTCCCTTTTCTGAAGAATTCCCTTGTGGGGCCCAATTGTTCCTATTGAAATGACCTTGTGGGGTCCATTGTTCCATTGTTGTCAGGACCCCACATATGCCCTTCCGTGCGTCCACACACACACACACACACACACACACACACACACACACACACACACACACACACATCCTTACAGATCCGGAATGTGGGGTACTTCTATTGTTGTTCTATTATTCCCTTTTCTGAAGAATTCCCTTGTGGGGCCCAATTGTTCCTATTGAAATGACCTTGTGGGGTCCATTGTTCCATTGTTGTCAGGACCCCACATATGCCCTTCCGTGCGTCCACACACACACACACACACACATCCTTACGGATCCGGTTTGTGGGGTACTGCTATTGTTGTTCTATTATTCCCTTTTCTGAAGAATTCCCTTGTGGGGCCCAATTGTTCCTATTGAAATGACCTTGTGGGGTCCATTGTTCCATTGTTGTCAGGACCCCACATATGCCCTTCTGTGTGTACACACACACACACACACACACACACATCCTTACGGATCCGGTTTGTGGGGTACTGCTATTGTTGTTCTATTATTCCCTTTTCTGAAGAATTCCCTTGTGGGGCCCAATTGTTCCTATTGAAATGACCTTGTGGGGTCCATTGTTCCATTGTTGTCAGGACCCCACATATGCCCTTCTGTGTGTACACACACACACACACACACACACACACACTTTAGTTCACTAAGAGTCCTTAATTGCTCTATGGCCCTTTTCGAATTTACGGCTTCGGCTCCAAAATCGGCTCAGGCTAGCTAGGCTCCCTGAATTATTTTAACTTACGCATGCTTTGCGGTCAGGGTTTCAGACAAGAAAACTGAGCCTGAAGCCCAATCCGGAGCCGAAGTCGTGGATTCGAAAAGGGCCTATGACTCCACTGATAAAACAATACAGTGTCGGGCATGCCCAGGGTGGTGTCATCCTTTTAAAAGATGTCTCATCAGTTAAAAACTTTTCACTGCAGGAAAAAATGCAGACAGCGATTTTCTTTAAGAAATGTTGCGCTCACATCGAGTCACGGTGCAGGTATTGCAGGAAATTCTGGCCCCGGAGACTCTGTCACCCTCACACTGTGAACCGTGTACCAACTTCTTCCGATAGCGCCCTCTTTTGACTTAACCTCCTTCAGCCCATTAAATTTTCCCTTAATTCATGTAATGGGGGGAATCTCCAGGGGACAGATTTCCCTATGACACCGGCTTCTCCGTGTTGTGTAATAAATCGGTTCGGGACTCTGACTTTCAATAGACAATATTATTTAACTGGTTTTGTATTTCCCTTATACCTGTATTTGAAATGTGTGTCTTTAAAACTGAAACTAAATAATGAAGGACTTGCTGTAGGCCCTTACACTGAATTGTACGGAAAAGTGTTTAGGACTTGGCTAACGTTTTGTCCCCGGATACCCGGGCGATTATTACACTCAGCCGGGCGATTATTTTACCCAGCTGGGCAGCAATTTTTGTTTGTACCACACAAACACTACGGGGTCAACAGTGAATGGATCCGGGGATGCGCCCATACCCTATGCGTGTATACAGAAGCCAGCGTGTGGTATGATAAAAAGAAAATCGCAGCCGGGCGATTAATCATAATGTTTCGCACGGTCGACTGTTCCACCCAGGCGCCCGACTCGACCTATTCCGTCTGCGGACTACTGTCCGAGCGGTTCCTCTCCATTCCTCACGGGCGGTTTTTAGCAATTCGCCCTCGCGATAATTATGGTAAAATGCAGAGCCCAATTTCATGGCTCTCTGCTAACTGCCGATTTCTGCGCTAACGATCACCATTCTGCGCAAATTTCTGCGCTAGCTGTGTAAGCGTACAATGCCTAGTAACGTGGAGTACGCACGCGCACAAGCCGAAGATCCCCGCTAACCCGTGAAATAGGTTACAAAGCAATATATGGCCTCGCTCCCACATACATCAATAGTCTCATCTCACAAAAGTTGCCTTCTTCATCCATGAGCCTTCGATCAACATCCACAGTCATCTTCAACTTTCCAATGGTCCACGCACGAATACCCGCTATGGTGATAGAGCATTCTCAGTAGCTGCACCAACTTGCTGGAACAAGCTCCCTCTTCACATCCGTGACTCATCCTCAATCAGCTCATTCAAGACTCAGTTAAAAACACATCTTTTCAGACAATGCTAAAGCACTTTGAAACGCCTGTGGAAAGCGCTTTACAAATGTTATTTTATTTATTATTATTGTTATTAAATACGCTATACGTAAGCGCGGAATTCCCAGTCTACTGCTAAGTTAAGGTTAGGATGTGTACCACCCCATAGCAGTGTCTGCTGGGAAATTTGGGGTGGGGCAATTTGCTTTAGAAGCATATCACGTATAAGGCCATAGTCTCATGATTCAGTCGAATTGAATCAATGAGAAAAGATTGATTAAAATTAAATTAGTGGTTGTCCCCGGTGTATTTAAAGGTATTAAAGTTTTCAAGTTGTCAATATTTTAGCTCGATGCTATTGTTGCAAAAACTTCAAGTAACATGTTTTAATAACTTATTCGATGAAAGGTAAACGTTTTTTTTTATCTGGTGGCGAACGTTAGTTCTGATGTGCATGGTACAAGTTTCATGAAATCATTATTTAAGAAATTAATATTAATCACTGGCGTTAATATTCTATTCCTTTCTCAATGAAACTCCCCTGTCGTAATCTCACTGCGTTTTGTTTCAGTCGTTTCTTTCCACCATTAGACCTTGTTGGAACTTTCAGAGGTTACAATCAGTCGGTTTGTGGCTGTGCTAAAGTAGTATAAAATTGTCATGTTTTGTGTTAGTTGAGATATGGTCGTTTGAACTGTGACATCATAATTTTGTTTGTAAAGTATGACCCGATACAACGAAAACCCGGAGTTGTGTTATTGTTGAAATCATTGGCGAGTGGTTCTCAGTTGAGGAAGTACAACCAAGTTAACTTCATCGTTAAATACATGTACATTAAATCACTGTTACATTGAGCTGTGTGTGAACGCAGGATCATTATACTTCGTGCATTTCCATCTTTTATCCGATTTCTCCGGGAATTATTTAGTAGCAACTTCATAAACTCAGATTGGCGTGTGATGCTCAGTATGACGAAGTGCAACCAAGTTATCGTTAAATTCGCGTACATTAAATCACTGTTACATTGAACTGTGTGAGAACGCAGGATTATTCTACTTCGTGCATTTCCATCTTTCATCCGTCTTCTCCGGGAATGATTTGTTAGCAACTTCATAAACTCATATTCAGTACAATGGATGGAAGGATCTCGATGTATGTTTCGCTGGTGTGTGTTTGGTGTTCACTTAATAATGTAGGCGGTAACGAGACATTTGTCACTGTGTATGCGGCGATCGTAACACCAGAAGCTGATCGTAAGGTGGGTGGGCAGGTTGATATGAGGTGTAACGCATTATACCTCAAGTCGGATCAGATCGCGGCGTGGAGGACTGAGGACCCAGTACGGACCCTGAGATGGGGTGAAACCACTGTTTCTACGAATGGACGATTCCTTTTCGATACATCGGGAACTCGGAGTCGTACATTAATTATTCAAGACTTTACCATCACCAATGTGCAGAGGACCGATACTGATGAATATGTGTGTACTATTAACAACCCAATACCGACCGGAGGCTATTCCACCCTAGCCACATCCAGAGTAACACTTTCAGTGTTATACTTCCCCAGTGAGTCCTTCCCTATGTGCTCCCCTTCTGGACCCATTACAGTAGACGCAGGGACAGAGTTACATATGAATTGTTCATCTGAGAGCAGTCACGGAACAGTCATAATGACGATCAACAATCGCACTGTTATACAGACTACTAGATACACGTGGACATCAGTTATCATGAAGGATATCGATACAGTCGTAAGGACATTAGATTTGACAGTGACTGATTCTGACAATGGAGTTGCATTCGAATGCTTCATATCATCATTGTCTTTCGCTGGTATGACACGTTTATGTGATATCGGACCAATTACAGTGAGAAACACCGTGACAATGCCCATGGCAGAACCCACAACACTAGCACAGAAAACAACTTTAGCCCAAAGCATGATGTCAGAAAACAATGGCGTTATCACTAGCACTGTGGAGTTATGTCTTTGCTCCTCGGATCCAGCCTCATCTTCAGCTCCATGGATTCCAGCGTTCATAGTTGTCTTGGTCTTCGCTGTTACATTCTTCATCATCATCGTCATTCTCATTCTTCGTGATGTCAGAAAGAACCGTCTGATAAAAAGACTCACATCTAAGAGAGAACCCCAAGTCACCAAACCTGATCCCTACATGGAGCTGCTGCCAATGGATGACAAGAATCGCGTCTACATGGAACCCACACAAGATACCGACTACCAACCAGTTGAAGTAGAGAATGAGCACGACTACGCTCAGCCAGAGGACAGCACCACCACCAGCTATGAAGCAGTCATTAACAATTAGACATTTATGATTCACCTGTTCATATGATATAATGGTACCAATAAGTAGAGAATGAACGCCCAGAGCATGACTACGCTCGGCCACAGGATAGCACCACCACCAGCTATAAAGCGGTCAGGGTGCCACATATATAGTTCAGCTGACAAGCAGTATCAGAACATTAAAGGCAAAGTATAACTTAGGTTTTTGGAACCGTTCAATTGTTTTAATCAAATATATAGGTAGACATATACAATAAACTAACTTGTGAAATATCACTTCAAAAGGTAGTATAGCGTTTTTGAGATATTGCCAAAAATCCGTCCACGCAAGAAGAATAATCCGCAATTGGAATACACAATGTGAGACACGTTTCTGATAGAAACGCTTCTCAGATTCAAATTTTCTTTTGATAAAAACTGATATATTTACACTATCGAAAGCTGCTGTACTTCTATCCAAGTCAGTTTTGATTGCCAATAATTTAAAAAAGTGATTACCAAAAGTATACATTCCCTTTAACACTTAGATGTTCATGTTATACCTATACATATAAAATGGTTAAGTAGATGCAATATTCTAGACGAAAATCACTCGAATCAACGGAGTGCGGGTAATACACAACGCACTGTGAACAAATATCTCTCCCTTGTACGCTTCAATACAAAATGGAAAACATCATCCACTTTTTGAAGAAAAAAAACCAATTTTTATCTAGTTTTCAAGTGACAAATCAGTCAATCAACCCGAAAAAACTTCTTTAAATAACTGTGTACGAGTGACATCAAAGCAACAAAGCGGACCAAGTAAGGACAGTTTATAGCTTCGGTTGGATCTTCGTTTTTGTAACAATCTTTTCATAATTAAGCGAATAAACTTTAGAATTACTACGATATTCCTACTGGAGCAGTTAAAACTCACACTAGCCAAGAAGAATGAATGTTAGTGTTGGAGGACTAAAATTTAATCCCGGCAATAAAATTGTATATATATAAGCATTTCAAACAAACAGTTATCAATTAAAACTACAGCTATAGGTGGTGGTATACGAACACATGTAGGCCTAAGGATCAGAAAAGGTGATGTAATGTCCTCACATCAACTGTAATTATTTGTTTGTTTAGGGAAGGAAAGGGCCATTTGAGGATACCACATAATCACTAATTACGTCATTTCTCCAAAGTGTAATGACTGGGGAAGTCAAATTCCTTGATATCCCATAAAAACAAATTTACAGGATTTTTTCAACAAATATATTGGATGGTGTGGTATTAAGTATTGGCCCTTTCGCTCCTCGGCGTAAAGTCGGGTGTTTTCACGCCCCTCAAAAATAAGCTAATTAGGGTAATTAATCGATTACTGGTAACTAATGCACTTAAATAATTATAGAAAATAGCTAGGCATGTAAAGTAGTCAATTAGATGTAAAAATTGTTGGAAAACACACAGAAAATATTCTTTAATTAGTGTGATAGGATCTAATGGTTCCTCAAGCATTTGTGTATAAATTAAACTCTTAACGCATAGCAAACATTTCCTCTTATCATTCAATACTCAAATGACGCAATTACGATATCTGAAGAACAAGAATTACTATATAACGGTTTAGTGTCACTGCCCAGCGGAATTACACTTATTCGGCTCGGTCCAGACTCCATTCAAAGAAGATTTTTCACAACTTTTTACTACATTCACTCTTTGATAAATCAAATCTAGCATAAAAATTACAATGTCAAGTTTATAACGTATCTTCTTGCCCGTTCCTTAAAATTAATATGGTGGTTGATCAAATCCCCTCATCATTATCAATGATTATGTTTATGTAGCGTAGACGGAGTTACTTCACTGCTGTTAATTAATAGTTCTATGTATTATGCTTTGACTTCATGCTTAAAAATGAATTTCAAGATTTTTTGAAAAGTGAGCCCTTTATTGAGTTTTGAATTCGAATGTTAAGAGGACTCCCTGGTGCAACCTCATATAAATCCCACAGATTATTCGCTCAAATTCTTTATTTTCTCATAAATGAAGATTAGGTTATTTCTGATGCACCTCCTCGGATCATCCTATTAATATTGACTATAAATCAAGCTCACATTAAAATCTTCTGAAGTGTGCAAAGTAGGTTTTTCCAAAATGGTTGCCGGTTTTATATTTCTGTTCAATTTTTTTAATGCTACCTGTGGTAAGTCTACTAAACACTTTATAAAATTCCGTATATGCTAGATCAGCGTAACCAATGTAACAAAATATTGTTTATTTACACAGTTTTTTTTGTTTATTTGAGTTGACATGTTCATTGAAAATATTTTCAATGTAAACTAACCACTTTTTGTAAACATTTCTGTGTACTTGCATTATTTGTTGGTTTTCACCCATAATTCCGTTATTTAACATATTATTTGTAAAAAGACAATTGAATTGAGGAAAACAGTTGTTTTTTGCAAAATGTTTGCTTGTTATTGCTTTTACATATTCTGGTGGTTTTTGGGGGATGTCGGAAGTTTGGGGTTTTTATATATTTTGTCAACTTTTAACCAAACTTTTGTTATTAAACAATATTTTTGTTGAACAAAAATCGAATCGTTAGAAATGCTTGTATTTTTACAGAGATTTTGTGTTTTTTATTTGTTTTTACATTTTTAGCTGTTCCGACATAGTAACTTGTTTTTCTTGTGCTTAAGCAATCTAAATGCCTTGCAGACTAAACTGGACAGTGTGTTGGTTAGGAAGATAGGTCACACTCCGTGTTCTCCAATCTTTGTTAGGGAGTTTGAATTTTGTGTGTAGGGCAGTTCGGCCAGGTCGTGCTTTTCTGAGGCGCTTATTTGATATGACACGGGGTGTTTCTAAGCCACATCATCGCATTCGTGTTACGACAGGGGCTAGGGAAGATCTACTTGCTTGGCAACAATTTTTGTTACACTTTAATGGTTCAGATATGTTTCCAGCCGGTATTTGGATGTCTAATGGTAACTTACATTTGTTTACGGATGCTTCAGCAGAACTAGGCTTTGGGGCATTTTTTGATGGCAGTTGGTCGCAAGGTCGTTGGCCGGATGCGATCCGTTCATTGAAAATGTCCATAGCATTTCTTGAGCTGTTTCCTATTACACTTGCTCTGCGTTTATGGAGTCCCGCCTTGCGGAATAACAGAGTAATTTTTTGGTGTGGTAATGAGGCTGTTGTGTCTATTATCAATCGGCAGACGTCACATTGTCCTAAGATCATGAAATTGGTTCGTTCAATGGTATTGCACTGTCTGGAATTCAACATTCACTTCAAGGCACGTCATGTACCCGGTGTTGATAATTCTATCGCCGATGCTCTTTCCCGTTTTCAGATGAAACGTTTTCGCCAGTTGGCTCCCGGGGCAGACCCCGTTTTGACTCCCTTACCCAGCAACCTTTGGGACGACTTCAGTTAGAAGTACAAGACTTGTTGCAACATTCATTGGCCCCCCGCACGCACTTGCTTTACCAAAGGGCATGGCAACTTTTCCAGTGGTTTTGCTCAAATCATGGCTTCCATAATACAACTACCCGGTCTCTTCAGTCCCTGGTTCAATTTATTGCATTTTTGTCAGTTAATAAGTATGCACCAAACTATTGCAAGTTATGTTTCAGGTATTGCATCAGCACTGAGTTTGTCTGGGTCACCTGATATCACCAAACATTTCATTATTAAACGTTTGTTGGATGGCTGTAGACGTATCAATAGCCGCCGTGACGCACGCCGCCCCATTACATTGCTCATTTTGCAGCGCATTGTTCCGGCGCTGGATTCAGTTTGCAGCAGCCGCTTTGAAGCTTGCTTATTTCGCACAGCGTTTCTGTTAGCTTTCTTTGGTTTTCTGCGGGTTGGGGAACTGACAGCCACATCCAAGGATGCGGCATCTCCCTTGAGGCGGTCGGATGTTTCCCTGCAGATCGAGCCTGCCGGCCAAGTTGTTGTTTTGAATGTTCGGTTTTCAAAAACTGATCAGTTTGGTAAAGGTTGTTCATTGTCATTCCAGTGTTCTCACAAGCTGGCAATTTACTCTGCCCTGTGCGGGCCACTGAGCAGTATATGTCCATGCGGGCTTGCACCTCGCAGGGCGATAATTTTTTAACCCACTTTAATGGGACCCCGGTCACACGCGCTCAGTTCACGGCGGTCTTGCAGCGCGCTCTTGGTTTTGTTGGCCTTAAGGACCAGCGCTTCACCTCTCATTCATTTCGTATTGGGGCGGCGACATCTGCGGCTATGGCAGGTTTACCCGAGTCGGTCATACAAACTATGGGTCGTTGGAAATCCAATGTTTACAGGCGGTACATTCGTATTGCACCTGACTTTATTTTATGATTCATGCACCATTATCAGTTGATATTGCCAAACTAACACCCTTTCATTTATTTCTGTTTATTTTGAGCGACCTTACACCACGGTGTGCCCGTGGTGTGGGTCATTGGTGATTCATTCGTCGACGGGATGTCCCGGACGGCGGCGTGGTGCAGTGATGAAGCTTGCCTTCGGGACTTTGAAGTTCGAAACTATGGAAGGCGTGGTCTGTGCCTGTCACAATACAATGACTTTCTGCATGAGACATGGGCTACAGCCAACCAAACCCCGGATGTTTGTATCCTGCACGTGGGGTCGAACGACCTCGACCGCCTGCCCAAAAAGGACATATTAATTTTTGTGTTGCCCTGTTATCACACTATTCCACTATTTGATAAATTCACAACGAGGCTATTGTGGCGGCGGTCATTATTCCATAATGACCGTTTGGCGGAATTTCATTGTGTACACCTTCATAGTCCTCGGGTGTATTCATTCAATTAGTACTTTCTGAAGCATTTGCTCTTTATTTTGTTGTTTTATACCTGTTGGCAAATTTAGCTTTGAAACTTATTCTGCCATTGACCTGCTACCACTATGGTATTTTATTTGATTTGTTAACATGCAACCCATGTATGCCATTTGAGTTGTTATTTAACTCTTCCCCTTACATTTATTAAATGATGATTTCGCGGATTGGATTACTACCGGAAATCAATTTGGGGTATTATTGTATAAGATTTCGCGGATTGGATTACTACCGGAAATCAATGTTGATAATAATTGTATGAGATTTCGCAGGTTGGATTACTACCGGAAATCAATTTTTGATACAATTTGTATATGAGATTTCGCGGGTTGGACTACTACCGGAAATCAGTTTTGATAATAATTGTATGAGATTTCGCGGGTTGGACTACTACCGGAAATCAGTTTTGATAATAATTGTATGAGATTTCGCGGGTTGGACTACTACCGGAAATCAGTTTTGATACAATTTGTATATGAGATTTCGCGGGTTGGACTACTACCGGAAATCAGTTTTGATAATAATTGTATGAGATTTCGCGGGTTGGACTACTACCGGAAATCAGTTTTGATAATAATTGTATGAGATTTCGCGGGTTGGACTACTACCGGAAATCAGTTTTGATAATAATTGTATGAGATTTCGCGGGTTGGACTACTACCGGAAATCAGTTTTGATAATAATTGTATGAGATTTCGCGGGTTGGACTACTACCGGAAATCAGTACTGTTCTTGCAAATATATTAAGAGTTGCTTTCAGTTTGCAAAAATGCAGTTTGGTTAATTGGTTGCATTTGTAACAAACTGTTCATGGTTTTAAGATCATGTAATTTTACTCCGTATTCAATTAGAATAAAAGGGCTGCTCAAGCCACACAGTACAAACGCCATGTGTCTTTACTTGTCTTATGTGGTAATAACAGATTTTAGGCCAAGTCTTTGAGCCTCAAATAATTTATTACTACTAGACAGGCTGGTGGGTTGCCGTGGGGCTTTTTTGCTTCGTGGTCGGATGTTGGTGCAACTAACTGACCATGTGTTACAAATTAACTTCCCATTGGTCTTTTATTTGTTTCACGGCTTGCGGGCAGCGTCCCCCCTTGGATCCACCATGGATCCACTGTCCACGTGGCAAAGACAGTCACTTTTGTTTGAGCAGTCCTTGTATTAACCTGTTTTTCTTGTGCTTAAGAAATACAGTTTCGTTAAATTCCCACCACCTTCCCCTGCATTCCACCTTGTCAATCATTGGGATGTTTTAAACATGATTGCTTGTAAGGACTCTAATCATCATGTTGGCATGAGATAGCAAGCATGGGGCCAACGTACGATCTCATTTTTCCCACTGGGTTTGAGTTTGCGTATCCGGCTACTATCCCGTTTGGGGTCTTTGCAAGCACATCGGCGGAATTTCATTGTGTACACCTTCATAGTCCTCGGGTGTATTCATTCAATTAGTACTTTCTGAAGCATTTGCTCTTTATTTTGTTGTTTTATACCTGTTGGCAAATTTAGCTTTGAAACTTATTCTGCCATTGACCTGCTACCACTATGGTATTTTATTTGATTTGTTAACATGCAACCCATGTATGCCATTTGAGTTGTTATTTAACTCTTCCCCTTACATTTATTAAATGATGATTTCGCGGATTGGATTACTACCGGAAATCAATTTGGGGTATTATTGTATAAGATTTCGCGGATTGGATTACTACCGGAAATCAATGTTGATAATAATTGTATGAGATTTCGCGGGTTGGATTACTACCGGAAATCAATTTTTGATACAATTTGTATATGAGATTTCGCGGGTTGGACTACTACCGGAAATCAGTTTTGATAATAATTGTATGAGATTTCGCGGGTTGGACTACTACCGGAAATCAGTTTTGATAATAATTGTATGAGATTTCGCGGGTTGGACTACTACCGGAAATCAGTTTTGATACAATTTGTATATGAGATTTCGCGGGTTGGACTACTACCGGAAATCAGTTTTGATAATAATTGTATGAGATTTCGCGGGTTGGACTACTACCGGAAATCAGTTTTGATAATAATTGTATGAGATTTCGCGGGTTGGACTACTACCGGAAATCAGTTTTGATAATAATTGTATGAGATTTCGCGGGTTGGACTACTACCGGAAATCAGTTTTGATAATAATTGTATGAGATTTCGCGGGTTGGACTACTACCGGAAATCAGTTTTGATAATAATTGTATGAGATTTCGCGGGTTGGACTACTACCGGAAATCAGTACTGTTCTTGCAAATATATTAAGAGTTGCTTTCAGTTTGCAAAAATGCAGTTTGGTTAATTGGTTGCATTTGTATCAAACTGTTCATGGTTTTAAGATCATGTAATTTTACTCCGTATTCAATTAGAATAAAAGGGCTGCTCAAGCCACACAGTACAAACGCCATGTGTCTTTACTTGTCTTATGTGGTAATAAGTTCAATTTTAGTTTCCTAAAATTGCAAATCATTCTAAAAACACGAATGCTTTTTTTACTAAGAGTTATTCCAAGCCATTACAAATAATCAAATACATTGTGTTTTCACGATAATTAACGATTAGATTGGTAAATCTGACCACATGGCTCAAAGTCTGTCTTGCGCAATCACGGCAATCTGTCGGAGACTTTGTTTGTCTGTTGTTCTTATATTTTCATATTTTCCCTTATAATTTTACAAAGAAAATGGCGTGTTCTGGCAGCAAAGTGAGGTTTCGAGTCCCGGTTGTTGCACTTGAAGCTGGGCAATTAACCATTATTGCTTCGTTATTCTGATTAGACGTCAAGTCGTTGGTCCCGTGGTTATGTAAAAGAACTCAGTTACACTTATCGCTAAGAGAAGGGGTCTATACCTGATGTTTCTGGCAGTGGCTGCTGAATGCACTACATCACTTTGTAAATCCGTAACAAATGTCAAAAACCAGTCTTTAAAATGTTTCTCTTTGTTCAAGTGCCTTGAGTACCTTATTGGTAGATATGTTCACTATATAAGACTCCTGCTTTATGATTATTTGTATTCCTGTACAAGTTTTGTAATTGAACACCAAGTTTAAAATGCACTGACACTGACTAGAATATTCCATACAACAAAGGCAAACAAGTTTATTCGAGAAACGCTTAATCTGTTTCCTTAACAAACGCGTTTTCACATCGCATCAAAGCCTCGTAGAACAACTTCGATAAGTTATTATGACTAACATTTTTGTCGACCTTTATGTAAATAATGTATCTCACGGCACAATTTATTATTATTTGTTTTTCTTCTTTTTTTCCCATGAATAATTGATAATCATCACAACTTAAGTGGAAAGGAAAATGAGGTTTAAACTAGGATCTTCCGTGATTGAAACTCGTGACCTAGTTCATTTTTTTTAACAGTACAATAACAAATTACAATTGCAGTACAGTCCATAGACTAAATTTAATAAGTCAAGTTTACAGAGTACAAAGTTACAATAGAAACAGCAGTAAACCGTTAAAAATGTCGCCTTGCACTCAAAATCATGCTGTGCACTCAAAATTGTTCCGAGCACCCAGAATAACATATTTGGTGTTATCGACCAAAGACTTTTTCGAGCTCGAATCATTATGCATTAATTTTAGATTACAAGAACTGAAGCAAAAGCACCATGGATATTTAGTTTAAAGGTATTGTACACTTTTGGTAACAGCTCAAAATCAATGGCCACATTTTTTGTGATTCAATATATGCATGAACAAACAAACTTGTGAAAGTTTGAGCTCAATTGGTCATCGAGGTCACGAGAAAATAGTGAAAAGAAACCTTATGTGTTTTTGTCACCGTGATAAAAACTATTGTTTTACTTATTTCTCAGAAACGATAGCGTTTTAGGCAGAAATATTTTAAGGAACCCTTTCTACCATTACTTACTTTAAATCATGTAAGTTATGTGTGAATCTGTGAATATTTGTGTTTTTCGATCTTGCCAATAGTGTACAGGGCCTTTAAAGCATCAAGTCTCCACTGTAAAAAAAAATAATAAATAAATAAAAATACCGTGACGTTTTTAAGGAAAGCGGGATTTTATAAAGAGTTAAACCATAAAACGCCGTTTTCTCCGATTGTTATTTTTGACTTGTATCTACGTGTGTGTCAGCTCGTGTCAGCCGGTGACGATTTGATAGCTTCACAGTTACATTGACAACATGTATCTCGAAAGTAAAAAGTCATGCCTTGTTGCATGACTGCTTGAAGTGATTTATTGTAAGATACAATGTATACACGCCAGAAAACTTCGGAGTCTAGACACATGTACATTTAACCAGTGCGCTAATGGTTTCACCACAATGGTATTGTTACTAAGGCATTACAATGTATAACCACCATTTACAGGTATACTATACAATCGTTTAGTTTTGGTTGGGAGGCAGTTTGAAATGGCTCATTCTATTTCGTTGAAATGTGGTTAGAAGTGAGTTTGCTTTACACCAAAACCCTTTAAAAGAATTATGCCTGCATTGATCGGTCTTCCAAGTAACTATTCGAAAGTTAAGTTTCAGTTTCTCATCCATTCCCGATTTAAAATATGAGCCAGCTCTGAAGATTTGATAGCTTCACAGTTACATTGACAAAATGTATCTTGAAAGGAAAAAGTTAATGCCTTGTTGCATGACTGCTTGGCAATGATTTATTGTAAGATACAATGTAAACACACCATAAAACTTTGGAGTCTAGACACATGGCAGTGCGCTAATGGTTTCACCACAATGGTATTGTTACTAAGGCATTAACAATGTATAACCAAAAAGTTGTCCGTGTGTGTCACAGAATGGTCCCCCGATCACCCCCCCCCCCCCACCAGTCCTTATCCCTGGGGTTTGTTAGGGGCCCTTTATTGTGGTTTTGTTTTGAAACTGATATGGTGTCACCTCAACTAGCAGTGTTGATAGTTTACTGTTGTGTAAAGTGCCATCCCTTAAAAATTGTCACCTGTCTGCCTGCCATCCCCCTCCCCATTTTTACAATAATACATCGATTATAATTTCATGGTGCTGGAATTTATGTTGTATGAGCTATGCCCATCTTAAATTCGAACACTCATCGAACGAGTCAACTGGCCTGACGAATCTTTTAAAAAAGGGGTCCTTTATGCTTGATGACCATCCGAGGATTAGTGTATATGTGTACCCGGCCCAAGTCAACAAGTCGGGGCACAGTATTGGACAATTTTCAGCAATCCCCCAAACCCATGTCTTCAACTCTTTTTTGAGTATCTAAACACAGTTTGGCTATTTTTATTCTTGAGGCTTGGTGCATGATTTTCTCACTATTGTGTCGTGCACCCACAACAAACACATTATTGACGGACAACAGGGGGCGCAAAACTAAAATGCGGGACGCGATTTTTTTTTCTGCAGCATACTTCGTCAGTACAGTCAACAGTTCTTCCCTATCCCTTAACTGTTGACTCCATAGCCGACGTGTGCTGCAGAAAATAAATGTGCATGCGGGACCGGTGGGATTTTCTAAAACCGTTAGACAAAAACAAGTAAACTACAAGCTCTCATTTACGAAGTTGGTGCGAAAATAACATATAATTATACAAAATCACCAGGAATACATGTTTCGCCTTTCATTATACACATTAGGCCAAAATGTTTAATAAATGTGAACAAGAATGGTTGAGATTATAACGAGTCAGGGGAACCCCTTTCGAACTTCATTGCTTGTATTTATTTATTTTATTTTTATAAAAATGTTCCTTACGTATGAGTCAACCACCAGAGAAAGAAACCGTGAATATTAAAAAAAAAAAAAGGCCCTTTGGATTGCATATTTGGGGGTTAACAGTTAGTCTGTGAAATATCTGAATACTTACATGTAATTGTTGCACCCAATGCAGTTATTCACTTTTAATGATACCATTTGGAACCCTGCAAGCAGCCAGCATAGAATATTTACGCGGTACAGGCGTTTTATGTTGGGGTATAAATAACTGTGTTTTGGGGCACAAATCTTGTTCTAATGGTTTGAACAGATGAAGCTAAGTACACTGAACACACACACCAACGATTTTTACATTCTGGCAATTGCATATTGGTTCACAACTGATTTTCCAAAGCATGTCGAAATCCGCGATTTTGCCAAACAAAGTACAAATGAATGCCGCCTTGGCTCCACCCACATTTGTGACAACTGGCCTACCCGGTGAATGACCTCTAGGGCAAAATCGGTTTAGCCACTTTGTTAAGGACTGTTCAGGGTTGGATGGAAATTAATTTCAGCGAAATTGAACCCCCAAAAGTGTTGTAATTAACCAAAATATAAAAAAGTGCCTACGGCGTGAGCACCTTCGCTGGCCCCAGGGTTAATCTTCTTAAATATTTGGAGAAAAGTTTAACCAGGTCCAGACTGAGAAATCCCGTCCACCTGCTGAGAAGAATTAGAAACTGTGCAGTATGGTGAATCTGAAGGGACATCGCACATAAAGACATTCAAACGAAAGTATTTGCAAATAGGCTGGGCCTGCATTCACGGTTATGCAATCAAGTTGCAAATATTTACGGCAAAATTGCGGTTTTTCCCTCAAGTCGCAAATAATCTGCGTTAGTATAATTATCTCTAACTATTTACGATTTCGCCCCCGAGTTGCGAATGGTTACGGAAATATTTCCTTAAATCATCTTGCGGGGGTTTGGAGGGGGGGGGGGCGTCAATGTTTTACAGAAATATTTCCGTAAACATTTGCGATGTCCCTTCAGAGCCACCATAGTGTGGGCCAACGAGTCGTTTCATCCACCAAGACAAGCTTGCATTGTTTTCATTGTTTTGTGGGCTGGTGTTAAAGGCTATACGTAAGACTCTGTTTTCATTATTTTCTTATTTGATTTAGATTGAGATGTAATGCTGGTCACGGGCAAACACCGTAAGATCAACATTGACATTACGTGCACTCAAAGCGTGGACGGATTGTTTGTTGAGGACAAAAATTGTCCTCCCGAGGGGGAATTGTCATGTCATTGACGGACGCGTGCCCCAAAGTGAAGTCAAACACACCACCTGTAAGATCGAACACAAGACAAACAGTGTTGGACGAAACTAAACATATACGTTTATGATGATACAGTATCGTTGCGAAGGAATTGAGAACCGAGACTGCAATGAGGTCACTGCCCGCGCGAAGAAAGAAAACTCTGTCCAGTGTTTTATGCTGGTTCCTCTTTATTAAATACCATGGAGCTACGGGGGAGGGGGCGGGGCCATTCATCCCCCGTCTCCCCGTTTCGTCCCCCCACACCTTCCCCATACACACCACCGCAAACTGATACTGAGACCGAGGTTTAAGATTGAGTTCATTTTGATTCTGAACACACAACTGGCGAGCCATTACATTACTATTTTAAAATATTTTTTTAACAATAAATTTCGTGTCGAACAAAGTAAAAATTGGCTAGATTGTGATCTGAATCTACGACCTCCGGATAGACGTGCCGGCGCTCTACCAACATAGCTATCTAGCCTTAACAGGACCAGTCTGTAAATAACTATAATCAATTTATTTTATTTAGAGGTGATCCCTCTCCTGCCGCATCCCAAGTTGCATCGCAAACTTGCCCCTCCCCCCAGCTTATACGGCAGCCAGAGGTTAAATGGCTTCTGACCTGTACCCCCCGAACATTGACAAAAACAAGGAGACCGCCAACATTAACTTTCACCAAACACTCAATTGCATTTTTTTTCCAATACCACTAAAAAAACATTTTATTCAAGGGAAATAACAAATCAAAGTAAACTTGAGCTTAAAACGTATGACTAATGTAATCTTATACTTGCATACAAAACCTATAAACTTTTTTTTTTTCACACACATATACTGTTGATGATGTGCAAGATTTTATGGAGAACCCAAACCACAACTGCGCCCCCAACGGGGGACTTTTGGGGACACCTGAGCCCAATTTCATAGAGCTGCTGAAGCAGAAAATATTGATAAAACTTATATACTGAGCACAAATTTAGCAGGATACATTATGATACATGTGACATGGTACTTTGGCTGGTAACCTTATTCTGGTAAGTGAAATTGTACAATGCTTAGTACTTACTATTGTGCATAAAGCAGCTCTGTCCCTGGTGGCAGCAGACTGACCAGTAAAATCAACTGTTTTCACCCCAGTGATAATGTTTTTAACTGTTGTGCTTCTAAGATTATTTTAATTGCCAAATGAGATGTTTATCATCAATTTACTCACTCCAGTATTAATTTTTTAACTGTTGTGCTTCTAAGATTATTTTAATTGCCAATTGAGTTGTTTATCATCAATTTACTCACTCCAGTATTCATTTTTTTAACTGTGGTGCTTCTAAGATTATTTTAATTGCCAATTAAGATGTTTATCATCAATTTACTCACTCCAGTATTCATTTTTTTAACTGTGGTGCTTCTAAGATTATTTTAATTGCCAATTGAGATGTTTATCATCAATTTACTCACTCCAGTATTCATTTTTTTAACCGTGGTGCTTCTAAGATTATTTTAATTGCCAATTAAGATGTTTATCATCAATTTACTCACTCCAGTATTCATTTTTTTAACCGTGGTGCTTCTAAAATTGTTTTAATTGCCAATTAAGATGTTTATCATCAATTTACTCACTCCAGTATTCATTTTTTTAACTGTGGTGCTTCTAAAATTGTTTTAATTGCCAATTGAGATGTTTATCATCAATTTACTCACTCCAGTATTTAATCCGTGCTCCTTTGGTGGCTAGTTCTAAGGTTTTATGATGCGGACCACTTGCCCCAGGTGTGGGGCAAGTGGTCCGCTTTTTGATGAATTATTAATGAGTTAATATTCATAATTTTAATTAATGTAATTGATTTCAGCTTTTTACAATAAACAAACAAGTGTTGTGGTTATGTATTAAACATAGTTTTTATCCATTTCCTGCATTATTGAGTTATGGTTAAAATCAATAATGTGCTTAAGTGGTCCACTTGCCCCGTCCTCGTTTCAAAGACACATTGAATAAACAGTTGTCGAAGACTCAACGCGTGCGACGCGTCGAGGGCCGGCTGTCCCTGCGTCTGGTGCGTCTACGGCAGCACACCAGCTTCATGAAGGCGTCCATGTACAGTGGGTTCGCTATGGCGTAACAGAAAGGATTGACAGTGCTGTTCATATGGGCGAGATACACGCTAGTCTGTGGGAAAAACAGAAGAAAAAAAAATCATTCCACTATTTACCCACCGTTAAGGTGTTCCCATTCTTATTTCACAGGAAATACAGCATTTCAATAATATATGACAGGAACGTTCTATGCATTATGGACGGAAAAAAAGAAGCGAAAACCATGAAGAACGAATTGGCAAAAACATAACAGTATGCTAATGTAACGACGTTATTTTTTTAAAGGAAATATAGCATGAATTTTTATTTCGAAATTTGACGGAACGCATAAATTTTTATTTCAAAATTTAACAGACGATCTCGGCATTATGGACAACTTAAATTAATTTACAAAAATCTATGAAAACCCAAATGACAAATACATTGTAATATAAGGATCATTCCCCTTTCTTTTTTTCTGCATTTCGTTTCGGCCTTACACTTTTGTAGCTGACACATCAACTCATAAATCGTTATTCCTTGGGCGAAACGTGAGGTGGATTTCGTCGAAATCAATTGCAACGGTTGCCTTGATTTCAGTACTGGATCTTTATGAAACCACAGCTTTTGGGCAAATGCTCTAAAAAAAAAAAATCGGCTCTTAAAGGTATTCTTGTTTTCTTTCCAATAAATTACACAAACATGTAAAACCTTCAGACGACACGTACTGAGTCTTAAAAAAAACCCTCCGGTTTATTTTTTGCTCTCGTGGAGTCACCCAGTCGCAATGCACTGCACGTTTAAAAAAAAAAGAAAAAACCTTTTTCAGAGGAACAAAAAAAAGCAATGGTGACTCGAGTGAGTTTAACCATTAGCAGAGTAGAACACTCTGGGGATAATATTTACATAACAGAGAATTGTTATTAACTCAAAGGAAATATCCCTGGAGGATACTGCAAAAACAAAAGCCACGACGTGCCATTACAATATGTCCCAAGGATGTTTTTTTAAGAGACAATATTTTCAAGGTTCCTGGAAGCCCATGCTTGAATTCTTATAATAGTCCTTCGCCAAAGGCCCCCATGTCAACTCGGAGCCCCAAGCAGGACCAGGGAATGTAAAACCCATAAAGGTTGCTTGCACGCACGCTCCATTAATCGCATGATTACATTCACACATTCATGTTTGGATTTATAGCCATACTAAACTGGTCCAAATACTAGTCACGATTTCGAGTTTAGTAGTTTAAAGTTTGCCTGCAAACGGAGACGCGGAGAGCAGTTGGACGCCGAAAGGCACAGAGTTGACGAGTAGGTTTGTGCTATCTCCTAAAATTATTTGAAGGCACTGGACACTATTGGTAATTACTCAAAATAATTGTTAGTATAAAAACTTACTTGGTAACGAGCAATGGAGAGCTGTTGATAGTGTAAAACAATGTGAGAAAAGGCTCCCTCTGAAGTAACGTAGTTTTTGAGAAAGAAGTAATTTCTCAGTAAAATATTTGAATTGATTTTGAGACCTCACGCGTGAGGTCTCGAAATCGAAATCAAGCATCTGAAAGCACACAACTTCGTGTGACAAGGGTGTTATTTCTTCCATTATTATCTCGCAACTTCGACGACCAATTGAGTTCAAATGTGCACAGGTTTGTTATTTTGTGCATATGTTGAGATACATAAAGTGAGAGGACTGGTCTTTGACAATTACCAAAGGTGTCCAGTGTCTTTAAAATGAAAGTCGTTACTTTAACAATTTACGTAAATTTTCCTATCAATTTTCAGTAATAGGCGAGTAATATTTACGTCAACCCGAAGTTACTAAACTTAGTAGCTTTACGTCCCAGGTAAGTCGCCAAATTCAACATGGAAATGACGTCAATATTAAAGTCACGGGGATGTCCCGACCCTATAACACAACAGTGAGGATTAACCAGCGTCTGGATGACATTGAGACTTGAGGGCGGGCGGATAGGCAGCGCTGGTGCCACACCTGTAAATTCGAGGAGGTGGGGGTAAAAGGGGGGGGGGGGCAAGATTAAGGGGCAGTCACCTGGCCACTTATGTCATGCCTTAATCCAGCTAGCTCCCCCCGGGTGTACAGCCTCTACACCAAGCTTAATACAATACATGAACAAGGTCTGACCTCACAGGTACCCATTTACCTTTGGGTGGAGAGAAGTCATTATAGTTAAGTGCCTTGCTCAAGGACACAAAAGTCGACACCGGGATTCGAACTCACTCCCTGATGACTTTTAGCAACCAGAATTTGGGCACGGTGCATTAGACTGCTCGGATTTACAATTACTTGGTATGGTGCCATCTGTTCTTAGATGCCTATAGTAAAATGCTACTACAATGTGAAAACTGTTCCCGTCGTTATTTTAATTTGCCGAATAAGGATATAAAGGAACGTGCATATAAACCTACAGAAGTCAAGCGCACTGGCCTCAAGCTCTGGTGTTTCTGATCAGCAGAGCGTGGGTTCGAGCAATTAGCTAACTACCATTGATGTGTATGAACTCCATTTTGGTTATTTATCAGGTTTACTCTTTTCTTTCCTCCATCGTATGCTGTAATGATGATATTCATTGGGACGTTGGGTCTAATACTACTCTAGGCTATAGAGTGTTTATTGCACGGTAATGAATGGGTTTATACGGTGCGATAGTATTATTGGGTAGTGGTTGTGATTTAAGTCGTTGTTTAATTAAACTCCTCTCAAGTGATACGTACATTGTTTTGTTTAATGCTTGTAAAGAAAAACTCCATTTAAATTTTAAATAATTGATATTTCACTCCAGATTCCCCCGTGAAGACTCAAAACTGATGCGCGAGTGGGTTCATCGGATAAAAAGGATGCTCCCGAACGGTAGAAAATGGAGTCCCACTGCACAGACCGGCTTTGCAGCGACCATTTTGCTGAAGAATGCCTGGAAGTGCGGTGGGGCAAAACCTGCCTTCGGGATAATGCAGTGCCATCAATCTTCGATGACTATCCCAGTCATTTAAGACCTGTAGGCCTATGTTATATTTATTGTTTCCTTTGTTAAAACACTTTTATTCTATAAACTTATGTCAAACTTTGATGAATTCGTAACGTTTTTAAAATTCACACATCCTACTTTAAAAAATGGCCTTTGGCCGGCTGATATATAATTTCTGTTGATAGTTTTTTTTTACTACTGTTCTTGTATTTTTCAGTGTATATTCCATTTTTAAATATTCTTAAATAATTGTTAACATCTGTACTTTTTACTATTGTAATGCGCATCTGTACATATTTTTTTTAAATGAAACTTGCGCATATGAATAAATTATTAGATTAGATTAGATTAGATAAGAATTATTATTTCAGCCAACGTTAAAAAGTTAAAAACCAAAAGCATCGGAAATTGTAGTGCAACTCGAGCTCTCTAGATTTTACATTATAACTGTAATGGTCTGTTTTATGGGTTACCCGACTCTCTTCTTGTTAAGCTTTAACGGTTTCAAAACTCTGCTGCAAGACTTGTTACTTATAATCCTTCACATGAACCCATTTCTAGAGCAACGTTTAGCGCAGGCCTAATTACCCTCCAAACTGATATAATAATACGTAATTGCTTTTTTTTCTTTAATTATATAATTCAAATTATGCACGGTCTACGTGCACACTGCAGTGTTTTTTTATGCTACTACCGGTGAAAAATAAATGACTAGCACGTGTTATACTTACACCTTTGTGCTTATGTTGAGTTTATGAGTCTTGCTTTTTGTCATTTATCCAAGAAATGGGTCTTAAACCTGTCAAATAATATAGCCCCCCGTGTGTTTAAGGACTATTCTCCATGTTCATCTTCAGTGCGTTACCACCAGCACGTGACGTTTTAGCGCGTCCATGAAGAACCAGGAATTGTTGTGTATCATAGAGCTATACGTGTATATATTGACTAGAGCGCTAACTTGCTCTAAGTTTAGAAGCCACCCTGGGCGCAGACATGTTTGATGTGTTGCGTGACTACGGAACGATTTTAATTTTAAGAGAGCACACATGGCCGCGAAAATTTTGCATTCGGCGTGCGCGCTTACGTACGCGCCATATTTAATCTAACGATCATTGCTCTTGTAAACAGGTGATTTTAGTGATGTCTTAAAAAAATATGTAGTAGGTGATTCTCTGATGTTGTTACTTACGTCTTAGGAAAAATGTTGAGTCGAACTAAAGCCTTGTTTGGGAGGATTCAATGCTTCAAGATGTCAAGGGGAAAAAACGAAATCTGCTTCAAGGATACACAATATGCCGGCAAGAATGACGAACTCAAAAAAAAAAACGTATATGCGCAAACGCACATGCTAAACATGACGCACATGACGCTCGCAGTTTGTACGCTCATTAGCAGATTGTGCGTTCTCATTTCCTGCATATTTGGTTCGATGACGCATAGAAAAGAACAAACGCTTTATCATGCAAATAGCCGTACAATTGCCGTACAAAATTTCAAGCTTTTGTATTGGTTTGTACATAAACATGGATGCGCCCACACGGCTTCAAAACCTTAGTGCGCGTATAACGGGGTGTTAGCGCTCTAGTCAATATATAGCTCTATGTTGTGTATACGGCTTATGGCGCGTATGTACGCGCGGCCGATCTAGGTATTATATTTTTAGTCTCGCGCGTATTCGAACATTTTGGACCCGTTAAATGTGCGCGAGTTGTTTCCTTTACACGCTAAAGCAAGGCATACGGATCATAGATTGCCTTGCTTTAGCGCGTAAAGGAAACAACTTGCGCACATTTAACGGGTCCAAAATGTTCGAATACGCGCGAGACTTGCAGTTTCTATTTTAATGCCATTCACTAGTCTAGCTAACGTTGGGTTTATGTTTGAAAGTCGTGTCTACCAGCAGGATCCATCCTAGCCCGAAAATCTGACGTCACACTTCGAGGCTCGTGTTTTACGCCACAGACCGGCTTTGAGCGTTTGGAGGGATCCTGACAAACGCACCTTTGACCTCGCATCCCATTGCTGTCTTACAGATAGGGGGACCAGTTGGACAGGGGACCAGTAGCAGTGACCATCTCTTTGACCAATAGACCGGTGCCTGTCCTTATCCTTGCGGATAAGTACAGCGTACCAGTCTAGATCCATCCTAGCGTAAACTGTGGGCCAAGTCATCCAAAATGGAACACATCCGGAGGCACGCAAGATTTCATGGACTGACACACTCTTGTCCCATGTCAGCCTACGTTACTCCAAAAAAATAGCGATGTGCCTATCCTAAAGAGAGAGCGAACGAAAGGTAATTCAGCAGAATAGAGCAGCAGCGCACAGACGGGCATGACTTTAGGAGCTACCTTATGCTGCTCCTAAGTAAGACAGCGGCTTTAAAGGGACACTAACATTGGAAAAATGATGACGTAATTTTTCATGACAAGATTTGCAATTTAGTACAAATCGCAAATATTGACGTAAAATTTACGTAAATATTATATTTGCGATTTGTACTAATTTTACTAATTCACTAATGTGTACTAACTTATATTGACCTTAATCTTCACATAGATTCCGCGGGGCTGGGGGCCTTACGGGGTGGGGATGTCACAGGTTTCTTTCTTTACGCATCCCCTCCCCCCGCCCATTCACGCTCATGGCAACATTATCACCACGGGAAAAAACATCCATCTTTAAGGTCATTTTTGTAATGCCGAAGGGGCATTGATGGACAACATTACACGGAACGTCGCGGTGTTTCTGGAGATGGTATACGGACGACCCGGAAAACGCATACCGCCCAAACATAATGACACTAATGAGGGTCATGGTTTGTGGTTCATTTCGATTTCGTTATAAGAAGCCACTATTTAAAAAAATATATAATGACGCCATTTGTTCAACTCAATCGTGCACCATAACTTTAATTAGTATGCATTTAATTTGTATAATTTTTTTTAATTACTATTAACTTCTTGTCGCTAGTACACGGTTGGTAGCCTGATTTAGTGTTTATGTTGATCCTACGTTCAGCTACGATAATATTAGAAACGGTTATTGCAGATCGTGGCACACGACAACATGAAGAGGGCATGCACTTAACAAAATCAAGGTCGCTACGAAAAAGAAGTCTTAAAGGAACATTAAGGAGAAAACTTGTAAAATGTACTTTTTTATCACAGATTTACATAAAACTTACACGGTCTAATGATGATGATAGTAGAAAACATCCCTTGAAATGTTTCTGTCTGACTTGCCATATTTGATGAGAAATGAATAAACTAATTTTCCGATTGGAGTTTATCGCTCAGTGAGCGTTTTATTCATTTGTTGAATCTATATGATTCCGTGCAAAAAATGTGTAATCGGTTTTTCACTATTTTCTCGTGACCCAGATGGCCGATCGATCTCAAACTTCAACAGGTTTATCAGTTTATGTATATGGTGGATTACATAAAGTGCTTACACTGCCAGCAACTGTTTTGTTAGCAAAAACCAATTCTGTAATGTTCCTTTAACATTCTCGACTGAATCTTGAACCGCTGGCCAAGGGTGAAATCAATGTGTTATTTGGAAGCACCTTCGTTTGGAGATGACTGAACTCTGGCTTTGATGTACCCAGCTCCGTGGGGCATAACAACCAACACCAATTGACATTTTGTTTGCTTCATGTAGGGTATGTTGGGCAATCTAATGCTCCGTCACCCCCCCCCCCCCTTTTTCATTTTTAAAATAATTTCATTACGGACTCGTCTACCGTAAACGTACTGTGAAGATTCCTGCTGAATTAAACTGGCTGTGCTACAAGCTATATTAACAAGTTATGTCATTCGATAAATACATTTCATAAAAACACACACTGGAGAACGAATGTAAAAAAAAATTTAAAAACGAGTGGAAAGATTTTTTTGTTTTAAAATCTTTATTTAAAAGCCAATCATCAAGTCACTTATGTTATTTTAAATAATTACAAGGTTATGAATTAATTAAGAGAACAATAAAGTTTGGTATTATACCAAGACCATCTGGTAAATTAACTGTACAAATTATTATGTGTCTTTATTTGTGTGTGTGTGTGTGTGTGTGTGGTGTTTTTTCTAGTTTTGCAGAAGCCTTTTTATAGCTGCGTATTTCTGCTGTCCGGGAGTAGTCCGTATTGCGATACGATACTTCCGGAACTTGTTCAGAACCAATCGAAATATTTAATATAAAGTTTCTTGCTTAATTTGCCGTGAATTGGTTTGGTTCCAAAGACAACATCTCGGTTTTCGTCTGCACGTTTTGGTTCCCATTAAATCAGGTGAACGTCGGTCCAAATGGCGATCTGGGCCGTCTCTACACGCAATCTGACCCTCAACATAACACGTACCTTTACTTCGGCTCACAATTCCAACCTCAATAAAATAAGCAATCTTAAATCAGTCAGTCGGGGGGGGGGGGTGAGTGTAGAATGGGGGAGGGAGTGAGGGAAGAAAAGGGTAATATCTGACCGCAGACCTAATGTTGACCGGCAGATTGACAGATACTGTTGTAGTCAACACAAACGAAGGCCACTTATGCCTTGTGTGTATCGATATCTTTAGGAACTCCAAGATAGAAAACAAAATTGAAGTAGAGAATGATCCACGAGGGAGAAGTAATTTACTTCTAAATGGAGACAACCAACTTGCGTGATTCGCTTTAATGGGATGGTTTACACGCAAGGTCATCGTATATTAATTTTTTTTTTTTTTTTTGAATAATTTAATTAATACGGAATCTGAAAAAGCACGCGGTCGAGAACTTCATCGTATTTAACGGCCGTCGATAGCGGCGTTTGTGGGGGGCTGATATGGGTGGGTGGGTGGGGGGCACTTATACACGACACCGAGCTTCCCTGACACACGATTTCTCACTTTAAGGATGGGGGTCAGGCGTAGCCGCGGGTTGATGTTAAAGGAATGTCTTGAATTTTGTCTCGAATCTCGAATAATGTATGTCTTAAATGACCGTATATTTCTCGAATTTCCAAACATAAAAAACTATAACAGACGTGGCATTATGTTTTCAAATAGCCATCTCATGGGCTGCCTGCACCGTCAGGGCACAAAGTAATACACGCCGTCAGTAGCGTTTTTGGGTGTGAGTGTGAGATGAATGAAGGGGGTGGAGCGGTACGAATTTCTCCTCTATTATTTAAAATAAAAAACAGACAAACAAACAAACAAAAACAATAAATAATTGAACAGAAAGAGCCGATGTCACTGAGTGAGTCAGTGGACTTATACGAAGAGTAGCGGTCCTACCGTGAGATTCCAATTAGGTGAAGCGATGGCAAAATAATGTACCCACCGAAGTCCAAAGGCTGATTGAACTGTTTTACTCCCGGGTACAAGGTTGAACCTCACCCACTTTATAGATCATGTACCTAATGTGACATCAACTGGACGTCCTGCAGGCACAATTTGCACATAGCTCATTGGAAGAAAACATATACGTTTTACCATGGAGGGTAATTCTACCTCCATGGTATACAACCTTACTCTACAGGAGATGTATGCTCTTCAAATCCCAAGCCTATGTGTTCTTATTGATATATTATGTCCTTTACTCCACTTTCTTTTGTGTGTCCTCATTATATTATTAATTACGTGTCCCCTAAAATTCGAGTAATCCTTTACTCAACCTCCTATTGTGTGTCCTTATGAATACTTGTGTTGTGTGTCCTCAATGACTGCTACACACCTATTCATGCGAGTCCTAAACAAACATACAAATTGCGCGCCATTACCCAAACACTTCAGACTGTTGCCGGCTGTGTATACAATATTTCTCAACAAATCAAGAGTCCAAGATGTCTAAATATTTATCTAAAATGATCAGACGCCACTTTCTTTTGAAGATCCTTGTATTTTTGTTTTATATTACTGATTGTTAAAGGAACATTACAGAATTGGGAAGAAAATATATACTTTTGATCACAGATTTACATAAAACTTACACGGTCTAATGATGAAGATAGTAGAATACATCCCTTGAAATATTTCTGTCTGAAATGCCATATTTAATTAGAAATGAATAAACTAATTTTCTGATTCGAGTTTATCGCTCAGTGAGCGTTTTATTCGTTTGTTGAATCTATATGATTTCATGCAAATGTGTAATCGGTTTTTCACTATTTTCTCGTGACCCAGATGTCCGATCGATCTCAAACTTCTACAGGTTTGTCAGTTTATGTATATGGTGGATTAGGCTACATAAAGTGCTTACACTGCCAGCAACTGTTTTTGTTAGCAAAACCAATTCTGTAATGTTTCTTTAAGTGTTATAGAAATGTGATTGTATTTTGTCTAAAAGCAAAACTAAGATACCAGCAATGAAACCATTCAGTGTGGGAGAACGTGGACGTCTTTCACGATGAGCTAACTGAGATGAGCTAATGAGATAACTTTGTTACACAAAAAGGTCTATTGTTGAAGTAATCAGATGAAAGTCTGCTCTCAAATTTGCTCTCACAGGACTGGATTAACTCTAGGTATCACTGGAGGTTTGAAACCTCTTCTGAGTTGTGAATTTTTGAAAAACCAACACGCAGCAGTATAGTGTTTCATACACAAACTTGCAGTACAGTTAAACATTGCTTACAGACGCCTGTTTGTACTAGTCTGTTACTTGTTTACTTGACTTGTAAAAGGAACAAGTTGTTGAGAAAATGAATTTGTTTTGTGTACAGCTCATTCCGTATAGTGCGTTTTCTGAGTTCGTCTTTTTATATATTTTTAACACAACCACGAAGTTATCATGACAGAGGTTGAAAACCACATAGCCTACTCAGTGGACGTTGGTTACAAGTGGCGTATAACCTGTGGTGGTGGTGGTGGTGGTGGTGGGGGGGGGGGGGGGTAGGGGCAGAGAGACCCTCCTCCACTCTTAGCCCCTAAATGAGATCGAGAAAAAAAGGCAAACATGAAGCTCGATACATTGAATGGCCCTTCAAAATAATTTTTGCCCCGCTCCCCCCCCCCGGCCGCCCCCCCGGCCGCCCCCCCCCATTAAAACGTCTGGTCATGCACGCTACTGTTGGTACACGAAAGCCGGAGGACAAATGAACGTTTAAGACCACTTAAATAATTGTTAAACATGAAAATCACAGAGAAGGCAGAGTAAATCTGCAAAGTTTGTGTTGTTATTGTTCCAACATCCCAAACATGCTTTGCCCTAGATTGATTTGCACAAAGGGTCGAATTATTTGGATGCTCTTATTTCAGTCGGAACTGTTTGATGGTTTGATTCTGTGAAGAGGGTCAAGGCTTCACGTGAACAGTGAGTTGAGATTTTATGAAAAGTGAGTTTTGAAAAGTGACATGAAAGAGGACCCTACTTTTAGCTCTATACTTCTTGTCTTCACAATGTTCGAGATTAAGTGCAAGACCATGTGGAGTGCGATGTGAATTAACTAGGGAGGTAGAGTGACTCAGATCATACAAAAAAGAAAAAGGTTTTTAAAACATACAAATCGAACTAGGTCTAGGACACGGTAACAAAATAATCTGTACAACAATGTACTTTTTTTTCTATGAAATCGTCCTGCGTTACGAAACCCCGTGGGCGCCACCGTTATTTCATTTTCAAGAGTAGCTATTTTTGAAAATAAAACTAACTGCTTTCGAAAAAAAAGCAACGGCATGCTATAGTAGGCTTTCGTACTGCGTTATACATTTTCTTAAGGGAAAACAAGAATCTTGACTGATCAATTTAGAAAAGATGAGCTTTTGTTTTTTCGAAAAGACGGAAACGCATATTACATAATTAAAGTGATTTAGAAAATTAAAGACGGGGGGAAGGCGACTAAGCTAAGACTCTGTCAAGGTTCAATTCATTTTCAAGGTTGAGGATAGGGTATTATTTCACCTATGATAATAACTACAATTTACCTTGCAATTCTAGGTAAGACCAATGGCGGGCAAAAGGTGGCAGACTCAAAAACGTTCGCCGTCTGTACGTTTTCATTTTTGCTGGTTTTAAGCACAACATTATAGTTTGAACAACTTGTGGTAACATGGCCCAATGGTCTCTCAACGCCCCCACGCCCCCCGCCCCCTGCTTCGAAACAACAGTAATTTGCATTCAATACAAAATTATTGCACTGTCCATGAAAAACAAATCTGGTTGATCTTGATATTTTAGGACATGAGATCTGTATTTTCAACAACTTAACCTCTGCCGCATCTTTAATGTTAAAGGCGGTGAAGATCTTCGTCTCCGAAGATGACATAAGCCCCTACCGTGTGAACACTTCCGTTGATGAACAAATGCAGCTCAAAACACGCGTAAAATTCTAGACCAACGCGGCGAATGGCAAAGCCCAAAGTACGGGAAATACAGCATAACAATTTTTAATGATACAGAGCTTAAGTATGAGCAATAATTTGAGACAGAAACCAGACTGAATGTAGGTCTTCCGTTTCAAACAGTGTTAAGTCGCTCGAGCATATTATCTTCCTGTGATTTAAACAGATTTTTGTTCTCTCTCTGTGGATAAGAAGTTGATAGTTTTAAATTGGAATCACCATGGTTATGGAGTGGTTCGGCTACATCGGATAGGATCAACACACACGTGTGTTTGCGTTTGCTCCTTTCAGTTTTGTCTACTACACAGAATGAAAAAAATTGGGTCCCTGATAAAACAAAATAAGTAAACTCACAAACCCAATTCGCCTACAGCCATCGCCACTATACTTAAAGGAACATTACAGAATTGGTAAGAAAAAAACTTGTAAAATAAACTTTTTGATCACAGATTTACATAAAACTACACGGTCTAATGATGATGATAGTAGAAAACATCCCTTAAAATATTTCTGACTGAAATGCCATATTTGATGAGAAATTAATAAACTAATTTTCCGATTGGAGTTTATCGCTCAGTGAGCGTTTTATTCATTTTTTGAATCTATATGATTTCATGCAAATGTGTAAATGGTTTTTCACTATTTTATCGTGACCCAGATGGCCGATCGATCTCAAACTTCTACAGGTTTGTCAGTTTATGTATATGGTGGATTACATAAAGTGCTTACACTGCCAGCAACTGTGTTGTTAGCAAAAATCAATTCTGCAATGTTCCTTTAAGTAGGGCTGTCAGTTTATTATTATGCAGTCATGATGTGTAGAGCAACAATGTTATTCTTATATATTTTGCTTGTTATAAAAATATTGTTATCTATGTATTTCCTGTAATGTGGTTTGAGGCCTTGAGTAAGGCGCAAATTAATGTCGTATTCTATTGATGCTGTTACTGATCGGCGAGGCGGACTCTGAACGGGTTTGATTTAGAAACGGTTTACGGGAGCGTTTTAGGAGCGATGCTTTTTTGCCTAAAAACCTTACAAAATAGGCCTATTACGCAATAAACCACATGGAAACTTGATTTAAAAATAACTTTGAGTTGAACAAAGGAACATTGACAAGAAACATGAAAGACCCAAATAAGCTGAATGTGTTCCAATCAAAAACTGTCATCAACAGTTAGGGTAGCCAAAGAAAACTGCAAGGAAACAACGGAAACGCTTGAAGACAAATAATCCACGAGAGGCCCGGCAGGGTTCTACAAAACAAAACAGGTTTTTCTAAAAAGAAAGAAACACGACTCATTTGCAAATTCAGAAAACCCTTCGTCTACTGCGAATGAATTAAAGGCACATTACAGAATTGGTAAGAAAAAAACTTGTAAAATATACTTTTGATCACAGATTTACATAAAACTTACACGGTCTAATGATGATGATAGTAGAAAACATCCCTTGAAATATTTCTGTATGAAATGCCATATTTGATGAGAAATGAATAAATTAATTTTCCGATTTGAGTTTATCGCTCAGTGAGCGTTTTATCCATTTGTTGAACCTATATGATTTCATGCAAATGTGTAATCGGTTTTTCACTATTTTCTCGTGACCCAGATGGTCGATTGATCTCAAACTTCTACAGGTTTGTCAGCTTATGTATATGGTGGATTACATAAAGTGCTTACACTGTTTTGTTAGCAAAAACCAATTCTGTAATGTTCCTTTAAATGCATTCAGTCTCTCTGACACTAAAAAGTTTCAGAGATCAGATCTAATTACGTTGCTCAGCTTTTTCTCTACCGAACAGTTACGGAAAGCCAGCGCATTGTCATCCAAGTCAGTGAAGTCGAAAAAACTGTTTAACATTTCACTCCCCGCAAAGCAGCTGGACCGCGGATAAAATCCGTGGAAGTATTCTTAATGTCTGTGCCAAACAATTTGCAGTTCCCTACTCATTTCTTTTCCAGCAGTCAACATACTCGCATTTAATTCCATTTTGCTGGAAATCAGCTACCATCGTTCCGGTGCCCAAGTTAGCGTAGAGGGGTCCGTGTTACACTTATATATCGTCCAATTGCTCTTAACCAACCAAACCAATCTGCAGCTAACGCAGTTCTTTGTCTGGTGAATGCTATAAAAACACACATGTCGACAAGGTTGCACGGCCACTTTCATCAACTTCTCAGCACTCGACACAATCCAACCTCACCGACTTCTAGAGAAGCTACAAAGCGTGAATATCAAACCATCTCGCGTTCTATGGATAAGCAATTTCTTAAAGGGACACACCGGATTCGTTGGGCTATTTGGGCTACAAAGGAGACTAAAACTTTAATACAGAGGTCTTCCCGGAATGGAGAACAACGGTTCCTCAAAGAAACCACAAAATTTTTCAAAAAACGAAGGTCACTTGATTTATCCGAACCAAATAGTGGTTCGGATAAATCACGTGATCTTCAGAGTTAGTTTGACTTCCAGCCGTATAAAAGGAAATTATTGAACCAAATTTAAATCTTTTTGGTTTTTTTTAGTTATGCATGAGTGTTTGACAAAAAAAAGACTGTGTATTCAGATTATGGATACAAGTTGTAAAGAATGATGAAAAATCGAACGTAAGATTCGCATTCAGAGAGTCCGTGCAACGGAAGCGTGTTTTACGGCGCATCAGCCGGAGCTAGCGGAACGTAAACCTTGGAGCATATCCCGTACAGCCGGGGTGCCGTGTCTCGTGGGGTCAGAGAGACAAACCCTGGGGAATGAACTCCCCAGCTTGTCGGTCTAGCCGTGAGCTTTGAGAGATTGTGGGAGGGGTAGGGAGCCAGACCATTAATTACATTTTGTTTTTCAAGGGTTTTAGTCTGTACTCCCAGCTATTATCCCCTAACTATTGCCACGTTACGTGCTGCCTGCACAACACACGTGGCGAGACGACGACGGACTGTTTATCCCATACAGCTGGTCTACGTCTATGTAATAGCTGCACGATGTCCACAGAACAAGTTGGTGTGGATCGGACTAGACTGACGTGAGTTTATGTCGGTTTTTTTATTTACACGTGAATTTTTGCTTGATGGATATAAAGACTGGATCCTCATGCCTCGCCATTGTTATAACTACTATAAACAGAGCACAGTCTACGTACAACATTGCACAACATTGTCACGTAAACTAGACAGTTGCAACGGCTGGAAAAGCGTATACGCTGACCTTTGACGGTGTTTTTTTTCACATTTAGAAAAAACTTTTTTTTTTACAACAACCACCTTAATCCTTAAGACCCTGCACCGCCCGAGTTTGCTGATTTTTTTTCAAGACACTTGCAGTAAATTTCATTACCTAAGGCTTGTTTTTTCCCCCACAATTTTCTTACTTTTCGTTAATATTGTCATTGATTAATAACATTATTTCTAGTTCGAAAAGGGTTAAGTCACAGGGGAACAATAAATGGCTCAAGTAATTTTTATGGAGGTTATTTTTCATAAGAACACAACAGATTTTGAAGGCTGTTACCTGGCCATCAAAAGCTCATAGTGACTAATTGCTAAAAGGAATTAGTTTTTGACAGTACCATTATGACGATAGACAATTACATTTTTGGTTACAAATGAGCGTGGTGTTTGTATGAGCTACAGAGTTCCATCATCATTAGCGTTAAAATGTTTACAATTCAACTGTAAAAGAGGAAAATTTAAAATGATCCATATAAACGATTGCCTTTGTCTTGACGACATTGCGTACCAATGACTGTCTAGTTCTATTATGATGTGACTTTTTTTTCTCCAAACAAAAGCTGGTGTTAATAGCTAAAGTTATTGTCTGTGATTCCACATCACTAAATTAGGTAAACAGTAAGCCGGTATGTCCCTTTCATAGAGGATCGGACTCAGCGTGTACCAGCGAACAGTACTTTATATGGACATTAACAATAAATACTGGTGCCCCTCAAGGGTGTGTTCTTTAAAAGTTGCTTTTTATTCTGTACACGGATGATTACATGAACCACTCTTACAATTTAGTAGATGTTAAATTTGCATCGGGATAAAGAATATTGTTTGGTTTTACTCTTACACCGATGTGTGTGCAGCACTGTATACTCAGTACTTACCCGGGTTCTGTGAAAAAAATACACAGGCATATTACTCGGTGGGATTCGAACCCACGACCTTTGTCATTCTAGAGTAGACTGATTTCTTACCGACTAGACCTCCAAGATTGCCCGGTAGCTAGAGGCAGTTCGAATCTGGGCAATCTCGGTGGTCTAGTTGTAAAGACATCTGCTCTAGGATGGCAAAGGTCGTGGGTTCGAATGCCACCCGAGTAATATGCCTGTTGATTTTCTTCCCACCATGAATCCGGCGAGAGCCGAGCGCGACGTCGACAATGATCTGTGTGCCTCTTCCATTCGTAAAAAGGGGTTTTCAAAAACGTGGTAAAATAAAAATCCCTTTCAAAGTCTAATTTTGTAATGCTTTCTGGTTTTCACAGACATTATTCGAGCTATTGTTGCATACTATTCGTGTACATGTTCTGTATAGGAAGACAAATTCTAGAAAAGAATCTGTATGTCCTTCGTGCTATCATGCATGCAGTGAATCCTGCTCGCTGAAACGCATGCTCGAATGTACTCGCCGAATAGTAGCACCTCCAATGACGCCCCTATATAATTCTCGCACAAAAAAGATCTACTTTTTATTTAAAAAAAACGCCTTTTTATCATTTAGTATTTTGTTCCTTGAAAAGGTCATTCAAAGGAAATCCGTCAGTTCACCATGACCGCTTTTGTCCACATTCATGAATACGACGAAAGTCAGAATGGTTCAGCTCAAACTCACGCCAACGGTTTTTGTTAGTCGGGTGCCTGGCTCATCGAGTAAGGCGTATGGTTATTTGCAACTATAGGAACTCGACGCTGTAGTAGCATAATCGGTTGCATGCCACGATAGCAATAATTTTCGTCGGTTGACGGACGGGAACATTTGCTGTAAAGGTAATGTTAAATGAACATTACATAATTGGTATGAACAAAACTTGTAAAATATACTTTTTGTTCACAGATTTACATAAAACTTACACGGTCTAATGATGATAGTAGTAGAAAACATCCCTTGAAATATTTCTGTCTGAAATGCCATATTTGATGAGAAATGAATAAACTAATTTTCCGATTGGAGTTTATCGCTCAGTGAGCGTTTTATTCATTTGTTGAACCTATATGATTTCATGCAAATGTGTAATCGGTTTTTCACTATTTTCTCGTGACCCAGATGGCCGATCGATCTCAAACTTCTACAGGTTTGTCAGTTTATGTATGTGGTGGATTACATAAAGTGCTTAAACTGCCAGCAAATGTTTTGTTAGCAAAAACCAATCCTGTAATGTTCCTTTAATTCTGAGGCAACAAATACATCTTAAACAGACCTATGTACATACAAAAGTTGTTTAAGCTCAGCAAATGTTGTTTATTTGATTATTAAATTACTGAAGTAGTTAGCTACACACGCAAAACGGTTTACGTAAGTTCTCTAGTGTAAACATTTTGTGTTTTCACAACATTTGAAGATATTACCACCCGCAGTAAAACAATGTTAGACTCGTCCAGGCAGTCTCATTGGCTGCCCCGCGGATGCTCAACAACAGTGTTCAAAAGTTTTCAGAGCATCAGAAACATACATTTGCACGACGGTATCTTTTTTGTACGTGGAGCTCCAAAATTTCCGCGACGCGCAAGTCCAATATAACTATTTTAAACGTTGGTGGCCCCCTGGTCCGCTCCAAAGGACAGAGTAGTTATGATTATTAGTGTCTTATTAAAGTGCCAAGACTTGGACCCAAACCCACAGTCTAAAACAAAACGAGACAACACTTTGTATCATCCTTTTAAGATTTAATAAAAAAAAACAATTTCATGTGAATGACATTATTTTATGAGTAACAATGGTAACGACCAGAATAATGATGACATGGACTAGGCCAGTACCATGCCCAGTAATATGGTAGAGAGAAGGGTTAACCCCAAAAATGTTTCCACAAGACACCATTTCCCTCTTGTACAGAAGTAACTCTTCCCCTTAAAATAAGATAATAATAATTCCTCTAAAGAGCTCCTGAGATTCCCAGAACACAATGAAGACACAATGGGAGGGGGAGGGGTTAAACCACGGCACTTTATATCGAGCACCATAAACAGAGTGGGATCTGCTTCAACCCAGTCAGTACCGAGAGCCTAATACGTTTGGCTAGGCTCATTTCCCCAACAAAATATAATCAAAGTTTCACGGGATTACATTTTTTGCATTTGACTCACTTGGCAATGACAATTTTTACGCAATTCCCACAATGTGGTCTCCAAAATCATGAATGTTTCGGCATACTGCTCACTAGTATGCATTGCTCCCTAAGTAATCACTATAAATTGAAGATTAGTGAGAATCTTAGCAACTGAAGTTGCTCGTACAATGACATTTTTCAAAGCTGAAATTGTTTGCCCGCCAAAATCCAGCTACAATAGTTCCTGGGTTTAATTGCTGTATTGAATTTGGGCAAATGGGTTCATTAACAATTTAATTTTGTTCGGTACTTACCTGATATATTACTAGCGAAACGCATGTCGGGCACAGACATCGAATGACTACGAGTATCGACCACGGTACCGAGGAGACCAACAGCACGATGAAGATGAGGGTGAGGGTACGGGTTGCCCGGTTGCTCTCCTTCTTGGTCTCTCGGTCTTTCTTCGTACTCGCCGTAGTTTGATTCTGTTGCGTTGATGTTCTATTGGAACTGGGCTTCTTTCCTTGGATGTTTGGGTCCAGAATCGGCAGCTGGTTCTGATGAGAGTGGAGATTTGAGACGTGGGGCCCAGGGGGCGCCGTCTTACTGTCTCGCATATTGCCGTATTGCTCTTCTTCGTTCAGATCGAAGGCACGGTTATCTTGGCCAAGTTCTTGCTGGCTGTTTGCATTGTCTACGATGACGTGCACGTTTGCAATGCCGTTGGTGTGCTGTTGAGGACTGCTAGACTCAACTTTCCCGCTGATGTTGCTAGGGTTTCCATCCCCGTCCCCGGCCACCGTAACTCTGGACGTACTCGTACTCAACTCCTGCATCATCACCGGGCCTCTCCGTTGAGTCGTCTTGCTCCGGATGACCGTGTAGATGTGCCAGTACAACACAGATGTTACCGGTACCGGGATACCCAAGAAGAGAACCGGCACAAGAAGGGTGAACAAGAGACTATCTTGTATGTATTGCGGGTAACACAAGCCGGGGGAGGTGGTACGAGAGCCCACTATATACGGCCAGAGGATGGTGTAAGGGAACCAGATGATGAAGGGTACGACGTAAGCAATACCGACCATGAAGCAGGCGTGATTGAGCGTGCGTTTCTGGAGGTGTCTCAAGGGTTGTGAGACGGCCTGGTAACGATCCACTGCCAGGACCAGGATCGCCAAGACGGAGACGTGGATAAAAACGTGGTTAAGGTACAGGTAGAAATCACACAGTGCTTGCCCAAGTGGCCAGGACCCTAGCACCCAATATACACTGTACATGGGCATAGTGAACGCCCCGGCTACCAAGTCTGATATAGAGAGGCCTACGATGTAGTAATTGGTGTAGGTGCGTAAGCGACGCTCGGCACAGAACGCATACAGCACAAGGAGGTTACCCAGTATGGTGATGATAGAAAATACTGTACTCGCTACAGCAATGACTATTTGTCCTGCATCTAATGACAAACTACCAGCAGCTTCAGGGTCGGTCCCGTTACTGTCGTCAAACCCACTGGCGAAGTTGTCTTCAAATGTGATCCATTCCTCTGTTACGACCGAAGTGAACAAGGGCCCAGTATACGAACTTTGCTGGACGGCTGCCGTTTGTATTTCTCCCGGGGTTACCAGTATAGTCGAAAGACCGTAATCTTCATGGGTTGTGTTTTCCATTGAATTCGTTAAACTGTTCGAAAAAATACCATCAAAACACAGATTCAAGTCAACAAAGGATTGTCGTTTTAGCCGTGATGGGTAGGCCTGTGCTCAGGATGTGCTCATGGATGAATTTACCACAGAGTTTTGAAGTCCGACAAAAAGGAAAGTTTGAAGTCAGTTACTCGTAGATGTCACCGCGTAAAGATGAAATCGTCTTACTTGGCAGGTGGTTATATACTTTGCTTCGTATTCTCACGGTAAGATGATGTATTCATTCTCCAGGCCTACGTGATTTGAGCCACACGCTGAAGGGTTGAACATACAATGTGCAGCACTGGTCGATTTACGCTGATGCTTATACATAGCATTGACCATCACCACACCGTGAATGCAGACTATGCAATAATGTCTGCTGTATATTTGCTGAAGTGCAATGTGTTGGGCTACGTCAATGCGCATGTCCAAAAGATGCCTGTTGGATACATCAAGATTAAACCAATCAAAACCGGCGTAAAATGTCGATGTTTGGTTACGTCACTTACAGGTTTTGTACTGGATGTGTTTTGATCTACATTTGGAGAAATTGAGGGAGTGAGTATACAGCGTGTCGTGACGGAAAACCTGGTGGGTCCATTATAGGATTATCCCGGCTTCGGTCGGAAGGACATACGCTGCCTGGCGGATTCTGGCCGGGTGCATTATGATCAAGGTGTTTGCTATACCGTCGTGCCCTGTACATTTAGTTGCTATTGGTATAGCTAAAAGAAATTTCACGCCCGTAACCAGGGGCATTTTTTCAGATATAATAAGCAATATCATAGCGTAAAAATGGTGTACCAATTGGCTTGAATTAGGCCTTCAATCCAAAAAAAATTCCAACCGGGGCACATCACCACTCAGACTCTCCCCTGCGTCGCTGCGCGACGGGCGGTGCTAACGCGCCGATGTCCTTTTTTTCTGTTATATTCGGCCCCCCCCCCCAAAAAAAAAAATAATAAATAAAATAAAATAAAATAAATAAATAAATAAATAAAATACATATATATAAATAAAAATAAAAAATAAAGAATATATTTGATATAATAATAATAATAAATAAATAAATAATAAATAAATTTAAAAACAAACAAAAATAAAACAAAAATAAAAAATAAAATAAAAATAAAACAAATAAATAAAATAAAAATATTATTATTATTATTCGCCCCGCCCTCTCCAACCACCCCCCCCCCAAAAAAAATTGGTTGCCCCCCCCCAAAAAAAAATGTTTTTATAATTCCTTGTTACAGGCCTGCATGTGACGCACGTATGGGTGCTTTACATTGTAGTGAAAACAAAACATTGGTTGATAATGTTATAAGCAGTGGCATAACCTGGGCCCAATTTCATGGCTCTGCTTACCGCCGAATTCTGCTCCTAGTGCAATCACCATTCTTCGCTAACTGGGTACGCGCCAATTTTCTGTGTAGGCAAAACATTCCTAGCACGCGCATAAGCAACAACTCCCTGCTTACCTGTGAAATACGCTTGACGTTAGCACGGAATTCCCCCTTCCGTAAGCGCCGATTCTTTGCTTACGGTAAACAGGGCAATGAATTTTCCCCCAATGGGATCGAGGGGGAAAAATGCACAAATGAATGGTTTAGTACCCACTATGTCTTTAACCCCCCCCCCCCAATAATGTGACGTCACTGGTTCGGGGAACGTGTTTGTACATCCATACGACTTGTTATTTCGATTGGTGCAAATTAACGAAGGGGTCTTCAAATGATGTTTTCTGGCCTTTGCTATTAATTTAGACGGACATAATTTATGTGCAGGATTGATACTGGTATGAATTTCATAATCGGTGAGCTTTCGGATTGACATTGATCCTTTCCAGTTTCGATGATCCCACCAAGCACCGTACTCTTCCAATAAAGGTGAAGTTCATACTAAAAGAGCTTTCTAAATTAAAGGAACATTACATAATTGGTTTTTGCTAACAAAACAGTTGCTGGCAGTGTAAGCACTTTATATAATCCACCATATACATAAACTGACAAACCTGTAAAAGTTTGAGATCGATCGGCCATCTGGGTCACGAGAAAATAGTGAAAAACCGATTACAAATTTGCATGTGTTATACAATGCATGAATAAAACGCTCATGAGCGATAAACTCCAATCGGAAATTAGTTTGATTTGTTTCTCATCATCATCATTAGACCGTGTAAGTTTTATGTAAATCTGTGATCAAAAGTATATTTTACAATTACCAATTCCGTTATGTGCCTTTAAAGGTATTATACAGGATTGGTAGAGCTGACAAAACAGTCGCAAACAAAGTTCATGTTTTGTGTAATTAACCATATACATGAAATAACAAACCTGTGAAAATTTGAGCTCAATTGGTCATCGAAGTCACGAGAAAATAGTGAAAAGAGACCTTATGTGTTTTCTGTTTTTCAAACATCGAGTTTATTATCGCGCGCGATAAAAACTACTGTTTTATTCATTTCTCAGAAACGATAGCATTTCAGGCAGAAATATTTTAAGGAACACTTTCTACCCTTTCTTACTTTAAATCATGTAAGTTATGTGTGAATCTGTGAACATTTGTGTTTTTCGATCTTACCAATAGTGTACAGGGCCTTTAAAGAGCGTCGAAAGGCAGTTTGAACCCACACAGTGCAATATGTAATCTATACCCACAGACACCGTGCTATATGACACAGTATAATGGCTCATTAGACCAACATCCGTTTGTTTGTTTTATTAGACGAGAGGAGAGTGCCCATTACCTCTCCAGCAATTATAAAGTTGCCATTTTGCCTTTGTGCAAACTCCATGTAAAAACGTTTTTAATGGCACCCACGATAGTTGAGTTTTATCTGCGTTATGTTGCCGATTGATTTGAGTTCGGCACGGCAAAAGCGCGACCGGCGTTTATAGGGCTGGTTTTCCCTGTCTCCAATACTTAACAGATCAGATAACAGATTATCTTAACGCGATAATTTGAAAAAACAGAAAACACATAAGATCTCTTTTCACTATTTTCTCGTGACCTCGATGACCAATTGAGCTCAAACTTTCACAGGTTTGTTTGTTCATGCATATGTTTAATCACACAAAATGTGGACACTGATTTTGAGCTGTTACCAAAAGTGTACAATACCTTTAATCAATATTCAGACAACACAAACGTACCAGATAATCAATCAAAGTGGAATGAATTATTGAGGTTATATGAATCATTGATAATATCTAGTTCATTGGAAGCACCAATCCGTCATCGCGGAATAGTTTGCATGTCATCGTAGGGCGCCCTCAAGACCCCATTGTGCTAATTAAACCTAAATAATGGGACAAAAACATTTTTTTAAATTATTTATCCATTCTGGTTGTGAAGACAAGGACTCTCAGAAAAGCAAACTTAACCACTATACTATCCAAGAATTCCCACGGAAAGAAGACAAGGAAGGAAGTTTCAGTTTTAGATGTGGGAGGAAAAGCCAAGAGAAATATTCCAGGAAAAAGCCACATCAGGCAGGGACTGAAAAACCCAATCCACGTACTGCTCCCGGCGAGTTTTAAACCGGGGTCCAAGGGGTGGAAAGAAACCACTTTACGCCAACCCGACCGCAACAAAATAACTATGTAAAATTAATACGTATGCTTTGCAAGTTACAACCTGGGAAGCGGGAGGAGGTCGCAAGTTCAAATCCCGCTCTAGCCACTTTTCTTTGTTCAACCCAAATTCATTATCATCTGTTACATATTAAAGGAACATTACAGAATTGGTTTTTGCTAACAAAACAGTTGCTGGCAGTGTAAGCACTTTATGTAATCCACCATATACATAAACTGACAAACCTGAAGTTTGAGATTGATCGGCCATCTGGGTCACGAGAAAATAGTGAAAAACCGATTACACATTTGCATGAAATCATATAGATTCAACAAATGAGTAAAACGCTCACTGAGCGATAAACTTCAATCGGAAAATTAGTTTATTAATTTTCATCAAATATATGGCATTTCAGACAGAAATATTTCAAGGGATGTTTTCTACTATCATCATCATTAGACCGTGTAAGTTTTATGTAGATCTGTGATCAAAAAGTAAGTTTTTTTCTTACCAATTCTGTAATGTTCCTTTAACCTGGGTTTATAGAGAGTTATGATAAAACCTGTCGTCAAGCTAACGCTGCTGAACCAACCATATCCAGCAGGGATACCCGTTGTGAATGAAGTAACTATTATAAAGGTTGGTTTCAGAAAATTTAAAATTCTGCGTTACCACTGACTAAACGTGAGACGAGTGTCCTCAACAAAAGTTGGTATTAAAGAAGGGGTCCGAGGTCGAGTTCAGTTTTGTGGCGCCCTCATTTTTTTTATTTTATAGATTATGAAAGTGGACAAATTACGCGTCTCTAAACTAGTGCTAACATAGCGTATAAAATCCCCGGTACTCTTTCCTATAGCGAAATTTAGGATATCAACCATGTAGTCATTCATTCTTGACCTTTCATCATATTATGCATCACTTACGTCGGTCATCGGTTATTTGTCTACAGATAATTAGTCGCAAATTAAGTATTGATTGGGTTAAAAAGCCACTCTTGGTAAAGGGCTACAAGAAGGAATCAAGATGAAAAATCACTCAGGGGAGCTGAAGGTAGGAGTTGATTTGGTTCTCTTAGAACCGTCTGGGGATGGAGGGGGAAAAAATAGATACAGATACATATAAGAGTCAGCAAGACGGTGTGAAGTGTCTTTGCTTTAGAAGTATTTTGTAGCAAATTTATTATCATGTCTATTGTGTTTATGGAGAGTTAAAGACACTGGACACCTTTGGTAATTGTCAAAAACCAGTCTTCTCACTTGGTGTATCTCAACATATGCACAAAATAACAAACCTGTGAAAAATTGAACTCAATTGGTCGTCAAAGTTGCGAGATAATAATGGAAGAAAAAATACCCTTGTCACACGAAGTTGTGTGCTTTCAGATGCTTAATTTCGAGACCTCACGCGTGAGGTCTCAAAATCAATTCAAATATTTTACTGAGAAATTACTTCTTTCTCAAAAACTATGTTAATTCAGAGGGAGCCGTTTCTCACAATTTTTTATACTATCAACAGCTCTCCATTGCTCGTTACCAAGTAAGTTTTTATGCCAACAATTATTTTGAGTAATTACCAATAGTGTCCAGTGCCTTTAAGGTATAATAGGTCGTCGAGCTGACTTTGGCAAACCAACCAGAATCCCACGGTAATGAAGTAACTATAAGGTTGGTTCCAGATAGTTTTAAGTTTCTTCGTTTAACAATCACTAAACGTAGATCAGAATGCCAGTCCTCAAGAAAAAGTTGGTATTAAAGAGGGGCTCCGAGGTCAAATCCAGTTTTGTGATGCACTCATTTTTCAACAGATATATGAGTCCTTATGAAAGTGGACAAATTACAAGTCTCTATCCTTCTTGTTAACATGGTGTAAAATTACTGGTACACTTCATGTCGCAATTTTGAATATCAACCATCCAGTCAACCAAAATTGATCTTCAATCATTTGTAGCAATTACGCCGACTAACTTTAATTGTCCAGAGATAATTAACTTGAAATTGACAACTGGGTGGGTAAAAACCACTCTTGGTCAAGGGGCTATCAAGGAGAAAACATTTAGGATGAAAATAACTTGGGGGGGGGGGCTGAAGGTAAGAGTTGATATTCCTCTTAAAACAGTATAGATTGTTGGGTGGAGGGAAACATGCTCCCCCACAGGCAAGGAGTTCGAAAGAGAGGCAGTACATACAGTACGGCAAACTATTTGACTAAATTTGATGTTTGTCACCGATTCGTTGTAATTGCCGCACTTTTGCAGTGCGAAAATCATTTGTGTTCGACCTTGCAAAAGTGCAACGTTCAGCGCAGGCCTTAACTAAGAGTAGGTAATATAACAAGACAATCTATGAAATAACTACCATAACTTTCTTTTTAGGTGTTTGGTTATACCAAGTTAGCAGAGCTGGTGAAAAGTTATGGTAATGTTTGGTAAACACTGTCTTTGTAGGAAATTTTATACGTGAAGATTTGCATTTTTGAAAAGATTAAGCCTAATTTGAAAACCAACGACGTCATCGTGACGTCATAGCTTATTTGCTATCTAGACGTTGAGATTAATAATAAGTATGTGCTAAGTTTACAAATTGTTGAAATTGCAACAGGTTTTCAGCAACGTAGTTCCTTTTTAAAAACTTGTCACGAGAGGGCTCTGTTGAAGACAATTACGTCATTGGAAGGCCCAGGGGTCAAACTTGATTTAATACCGAGATACCAAGTCCAAAAGCCAGATCATAAAACGAGGCATGGGTATATTTTTTGTCAATTGAACTTCCGGTTTCGACTGAAAGTAAAGGTTCCACGGGGTCACACTTTGTGTAATAGCTTGTGTAATACTTCAAGAGCTTTCAAATGGTGCAAAGATCTTGTACGTAGCAATTATGGTTCTCCGGATTTAATTTTTTAGATATCAAACGTTGATTTCACTGAAGTCATCGATGACGTCATTATCCAAAAGCAATTGTGGTGTCATCTAAGCACCGAGATTATGTACATTTATGAGTTTTGGTTAAAACCGTTTTGGTAAATGAGACGTGAATTTTTGAATTATGGAATTTCAACATCCGGTTTTGACCCGAAGTAAGATTCACATGAGGTCACACTTTGTGTAAGATGTGTGCAAATAATTTGTATGCGGCAAATATGGTTATAATATGAATTTGAATATGAATTGTTGAAGCATTAAACGTCGATTTAACGTTTAGACGTCATCGATGACGTCATTATCACGAAACAGTTGGAGTTTCATCCAAGGTCTACGTGAAAAAATGCTCACACAACACGTCCCATCCGTGGCCTGTATTCATGGGGGAAATGTTACTCTCAGTGTTACCCCCAGTGAGTACTCATACCAGTACTAATGGGAAACTAATACAGCTATAGGTCTAGTTGAAAGACGACGATCCGATCACATGTAAAGGCATTAGACTATAAAGATGAATGTGGCAGTCGATTAGGACCATCAAATTAATGAGTAGTTATTGAATTATTACTTCTCCATCATTTGTTATCATACTCAATGATTAGCAGTCGTTGCCAGTAACTATATCTTGCTCATCGGGGTGTGGGTTCGAATCCCGGTCCTGACACTGGTGTCCTTGAGCAAGATGCTTTACTATAATTGATTCTCTTCACCCAGGGGTATAAATGGGTACCTGCGAGGGTAGAGGTTGATATTGTGTTTGAAAAAGCTTTCGGAGCGCCACGGCAGCCCAGGGCTGTATACTCCCTAGGGAGCTGAGAAAGATTACAGGAATGCTATTGGCCCAATGACCAGGGCACTAATGTAAAGCGCATCGAGACGTTATTGTAAAATGCGCTATATAAGAACTAGTTATTATGATTATATTGCTCGTCTGCTTGGATATTTATTTGGTACAATATACAATTTTCAACTTGTTCGTGCTTGTTGTATTTCATTCTTTTAGCTAATCAGTTTAATACTTTATTTTACTCGCCAGTATCGTTAATTTTGTTATAATCGTTTGGCTATTTTTTCTTTGTTTGTAGCTTTGTTTTGTTGACGTAGTTTCTTTATGTCAAGGTCGAGGTGTAGAACCAGAACAACCATATTTCATATTCCTACTTTACGTTACTCCTAACTTTGCATATCCATTTTAAACTTCTTGTTGTCGTAAATATTTCTTTATCATTTAAAATGTACGCAGCGTTCCCTAACGTTTTAATTTGCATTTCCCGCCGTTCAATAATCTGTGCGTCATTCTGAAATTTGCCGTACTGTTAAGAACACTATCAGAGCTGCCACTTGCATCTTGCAATCAGGGAGATTTTGTACAACATTAACAATCGGGAACATTATTTAGAATTACATTCAATAAAATAGGGGAAAAGTTTCCATAATAGGGCATCAGAACGTGGAAACATTGGTTATTTTCAGGGAAACTGTCTGCAGAATAAGGGAGAGTTAGTTACCTCTGCCCACTGTTCACCAATTTACAGATTAAATAAAACAACAACAACGCAAAACTACAGAGCCATTTTCCTCGTGCCCAATTACTTGGGACTCAACAACACCACAAGGGTCACATGCATTTTATTTTGTACCTTTTTTTGACAGCATCATCTGTGATGCATGTAAAACGTGGCAAGCTGCCTTTTTGGAAGGGAAGGAACAGTAAATTGACTTATTGAAATGAAATTGGGTTCAATTGAACTCCGGCTATTGCTGTAGTGTCAAGGGTGACCATTATTAAAATTCGTCGCTATAAAACGAAGTGACCTATCTCGTCCACAGTTAAAAAAAAAAAAATTCTTTCTTTCTTTTTAGTAAACGTGTTTTGAGAAAATCACGATTGAAGTTGCACTATTTTTCAAACTGCTGTTTCGGGGTCTGCTGATTATTCTAATCTTGTCTTTTTTTAATAACAAAACAAAAATAAAGCTGACTTCTTTATTCGTGCAGAACTGTCATTGTTTTTTCATTCCTGCAACTGTTTTAATTAGTAATTAACTCTTAAACACATAGGTCACTTCGTAAAAATGAAAAAAAAAAGAGTTTTGCCCGCTGAGCGCTGTGTACAAACCAATGCATATTGAGACCTATCAAGATAGGTCACTTAATTCAAATGTCACACACGCGCCTGAACTGCACGCGCTGTAGCGCTCAGTATATCATTGGTAATGTGGCGTATCTACATAGGTCACTTCGTGAAATTACAAAATGGCAAATCTAGTGATACGTCGTTTATACTAATTAGTGTTATTACAAAACCATTAAGTATAAGGCACTGAAGCGTGCTGAAAATGTTAACAGTAATGAGTATATTTTGGAAAAAAATGATTCGCATAAATTTGTGATTTTTGACAGATAGGTCACTTCGTGGTACGAGCGACGAATTTATGTATTCATGCATTTCTCTCTATTGTCACCTACCTGTAGAGCAAGTTCACAAGGAAAATAACCGTAAACTGATTGAATTTAAATGAAATTATGAACTGAACTGCGGCTATTGTTATTATTTTCAAGGTTGACCATGGACGAGTTAACGCCTCCACTGTTCTTGTGTAGCGGGATGAATTAAGCATCAAAAAGGTGAAGCGTGAGGTACGTTCAAGGTGTTGCGTTTTAATTTACTTCTCGGTATATCTTCGGTCTGGGCCGAGGCCATGGCAAATTGTTGGCCGTGACATTTAAGGTCTGTTTGGTCAGTAATGGGTTGACCGTGCAGCCAAAAATGCTGCTCACGCGGGCTTATTTTTCTGTGAACAAAGATCAAGTACAGTGCAAATGGAAACGTTGGCTAAGCCGCTTCTATTCGTCTGGAGTACACACAAAATACTGTAGCTGCATGATAGGCCTCATTCAGACAATCGATATCAAAGGACTGGGTGGGGGAGGGGGCGGGGTTGAGGACTGTAGCTGCATGATAGGCCTCATTCAGACGATCGATATCAAAGGACTGGGTGGGGGAGGGGTGGGGTTGAGGACTGTAGCTGCATGATAGGCACCATTCAGACGATCGATATCAAAGGACTGGGTGGGGGAGGGGCGGGGTTGAGGACTGTAGCTGCATGATAGGCATCATTCAGACGATCGATATCAAAGGACTGGGTGGGGGAGGGGGTGGGGTTAAGGACTGTAGCTGCATGATAGGCCTCATTCAGACGATCGATATCAAAGGACTGGGTGGGGGAGGGGGTGGGGTTGAGGAGTGTAGCTGCATGATAGGCATCATTCAGACGATTGATATCAAAGGACTGGATGGGGGAGGGGCGGGGTTGAGGAGTGTAGCTGCATGATAGGCATCATTCAGACGATTGATATAAAAAAGACTGGGTGGGGAAGGTGTATAAGGCCAAATAAAGAAAAAAACGTGTTTAGCGGCCCCACCCGCCTCCTTTTGAGAGACCACCTCCTTTTTGTCTTCTTTTTTTTTGGGGGGGGGATAAACTGTAACGATCTCTGACGAAAAAAATAAAATTTAAAATGGCCGGTTGTCTTGAAAAGTGTGTCGGGCGGCCATTTTTGAGAAAAAAAGAAAGGAAAAAAGAAAAGAAAAAGGGCCCTCCTCCTTCCTTTTGTTTTTGTTGTTTTGCCTTATAAAAGAAAATAAACCACGTGGCTTGCTCCACATAGAAGCATCTCTCGCTAGACAGTTGTATCCACACTTAATGGTTTCCCTTTATCCTCCGTGCTACAGCAGTCACAAGTACTGGTTAGGATTATTACACGACACCGGGTCCCAGCTATTGAGCACTCATTAGTATTACCATGGAGCTATAAAAATGACCAATTCCTTCATCCATGGTACTACACACATTCGTAACCACACAGACCCAACCATGTGCATGAATCCCCATATGGGGAAATTGCATACAGATATCCAGGCTTACAACAAGTTGGTTGTATGATCAGCACCATTTTCTAAAAATGCGTCACGTCGGGCTGTCACATGGTTTTGTAGTTCTACTCTAAAACTCTGTGGTTTGGTTATATATACATGATAAAAGGAACATTACAGAATTGTTTGTTGCTAACAAAACAGTTGCTGGCAGTGTAAGCACTTTATGTAATCCACCATATACATAAACTGAAAAACCTGTAGAAGTTTGAGATCGATCGGCCATCTGGGTCACGAGAAAATAGTGGAAAACCGATTACACATTTGCATGAAATCATATAGGTTCAACAAATGAATAAAACGCTCACTGAGCGATAAACTCCAATCGGAAAATTAGTTTATTCATTTCTCATCAAATATGGCATTTCAGACAGAAATATTTCAAGGGATGTTTTCTACTATCATCATCATTAGACCGTGTAAGTTTTATGTAAATCTGTGATCAAAAGTATATCTTACAAATACCAACTCTGTAATGTTCCTTTAAGCATGTGGGAAAACCAATGTTTAGACCTACTTCATGAAAAACAGTTACAGACCCTTGCATGCTGCTCGCTAAGGTCAACCAATGGAAACATGTATAATGCGCCACGCACAACTCTCAGCCAATGAAAGGTCTTCCTTAGGCCGGACATAATGACAATGACACACTTCGAGGCGCCTGAACAACTATAGATACCGGGCTTTGAGAACCTGCCTGATGTACATGTACCTTTGATTTTGCATGCCACAATTATTGCTCCATAAGATGTGTACACACTAATGTGTGTGTGTTGTGTCACTATCAGTACGTGTGGTAGTTACGTGTCTTTGAAAGTATACATTCATGTTTGTCTATCCAATGAAACCATTGGGTTTGTTAGACTAAACTCTAGTACTCTACCAGTCTTTATCTTTACGGATGTTTCGCTCGGTTTCAGTGCCTCATCCAAAGGCACAGGGATGGGCTGACGTACGCACATGCACACATTGGACCATTCCCCTGACCTAATAACCGCCGGTCACTTCTTCCTGTTTACGAAAGATTCGACTATCAATAATAATGTAGCTTTATTGTGCAAATCCATTGCAGATAATGATTTGCCATGTATTAATTTAGGGCTTGACCGCTACAATCCATGGAGTCTCCATCATGTCGTGTGTGTACATGTCAACTCTATGATACATGTTGTGAAAGTGCGCATTGCGCTGATCAGCAGTACAATCGTTCCCATCATGCATCTTACATCATTAACAAGAATTTGTACAAACTCATCAGCCCGTCCCAGAGGTGTTGGATTAAACCGGTGGGGGGGGGGGGCGATCTAAATCTAGACCCTGTCCCCTGTCGAACCTTGAAGTGTGACGTCAGATGTTCAGGCTAGTCTAAATCTAGACTGGTCCTCTGTCCTGACCGCAAGGACACGGACAGGCACCGGTCTATAATGTTCATATAATAGACTACGACTCTCCATCCATGTGAATGGGATGCGAGGTCAAAGGTGCGTTTGTCAGGATCCCTCCAAACCCGGTGTCTGGCGTTATTCACGAGCCTCGAAGTGTGACGTCAGATTTTCGGGCTAGTCTAAATCAAGACTACCTCAGTGAGGGCGCTGTTTACGCTTGTGACGTCATATGCAATTCAGAAAAAGTACAATTCAGAAAAAAAGTAACAACAACACAACAGCAACACCACAGCTAAGAAATTAAAGACAAACTAACAAAGTTTCCGGGACGCCGGCTTGCGAATGACACGGCTGATCAGTGTCTAATGATTTTATTGCGCCACCCTGATTTAACACCACAGCATAGGAATGTTCGTGTTTGTTTTTTTTCTTCTTTCTTGTAATAACCGGACACACCGATGTACATCAAATACACAGCCCAAAATTATCTGCTCTTGTTAACAAAGCCTAAATACTACGGGGAACTACGTCAGTTCAAAAAATCTGATCACAATAATATTTCGCTTCTCAATGAGCACGGTGTTTTGTGTGGTCACTGGTCACCATGTGACAACACCGTTGTGAGTCGTCCTAGTTGTACAGCTCATTGTTGCCTAAACTTTCCAAGTGCTTTTTTAAAATGAAAATTACAAAAGATCTCCAGAAGAATGCCATAACCTAAAAAAGTGGAATAATACAGGTTGATTACTAGTATAGAATCTACCGTACTGTTATAGGTTTATTACCAAGATACGCAAAAAGAGTGTTAGTTTAAGATATGTATGCATAAATTGCACTGCGCTTTTAAAAAGAAAACAGGAATAAGGCCAACTTTGACAATCTCAAAAACAAGATGTGATGAGTTTTTTTTTTTAGTTTTTTTTTTTTTTTTTAACAAGATTCTGCTGTTGAGCGCAAGCAACTAGAACCTTTTTCTCCGACATGAACTTGCTTAATTATTAGCTACAAGAATACAACAGTAAAATTACAGCTTTACCAGACATTTATATTTCATATAGGCCAACACGTATACATCATCTACTGCACATACATTGGTTAGTTTTAGTCTCCATTCATCTCAATGCTCCCCCAATCAGGACTCTTGCCATCCAATCCGAACCCCAAATGGGGTATATCGTCACCGTAAAAGGAATCTTGTTTTCACATTAAGGATTTTTAACGACCCCCATCAGGACAAGTTTGCATTATTTGTACTCACAGGATGAATATCACCAAATGTATACCCCGATTGGGCTAAACCCATTGACCCAAGTCACCCGATGTTCATCATCACAACAATCTTGGCCGCGCCATTTTGGGAGTCAATGTCCCGGTGTGTTATACAGTGTAGAGCGCACCATATATTTACGTGCAAATTTCACTCCCAAAATGGCGAGTGTGGCAAAAAAAGCAGCCGCATGTGACGTTGGTGCAAGGGGTCAATACCCCGATTGGAACCAGTCTCCCAAGTATCATATACCCCAATCAGGCACCACTAAACCCTGATCGGATCCTATTATCCCAAAGAGGATACAAGTGTCCCCAATCGGGATACCTTTGAATAACAGCAACTCTTTCTTCTACACTACGGATTAACTAGATTTGTTTGGTTGTTAACATACAAGTTCTAATCAAAACGGCGATATTCAAGACCACATAATATTTAATAATTACATATGTCCAATTGTTAAATCTCAGCCAAGCCCATTCTCATGAATACGAATACAAAAAACGCATACTCCAGGGAGAGCCCGATAACCGGATGTTAAACCTGATTTGGGACACCCCCCGGATCACCGCCATCCCTCCCTCCCTCCCCTCCTTCCACACAGCTGTCCACACCATACCCATACAACGTCTAGCTTCTCAATGACTTACTTTATACAGGTGTTCATTTCATAAGGCAACATAAAGGGAGTAATAAAAAAAAAACATGTGGCACTTTGCAAAAAAAGAAAAGAAAAAGAGATCACAATAAAGCCCAATCCTCACACCATGAAGGCAGTTACAGTAAGCTGACCATTCATGCTGTAGAAATGACCGAATCTATCCAGTAGTTATAATCCTACAAAGGTATATTTATAGAACATTAATTAGTATAAGGTGTATCCTTCACACTGATATCAGTAAGTTTTACATTACTCTTTATGACCATAATTAATTACTTATACAAGGGTCAAGGGTTACTGTACTCTATTCCCTTCCTGTTACACAGTGAAATCTAAACTAGAGTTAGCCAAGGCTTGTTATTGTGTCGGCTAAAAGTCAAACCCCGACAAAAGTTACTTATTTTGAACGAAGCTCTCCAACTCTTCAAAGTTTACAATCGCGAGCGCAAACAATCTTATCACGTCTGGTCAAGAATACAATCCAAAAACCTCAAAAGAATGTGCATTTTTTTTCTAAATATTCAAACATCTGCACATCAAAACCAGGAATGGGTATCAATGAAATAGTCTTCTGTAAAAAGACAAAAACAAAAATTGGCCCCCGTTCTCTTCCATTTCTTTTTTAAAATTTAAGAGTAGTTCATTCGGACGAATGAAGAAATGTACTTATAACAATTTAGTTGACTACATCTACAGCTACACTAGGAGTCACAAATAGAGAGTCAGACGCCACTCCTAGACAAAGTCACATTCTTCTTCTTCTCTCCCCCCCCCCAGTTTTTTAATCTTTTTTTTTCTTCTCTTTAAACACAAGCACAACGATGACTGAAATAGCAAAATTTGAACAAGTACTACAATTGTTTATTTTTTTTTTTTTCAATAACCAAGATAGAGATTTTTTAAATTCACAATTTTTTTTTTGGTAAACAAGCTAGACCATGATAATCACGGTCAGAAGCAAGATAATTCAAATACAGTCGCATATTTATTTAAATTTTCAATACCAATCCAGCGCTGTCAATTCCCCCCCAAAAAACTCCCTCTCATTTTAAATCACATTACAAAAGCCTCATTCCGGAAAATAGAAAATGGAAAATCAAAACAGTTTGATAAACAATTTCCATACCCAACATTTTGGTCCTACAGGCTGTAGTCCCTCTTTTTTTCCTTTTTTTCTCCTTTTTTTTTGAATTCACGGTTACAGCTGTTTTAAAACTTGTTACCTTAACCACACATTCAAGCTAAATCCAGTGCAGAAACTTAAGCTTTTTAAAGCCAATAGTACTAGAACAAACCGCTTTGCACAAAAGCATCTCAAATTTTTAACAATCTCGTCCTGCGACTGATCGTTTCCCCCCCCCCATGACTGTTTTTTCAGTCCAACACTCTGCATGTTCTGCTTCCCTCTAAGCTAATTGCTTGCTTCAATTACAATCCCGTCTCAACTCTGAATGAACATTTTTTTCTTCTTATTGTTTGACAATTGCAATTTCTACCATATAATGTAACAGTACTTTCAGTAAGTTTAAAACGAAAGAAAATTTAACTGAAATTGTTTTTATACTCAATGTCGCTAAACTAAAAGACGCTGTGCCAAGAAGACGACGACGACGACGTGTGGAAATTCTTGACATGAAAACCAAACAGACAGGCAGTTACTTCTCAGTCAGTCTCCTCCGTTATCTGTAACTCTACCACCCCTTTTCCTTCATGACTCTGAAGAAAGTAAAGAAAATATAAAACAATCAATGCATGATTAAAAGGAATTTTTAAATAGAAAAATACTATCGGCTTCACCTTGAAAGTTTCCCCTGATTTATTATTATTATTTTTTTTCCTTTTCTCCAAAAGGTAGTCAGTTCAGTCTTCTGTAGAAATCCCATGTCATTATGTATTTATATTTTTCACTATTTGGAAGTGATTACAAGTACAGTGATTGGTACATTAGAGAACTGACCAACTCGACCATGAACCATCTGCAATTGCATTGAAGGAATTCTTGGATGCTACGATCCCTCGAGGTTTTCAAACCAATGCCAGTCAGAATGACCATGAGTTGAAAAGGTACATCACTTAGATCAGGCAATTAATAGGAACCAATACGTTCCATTAAAACCTCCGCTCACTACAAGTTTACGGCCAGGAACCGTACATCCACGATGAACAACAATTGGATCCATTTGGCCGATCAATCGAGGGGCACAGGGGATTTGTACAACAAAAGCGCAGTCGGTGCGCTGCGGCGTTGACACCCACACCACTAGAATGTTTTCCCCGAGTGTCCCTGCGCACATGACTGATTTTCAATTCAGAGGACACAGACGTATTATTCCGTCCGAAGTGTCAGGTAGCTGGAAATCGTTCTCTTTTCTGTGAACGAACTGAGCTTTTTTCGATTAAAATTGCACACCACGGTCCGAGGAGTTTGAACAAACAATATCTAAAAAGACCCATGATAAAGGTACTCTGTGATTAGTGTTTGAACGGATGGGAAATACAGAGCCGCTTGGGAGGGAGAACGGGTACGGCATGTTAGTTACGGCATCAAACCACACCAGTTAGTGCATTAGTAAAAGCGGTTTAGTTCCAACGAGCAATTCAACATTTGACGGTAAATCAAGAGTGTCTGTGAGGGGAGGGTTAGAAGAAAACGAGGCCCTCAAAAACCTCCAGCTACCCAGGGTGGATTCTTCATCCAATGACAAAATACTGAGTAAGCCAATCATAAAAAATAGTCCCTTATAGTATTATAATTGATATATACATATCTTGATAGAAGAAATAATGACTAAAAATAATACTAACAATACGCAGTTCTTATTGATAAGCGCTTTATCACACCCGAGGGGGTCTCGGATTGAGCCCTTTGGGCTTTGTTATGAAATAAATATGGTGGGGAAAAAATGTTTAAAAAGTAGAACGTAATGATCCACACAAATACAACTTAAAATTGTGTGGATTTCCTTTTACTTTGTGAACTTACAACAATTTAGGACCTTGTTACTTCATGAAGTAAAAGGAAAACCACACAATTTCACAGGATACTTGTGTGAACCATTATAGTTTACTTTTAAAACATTTCATAACAAACTCATTTCATGGCCCAAAGCGCCCAATCAGAAGGCAACGTTTCCCTTTAACTCTTGCAATCACAGCAAACGCTCGTATCCAACGTTCTGAATTTCCTGCTCCAAGAAACTTTAATTTCAGAGGTGAGATCAGATGAAAATGAAAATAAAAAATCTTGGTGTGAAGATGAAGCCCCTGAGTTTACAAGGATGTGACATTGCAGATGTTTACAGACTCTGGACATCATTTCAATTCAATGTCGGAAGGTTTGGTTATTACAAGGGCAGAGTTTATCATCTTTGTGATTGCAATTTTCGCTTGCGTGTCTCAATACAATCTGAAGGCGCAGGAAGATCAATGACCAGTCTTTAAATCAAGGAAAATATCGATAACCAAATCCATGCCTGCTTTTATTTTTTGAAGAAAATTGCAGTATAACTGAAGCAAGAGGTTTGGTCATAACAAGGGCAGAGTTTATCATCTTTGTGATTGCAATTTTCTCTTGCGTGTCTCAATACAATTTGAAGGCGCAGGAAGATCAATGACAAGTCATTTGGTTATCGATAATCAAGGAAAATATCGATAACCAATTCCATGCCTGCTTTTTATTTTGAAGAAAATTGCAGTATAACTGAAGCAAGAAGTTTATGAAGAGCGACAGCACTGGGTGAAAGACATTTTCATTTCTTGACATTTGTGGCCAATTGTGATTGTCTGGCATAGTGTATTTTATTGAAAATATTTAGAAAAAAGTACACATCATTTCTTGGCAGCAGTTTCTTTGTGCTGAAACTTGATAACTTCACATGGCCTTATGTTGTACTACATCGGCTAACATCTAAGAATATGCAACTCGGTATTGTATCATAATAGCTATTATGGGTTCATTCACGGTTAATTGTTTAACAATAATGGTTGCGGTCCTAGGTTCAAATCCAACCTTAGCCGCCACTTGGTTTATTTTTGGCAGGACCCAGAAAGCACCAAAGGTCAATAACTTCAATTTCACACATCAGTACGAAACAAAACACTAAAATCATATTGATCGATATCAATCAAATCATATTGATCGATATCAATCAAATCATATTGATCGGTATTAATCAAATCATATTGATCGATATTAATCAATTATCATATTGATTGATACTAATCATATCAACTGATTAACTGACAAGTCATTTTGAGACAACCAAAGCATTGACTGTTGGATAATTTTCTTCCTTAAGAAACAAAGCAACATCGCCGTAGCGTGACTGTATAGTTGATCGATTAAACGAATAGAAATAGCACAAACACCAAACGTGGGGTTAATTTTGTTATCAACACGTCCTTGCATTTGTACCTCCCTCAGAGAAATCATCATTTTATTTACACATTTTGAAAATTTGTTGACAAATTATCAGGTTATCTTGATGACAAAAACGCCATTCTCTGTTTCTACAAGGGTGCATCAAAACCCACGCACTTAAACTCACAATGAAACATACACCGGGCTCGTGGAGTCTGGCCTGACTTAAGTATCTTACAGACTTGAACAAATATTTGCAAGATATTTAGTGAGGACTTAAGTGAGTAGCTTGTATTTTGTTTACAAATTATCAAGTTCAAGATGTTGGTAAATTTGATAATCCAGGTGTAATTGTCAGCTAGGGAAATATGTCAACATACCGCCACAATGCTGGACGAGGAGTGTTATTTGCCTTTACATTGAAACTGACGATTTGCAAGCTATTATAAAAAATTACCCCCCCCCCCTTCCCCCAATGATGCTAACACGCTGCCTAGATTAAATATGCATATTACAATCAGTCACTAACCCTCTTGCTGTCTGACCATTCAATACCATTCACTGTGGTTTTGAATGACAGGTAAACTATGCCAGCCTGCAATATGATACCATGAGGGAATGCATGTACACAGTACACAGTTAATTCTGTGCACAGTTGTGCCATCGTACACAACCTTGGCAGTCGAATGGTTTCAAATGGTTGGTCAACTCACTGGAAAATGTTGCCAAGAGAAGGTGGGTTCTAAAGAAGGTATAATGGAACTGAAATCAAATTGAAATCAGTGTAACCAAAATGAGGCTGGGGAAAAATATAGTCTGGCCCCTTGTCTGTACAAAGAACATTGGTCTACAAGACTGTTATTGCATACAGGGGACATGACAACGCTTACTGTAATCTAATACAGGTCTGAAATACTGATTCATGTGTAGCTGATATCAGAAGACAAAACTGCTAAGCAGGGAGCCATTCACAAAGTGTATAACACATCAGATGGCGTTAAGCTGGTAAACTGAAACTGCTTAGCCAAAACTTTCGGTGTTTGACACATCAGGCAGTGTCCAAGTTAGCCGGCTACGGCTGAAGCTTGGTCGCCGTGTTGTCATGCATTGAAGCATAGGTAGCCCTTAGCAACACTCTTAGCAACAGCCTAAGCCATAGCTGCAGACACTAATTTAGACATAGCCTTTATGTTTCCTGCCTGTGGGGTATACCACATTAATAACAGCAGAGCTCAGCTGGCTGTTATTCTATATTTATACTATGGTACATTGGTACATATTCATTTACATAAACTTCTCCGTAACAGATCACTATCACACTAAGTGACTTACATGTTATGTTTGTCACAGATGCAAGAAAACATGAAAGAGGTAAAAACTGGTTAGTGGAATAGGACAATAATTTCTTACAGCTGATGTACAACCATGCTTTAAAAAGAAATAATAATAATTTAAAAAAAAAAGTAAAATAAAATAAAAAACTTATCAAACTATTTTCTCAACAGGTAAATGAAAAAAAGAAAAAGAAAAAGAAAAAGAAAAAAGAAGAGAGAAAATAATAAGTTTAAAGGGACACATTGCCTTGGATTGGGCGCTTTGGGCTATAAAAAGCATTTGTTATGAAATGAATATGGTTGGAAATATGTTTTGAAGACAGAATAAAATGATCCCACAAAAATGCCTCAAAATTGGGTGGTTTTCTTTTACTTCACTATCTAACACAGTCCGCCATTTTGTGGAGAGTTTCAAATTTGGTTCTACAAAATGGCGGATCATGTAAGTTCAGAACGTAAAAGGAAAAAACCACTTAATTTCGAGGCATATTTGTGTCGACCATTATATTTTACTTTTGAAACATCTTTCCAACCATATTCCTTTCATAACAAATGTTTTTTTATAGTCTGAATCGCCCAATCCAAGGCAATGTGTCCCTTTTAAATAAATTTTAATTTATACGGGGTCTAAATATACCTAGGTGCAAAGTGTGGCTGATGTATGCATGAATTGCAATGTGTGCAGAGGAAACCAAATGCTAAACTTGCTAAAAACACTACCATTTCATGTGTGGGAAATTGCGGCCAGGATTTTTCCTGCACTGATTTTCAATAGAAAGAATCAAGGAAAGACAAAAAAAAAAAAAACTAAAATCAAAACTACTGTAATTCTAAAGACGCAAATGCAGAAATTTTGAGGTTTGCAACTTAATTTTCTTAGATACGTAGATGATTAATCCAAATGTGATACTTTTTTTTGGTAAGAAGAATCAAACTTTAAGCCTTGCGTTAAAAAAATAAATAATAATAATTAATAACAAATAAATAAATAAATAAGAAAAGTGGTTGTGCAAAGTAACAGCAGCAAATGATGCTTTATGACAAGCATTGATGTCAAAAAAGTAACTTAAAAAACAAAATTCTTACTTTAGTTAAAGGAACATTACAGAATTGGTTTTTGCTAACAAAACAGTTGCTGGCAGTGTAAGCACTTAATCCACCATATACATAAACTGACAAACCTGTAGAAGTTTGGGATCGATCGGCCATCTGGGTCACGAGAAAATGGTGAAAAACCGATTACACATTTGCATGAAATCATATAGATTCAACAAATGAATAAAACGCTCACTGAGCGATAAACTCCAATCGGAAAATTAGTTTATTCATTTCTCATCAAATATGGCATTTCAGACAGAAATGTTTCAAGGGATGTTTTCTACTATCATCATCATTAGACCGTGTAATTTTTATGTAAAGTATGTTTTACAAGTATTTTTCTTACCAATTCTGTAATGTTCTTTTAAACTTAAAGTATATACAAGAATAAAAAATAAAAACATTAATTCTAACATTACTGCAAGATCTTTCATACATAAAATTTAACTCATTTTTTGTTTTATTCTAATGAACTAAAGAGGCAAACTTTTCACTACGTTGCACGACATGAAAGTTGTGTAGCTGTTATTAAGAAAACTACGGAAGCTTAAAAGGAACATTGAGAGAGAAATAAAATTGAAGTTATAATCATAACATGAGTCTCATAATTATGACTTAGAAAAATTCACAAATGTGACTTATATATCTCACAAATATAACTTAAAATGCACAAATCATGACTTTATGACTTATGAAAACTTATAATTTTGAGATATAAGTCGTAATTATATATATTTTTTTAATTTCTCAATTTCCCTTTAACGTTGCGTAGAAAACAGCCCCAACTGAATACAAACTGAAAGTAAAAGGACCTATACACCTCGAGTAATGTCATAACATGTTCATCAAAGTGTGTCCTTGACAAACATCCTCCTCAGTTTCAAAAGTCTCATCTTGATTTTGTAATAAAACGTTGCAAGCACACTCTAAAGAGATGTTCTGTAAAGTAACGCCATGCCTTGACGTCATAGGCTTGTTTGCACAACCGATACAGTTACAGCTACATCATTGTGCGGTTTCAAACACAAACGTGCATGGGAAATACTTTGAGATACGTTTCTGACAATTTAGAGGTACCATACTGGGAGAATTGATGTTTATTTCATTGACTTTCTTCAACAAACACAGCTAGGGTAGATTCTGAGTCTTGATTTATTTGTACACATTTTTCAAAACATTGAAGTCCTCCATGGTGGAATGACCTCATGTGTGCCTGGTACCCTGACTTTACTTCCATCCGTCGGTGTAATGTTTCTAAAGGACACATTTTGATTATTTCCTGTGGTGTACAGAACCCATTCACTCTGAGGAGGCAATACATGAACACCCATGCGAAGCAAGCGTAACTACACTCTACACATGATTATGAATCGGCAAGTTTTTGCCCTCACACCATGCAGTAAGAAGCTTACACACGGAGCCTTCATGGACAACTTTCAGGCCACTCTGTTGAGCTTTAGACTAAGAAAGCATAATAGCAGCAAGCAGCCTTTTGCCAGCATTACAAATGTTGTACCTTATCTTGATTCAAAGACTGTCGGCATATGAGCAGCAGCAATTTGCCAACATTAAAATTATTGTACCTTATCTTGACTCAAAGACAGTAAGCAGACTATTAGCAGCATTTTTGTAAATTTCGCAAATGCTTGAACTTGGTACAGGGAGAATAAAAAGCGTAACAGAAGCTACAGTTTTGCTGTGCTTTCCCTTTACAAGTTATGCACAAATCCAAAAATATTTGTTGTACTTTATATATTTGTTATATTTTACACAATGAATGAATCTTACGCCACTGGAGATTCTGTTTGTTGTCCATGAATACCCCGGATGTCCAAACCACCAACAGATACACAAACAATGCACACACATTCACAAGATGGGTTGGATGGTCAAGCAAAAGTCTGGGAGCTAGGCTACTTAGGTTTGACTCCACACACAAAACACACCAAGTTCAAAATTGAAGTCAGCTCTTGAAGAGAGTGAGCGGGGAGATCGGAATCTTCCCCTCACCCCCCAATGGACAAAATCTTTAAATGTTAATCTTTATTTCAATTTATTTATTTTTATTTATTTATTTATTTTTTTTTGGGGGGGAGGTGTTTATTTCCATGGAGTCGGCAAAACTCCTGTCCACAAAAATTCTGATCAGTGTGTGAAATAAAAAAAAAAAAATAAAAACCTGCCTTGAAAACAAAAGCAAGGTACGTGTACTTCAGTTTACCGACACCCAAGAAGGCGCTGTCTTTAGTTAACTACGAAGCAGCAAATCAAAGCTTTTAAAAATCTGTGCACACACCGGGGCTTGCTCAGTTTATTACCTCCACTCACACATCATAAATCAGGGTTAACTCTTTAAACATTACCCACTGGTTACCGGTTTGAATCTTTTACAAAAGTATTACCCCCCCCCCCTTCCCCCTCTACTGTACGATTGTCTGAGAACGACTCCCTTTGAATTTTGCAATTTGAGCATAAGTGTGCATTTAGTTCCATAGGCAGACATTATTGTATTACATTGGTCCCTTACACATTTATCCAAACTTTAATGAAAGGTAGCAGTTCCATTGGCAATAAAGTGCCGACAGAAACGCCTATTGACTTTGATTTGCTTCAACGTTTTCTCTTTCTCCAGTGCCAATTCCCAAACGTTGACACTAAGTTTGGATCAGGTAGTATTCTAAACACTTGAATGGTCACTGAACTAGCCCCTTGCACTCACATTAATGTAAAGCACTACAGCAAAAAAAAAAAAATTAATTAAAAAACCATCATTCTCATCTAAAGCATTCTACGGAAGGCAACTGAAGTACAGAGTCCTCAAGAGTTTTGTATGTGGGAGAGAAGGGAGAAGGGTGCAAGCCAGGAAAAATGGGAAGGGGGGGGGGTGGGGTTGGGCGGTAGATGGGGGAAGTCTATTCTAAACCTAGTCAGTTACCTCAGCTGCAGCATCGGCAGAATTCACGTCACCGGCTGCTGACAAACAAAGACACAGGGTGTGTATATATGTACATACAGAGAGGAATCAATAACACGCATCAAGAGGCACAGACAAGGCAAACGGTGGACCAGGACTGTCAAATTATGTCTACCCCTGCAGTTGTTTACAAGGAAGGCAGTATTTGCAGAGACAATTTTTCATTTTTTGGGGGGTCTTCTTTACTTTTAAGGAGACTTGCTGATAGCATGAAGCATGGAGGTAGAATTGGACAGAATGTGTTTATAGTTTTTTGTCTCCATGCAGGGAAGGGCCATGTAAGTAAGTGGAACAGCCCCTTAGGAGAGGTGTTAATTGATTAGGATTGAGCAGGTGCTGGTACTGGAACCGGTTCATTCATACCCACAATGTCTGAATGTTGTAGCCTAAGGCCGAGAGGGGACTTCACACATCCTTTCTGTTCAGCAGGCCGTCATTGTTTCGCAGTTCGTTGTACAACCTGTGCTCTGCATCCTATATATTTGTCCGATTGAAAGCGGTAAAACCACTGAAACTTAAAAAATGTTCACTGCAAACGACGGCCCTTGGGTTTTCTTGCATAATTTGTCACCCCTACACCCATGTAAACACATAGAGCTCATGAGCAACATACCACACAACATCGCAAATCAAATCCACATACACATTTTCAACAGGTCCCCCTGGTTTTTTTTGTTTTAAAGGGGGGGGGGGGAGACAGGACAACAGACAAAACAAACATTACTTGGACACCTTGCAAGAACAAAATGCACAGTTCCCGCTCTTAACACATACCGATCACTTCCCAAAGCAAAAAACAGCTCCTGGAAAAAGGACTTAGGATGCATGTCTTTCTATGGCAACAGCTCATCCAATAAATGAAACCATGTCGTCAAGTTGTAAGCCTCTTTCTTCATACTAGGAAATGTGACATCATAAGCTGGTGTACAACGCAGCGAGTTGCAATTGAAGTTGAACGCACTCGACTTCAAATCACACAAATCCCTAGCAGTAAACCTCCAGATGCTCAGTCAAGCATACGTGGACGTTGTGTTTACCTTTAAGTACTGTACAACTACGTTCATCAATTACAGTCGTGAAAATAAAGAAAAGCCTGATTAAACCTGATCAAGGTTAAGCCCTAATGAATCAGAATGAGACACACACTCCAGTGATGATGAAGAAAATGTGCATGCATTGACATTTCCCACTAATGGGATCAAACAACATTATATTTCAATTTCAGGGTAGGGTCATAGATTGGTTTTTTCGTCAACACAATGCTAATATCAAGGTTCTGCCCTGGATTTCTTTAGTGGCGGAAAAAATGTTTCCCTGGAAACCATTTCAAGATGGATCAGTTGATCCGTGTAGGTAGATCCTACAAATAGACTCAAACCAAAGAAGTACTCAAAATTAATGGCTTTGAATACCATTTTTACTGGTAAATACCCCAATTTTACATTTTGTTGAAAAGGAAATTGCAAGTTTATTTAAAATTTTTATCAATTGTGTGGTGGTCGGAAACAGAGAAAATTCTGCCAGTGGTGATTGGGGAATCCTGAGTGCAGGTTGGGTTTTCTGGCACCAACCACTGTGGGTAGAAACCCTGTAATATATAAGCAAACCTATCAAGAAAGATACTTCTAGCCAAGTAAGTTTTTGTGTTCATTAATGTTTGGAGTACTTACCAATCTATGACCCTATACCTTGAAAACACTATCTAACATAAGTGTACGATCAGTGATGATCAAACACTTTATCAACTATTCCTGCCAATCCAATCATCGAGTCTCATACCAAAGATTGGTGTTGTTGCCAGTTTACTCTCAATTTAAACGGAAATGGATTTAAGCTAATTGCTGGGAAGGCCAATGAATGTACTGCCATGCACTAATGCTAGTCAACACCAGCAGAGCCTTATTACTTTATAGTTACACTGTGCAGACTATTGATTATGGCTATGGCTGTGGCTGTAGAATCACTATTGACCCAGCTAGCCATAGCCGCCATCAAAGCCGTCATTTTAGACAGTCTTCAACATACTAAAAGCCCTCCTTTTGTTTAAAAATTGCACACGATTGTGTAATTACCCAAAAGAGTACAAGGCAACCCTAATGGATTTTGTTGTGCTGTGAATTCTGTCACTACTTAGAGCCGTTTGTAATCAATGTTTGATGTTAGATCACCATGCAGGTTACATTTGAATTGGTTATGTAAATCAGGTAGTAAATCAGATTGGAGTAGTTGGTAAGTATGACAGACACCTGTTGAATTACAGTGAGGTGACATATTATAATGGAGGTCTTGATGACACTACGGAACTATCTCTTTATTAGGGGTGGCACTGACCCAGGTCCCAAATCCATAGAGCTACTTAAGCACAAAGGTAACCAAGCACAAAACACTTGCTTTAAACGACAAAAGGTTACCAGCCGAAATACCATGTCACATGTAGCATTTGTGACTGGTTTCCTGCAAATTTTTGCTTAGCAGAAATTGGTTACATTTCTGCCTTAATAGCAGCCCTACGAAAATGGCCCCTGGGCCCAATTTCATCAAGCCCCAAAACTTGCCAAGCACAGAAAAAAAGTTGCTTAGCAGAAACAGGTAACCACAACAAATTCCATAAAGTTACACTGTTGCAACTGGTGCCCCACTCATATTTTTGCTTCGCAGATACATTTGCTAAGCAGCATTTTCCGCTTAACAGCTTTGTGAAGGTGGGCCCAGTAAGCAGATGTTTATCTGCTTAATGAGCAACAGACCTTAGTGCAGTGTCTATTTTATAACCACTGCTTACCAAACTGTATGCAAAGCAAACGGCACGCCAACTTGCCAGTGGTTCTTGTAAAACAACCGAGTGATGCAACTATAACAAATTCCGCTAGAGTAATATTTTCTGAAGCTGGGAAATTAAATCAAGACAAGGAGAGGCTGTATATTTGACTGGCTTTGTTCATACTTCCTTCTGCAATCCTAAATTGTTTACAAAAACCCATACTGATCCTTCAACCAATCCTTAAATTGTAATTTCCAATAAACCATGCAAAACTTAAATTGCATGCAAGCAAAGTGTATACCTTTCCCATCAAGTCAGTTTGAAATGTCAGATAGTTTTTTTTTGCAATTTCCTGGAGTTATTGACCGAGCTCAGGGTAAACAATAATCTTCAAATCCTCCTTGATATAACATTTCTGATAATGCTTAAAACCCCTCACAGACTCTGCATTTTTGCTAGCATGCCTAAACCCTCCGGTATCCTCCTCTCCTATATCACTCCACACCAATTTGTTTGGAATAAAGATAATATTGGAATGCCTGCCCAATTGGATTAAAGACGGATTTTTCACTGCAAGGGTAGAAAAAGTAATAATAAAAAAATATAAAAAAATAAAAAATCAACCTAACTTGCTCATCTCCAGACGAAGGAGGAAAAAGCCTCACATAGCAATCCAGTCGGACAAAGAGATGAACAATTTGTTTTTAAACATTATAACATGAACAATCAATTTTTAGAGAGAAAAAAAAAGTAAAAAAAAAAAAGAGTAGGAAGTACGCTCAAATAAAGGACTTCCTCTCTCGGTTGAGCATACTATGCAGATCTGTCGTAAATGGCATCACCATAGTAACGTGTTATTAAATGGAAAGTACAGCTTTGTTTGGATGACTACCAACCTTCTGCTTTGTCTTAACTTGCTATTTTTTTTTTTTTCAATTCCAACTTAAGGTTGGTTTGACCCTAAGGATTCCACCTTTCTGAAAGGAAACACCCCAAAATAAACTTCCCGCTATTCCACGAACACACATAAAAGACGAACATTCTTTTTAGGGGCTTTTGTAGCACTGGCTTGGAAGTGTCAACCAATGGATTGAACCCTAATGATGTTACCATCATCTTAATCTAACAAACAATGCACTATGGAACTCTGTTTATGGTAGAAGATACCCACAGTAAAACCAAAGCTGGGAAAAACATGAGAAATCCCTCGCTCGTCGTGACCAACACTCTACTTTAAAAACTAACTTTGGGGTCACTTGTTCCCGACCATCGAGACTTATAAAACTCTTGGAACTTTTAGTATTTATCCGTGAGGAATGAAATGAGACTGTGTCAGTCATGAGTGTGTGTGAGTGTGAGTGTGAGTGTGAGTGGAATGAAATGAGAAGGAGTGTTCCGCTTACCTTGGTCGTCTTTGCTGTGAAGACAAAAAAAATATATAAAAAAAAGAACCGTTAGCATCAAGATTTGATGAATGAAAGACTGGCGAATATAAACACATGGGCTCTTTTTAAAGTTGCACTATTGCCTTTCTGGGATATAGTGGACACTCGGGAGTTATTGTTTGGTCTGGGCATATACAGACAAATTTACTAAAAACTGAATAGTGTCATGGTATTGTGTCCACCAAATCTCAAATCAGCTCATTGCCTTTCCATTATGGACCTTATGTATTGACGTCATTATGCCGCCATATTAGAGGCCAAACAACAAGATTTGTACGCGCAGCGCACAAGATTGGCCAATGAACAACCTCCTTTTCACCTCTAGGCACAGGCGGCCAATAAGGTAAAAGCTGGCTGGCATTCAGCCTCACTCTCTCATTCAAACTAGTGTAACCAAACCGAGTCTGGAAGGGCAATTAGCCGGGTCCCTCTGGTCCCAACACCCTTCCCCCTTCCTGTACCTCACCCCGTCCTTGTATACCTGTAAACGACACCTCTCAGTTTACAATTTTCGTACCTCATTCATCTACCTAACTCCCTCCCCATTACAAACTCTCCCCAGACTAAGCATGCTGAACTCAGGCCCTTCCCCACTGAGCCCACTCACTTGCACTCTCCACCCTTCCCCCTCCCCTTACCTAATCCCTCCCTCGTGAATGTCACCACTCACTTCTCCCAAACGACCCCATGCTCTTTGCCCTCCCCATCTCCCTTACCCCTACCCCTTGACGGACACCACAGAGCCTACTTACTTGTATTCTCTGACCTCATCCAGAGTGATGTCGGGGTTTTCCTCGGTGTCGCCCTCAATGTTCACGCTGATGTTCGGAATCTTAGCCAGAAGTTCGTCCACTTCATTATGGAGTTCTGTTTGTATTAGGGTTAGGGTTAAGAGTGATTAGTACATTGTTACACTAACCACCAACTAAGAGAGCTACACAAAGTTTGACCAGCCTAGTACTCCACTACTTTCATTCTAAAGACTGTCTGATTACAAAGGATCCTCAAGTTTAATTCAACGTTATCAGCGAGTTGGCAGGTATTAGATTTTAAGGGGGACTAAAACATTCCTCAACATTTGATAAAAAGGGAAGGAACACTGCCTAGCCATGTCTTTGAAACTAAAATGTTTACACTGTGACAAATTAACTTGGCACAATAAGACAAATACCGAACTTATTTCAACTGGGCCCATATTCCTTTTTAACTATGAGCTCTTTTGAAATTTATATAAATGTAAAAGCACGGCTTCAAGACGTGAACATTCTACAAACAATTGGCGAGGGCTGCATGCCCAGACATAGCAACAATAAAGCACTTCAGAGAACAGTTGTTACTTCTACATGCTTAACAGCACAGACATCCTCAAACATGCCCTTAATCAAATTTCTTCATTAATGTCGGTCAAACTTAAGTGAATCTCCTTGCTCTACTTTTTAGAACTCGGCAGGGAGGGTCTACAAACAATTAGGGCAAACATTCGGGGAGTGTTTAGTCAACCTCATAATAAACATGTCACCCTTGGACGGTTCCCTTCGTCAAACTTGCATCGTGATGGTATTGTTTGCCGTGGCGTTGAGCCGTGTATTCAGTTATCACGTCCGCCGTGTACGCTTTGTGGATTTAGATCGTGACTGAGTGTTAACCCGGACAGGTTGTGTAGACACAGACATATAGTGTTACCGCGTGATCATTAATTTTCCGATGTAACCGATACGTGATGATGACATGAATGTGGCCAGTGACTTATTTGAGTGGGATGGAGTTGCAAGATGTTTGATCATGCTTTGTTAATAACGAACTCGCTTTTCGGTCAATTCCGGGAGTGTGTGACGGATGCATCATGACAGAAAACATGAGGCTAGTCCTCCAACTACAAGGCAATAAAATGCTACTCATGATGAATGGAAATGGATCTTGTGATCTAAATGTAGAAACAACTGGAAAATTTAAACTGACTGACAGAATCTTTTCTAAAACCACTTTCCAAACGCAAGGAACTCATTTTTCTTGGATGCATTTTTGAGCAGAGGAAAATGCCAACCGTGCTTTAATTTGTACAGTGTTGGTCACTTATCTATGGCACTATTATGGAATAAAAATGTGAGAATCAGCTGACCAGCTGAAAAGTGGCTTGCCTGCAGATAGCCGACTTTGTATGACTTTTAAAAATATATAAACATTTATAATAAAAAAAACAAAAAAATGACAGATCTGCACTTGCGTATACTTCAATCGCAACTTTTTAAAGTTTTAAATATTTCCTTAAGATACATTTATGTAATATATTGATTAAACACGCCTATATTTTGATCACAACGACAATATATTTATATATATAATAATAATAAATAAAAAAAAAAAAAAAAAAAAAACCACTCAAATCTTTGTGAATAAAAAGACAATCTTTTCACACGATAACAACCCACTGGTGGAGTGAGCCAAAACGAAACGTATCAATACTAGAGAATCAATCATGTGATCTTTTGAGATACAATAAAAAGGGTAAGGGTTGGGTGCAGGAGAATCCACTGCCCAAAAGGCATAGAGTTTCCTCTGCCACATATAAATGTTTGTCCGTCTATCTACATCTTCTGCACCATCATCTCAATAAACCCCTTGTAAATGAGGTCACAAGCCGAAACAGCGCCCTCACTGAGGTCAAAGGGGGACGTTTCCACTGTTTGACCTCAGTAATGGCGGCCTTCCAGGGTTTTATACAACACATCATCAAATATACACGCCCTGCTCTGAAGAGTCATTTCTACAAATGGATTTGAAGGAGAAACGATCAAGATCACAGTATGTCATTGCGTAGATTATAAAATGAAACCACTTCAACCAACCTTGAAAATACCAAAACATGGAAGTGGTGATATACATTGTACAGTGATCACTTAAACAATATAACAACATCACAGAGCTGCCAACATTTGCATCTTGTAATCAGGGAGATTTTGTACAACAATCAGGAAGATATTTAGAATTACATTCAACATAAAAGGGATAAACTTTTCATAATCGGGGAGATTTTTAAATTTGTTCATCAAAGCATGGAAAGATTGGTTTATTTTCAGGGAACTTTCTGTGGAATCAGGGAGAGTTGGCAGCTCTGAAATCACTCAAAACGGTTATTCCCCGCTTAAAGGAACATTACAGAGCCAATAGAAGTTTGAGATCGATCCGCCATCTGGGTCACGAGGAAATAGATGCATGAAATGATATAGATTCAACAAGTGAATAAAACGCTCACTGAGCGATAAACTCCAATCGGAAATTTAGTTTATTTATTTCTTATCAAATATTTCAAGGGTTTTTTCTACTATCATCATCATTAGACCGTGTAAGTTTTATGTAAATCTGTGATCAAAAAGTATTTTGATCTTACCAATTCTGTAATGTTCCTTTAAGGTTTATCGAGTAGATCTTTTAACAAGTACTGCAACCCCTCCCCCCCTCATGTTTGATTACATCTTATAGTTGTGACCTATGACCCTTCTATGATTAACCCCCTCCCCATTCTCACCATCTGCTGTCTGGTGATCTCCGCTGCTACTCACGAAGGTCTCCTGTGTGGTCGTGGTCGTTGCTTGACCGCCTGATGAGCTGGATGAGATGACGGTCCTCTTGACTACAGTGGTGCTGGAGGTCATGACAGTGGAGGAGCCAGTTGTGGTTATCACCAATGGTGCACCTGATGCAGAAAAAAAGCAAAGATCAATACGGTATAAATTGGCGATTTTGATGCATGATTATTGACCAACACAGAGCAAAGTAGTCTTCAGAGACGCAACTGGCTGTTGAAAAAATCAAATCGGAAAAAAATTAAACGCCCAGGCCGCCAGGTAAAGACCGCATATCCCGAATTTGGGCACTGTGACCTGGGTGTCAGTGCACTCAGTGTGTACCTAGCTAGCAGAAGCAGGGCTAGGGGTAAATTGCTGAATTCAATCATCTGAAATTGATATTTAACCCAATACAACCATCACAGAAAATTTCATGCTTTTACCACAAAGTGCACAACATTTTTCTTAGCAGCTGCACTGTTTAGGACTCAAGTCGAGAAAACAAAAAGTTTTTTTTTAATTGTTTTTTTTTTTTTTTGGGGGGGGGGGTTATTGAAGTTAAGAAGTAGGATTTCCATTTACATTTGAAGATGAGGGGCTTTTGTAAGGACTATTTAGTAACAATCTCACTGATTTTCAGAAGGGGGTGGGAAAGATCGGAAATCAGATTAAAATACACAGATTATCATGCCCGCATTTACAAGTTTATGTAAGTCTCATTCCCAAATATCCTTGAATAAGGGGGACGCTGCGGCTTTAAGCAAAAATAGTCTGGTCCCTTTTACGTATAATGCAAATCTGTCAAAAAAATGGGATTCAATACTTACTCTGTGCCATCGGGTCATCCATATCGGTCTCCTCTACAACAACAGCAGCAGCAGCAGTCTCCGGCTCGGCAGCAGCAGCATCGGCAGCAGCAGCGGCATCAGCAGCAGGCTCAGCGGCGGCAGGCTCCGCTTCGGTCTCTGCGGCTTCCTCGGCTGCAGGTGCTTCCTCGGCGATGGGGTGCCCATCAACTGGCGGAACCACCACCTCCTCGGCTTGCTCAGGTTCTGGTTCTGGTTCTGGTTCCGGTTCTGGGGGAGGGGGACGCATCCCTTCGGGCAGATCCAACATACACATCGGCTCAGTAAAGTAACGAGCAGACAGGGAGAACCTGTTACAAAAGAACGATCGAGTTTCACTCTTACAAACCTCATTATCTACATAAAAAATGTCTCAATACCTTTTGTCATTTTGTAACTAAGAGTGTTTTAATTTGTATTATAGGCCTAGATGTGAAAAAAAATAAAAATACTGAATGTAAACCACATTTTATAATTTGTTCAAGCGCAAATAAAAAGAAGCTCAATATGGAATAATGGTTAGTCTCAATATGTTGGAAGGATTAAACCCGCCTTCAGGGAGAAACTTTCTGGATTTCTGCTTCGGTATCTACAGACGGGAAACATTCAAATAGAAGTAGGGTACAGGTTACAGCATACATTAATTCAAAACATATCAATTCAGGTCATTTAAAGGAACATAACAGAATTGGTTTTTGCTAACAAAACAGTTGCTGGCAGTGTAAGCACTTTATGTAATCCACCATATACATAAACTAATAAACCTGTAGAAGTTTGAGATCAATCATCCATCTGGGTCACAAGAAAATAGTGAAAAAACCGATTACACATTTGCATGAAATCATATAGATTCAACAAATGAATAAAAAGCTCACTGAGCGATAAACTCCAATCGGCAAATTAGTTTATTCATTTCTCATCAAATATGGCATTTCAGACAGAAATATTTCAAGGGATGTTTTCTACTATCATCATCATTAGACCGTGTAAGTTTTATGGAAATCTGTGATCAAAAAGTTTATTTTACAAAAAAAAATTCCTACCAATTCTGTAATGTTCCTTTAAATAAACATTTGTTACACAGGGAAAATAAGCAAATACATCAAACTGTAAAGAACATCTCAACAAATGAATAGAAAAAGGCAGTGAATGGGCAAGACACTTATGTTACAAAACAGAGATATTTCCATACAATAAAAGCGTACAGAATTATACAAACACAATCACATTAAAATATAATGCAATTTTTAATTGATTCAGTGACATCACAACTAACTTAATGGAGATGTCACTTCACAAGGACAAACTGATAATAAAAAGCAAGCAAGAAAGACACCATTCAGTGACATAATTAAGATGTCACTTTATGAACACAGACACATAGTAAATGGAAAGCAAACAACACACCATTCAGTGACATAATTAAGATGTCACTTTATAAACACAGACACATAGTAAATGGAAAGCAAACAGGACACCATTCAGTGAAAATAATTAAGATGTCACTTTATAAACACAGACAAATAGTAAATGGAAAGCAAACAGACACCATTCAGTGACATAATTAAGATTTCACTTTATAAACACAGACACATAGTAAATGGAAAGCAAACAGGACACCATTCAGTGACATAATTAAGATGTCACTTTATGAACACAGACACATAGTAAATGGAAAGCAAACAACACACCATTCAGTGACATAATTAAGATGTCACTTTATGAACACAGACACATAGTAAATGGAAAGCAAACAACACACCATTCAGTGACATAATTAAGATGTCACTTTATGAACACAGACACATAGTAAATGGAAAGCAAACAACACACCATTCAGTGACATAATTAAGATTTCACTTTATAAACACAGACACATAGTAAATGGAAAGCAAACAGGACACCATTCAGTAACATAATTAAGATGTCACTTTATGAACACAGACACATAATAAAAGGGAATGCAAAAATAGACAAATGCAAACAAATAAAAACTGAGAGTTTAGAGGGGAAAAAAAAGACTGCAACTTCCAAGAAATTTTTCCACAGACCTCTCCAGCTCTGACGGTGAGAGCAGGTAGAACCCTTCCCCACGGGATGTGAAGATGAGAGACTGGATTCCGGCGACGTTCTCCTTGCGCAGAGCTGAGAAGCCGAGCTGTTTCTTCAAGGCTGGAATGCTGTAGATAGCTAGCTCACCGAGGTTAGTCAGGCAACTGATGCAGTTCTCGGAGTAGTTGTCATCTGGCAAAACAAAAAGTGAGAAATGCATGATTTATTTTTGCTTGTCTGGTTAAAAAAAAGAGAGAAAAGAATTAGACTTGTCTATGAAAATTCTCAACCCTGAGTAAGCCTGTGGACTAGTTTTCACTCAGGACTCGGAAAGTACCGAGTATACAGTGCTTATTATCATACATCGGTGTAAGAGTAACACCAAAATAACACCGGAAAGTACAGTGCTTATTATCATACATCGGTGTAATAGTAACACCAAAATAACACTGGAAAGTACCACGTATACAGAGCTTATTATCATACATCGGTGTAATAGTAACACCAAAATAACACTGGAAAGTACCACGTATACAGTGCTTATTATCATACATCGGTGTAATAGTAACACCAAAATAACACTGGAAAGTACCACGTATACAGTGCTTATTATCATACATCGGTGTAAGAGTAACACCAAAATAACACTGGAAAGTAACGCGTATACAGAGCTTATTATCATACATCGGTGTAAGAGTAACACCAAAATAACACCGGAAAGTAACGCGTATACAGTGCTTATTATCATACATCGGTGTAAGAGTAACACCAAAATAACACCGGAAAGTACTGAGTATACAGTGCTTATTATCATACATCGGTGTAAGAGTAACACCAAAATAACACCGGAAAGTACTGCGTATACAGTGCTTATTATCAGAATCATTATTAAGCTACAGAAGTAACACCAAGCACGCCAGTATCACATTCGTAGAATCAAACAACTAAAATAACTATTACAACAGCAAAAAAAAATACCCAACGCCAAACTGACAGCAATGAAAAAAAAGAGATGGTAAAGGTGAGAGTAGATCCCAGGTATTGACTAAGGCAAAAAAAACAAAAAAAAAACATGTTTAGCGTCCTGCCTTTTTGAAAAAAGGAAGGAGGCAGGCCCCGACACATTTTTCAAGACAACCGGCCGGGCTATTTTTCAAGATGGTTACCAGCTTTTTTCTGTGTGTTTTTTCAGTGTGCTAAAGTAAAAAAAAAAAATAGGATCCTGTGTATTTTAGAATTGATTTTTTTTCGTAAGACATCATAAAAATTGGCCTCTAAAAAAGAAGCAGGCAGGGATGCTAAACATGTTTTTTTGTTTGTTTGGTTTTTTTTTATGGGGGGGGGGGCCTTAATTAAGATGTCTAGCTCAAAGGACTTACCACTTCGGCTCCTGAAGTTGATGTAGTTGACTTTGCGCACCTTGGATCCATCATGAGCAGTCAGCTTGGTCTTACGGGTTGGCTTCAAACTAGGCAGGTGGAAAACCTGATGGCAAAATGAAAATTTCAAAACACCTTTATAGTTTAACACCTCCAAGGGTAGGGGTCAGCGGGCTAAGACTAGAGGCAGAGGGAAGAAATTTATATCACTTTTTATGTAATTGAAGTCAGTTTTAGAGAGAGTAACTAGGTGTTTCTGTAAAAAAACTGCCGCAGATTTTACTTTCAAAATTACACCCCCCCCCCCAAAAAAAACCCACCAAAACAAACTCAGATTTGCAGTAAAATTTTCTTTTTTTATTACCATGTAAACAGGAATCATAACAATGGTGACGACAAATGCATAATGGTCTCATTTTTAATGGGAGACCGAACCTTTATCCCGATCTAAATTGCAGCAAAATGAGAACCATGACAGCATGGCAGTTTAGTTAAAGGTAGGAGACCCAACTGATCAATTCGTAAAATTACAGGGAGAGAAATGTGTACAACTATTATCTTCATAATTTGAACCTAAATCCTGTGTGATCTGGCTACTTACTTACTGTGTAACCACTGTGTGATTCAACCTTTGGGCTGCAAGACGGTGTGAATAAACCAATAATAAGATAATTAAAGGAACATTACAGAATTGGTAAGAAAAAAACTTGTAAAATATACTTTTGATCACAGATTTACATAAAACTTACACGGTCTAATGATGATGATAGTAGAAAACATCCCTTGAAATATTTCTGTCTGAAATGCCATATTTGATGAGAAATGAATAAACTATTTTTCCGATTGGAGTTTATCGCTCAGTGAGCGTTTTATTCATTTGTTGAACCTATATGATTTCATGCAAATGTGTAATCGGTTTTTCACTATTTTCTCGTGACCCAGATGGCCGATCGATCTCAAACTTCTACAGGTTTGTCAGTTTATGTATATGGTGGATTACATAAAGTGCTTACACTGCCAGCAACTGTTTTGTTAGCAACAACCAATTCTGTAATGTTCCTTTAAATGACCTGAATTGATATGTTTTGAATTAATGTATGCTGTAACCTGTACCCTACTTCTATTTTAATGTTTCCCGTCTGTAGATACCGAAGCAGAAATCCAGAAAGTTTCTCCCTGAAGGCGGGTTTAATCCTTCCAACATATTGAGGCTAACCATTATTCCATATTGAGCTTCTTTTTATTTGCGCTTGAACAAATGTTAAAAATTTTCCTTTAACAATAAATCTTGGGGGTGGATCGTTTTTATGTCCACGCACTCACCTTGAACTGTTCCTCGGAGCACACGATGAGATTGTGACCGCTCATATTGGGAGGCTTTGCTCTCTCGTTCTGTACATCAATGGGATCTGGCAAGGGGTATGCATCGCTGTCTATCACCACCAGAGACACAACTGGAGCAGCATGCTTCAACCTGATCTCCTTGGCTGCAGGAAGGATGGGGGGGGGAGGGGGAGGTCACAAAGATTAATCGAATGTCAGGTATAATGATGGACATAAACAAAACAATCTTTAAATATTGTTTGAAGCTTTGCATGGTGTGGACAAATAGGAAGAACTATAAATAAATAAATAGTAAACTTGCGGGTACAACCATGTGTAAATCTCTTTTGTGCGAGTGTTGGCTCTGAGAAGAGCCTGTTTGGTCTCGACGTTTCGAACAGTATACTCTGCTCGTCTTCAGAAGAACAATCTTCATGAATAAAGGTATAGACCTCAAGTCAAATGAATATAAAAAAATTCTGAACAATGTGTGAACAAACTCATTAACTTTACTGGGTGTTACATTTTGGAGGGATTTCCAAACTCCCACAATAAATCGCAAACAACAGCTATGATATTTGGATCCTGGAAAAAAAGTAGGACAAAGTAGTACAAGGGCTGGGCAACATGTACAAGTGGTATGGCTTTAAAATACTTGTTTATGCTATATAATAAACCATTTTGCTGACCTTTCTGAGGGCAACACAAAATCAGAAATCAGACTAAAGTAATATTTTTGATTAATCTGTCTGTTTATTGTTATAAAATGTTTAGTGTTTTTGTCAGTATTGTTGTATCAAGGCCAGTTTTAATTTCCCCAGTGTGGGATAATAAAATTCTATCTATCTATCTATCTATCTATCTAAAGTAGGAGCAGGCCTCGAATTACACGACGGCCAGTGTAACTGGCCGTGGTGCCCCTCGAAAAAATACCCTAACACCATAATGCTGTGCCCTTTTCGGTCTTGGTGCCCTTTCTTCTGGCCTTGGTGCCCTCCAAAATTGTTAATACTCCAAGGCCAAAGTAGCCTTGCCCTAAAAAAATTGTAATTCCAGGCCTGTAGGAGGAATATCATGCCTGACAGAAGCTGGGCTACATGTATGTGTTTCGCCCCTTAATGGTCGCTCCAAGTCTTTCTGGAACTTTTGAGTGCAAAGTTGGACTTGACAGAGAGCTCTTAACAGACAAAAAACTACTTACTGATTTCTGCAGTGACTGCATCTTGTGTTCTATTGTCAGATGAAGGAACTCCAACCACGTAGATGTAGATGGAACCAGCATTGGTTCCACACCACAGAGATGGGGTCGCTACTTGACCTGTGGAGGAAAAACAGGAGACTAAGGTCAGAATAGTTCATCTAAACTCTGCAGTCAGCGTGTTACTCGCCAACTCAAATCAATGTGATTCTACATAGGCATAGAACTGCAGTTTGTCAAAAAAGAGGAAAGTCTCATTTCCCGCATGCAGCACTGTCAATAGAACTCACACATGAAAAGGGACCCGACTATTTCACTTCCTGCCTTAATCTGGGTCCAATTCCATGGCTCTGCTTACCACGGAATTCTGCTTACCACGGAATTCTGCTTACAACGCCCTGTAAACACATAACCCTATGGGCTGTAAGCGCAGAATTTCTGCAGTAAGCAGAACCGTGAAAATGGATCCTGGTAACGTAGTATTGTATTGGACAAAAACTAATTGCTGCACTGTGGTAGCACACAACTATGTCCGGACACTGAACATGTATAAATTTCAAACAGGAATTTGTAAATTGGACTTACTGTCACGCACGAATGTGTTGGCAAAGTAGAGATAGCGCACCATGCTGGTTTTAGTGTCATCCCCTCTAGCTTCAATCTTACGCTCACCCTGAGCGAGCTCACGGGTTGGGCTGGCCTTGGCTCCACTGTCTTCCTTACCCTCAGACTACAGAGAGAATGATGGGATAACTAGTTTAATAGCATTCATATAGATTCATCAAGTCAAGAATCCTTGTCTGGTTGTCACACAATCTCTTATGAATCGCATAAATTAATAGCAAAGAACTAAAATTAATCGAAAATATATATTTTTTTTTTCATTTCAACCGATAATTTTGATGACACAAATCACAGCTGTAAATTGTGCCCTTCAACAACAGGGTTGAATGCTGCATACTTGGTAAACATATTTCTTTGTGCAGATAAATATGAATAAACACCAGTAAGGTTCGACTCCAAACCAATGCACTTGAACCACAATGTATGTGTAGTGAGCTTAGCCACAGCTCTGAAGAGTAAATAAGTAAGGCGAGTCCGACTAGACAGTTCTGGCTGTGGCTATGTCAAGATGACTGTAACTGTTCATTGCTTAACACTGAAGCTGCAGCCAACAGCCTCAGCCGTAGCCCAAAACAGTGATTGCATTAATTTAGCTAATGACATCAAAGTCCGTTCATTCAATTCAAACTATTACTACAAAGTATTGTTTGAAGCTTTGCATGGTGTGGAAAAATAAGAAGACACTATAAATAAATATTAAACTTGCGGGTACAACCATGTGTAAATCTCTTCTGTAGGAGTGTTGGCTCTGAAGAGACCACACGGACTCTTTTCAGAGCCAACACTCCCACAAAAGAGATTACACATGGTTGTACCCCAAGTTTAATATTTATTTATAGTTTCTTCTTATATTATTACAAACTTGACCTGTACCTTGTCAGCGTCAATGTCTGTGGTGGGCACAGCTTCGCCCGATCCACCAGCTGCCCCCTCTGCTTTCTCTTTCTTGGGTGATCCTTCACCAGGCTGCCGCCTCTTCCTCAACCTCCTGATGGAGCGCGTAGAGACTTGGCCATGGAGCGCTTACGCGTCATGGGCTGGCCGGTCGACGACAGGTCATTGGGGTTCAGGGTGCAGTGCGCCATGACCATCTTCTTCTGGATGTTGTCGAAGAGGGCGAAGCCGTGGCTGGTGCCGAGGGTGGTCAGACCCCAGCTGCTCTGGAGGGCCAGGGCAGTGATGGAGGCAGGCGGCTGGGCCTGGAGGACAATGCCGGGCTGGAAGCCAGCGGCAAACTTCAGGGAGTCTTCCTTGACTGCCAGAGACTCGTGTCCCTTCCAGACAAACTTGTCCTGTTCACCAACGATCTGTATCGGGTAGGTCTGCAATGAAATCAAGCAAAATGAAATCAGCTTCATTTCGATACCTCAATGTAGTCAAAGAAAGTCATAGTTTACAGCTTCCACAATAAGACACATTTGTACCCACAGAGCAAAGACCCTCTTCAAAACCATCATCTTACCTCCAGAGTCTTCTCCACTTCCTCAGTGCCAATGTTGAGCATGATGACTTGGCCGGCTGTTCCACCCAACACCAGGGTGCCACTCATGGGGCACAGGACGATCTTCTGGATACCCAGGCGAGGGTCATCGCTGAAGGGGTCAAAATTGCCAACCTACGGAGGATAAAAGAACATGATAAGAAGGCGGAGGATAGGATTTGCGAGAGTGGTTCAGAAAACCTCAAAGTCTTCGAAGGATTAATTTCTTTCCCTCTATCCTGTATTTTAACTCCTTGGAGATGTCCCTTGCTCATTGACCCGAGTTTGCAGAACAAACTCAAGTGCCACAGATGATATTTTTATCATATAACAGCCATCTTGTTTTTCCTCCTATCATCCCTACATAACCAAACCCAGGCTGGAAAGACATAGTATGGGCCCAATTTCAAATCACTGCTTAAGCTAAACTGTTTTCTGCTTATCAAAAATGAGCAAGATACTAGGCACAGATGGTACAAGTGACATGGTACACATGTAGTTTGGTTGGTAAACTTAATCTGGTCAGCATTACTTTTTTTTGCTTAGCTATTTTCGTTGCTTACTAACTGTACAAACGTGTAGTAAGCACAAAAAGTTAAAACTGATATCATCATTGTATAAACAGATAAACTGACAGCTGACATGATATGGTCGGAGCTGCCAACACTTGCATCTTGAAATCAGGGAGATTTTGTACAACAATTAGGGAGATTTTTTAGAATTGCATTCAACATAGAAGAGAGAAAGTTTCCATATTTAGGGAGATTTTCTAATTTGTTCATCAGAACAAGAAAAGATTTCCTTAAATAGCCCCATGTTATGAAGCCAATGAAATTACCGAGTTTGATTTTCTTAAAAGGACACTGTGATGACAAACAAACCTTGCGGAATGGTGGCCACTCTCCCTCAGTCTCCCCAGCCCCGGCGTCGGCGTGATCGGCTTCAGTCACAAACGCGGAGGCAGTGGTCAGTTTGTAGAGGAATCTCAGGGAGATGGTGACGCATCCCAGAAGCGCACGGTACCGTCCTCGTGGCCGGTCATCAAGAGATCATGGGGTGTGCTGGGCTCTGATAGTTCTTGCCCCCACTCATCGCCCAATCCTGAAACATACAAATTCAAACTTAGTCACCAGTTTTTTGTTAAAAACATGGACATTCAATCTTAAACTCTCCAAAATATTTCACTCTTCACCAGCAGACCTAACGGAAAGTTGGCTCAAGGGGTCAAACATTTTTGATGTCCAAACTACGCTGGAAAAAATGAAACTTATGCAACAACATTGAACAGAAGATGGAACAAGGTCCTTGTTTCAAACCATTCATTTGTGACCCATATCTACCCAATTGACATCGCTGACTTAAACAAAAGAGATCCAGGTGGTTTGACAAACCAAAAACAAATTTCATTTTGTGTACAGAATCATCAGAGACTCCGCCCCAAAAAATTCAAACAGAGTAAAGAGAAGTCATCAGTTTAACAGGTTTGAATAAATGTTAAATCTGCATCAGGGGATAAAGAATATTAGTTGTGGTTTACCGACACACCGATATGTCCTTTATATTAGGTACTTTCCAGAGTCTGAAGAAAAAACTCCACAAGCATATTACTTTGGTGGGATTCGAACCCATGATCTGTGCCATTCAGAGCAGATGTCTTACCACTAGCCACCGAGCTTGCCCAGGCAGTTTAACAAACATTTCTTGTGTGCGATGGTGTGGGAGGTGGGTGGCGATGGAGGAATTGGGTTAAAGGCACTGGACACTATTGGTAATTACTCAAAATAATTGTTAGCACAAAAACTTACTTGGTAACAGCAATGGGAGCTGTATAGTATAAAACATTGTGAGAAACAGCTCCCTCTGAAGTAACGTAGTTTTTGAGAAAGAAGTCATTTCTCAGTAAAATATTTGAATTGATTTTGAGACCTCACTCGTCCGAAATCAAGCATCTGAAAGCACACAACTTTGTGTGACAAGGGTATTTTTTTTCCATTATTATCTCGCAACTTCGACGACCAATTGAGTTCAAATTTTCACAGGTTTGTTATTTTGTGCATATGTTGAGATACACCAAGTGAGAAGACTGGTCTTTGACAATTACCAAAGGTATCCAGTGTCTTTAAGGAGGAGGAGGAGGAGGAGGAGGAGGAGGAGGAGAGGAGGAGGAGGAGGAGAGGAGGAGGAGGGGGAGAGGAGGAGGAGGAGGAGGAGGAGGAGGGAGGAGGAGGAGGGAAGGAGGGAGGAGGAGAGAGCGAGGGATGGATAAGGTTAGATATATCTTACCCTCTGGGAGGTGGAGCTAGCCATCTGCTGCTCACCGGCTGCAGTAATCTTATCCCACAGCTCACTTGGGACATTACTGATATGTTGCTGGCAGGTAATAGCAGAGGCATGCAGGGATGAGAGGTAGGCAGATTGAAAACTGTCCACCTGAAAGTAATCCAACAAACGCATTAACACTCTGAGAGTTAGAGGGCTAATACGTAACAATCCATAAATACCATACGTAAAACCATCCCCAACATTAACAACTTCTGCTGTATGGTTTATGAGGCATTGCAAGGTGAGGTGTCAATTATATTCGGTTTGCGGTAACACCATGTGTATATCTACTTTGCTGTGCAGATTTCGTCTTTAGAGAACTTGTCTTGCTATTTGTTCTACTACCGCGGAGTAGATTTTCGGAACTCAGGAGACTTCTCAGTTCTGAAAAGAACTGTCCTGCTTATTAACTACCACCTAGGGGAAAGGTAGGAAATCGGCCTGGACTACTACTTGTGTGTCGAGTGGTGTCCTCGGCCAATGATGTCGCGAGAGAAAGTGTCCCCAGATCTCCCTGTCCTCCATGCATGTAAGATATTCCATCTGTTGTCTCAAACCCAGCGTCCCTGCGTAAATTGCCCACATAGGTGAGGTGAACTCGACCTTGCGTGGGCTCCCAAAACAACTGGTGTCTGTACTTACCCATCGGTCTGAAGATCAATGAAGACAATCTCCTCTTCGACCAGGACGACCAAAGTGTGAGGCTCATCAAACTCTGCGTAACAATAATAAACCTTACAAATTAATCTAGAGAAAAGATCTTAAAGATGTATCCCTGGATAAAATAATTCAACTATTTCATTTGTCGTTTACATCTATGAAAAAGTAAGCAGTTTAAAGTTGGCTGTTGATGAAAAAGTTATCCGATCTCGTTTGTATTTTATACAAAAAATAAGAAATGTTGAATGTTCCTCCACAGACCAAGACAGTCAAAATTCTAACAACTTAACGAGAAAGAGTAAGCTCACCAGGCCTGGAATTTCATCTTTGAAAAGGCAAGGCCATTTTCATTCGGCAAAGGGCTAATTCCATTAAAAAATCTTAAATTCTATGGGAATTGTTTGAAGGGGCACCGGGGCCATGACCAGGGCGCCTCTGTAAATCCAGGCCTGGCTAACCTTGAATAACCAAATGCAAGACAAATTTTCACAATTTAGTTCGACAGCCACTGTGTGAAATCTTGCACACACACAAAAGGCCAACACTACAGGAATTCTCAAAGACCGAATGAAGACAAGTTTCTTAACACGCACTTACCGTACACAGAGTCCACGTCGGACATTGTGAAGAAGTCAATCACCTTTGACGTGAAATCAAAGACAACATGTTTGTTGCCTTGCATGACGGTCACACAGTGGCGGTCGCCGTAGCTAGCACGAGGCATACCACCGGCAAAGATCATGAATGGGTCACTAGAAAGACAAACAAAAGTAATCAAAATGTACAATTGCTTTTAACACCATTATCACTGCATTCCACTTTACAAAAATCTTTTAATTTATTAAAAAAGGGTTCAACTCATTTCCCCCAAAACAGTCGGTTCTGAAGTATTGCCAGTGTTAGCGTCATGTCACTTAAGGCACTTTTCACAATTGATAGAAAAAGTTATTAATTCATTGAAGACTACAATAAAGGTCCCAACACACGATGTTTTTAGTAATACTTAACATAACACAAAATAATCCCCTTGCTCCAATCCTCTCACCCCCAAAGCACGAGTACCCAGAGAATTACTTGTAGTTTTTACCGGAATCATTTGACGTTCAGGAGTTCCAATACAGGATATTGGGCCAATTGATCAGCAGCAATAACCTTAACTGGGTGATTTCCCCCAATGGCTCCCCAGGGCATAGACAACTATTTCCTCTTCTAACTTGCCCCAATTTAGCATTTCAGTAAGTCATCACTGGCTCGATGCAATGTGAGGGTTAAAAGGCACCATGTAGGTTAAGATCTGTTCATTGCTAATGTCCCGCGTTTAACATTTTCCGTGAGACTGTAACGACTTTGTTCAAAACTTCAAACGGAACATGTACGATATGACTAACATTGTCCAAGAAAACAAACCAACAAACAATAAAAGTAACTATAACTATAAATATTAGTAAGCTTGCGGGTACAACCATGTGTAAAATCTCTTTTGGGAGGAGTGTTGGCTTGGTCAAACAATAAATGGGAATTGAGTAAACCTCTTCAAGCGAAACTCACACTGTGCCATCCAAACCCTATCCCCCCCCCCCCGTGAAAAAAACAAAAACAAAACCCCGAAACAAAAACATAAAATTAGTAAATAATAACCTCCCTCGAAACTACATATCATCTGCTCCAGACAATAAAGTCATCGTGCAGTTTGTATCGATTTTCATAAAATTGGTTTTGCATACTTTGGAGCTCCTGTTCAATGGAGTTTATTGATCAAGAGTGGTTTCCAAAGTAATTGTTTGGCAAAAAGAATCAATCATTTCCTAGGAAAAACATATAGTTCTGGATTCCCCCCCCCCAAGAATGTATCTGCATTTTTCATTTAACACCCTATTAACCATTACGATTACCAAGTTGAAATTAAGAACCTTTTTGCACCGAGTCGATGATATATCTCAATGAAATAATTTTATTTATTTATTATTATTTTTTTTTTATATATAAAACAAAATTTCTTTGTCATCCTTTAAAACAGTAAAATGACATTTGAGGATTGGTCTTTAAAGCAGGGTCCGTAACAGAACTATAAAACCAACCCACACTTCTCTTAAAGGACAAGATGGCTTGCTGTTCCCTTAACGCCTGGTTCGTACTTCATGCGAATTGCAAAAGTGAAGCGAAATTCCTCGCATCCAAATTGGAAAAAACAACCGAGACGCCACCTAATTCGCTTCGCATTCCCTTTGCATGAAGTATGAACTGGGCGTATTACAAAACCCCAACCGGTTGAATAATCAGTGGGAAACCGTAATGAGACTGATTGAAGAATCAATCCCCTCAAACGTACCTCTTGGTTGTCAGGTACTTCAGCTTGCTGATGGCCTTGCATGGGAATGGTCCTGCACAGATAGAAAGAAAAAAAAAAAACGGTAACATAAAACACTATCAACAGAAAGCTCAGAGTATGAGGTCTATGCCTGAATTGGTGGCTACGGCTATCACGGCTGGATCACCGCGTCATCATGAGTTGAAGTGTATGACGTCCGTAGCAACACCCTTAGCAACAGTCGTAGCTGTAGCTGTAGCCACCAATTCGGTAACGGCCTCACAATGATGATGAACTTCTCAATTGAAAGGGCTTTAGAATCGGAGGCAAAGCAAGATGTTGGAAGAAACTTTGGCTTTTCATTAAGATGCGACAGTTTAAGTAAAATATGGGCGTCTATAGATTCAGGGTTCTTGTAGTGAAAAAATACCACCATAGACACAAAGTTGATATGGCTTGTTGAGTTGCCCTATCTCACCACCTCACCAGGAAGCCCCAGGAGGGACAGGGGTTGAGGGAAAGGGGGCAATGGGGGACCTTGGATACACGTCAATCTTTAAAAATCAAGGAAACCATTTACATACATGTATATCAAATTCAAACCAGACTTTGTTATCATCACATTAACTTTGATGAAGTCTGTTTAAAATATCAGAGTTGATTCAAGCTGTTACTAAAAAACAATGAAAGAACCACCCCCAATAAGCATTCGTTATATCAAGTAATTCATTACACATGCTGATTGTTTCCATACTAAACTTATTCCGAGATATCTGAATTATCATCATTCCAAGTCCAGCCATCAAAAGGCAACAGTGCCTACTGCATTTATAACTTTGTCGTGCTGTTAAGAGTAATGACTATATTGAGGCCATTTCTGGAATTGGCGGCTGTGGCTACATTAGATCACAATGTCAACATGCATTGAAGCATAGGCTACCCCTTAGCAACAGCCCTAGCCACCAAATCGGAAACGGCCAAACAGACCCAGCTGATAACACTACTGAGCAGCACAATTTGCTTAGCGCAGTACAGGCAGATTTCCTTTAGCAGCAACTGGTTTGCAGATGGTCCCTGCAGATGGTTCTCTGCTACGAATATTTGTCTACAAAAATCTTGCTACAGTTTACTGCTTAGCGGCTTTGACTGATTGGGCTCGGTGTACGTAAGACCATGAGTGCAGGGCCCAATTTCATAAAAGCACAATTTGCTTAGCTCAGACAAATATTTGCTAGGTAAAATGGGTTACCAGCCAAAATGACTTGTCATTCACATTGCTATTTTATCGCAGAGCAAAATAATCTGCTTTGCGATATTTTAGGCTTATCGGCTTTATGAAATTGGGTCCGGGTTTGAAATGAGTTTTATGTTATGGGTTAGTGCAACATGGAAGGTTTAACACAGCATTCTCATGGTTCCTGAAATAAAATCAGATTGATTTTTTTTTAAAGGCTCTGTATCTTCAAAGAGGCAGAAATTGAGACAAATTCTGGGGGGACCAGAATTTTGAAATAACTGCTTCAATTTTGTACTCAAAATTGTTTTGTTCACGACATGGTGAATATATATATACTTTGGTGATGTCAAATTTGCATTCAGTAAATTATACATTTGTACATCTTGCTAAACAAACAGAGCATGATGATTTTGTGAAATATAGGTAACCTGACAATGCGTGATCTACCCAGCCACAGGTAGTTTTACAATTACAAGTATGATGCACAGGCTTGTCATGGAAAGGGGTGGTGCACATGGTTCCAGGATGGGGGTACTGAAGGGGGTGCCAAGATCCCAAATATGATCAACAACACAGAGTGGGTATCCCTGCACAACAGGTGTAATGAAGGCAAATAATGCGTGCATTAAGGGTGAAGAGCAAAACCACCAAACCCAACCATTCAGAGGAATTTCCCGCCTCCTTTTTGTTTTTTTTCCTCTTTTGTTTTTTGCACATCATATCTTACCATTCATTTCTTCCCCGTCTATTAATGGACTATTCTTGCTCCCTGGTGAGGTTGGGGGGAACATAGAGAGTAAAAGGGAAAGAAACATAAAGTGAACAAAAACGGGGTGTGAGTTAGGAATATTCTACTTTGATTACAAGGGGGGTGATATGGTGAGTGAGGTTAAAAGACATGGAGACGGGAAATTATCGCACTTAAAGTAAAATACTTTTAAATTTTTTATTCTGAAAAGAAAACCGGTGAGCCGGTGAACAAAAAAATAAATCATAGAAAGATACAAGAGAGTAAAGAGTCCCTGAAAAATATTTTAACAATGATAGTTTAGCAGGCCTGGAATTTCATCTTTGAGAGGGCAAGCCCATTTTCATTTTGCAAAGGGCACTTCTAAGTTCTATTGGAAAATCTTTAAGTCTGTGGGAAGCTTTTGAAGGGGCACCAAGGCCAAGAACAGGGGCAACAGAGGCCATGGCCTCCGTGTGTAATTCCAAGCCTGGCTCAGTTTTTTTAAGTATAACTTTTCAAAGTGAGAGATGCTGATGACAGCTTTTTCTTCATTAAGTTTTCACCATGAGGGAAGCCCAGTATCTTTTCCAGAACGAAGCAATGATAATGCCATAATGCAACGCATTAATTACAATGCAAGGATGACTTAGCATGCAGAAAACCCAACTCTGGGGTAAAACCCTATAGCATGCCAACTACAATATATGGAAGTGTCTAAGATTTCCTTTAAAGACACTGGACACCTTTGGTAATTGTCAAAGACCAGTCTTCTCACTTGGTGTATCTCAACATATTCACAAAATAACAAACCTGTGAAAATTTGAACTCAATTGGTCATCGAAGTTGCGAGATAATAATGGAAGAACAAACACCCTTGTCCATGTTGTCACACGAAGTTGTGTGCTTTCAAATGATTGATTTCGATTTCGAGACCTCACGCGTGACCTCACGCCGTTTCTCACAATGTTTTATACTATCAACAGCTCTCCATTGCTCGTTACCAAGTAAGTTTTTATGCTAACAATTATTCTGAGTAATTACCAGTAGTGTCCAGTGCCTTTAAAAGAGACACCATGGCGTCTAAAATGATATACATCTTGTTCACATCGACGTTCTTGTGAAGGGGGCCTTGATTGTTTGCAGCTACATGTGTAAATTATCAATATGTTGTGCAGCTATTTTGACATGCAGGAACTGAACACTTGTCGAGTTAACAAACAGAAAGCAAAACAGCTTGCAGTTGTCTGCACATACTCCACGCAACCTGCTAAGCAGGGAATCCCTTTGGTAAACGATCACTTGTCATGCTTCTTCCAATCTTCCTCACATTCAATGCTCGTTAATGCAGATTTTGTTCTCTCATCCCTTCAATGCAATTACATGTAGGCATGCAGTCTTTCTTTTTGCTCATTCTTCATACATGCAAGCTCATGCATGCAAAACCTGCCATGTTCACTCTCTTTAATTGACATTCAACATGACAACTAACCAACAAATGAAACGTTCCCTTCAATGTATCCATCAACTTTACACTGACCAATGTTTTACAATAAAAATTTCACTTTTCTCTAACCGGTACCCCGCTTCCTATTAGTCTCTCTAACCATGCTCCACGGCAAATGAAGACATGTGCTCTAAAGCTCAATCTTGGTCACAGGAAGTCCCCCGACCCACCAACAGCGTCACAATCAATCAACGAAAAAACTTTCAACAACTGTGGCTGGGTTCAACATTCACTTCATGAGGCCCTGTTTTTTCCCCACAGCTGCAATCAACATTTGGGTTTCTTCCAGTCGGTTTGCACACCATATGACTCTGTGTAGTGCACAAACATCTCTGCAGACACTCGCCCGTCAGACAGCCTAACAGACAGGGTTGTTCCTCCTCATGTAAAGTGTCCCCCATTCACAGGGTCAACTGAATCCTCCCACCAATAGTGCATGACACCATTCCCCGTCACGGATATCCTATCAAATATTGAGCAGTGCTTCTCTTGATTCTTATTGCAAAATGTTCATCTGACTATAAAGGGACACTTTATTATACATGAAATACAGGGATAAGCTCAACTGTCAAGATGCTGGACCCTATAATAGAATAATTTACAAGTCTACCCAAGTAACCCAACCCTGTTTCTCATTAAAGAAAAAACCTTCACATTCATAAAATTAAATCTGCCTCTGCCCTGTACACTGGGCCCAATTTCATAGAGCTGCACAAAATTTGCTTCAAAATTTTTCTGCTTGGCAGAAATTAGCAGGATACCAGCCAAAAATTGTACATGTGACATGGTAGCTTGGCCGGTAACCTTATTCTGGTAAGCATCATTTTTTATTTGTGCTAAGCTATTTTTTCCGTGCTTAAGCAGCTCTATGAAATTGGGCCCTGGCAATATTTTCAATGCACTGCTGATGATCTGCCATTGTTGGTTGTTGTCAGGAGAAACAGTACTGAGTATACAGACTTTTGTTATCGATGTTAACTTCACAACACCATCCTTCAATTGATCTTAAAGGCCCGTGCCTTTCCAACCCTGCATCAGCCCATCCCCACACTCCCCTCCTGCTTGCTAGTCCCAGTCACTGTGACAGCTTCTCATTCCCACCTTCTTGGAATCCAACCACAACCACAATGCATTCCCACACACTGAACCACAACCACACCCAGCACCTGCTCTAATCCACCTTGACCATCAAACTAACAACAGTCTACTTTTCTTTTTCCACCAAATGCATTCCTTTAAGATTAATCCATGGGGGGATCCTTACATGTACAAACAACTTCTTGGAAAGAAACCCCTCTGTACCATGAAAGACTGTTTTGTTCTCCTCTGGTGCCAAGAAGTGTCAAAATTGTTATTCTCACCAGGAATTGATCAGCTTAAGTTACTGAAAACCTTGATATCTAGACTTTAAGACTAAACCTAACCGTATGAAATGATCAGCCCCAACTGGGGTGTTGTTGAACTGTTGGCATTCCACTCAAGGGACCTTATGCATTGACATCATCCTGCTGCCTTCTTGATTGTAAAAATTATGACGAAACAATGGAAAACACACAGCGCACATGATGGGCCAATGAGCAACCTGCTTTTGACCTGTACGAGAAGGCTCCCTTAGTCCAGCGACATCACATGCATAAAATTTACAACAGCTTGTATTGTACCAACTCCCCTTGTTTCATCACAAAGAACCATCTCTTAGCTGAGCCAGTTCTGACATAAACAGCAGCGCGACTGCACAAAAGATGCCCAAATAGACCTTAAATGCATTGATGTCATCACACCGCCATCTTAGAGAGGTAAAACGATGACGAAACAACGAAAAACACCCATCTTTCTAAGCGCTGGCGCACAGGATGGGCCAATGAGCTACCTTCGTTTGACCTCTAGCTTTGTACGACGGCTCACAGGATGAGCCTGTGAGCTACCTCGTTTGACCTCTAGCTTGTACACGGCTCACAGGATGCTGTGAGCTACCTTCGTTTGACCTCTAGCTTGTACGAGCTCACAGATGGCCAATGAGCTACCTTCGTTTGACCTCTAGCTTTGACGACGCTCACAGGATGGCAATGACTACTTGTTGACCTCGCTTTGTACGACGCTCACAGGATGGGCCTGTGAGCTACTCGTTTGACCTCTAGCCGAGGGAGCCCACTCAATAGACGTCATGTGCATAAGGTCTATTCTGAAAAAATTGTGTAGGGGTACAACTGGTCCTCAGATGAAACCCCCAAAATATAGATCTCTTGCAACTGTCTGCCACACACGCCATTTCAGAAGTCAAATTGCACGTCCAAATTAAATGGTTAGTATGTAAAAGCCATCATTGCCTAAAATGCACATTACACTGTCACACGTTGACTCCCCCAAAAGGCGCAACCAAGATTAGTGTGACGATTACGTCACAATGTTACATCTTCGGGATTTTGTAGACCCTCAAGATCACCTCAATGATCTTAATGCAAACTTTCTGGCCTGTATTGCAACTTTGATTCTTTCTGAAGAAAAAGGAAGGAGATTAATGATAATGTATGAAATCAGGATAAAAATTCCTGAGCAAATCCCATTGCTGGGATTTGGACCTTACCGTAGGGGATGACGGGCTCCTTCTCCGGTGCAGATGAATCTTGTGCATTCCACACGCAGTAGCTGCCGTCATTGTGGGCGCTGGTGAAGCGCAGTCCATCACGGTGCCAGCACAGAGACTCCAGCTGCTGGTTGCTCACAAACGTCTTCTCCGCGGTCAGTTCCTTGGGGTGCCAGACGACGATCAGACCCCGGTTGTAGCCAATCAAAAACTGCACGCGTTTAAGAATCAATCATAGAAAGTGTTGAGAATTGAACAAAGACAAATTTACTAGAGCGGGATTTTATACCTGCGACCTCCGGATGATTGTGCCTGCGCTCCTCTGACTGAGCCATATAGCCCTAATGCTGGCAGTCTCCCTATTTTGTCTAGGTTAAGTTATTGACAAAATAGGGAAACTGCCAACATTAGGGCTGACAGCTCAGATGGAAGAGCGCCTGGACGTTGATCATGAAATCTCAGGTTTAAATACCACTTTTACCAATTTTTCTTTGTTTAACCCAAAATTAATTACAATTTTCCGAGTCAGTTTCCCTTGTGGTTTATTACCTGTGATAATATGACTTTAAAATAATGTATTCATCAAAATCCCATAACTTGTTCATCTTAGGAGTGTGATATAATAAAACAGCTTTTGATGTATAGGCATAACAAACAACAACACATTAATGTAATGTATCATCATTGCTGTGGATAATCAATCAAGAATGTAGCTCTGCTTATAGATTGGGTCTACTAAAATCAATTAATCATCTTAACCCATTTCTGCCTAACTACGGGATTTCCGTAGAACAAACAAATGCTGTTAGCGCGCAACTACGGGAAAAACCCATAGATAAACTAAGACGCTAGTATCTTTCTTTGTACTCTCACTACTGGTGATACATGTGAATGAGATTGGAAACATGAAAATATATACATCACATTAAAGGTACACGTTGCCTTGGATCGGTCGAGTTGGTCCATAAAAAGCGTTTGTAACTGTTTGTTATTAAATGCATATGGTTAGAAAGATGTTCTAAAAGTAGAATGCAATGATCCACACAAATATGCCTCGAAATTGCGTGGTTTTCCTTTAACTTTGCGAACTAACACGGTCGGCCATTTTGTGGAGTCAAACATTTGACTCCATAAAATGGCCGACTGTGTTAGTTCACGATGTAAAAGGAAAACCACGCAATTTCGAGGCATATTTGTGTGGATCATTGTACTCTACTTTTAGAACATCTTTCTAACCATATGCATTTTGTAACAAATGGTTTACAAACGCTTTTTATAGACCAACTCGGTCGATTCAAAGCAACGTGTACCTTTACAGAGAATGATGTCTTCTTTCCAACGGTATACAGTTTGTTGGGGATGTGTTTATTTGCAAGGCAGTAAATAATGAATGTTTATTGTAATGCAGTAATAGGTGCTACATGGGCTTAGACAGGACAGTGTTTATGTACTGTGACTAGTCAGGCAGACACGGGTTAAAGGTATTGTACACTTTTGGTAACAGCTCAAAATCTGTGTCCACATTTTGTGTGACTCAACATACGCATGAACAAACAAACCTGTGAAAGTTTGAGCTCAATTGGTCGTCGAGGTCACGAGAAAATAGTGAAAAGAGACCTTATGTGTTTTCTGTTTTTTTCAAACATCAAGTTTTTATCAAGCGTGATAAAAACTATTGTTTTACTCATTTCTCAGAAACAAGTAAAAAAATTTGAAGAAACCCTTTCTACCATTACTTACTTTAAATAATGTAAGTTATGTGCGAATCTATGAACATTGTGTTTTTCGATCTTACCCATAGTGTACAGGGCCTTTAAATCATGATTAGGTCATACAAAAAGTTATCTACATGTCCTTCGATACTGTATCTGGGGGGTCTTAAAAAAGAAAGTAAAAATGTGTGTTTATTTAATTACATCCTCAGGATATCCTGGATGGACAAGCACTTCCAGAATACTCTTCAAAAACAGTGCATTGTAAGAAAAGAGTCTTCATTGTAGCAAAGAAAGACAACTAACTAGAGCATAAAAAATAAACCCATTGAAGTAAAAAAAAATTAAAATATTCTTGTGAGCCACAAACTTCTTGCTTGTTTCTGTGGATAAGACTTACAACGTAAAGTTCTGTGAATACAATTCATTAAAATCTTCACTTTTGGCTGCATTTTTCTTTTTAAAATAATAAATGTACTCGGCTGTTAACTCATGCAAATATTTGAATTGATCTTTTGTGATTAGAATCCGCCAAGATTTAACCAAGAGTGAAAAGGTTGCTGGATTTGACACTCTAGTGAAGGTAAAAATACGTATTAATTGACTCTTAACCCTCTTGCTGTCTGACCATTCAATACCATTCACTGTGGTTTTGAATGATCCATAAACTACGCCAGCCTGCAATATGATACCATGAGGGAATGCATGTACACAGTACACAGTTAGTTCTGTGCACAGTTGTGCCACCGTACACAACCTTGGCAGTCGAATGGTTTCAAATGGTTGGTCAACTCACTGGAAAATGTTGCCAAGAGTCACTGACAGTAGGAGGGTTAAAAGGTCAAGTAATTTTTCTCTTTTTGGAACAGGTGATGACTCTGACAAGATCCAAAATGGTTTATTCTCAATGCTTTTACCAGCGTGTCTAGTCAGTGTCGAGGGGGGGGGGTCAGTTGCTTCATGGGATTTGATAAATAAAAAGAAAGGCGTGCCACCCAACCCCTACTGTCTGGCCCCCACTGTCCTCACCTTCTCCTCATCGGTCGGGTGCTGGGCGATGGCCTCTACTGGGCCAGGGTTCACCTTGTAGTCATCGGGAACGCTGAAGGAGGAGGAGGAATCACGTAACCTGGTTAGAGATAGGGTTAGAAACCAAGCAAGTAGTCGTTGGAAATAAATGTGAAGCGTGTCATGTGTGAGAAGAGAAAGGCGAATCAAAGGAGGAATCGGGGCCCGATTCCGTAAAGCTGCGAATCTAACAAATTGATCTGCTAAGCGGGGAAAAAAACATCGCCAGGAAACCAGTCACCAGTAATGCATGTTACATGGTATTTTTTGGGCTGGTAACCCATTTCTGATGAGCGAGAGTTTTCCTGAGCTTAGAATAAATCGTTGCTTAACAGCTTTACGAAATCCGGCCCCTTGAGGAAGATAAATGGTAACATAAAAAAAGAGCGATGGTGCTGCCGAGCTAACACCACCACCCTGCTGCAAACGCCATGGCAAAAAAGGCTCCACTTAATTGAGTTAGGTTCCAGCAACTTAATCCGGTTAGGATGTGTTTGCTTTGGGTTTTGTTCAACGCTGTTGAGTGGACTGCAAAATTCCTTTCAACAAGTGATGCCGCTACCTAATGCTTTTTAACTGAGGGGTATAGGAGACCTCACCTCAACGGGCGTGTTCCAGACAGCCTCTCTGAAATTCTGATTCTCATTTCGTAAAAAAAAATCTATTCATCTTAAGAAGTTGGCAGGGAGGCAGCATAGAGTTTTCATTTATTTTTCTTTTGGATTTCTACGAGTCAGTATGCAGTTATTTCCCAGTGTTGGGTAGCGCATTTTGACTAAGCGAAAGCCCTGTTTTTTTTACCATGAGAGTGATGCAGGTGGTGTTAGTGGCCGGATTGAATGTTAGCTTAGATTACTGACAGTGAGTTTGTACACCAATGGTAGTAGCAGATCTTGGAGGTGACCAGTCATCAAATACCTGTATCGTACTACGATGCCAAAAGCATGACGCCATTCACCACATGCAAATAAACGATTGTTTTTGCTGGGGTTTTTTTTCACACCAAATTTATCACCAGCCAGTGATAGCACAAGCCAATAATTTATACATTTTACTTAAATGAAGCACAGTGAAATAAGTAGAAAAGTTTTGCTTTTGCGCATTTTTACTTCTTTCTATGTCTGGATGTATTTGTTTCATAGTAATCCACCCATGGTGTACATCTCCTTTCATGTTATAATTTAATACCTCATCATGAGGATAATATATAAACAGGCACTCAATTTTTCTTTTCTTCCTATGTTTAAACCACATGTACTCAAACTTTTGTGTTCCTTTTACTTTCAAATTCTTAAATGTCTTCCCTTTTCTGTTTTTCATTTTGTGCCCATCTTTTAAGAAATAGTTGTTTCCCAGACCACTGGGACGTAATCATAGGGAACTACCACTGTGCAGGTGCAGGTGACAAAGGAAATAAAATGATTTGAATGAATGGAAAGTTCGTTGTCGTGATCCAGCAAGATAAGACAACGCAACTTTGTACTCAATTTACTACTGCACAGTGGGAAAAAAGAGGACATCGGCTGAAAAGTTGCCTGTCTGCAAGATGGAAGTGTTCATCATCTAATGAAGACAAGACCCTTCCAAAAGGAAGTTGAGTGCACAGTGCTTTATAATGTCATCTGAACTGGGCGACTTTTACTAAAAATTCTCCTACTTGTACTTGTTTGATTTTTCAAAAGATTGCTCCCAAATTCATTTTGACTTCAAACCCTCCTCCAACAAGAAAATTTTCATTTGGAGGACTTCAGTAAACAATTCTTCCCCAGTTTCATTTAACCGATCACCGGTTACATAAAAACTGAAAACAGCCGAGTTAAACCTCTCACCCCAACTCGGCCAATTTCAATTTTTTTTTTCTGTTTTTTTTTTGTTTCGCCAAAATGTAAATCACCAAATTAGTATTGAGGTCAAAATGCCATTGTCATTATCATCCCATCCCCGCCTATGTATAAAACAATGGAGGCAATTGCCTTACTGCGTACCCTCCACTTAGTTGAAGGTAGCTTAAGTTGAGGGTAGGGAGAGATGCAGTGAGGTCGACAGATTTGCCTTGTCCATTTGGGAAAAAACTTTTCCTCATAAAAATCATTTGATTCAGAGCCGACAGAATTTATTGCCAATTCTCGACCTACATTGTAGCTGTTGCATATGAACGCATGCAGTCGACAGGAATTTAACCCTGGGAAACCCTGTTTTTACCAGGTACAATAATTACTGGTAGCTTACTAAGCAAAGCTAGGTTTTGAAGTGTTTTTAAAGAGAGGTTTAATACTTTCTAAAAACAAATAAAATAATCGCACCATTGATTTCAAGGATTGCATTCTTAACTGATCCAGGGGAAAAACAAAAAACAACCTGTCAGTAGGTTGAAGGTACTGGTCTAATATTAATAGTTACGTGGTATTAATGGTCATGTGATTAAGTAATGGTCATGTGATTAAGTAATGGTCATGTGATATACCAAATATTAATAGTCATGTGAGTTATTAATAGTCATGTGAATTTGATGAGGTTTTTTTATAAATTATATTTTATTGGGGATTCATGCAGCCTGGTTACATTTGATGGATGCTGATGCAATTAACAGATGAACAATCAATTACAACAGAGCTGATAAATGTACAGACAAGGAATACAACTTTTTCTTCATCAAATACAAGGCGAGTAAATCCTGCAATATATTGTCCGTCTGTAAAGGCAGACAAAAGCTGTATCGTGAGTTAATGAGCGGGCGACGCCCAAGGCTTGCACATTATGCAGAGATGACCACGCCCAGTATTCTATGCAAGCAGCAGACACGCCCCCCATCTAAGCATAACGTTAACCCATTAGTAACTCCACAAAGCGTCCCGCCTGGTTTATCTCGAGTTATGTAGATGGATTTTAGTGCTGAACAGCGAAGCTAAACATCGGGCTGTGCACACCAGACGACTCAAGAGTACAAAGGTTTGAGTGTTGAGGTACTGCACCATCTGTTCAAAAATGGCTAACGTAAAAATCTTCAGGAATAGAGACATTTCAAAGCCAAAATTCCAAGGGAGCTAGGGTGTAGGTTTCCAAAGCCAACAAAGCTCCAAAAAGAAAAGTTCATCCATTTTTGGTAAAGCTGAAACAAAGCATGCCTCATGGACACCTGTTAACTAGTCATTCACTTCTATGCATTCTGATCGGTTAAATAACGTCAAGCAATCTACTCTTTGCAAAAGAACTGCGATATCTAACCATCAGACAAAAATATTTTGAAAGTCATCAGATTTCTGAACAAACACCCATCTTCAGCACTTGTTCATCACTTGTTATTACACCTGCAGACAAAGCTTCTGAAGAGCTCATGTGTGAAAACAAAGACCAGTTTTGAAATTAAATCTTTTTGTGAAATACAAAGAAGAAGAAAGATAAAAAAGAGACGGAATTCTTGAAATGTCGAGGACAGGTAAAAAAAAAAAAAAAAAGTCAACAAAATAACTGTAGAAACTCGGTCCTATATGTAATCCTCATGGTGCTTGAATTAGTAAAGCAAGTTAAGCATTTTAGAAACATTTTGTAAAACAAAAGATTTGAATTCAGTATAAAGCTAGCGATGAGGTTTGTATGGACCGAGTCAGAAATGTCAAACTCATGTAAAATTCATGGCCCCCCGTCCGCTGCGACATCAGGTGAGTCAGCGTGCGTCGTTGAAGCTCGCTCATGCACACAGCCCCGGCCTCCCAACGAACTTGTCCTACTGGGGACTCTACTACACACCTAGCTGGTAAACCTTAAACGGGGAACCGACTAGAATACTATCGAGACGAGCACACGACACGATGCGAATGACACGCCTCAGGCGGCGGCGGCGGACTGACATGATCAATATGTAAATGTTGATTCTAATGTCTGCGAGTGTATTTTTTGACAATGACAAAATCTGTTTATTTATTATCAGACAAATGCGTCTTTTTTTTTGTCTCGACAGTTTCCAGCCTGTGGTTCTCCTCCCTCAGGATAAAAAGATTTGTTCATGTTACCATGACAACAATTTTACTGCACGGGAGATCTGTTCAATACGCGATACTTAAATAAGACATACATGTACTCCCCTGCAAGCAGATGATGTCACTTTGCTGACAAGTGCACATACACGGTAAAATATTACTTTGCACTGATTCAGAAGAGACAAAACCTACTGAAAGGGCATGTACAAGTACCATGTACTACATTGGTAATTTTCAAAGACTAGTATCCGCACTTTATTTGACCCAACATATACATGAATTAACAAACCTGTGAAATGTTAAGCTCAATCGGACCTCAGAGTCATGAAAAAATAGTGAAAAACCCCATTATATGTTTTCACTGTTTTCAAACGTCGGGTTTTGGACATGCTTGATAAAGACTAACTGTTTTACTCATTTCCTGAAAACTGTAGCATTTCAAGCAAAACTATTTCAAGGGAAGTTTTCCACCATGACCATCTTTATACCATGTAAGTTATGGGAAAATCTGTGAACATTTATATTTTCAATCTTACCAATGTTGTCCACACCCTTTAAAGACCATTCACAGAATTCAAAGAGTAGACCTACATGTAACTCATGCTTTTCTGATTTACACGCACCAATAGCATTCATGTCAATCTAACACCTGAACAGGCGTGATATTTGGCCTAAGGAAAAAAACAGTAGGAGAATATATTTGCACACAAGGGTTGACCTACATAGTACAGATGCTTGACTTAGTCACTAGCCTGGCCTGTTGAACAGTAAACCGTGAGAACTGTCAAACTTGTTTCTTGAACGGGTAGCCCAGCAGGCTAGTCAAATAAGTAGCAACCTGCCAGGTGTAGAACTACATCCATGTTTTTTTTTACATTCAAATATCACACAAGGCTCGTCAAAATTGATGTAGGCTACCCACAGGAGGATCTAGGGCTGTATCTAGAGTACAAACATCAAGCCAACTTCTTGAAAACGCATTTCTCGAAGATTTCCCAAGCGATCAATAATATTTAGTCATCCCGTAACTATAGACAACAGCAGCTCTGCATTCTCATCTGCGAGGTGAGTGTAGAGTCCCAGCCTCGGACGATATGACCAGTCAGAGCAAATACACCCCCCACCCCCACCTCCGGAGTACCAAAAGGCAGCGATGTTCCCCGCACAAGCAAACACCGACACGCTGTTGATCTACAACACATCCTGCTATGCCTTCATCTCATAACACTTTATATCAAGATGACAATCTGGTGAGGACCATTACACACTACCATCAATCAGCCACTAACACGAAGAGAGAGGCTTAAAGATAACACATGGAAACCTACAAAACTACAGGGACAAGAAAATAATCCGTTTGTTTTTTTAAATGGACGTCTTCATTGCATCAGGGATAAAGAACAATGATTTCAGTTTTGCTCTACATTAATATTTTAAACAATATCCCCGAGTGTAGAATTTTATGTCCTTTTTATGGTTTTGTTCCTGCATTCTCTCTCTCATATGAGTGGGATTAAGCCTTCATACAAAATATATTAAAGGATGCTTCAGGTTAGAATGAAACGTGAACAATGGTGTTTTCCAAAACCCTTAAAAAATAAGGAATAGCAGCAAAAAGCTGTTCTTAAAGGCAACAGTGCCGAGCAAAACAAAAACTTTGCACTAGATTCGAACAAATATCAACGCTATTAAGGAAATACCAAGAGAGGCCAATTTGTTGACTTTCACAAACCAAGAGTGTACAACTGGAGACTTGGGAGCCTCACGTGGGAAGGAGAATATTCAAGACAAATGTAGAGAACTGTCTCATGCGGCCTTAGGAGGACTCCATCTCTCTCTCCCTCTCTCCCTCTCTAGACCTGATACATCCAGGGTTTGTGTTTGCAGACAAACAAGTCCGCAAGTCCACTGTACATGTACATCCCTGTTCTCTCTTAAGACGTAAAGAGGACAGCGGCTAAGGCAAACACGGACTGATGCCGTAAGTATCCCATGAAGTCTTCAATTTCACTGCGTTAGTATAATAATGCGGAGACAAGACAAGGGCATGAAGAGGAATGTCTCCATATACGAGGACGTCTCGCCTTCAACATCGGATCCAATCATCAGATTTTATCACGACTCATAACCCATAGTTTTCAAAAGAAATTCTGTTACATTTATTTATACAACCGAGCTCAAATGCAGACTTTTGTCTGAGGGCCAAAAGATGTTCAATTGAGACGACGCAACATAAATTAAATCCTAATATGTTTTCTCCGGCCCTGAATGAGATTATCTCCCGTGAGATTATCTCTTCAGCGCACTGGACCCAAGCTCTGGTGTTTCTGGTCAGCAGAGTGTGGGTTCGAGTCCCGGTCCTGACACTTGTGTCCTTAAGCAAGACACTTAACCATTATTGCCGCGTCCTTCGGATGGGACGTAAAGCCATACACATTGCACATGTAGGTCTCTTGGTGTTGCGTAACACACCTAAAAGAACCCAGCGACACTTATCGCTCAGAGAAGGGGTTCTCCCGATGTTTCTGGCAGCGGCTGCTGAATGCAGCGCAGCACCCTTGTAAACCCTTACAGGGTGTTTATAAATGGGTCTCATAATTCAAAAACTTTTTTTTTAAAACCTGTCTGGATATAAATAATGATAAGCGCTTTGAGACAACCGTAGATAAAGCCCTATATAAAAACTAGATATTATTTATCAATTAACCACAGCTCATCATATGCTATCGTTATTTTTCTTTTTAACGACAATTTTTCAATTGCGACCCCCTTGTCATAGAATCCCAGCCAAATCATCAAAGAGAGCACACCTCCTAAGTGTGCTCAGAGTGCCCCGCCCATTATTTGCCCCAACCATATGTTCCAACTGCTGCTGCTGTGCAGAGCATCTCTGACGGTACTCAGCATGCACTGAACGGTCTATTCCTATGGGGGCCACTCAGCTCACTACCCTTTATAACGACTAAATGTGCCGCTGATGTTAAACTATCTGACATGAATTATTAAAATGAATGACTAAAAGAGACGTCAACTGAACGAGAGACACTTGAAATTATAATTTTATGTCAAAACGTTTTTTTCTGAAAACCACAGGGAGGAAAAGCAAATGTATAGGGAAAAAAAATCATCTGACGACATGAAACTTCTACGACAATAGTGCAGAAATTTAATGCAGACGTTTAATTTTTTTTCATTTATGAAAACCATGGGGGTAAAGAAACAAGTGACAAATGAGCTGCAGGAATTTGTTTGATTTTTTAGTAAGAGGGTGAATGACCGAGTGACTGAATAAGTCAATGGCACTCCGAGAGTATTTTTTTTCCATGTCATAAATAGTCAAACTTGTTAGATGACCGCTTAAAATTGTGGACCACTCCTCACAAAATGACCGCTGTGGTTATTGGCAGATCACAATGACCTGGGGGAAAAGAAATTAACTTAATCTGTCCATCTTTTTTTCTGAATGAATAAAATTCAAAAATACATATGTACAGTACAAAATTTCCCAAACTATAGTATCTATTTATGGTACTGTACTCAAATCCGGCAGAAGTACTTTCAGGAAGTAAACAAAACATTCTCGGAAAATGTTTTGAATGAAACAAAGTTTTTAAAAAAATAATCATAAAAATATGTATTTTTTTTTAAACCCCTTGACAATACCTTGACAAAAATATCCCTTTGGAAAAAAATTCACAGACAGTGAAGCTGCATTGTGTCACAAACAGTTTGCTCCCTGGTGACTCAGGATGATGTGAATATTACATGTAGATCTATCCGTTTAGCTCTGGCACTGCACGGACGTGGTCTATTGTTGCCATTCAGCTGCATTCTGAATGAATCACATAAACTAGTCATACACTAACAGTCTTAATGGGCATATATCTCCCGCTCTGTCAAACTAACTGCTAATTGTTTTCTTGTGTGACTCGTCCATCCTTTGAGTCCACATTTGTGGACTGGGAGTCATTTCTGCATTTAGTGCCTCTCAACACTGTCGTTAAAATCAGAAGGAAAAAAATCTTACTTAAAAACTTTTGTTTTACTGTACATAATTAGAAGAAAAGAAAAAAAAATCCCTCTTTTTGCATTTTATAAAAAGATGTTTATATAACGTCAGTATTTAAGTAAATGTCAGTCCTGGCAGCTTTTGCTTATCATTTGATGACATGGATATTGCAGAATAAATTAAATAATTAATAAAAACATTTTGTTTTTTTTCCTTCGCAAAATTCACTTTTAAGATTCAACAGTCTTTCAATCCAAGTCCCCATCGAAATGAAACCTCTATTCATCAGGAACAGAGAGTCACTGCTGAAAAAAAGGGTCTGAAACTAGGATAATTTTTGTTTGTCTGGAGGAATGTTGAGATTTTATTTCAGCATTTTGGGAACTCCTAGTGTGACCGATTCCAAGGAGCTTCTGGAATTGGTGTCCTCATCACTTGAAAAAAAAGTGGATCAAAGAACACAAGTTCTTTCTATCTAAAGAAAATAAGAGTCAAATTTTTCACACTAGTCTCATTTTTGTTTTTCAGACATAAAAAAAGGAGAGATCTGAATTCAGAAGAAAGGCTGAAATTTTTCATCCCGGACTCCTTTGTATGGCAAATTAACAGTTCCTAATTCTATGCAGAAACAATTTGTTCATGTTAAGCACAAAGCTACAAACGAACAGAGTATATCAATCCATACAAAATTGTTCATCAGACAGATTCTGATCAATATCCTTTGTGGCTATTTTTCCCCCCTTCCCGGCCAACAATTGTCACTTATGATATCCGGATAAAAAAATCAATTAACAGACGATGGGCTGCAGAAAGAAAAAATGCTTCCCCACAATGTACACATAAGTTTCATTGACACATGCATATTCGTTGAACATGAATTCAAGATAATTGTAACAATTCAAGCGAGTCAAAATCAACTCCGTTAAAGCACATTATTTCACACTTGCTCAAGTTATGGACGGACAGGCCACTGTTCTATCTTCTCTGCCCAAACACTACTAACAGGTAACCACGCTTTAAACCCCTCCCCTCTCGCTTTCCCAAAATAGAAAGAAAACACTACCACCAGTCTCCCCCCCCCCCCAAGAAACCCTACAGCAAACAAAATCTGTCTCTACAGACATTGAATAAATGAAGAAAAGAAGAAAAAAATCTGGCCTAACGAAAACACGTCTGGCCAGCCCAGGCGTGATTCTCTCGTTCATCACACCTCAGTGGGTCTAAGGTGGCTATTATGGGAAAACATAAAACAGCAGCATGCATGGCTTGGCAGATGAAACTGTTAAGCCTTCTACACGTCTAACGTTACATGAGCATCAGTGCTTATTTAATATTCATTCATACAGATGATTCATGTAAGAAAAGAAAAAAATAATAATAATAATAATAATGATTAACATGAAGGGCTGTAACACAAAATAGAACACTGAACTATTCAAGCGTATTTTAATGTGATGAATTAGTTTATTCGCTTATGATTTCATTATGATGAAGTCACTCTGCTATTTTAAAGACTTTTTCTTTGGAGGGGTGGGGTCTCTTTATGTTCATATGAATCGGTGTTCAAAGGCTATCAGCAAATCTAAGCACATGCATCAGTAAGTACAAATCCACATTACACAACAAAACCTCATTCACTCGAGTCACACAGTCACTCCAACAGTGGTTTCTGAATAAAGATACGAGTCATCTCAGTATCCAAGGCAACTCGATGAGGAATCCTCTGCTTTAGTGAGACACCCCCACAGTGCCACAACTCCCAATCAATGTCTGACCTCTGCCGATTATCACATGAGACCTCATTAGTCATACGGGCAATCCTTGCTGCTCATAAAAAGCTACTCCTGCAAACATTCCTCTGATCTCTACAAGACTTGGGGGCTGGGCAAATAAAGCATTGTGCTCCCCCCAGACTGAGGAGACTTTTGAAGGGAGAGAATGAGCGGGCGAGTGGAGTGTTCATAAGAAGCAATCTCTTGAAGGTCAATTACAAGACTGCTCCTCAGACAATGAGACGATAATGAGGAGGACGATGATGATGTTCATCTCCCTGTCTCATCATCATCATCATCATCATCCTCCTCTTCTTTTATTATTGATGTACACAGTGATCAGCATGCATGATGCATCTTAACAATGTCCACAATTTCTTGAGTCACATAACCTCATCAGGTCTGTACATTAAAGGCTTGTATTATGTAAGTGCTTCCGTGGTTATATGACTGTCCGATTACTCTCTGCGATACAATGATTGTTAACCCCCAAAAACATGCTTGTTGATGGAATTAACACAATATGCTAACAACTTGCCTTTAACTTTTATCGATAGGTCGTATGTAAATTCACTGTTTGAGACAGATTCTAATCAATTGCATGTTACAGGGTCTTAGAAAGGACAAGAAAATATTACGCCTTCGTGTTGTTCTGCGTTTCAGGATTCTTTGGTAAAGTAATTCAAGTTGGTGTTTATACATTATGTTTAAAAGAAAACTCATATCAGCTGAAATCTTTCTAGCCTTGGGTGACAGCGGAAATGCCAAGGTGAAACCTGAAGGTCGTTGTGCAAATGGACAGTAGATTGGGGGGGGGACCTGTAAATTGTAAAGTGAACAGCACACTATGTGCATTTGAGCTACTGTATGATTTAAAAACAGCGCTTCTGTCTCAAGTTTGGTTTGGCTTTGACGTACTTTATTAATGAACCCCCCAAAAAGGTCAAATCAGCGGAAGGTGTTCAGGGTCGTTGGAGATTTTAATACTTGGACACGGCACATTACAAATGTCAAGTTCTGCAAAATGTGCTTCCCCTTTGAACAGTACAGTTAAGTCTTAACACCTTGTATAAATGACTGCCCTATCAAGCTAATACTATATCAGCAATCCAATACCATCCTATTCAATACCATCCTATTCCGGCCCATGTTATTTTTTTTTGCAAAAGATTTCTTGACGTTTACAAGCCATTCTTATCATATTCTTCAGTCACGCTGATCATTCAATTAAGACTGACCTGCTAGATTATTATTTATAATATTCTTTTTTTTCATCTCCATTTTTCCAAGTATGATTGCCTCCAAAAGGAACGCCATTTGCATTTAAAAAAAACGCCGACTGGGACTTTAAGAGTTGGATGTGACCCGGATTGACGAGGAGGCTTAACTCTGAAGGCATTACATGTCACTTCTTTGCCCCACCACATCTAATACCATTAGGTAAATCAGACTAAAATGTCACGGGGGACCTTCTTACTGCCTGATCGAAAATTTAAAAAAAGAGAAATAGCTTTAAGAAAGGTCGGCTCTTATTGATGATGGTGAAGCTGTTAACTGCTGTAGAGACGTTTGTATGGTCCAATGTGGTTGTTCCACAAACAAAGACGCTAAATATAATATTCATTGAATTGGGATTTTCATATCCAAATTTTTTTTTTTTTTAGGATCACCAACACGATAAAATGTAAATTTTCCAACGAGCACTGTTTATTTTCATTATTTCCCCCTCAAATAAATTTCCTTCAAATATCGACATTACAGGACACATGACGATTTAAAAAAAGCTATATTTGCAATTGGAAAAAAAGCTGTTAAAAACAATTGATGTATTAAGCAACTCATCTAAAGGCAAATCTGAAATCCCTTTATAGAAAGTTGATGTTTACCCAAACCATTGATAAATTTAATGTCCCTACAAGCATGGAATTTCATCTTTGAGAGGGCAAGGTCATTTTCATTTTGCAAAGGGCACTTCCATTGGAAAATCTTAAAGTCTATGGGAAACTTTTGAAGGGGCACCAAGGCCAAGACTAGGGGCAACAAAGGCCATGGCCTCCGTGGCCTCTGTGTAATTCCAGGCCTGTTCCTAGTACACACAAAATAAGAGTTCGACCATGCTGAAAAATGACTATAAAAAACCAAACGCACATACATGTATACAACCTGCTGATCTACACACACACAGAAGGTCCTTCATGGTTTAAATGACATATTACCAATCCAATGATGACATGCAATTCATTACTAACAGTAAGATAAGCCACATCAATTGTCCGAGGCATAATGGGTTATAGCGCAGTACAATAATACACCGAAGGTTCCTCGATAATCTTCACCACACTGCTGCTGTGGACAGGGCTTCCCTACACTACAAAAGATTGATAGCAATTGATAGCAATTTTTATCGGGTGGAGAATCTCAAGTATTAATACACAAGCCGATACAGGTCTGGGAGAAACAATACAACCTGGGCCAATAGCTTAGAAAAAACGCAATTCAGTGAAATACACATGTAAATGGACACACTTTAGAAACAAAATTAAATAGTTGTACACAGCCCTGGAAAGTAAAACAAGAGTATGTCTCTCACAGATAGCAGGTTGAAAATACATATTTTTTAATACAGAACAAACATGTGTAATTACTAAATTGCATTTTCCGAGCTATCGGCCCAGGTTGCATCGTGTCTTTTCGTCTGTGTCAGCTTGTGTAATGTTTTCATTCTTTTTGCAATATGTCTAAATGTCAATAAACATTCTGTGTGCCCGACTTAAATTTGACTTTTTAATGCGAGAGAGTGAGAAATCTATCCCTATTGCAACACACTTTCCCCACTGATGGCGACAAAACTTGCGCTCTCGGGAAATTTCCCACTAAATTGGTTTTCTTCCGATCCTATTATAAAATGCCACAAGACTCAAGGTGACTTAGAAATCCCAAGAATGAGTCATGACCCGCATGAATACAGGTGCTATATACAACCACAGAGAAAGGTCTCACCACACTGCATCTCAAATATCAACCTTGACAGAGAGACTCAAGTAGGAAACCCAAGGCAAGGCACTCAACCTATGCAAGTCTGGTTCACACCTCCACCCATTACAGACAGTGACCCCCCCCCCAACATGGCACAATGTGGTACACCCATTGTGTACAGGTTTAATAGGACGCTTGGGGGTCTTTCTATTGTACCCCATATCAGCCTCAGCGGAGAGCTTGATAAATAAACTTGGAAAAACACCCTACTTCCAGTTTTCTAGCGGTTAGATTTTGTGTGTGTGTGGTTGAACTCTTTGAATGAATATTGTAGTGTGAGAGATCAAAGCACAGCTTTTCTCTGGAACCCTATAGCAGCTAACAAACAGTTTGTATGAACAGTGGAAAGAGACGGCAACAAGAGCTGAATATTGGGTTGCCGTGCTCTGCATCAGGCATAATGCCACTAGGGCTGTAGAACCTGGCGAAGTTGAAGCTGTGAAGAGTTCAGTATCGACCTAAAGCACGTCGCGCAGCGCTCTTACACGCGCCTATCCTGTCCCAAAATGGTGGAAATGGTAGATGCGCATTTTGTAGGTGTGTTCTGTGTCCTCAAGGCGTGAATACATGTGTACTGAACATGGATTGTACTACTTACACTTTATAAACTTTTGAATATTTCAGTCTTGGGTTTTTTCATTTAAGATTGGCAAGATGGACGAAAAAAATAAATACTGCACAGATCTTTTGATAATGTTTAACCCAGGGCTCGCCCTTAACACTAGCCCGACGTACATTGTCTAGTAAAAAAAGCTATGGGCTAGTAAACACCACTTCTCAACTTGCCCTGTGGGCTACTAAAAACTGTGCAACCTACTTGTTTAAAAAGCTAATTTCTTCCTTTTCAAATGTAAATAATTGATGTATAAAATGTGTTAATCGTTATTGAGTGTGTGAATATAACTTCATTTGATCATTAATCATTAACACATCAGAACATTACATTTGTATGGCAATTCCTGTTTATATCTGGGCTACTAAAACTTCCTGGGGGCAAGTAAAATGCACAGTTTACTGGCCCGGCGGGCTACTTCACAAAAAGCTTAAGCGCAAGGCCTGTTAACCCTACACTACAATTAAAGTTTCAGAATGAGAAGAACAAAAGAAGAAAGAAAAAAAGAGTGAAAGTTTTAAAACAAAAATGTGATATTTTTTTTAAAAGAGACGGAGCATTCCAAAAAAAAAGCATGCGCAGAGCGTTTGCATGATAGAAAACATTCCAACACCACATTTGATTTTTTCCAGAATGAAAAATAAAAGAGTGACTGTGCATTTGATTTAATTCACCCACCACCAGCAAGAGAAAACCTTTGCCTGCCCCAAATAAAGCGCTCTTATTTCACTACTCAATACCATGGCATTTGATTTAATAGCTTGTTGTCGAAGGGGTCTAAATTGCACTTTGCTCTATGAGGATATTTTTAGTTTACAAAAGGTCATCGCCGAGAAATAACGTGAGAATGGGAACATTCCGGCCAGAGTTTTCCATTTTCCATGGAGACAGGTCAATTTCAAATGAGGACAAAAACATTCCCCATTACACAACCATGGTGAACAGATTTTCAGCGAAAAAATGCAGAAGGCCAGAAAGTGCAGAAACCCTTGGAGCGAGCAGGTCTGCATCGATTTTATGTTTGTCAGTCGACCACTTTGCGTTTATGTCTTACACTCGTGTGTTTTTCAAGCGAGAAAATCCATACACGGCAGTAATGGCGGATTGATAGCTTTTGTCTGAAAAGGGTCGGCAAGCTCCAGGGAGGTTTGTATTCCGAGACTGTTAAGGGAAAACCCGACCCGTCTCGATAATGCAAAATAGATTGTAAAAAGCACAGATCGCTAATCCGGATGAGATGGTTGTTTACAGTGTCTGCGATGTCTTATTTCTTTAAGCAAGAAGTTAATAATTAACAAGTATCTCAGCTTCATTGTTTTGCTAGATAGGATCCGACTTTCTTAATCAGTGATGATGTTGTGCAGACTGTATTGAAGATGACAACATGCAATCTATAAAGCGAAGATGCCCCCCCCTATCATTACAAGAACACCAAGAAAGCCCCAACCTTAGCGCATCTCTAACCTAACATCCAACAGCTACCCCAACTGGAGGCAAATTCTTGAAACCAGTTACAGAAGTTGTATTTTGTCCGACACCGCGTTCAAAAGATCCACTTTAGTTTGAATCTTGAGTACGGGTGGGGTTATCTTAAAGAGGAAATCAAGTTGTGGAGAACTCTTTTGAGGGTCAGAAGCGACCCCTGTCCAGAGTGGGATCCCGACCCCTGTAGCTCCCTCTACTTACTTCTGCATGACAACGTCCTGGTAGATGATCAGCTCGTCCATGTCGAAGGTGGCCACGTTCAACAGGTAGATGTTACCGCCCTCCGTGCCCAGGTACAGGATCTTACAGTCCGTTGACAGACAGCATACGGAGATCTTCTTGAGTCTGTAAGGGTGATGGGATAAGAGAAATGCTTAGGATGAGTTTGTACATCCATGTGGGGATGTGACTGCACAAAAACAAAAAATCCTACAAAATTGTGAGTCTTTCTGTTGGTCCCCACTGGGCTTGGTTTCACAAAGCACCAAGATTCATCTGTCAATATTGCCATAGTGATTTGTATTGTGACATCACACTTTGCTTTTGCAATTTAAATTGATACACAATCTTAACTCTATGTGAAATCGGCCCCCTGGACTCCAGATTGTACACGTTTATTTCGTGGAGGATGATGTACAGACTCTACACATCATTGAAAATCTACATGTTTGGGCTCAATAGGACTGGTTTGTCTTAACTTCCCTTTTATGGTAAATTATCCAAAAGCAAAGGGAGATACATAACAAATTCTGAACTGAGGTAAAACATCCATACAAATCATAAGCCTTTTCATATAAATATGAAATAAATAATACCATTGTGTTTTACCCATACACCAATGTATGTTAAGCACTGTATACTCCATTCACCCCCCCCCCAGTCCTGTGAAAAATAAAATCCACAGGCACATTACTCGGGTTGGGTTCGAACCCACAACCTTTACTATTCTGGAGCAGATGTCTTACCTCTAGACCACCAAGCTTGCCCAGTAGCTAGAGGCAGTTGGAATCCATTTGGCAACGGGTACCGCAGTTTAATAGATGCTTCACAGGAAAGTACGAGTATACATGTACAGTGCTTAACACACATCAGTGTATGGGTTGAACACAGTTTCATTCTTTATCCCCGAATGCAAATTTAACATCATTAAAGGAACATTACAGAATTGGTAAGAAAAAACCTTGTAAAATATACTTTTTGATCACAGATTTACATAAAACTTACACGGTCTAATGATGATGATAGTAGAAAACATCCCTTGAAATATTTCTGTCTGAAATGCCATATTCGATGAGAAATGAATAAACTAATTTTCCGTTTGGAGTTTATCGCTCAGTGAGCGTTTTATTCATTTGTTGAATCAATATGATTTCATACAAACGTATAATCGGTTTTTCACTATTTTCTCGTGACCCAAATGGCCGATCGATCTCAAACTTCTACAGGTCTTGTCAGTTTATGTATATGGTGGATTACATAAAGTGCTTACACTGCTAGAAACTGTTTTGTTAGCAAAAACCAATTCTGTAATGTTCCTTTAATATCATTAACTGTTGAGTCAAAGCTTCAAAATGGCAAAGACTGAACAGACTTCAACTTGATGGACTTTCTCTTCGCGACTAATGGTTATGAATACTACCCCCCCCCCCCCCGGACATAAGAAAGATCTCTGTGACGTTCTCTTACCTTCCTTCCAGGGAGAAAGACTTGACTTCCTCAAGGACAGAGTTGCCATCCTTGATGTTCACCTCCCACAGGTGCAGACTGTTGTCTTGGAGCAGGCTGATGATGCGGCCCTATGGACACATGAGAAACAACAGAGAAACACACTGTGGATGAGGACCTTAGCCAGGATGATGACCTAACCCCCAACCTACTCATTATAGCAAAGATTTGAAGCTTTGCATGATAGAGCACGCAGGTGGAGGAACAAACGTCACAATCTTTGTGTTTTGTTTATCTGGTATATAAAGTACATGGTATGTTATTAATTTAACAAAAAACTAGACAAGTAAAGTTCCGTCAAAAACCTGGGATACAAATCACACTATTATTAATGGGAATCCCTGTAAGCTGCTGAACAGTCTAGTTCAGTTCCTTTAAGAACTATGTACATCTGTATACATCACACTCTTTAAAGCGGGACTCCCTAAAACTTCAAGCTGATGAATAGACTAGTGTACAGTTCCTTTAAGAACCACATACATTGTACATGTACATGTATGACACTAGTGTTAGTGAGAATCTTTACAAGCTGACAAACAGTTCAGTACGGTTCCTTTCAGATATATGTATCAATGGTGAGAATCTCTCAAATATGGCGAATAGATAGTACGTTTAGTTGAGAACAGATGCATTCATACTATTAATAGTTGTAAATTTACCCGACAAAAAGTGGAGTAAACTTCCTTTTAAAAACTGGACATACAGTATCACACTTTTTTATTAGTAGGATTCCCTGTAAACTGATGACTGTGTTTTGAAATAAATGCAGAGCTGCCAACATTTTCATCTTGCAATCAGGGAGATTTTGTACAACAATCAGGGAGGTATTTAGAAATACATTCAACATAATAGGGGAAACGTTTTGGTAATCAGGGAGACTTTCAAATTTGTTCATCAGAACATGGAAAGATTGGTTTATTTTAGGGAGAAATCAGGGAGAGTTGGCAGCTCTGTAGATGTATGACAAGCTTTGTTAGCTTGTGATCCATCTACACATATAAGCTCCGAGGACTCAATCCTACAAGCCCTTTCTATGACCCTCCAATCATGTGATCTCAAATCCCTGGTTATAACGTCTTGTGATTCCCTGTTGGTCCACCCTGTAAATTGCACATAGGGCTTTCCGTGTGATTTCCCTCCCACTTCCAGCAACTAATGTAAGACAGCCATCAGCCTGCGCTGAAAGTTACGCGCATGTTGTGCACACATCATGCACTCTGGAAATAGTGCAATGACAAAACCACCTGTGTCACATTAAAGAGGGGCTCCATGGTCACATTCAGTTTTGTGATGCACTCGTTTTTTCAACAGATAAGAGTCCTCAGGAAAGTGGGTGGAAGATTTCAAGTCTCTTACCTCACGTTAAAATGGTGTAAAATGCCATTTTTATTTGATACTCTTCCCGAGCGAAATTTGAAAAGTGCGTTGTTCGGATGTTTTAAAACAAATGGGTCTTTACATTTCAAAGAGGAATTTTTGCACCAGTCCAAAGGTCAAATTCAATACCGTTTTTATTGAACATCATCAAAATTCAGGAATGAACTAAAAATTCTGTGTAAAATAATGTACAGACCGTTATTTGAATTGTGAATCATCAAACTTTTCCCTAATTTTCATAAGGACTCTGTCCATTGGACAATGAGTGGAATGAGTGGGTCACAATACTGAATGTGACCTTGGAGCCCCACTTTAAACACAGGCAACACTCCTTGTAGAGTAGACTGTCAATTTATGGCACTTCAGTCTTCACACATGAACATGAAGTCATGAACACCTGGTGTTTTTTAGCTAACACAAGTTTTGTTCTCCTCTTTGCTCATCTTCTCCCGGCCAAAATTAAGATTTGTTTGATTATTTGGGCACAGACTAAACATCCACGTGTACAATTCTCATTTTGCAACCTGAGAGGCAAGTGTGCAAAGCCTTTAGGGTCACAAAGTTGGGAATGGAGGTGTCCGACAAGCTCTCTAGTAATACAAGGACCTCTCAGCCTTGGCCTAATTGGTCCTCAGTAAGTGCCGGCTGCACTTGGGTTTCAGTTTATATATAGAAACAACCCTACACTCCAATAAAAAATGTCACCCCTTTCTTAAACAGTAACTTCAATGCCTGTGGCAAGTTCCCTCCAAGGGTGAAGAAAAAATGTAAACATATGAAAATTGGAAGAATTGGGTCACTCCTGTTGTGTCTAAGATGGATGGACTTTCATCTGCACTTGTGGCCTTGGCTGACCCCCCAAGACGTCTACAGTGCTCTTTCTCTCAACATTGACTACTGATTAGTACAGGAATCTTGGGAACGCCTTCAGATTAAATATGCACACTTTGACCAAATATTGGGAAGGTCATAGCAGGGAACAATTTCGTCTGGAAATTTGCATCGCAAAATAGTTAGACTGAACAAGTTTTGTGCACCCAGAATGCTAATAATTGAGTAGCAAATGATGATTTTTGAGTAGCAACTGATATATTTTGTGTAGCATTTTGCTCTGCTACATGTATACATGGAAAATCGTTCACTGCATAGACCTTCAGTTTGTGACACAAAAAAACTGTCATCGTGGCATGTGACGCAACACAGTACGGTCAGTGTTCACACGTTTGCATGTTATGGTGTGAGATGCACGCAGCAAAATATGAAATGACTTTTCGAACAAATTGTTTTTGAACAATGGAAAGGGTGCAACCACGATGATGTCTTGGGATATTCACCACTGGCTCTCTTCAGAACTTCAAAACAAATACCGTCTTCGGACCTCAAAAAAAAAATGTTGAGATCCTGTTTTATTAGCCAGTACTGCCTCCCTTAAAAAGCTTTCTATTTGTGCAGGTGGTTCATTTAAATCCAAATCAAAACTAAACCGGATTCAACTCCTTCACGATTCTATCACAACAGAGACACTCGTGACCTGACGGCTGGCAATCGCAAGCAACACTACCAACGACCACAATTATCCCCAGCTCTACGATCAGGAAAGAAAGCACACCCTAAATCTACTGAACAAACATTTGACGATCACTTCATGCTTCATGTAAAGTCAGTCTAGGAATATTGATATTAAAACCCTGAAAAAGGATTCTATAATTGAGAAAATTCATACATTGCAACAACTGTAGTTATAATCAAGAAGCTTTGGAACTTTTGAAGAATGGGTTATTGAGACAACAAAAGCTAATAGGGGACTTTGGAATACTTGGTGACATCAGACTTTACAATGTAAATTTCCATTGTCTACACTGTTCTGAGCATGGGCACACTTCCGAGAAAAAAAAGATTTACCCTGCTAAGTCTGCTGCCACCTAGTACCCGGAAAAAGGCTTGAATAACACGGATTTTCTTTCTTTCTTTCTTTCTTGAAAACACGAAACACTTTGTGTGATCAAACTTTCAATTCTGTAAGATTTACACATCTGGGAGATGTGAGGTTTAACACTAACTCACTCCCTCATCAAGGCAACATTTGTAAAAACCATCAGAAAAATAAATAAGCAGAAAGTTTATTAGTTTTGATCTGGAAGTTCGTACACTAACCATGTAGATGGGATATATTTCCATCTGAAAATAATGTCAAACTCAAGAAGTTGCATTTGAAGACCCCCCCAAAAGTTACTGGTGGCTGCAATCAAAATCAGTCTGTTAAAGCAAAGTACACAAAAACAGTTTCTCCTTCCTTCTTAATTTTCAAAATACAGCGCGACTGTCAAATTTGTTGGCATTTTCACCACAGGTTGGCTGTGCGGTGTGTTTATTGAAAACTAGCTGATGGAACGAGTTCACTTCTTGAAAAACCCAGGAATTGTTCCTTTAATGGTATATTGATCTTCCAAATACATACCTGCTCGGGGAGGAAGAAAAGCTGCCACACTGCACTCTCTCCTTCATGGACACCGATAAACTCTACGCCAGCAGCACCATATCTGTGTCAAGCTTGGGTTAAGGAACATGATCCAAGATATAATCCGCCATACGGGGGACTCGGTTTACAATGTGCAATATTAGCCAAGAAGATCACCGCAGGAGGTGGATGTCACCTCCATATAATTATCATCAACATTTGATGTTACCTCCATTATTAGATCGACCTACATTGTAGATAAATTATATTAAACAAGAAAATAGAGTTAGCTGTTGCACACTGTTTACCAACCAGAAGGACCTGTGACATAAATGCATACAAATAGTCAGTGGCCTGACATTTCGACCTTAGTAGGGTCTTTCTGGAAGGCTAAATCGAGAAAAAGCCTTTGAGAAAGACCCTGCTTGGGTCGAAACCTCAGACAACTAACTATTTTTTGCAAACTTTAAACAAGTAAGTGTTACGTTTTAAACATACTGCACACAATATCTTGAAACTATGACTACACCCTAACCTTCTTGAGGCTAATAGCAGACAACAGCCCCGATCCTTCAAAATCCAATGCCCAACAGCATCAGTTTCCTTTGGGTTCCTACTGCCTCCAATAGATCAAAGTCACACAGCTTCAATCTTTCAAAATGATAACAAATTCCCCCAAAGAGTTTGAGTGACTTAATTTGATAGTACTAATACCATTGATTTCTTTTTTACAGTTCAAGATTCCACCCGTGTACTTCCAACCAAGCTTTTAAAGAACAATTGATTTGAAGTACATGTACATCCAGAAGCGCCCCGCAATAATTGCCAATGCAAAAAACTACAGGTTCAAATTAAATGTAGCGTAAGAAATTTGAGGATAAAAATCAATATCTTAAAGAAAACACCTTGAGAAATCAACACCTGAACAAGGAAAAGGTCACGGCTGCCGATATTAGTGTTTGCAGAAGTATTAAATCCACATCACTTGGCAATGCTACTGAATCCATCACATCCATTACTGTTTAAGAGGCCCAAGTTTTTGCGCATTGTTCGCGCTAAACATCAAGCCTCACTATCGCTTTTATGGACTTTAGCATAATGTACAAAAGCCAAGATGGCAACCGTTTCAATGATGGAGGTCGGCTGATACCGCATGATCTCACATCACCTGCGTTTCAACCTTAAGATACTCTTCACGTTTGGGTTGTCATCTGGACATTTCCACCGCTTGAGAGTTTGACGTGTCTAGACTTGCCACTTTAATTTCTCCTGGAGAATCAGACAGCTCGAGATGATGGAAACAATGAAACGTCCCCAGGCGTTTTCAATCAAACATGCACATACACGTATGCTGACAAAACAAAGTTAATTGCTGCTCAAACAATATGTGTAGACCTAGCATGGAGAAGGCACTCTTACACAAAAAAAATTGTGTACACACAAGAAGAATATTTCGATCGGATTAAATCTTCAGTCTTTTGTTCAGGGTTAACTTATTTACTTAAAACAATTTTCCTTCTTCAAAATTTAAAACTACTTTTTATGGTCACTCAATTACGATAAACCGATTTGAATTATTCAAAAACAAAAAAGCTAAATATCTGCAGCTGAAATCTCAATTCTTAACAGTGCACAGTTTCAAAACAAATGGTTAAATAATCAATCTATAGTCTTCTTTTCATTAAAATGCTTAGGTTGCTAATGAAACTTAATGGACCTCAAACATCAAATCAAACCCGATGAATGTCATCAGGCATCTCTGTATGAAGCAATAAACCCGAATCAACCACTCGGCGTGGTGGATATTCATTAAGAATCTACAAACCCAGCAGGGGGCATCTTGTCGGATTTCAACATCCGACTCGACTCGCCACTCGAGTGCAAGAAAACCCCATTTTCAAGTCTAATCACACACTCCGGCCCCGGCCAAAGCCCACAATCATTTAGCTTTGGCTCGAGTACAGTCAGGAATTGTGAATTCCTGAAAAATCACTACATTGATATGAAGATTCCTTGAGAGATCAGGCGATCATAAAGATGTGCACAGCGAAATTTTCAAAAGTTGCATGCCTGGATTATTCAGAAAGAGAAACACAATGCTAAATGATCTGTTCCGTTAAAATTGTGAGTGTGAATTGGTGTTGTTGTTTTTTTTTTTTTTTTTATTATTATTAAAAACAAAAACTAAAAATTACACACACCGTATTGCATCAGTGTCAATTCTGCAGACAGACATTAATATTGTAGGCTTTGTGCACCAAATGCCCTAACTCAAAAAAATACAGCACAGTAGTTTTGGAATAAATAAAACATGATCTAAGTGAACTTGGACAGAAAAATTATCAAGTTACAAGAAGGCTAGGCTCCACTAACTAAGAGGACACGACATCTGTCAGCAAGATAATTTAGTCCACACAAATTCAACAGGTTAAAAAAAAAAAATTCAAAGCATCTCCCGTCTATTTATCTTGCAGAATCATGAAGACATCAAAATGTATAAATACAAAAAATTAACAACTTTGAAGATGATCTCAATATTAAAAGAAGAATCCGACCAAAAAAACATGGTGATGGGGAATGGATGTTATTGCCAAACGGTATTTATTGTCCAAGGAGTGTCAGTTAGACTGCCTACAATCCATACCGTTCCAGACGCTACACCTGCGCTTCATCTGTAGACACTGATACCTGAAGGCATCCCACTCCATCCCAGACAATCAAACTCATTGGAAATACCGACAAAAAACTAGCCAGCGAGAGAGATCCCACCCCGAGCACAGACTGTTCCTGACAGTCAATACACAGTAAGAGAAGACGGCAGGTTTAGGGACCGGTTGTGCGCATCATCAGAGAGGGAGGGGTCGGGGAGAGGGTGATATTACAGATATGTTTTTTTTCTGTTTGTTAATAGCGAAATGTTCCCTAGCAGTCTTTCACAGACTTTAATCTGGCTATGGATGAAGTGTCCCAAGGGGATATATTATTATGGTGTTGATTGTGATATTAAAAAACATGAGGGTTGTGGATTAGATGAATTGGAATGGGTGGGGGGAATTGAAGAAGCAGAGATGGTGCTGATTAGGGAGGAGGGGGGTGAAGGGTTCAATCAAATGAAACAAAAAATAATTTCATTTTAGTTTCGATTTTTAACAAGACATTTTTTTATGTAGAATTATCCTCTTTACAGTATTTTTAATTTGTATTGATTCCCTAGATTTTGGAAGAACTAGCTTCAAAAGATGTGTTGTGATTGTCCCAAAATAAAAAAAATAAAAATTAGAACTTAGTTGTTGTTTTTTAAGTGAAAAAACCGACTCTTTCTGTGTGTTCACTTTGAATAAAAGGATTGACTATGACATGAGAAGAAGGATTCATTGCAAATAAAAGTTAAACATCAGATGAATCAGTTGTTTGATGATCATAGCATGTACATGTAGATGATAAATAAAACAACCTATAGATGTATTGCACACTGATCTTTTTCTTAATCACTTCAACTACTGTATATCCAAGATGACAGCTACTCAATAAGGAATGGCCAGAGATCAGAGATGGGAGCAAATGCCACTTAAAGAGTAAACAATCTTATCCGCACCTGAGATTGCCTTGATTCTAACATGAGTCCCACTTAGATCCGGGCAGGCAGTGATTCGACCCCAACCGTCTTGTGGTAATTGTTAAGAATGTTGACTGAGATGTAATGACAGGAATGGCTGTCCATTTACCATAGTGGATCTGTCCACACCTGTTTTGTCTATGTAGTTAATATCTAACCAATTAGGTTTAATTGATTGAATCTACATGTGTACCCATCAAGCGCATGGTTTTTTCAGACTGCAATTAGCATGATTAGTGAGTACATGGTGTAAATGCAGGGCTTTTTGAGTTAGAAATTACAGGAGGTTCAACGGTCTCAGAGATACAGCCACCGTTTCCAATTTTCTTTTTTTCATCTTTAGCTAACCCGAGAATGGGAACTTTACAAAAAAACTAAACAAACAAACAAAGACCAGAGGAAAAAATGTAAATGGAATTAATTGCTTTGTTTAGATAGTTTCTTAATGTTGAATTCAGCTTTGACTTTATTTCGATATAAAAAGAGCTAAATTGCTCCCACCGGAAAGAGAAGAGCAGAGGCCCGGCTATTGAAGCAGCAGTGGGCCAAATTGATGTTGACAGAGACGATATTTGAGACTAAATGAAACAACCGAGAGCGCAGGAGGACTGACAACCAGATGAGAACTTTATTCATCCTGTCAGCACCCCGGAGATGAGAAGGCAAAAAACTCCCAGGTGGATATTAACAACGTACACAAAATGACACTTTCTTCATCCTGTGGTGAAACCCTTGATGACTTGAACCTCGCCCCAAACTCAGGCCTTGTACTTCACAGAGGCAATTGCCTCCATGACCCCCTCGGTCATTTGCCTTGGTGCCCTTTGAAATGCTCCAATACAAAAATGTCCCTCAGTGAGGTGTGCCTTACCCAAGGAACAACCTGTTTCGCCCTTGCAAGAACAGAGCATCAGGGCCGCCAACTGCTATCATATTCTATTACAACTCACAGGATTTTTGAAAGTAGATAGAAATTTCAGCCCTCAATATAATACAGCCAAATCAGAGAAAATCAATTTCTTATTCCCCAAGTTGAAAGTGACATTGTCTTGCAAAATCTTGTGGTTGAACCTCAACATTTTCGGGTATTTTTTTCTTGTGGAAATGTGGTTATTCACTAAAGTGTATGGTATCAAAAGCAATTTTCAGCGATGAAATCACACTGCACGATCGATCAAAGCACAAAAAAGTTCACAGATCTTCAGCCTCGAAGATCTATGGATCCCAGGTGCATCCAAACCACTAGGGATGGGCGCTCTACAAACAAAAAGTTGAGGTTGTAAATATAACGCCAGCACGAACAGATCCACCGGAATAGAGATGCAATTAGGCATGTTGGAAAATTCAGTGGCTCAGAAAAAGAAAATGTGCATGCATTGAGACGTCTTAATGACCTGTTACGGACTACCAGTCACACGCCTCGGTCACATTCTAAAGGTCTTGCATTCTGTAATACTAAGAATACAGCGGGTGTGATTGTTTTCAAAATGAAATCTCCGGAAAAAACTACATGTCGGTAGTAATCTCTTCTTGGTCGGAAGATTAACCTTAAGTACACGCTGGATAACACATTACAGAGGTTCACAGACTTTCTACATCACCATCATTCAAAATCTAGAGGTTTGATCGCAACAAGGGCGAAGTCTTTTTCTTTTTCAGAAAACAACGGGAGATCGATGACAAACTGAGAAATCAGGAAACATCCCGACATTTCATAATGGTTTGCCCCCTTTGTCCATTAATCATGCCCGTATACTACATGACACTTGTGTACCAGATTTGAAAGGAGTAAACTATGAATGGAACATTGCAATTGATTAAAATGTGCAAAGTAGAGGACTAGGTCAACAGAACATGTTTGGGAAGTGTCACACGTGCCTGGATTCACCTTAAAAGTAAATTCCATTGGGGGTGTGTTTATGCAGTGCCAAACAAATCCCCCCTGATGAACAACACTGCTAATGGGTGAACTGTCCTTTCTCTGCGGATGTACATGGGTGAACTGGACAAAAGATAGAAAACCAAAAGACCCCCCCCCCTTAAAAAAAACAAAAAAACAACCACATCCTTTTAGTGTCCATGACACCTCGGATTGCTTTTCATCACACAAGAAACATCCAGACCTCTTTTCTCATCTCCCTAATTGGAGACCAGATTGCCGGGGGGGGGGGGGGGGGGGTAGAGAGGACGATTGGAGGGTAGCTCTTCTACATCCACAACTTGCCTCCTGATGATAAACCCTGATTAATATCAGCTGTCTAAGTTGGCACTATTCCACACAAAGCACCTGGTAAAGACAAAGGGGAGGGACATCCTACAAGAATAGAGCAAGGACCTTGCCAAGGTTCAAACAGTCACCAAGTGACTATGCCAATTATTTTCTGCTTAATTTTTTGTTTAATTGTGTCAACACACTTTGTGGGTTTAGTGAACCAGATCTGCATTCCTTTGAGCCAATGCAATGGAAGAATATTGTGGTATTTTGTTGTTGTCCGCAAGATGCAGACGTAAACAGAAACTCCATCAACACTGCTGGTATGGCCCAGTCTTTGATGTAAATCAGTAAATGAGTAAATGCTTGCTCTGAGAACTGCCCAGAATGATATGGCACTTAATCTTTGTCCAGTAAAAGCTCTGGCAGTAAGTTCTTGTCAAACTGTGAGCTCTGTGTTTTGGGCCCATAGCAAAGTTTGCAGGAAAAATTAACAAACTTTTCTAGATAGAATACAACCTTATCCCATAATTTTGTAAGTACCATTGGCCTTTAAACACAGATTCGAGTATTTACGAATGGATGCTACGTGTAGCTTTCTATTAATATCCAACACTTGGAGACACAAATATTACAAACACATGAAAATGAAAGCTTCAAAAAGACGTCTTTTGTAATGCTACAGTAAAAATGATCACTGACTACATTGTACCTCTCAATTTCTTTCAGGTCACTATACAAATGTGCATTAATATGTACATCCGAATGATTCTTTAGCAGCAGCCAATGTGACTCAAATGTTCAAGGGAAGTCAATGCAATAAAACTTTGTGTTAATATTTCCTTTGCACAACATTTAGCAGATTCACATCCTCTCTGATCAATTGATTATATACGGATGCAGACAATGAGCAACTATGTCAACAATCATGGGACCAGAGAGTGGCTATGCAATCCAGAAAACAGCGCCAAACAATGTATTGATTTGAGAAACTCCCCAGCCGTCTCGCAGGGCCTTCTTTTCCATCATGGAAAATTTGTTCAAGCTCCCTGAGGGTACGATGATGATTACTGTGATGTACCTCGCTGCATCATCGCCACCAGTCCATTTTTTCTCTCAAAAACACAGGCTCATCTCTTCCCCTTGATGCCAGTCAGGGATGGCTGTTTAAATGTCAACGGCAGCCTCAAAATGTGATGGGGGAGGGGGGGGGGGGCACACACTGGAAATTTGACTCAAGAAGATGATTTGTCTGTAGTGTGTGAATGACTGCATTATTCACTTCAATAAGCTCACACATGGTGAGCCTGTTACAAACGCTTGTACAATGAATGCCCATTAAATGTACAGTGTATGTACATGTATAAATGTACATTACACTATGAACCATCAATTCTGTACTGTGACCATCATAAAGTGCACGCATGCACCTCCCAGCCTTGGGGCCACCATCACCTATACAACAGAGTTACAAGTCCAGGCACCACAGGCCATATCATCTGCTTGACCAGGCACCAGTCCATTCTAGACATGAACCACTTTCCAATTCTCCTTCAACCTTGTGTGTCAGAGGAAAGCCAATAAGGTTATCCAGTGCTAAACAGACCTGGGGTAGAGCGAGCCTTAAGACTAGACAAACACATTGTCCTCTGTGTGAACCCGCCCACGTTCACGTATCAAGCCATATGCTGGGAGAGAAAGAGAGTGGTACACTGAAGCAGGCCGTGTTTATTGGGTTCAGGCTTTAAAATAAAGTCCTGTATCAGAAGAACAAATTACGGGGATAATTAAGTGCAACTTATTGATTCCGCTTGGATCCAAACATGCGAACTGACTGAATCATTAATTCTGAGCCTTCAGCACTTTCCCAAATGTACTTTTATTAGATATAAATTTGCTGTTTACACAACTTCATCTGGGTAAATATTATTTTTTTTAACTGACTGAAGTTGACTTGGCTTTGTTTTTATCAAGAAAGTGTTTTAACTTGAGTTGACTCAAAACTTTAGTACAACCAACCTTTTTTTTAGTTCTCCGTTAACCATTATTTCAAGGAAATTCTTCTTCTCATACCGTTACCATGGCAATAGCTCATTATTAAATATCCAGATGAAAATAACCATGAATAATGGAGCTTCATGAAAGCAAGCACCAGGGCCCAGAATCAAGGCACGTTGATGAAGTACATGTACAGGGTCAAAGCCATAGATCTCTATCCCCAATAATTGGACCCTGGCCTGGAAGGTGTCTCAGAGAGTTGTTCAACCCAAGTTAAGACGATAAAGCATAGTAAACTGTCAGAGAAATCGGCCCGCATGTGTGGCTCATAGATGGGAGGGGCGTGAGGATACTTCTCAGGCATAGAGAGCCTCCATATAACCAACGCTGTCATCATAAATCATATTCTGGGACTGGAATAATAAACAAACCGTCATCGACGACTTCAACTTGGGTTCATTCTGAACATTCCTTGGGGGGGGGGGGGGGGGACTTGACTTCCAAGTTCTCATCAATTAAAGGCTTCGAGTTAGCTGGAGGGACATCTGGGTGTTTTGGGGACACCCTGTTTACTAAGTTATTAGCATGTAAAAGTAATTGTAATTGGAAAATTTGTGAGCCCATTTTGTTTGTTTTTGTTCTTTTCAATTTACTGCATGTTTGGACGTCCTGTTTCCAGACCCCTGTCCAACAACTTGTTCTTTTCCGCACTACAATTCTAGTACACGGACAACGACTTGATGTCCCATCCGAAGGACAAGCAATCGTGGTAAAGTATCTTGCTCAAGAACACAGCGCCACGACCGGGACTCAAACCGTTCTCTGCTGATCAGAAACGCCGTAGTCGAGTCGGCGCTCTTAATGTCGCCACGACACTGCGCAACGGAGATGAAAGTAAATACTGCAGGTTTGCACAGGAATCGGTACTGCATGTAGATTCTCCGAGCAATCAATTTCTTCAAACTTCCTGTATGGTTTTCTCTTAGCATTGTCCCCACGGCAGCATAAGGTATACGTATTATGAGATGAGGTGCTATGTTTCTGATTAAGACTAGTCCGAATATTTGTGTCCATGCATTGTATGTACATTGTAACACTCCTTTATTATAACCTAGGGGCCCCCATGGGGAATTTTGACATGTCACTGTACATGTACATGTAGGTAAGGTGCCTTATGTACACTGTAAGCCCACATGAGACACATGCACTAACAGCTAATTAACAAAATCCTCTTTTTTCAATCCGCATTTCTGTCCTCTTGAATATTCCGCAGCGCATGCAACACTTAGTAGTAACTAAACCTTGAGTAGGAATGGCACGAAGGTTTCCTTCTGAAAGCTGACATTGTGCTTTCTCTTAACCACTTAACACTGTAATACAAACACGCACATATTCACGGACACAGGCACGGAAACCTCGTAAAGTCGTTGTCTTTAGTGTCCTGTTTGCCGTGGTTGACGTGACAACACACCAGAAATGTTCTGCGAGTAGATCCACTCGGACAACTCACTGTGTAGCATCCACCAAGCGTACCATCATGGTGTCACGCTTTGCTGGCTCGGTACAGACAGGGAAAAAAGTCACTGGAAACAATGGTCGAAATCACTCTTTGGGATTAGTGTTACAGTTTCTCCACTTCTAGACCTTCGTCATTTCGTCTGACTCACCAGGATTAAGAGAGATCGATAGGCTGCCACGATAGTTTCCCACTGCTCTCAGCACAGATGTTAAGTGCAAGATTCCGAGATTATGGCCGAATGAACAAAAAGAACTTTCCTTCAAATTTTCTTGAGAGAACAAATTTAATTCCAGTGCAAATTACCAAATTGTTTGGTGTATTTAGTTTCATTTAGTCAGGATTTAATTTTGAGCAAGATACTATCAAATCCACTTTTCATTAAAGTGTTGGATGTTAATAAGTCAAGTTGGGTGTTTTTTCTTGTGGAGGTAAATGTCTTTGAGACCTGCCGGTTCATTTACAGTTCTGTTCATTGCACTTAAACCTCACATCAGACACAGTGTCTTGTCGTTACTCGTCGTTGCGGTGGCTTCAAGATAATGGTTGACACCATGTGATGATAATATTATAGGCTTCATAACGCACAAACAGGGACACTGTTTTTGTAAACGCTAATAAGCCGGGTTTGCTGGTTCGTCTAAATATAGGTAGACAGATGTTGAGGGTACGGTCCAGTTACTTCTTGTATATTATAGAGGAGATGTCATGCCTGAAGACACACCCTGAGACCGTCTTGACATAAGATGATCGGTTTGGAGTATTCTTAAAACTTATCTCTTTCTTGTTTAAATTGTTGCAAATCTCAACATCAACTTGATCTTTTTACATGTTTTAATTTGGAATAACTTGATGTTGTTATACATACAGTAGATGATGACATAACATTCCCCACATGAAAGCATTTGTCTGCCATCGTTGCACTGCAAATACCATGCGTTTAGAATAGTGTTTTAAACTGCAAACGAAACTGAAACTTTCCAAATGATTTGCTTAATTGGACAGGCCATAGCTCATGCAGCAGTACTTGCACTTCTTGTGTGTTGTCTTGCACACAGTCTTCATGATTAATTCTGAATGTACGCACTTCACCTTCTGTAACATCTGAATTTGATATCAAGCGAGTGGATTTTAACTCGGCTACTGAAACTGATACTTGAGTGTGTGGTATGCATTCACATCTAATCAACATGCACAAATGACAATTGGAGAAAAGGTGTGCGATTATATACAATGGTCAATGTATTTAAATAATCTGTGATGTCTGTAAACTGTGCTGGTCAACACTTAAATGTTGATTATGTAGTAAACAATAACCAGGTAAGGTGGCCTCGGTTACACAAATGTAGAAGAAAACATCCTGAAATCAGGGGGGGGGGAGGGTGAGGGAAAACATGACAAATCCAAAGCCTAAAAATGCTGTGTACGCTCAGGATGCTGTGTCGAATTAATAGTGTAAGGCACCCTCCGCAAGGCCCCGTACAAAACTATCACGAGGTATACGCAAATAATAATGCCTAGATATTACTTATTAACTTGACTGGCTTAAATGATAAATGAACCGACGGTCTCTCCGCACTTGTGATTCCGCCTAACCAGGCCATGAATAAGTCACATTTCAAGGACTCATCAGAGTGTTGTGTAATTCTCAATCATCATCAACAGGACCCCAGACAAGAGAGAGACAAAGAAAGAGAAAGAAAGAGAGAGAAAAAGAGAGAGGGGAGGGAGAGGGGGAGGGGGGGGGGGGCTAGTATCTTCAAGGGTTTTTCTCTGTTCCCAACCTGCAGAGAAAACAAACAGACTCCTGGGTAGATGAAGAGTGACATCTGCAACAAAACCCTGCTAGCTGACGAGGAGACCCTGGGAGAAACAAGCTGATGCCCATCGTAGCAACAACTGTCTCGTAGCAACAGTGATGATGATTGATGAGGAAGATGAGCATTGTACAGATACTCAAAGACTGTAAGAACAAGACAATGATCAACCCTGCCGTTAAATCTTGATCCAGACCCCTAAAGCTTTTCACAGCCTCCAGTCACGAAGCTTCAGGCATCTCTCTCCACATGGTGACAAAAGTACAGTACGCAAGGAAATGAAAATTACAGTAATATCCGAAGTAAATCAAAAAAATAACCCACAAAGTAACAAATTATCTGTACATGTATGTAAAAGAAGTGTATTGGGCTTTGACTGCCAAGTAAGCACTCTGAACAATTACATTACAGTGTGTGGTGTAAGATTTAAATGATCTTACATCTACCCCACAAAACAGCATCCCCCTGGGAAAAAGAATGCCTTCACGGACTGATGACTTCAACTTGAACTATGAATAATACCGCAATTTGCCCTTTATTTCCCAGAGGGTTTTAAGGTGTGACCATGAGAACCCATGCATAGATGATATGTGTATTTCATATCCATGGCCGTGGCCTGGGTTGTATCTACAGTCAGCAAACACTCAAGTGAATACACATAACGATATCAAATTGTTTTTGAGGCTGCAACTGTTTGTTTCAGATGGATTTGTTTTGACCTCAAGACTAAATAACCAATCAACATTTGATTACTGATAAACCTGTCCGTTATAATGATAAATTATCCAGATAGCTCTTATCCTCAGGGATATATGTTGATACTTTAACAGTGGATCTACTGGGGGGTTTCAATTATAGTTAAACGGTGAAACCTCCTGCTGAAGCAAGGACTTTTTCCCAACTTTATGCCGTTGTTGTCTCGTTATCCAACCTACGCTCCGATTTCATCCCTTTACCCGTTTCTATTTTAACCGACTCAAGCTCTTGGGGCTACGGCCGTAAGGCAAAATAAAAAATTAAAATGTTCAGCAGCCTTCCTTTTTTTTTAAAAGGAGGAGGCGGGCTTTAAAAAAAAAGTATTATGTCCGACTGACATTTTTTAAGACAACCTGCTGGGCTATTTTTCAAGATGGTTGCTAGGTTTTTTCTATTTTTTGGGGTGTGCTAAAGTAAAAAAAAAAAAACAATGATCTATGTATTTTAGAATTAATTTTTTTCATCTGAGAACGAAAACAAATTTCCTTAAAAAAAGAAGAGGAGGTGACCTCTTAAAAGGAAGCGGGCGGAGGCGCTAAACATGATTTTTTAATTATTTGGCCTAATGGTGACATGCAATGAGCTTGTGTTTCCCTACCACACTATAGGCTAGTCCAAATAGTTATTGACTAGCCTCATTTGCTTATTATCATCGAGCACTTTCTACCATGGGAATAAACAGTCAGGCCCTGCATCCGCGATGATGAGTCACGTAGACAACCTCATTCCCTAAATGATGATGTCTTCATCAATGTCACTTCAAAGAAACACCAATCGTTACTGACGAGTCACCTGCTGAGGTCTCCATGATTCATGGAGGATTCTGACTGTATTGCCAGGGAAGATTTTAACAATGTCAAACTTATCAACCTGACTCATTTCAATTCTCTTGTTTCCATTATGAAAGAAATAATTGCATACAAATAATTCTGGTAACTATCATCCTTCAACCAAGTCAGCATAATAAAAAAAAAAGGGATCAATGGAAAGTTGGAAAAATGAAAAGGAAAACATTATGATAAATTAACATTTGTTCAACTGATGTTATATACATTTTAATTATGTTTTACTGTGAACGGTCAATCATGGAATTGCGGCAACCTGCCCATCAGGTTTCTTCTAGGATGTTTTCGGGTTTTCTAGACAATGTAGAATTATTTCTCAAGAATGAGCGTACATGATCACATTTGATGATCGCAATGGTTGGGTACAAATAACCCACACGCCAAAATGCCAATGTTCATTGTACCAAAGACTTGCAAGCTGCCAGTCAACAGTTTAATACGAGTCAATTCAGAAACTGATACTTCTGTACATGTAGGTTATCAGTCAATGATCTACATAATGGAGTGCACATAATTGTACCGCCATGATGCTAGTTGAAAATATGCTGTTTACACATGTATAACACCACCAGCGCTCTCCCTTACAGTAGTCCACTGGCCAAATTTTAAGTAACATTTCCGATTTCAGTAAGAATTCTCTCTAAGTGGTCCAGTTGGTGAGTTATATACGAACTGAAAAGCATCCCTATTTATGAAAAACAGAATTGCAAAAAAAAGCTGTGGGACTAGTAAACAGGATGACATGCTAACTTGTCTCGCTGGCTAGTTACTGAAAAAAGTTAATGGCAAACCCACGACCACACTACTGACAATGCCTTGTTATGTGTCACTCCATCTCTTCGATGTTGGGCAAACATTTCAACTGGATTTATTTTAAAAATTGAAAAAAGAAAAAGAACAAAAAAAAGGTTAAATGATGAATGCAAACTCTTTTCCAACCAATTTTGTAACTGTACTGACAATTGAGACAACATTTACTATTGCACCTGGACTGACAACCCGTCCTTCACCAGCCAGATGCTCCGTCAGCCAGCCATGTGTTCCCAGGGTGGTGAGGTCAAACCACTCCCTTTTCATGTCACACGAGGGCCAGGGACCTTCACACCTCGCTGGTCTCTTCCACCGGCATACTAGCACTTCATACACAAGCCCCCCATCATCCTCTGCTAACATCAATTTGTAGCAAGGTTTTGGACCAGGTGAAAGGGAATTGGACCAACAGGGTAAGGTCGTACAAGGGGCAGAGGAGAAATTCTTGAATGAAATCACAGCATGTGAGGATTTTTAAGCTGTACACGAAGAATACGTTCAAACATTTACATTTTCACAAGGAAGGACACAGCAGGTGATGTTTGAATTTTTTGAATGGTGTGGATCTTGGAAGTAACTAAATTACTTTGGTAACAACCATGTGCAAAGCTCTTTTGGGAATATCAGACAAGTCTTCATTCTAACTGTAAGATGAGCAGATGATACTGTTTCAAACATCAAGACCATAACCAAGGGCTCTTTTCAGAGCCAACACTCCTCCCAAAAGCGATCTACACACAGTTGTAACTGCAAGTTTACTGGTTACTTCACGAAGGGCACAACCATAGCACATTAGATTTCCATAAAAGTGAAAGGGGTGGACTTCTTTCTCAAAAGAATTGCTCCTGATCAAGTCAAATTTGTTGCTTTCAAAAAAAAGGCACTGTCAAACTGACAAATTTGCTTTAAAATAATGACTCATAATTGAACAGTAACAGACCCTGGGTATTTTGGTAAACATTTACTAGTACAATCCATCCCACTCATCTCTGTATTTGTCCCGAAATTGTTTATCATTAATGTACGTTGATTTACCACATTATTAAGCCACAATTCCTGTCGCACCATACTCCAGTAATATTAACCGCACGCTCTACTCAAGTGCCTTTAAGACTACACAACCCACGGCTGGTATTGAACCAACGCACCTGTTTTTAGTGTTTACAGCAACAGATACTGAATAACAAATGTAAAGATTCTTTCAGTTTACAGTTAACAATAAAAACCAAAGAGCAGAAACCCACCCCAGGAGTGAGTCAATGTTGAAAGCAACTAATCAAAGAGGGAATACTTTGGGTAATTTAATAGTTGCGTTTGTTTTGTCCATGATTCCGAGAACTTATGTATGGTACATGTACGTGCAGTGAAACATTTTTTATTTTATGAAATTAAGTGTTCGGGTAAGCTTATACTGAATACCATCAGTAACCGTAGCGACAGTATACACAGCAGACCGTAGCGACAGTATACACAGCGGCAGCACATCAAAGACAACAGTAACCGTAGAATAGAAAGAACTTGGCAATCCAACTTGGGCGAAGCTTTGACAGCAAAAAGGCAGGGTGTACTTTTCGTAATTACTCCATAGAAACGTACTTGGTAAAGATCACTGGAGAGCTGCTGATAATAGTATAAAACATTACTAAAAACGACCCCCCACCTCCGAAGTAAAGTAGTTTTACAGAAAGAGGAAATTTTTCATCAAAAAATTTGAATTTGAGGAAAGGCTCCTGAAGCCTTTCTCAGGCACATCTGAAAGCACACAATTCTACATAAAATGCAACATTTAAGGGTGTTTTTTTCTTTCATTATTTTCTTACAACTTCGACGACCAATTGAGCCCAAAATGTTCATGGTTTGTTATTTTATGTATCTACATTGGGATTACCAAGTGAGGATACTGGTTCTTGACAATTAACAAAAGTATACCCTCCCTTTAACAATCATTAATGCAATCGAAAATTCATTAACGATATTTTTTAGGTGTTGCTAAACAATGTTTGAAGTAGCACTACATAATCGCTTAGGTGGAGCAGAAGGATTGCAAGCTGAGCAAGGTCTAGCCAGGTACCCTCCTGCAGTTGAATACATCGTGCATTCACTGCTGGACTGAATCAACTACACGTAAATGTACTGTGTGTGGCCCTGAGTATCATTGTAACAATCAGAAGAGGACTGAGTGGTTTAGCATTTGTAGAGAGCCACTTCTTCGAGTGAAGATTTCAACAAGTATCTCGGAGAAAGACGAAGAACATCCACATTGGAAATGTATTAACATGGTATTAAATGGTATTAACTGCCAAAGCTTGAAAGACATTTCTTTATTCAGGGTTTGTCTGGTATTTCCCCCCCCCCAACCCTTCTGACTCATTTCCAACACCTATTGTAATAATAGACAAGAGGAAACACTCCTGGTAAAAAATATACAAAAATAGTTCCGAAAACAAACTGGAGTAATTTATAACAATAAGCCCTGCTTGTCATGAATAAGAGGCTAATCCCAGGAGGAATGTCTTTCAGTGGGCCTTCTGTGATTGTTGCTCTCACTCTCCCATCTTGAACAGGATAGTTTGGCCTTCAAGATCGATTTGTTGGAGGAGGGGGGAAAGTAAACTTGAAGAACAAGAATATCAACTGTGACTTTTAAGGATCACAGGAAGTGACTTCTCCACAAGGTGCTTTCATGCATCTTGTACTTTGTTCTGGTGTATCTTATTGAAAAGCTTTGTACAGTCAGCGGCGGCGCAATTTGTGCAGTGCCCGGAGCAAGCAGGATACGAGAAGACAAAAATGCTTTGAGCTGGGAGCATACCAGCAGCATTTGCAAAAATAAACATGACATGCAATGCCCAGTGTGTAAAGAGATAATGAGTGAGGGCTTACTGAGTCATGTGCTAGACAATACACACACAACGGGTTGAAGTAAGCAATGGCACAGAACACCCACTGTACCACTGGCCTGAGTCCAGTCATCTAACTCAACGAGCTAGTTACAACTGAACAAGTCATGCAGTCTAGTGATTAACCAAAACGTTATTTTCTTTTTTTATCATCTTTTTTTTATAGATTTACTGATGCATACCTCTGGCTTGTCAAGGCCTGATACTTCACAGAGGCAACAGAGGTAATTGCCTTTGTTACCCCTGGTCATTGATTTGGTGCCCCTTGAAATGTTCCAATCAAAATTTACAATCTTTCCTCTTACTGGTTTGCTCTTTACCAAGGAGACCACGCCTTTAATTGGTGGCCTTGCCCTTTCAAAAACGAAGCATCAGGCATGCAAACCTGCTAAATATCTAGCAAACCAACAACAGACGCAGAAATACATTTGGTCATACATTTGAGGTACAAAACCTGTGGTCCAGTAGTCCAGTGGTGATAGTTTTGAAATTCAACCCTTGAAGAGTTTGTACTGACCACACAAATAGCAGTAAAAAAACAACGACACAGTTCTACTTTTACAATTATGCTCGTTGGTTGTAAATGTTCACTGTATGCACGAACCAAAATGACCTTCTTGGGGTTCACTTGGTCCATTCTCTATGATTCAAGGGACTTTAAAACTTCATATCCATCGACCATCGGCATATTCAACACCAAAGCAACGAGTTTAATTCCAACTGCTGTGATACTATCAAATTATGTGTTACAGTACCAAGCTGTACAATCTACCTTCTCAGGGCTTCAGGGCCAACAGGCTACAAGAAAGAAGAAAAAAAACATGCTGATCCTGAACCAAAGGAGGACACAACCCCAAAACAGCTGCAGGAAACCATTAGAGAAAGCTGATTATTATTAACACATCACATTTGCTAGTCGCAGAGGGACCAGGGGACACTTTATCAAGGCTAGGGGCATAACGGCCATCGAATTAAGCCCAGCTTGGCAGCAACAAAAATGTGCTGGTGTTTGAACAAGGTCGAAGGTCACAATGGCATGCCTCTGGGTAGGCGTTAATGTACATGTCTTCCCACAGTTGATTGAGGACCATGGTTGCTTTTAATAAAATGATTTTTAAATTATGTTACCGGGGCTGGCAGTGGCCGGATACAGGCGCATGAACTTTGAAGGCAAATGAATGCATTGGAGGCTCGATGGTCATTGCCTTGATGCCCCTTAAAAGGTTCCAGTAGAAATTAATATTTTCCTCACAGAGTTGCCTTTACAAAAAAAAAAACTACTGCCTGGTCCTTAAAATAGTGAACTAACATTGGCCTGATTAAATAAACTTTAGTTTGAAAAACCCCAATATTTTTTTTTTTTTAATTTGGAGGTCGACAGTTATTGTCACCAAATCATCCTGGAAAAATTCTGGAGTCTCTCCACAGGATCGAAACAATCACGAGCAAGAGTACTAAAATTACCTGGGAGTGACTGTAAAGTAATAAGTTCCTTTTATAACACCACAGCATGAGGGATGCTGTCCTCAAGGTGTAACCCAAGACACCAAACCACAAGTTATTGAGAGTCTTTAGTCTGGAATGCCATCAAGGATATAAACAAGTATGCCTGGCTATGTTATGGGGAAACACCCATCAAAGTTCAGCACTCTTTGACCTCGGTGACCTCAATCTACATGACACTAGACTGACTACTGACTTGGCACAACACTGGAGCCATCTTCCAATTGAACATAATTTATGATGTTGAAACCTTGTGCAACATATTAAGTGTTTTTTTTCCCGGTTTGTAAACTTTATTCACTACCTTGAACACACAGAATTGAACTGAGTTTGTCAACAGTCAATTAAAAAAACCTAGTATAAAAAAGAAACAACCATGCATTCATAAAAATGTGTCATAAAAAAATGTATACAACAAATTTTTGGTAAAATACTACATGTAGCTGTTGCAACTTAATTGTTTGTTAAGTTGCCATTTCTTATCTTTCAATCCCTTTTTTTCTTGAGGGGGGGGGGGGTGAGGGGAGCTGACGTGGGGATTAAAAAATGAGGTTATAAAAAAGGTCAGCGTTTGTATTGAATGAATTCTCCTGCTCCTTGATATTGCAGCAGGACCATGATGAATAATTCTCAGGTCACTTGTTCAAGTAGGATCAAAGAATCAGGGCACAGGGCACCAGAAAAAACCACCGTGTAAAGACTTGTCCCATTGGCCTCGGGGTCCTGGGTATTAATACACACTATACGCAGCACGACCTGTAATTACTACACACTCCCCTGGGCCTACAATGCACACAGTGCATGGCGGAGCGCCTCCACCACCCAACAAAAATGGATTTCTCAAGAGAATGTCTGAAAAGAAAAGAATCAATGTAGCCCCCTGGTCAACTCTGACCACAGCAGCCGTCGTCGGTTGAACCCCGGCCCTCAGATACCATCTCTCTCTCCAGGCCCTCTCCTGTCTAAGCAGAGCTGTTTCACCTTTGGCGGTGGGGTTAAATTACTGCTTTTAGATCCTATCCTTTGGCCTTCCCCCATATTTCACACAGGGGAAACTATCCCTCATTGCGATGGATCTGGAAATAATGCAGCCTTTGAATAAACCCCTGATGTGATGGATGGAGTATTTGAGGTTAGTTAACAGCACACAGCCATTCTAAATGGACAAAACATAATGTTCTGTCTGTCTGTAAACCTTCACATAAATATCACTTCTTCAGAGGTGATGCATCATATTGGTTCACTGGCTCTTTGATCTACCCCTGCCTACCCCCCCGAACAAATCAGTATTTCAATTAAGAGCTACACTAATTGGCGGTCTGTGATTACATAAGCCGTCTTTTGTCCTTTGACCAAAAACAACCAGTGTGTTTTTCTGCACAATCGGTGCGGGCGTTTGGAGATTGTGGCGTCCTAATAATTAATATAGAGTGCGACTTCATGACAGTTGGGGGTTGGGACACTAGCGCCTGAGTTGGCATTTTTATGAAGCTGCTTCACGGCCGCTTACGATCATCTAGATGCTGGGGATTGGTATTGATTTATCCAAGAATCAATGCATGGGACAAGACAATTCTGATTTCATTATTGGGGGGGGGGGACAGTGGTTTAACACCCATATTTTTTTGACATGGCTCACACCTGCAGATGAAAATTGCATTAACTCTCGCAGTACACCACTTTAAATTAAAAACACAAGTCATGGCTTTTGAACGGGCTTTTTAATTAAATCTTAATTAAATTGCAATGGGAGACATTTATTAAAACGATTAATCCCTTTTTAAAGAGTATTGACTGATAATGATACATTGTCTTTGAAAGTATTTTTAACAGAGGATTTGCGGAAACATTTTTTTCAAAATGCAATTTACTGAATCAAAACAGAAGGAAGGATATCCATGGAGGAAAAAATCATCTGTTCTACTTTCCTCAACAATTCCCTAAATAAATTCTAATCCCTATTTAAAACAAAATTAGCAATTGTGTTATTTTTTTACTTTCATGGTTTATAAACATTTATTCTGCAGCCCGAGATCTGTTATAAAAAGTGTATGTAATCTAGATAGCTCAGTTGGTAGCACTGCACGTCAATCAGGAGGTTGCAGGTTCAAATCCCACTTTAGTCAATTTTGTTTTGTTCAACCATGCCAACCCAAAATTGTTACATGAAATTAACATCGAAAATAACAACTCGACAGAAAAAGGACTTTATAAAAGATAGAGGACCAACATTACAAACGCATATTTCACAATTTACAAATTCTACCCCTCCCCACCCATTCCACTATCTGAACAAGCAAAATATAAAGAGTGAACCAATTTGAAAACATTCTAACTCAAATATGACTTTATATGTGGAATTCAATATCTAAAGTCAATAAGAAGAAGTGCAGGATTTATTTCCATAAATTCACCATACAGTGTGGGTCATAAGTGAGGCGCCAAAGGCCAAGGTCTACTCACCACTAAGGCCACCACTAACCTGACGGAGTGCTGATCAAACAATTTGCCAAACTCTTATTTCAATTTGCACTACTGCCATAGCGTTGGGTGTGCTACATTGTACATGCACTACCCCTGACTACCCCACCAAGCACGTGCTGGCAATCCTATGGGCATTTGTGCCATCCACTCTGCCCATTCGTGGCATAGTGGAACAGTCAGTAGGGTGGATGCACTTTTGCAAGCCACGATTGATTTCAAAGCGGATTAACAATACCGTCATCTAAAACGAGGTTGGTACTGTGCATTAGCGAATTCAATACTTGCTTAATTACGACCGACCAAGGACAGGAGCTGAGCATATTTAAAAAAACAAAAAGTCGTAGTTGTAACAAAAGCAATTATTCGGAGTGATAATTGCTCATCAATATAATGTAAATTTATGAATGAGGGATGCTGCCTTGTGGTATGAAGGCTCAATGCTTCTTACAATAATTAGATTGGTTACAAACTACTTATTGTGTAGTCAAAGACAAAATGCCACACAATGCATTCTGTTGACAAGATTTTATTTACTAAAAGGAAAAAGAACCAGTTCCATTTTAAATCAAATTGGTTTGAAATTGAGGACGCACCAATTCCAACAATCTATGGTGGATTTTTGTTAACAGTTTTTTTATTTGTTTCGTTAAACAGCAATTATCTTGTCTGTAATTGCAGCTGGAGTTCTCAAAAATTTGTTCCAGATTGTAACTTGAAAATCTGGTATTATTTCAATTTTACACGTACATGTGTACACATGTTTGATACTGTCCTTCATGACACAGTGTACGCTGCCATTAATTATAGGCTGTAAAATCATGTAAATGAGCCACAGTAAAATGTTATGGCCATATTTTTAAGTAGGACGATTGTGAAAGGAGCTTGGGTCATCCCGTTGATGATCAAAAAACACTGGTAGAGTTACGTCCCAAAGGGATTTGATGGTCAAACTGCAACGGCCTGAAAAAGCAACCCAGATGTTTTATGCATGAACACCGGGTAAACCATTCCCGTTAAAAAACAAGTCCACGTGGCATATGGTGAAAAATAACGGCTTTCAAACACACCGACAGTGATTACGTTATACAAAGATCATCAAGCCCAAACAAAGACAGACAAAGAAACAATTTCACTGTGGTATGAGTGCAGTGTGTAGAAGGGGGTTTTCTTTACGGATAACTTGCCAATCACGGCCCACATAGTTTGGGTATCTGAGGTCCTAACACCGCACAAGGCTGATATTTAATTGAGGGATCTCCTATTGTTACACCAATCTAAAGAGCAGGTGGTTTCTATATGAACAAACAAAATACACATTCCCTGTTTACAAACATGGAATCAAGGAACTTCATGGAGATGTGGTTATTGGGCTGAAGCCAAGCAAATCTGAGGGTTTTTTTTTATTAAAACCTGCTGCCCACATAGGCAACAGTCAGGATGGTTTGCATACAAATAAGTATGTCGTCCAGTCAGTTTTAACGAGTTTAAAATCTCTTTGTTCACTTCTAGTACAAACATATGGAGTGGAATTCTTGAAGCCACATTGGCTTTTTTTTTTTTTTAGACAGGAATTAGGAGATCCTTTTCCCATTTAATTCTTTAAACACATTCAATCTCATCTGTATGTACATGTACAGTAGCCACTGCAGTACCTTAGAACAAATCTCAAAAAGATCTTTAAAATAGATAGGGGACCTATCTTGGTAAGGGATAGGCCTAAATTCTCCTGGACTCTTACCGTGTAACGTTTAGAAGATTTTACTACAGAATCCATTAATCACCACAAATGGAAAACCTAGAGGAATTGGACACAACAAAGCCACATGTTTATTTTCTTGCTGGCAAGTAGGGCCTACATGTAATTGTCTGTTGAGAAATTATGGAGGAAAAAGTAGTTCTCTGAAGAAGAGAAAAAACTGAAATCAGAAAAAGCACCACAGATCACAGGCCTGCCATATGCTTCAAAAGGTATTTTGACTTTAAACATGTTCACAGTACATCAAGTTTGTTTGTTTGGTTTTTGTTTTCCCCAGGTTCATACATGTACATGTATGTAACCCTTGTCTCTGTGCCCCTCACTCCAGTCCTGTCATTGTCATCACACACAGGGTTTGCCCTTTCATTTTTCAGAGACTAGCCAGTTTGTCCACCAGCTTTTTCACAAGTCCATGTTTCATATTATTTAATAGCCAATACTGAGAAAGCCAGGGGGGCCCCACTTGGATAGAATTTGGCCAGCGGACCAATGTTATGGGGGAACATGTACTAGCCCCAATCTGACGCATTACATGCATGCAGGATTACTTTTTTGTTAACAGCGCGCCATTACCACCTTCGGAGTCCATTATCAGACCCGGACCAGACAACAGATTTCAGAGCATGACTCAGCAGGGCTTCCAAGTGTCTGCAAACCTTGTATCATGTTCAACATGTATTGTGAGCTTCATACATGAATGTTCGTTACCGAATGACAGTGGCGGTGGCGGTGAGTCAGCCAAATTTAAGCCTGATCAACCTTGGGGGACCTTGGAAGGTTGATTTAAGCATGGAGGTTATTTAAGGTATAGTCCCTCTAGTGCGTGTGTGCACTCAGGTAGACTGGCTGGATCACCCTCAGGTGCAAATTACTCTGCCTTCACTTGCACGCATTTTATGTTGCAGCCGCCAATTTCCATACATTGAGGATATGTGTGAATACACAACATGTGCTTAACAATCTGACTGAGTCAAATTTATATAAAATGTAATAAAAACATCAACTCTTCAAACTGTACTACACTTCACAGTTATTCACATTTTTCTGAAGAAGCTATCTTTATTGCACTTGATTTGAAAAGGCACCCAGACAAACAGCCAGTAGCATCTTATAAGACATACACATGTAGTCTTCACTGCCTCTGTAGAGATTTCAGCCTGATGCTTTGTTCTTGAAAGGGCAAAAGGGCCACCAATGCGATTTCTCCTTTGTAAATTGGCACCTCTGTGAGGAAATTGTAAATTTCTATAGGGACGTTCAAGAGGCACAAAGGCAATGACCAGGAACATCAGGCCTGGAGATTCGATAACAATCAAATAACAAATAATTTCCAAGTCAAGTCGACCCATGATTAATATGTTAGCATTAAATTAACTAAAACGTATCCCAAGCAGGGTCTACAATAGTAATCAGCTACAGTACATGTAGCTAAATTATCTACATGTACATGTACATAGCCAAATACAGCACAGCACCAGTCACAAACAATGTGTATTTATGGCACTTAAGATGGTAACCTACAACCCTGCTCATCAAGATGTTTTTTTTGTTGTGCTCAGTAAAAAAAATCTGGGCCAAGTGGTCCCTTTATGATAATGGCCCAAACCCATCTCCTACTCAACATAATAAACTGGTGTGTATGAATCATGTCTGCTAGAATGATTCAATTCACACTTCCACCAATCAGCAGGCCCGCCGGCCTGTCCCCCTCCACATTAATGAGGACAAGAACAATCCAGCTGAACAAAGAGGCATTTGTACAGTATGCTCTAGATGTGGGGTTTATTACTGCACTTGTCATTAGCAGAGACTACCACAGTGTCAATACGGATGATTGGGGGGGGGGGGGAGTGGGTTGATATTGTATCTTCATTCTCCTTTGTCTGCATATCTGATGTAATACTGGTTGGGGCACTTACAGTAGGGCACTAATCTCGGGGGGAAAACACTTCTATCTTGAAAAGCATTGGACAAAATAAAAAAAGGTGGCACTATCAAAATACAACCATGTTCACAATGAAACAAACTGCTTTTCTGAATATATAACTCTTTAGCACTGAGATTCAGTACGAGATAGACCTTCATCATGGTTTCTTGATTTTCTCCCATTCAACTCAGTAATCAAACCGAGGCTGGAAGGAAAAATAGTCTGGTTGCCTTTTGTACAATGAATATTAGCATCAATTACTGTTACTAGATACAGGGAACATGACCAATATGGTAGCAGCAAGATAAAGGTATATTACCCGAATTTACTTGACATCTGCATCGATTAATGTTATTTTTTCAATAAAAAAACACATGAATGAATTTGAAATGAGGGCATTGGGTATTCAATGTTTTTTTAAAATGTTTTGCAAAGTAAGAATGATCACTCCTGCCTATCGACCTACATCTGAAGGACACAATTGTAAGCCTGCAGTCACAATTTCTCAAACAATGAACTTTTAGTTCTGTAATTCATAAACCACACGGTGCCTCTCATGTGACCATCCGCCAGGATACAAAGCACTGTGTGATAACTGCACCATCTGTCTAGCACCAACAATTGTTCTTTATTGTGTGGGACTGGCCAAGGTAAAGACTAAAACATGCGCACAGCTGTGTATGCAATGAGGTACAGCAATGAACTTGTAGACTCAACAATAGGACAGCAAAGTTTCTGTTTCTTTGTGTGAGAATGTTTGCGCAATGCAGAGATTTTTTACAGGTAGGATTGTGCAATTTTGGGGTCGGTTATGTATGAGAGTTTTTCTTTCTGTTTCGTTAAACATCTTTGTTTGTAGTGCAGGCATTCCTTTGGTGGTGGTTGTGGTTATGAAACTACTATTTAATTTGCGAAAATTCAGTTTTAATACATGTAGAATGGCCAGAAGTTAGCGAGGGGTTTTCCTTTAATGTTCATTGTAATGTTTTTCCTTCATGTTAACTTAACCAAATAATGCCGGGCCTACAACCTTGTCTTTTGACAGGGCAAGGCAATTTCTGTAAAGGACACTTCTGTTTGAAAATCTCTTTAAGCCTTGAAGATGAGAACGTTTTGAAGGGCTCTGGGGTCATGGGCAGAGCATGACAGAGCAACGAAGGACATAGCCTCCAAATATCATTGTTTGTTCAAATTTGTACCTGGGCCTGCTAGTCAATTGTTACACACGTCCATTCTATTTTTTGCATCCCTGTGGAGACTTCTTTTGTTCTTTCCTTTGTCCCTGTAGTTAAGAACTTCCCATAGACTTTGTACACACAATTCCTTGTGGAGCAAGTAGAGCAACCCAGTCTCTAGAATTTCCCTATGGAGACTCTTTGTTATCCCTTTTCTGTTTTGTTCTCGGTCTCCATAAGGTAGTGAAAATGAAATCTCATAAGTGCACAGCCACAATCATGGGTACACATTTTTTTCGTGTTCATGTTATGAACAACAGTTTGAAAACCAGTGATGTAACAGTTCTTTCATTGTTGTTTGTAAATTAATTAACTAGCGCTGTGTGAATGAAGAGTAGAAAGTACTTGAGTTTGTCGAATACCAGATTTGAAAAGAGGTACTCAATATTTATGTGTTGTTTATTTGGTGTCTTTGTAACAAAAAGTGTACCCATGATTGTGGCTGTGCACATGAACATACAGGTACAAGTATGTACCTGGTAGATACAGTATGCACTACGAAATACATTTTGTGAAACACAGTTACATGAAATTTTACTTTCAAAGTTCAACACGAACTGCTGTATGTAATGTATCCTTGAAAACAAATTAGTCAATTAGATTCCTCTCGACCTTGGGTCAGGTCAGGTCAGGCAAATCTGCTTATAACCTTCTCTCCTGGCTCAGTCATACACCATACACCAAATCATGTGACCAAACAGGTTACACATTCAAGAACATGTTGACATTACATTCACAGCATGTGTAGCCGTGGGACGACAAAGGGGCAGCCCTGCAGTTAGTGAACGCTGTTTACACACACACACAGACACAGACACACGAAAGGCACATGGGGGTCTGGGTTTTTGAGTCGGAGTCTTTCAGCGATTGTGAATTAATCGGAGTCTGGGATACGGCTGAAGTGCAATATAAACATGGATTCTGCGAAAGCTGGTTGAAAACAAGGCTTGGGGGGTCTCTGGATCGAATGGGGTAGGCCCTATATTACTTGCGCATAATACATGGAAGAAAAAAATCAAATCCCTTAAAATTACTTTGTAGCGTACAAAACTTGTCAACTTCAGAAATCACATGGATTTTCGTGACATAATACATGTAAATGGACCTACAGGTGTTTTTCATACAAATAAGTGAACTTTCAAGACATGTGTACAAGAACACATAAGAAATTTACCAGTAAAACAAGTCATTGGTCTTTTTTCAACAAACTTTCAAGCATGTGTGGTATGTCTGTCTTCAGAAGATGTTTACATACAGTATCACTTAAATCTACAAATATGTCAATTCAAATTGACAGAGATCTACTATTTTGTGAACATCTAATTAAAGATCCTATGAGACGGTCACTACATTATCAATTTAGATCAAGTAAACCTGAAGTAACAGTGTCAGACTCTCCTTCTCATCAACCCCGCCCCCAAGATGCCTTTTATCTACCGGCCTCCCTTCCTGAAGACCATACAGTGCACATTGTCAATGACCTCCTTTCTACTTAAAAAAGTCTCAGAATTTGATTTCTGAAGTACTGCGTTTCACCTCAGATTCCATTGAAGAATGCAACATTGAAGAAAAACACAGGAATTGTAAAGGTACAGGGTAGGTATAGATGAGTCATCAAGTGATACAAACAAGACTACTGAATCCAGGTTTGTATGACACCTGACAGGGGAAGAGGAAAAAATCAACATTTGTACATGTGATAGAAAGCTTCCTTGCCTCAGGGGGAAGAAAATGGCGATGATTTGTGTTGAGAAAACCCATTCATGACTAGACTAGTCACACCTTTACACAAGTCAGTGTAATTAATCTCACGCCAGGTATGTCATTAATACAGGCCACACTGTTCAATGTAAGTAGAGCCGACACGCGATAGAATCAGCCAAGTGTAGAATGATGCATGTGGACCTTGTGCAGTTGCTAAATGTACAGTCATTTAAATAAATGGAGTTGATATGAAATCCAGATTGGCTTCAATGCAGATCAACATGAATCATTAACTCTCAACTACTGCCAATTCTACAAACCCACTTCCCACATGTTGGATTCAGTACTGTGTTGCCAACCAACTAACCACATCCGAGTTCGAAAACATTAAACAGGCATGCAACTGTAACTTCACCAAAAAAAAGAGGAAATTACAAAACTTCAATGATATTGTACAGTATTTTTCAATTTTGAATGGTAAAACTGAGAATAAAAAAAGAGGAAATCAGCTTATCCGAGGAAAAGTTGCATGCCTGATTAAAGTGCTGAATAAATCATACTGTCTGATACCTATGGATATGGGATCACGCGTAAAAGGCCGACAGAGTTTGCGTTTAATGTCAAAAACTAGTCAGTTGAAGCTAAAAAATAAAACTATAAAATGGGTTCATGCTCCCTTGTGTACTTAGTTTTTATTGTTGGGACCTTCACAAAGCCCTCATTATCATAAATCCTGGAGTCAATTTGACATTGGTGTAACAACACTTCTGAATGAAATTCCATGGTTGAACTGTTCAAGGATCTGTCATCAATTGGGTTATATTCAAACAGTAAATTCAGCAAAATTGCCATCCCGACCATAACAGCGTTCCACTCAACCAGACCTTGCAATGCTTAGTTCTCTTTGTGTTCTCTCCTGTCACAATTCATTCATTATTTCGGGGACACTGTACATGTAGCACCAATTTAGTAGGACAACCATGCACCCACCCATACAAGTAGCAAACTGAGCCAATTTCCATGAAGATTTACTGCAACCTATTAGGCCTAACTACACCAATAGCTACAATGCCATGGAATAACCATGGAATAACCATAAACTGCTCCAAAACCTGCCAACTTCTGCTTATCACATTACTGTACAACTACAGCAGTCTTTAAGCATTATTTTATGATGAGCAGAAAGTGGGTCTTGAACTTTTGCAAGGACAAACCAAGAAACAAGTTTGGAAGGATTGGCTATATGCGAGTCCACGTGAGGCCCTAGCCCCAATCCACGTGTAATATTTCACCAGGATAACCTGAAAACCAACTGTGCATTTTCCCACCACTTTCTTGTTAACACCTCATGTAAGAACTTTCCCAGGGATCAGTTACTTTCCACTGACATTGAGTGAGTTACTGGGAGTTACTGGGAGTACATTGGACATTGGAGATTCTAACCTATTCCATCCCTATCCCCCCCCCTCAATTACTAAACCAAATTGATAACTTCCGCCCGCAGTAATTTGGTTTGTACCAAGCTGTCTGGTTACTTATTTGTGGGAACTATCAATCCAGATTAGTTAATTTAAAAAAAAAGGGTATACATGGTAGACAGCTCTTGTTTGTAATTTGAACCCTGTATCGCTATTTATTTAACTGGGCTATCTGACAACATTCTGCCAAAGTTGCACTGCGGCTCCAAGCTCATGGGTGAATTTTTCATCCAACTTTTTGTGTGTGCAAATAACCAAGATAAATGGATCATCTGGTAGAAATTTATACTTTATTTTGTTTTCTTGTTTCCCTTTTAATAACCTCAGGCGATCTTGATAAATTAAATTGTGTTTGTATTTGGGCCCCTATAGGGGTTTAAGTGCCAAGTGATGTAAATTAATACTAAAAAGGTTCTTAATCAAATTGAAAACATTAGTGTTACATAAAATGCAAGACATGTAAAATATCACACAGATTGAATTTAATCCGACACAGCAATATAATGTTTAAAATTCAAACAAACTTGGTTGGATTGAAATTATCACCCACTCCCAGACAATTTAAAATAGGGCAAATAAAACCAGCACTCTTAAGGAAATGTCTCATAACCGACAAAACCTTACACAGCTTTTTACTTCACACAAAGCACCCGGAGCTGTTAACCAGCCCCTTTACAAAACTAATGGCTGGTATGGTGGAGTACCAATGTACACGTACAATACCTACCAGGACGCTCAAGGTGACCTTGTACCTCTAGACAACAATTAACAAAGCGACTGATGTTTGTCTTATTTCTTTGTCAACGTTTTTTCTTTCTTTCTTTTTTTCTGGCGGGGCAAACAAGCATATCGCTAGCCTTTAAATATGAAGTGGCATTTGGTACTCTGGCGGGAAACTAGCTTATTTACCAAGTCTCCCTGATATGGGGTGTTGCACGCATGGTAAAAATGCAAACATACAAAGTTCAATTTTGTACGTTTTGCAATCCAAGGAGTTATGAACGGTATGATGTAAATGACTCTGCGATGTTGAAATCTCTGACTGGAATTGCAGCCAATGTCAGTGAACTTTGAATGATTTTGCAAACCACTTCAATCTCTTTTACTGGTCACTTGGTACAACCGAAAGCTTTACCATCTACAACATGTCCCTTTACTTATGACGCCAAATCAAATAGTCCTCCTCGTTCTTTGCAGTCGGAGATACATGTATCATTAAAATACAATATGGGTTAATCAACTGTAAGTGAGTGCGCATGTCAATAGACCCAGCATATAGGACATAATTGTATTGTTAATCATTAGCAATAAATACTCTGTCTAATTTCTAACCAAATATGGGTAAACGTAGAATCATCAAACAGGATGAATATTACCTCAGGTCATGCTATGTACATGTAACTTACTCCTTGGATGGTTGATGATGAATCCTGGCGCCATTCCTCAGAACACCCCAGGGTGAAATCCCAGAGACTAAAAACTAACACCAAAACTAAATTTAAAAAAAGGATACATCTTGATGACTCCGTTTTGGGTGCCTAGAGCTAGCAACTTCAGCTTGGGGTCATAGGCCAGGGCACTTGGCTTGTGAGGAAATCCATGTTCAACAGTCTAAAATTCAGAGAGAAAAAAAATTTAAAATCAAATTGACAGGATGGGAGATGTAAGCCAGGCATGAATGATGCATCATGGAGCTGTGTGGTATGCGGAGCATGTAAGATGCAGGGACTGTCAGAGGATTTGTACTATCAATCTACCTCGGAATGTGTCACTGGGATCAAGTTGAAGAGAGATTCTAGGAGAGTTTCCAGGGAATTGACTCATTTTTGGCACGCTTGCCTGCCTGTCATAGTTGATCAATTAATAATTCATGTTCATGGATGGAACAGAGTTGACATGCTGAGCTATTTAACTGACTGAAGTTGTATGTAAACTTGGATTCATTAAAGCTTTTCTTTACTAAAGATGGGAATGCTACCAAAACCATTACCTTTTTTTATTAACAATAGACACGTTTTAAGAGGGCAGTTAAGTTTATTTTGTTGCTACAAAGTACACACAAAAATAAACCCATTCGGTTAAGTGATAAAAAGCATGAAAATTGACAGCGATGACACAAACATGTCAAATACTGGAAAATTATTAATAAAAGCATTACCAGATCTTTAACCTTATCATGCTTTCAAGTTGATTACTGACTCTACAACTAGCAGTTGAATTTAATATTAAGAACAAAAAATCATCCATGGCAAATATTTGAAATGAAGTCATCATTGCCAGCCTGACCTAAATGACAAACAGGTTGGCCTAGCCAATATAAATTGACGATCAATATGTAGGTCGTTGACATCCTTACTGCCTCTGAATGAAGCCCATCATCAGGCTACTACTAGGGATTTCACTTGGCATAATGCCCACTTACTTGCATCTGCTATAATGTGTTTGCTTTGTAAGTCTGACTCACTACTGGCGCTACATGTGTCATGATATTCATGTATGGATTGTGCAATGACAAATAGAAGGGAGGGAAACTCAAAAAATTCAATTTCACAATAGAAGCAATATAGAAACTAATAAATAACAGGGTATAGCAATTATGTCAAAAATCCAGGGGACCAATTTGTTTAATTTTTTTTAAGCAGTCCATTACAGTGACAATTTAATCCTGAGTAATTTGCATAGCGTAGCTTACTTTTACTCGAGTATTTTCTTGAATTGTCATGAATGAATCACAGGAACTTAAAATTATTCATTCCTGCAAAAGTAATTAAGTGACATGGGCAATTTCTCTCAAAGCTGTTAACTCCAAAACATGACTCTATTTGCAAATTCCAAAACGTTACTTTACTTGCAATTTCCAAAGCGTTACTCTATTTGCAAATTCCAAAATGTCACTCTAATTGTCTCGGATTTTATAATTAATTGATTTAACTATCAATAGCCCCTAACCAGGTGTTCATCATGTGTTTTTATACTTACAAATGAGACGCCAAAATACAATTGCCCAAATCTCTTTAACGTACAGTTTATTGATACATGGTTGTAGACAGGGACCCATGGGTCAAAAGCGACAAGAAAGGGAGTACAAGTCTGGTTTGTTTAGACAAAATGCAAGAACTTTGTACTATAAGGGCAGACAGCACTTGTTTGTTTGTAGCAAATGCACACAAGTATTGCTGGGCACCAGTAAAAGCAGCCAGCATTTCTGAAATGGAGACTGAAGTTCTTAAAATCGAGTTTAGTGTAAACAATGCCCACATTATAAAAAATATAAATTACGCTCTGGGGCTAATACAAATAGAATGAGTACAGTGAGATCCATTTGAATAGGTCTGGGTAAAATCAACAAGCCACATTTTTTGTTCTTCTAAACGTCAGCTCTGATGCCAAATGGAACTCTGATACCAAACTGGATTTAGGAATAGATTAAAAGGGGGTGGGAAATGTGAAATGAGAAAAAAGTAAGCTATGAAAATAACATTGTTTAAGCATGAATTATCTTAACGTCAGTTTCTGTACTGCAATCTTGTTACTTTCTTCAATAATGAAAGATTTTCAGAGTTACACATTCTCCCCACTTGTTCCCGAGAACTTCAGACTCGTGTTTAAAATGAATCATTACCTTGTTGAATGCAAACAGCTCTTTCTGTAGCTTCTGACGCTCTGCACTTGGCGCAGCGTGCTTACGATGGAAAATTCCCTTCAGTTTGCTTGCCATGGTTGCAAGTCAGTACTGTGTAGAGATCCAACGTAATGATCCAAAAAGTATGAAATATCTTATCCTGTCAGTTGCAAAACAAAAAGATAAAACAAAACAAAAGTTAATACTAATTTAGTGAGGGGACAATTCAAAATAACTACGTTCCAACTCAATCAATTTATTTCAACCTCTTGAAAATGGCCGTTGTGTGCATTCTCAGCCGAGTGACAGGTCCTCAACAATTTGGCAGTATTGTTGAACATGTTGAAGAGGCATTTCAGATAAAACTTTAACTGTGCATATTATTGATTACCGTAGTGCAAGTCTAAATCACTTAGATACTAATATTAAAACAATTTTTTGAAGATTATACATTGACACACAGCATGCAAACTTCACCGTCTCCATTCTTTATTTTAAGCACTGTTTTTATTTTTCCCTTATACAATTTAAGAATTTATTGGGCATCTGAGCAATATCATGCAACCGTTTCTTCACTTTTCAAATTTGTGTGCCCTTTTTCACTAAAACTTTTAAACTGCATTTATACAAATAAAAATAATTGTGTTTAAAACAATTTTATTTTAGCCTCTGCCTAAATATCAATATTTAATTTTCCAGAAAAGTTTAACATCTTTGCATACCCGTTTGATGTTAGTCCTTTTAATATTAAATTTCAAATAAATTGTGTAAAAATCATCCTATTCAAACATATAAGACTATTCAAATATGTATCTACGCTGTTCTATGCTGGGTCTTTTATTGGTTATACCACAACTGGTTCATGGAATTTTCCCCGGTGTCTGCATGCGGACCAAAGCAAAGTCTGGCCTGTCAGTGTCAGTGTCACTTTTTCAGCTCGAAATCTTTGTAAAAACAATTTGATCTCACTCCGTGTAGTGTACTTTTAAAACAGAAAAGTGCTACCTCAAATAAACTGCAAATCTAACGAACAGTACACAAATGTATGCATAGTCATTTAATCGGTTTAAAACTATTTAATAATTGTTGAGAGGAAAAGTGATCGAGCCCCAAATGTTTGACACCCGGTAAATGCAGGTACAATGTGACATGTGGGTTGGGCCAGTAGTACTGGTTACACACAACGCACGCGTAACGGTCGCTCTAAACCACTTCACACAAAATGGCACATGCAGTTCAACAAAACCATCGGTCAAAAAAAAACCGACCTGCAAAAAACACCTTTTGAAAAATCGTTAAAAATCACACAAATTACGCTGTGAATTGAGAATACTTACTTGTTTCAACCACGATATTCTGAGCTACGGTGTTGTTTTCCAAAGTGTGCAAATAATGATATGAATGAAGGCACATTTACACACACGTTTGGTGCCAGATTCACCATAGGCGCGGCAGGCAAATTACACGTAAGCTATTTATTGCAGCATTTGTTGCATGGCATGCACAAAGTACATTGTACACGCTGTGTGGTGGTGGTGCAGACAAACAGCGGACAGTCGTTGCATTTCATATTTCGACCGCTCTACCAGACTAATATACATCCGCCCAAAACAAACATTACATATAACATGAATTTTAACCTACCTTCACGGGTTCTAAGTCCCCCTGTACTAAAATTCAAACTTTCTTTCACATACTCAGACTAATTTCAATGTGTTTAAACGCCGGAATTGTGTTTTAGTATGAGACTATTTGAAAGGGTATTCATCCGCATTTGTGTGCAGTTAGAGTGAGTCACGTGATCTGAATCATTTGCATAACCGTAATATTGCTAGTCGGTAAATCTACAGTGCTTTTTCTTATCTCTGTGGACCCTAGATATGATTTTAATTAATGGAGATTAAATAAAAAACATGCCATGATGTATTTTCAAATAAAATAGTTTTTTGGAATTTACAGCACACATACACGTGCACAGCAACTCTAAAAAACAAAGTTTTCATAATATTATTATGAAAACTTATATTAAATATATCGGAAATCAGGGAAACCTTATATTCTTTCTTATTGTTTTTTAATTGCCTATGTTATGTTATTCCAATCTCTAGTGTTAATAATTATAATGCTATGCTGCGTCAATGTTATTTCCAGGTTATCAGATATTTTAATGAAAACTCATTAGTCATCCTTCTACCCGATACGTTTAACAACGCTTGTGAGTCAGACTCGGATTACAAAAATAACTTGTGATTCATTCAGCATTAGTGAATAATTTCTAAACGGCTCAGCTCCGTGGAAAAAAGTGCAAATTGTCTCTGGTGAATGTACATTCAAGACAGAAATAATGTGTCGACAAGGCTGTATCCAGTGGAGAGGGGATTTTCTGCAGACTGCGGGGGAAATTGTAATCTAGGTTGTATTTCATGCTGAATGCGTCAGTGTGTCATAAACATTGGGAATTGTACCATATTATTGATTGTCTTTGGTGCACGGACTTTCCCGTTGTATTATTTCTACGCCTCAGAATATTGAAAACATTACTCTGAGCCCGCGACGAAGAACTTACAAAGTGACTCATTTACTGGTAAAGAAAACAACAAATACGCTGAAAACTTACTTGACATTTGATCACGGGAGCTGAACTTGCAACATTGATTTGAAAGACGATCTGTGGTGTTTGTTTGTTTTTTTCTCTTTTTATTAAGATTAAAAATCACAATTCACGACTGAAAAATGAACGATGTTATGATGTTATGAGGTATTAAGTAATAACAGAAATAACCCCCCTCGTCAACAGGAACAAAATAGTTCCGGTTATTGTTTTTTCCCCGGAGCTTTAAAATGCTGCTTGTCATCATGGAGGTAGAAAACTCCACGATTTCACGAATATTCAAAGGATACAACATGAATCACTACACCTACACAGAGATTAAGATAAAGTGATGTAATTACAAATTCTACCTATACCCGTATAGGCCAACTCAGGTAGTTGGAATATTTTCATAATGACTCATAAAACGAGCCAGGCTGTGGCTTCTACGAAATACGAGGGAACGGACACAATGAAACTTCGTTTACGGCTCGCAGTCAAGAACAATCCGTGCAAAGAGAGGAGCTCTCTTTAGTTCCTTGCTCTATGGTATATCCGTCTGTGCTAATTGGGCGCTGTCTCTCAAGCTGGAGACTGGGTGGAAATCGGTGGGGTTGGAAGGTGGGGAAGTTTCCAATATTATACTAGTTGTCATTGTGCAACGTCTTTCTTCCATTTAAAACGATTAAAACAAACTGAGGATATGGTGTGACACCCTTTTAAATGTATGGAGATGAGACAAACTCACTAATGAGCGCAAAGGAAACACGCCAACAAAATAGCATATGGCAGTGCAGAATGAGGTCTATAATTTGCCTTTACTTTATAAAATATTATATGGTATTCTGATTAGATTGATGTGGTTCATTTATTTGTCAGGCGTATTTTTTTTTTTAACCTAACCCCATAAGGATTAAAAAGGGAATTTAGAATAGGCCTACATGTCATGTCAAACAGTGGCTGGGTGCACGTACTATTTCCACGTTACTCACTCCAGCCGGTAAGCACTAGCATTAATCGCGCACCCGGACGCGTCTGGACGGTGACGTTATGCTATTGGAATGCTATATTGGCTCATTAAATTAAAAGGTGGTGCTTATCTTTAATGTTAATCTAGTGTATTTCACAATTTTCGCTGAACTTTAGTAATTTTAATCGCACTCTATTGGCAAGAAAAGAAAAACTAAATATTTGAATAAAAAGCAGTTTTAAATCCAACGTGGAATTAGACAAAAGTACACAGTGTGCCGGATGCTGATTTCAGTTGTCTTGCTGTTTTTTAAGTTTTTTTATCATAATTTGCATTTTGTGCCAACACATAGCAAATAATATATGTATGAATGCAAGTACTCAAACATGAGGCAACAAACAAGATTTAAAATTAAGTTCGTTAAGTTTTACTAAGTTGTACATAAGCTTATAAATACAACATCAGCATAACTTTAAAAATATACATAATTTTGTATATGTAAATATATTTGTTTAAAGATAATAATATGAGCTGAAATCCTACCTCGATTTATTCTGCAAAACACGAACATATAAATTCCTTTGTTTAAATCCACACACGTTTCATTAATATGTCCAGACTACTACTCGCAACAGACAACCAATGTATCCGTGCCGTTCAGTGATGCGACAATTGCCCGGGTTTAATAGTAAACTATTGAACACGTCACGTTTGTTAGGGACGCCTCAAACACCTGTCGTGTTTGTGCGGCGGTATACAAAACTATGAAAGAAAAACGTTGGTCAATGGACTGGTCCATTTGTTGGAGGGGAGTTCTACAACAGAACATCTCAACCAATTTTTCAATTTGGGGATTATTTTGAGTAAATTTCCTACAATGTAGTTCTCAAAATGTCTTGCCAGCAGCCTGATATTGACTACGGTTTAAAATAAAATGATATCATTGCGATGATCGCGAAATAGTGTATAGAGGTTTTTAAAACAACCTTATTTGAATTTGATCTTCAAATATCGAGCAGTCCACATCAATATTGATTGCAAGACCTTTGGTCTGTCCATGACAGTTATAATATGAATAAATGAGGTTGCTCCATCAGGCAATAACAAACAACAATGGGCAGTTGACAAATGACCCAGACTTTATTAGATACAGGTAATGCTCCAGAGTGGATACTGATAACAAGAAGTATGACTCATCCGGTAAACTTAGAAACGTGACAGCCGGAATAGGTGAGCAATACCTGTATTTAACGGCTGTTGGGTTTGTGTTTGGCAAACACACTAACGGTCAAAACGTTTGTACAAAGTGATAACACCTTAATCAGTACTCAAACCATAGAGAAAGGACCACGAAATAAAAAAAGAACACACCATGACGACCGGATGGAGACGGAACCTTGTTTAGTTTTACTTTCTTCCACACAAACTACGTTTGAAACAAACTTATTTAACGGTTTAAGATTGATTCAAGAGAGGGCGCAGTTTAACTTCTTTGAGTCGCCGCGATTACGGTGATCGCTGGGCTCATCTTACAAACTTGTTTCAAATAATTATTTGGAATAATTACAACTATGAGCATGGATGAAGGAAACTAGTGTGAGCTTTCTTTAACAAAACCCGGTGAAATGGAATGGCGTCTCCAGCGAAGTAGTATTGAAGCCTTTCATTCAAATTCAAAAGGTAAACAATATTGCGAACACTGCAATTCCGTTTCCTTCAGCGGCATTTCACCTATAGGCCTATAACCTAGAGAAACATCTTTCAATCATTCACAATGAAGTCTTCCGTTCCAGTCCGCTATAATATGTTTAATGAGTTTTGTGAGCAGGCTAGCACGTACAATTACTTAGCAAGCTGAAACTTTTAACTTCGAAGAGTACGGTTATGGAAAATACACCAATTTTTATTCCCCAAAATTTGAATCTGAGAAGCGTTTCTGTCACGCTTCTCAGACTGTGTATTCCTTTCGGAATATTCTTCCTGCGTGGAATATTCGCTCCGGTTTTTCGGTGATATCTCAAAAAAGCGACCACCCTTTGAAGTGAAATTTTCACAGGTTAGTTTTCACGGTATGTGCACATTTGTATATATATATGATCACAATCAGTAGGCTCCAATTACCAAACGTGTACTGTGCCTTTAAATAAAACACACAGCAGCAAAAACACAAAACATTATACACCAAAAGGCGCCTCCCCGAAATATTGCTAGGGGCTGTCCTTTGTACAACAGTATGCCATAATTGTATGGGGAGCACGTGTTTGGGCGACATGTTGGGCGGTTCAACTATTCTTCTACAGTTGCTGGTTCTCCAAATGCCTCGCACGTGTCACTCATAATAATGATATTGTTATTACTTTCAAATACAGTTGAATGGAATTCGACACTGGGTTTGTAAATAAATCAGCATCCTTGTTTTCCCATGGACTTGGTTTTTAAAGGAACAATACAGAATTGGTAAGAAAAAAACTTGTAAAATATACTTTTGATCACAGATTTACATAAAACTTACACGGTCTAATGATGATGATAGTAGAAAACATCCCCTGAAATATTTCTGTCTGAAATGCCATATTTGATGAGAAATAATGAATAAACTAATTTTCCGATTGGAGTTTATTGCTCAGCGAGCGTTTTATTCATTTGTTGAACCTATATGATTTCATGCAAATGTGTAATCGGTTTTTCACTATTTTCTCGTGACCCAGATGGCCGATCGATCTCAAACTTCTTCAGGTTCAGTTTATGTATATGGTGGATTACATAAAGTGCTTACACTGCCAGCAACTGTTTTGTTAGCAAAAACCAATTCTGTAATGTTCCCTTAACGACAAAACAGGCAAACCCTGGAAAACGTTATGGAATAAATAATTGAAAATTTGATAAGAATCAGGGAGTGGGCCTAGAAGATAATAATTGCCATGAAACCATGAGACCATCAGAATACACACTTTTTATAATATCGGTTCGACGGCTCTCCAAGAAGAATGACACATGTCATCATTAGGTCACTATTTCCCGACCGACTGTTATCAAATAATTGAACTTTTAACTCAAGCTCTGTTTGTTTGCCATTATTACAACGGTTACATCCAATAGCTGAGAATGGACACGACCAAATGAAAAGATTTGGGCACTTAATCCACGATGGGGATGCGATAAGGGTTGCTACCCTACAGGCTAAACCAAACGGATAATCCATTGTTGGATATCTTGATCCACTTATGTGCAATTATAGTATAATTATAAACAGTCAATCAGTTTGCCTCAAAGTGCCATTCAAATTAGTACCCAACCGGACGTTGCTACCCCAGCATCATCAAGAGTCCCTTTTCGAAACCACGGCTTTGGGTTGGGCTTCGTCAGTGAGATCGTGAGTTTTCGATACGGTGGGACTTCACAGGTGGATGTGCCTCGGCCGGAGCTGAAGGCTTTTACCCCGTGGTTCTCGAAAACGGCTGATAAGAAATAAATTCAAGTACTGGTGCATTATTTGACTTGACAAAGTCATTCAAAGGTCTATATTCTGAGATAACGTGCTTCCATAAACATGAGTGTCTCACAGGAGAAGACAGGTTTCAACTACCTATTTATTTTTTTTTATATATTTTTTTTTTTGGGGGGGGGGTCCTTTATCATGCAGAGGTGGAGGGGTTGTTACAGCCTGTATAAGAGATGCATTGCCTTATAATTAGCACAGGTGGAAAGACAAAGAGTTTTTAAGCATCAAGCTTGGGAAAGCACCGAGTATGCAGTGGTTATCACACATCAGTGTAACCAATGTTATCCCCAATACACGTTATTATACCAGTTGAAATGTATGCAGTAAGCACTGCCAGGAACAGGGTTCAAAGTGGCTTCTTGTTGCTGCGCATGCTCGGTGGTCTAGTCGTAACACATGTCCTCTTGATTGGGGTCGTATAGGTTTGAATACTACCGTGCCTGTATATACACCCCCCCCCCCTGACTCGGGAAAGCACTAAGTATACAGTGCTTATCACACATCTAAGTACTAAGAATCAAACTTTCTTAATTTCTTTCATACCATCCAGTGAGGGACCTGTTTAGTTGCAGCGTCCCCCTGTGGTACGTTGTCAGCACATGCTGATGCTGACAAACTTTTTCCAATAGGTTAAGAGAGTATGTTTTGAATTCTTTCAGCGGTTTTGTTATCTAAGTGTGTTGATTACATGTCCAGCAAGTATTGCCCGGGTTAATTGAAGCTTATTAGTTTGCTTAATTAATTAAGTTATATAATTTGGTTTCATCTACCATTGGCAATTGACATACCGATTTTGTACCCAATGGATGCTGGCAGAATGTTGTCCTGCCCTCTCCCAACCAAATCTCTGACCCATGTTGATCGACGACACCCCCTCTAGGGCATCCAGCTTAGGGTAACCAATGGCCTTTTTGAGATATGGTGGACACTATAGGAGTGCACTGTTTGGTTTGGGTGTATACAGACAAACTTATGGCATAATATGAGCTGACCACTGTGTAGATGTGGTTAGGACAATGGAAATATTAAAATATGTCAGAATGTGCTGACAGTGGCCCTCACTGCAGGTTTTTTGTAAAGGTATTGTACACTTTTGGTAACAGCTCAACATCAGTGTCCATATTTTGTGTGATTAAACATATGTATGAACAAACAAACCTGTGAAAGTTTGAGCTCAATTGGTCATCGAGGTCACGAGAAAATAGTGAAAAGAGATCTTATGTGTTTTCTGTTTTTTCAAAATTATCGCGCACGATAATTACTATTGTTTTACTCGTTTCTCAGAAACGATAGCATTTTAGGCAGAAATATTTTAAGGAATCCTTTCTACCATCACTTACTATAAATCATGTAAGTTATGTGTGAATCTGTGAACATTGTGTTTTTCGATCTTACCAATAGTGTACAGGGCCTTTAAACTCCAACTAGACTGTGAATGAATTAACCATAGCTGGAAAAAAACATTAGAAATTCACTGCACAATAATAATAAAACACAAACATTCTGAAGTGTTTGTTTATACTCAATCTGTATTCCACAAAAGTTACCTTCGTGGGGTCTCCAGAACAATTATAATCTCCATCGAAAAACTCTCTGAATTAAAGACATGATACTCAAGTTTGCAATTGGCTTTGCATAAATTATCATACATTATTAATAAAACTACCAGTAAATTATTCACACTATTTTATGCTATGATACACAAATAAAGGCACATCAACAATCACTAAGACAAAAAAACAAAACAAAAAAACACTCTCCTTAAAAAAAAAAACACTTAGCGTTTTTCATGATTGTCAACAAATCGCAACTCAATGCGAATTTTCAGAACAATTCAAAAATGAAACAAATTTAAAATAGCAAAGTACTAGTATTCAATTGAGAATGCTAAAATGCATTCATAATTTTTGGCAGATTTAATCATTTGAAAGTTTAAGCTTTCCTACCAACATCCTCCATGTACAAAAAAAACAAACCCAGTAAAGGCCAAACTGTTCACAGTTTAAATACCGGAGATGTTCGGAATGATTTATCCCTCTATTGGCACATCATAGCTCCAACTGTTAACCAGCAGTCCAAGTCCCCACAACAAAGAAACACTGTCCACAAATCAATTGAATATTTTAAACATAACTTATGACTTTACTAGTGCTGCAACTGAATAAGTACTTAAATCATACAGTGATGGTGTAGTAGGTGAACATTCAAATTCACCGCCAATACGGAATGTCTGTCAAAAAAGGTTAGGCTATAAAATACTCGCGTACAAAAACAAATATCAGAATCTTATATTTCATTTCATCAAACAATCACATTAAATATGGAATGACTTTGATGGGAACAATATCTCCTTACGAGTAACTTGATACATTACCTCGAAAGATTACCCATAATTTTGCTCTATTTGACTTTGACATTTCTGTTGAGATTGTTACAGGTGTGGTATTGCAGTCTCGCATTGTGTTGTTACAACGCTTATTTAAGTTTCAAAGCGACTGCAGAGTTTTGTTCAAAAACAACAAATTCTCAACCAACAGCTGGTATTTTTCAACGTGATACTTGTACCAATTGCCCCCAAATAGTTTCCTCTAAAATACAATCATGTTTGACAAATAGAGAGACTTTTGAACGGTAGACGGCAGCAGACAAACCAGGTAAAATGCCATTGTTCACGTAGTTCTAAGCATGCGCGCATTACCGAGAACAATGGATTTACCTGGTAAGTCTGCTGCCACCTAGCGTTCAAAAAGTCCTCCATTGTCCCACCAACTCCTTATATTGATTAGGCAAGAAAAAAACACAACCAAAAAAAAAGACAAAAACCAAGCATGAAACCATGCACAGAATCACTGACAAATCATAAACTGTAATACTTTGCTTGTTTTCTTATAATACATGACCTCCCATAATGTTTATGAAAGTTTCTTATGTTGGCCTATAGATAGTTTCCAATAGACCTTCATCATGGTGCGGCCATCTTGATTTCAACCCGTTTAAATCAATGTAACCAAACCGAGGCCAGCAGTCAAAAAAGTCTGGTTCCTTTCTGTACAAGGAATATTAGCATCCATTACTGTTACTGGATAAGGGAAATATCACCACGATGGTGGCAGCATGATAAAGGTCTATAGACACCATCTTTATGTGCAACTTGGCTCTGAGCTGCATCAAGCAATATACAAATATAACATGGTTTGAGGGTGAACAGTCGATATTAGCTCCCCGAGGTATTGGAAGTTGACAAACTAGTTCCCGAGGCGAAGCCGAGGTAACTAGTTTGTCACTTTCCATTACCGAGGGAGCTATTATCGACTGATCAACCGAAATAAACCATGTTATATTTGTTTTACATACATATTCAGTCACTGGTACAATATTAGGACCAAGGGGAAAATGACGACTGTGAAATGATAAATTGCATCCAGGATAAGTTTTTCACGTGTTGGATGTCGCTAGAGCGATGTTCGCGCATGCGGACAACACCTGGTGAACAGTTCCACGATCGTAAAGCGCATGACAAGTAGACTGTCGCCGGGCTGTCCGGGCGACAGTCTACATGTCATGTGCAATTTACCATGTGTATTCACTCGCGTGCGCGCTTGGTAAACAGCAAATATAGCGTCTGGCACGTGATGTTGAATGGACCAGTGAGAATTCGACTCTCTGTCATGAATATGTATGAGGTATAGTAATATCACTATGCAGCCAAGAGGTTTTTGGCCCCTTGTCACTGCTTTAACGTGTGTAGGAAACAAACTCACACACTTTAACATGTCCCAATCTTTGAATAGGCGCAAGTTTTGTTAAAGTCTATTGTTCAAATAATAAAAACTTATGCAATTTGTCTGCTGCCCTCTAGTGCCCAAAAGTTTCCCACTGACAGAGTACTGTTACATTAAGCCTTTGATTTACATTAAAAGCAGGTACCCTACTTCAGGGTCATATCTGCTACATACCACTATTATGGCAACATGAGGCAATCATGTCAAACTTAAATCTACCACACACCAACAATCATCAAAAATCTCTGTTTATGTACAATAAGAAGGCAAGCTATAAGCAAATAGCACACAAACTAAATCCATAATCCAAAGTCATTTGCACCATGTCCAATGATAAAGAGAATTTTCGGCTTAACTAATCAAAAGTGATATAAGGTAATCTTAAAGGAACATTACAGAATTGGTAAGAAAAAAACTTGTAAAATATACTTTTTGATCACAGATTTACATATAACTTACACGGTCTAATGATGGTGATAGTAGAAAACATCCCTTGAAATATTTCTGTCTGAAATGCCATATTTGATGAGAAATTAATAAACTAATTTTCCGATTGGAGTTTATCGCTCAGTGAGCATTTTATTCATTTGTTGAATCTATATGATTTCATGCAAAGTGTAATCGGTTTTTCACTATTTTCTCGTGACCCAGATGGCCGATCGATCTCAAACTTCAACAGGTTTGTCAGTTTATGCATATGGTGGATTACATAAAGTGCTTACACTGCCAGCAACTGTTTTGTTAGCAAAAACCAATTCTGTAATGTTCCTTTAAAGGTGTGATACAACAATGGTTTATGGGCAGAATACAATCCTTTCTGTGCTCTTTGTTTTAAAAAGATATACGTAAAAGCAAATCGAGTTTAAAAAACAGGGGTGATTAAAAGGTCTGAAACTATAAAAAGGATCCAGTACCGGTACGTTGAAATGATGGCACTTTGACCATTTTGATAACCTCGTGAGTTATAGATTTCATAGAACTTTTTGTGAACAGGATCTACAGTGCTAGAGAAGTAAATCAAATGTCACCATTTCTTTATATTTGTTTTTTGCACCGAGCAGACATTAAAAAAGTCTCAATTCAACAGATAAATGTCTAAAATATCTCATCCTTATATTCCGTTTGAACCATTTTGAGAAAAGGGTGTAAAACGGCTCAATGCATTCAGTAAGTTTTTAAAAAAATTGTGAGTAATAAATTCTGGGAAGAATCGTTTCTCTTGACAAAATGGTGCTCAAACAAACGTGTGGTTGAAGTGATCTCGTCAACTCTATTTCGTAAGTGTTATATTTGTGTGTTTGTTACCAATGTTGTATCATCCCATCAAAGGGAATGCAAGAGCATATAAAGTAATAAGTTATAACACAAAACTATAGCGGGTTTGACTTCATCAAATCAAATGGCTGTTTAAAGACACTGGACACCTTTGGTAATTGTCAAAGACCAGTCTTCTCACTTGGTGTATCTCAACATATGCACAAAATAACAAACCTGTGAAAATTTGAACTCAATTGGTCGTCAAAGTTGCAAGATAATAATGGAAGAAAAAAAAACCCTTGTCACACGAAGTTGTGTGCTTTCAGATGCTTGATTTTGAGACCTCACGCGTAAGGTCTCAAAATCAATTCAAATATTTTACAGAGAAATTACTTCTTTCTCAAAAACTATGTTACTTCAGAGGGAGCCGTTTCTCACAATGTTTTTTTTACTATCAACAGCTCTCCATTGCTTGTTACCAAGTAAGTTTTTATGCTAACAATTATTTTGAGTAATTACCAATAGTGTCCAGTGCCCTTAAGACTTCAAATGGAAAATTAAAACGAATGGTGACGTCAAAAAGCAAAAAACAAAACCTACTTAAATAAAAAGCAAGAAGCTTTTTACAAATATCTGCTTTCCGACAAAGACTCTATGTCATCATGTACATAATATTGAAGCTTCTTGCACAAGTTCAAGTACACACTTTTCCATTTTCGTTGAAGTAAATACTGGCCCTAAGCTTCCCCTAAAGTGAGGAGGTAAAATTTAAATCTATTGTGTGGTTTGAAGGATACATACATACCCAGCCGATCCACTAGTACTTTTCGAAATCAATATATTTTGTCTGTCTCGTTATTTACAATTTTTAATGTTTTTAAATAGCTTTGATACAAAAATACTTTACACGTGTCACTTTCAATCTAAGAACCTTTGATATCACAATGAGTTTAGGAATGTTCACACTAGACAACAATAAAAAAAAGCCACTTAAAAAAAAGAAGAAGAAGGAAACACAGTAAACAGAAACGACTTTCAGCAAGTGTAAAAAAATAGTCACACAAACTTAGAATTTCTGCTTGCATAAAAATCACACACTACATTACAAAATAGGCGGAATATATTGGAGACGGTGTTTCTTTTAAAATAAAGGCTATTTTTAAAAGGATTTTTGTTTTAGCAATGTGCAACAACTTAGCGAAGAGTTTTAGATTATAAAGATTGATATGTTCTGCATTTGTTCCTTAAAGAATGCAGACAACATTGGTAATTGTCAAAGACCAGTATACCCACTCTATGTGACCCGTGACAGTTTAAGCTCAAACGGTCATCGAAGTCACAAGAAAACGGTGAAACACAACTTTGTATTTTCACTGTTGTTAAACATTGGTTTTTGGACCCACGAGATCAATAACTGAAGCAATTCAAGCCAAAATTTTTCAAGGTATTAAGTTTTCCACTATGGCCATCTTTGTACCACGTAAGTTATGCGCAAATGTGTGAACATTTACGTTTTCGGTCTTACCAATGTTGTGCACACCCTTTAAAAAACCCACAAACTTTTTAGGCCGGGAACTACTCTGTGTTCGTGGTTATCATGATGACTTTAGTTATCTAGGTTTCCATCTGGAAACCCACTTCAACAAGTCCCCAAAGACATTCCAACGGAATTGACCTTTTCATATTCTGAGGCAAAAATTATATCCTACAATAGAAACTAAGCTCTGTTTTTTTCCGAGTCATTCATTATCACATAAATATGAATCATCATTTTAGTTTTTAATTCTCTGGCAAAATTTATCACTAGCTGATGATCCATTCCAAGTTTGCATGAACACTGCCCTCCACAGCGCCAACTACCAAGATATCAGATGATATTTCAGAATCACTAACTGATGATACATTCCAAGATTAAATTAACACTGCATCCAACGAAGTCCACTACCAAGATATCAGATGGTTATTTCAAGATCACTAGCTGATGATCCATTCCAGAATTGCATGAACACTGCCCTCAACGACGTCCACTACCAACAGACGGTTATTTCAAGAACACTAGCTGATGAATCCATTCCAGAATTGCATGAACACTGCCCTCAACGACGTCCACTACCAACCGACGGTTATTTCAAGAACACTAGCTGATGATCCATTCCAAGGTTGCATGAACACTGCCCTCAACGACGTCCACTACCAACAGACGGTTATTTCAAGAACACTAGCTGAATGATCCATTCCAAGATATTGCATGAACACTGCCCTCAACGACGTCCACTACCAACAGACGGTTATTTCAAGAACACTAGCTGATGATCCATTCCAAGGTTGCATGAACACTGCCCTCAACGACGTCCACTACCAAGATATCGGATGGTTATTTCAAGATCGTTTATACTTTTGCTCTCTATTCAAGTACCTACATTGAGAGCCTTCAATCAGCTTCCTGGCATTTCCCATGCTATTACAGTAAGCCCTTACAAGGGCTACACGAAGGTGTGTGTGGTGTGGGACAGCAGACATGTCAAAGGGTAGTGTTCACCGATATTTAATTTTTCCCAAAAATGTTAACAAAAATGTCATTAACAAGGTAACTTTTTATCATAATTAGGTGCCCATTTAGTTTTGTTTTGAGTATTAAGTGACCTGCAATTTCCCAAAGCTGACCAATAATTACCTTAAATGATAAAGCAGCTTTGATATAGCTGCACATCGTCATCTTTTGTGACGTCACTTACTCATGTGTGCATCCATCACCCCACTTACTGAGCAGGTCAGTGGTGGCCAACTCGAGGTAAGTCGCCACAGTGCTGTCCTGAGCTACTGGAACGACACGGAGCACACTCGGAAAGCTATTCAAATGCTGCCACAGAGGATAGTTTGTCAACGAATATTCACGGTTACTGCCGATCTTTAACCAGTGCATGGGGAGACTATTTCATTCTACGACTCACACTGTCTATTTGGATAATGGCTCCATGCACTAAGCAGACTAACGTCATAGATGACTGCCAAGCTATTGTAAATGTTTATGTGGAACAAAAAAATTTTGTGCTACCAAGTGGTTGCTTCATTAAAGCGGCATACTGGTGCTCAACCTACAGTCGAAACTTGTTTTATTATTTTTTTTTAAACTGCTTTTTGTTGCAAAGATTTAAAAAAAAAAATCTTAAAAATGCGACTAAAATCAAATTAAAAAAAACATCGCAAGGGCAAGAACTAATTAAAAATTTGCTAATCATTTGCTGTAAAACTTTTTAAATAGGGTTTGCTAGTACATCAGCAACAAGTGCAAGACAAGTGTAAGACCTCTGCCTTGAATATGCTAAAGGTCTTGACATTTTTGGGGTCACATGTTTCATGGATTTCCTTCACGGTTATGTGATCACTCTCAACTTTTTGATGGTGAAGTTGGCAAAAAGTAGTCAGGATGTTGTTCTCCGAGGGAGAATGAGGGCTAGGCAGAAGCCATGAGAGAGACACACATACAAGCCATTGTAGCCAAGGATCACACCCCAAGTTACAATAATAACAATTTGGGAGGCTACTCATCCTTATTTTCTGCTGAGAAACTGAACTGCAAAGGACGCGGGGCTACAACATGGTCGAGCAGCAGAAATACAAAGGCGCCTTTTGGCAGCCAGCCACAATGACCCATATATGACCACGGAGCACAGCCACAGATCAAAAGTTTTGGAGTGAGGAAAACTAGAGAAAAAAACACTCGTGGCACAGGAGAGAACCAACACACAACTCTACTTACGTATGGCCCTAAACAGAAATCGGACCAGGGCCACAGCAGTGAGAGGTGAGCGCTTTATGCACTATAGCCATCCCACCCAAAATCTGGGTAATAGCAGACAGGGGATACCTCAGAAAGTCTAGTCAGAATCCATGAGACCTGTAACGAGCCACGCTGCCAGTGATCACACCCCAAGTTCTGATGCTTTACAGTGTGGGAAGCAATTAGTCAGGGCGTCACTCCAAGAGTACAGTCTCTTCCGTATAACATTCCACTATTTGTACATCAGTTTTTTTATAAGGAGCTAAGTACAGACTATTTGACAAGAACAACCCGTCGTCATGTATCCATGCTCATCAGTGATGCTACACTACCGTGTCTCTTGGGTCGGATCTCAAGAAGTCCCGGGTTGCTATCGAGGATTCTGGAGAGGATGCGACCGATGTACTCCCGTAGGTCACGATTCAATTGCTCCTCCTCCCTCAAGGCTTGCATAATCTAAATGTACGAGGAAAAAAGGGAATGAATGATGAGTTTGATGGAAGACGATGCAGTCCTCTGCTATCACCGCGTGGCAATTTCTTAGAACTGACAGACAACTTTGTTATTGCAAAAGTAAAAAAGAAGACGTGGCAAGAAGTGAAAATGTAGTCTTGAGTGCCCATAAATGAAATAGAATGTCCAATTGAACATAAATGACAACTAAGTTGAATGCAATAGCAGCTAAAAAGAAACCCTAGTTTGATTGAATCAGGAAAAAAAAACATGTGAATTTGAATGCGTTTTCATACCATTGAATTAACTTTGGCTGAAAGTGACTGCGAAAGCCTAAATGACTAAGCTCATTTTTTTTTAGTTTCTTTGTTGCTGTTAGAAACAGGGCGTGGGATACTTACATCATCTTTTGAAGACTTTTCCAGTTCGGATGCAAAAGATTCCGATTTGGATGTCCCTCTATGGAGTAAACTTCTTCCTATCTGTACACTGTTATTCAGAATCTGAGCACTCATCTCTTCATTGGTATCCTTCAGGTTGGAATTCTCCTGTTGGATCAAAAGAAGAAAGCAGGAGTTTGAGAGTCACTGCGGACAAAAAAACTCTGAAACTAGGATCCAAAGTTGAGGAGGAATGTTGAAACGATGGCATTTCCACCTTTTTGGTAACCCCTAGGGTTTAGAGTTTCACAGAGCTTTTAGAAACAGTGTCCTCATCACTGAGAAGTAGATCAAAGAGCAGGATTTTCTTCATATGTGGGAAAAAATTAACGGCTGACTTTCTTCACCAGGTTGACTTATTGAGAGTCTGAATTCAGATTGAGTCTAAAATTTCTCATCCCTGGAAAAAGAAATGGTCCCTCTAGATGTTGGTTAAACAGTGAAATGGCATCAAAAGTGAAGACAACCCAAACATCAGCCTTGATAACAATGTGATGTGACGCCTTAAAGGCACTGGACACTATTGGTAATTACTCAAAATAACTGTTAGCATAAAAACTTACTTGGTAATGAGCAATGGAGAGCTGTTGATAGTATAAAACATTGTGAGAAACGGCTCCCTCTGAAGTAACGTAGTTTTTGACAAAGAGGTAAGTTCTCAGTAAAATATCTGAATTGATTTTGAGACCTCACGCGTGAGGTCTCGAAATCAAGCATCTGAAAGCACACAACTTCGTGTGACAAGGGTGTTTTTTTCTTCCATTATTATCTCGCAACTTCGACGACCAATTGAGTTCAAATTTTCACAGGTTTGTTATTTTGTGCATATGTTGAGATACACCAAGTGAGAAGACTGGTCTTTGACAATTACCAAAGGTGTCCAGTGTCTTTAAGGATTCTGTATATTGAGAAATAATTACACTTAAGGCCCTAATAAGGTATTATTATGAAGCTCATTCTCATCTATTTGACGGGCAAATAAACCTAGTTTGGAGTTTTGGCAGAGAGTGCCTGGTCTTTCCATGGAGAGTCATATATTTATATCATGACAATTTTCCAATTTGACAGATGTAATGATTGCATCAGGGCTAAAGAATATTATTTTTGTTTCACTTTAACATCGATGCGTGAAAAGCACTCTATACTGAAGGCTTGTCCTATTTGTTACAATCTTTAATGCAACCTCCTTTTTTTTCTTCTGGAGATTCCTAAAGTATCACAACTCAAAATCAAAGATGTGGCTAAAAACAACAGTTTAAAATCAATCATGAATTGTAAGAAGTAAAACTGATTGCAGTAGAGAACTTTAACTTTGGACATTAGTTGTACGTGATTATTTAAAGACAACCTACTGGATTAGTGTTCCTCAAAATCACATAAATCGGTAATCGTCACAAAGAAATTTGATTAGCTCCAACTTGAAATCTCACTGATTGTAAAGGTCATACCAGTACCAATCCTCCACAGAAATACTGTCAAAGTCAAGCAAATAGCATTTAAAAGACCACCCTCCCTCCCCCCCCCCAAAAAAATAATATTAAAATAAAACATTCACCAGTTCTTATCGCTAAAAAAAAATTAAAAAATGTTGCTGTTTTTTTACCAGATTTAAATAAAATTAGTCTTCCAAAAAGCATTAATGTAGTATATGTCTTCAAGTGTTAAATGTGTGCATGACCTTCAGACAGATTTGACAATGTGTTTTACCTTCTTAAGACGTTTGACTTCATCTTTGATCTCGGAGTATCTGCTGGGAAGGTCGGATACACTCGGACTTCGCATCAGCCGAGCACCGTATTCTCGTTGCTCCAGATTCTCGTGTCTTAACTCTTCAAGCTCACGGGATAAATCGTCTACAAGCTACAGACCAGCATCACAACGAATATAAGACAAAGAGGTTTATTCTATATACAAAAATAGTTTAAAATATTATCGAATATAATTTCAGGAATATAAAGTAAATTGCGTGACGTTGAGATGAAATATACAGACCAACAAATTGATTATTCGTATTGGATAAATCCTTTACAACTATTATATTTTAAGACTTGAAACTTAATCAAAAAAATAAAATAATACAATGAAAAAATCAACATTTATTCTTCATATTGCAATGTCTCTAAGCACTTTACAAATAATTACAAAATCTAAAAATAGCTTAATAAACTTCAAAGAAAGAACAATCTCAAAGTTGAACTAAATAGGTGTGTTTTTATTATATTTTTGTAAGCGTTCAGAGTCCGGGAATCACGTATGGCGATGGTCGGAAGATTGTTCCATAGTTTAGGGGCACAAACGGAGAAGGCTCGTTCACTGCAGCGAGTACGGGTACGGGGACCAGGAGCTAGTTGTAGGTGTCAATAAAAACATTGAAATAATTTGTTTTAAAAGAGAGGTGGGGGGGGGGGAGGTGGAGAAACAAATCCAATGGGAGACTTTTGAACGCTAGATAGCAGCAGACATACCAGGTAAATTGCCATTGTTTACGTAGTTCTCAGCATGCGCACATTACCGAGAACAATGGATTTACCTGGTAAGTCTGCTGCCACCTAGCATCCAAAAAGTCCCCCATTGGCCAAACCTTTTGCTTTGGGAGAAATCGTGTCTCTTCATGACACGGTGATGAAATGTAAATACAATGCTCTTGGGATCCTTCTAAACAACTAACCACCTGAACGCCATCTTAACCACTTCCAGTACCTCCTCCCCACATAATCTAAGCTTTTCATCTATAGAAATGTAACGTACCACATTATTAGCTTTGATCGTTTCTTCCATATCTTTCATTTCTCGATGGTGAATGTCTTGCTTCTGTTGATAATCCACTGACAACGCTAACCACTTGTTGTCAAGGTCTAAAACCTGAGCTTCTAGTCTGCCGTTCTCCTAGTATAAACAAATCAAATAAAGTGTCACCTAATCAATCAAAGTATTTTTTGATAAAACCTGATGAACAGACCGACTGATTTTTTCGCCCAATTATTCTTTTTTCCTTTTACTCGTGTACAACTTTTGTGTGTCTTTTTTATCATGTATTTGATGATTGTAAACTATTCCTATTTGCTTTGTCTAACTTTGGTCTTTTTCATAATTTGTATTAAGATTATATTGTAAATCATGTACACTTCAGTTTTTGGCTGCAATTCAAAATAAAATAAACAAATATGAAATGAAAAATATTAAAGCCCCACCACACCATAGCAACAGTCTATCAACGGTGCCCACTCGGGCCATGTCATACAAGGCAACCAACAGGCAACCAGTTCCAGACAATCTCCAATAATCATTATTACCATTGGATTCAAGGAACGTGACAAAAATAGCCCTTGAATGATTACAGACTGATTAAAATGTTTGGTTTATGTAAACCGTAACCGGAGGAGGGATCTTAAGATCTTTGACTTACTTGTTTCAGGCTCTCCATGTGAGATTTCAGTCGGTTCATCTCCGTCTCATGCTGACTCTTCTCCTCATCAAGATACGATATTCTGCCGAGGAAAAATAACAACAGATTCTTTAATATAAACCTCTAACAACAGATTCTTTAACACAACCTCTATATGTAGCACAAGGCTGCAAATCTACAGGTCTGTTGTGCATTAAGGGTATTATACAGGATTGATAAGGATAAAAAACATTGTTGTTTAATTTTAGTCTGAAAGCTTACTGATTATGAAGTTCACACTAGAACCATTTTTTTTCCGCTGAAATATTTCCCTCTGAAATGAAGTCATGTTTGAAAAAACTGTATATGAAAATCTATTTTTGTTTTTGTTTTAAACCCAGATGATTTCAGTTGTTACAACCAAAATTAAGGACAATGTGTTTACATGCTGAAACTTTTGCATGGTGTTTCACTATTTTTTCTGCACTCACACATTAGATTAAGCCAAAATGGTCGATCACACTAAACATAAAAATAGTTTGTGACTATTTTTTTCAGCTCTACCAATCCTGTTCAACACCTTCTATGACCTTAAATTTGACAGTGACTTTCCAGCACAAAGTAATCTTAGGCAAAAAAACTAACATGATAAAGTTCTTTATCCCCCACAGTTCTCACCTGTTTGTTAAGAGTTCAATCTGCTCCTCCATCTCTTTCTCATTCTTAGTCTAAGGGAAGAACACAATGAAGAATATCAAGATGATGTTCAGTTCTAACCCAACGTATTAAACATTGGGCTAGAAACCAGTCCAGTTAAAGGTCACTTTAGTCATAGTGACATCAACTATCCCCCTCTACACTGCAGGCAAATGGGAGGCTTTCAGGGCGACAGGTGGCAAATGACTTGGTAATAGACCACTTGCATATATGACATCTCATCCTCAAACAGCGCCCTCATTGAGGCAAAAGGAGGCAGATCATTGGACGAGCGTTGCGGGTTATGCAAGGGGGTCTATCAAATTTGTTCTCACAAATACGCACATACCATTTATGGAAAAACAATGGACATTTACCATGTCTGCTGCCTCCTAGAGCCTCAGATCGCACACTGCACTGTCACCACCATAAAAACAAACCATGGCCATGTCCAAATTGGCGGCTGTGGCTACAGCTGTTGCTAACTGTGTTACTAAGGGCAGCCTATGCTTCAATGCATGTTAAAGTGGTGATTAAGCCGCAGTCGCTAATTCAGAAATAGCCTAAATGTGGGTAAAGTAACCTTTGACCTTTAAATCATATGCATTCTAAATCCATTCGGCGTGTTGTGGCCGAGCAGTTAAGAGCACCGGACTCAAGCGCTGGTGTTTCTGATCAGCAGAGTGTGGGTTCGAGTCCCAGTAGATAGTTTACCATGATTGCTTTGTTCTTCGGATGGATCATTAAGCCATAAGTCCCATGTACTTGGGGTTGGTAGTGCTCATGAAAGAACCCAGAACACTTATCATGGAAGAGTAGGGGTTAACCTCAGTGTTTCTGGTTCATTGCAAGCGCCCTTGTTTACAGGTTTCCTCAGGCTTGCGAGCTACAGTGATCAAGTTCACTTTTAAGGCATCCTTGGTTTCATTTCCAGAAATGTATAATAATATAATGATAATAAGAATAAGAATAAGAAATGAAATGAATAAATACCAGTTGGTCTCTATGCCTCCTGACTCTATCCTCAACACTTTCTTGATGCCTCATCTCAGCCTCTCGTAATTGCTCCTCAAGACTCTGTACCCTGGGCAAAGCAATACACGATAAATTAACATCCTCCTTTAAAGAAATAGGTCCGAACAATTACATCAATAACAGATTAACTCTTGGTTAACATATTACGGCAAGTTGACCAACCGTTTGAAACCATGATTCAACTGCAAAAGTTGTGTATGGTGGCACAACCGTGTACATAACTACACCACTTTATGAATTAAACCTTTTGAATGGATGTTATATATATGTATGTAGGTTTTTATTTCCAAGTGTATTTTCATATTTTTAGAATGAGGCAGCAGATTTGACACCATAAAATGCCTAGCCCAAGATAGACAGACACCTGGGTGAGAGTTGTACGAAAATATGGCATATTGAAAAATAGGATAACAATTTCCTCTTGGTCTGGACACGAAGCTCCCTGAGGAAATAGGAAGATATATTTTAGACTCTCTACATCACCATTAATAGAAATCTACCAGAACAGGTTTGATAAAAAACAACAGCCGAGTCTTTCCAGGCCCGGATCCAGACCCATCCCTGGACCCTTCCCCGCTCTCAACAATTGTTACAATATTGTTTTATCTGCTAATCATTAAACTTTAAAGTCGAGCCTCATTAGCATATTAAATAAGTCACACACATAGAGGTCCTTACCATTTGATTGTTGGAACATGTGTTACTTTTCATCTATATTTTTTTGGCCATGCTACCGTGCTCTGAAAGGGCACGATGACTGAACATGTAACAATGAATTCCTTTTGCTTGGTTGTGTCATTCTCACAATCATCAAAAACCTCCAGTTACTGTTTAGGCTTGTCTTTTCTTTCTTTCTTTTTTTCTAAATACCATTTCCTGGTAAAATCCCTGAATACATGCCTGCTTATGCCTCTTTGATGGGAAATTATAGTCCTGCAGACACGGTAGGAACCTGCTTCAAAGCACAGTACCCAACAAAATGACTATCCTCTCTTTTCTCTTCAATACGCCACTCAAAAATCATCTTTAGTTGTCGCATGAATTTCCACTCTATAGCCCAGCGTGGCAATAAACTGCCAGCTTTGGCCCAACACAAACATGACCTTATCTCTCCGGTCTACATTCTACTTAGAAGGGGGGATTGATGCATCCACCTGCTTGCTGTCATGGGGGCAGGTGGCACCACTCGGAAAATCCTTAATTGATTGATATACTCTCCCATTGGATTGTATTGTGTACGCACTCAACAATAGACCCCAACTTGAAATGGCTTTAGGGTCAAGCGGCGATACTGCAACCGCACTTGACTTTTGCCCAATATGAAAAGGGTTACTTTAAAACTAATAACTACTGTGTACATGTGCATTGTTCATGTACATGGACAGAAAAAGGTACTTTTATTAATCGAGACAAATTCTGCGGAAACACTATTCAGGTTTCTAATAGTTTGAGAAGACAAAACTTAATTCAAATGGGGAAAAAAGAAGAAACACAATGCCAGCTGCTTTTAGACCGGGAGGTCGCTGTCACATAAATTATTAATCGCACTTTGGTCTGAAGTGGCAATTGAAAATTTTCTTCCTGATTAAATAAGCTGGGACAACGGTCAATGGTGCACACTTTACCTGCATGCACATATGCGGGCAATCACTTTGGTTGTACACGACAACGAAAGTGAAACAAAATGGCTGCCATCTGTACCAGGAAATAATTATGAATCTTTGAAATAACATTCAGCAATTTTTGTTTCTGTATGATTACATGTCAGTGTTCTACCGTTAAGGTACGACACATTGGCATGATGAATGTGAAATTACAGCTTGTTTTTCAAGCTTGTAAATAATATCTGTGGTTTTTTTCCGACAGGAATCAGACATGAATCAGGAAAAAAGGCCTACTGAGTATACAGCAGTGCTTAACACACATCAGTGTATAGGTAAAACACAAATAATATTCTTAGCCCCGATGCAAATTTTTACATCCGATAAAATCGTTGCTGTACACACTGCTAAAATATAGGATTCAAACTGCCTCAATTGCTATACCAGGCAAGCTCGGTGGTCTAGTGGTATTGGCATCTGCTCTGGAATGGCAACGATATTGGGTTCGAATCCCAACCAAGTAATATGCCTGTAGTTTTTTTTTTCACAGGATTCTGGAAATCACTTAGCCTTTTGTCAAGGCCTTCGTGTCTTGGAGCTGCGATCCCAAGCGACTGAAATGGGAGACCATGCACGGGAGACCGCGCACAACTTGTTTGCGGTTTCTTATGTGTTTCTTTATAATCTCGACTTTTGCTACCCGAAACGGTAGTAAAAGTCCAAACCAATCAGAAGTGCAAAACGCACGTTTCATACTTCATGAATAGTTCATTACAAAAACCGCGTGGTCTCTCGTTCCAGTCGCTCCACTGTTTACAAAGCTGTCCGAGCCACGATGACCTTGACAAAAGGCTAGAAAGTACTGAGTATACAGTGCATAACACACATCGTCTCGGGGTAAAACAAATAATACTCTAATAGATATTAAATTTGCAACGAGGATAAAGAATATATTTCTTTTTTACCCATACACCGATGTGTGTTAAGCACTGTATACTCAGTACTTTCCCAAGTCCTGTGAAAAAAATCCACAAGCATATTACTTGAGTGGGACTCGAACCCACGACCTTTGCCATTCTAGAGCAGATGTCTTACCATTATACAAAAATAATAACTTAATGAATTTGTGATGTGCCCCCTTCTTCACATCAAAGACCGCCATCTTCTAAATTAACACAAGATTTCCCGCTTTCTTCTAATGATCTGTACACTTTGTGAATGCAGGAAGTCCAGGCTCTGTTTTGATGATTTAAAAAAAAAACATGACATGACTCCAGGAATTTTACTAGGGAAGAGTAAAAAAAGAACAGAAAAAAGGTCGCAATGTTTTTCCGTTACAACACAAGCAGGCAAAAAGGACTTAATTTTTACATGTTCAATCACCATCCACTTGGCAACATGGCAAAAACTGGATGACAAGTAACGCATGTACCAACAATCAAATGGTAAGGAGCTCTATGTGTGAGTTAATTAACAGCCAATTAGGCTAGACTTAGAACACCATTTTCATGAGATAACGGCAGTAGCCAGATTATGGCTATGCATGTACTATGTATGTAATGATGGCGCAAGTTTAAAATTTACAGAAGGAAGTAGAGTTAAACAAGAATATTAGATTGACAAACACAAATGCCCCGCTGACATAAAATCTTGAGTAATCGCTCAGACGCCGTTTCTTTTGTTTTTACCATAATGACCATGATGTTTGACTTGTAGGGCCCAAAAACATAGGCTTCTGGGGGATCCCAAGAGCAATCCGCACACCAAGTATTTGATTTTTTAAAGTTCTTCACGAGATATCGCTCGGACAATGATTGCGCGCACGCACACACACAACCTTATGGATCGGGTTTGTGGGGGTCCTGCTACTGTTGTTCTATTATTCCCTTTTCTAAAGAATTCCTCTATAAGGTCCAAGTTAAACAATGAAAAACTTTGTGGGGTCTGTTGTTCCACTGTGTAAAAGACCCCACAAGGGCCCTTCCGTAAGCCTACACGGAAGGACAAGGCAAAAAACTGTATACCCCTTCAGCTTTGCCGGCGGGGCCTAACAAAATAAAAAAACCTAATAAATGGTCGACAGCAGGGAGGAGTACATACCCCTTGGACCCCCCCTCCCCCCTCCTGGGTATACTAAACCAACTAAAATCCCCCTGCGTTTACTCCTTATACCAGCCTTAGGTCACGGCAGTGCCAGGAGTGTGAGCAACAGAGCTCAACGCCATTAATGACGATGTTTAAGTCAGACAAACATGTGGACACTTACTGGTGCATGAGCATGATCTTATCGCTCTTCAATCGTCCTTGCTGTCCAACTCTGTTCAGCTGCTCCTGTTCCAGGACCGTGACCTGAGATTCTAATTCCAGCACCTGCGGATCACACAATGGTGAAAATCCTGCTAAAGGGATCATACAACAATGGTTTTGGGGGGGTAAAATAAATTTCTTTCCAACCTCTTGCTTATTTTGACTGCGTCAATAAAGCATTACAAAAAAAAGCAACTGTGATTTGGGAGGTATTCAAAATGTCTTGAGGAGGATTGTTCCTGGTATGAACTTTACATTCACAGCTTTCAGACTGCAACTTATCAATTTCCTCTTTATGGATTACCGATCCTAACCTTTAACTCAAATAGGCCACTTTATGTCAAGAGTAGAAAGAAAATGGCTGACACACACATCCCCTCTCGGGGGTGACTGCCATCTTGAAAAGGTGATTGGGTTGAGGAGACGCAAGGCCTGTAACTCTAAGAGGACAAGTGACAGGGGAATTCTGGCGTACGAGAAGGGTCAGTCTCCATGTGAGGCTTTGCTGTTGAGATTTCTTGTTGAGTTTAAGGAAGTGACAAGACAGGTTCTAGAGGGCTGTGACCCTCACCAGGGAGAAAGCCTTGCTCTTGTACATGTAAATGACTTATTGAATCCAAGAAGTAAACAAGACTGATGCTTAATATGGAGGATCTTAGGCCTTTATCCGTCGCAATTTTATACAGCTTCAAAGACGATAAATCTGCTGAGCACAGGAAAAACCCAGATCTAGCACAAACGCTAAAACAGGTTACCAGCCAAATTGACATATAATGACCACAACTTGTGACTGGTTCTCTGACTCACTCCCGCTGGGCACATACATTTGTTTGGTTCTAAATTTCATAAAGCTGTTGAGCAGAGAGTGGTGTTTAGCTAAATTTATCTGATAAGCAGAAATTGAGTCACAAACAATATACACTGTACACAGTGTTTTGGCTGGTAACCTATTTCTGCTAACAAGATTTTGCTATGCTAAGCAATTTTTCCATGCTTGACAGCTTTATGAAACTACTGCTTAGTGAATTTGTCTGCTTAGCAAAAAACTTACAGGTAACCAGTCACAAACAATATAAACAATAGGTTTTTTTGTGGGGGGGGGGCCATGAACCTTTTCTGTTATTAAGCAACAGTTGTCTGCACTTGTGTGCTCAGTAGCACCATGGAAATTGTCTCCGATTGTTAAAAGTGCTGCAATAGTACCTTATCATTGAGTTCTAAGACGTCAGTATCTGAGGCAGCATATTCTCCATATGCATCTTCCATTGCTCCTCCTTTCTGGGGTAGATTATGTGAGGAGGATGAACGGTACAGATGGCTGAGGAGAAAGATAAAATTAAATCATGAATCTAATGGTGTCTTGCACTTCAGGAGTATGAACAAATGAGTAATAAAAATAATAATGACATCTTCTATAGGGCCCGTATTCCACAAAAGTGCTCATGGCGCCAAAGCTCCAATTAATAACGTTCCTCCCTGGTTGTCTTCCATTGGTGCTAAGAGCAAAAAAGATGAAGACAAAAAGTGCCGCCTAAAAACAACAGAGAAATTAGTCTGCATGTAAGCAATGATATAAAGACTCCAGGCGCAACATTTGGTCCTTCATGGAAAAATTAGGACAATTTAGGAAGAAAAAAGCAGGAGTACATGGGCTGACCTACACGTACAAACGGTATAGGCTTTTCTTGACTTTTCTGGCAATTTAATAACAACTTTGCTGTTTTTTCCGAGGTTAAAATAATCGGAAATCAGACTCAAGTAAGAAGACGCTCATACCTGAGCATTGTATGATAAGAGAGGTTTTTGGGGTTCTGTTTGAATATAGCCGAAGGCACTTCTGTCAAAATTCGAAATGAAAAATGTATTGGATTCCTAATGTTGAATGATATTAATACACTAAGGCATTATCAAATAACATAAAATGATCAAGGTCTGTGTCAAAACTTTCATTATGAGTAGTTGGTGATCTAAATGGTAGTTGTTGCAGGCTTCTACGATTCTTTTAAACAAACGAACAAATTTGTGATTTACAAATTTGTGGCAAAGATATTGACAAAATAGGGAGACCGCCAACATAGGGCTTATAGATAGCCCAGTTGGTAGGGGGATGGCATGATAATCGGGAGGTCTCAGGTTCAAATCCCGCTCTAGTCAATGTTTCTTTGTTCAACCCAAAATTAATTAAAATGAACAACAATTCTTAATAAACGGTCAGAAAAGATTTTCAACGAAAAGCATTTCTGATTCCTTTTGGTCAATGCAGATATGCTCGGTTGGTGTATTTGTTTACCAGATTTCATTTGAATCTATTGTTTGTTTTTTTATCTTGTCCATTACATGTACATGTATTTAAGGCTTTAATTCCGTCTGTCAGTATCACCAAGTGTTTACAGGTACAAAGGTCTCATAGAGGTGTCTACACTAAACAATACATGGCCACAATCTCAGACCTAATCAGTACCTCAATATCAGGAATTATAAAACTGATACCGAGCTCATCAGGATCAATTTAATGGCATGACTAATGGAAGCAGTGACACATCTTTACGAGGCATTGAATACAGTTCAATTTTGATGATCTGGAATTGCATGTTTAAGAGGGCACGACCTTTTTCGTTTTTGCAAAGGGCAAAGAAAAAGGTCTTTTATTTCAAAACATAGCTCACAATAGCTTGCAGGAAAATACTGAATGTTGAAGCGCCTTGAGCGTCACTGAGTGATTGATATGAGCGCTATATAAAAAGCCACTATTATTATTACTGCTATTATTAACTCTATTGGAAAATCTGGAAGTCTTATGGTTAACTTTTGACAGGGCACCAAGAAGACGACCAGGGGGGAACAGAGACCATGGCCTACATGTGTGTGGCCTCCATGGTCGCCATGTAATTTCCATGCCTGTAATCTTAAAAAAAAATAAAACCAACTGCTAATTTTTACATTCAATATTATTAACCCGTGTGGAAAAAGCAGACATGAAAGAAAGAAAGGAGAAGAAAAAAAAAGAAAAAAACAATTAAATACTTACTTTGCAAACTCCTTTGATGATATTCTGCGCACCGGGCTGCTCCAAAGGGAAAGAAAAGTTAACAAAAATAAAATAATAAGTTTAGCCGAATAACCAACAAAGACTTTTAAAAGCATTCATGTCAACGGCGACTCAAATGTGTGGACATTACTTAAAATTGAACACAATATCTCGGTGAACTCGAATGAAATTTCACATTCAGCTTAATGAATATAAGCAAGACAGCATTGAATTTGAACATGCAGTCTAAATACCTGTGGTCACATTTTGCGTACCGTTTGTACAATTTTCTAGAAAGGCATAAATGCCCTGTTTTTATTTTTGTAGGGTGGGTAAGGGCCTTTTTAACCCTCTGAGAACATTCCATCGGAGCCTCAAAATCTACATGTGATCCGTTTTTAGAATAAAGTTAAGGCCAAGAGGCCGTTGTCTGTATTTAACTTTGACCATGTGCGTTTAAATTTTCTTCAAACCACAACACACAGAGCATGAGATCTATATAAAAATCAAACACCAAGCAATGAACTAAAAAATTGGCAAAGCATCATATACAAGCGAGACTTATTCAGTCAAATTCACAAACATGCACATGAAATGTTTTGAGGACAGCTATAGTTGACAGAGTGATGGTAATACATGTACCTCATAGCCATCCTCAGATTATGACAGCAGAATACATTAGAAATGCATCACAACAACACACATTCAACACTTATAGTCCTTTCTTTTGCAACGTCACACCCAAACGTTTTTGCCAACCAAGGTTGGAAAACTATGGGAAACCATAAATGCAGAGCAAGAACAGATAGACACAGTTTGTAACAATGTTACACAAATATTCAAAAATAGTGTTGAATTTGTTGGAAACAAAGCATGTGAATTTGGTCACAACATCAGTGCCTAAGATTGAATGTTTTGGTAACATTGGGCCCTCCATCCCAAACCAACCGTGGTTTGTTGATCAATCAAAAGAAAGGTCTATTATTGGTTTCCCTAAAGTTGTTCTCTGACAACTAGCACAGTTTGATGGGCCCAATTTCATAAAGCAAAACAAATTGGCTAAGCACAACACAATTTTGCTTACCAGAATAAGGTTACAAGCCAAAATGCCATATCACATGTATCACCTGTGACTGTTATCCTGCTTATTTTTGGCTCAGCAGAAAGCTGTTAAGCAATATTTCTGTTTAAGCAGCTCTATGAATTTGGCCCGCTGGTGCATGTTTGAGCTTCACATTTTTTTGATATGGCAGTTTTGCCAACTGCCGTTTTGTCTGCAGTACTTTTTCAATGCGCCAATTCAGTCAAATACAAACGTTTCAAATGAAATACAATGAACTATATTACTTTGGCTTTTAACTTAATACACCCCAACAGTAAAAGAAACTGAAAATGTTTAGGTTACAATTTTATTGTTCAGGAGTTTGTTATGGTTTCGGAGAAAAACATATATAAGTTGACCGAAGTGTTGTTACAGAATAGAAAGAATCATAATGTTATTAATGATCACAGACGCCAAGCTAGAACTGAAATCAAAACAGTTATCAGCTGAAAGAGGAATTGATTAATAAAGTAATTATTCAGCAAAAAATGAAAGGAACTGTAAAAACATTATCAGAAATTTCAAAGAATAATAAAAGTGTTAGTTGATTGGGTCAAATCACCCAGGGGTTATTTGAGGGCGACCCCGGAAAGCTAATACACTCAAATAAATAGTCCCATTTTCTTTTACCGATTTGACAGTTCTCAAGTTTTGTTTAGACAAGAGCAGTAACAGTGCTATTTCACTGACATGGAGCGTGGAAAAATGTCGATTGCTGCTTGACTTTTCCCACGGCAACCTTCATTATTCATAATAGTGGGAGGTCCTTTTCTAAAATCTTACATCACCAAATTCAATGGGTAACTTAATTTCTTGGCTCTCGGGGCTTTACATCAATCAACACATGGATCCAAAGGGCAAAATGAAACGAGGCAACTCACAGGCAACAATCTAAACAATCTTCAAGAAGAAAAAAAAAACGATCAGATTTTAATTTCTCAATTTTTTTTCTTTCTTCTTTCTCGGGGATAGCAAGAGGCTGAAGAAAAAAATATATGAAAATGTCTCTTATGCTACCAGAGTATTCTGTTTGCTCGGTTGCCTCCAGGGTACCTGTGAAAATTGCCTCGTTTGACGAGGCCCTCGGAGATCTACGCGAACAGTTCTAGGGACATCAAACACTTTCCAATTGTCTACATGTCTATACTGCACAGAATGAGACAAAAAAAATAAATCTTGCACAGGAACAACATGATAAAGACAATATTGCCAGTTTCTTTTGCTATTTCTATGGAAATGGTACAACAGTTCCACTCTAAATAAAATGTAGGGTCCACACTTTATTGTCAAATTAATACCTGCCAAATGTTGGTACAGAAATCTCAAAAAAAAAAGGGGGATTACGTCTTTAATATTCATGACACTCGAAGAATAGATTGAAATTGAAATGGGGAAGTACATGAAATATGCAAATCTGAAGCATGCAACATCGAGTACACCCCAATGTGCTACAGAGTGTCTGAGCAGGACAAAACAGAACGAAAAAAAAAGGAATGATGGTTGACAATCTATGGTAAGGTGATATCCCAGAACGTGGAGAGAGAGGAATATTGCCTGGAGATATCATCAAATATTCCTGGTGTAAACCTTGGATTAGTCCGATTATGAGTGAGTTTACTGCTGCATTTTAACAAGGTGTTTGAGTCGATAGGCACACAGGTGTATGTGCTTGGAATATTTTATAATTTGTACTCTGCAATGGTCGGTAATACGTTCTCATTAATATTGCTACATGTTGTTTATTGGCGCCTTTGCATCAACGACTCAGGGGCTACGGTCTGCCACATTCGCAGTTTTTGAGTCAAATTACACGTACAAAATTATGGTATAGCGTGTAAAAGCTGTGTTCGCCTAAAATGTGCACTACACTGTATAACGCACTGGGACATTGATTCCCCAAAATGGCGCAAACAAAAGTATCGTGATGATGACTGCAGGTGAATTGGGTCAATAGCACATTTAATGCCGACACCTGTTGACTGGTTGTCTGTTTAATATTCCTACGCTAAGGAAGTGTTGGTTACCAGCCGAACTTAGTATTTAACTTTAATAGTTGCCTGTATTTAAGTGAAGAAAATGAAGTTTTTATAAACGTTTTTCTTCCTTCTTGTTTTACAAACGAACATATAACTAATACATAGTCTGAATGTGAAATCAAATCCTTCTCTTTTTTTCTTCCTCAAATTGTCTGCAAAGTTTATAGTACAGACCACATTTCCAACTCAGCATACAGTGCTCAGCACTAGTGTAGGTCAAAGCTAAATCATACTACATCAGTTGAATATTCCAATGAACAGACTAGAGTTTGTCCTTGGACCTAATATTTAGGTCAAGCTCCATGGATCAACACAACTGCGTCTGACATCGATTCTTACAAATACGCCTCAAAATAACATCCATATCTGATTTACAAAATACGGCGTGACAATGTACAGGCAGATTTAAAAAAAAACACACCACAACATGACAATGTAGACTAAAGCACTCTATAATCACGCATGAGAAATTCCTTCAAAAGGCATGCTCCATTCAACACAACACTGTACAAGATTGACAACAAATGGAATTCATTTGGAGATACATAGATAAACACAACCATTGACAACATAGTTACCTCAGGTAGAGTCTGCTGTTGCAGAGATTGCTACCAAATCAGGGGAAATATTATTGAAGTAAATGTTAGTGAAGGTTATTGTTCACAAGACCTGGAGGGTATTTAAGTGACATTATTATGTTTGGCAGGATGTACAAAACAAAATACACAAAGGATATGAGTAAGGTTTAGATATTAGCAAGAGCGTCTACTGGAAGAAATGTAAACCAATTAAAAAAACAAATCAGGAGTTAGACAAACAAGTCTCTCCCAAATACATTTTCCAGTGCTTTTGATTGACGTTTTTTCCTGGCTGACCATTTAAAAACAAATTATGATTACGACAATCCATTTTAACCTGTAGATGTTCACAGATAACCAGACAAACCTAAGTAATGCCAGACAAAAAAACAAAGTGTGTTTCTCAGGACAAATGGGAGCTTATTTGAAATAAAAACAACAATGATTATTTGTAACGACGACTTTCTTGCAAAAATAAAAAAAAACAGGAAAACAAAACAAAAAAACTTTGGTGATTAATATTCACATTCAGTTTAGTTAACATCGAATTACAGGGTAGCACAATCATATTCAAATACGGACAAGGAGAGCATCATCTCTGAGGACATCATCTCAAAATATGCAAGGAATAAAAGAAAAACACTCCTTTTCACTCTTGAGTAAACCCTACTTTCTTAGACATGTTGACTTAGTCTTATTGTCAGAGTAGTCCAACCATTACTCTGAGGATGTCTCTTTCTCCCACCTCCTTCAACATTTACTTCCATCCTTTGACTCTGTCCCTCTGTCCTCTTTTCTCATTATGCTCACTTTATCTGCTTCCGCTTCTTATTGATGCAACATCTTAAGTTTCAGTCTCCTCCATGAGTTATTTGTCTTCCTTAAAGGCAAAGTATACCTTTGCTTTTTGGAACCGTTCGATTGTTTTAATCCAGATAAATGCAGATATATACAATAAAACTAACCTGTCAAAATTTCATTTCAAAAGGTGGTAGCGTTTTTGAGAGTTCGCCAAAAATCTGGAGCGGTTATGTCCACGCATGAAGAATAATCCCCAATAGGAATACAAAATCTGAGAAACCTTTCTGACAGAAACGTTTCTCAGATTCAAACTTGGGGGGGATAAAAACTGGCATCTTTTTCCTTATTTTATCCACATTATTTTGCATTGAAATATTTCTCAAAACACTATCAAAAGTTGCTGTACTTCTAACCAAGTTGCAATCTTTTTATTGCCATGAATTACCTTTAATATTACTTTCCTAATCGACTGTTTCCCCCTCAGGATTCACTCACATCATCTGCTCTTCTCTCCTCGCCTCATTTTCATAAAAGTTCTCCGACTATTTTCTCCACCTGTTTCTAGCAAACAATTTGTTAACAGTGTTGACTCTAAAGATGCGCAAACACAAAATCTGAACGCATTGTCACAGTTTCTCGGTTAAAACACTCACTTGTCAGGGACAGGTACCCAATTTCGTTGCAGAAGAAGTATGGCCAAGTTAAAAGCATTAACCATGCGCACCTTTGACTAGTGGCGCCACAGTTTGATCACTAAAATGGGACATTCTGTTTGTTAGTCTGTGAGTAACATTTACATATCTCTCATTTTCAAGTCCCAATTGCAGACCTTCTCTCTTTCTAAAAGTGTCTTTATTTATGTAAACACACGCACACTTTCCTGTTATAAACAATGGTAAGTATTTAAAAGGATGACGAAAACAGGAGCTACGTGCAGCACACAATTACAAATGCACTCGGGATAAAAAAAAAAGCCCATGACGCCTGGTTGGCTGCACTAACACAATATCGAGGCATGATAACCTAGCCATAGCCACAGCTAAAGTCATGATTGGCTATGGCTTTACATACATGAATTCACCTTGGGGCCTTTTCCAAACCTCGGCTTGGGCTCCAGCTCCAGCTTGGGCTTCGTCATCAATTTTGGAGCAGTGTACATTTTACACGAAGCCGAGGTTCTGAAAAAAGCCCCCCATGATGCACAACATCATCTCACATCTATGTCTTGCTCTCTAAATACAAAGTGAAAGTAGCAAAAAGACGGCACAAGCAACAAATGCGTGGGTACTAGTACAATGACTTTTTAACGTAACCATCAGGGTAACCAGACTATTTTTGTCGGCTTGCAGAGGCAACTTGGCCTTCAAAATTCTTTTGGAGAATAAACAAAAAAAATCTGCATTCAGTTCTTAGTTCTTGAAGTCAGGATTGCAAAAAAAAAAAACTCATTGCACACTACCCGACGATCGATAATTTTTACTGACGTCCGCAGCTATTATTAGCCAGAGGGCATGGGAGGGTGTTAATGTGACAGCCTCACTTTCAAATCTACTGCGAATAAGACGAGTTAGCTGCACCAGCATCCCCGAGGCACATCAAATTTGGTCATCCGGCCATTGCCACAGCAACAAGTGTCAATTCAAACTGGGCCAAACATTTCTTGATTCGTCCTCATTGAAACCTTACCCCCATTCTTCCTCCTTTTTCCCTCAAAGATTAGGAAGCATGCTGAAAGTGTTGTCACATGTAGTTTACATAGGTAGGTGTTTAGTGCCACTAACAATAGAAGACAGATGTTACTAAGTGTGTTTTTTTTTTGTTTGATGATAGGAAGTGTTAGGTGAAGATGAGTTTTGTGACAGATTCAACTACACTTGGACAGAATGGCATTCACGACAAGTAAAGGTACAGCTTTGATTCAACAACAACAAAATATCACCAAATTCGTCCCGTAGGAACTCACCTTCCCCCTTGGGAAATAATCTGAAATGCGTCTCTTTTGAAACACATTAAAAAGTCAAGTTTGAATGTCACTGGAACAATAGAGCCTCTGAACGATTTCCTGAATTTGTGTGTATTTTTTTGTCCTCATTGCGATAAAACTGCAACTTTGCACTGTTTACTCAAAGACCTCGCACAAATCTGTATTTATTAGAAATTTCCAGGTGTCACTCGAACTCTTCTTCAAGACAGTGCATAAGTAAGAACCCCAAGGCATGATCATCAGATCATAAAAGCATGTTCAGTACCGTTTGATACGGCTTAATCTTTTGCGTAGAAGCTTTTTTGCAGCCTACAGTCTATCAATGAATTCCACACGAGAACGCATAATTTGAACGCGACATTTTTATTTTGTCAATCAAAGCTGCATCTTTCCTTCAGGAGGTAATGTACGTGTACAGTGATGCACAGCATGCAGTGAGTTACAAGTGTTAAAAAACATGGAGGAGGAGGTGTGTGTTTGAGGGGGGGGGTGGTGGTTATTATTGGGTCTGTACCATTTCATTCGCCGCATGTGAGACCAAACGTCTCTCTTCATCATGATCTGCCTGGAGCGTGTATCAAATGGCAGCAGAGAACTATGGGAAGGAATCAGTAATCAGGTAATAAGGTAATCCAAAGGCTGCTGAATTGTGGGTCTTGAAATTGAAGAAGTTGGCAAGGGAGTGGCAAATTTGATATACAATGAATCATCCCGGAGTTGAAGGGGACGGCACAAATTATGAGTTGACCGTAAACTTGATCACGGTTTTCCGAACATCGGACGAATTTGTGTAAATATTTAGAGCAAATGATTTTCCCGTTGGGTGGGTTACAGGTTTTGTACACAGCCATGACAACAAATCTTGGTTTTGTTTTGGACTGTAAAAGTTGTAAACTAGACTCCAGAGATACCCCTCAAATCCGGATAACAGAGTGTTTCTGGTTCGGGGCCAGTTGGCAATTTGCGAGGGTGAGGTTTGCGTCTTGCAGAAAACAGAAAATCATTGGCCCTAATTATTTATGAAGCGATTAGATGCCACCCTTAAGTATTAAATGTCATCGTCGAACAACACAAATGATTAATGAACATTGAATGGTAAAACAAACATTTTACATAATTGAATATTATCAGCATAGTTAATATTTGTAATGCAGCAATAAAATGTGTTATGACAATGTGTTAGCACAATTAATGTAAACAATTTTAAAAATTGTATAAACACTGCATATTTTTGTACATGTGTACATTGTATACACTTCAATCTTAAATGCGATTAACAGAAAAGATATGTACATCGTGAATAATTATATTTAAACGATTTGTTAAGCGTTCCTTAAATTTTACATGTAGTTTTGGTGTACAGCATAAATCAAATACCTCTCAGAACTTGTGGAAGCTCTGAAAGCATAAAGTCTGTGATATCGTACGTAAAACCCCCTTTCCCATCTGAAGTATTTCCCCCGAACTTTGGTTGACCTTTTCCCACAAATAGTATTTTTAGCCTGAACACCCAATACTGCCGTCTGCTTGTTCCATTTTTTCCATTCCGCAAAATAACCACAAAAGCGCAATCAATTGCCCGCTAGTTTCAGAATTTATTGAAAACTGGTTGATCAGATGGGAAAGAAATTGCTTTTGAAGATTGCTGTCGTAGAGCTCTCTGAAATAAAGTGGCTCAGCCCTAACAAGTTTTTTTCTTTTAATCTGCAAGGAGGAAGGGGGGGAGGGCAACTGGTTCATGATTCATGATGCCTGCCTTCATTCCCCATCCAGTACAGTCAATATTTTAATGTAATTCAAAATTGCGGCTGGCTGTACGTGCTTTTAAATGAGTTTTTTTTTCCCCCTTCCGTCGCAAAACCTCTTCTGTCCCCTCCAGGCTGTACATCTTATCTGCACGTGCATCTCTCGTGCTTTTTAAACAATTTTCGTTTTGCTCTTTACCGTGGCAAAATATATGTGATAACATTCTAGGCACTATCTGACTATACAGATTCAGGCAAACAAATTAATTTAAGATACAGAGTGCATGTAAAATCATAAAAAATAATAATATAATAATATAAATATAGTATACTCCTAAATATTAGTTACACATATGTACGTCTCGGGCGTTTTGGAAAATTGGAAGAAAAACTTGCCGGGAAGTTTCATGGGGCAAGTGACGTTGACAAAAAGCCAAATGCACATGGTAATAAGGCAAGGTCTCACATAGGTTGAGTAGGGAAATTAGGAAGATGTAGGAATTGAAGCAGGTAATCGACTATTCGTGTAAATGTTTTTTTTACAATTTGAATAAGTTCATCTGATTACTTCACATGATCGGCATTCAAGTCGCTGGGGGTACCTCATTCTCAAGTACCCAACTCTCTAGGGTTGTTCTCTCACAACTAAGAACTAAAACTTCCTTCACCGTTTTCTCTCCATGGGGACACTTGGCTACATGTACATGTAGTATACAGGCATGCAACTGTAACTTCACCCAAAAAGAGGAAATTACAAAATTTCAAAGATTTTGTACAATATTTTTAAATTCTTGAATGGTAAAACTGAGAATAAAAAAAGAGGAAATCAGCTGATCCGAGGAAAAGTTGCATGCCTGAGTATAGTGACTAAGTTTGCTGTTATGAGAATCCTTGTCTTCACAACCAGAATTAACAATAAATAAATTTTTAAAAAAATGAAGAAGAAAAATGATAAATCAAGTGAAACCTCACTTGGATGCGAGATACTTTATGGACTCTACTGGACTGCTTCCATGATGGATGCTGAGCCCACAGTAACGTTGTATCAATGTTTAAACGAAACTTACAAAGAATCTGGACACATTTGGAGTGAAATCGAATGAAACTCCGCTTAAACCCTTCCCACTTTCACCAAATTGCAATTACTCTGCGGTGTGCCTTGAGCCGGTCTCGCTTTATTGAGTCCTGTGGCCCTCGTCACATCAAGTCAAGACAATTCCTCGTGGTTGAATGGCGATACAGCCACACACTCGTTGAATGTGATTAGAGGGGTAATCTACAGCTGGGGGATTAATGTACTTCTTATGGAGTGTGTGACAGACACGTCATGCTCACTGGAGTAGACTGCTTAAAGAACCGTTGTCAACTATCAAGTGGAATACACAATGGGGATTCAAATGCCAGGACTGGACTGCGCTCTTTGATTCATTGTTTTTTGAACATCCTTCTGGTTATTGAACAGCACTTAAAAAACAAAATCTGTCCGACTTGTAATCCCAAGGATATTTTTGCGCAAAATTAAAAAACATTAAAGAATTTTTACAATTTTTAAATCAAGTAATAAACCTTGTGGGTTTTTTACTCGATATTTGAAATAAAAAGTTGCGTCCCCTTAAGGCGATCCCTCCACTGCCACTTCCCAAATTGTATCGTAAACTTGGGTGTGATCCCTGGCTACACGCAGTTAAGCAGGTTGTATGGCTTCTGACTGGCGACCCCGAAAAAAAGATATTGACAAAATAGGGAGACCGCCAACATTAGGGCTAGATAGCTCAGTTGGTATAGAGTGCTGGCACAACAATCCGGAGGTCGCAGTTTCAAATCCCTCATAGTCAAATTTTCTTTGTTCAACCCCAATTTTTTATTTTTTTTATGTGAGAAGAGGCAGACGGTAGACAGGGATTAGAACACAGGTTTGCAGAGTTGAGCAACCTCAACATGGCAGCGATCCAATGTGGCATTAAGAGTGCCTGATCGGTTGAAACCTGAACCTAATTTCATGGCATAGCTTTACCACGGAATTCTTCGCTTGTACTGCGCCCACTGGAGTAGACTTCTGTGCGCCCTAAGTGCAAAATTCCACGGCCAGCAGTGTTATTGTATATAGTGTTCCATGTATTTTGTGCTTTTTTATATACTTTCAAAAGGCCAAACGAATTTCCCCTGGTGGGACAATAAAGTTTTATCTATCTATCTATCTATCTATCTATCTATGACAGTAGGGGCGGATTGTCTAAGGACCCGACTTGGGTCCTCCATGGTCTAATTGAGTCTGAGGGAGATTCAAATCAGGTTTGCACAGTCGAGATACCTTACATCTACAGTGATCCGATGTTGCACTAAAGGGTACATCGATTGAGAGTAGGGGTGTCTGCAAGTCTACAACCTGACCCCAAATTCTCAATGGTCACAGGACTGGAATTTCATTTTTTGCGAGGGCACTTCCATTTGAAAATCTCAAAGTCTGTGGGAAACTTTTGGAGGGGTACCAGGGCCAAGACCGGGGCAGCAGTGGCCGTGGCCTTCGTGTAATTCCAGGCCTGTGGTCAGTCAGAGTCTGAAGGGGAACTGGACCTAAGGTTTTGAAGAGATGACCAACCGGCAACTGCAGGGCCATGTTTGGCCTTTCAAAATTGGATTTTTCTTTGGGATTGTAAAATAGTAAGACACTGTTAGTTGGCTGCCACTAGAAATTGCCTCGTGTGACAAAAGGATCTTGTGTCCAATGAAGCACTTGGAAGGCCATTAGTTGAGATTTGTTTGTCAGCATGTTTGTCAGCAACCTTACTCCAATTCTCAGCAGTCAAGTAGAGTCGAGGGCGAATGGAACCTTACTTGCAGAGATGAGCTACCTTAGGATGTACATCAATCCGACGATGAGGCACTAATTAATTAGAGTGCGTCGGTCGTGCCTGCACCCTAATCCATAGGCCAGACTCAGTCAGAGGGGAATGGGACACTTGGGGTTCATTGTTGTGGGCCGCGTTATGTTAATCCAATAACGGCAATCACTGTCCGCTGAATGTGCTCTGGCCATCATTGGGCTTGATACCGAGATCTCGCGTCGGAGCCGACGGTAATTATGTGTTTAACCCAATGTCATCAACAGTGTCAATATTTGGTAACGTGTCAAACCCGAATTCAATCAAATCCAAGCTGCTAGATGATCACATCAGCCGTTGCTCACAATTCCAAACTGCAACTGATCTTGGTCTGCTGCAGACACACCTCTCCTGATTCCAGACACACATACAAGGAGAGTTCTCTATTGCACAAATGATCATCAGATGATTTGCCCTTCCTGGTTCACTTTGGTGATATTAATTTAAATGAACGAGAAACAAAAAGGCTACACCATGATGCTGATCTACAGACCAGCTATCACCTTCATCAACACAAATTAGCATTGAACTATCAAATGCATTGAGCTAGGGGTTAGTGTATTTCTGTACGTCTTAACGAGACACATACCTCAGACAACAATTTGAAAAATCTGTAGAATGAGCAGTGATAATTTTGTAAAATCAGTACACTACTGCATGTCCATTAAAATCAGAATGTAATATCACTCAAAACACAAATTGAGGAATGAAAATATTACAAACCTAACTACCATGCAACTTGTTAGGGTCAACATTGTTTAAAATTTAATGACCTTCGACACCTAAATGACCTTGGGTACCTACCCATTGAGGGCGCCCGTCGGTGTTTGTCTTTCCACAGTATCAGCGGAATCACTCAGGCTGGCGACATCTTGCACTTCTATATCGACACCGGTGGGGTTCTGACCGAAGTCTTCAAATCTTTGCTCTTCATCGCTGGGTAGAGAGGAGGTGGCACTGTCTTCCATAAGCTTGGGAACACTAAGCAATGGAGGATAATGAATAATCGCTAAGAAAATCTGTTAAGAACAATTTCCTACAGTAACGCTTAGCGCCAAACAGAGGTTGCTACAGAGACAAACAGTCTGGCCCCTCTTATTTGAGCATAGCGGGAACCCAAACGAAGATGGCTACCGTTTAATATGTACACGCCTGACCCAAGACGTCAGTGATCGATAGTGGATTGTGTATGTACGCTCGTAATTCGTAACAGCGTGCCCTCTTATGGCATGATTTATCCAACTTGACCAGCTCTCACTAATGTCTTTGTGATCTTGAAGTGTTGGGTTAAAATGTCTTTGTTTTCTCCCCAGCCTTTCCTTAGGAACCAATCAGCGCGCAATCGCTGTTACGAATGACGATTGTACATCACTGGTCTCTGTGTTTCTATCGATCACTGACGTCTTGGGCCAAGACTAGGTCTTACATGCTGTGTTCTGTTTCAAGCACTCATTAACCCAAGGTTTCTTCGACATACAAATGCACATGTAACAATGTTTTGTGTTTTGCATAGTTATATGCTGCCAGTGAACAACAATTTTTAGTTCTGAACAAAGAGTGAGTGTAGATGTACATGCTAAATTTAAGCGCAAATGCAGAAATAGCAGATGGTCAAACCAAACCACCTGAAGTCTGCATCATTCCTTCATGTTTAAATATATAAATCACTAATGTGCACCATGTTCTACATGTATGTCACCTCACTGACCCCCAAATTTGGCAGTCAGTGAAGAAGTGGCAGGCTGAATAGTGCGTACCGTCCATGTTCTACATGTATGTCACCTCACTGACCCCCAAATTTGGCAGTCAGTGAAGAAGTGGCAGGCTGAATAGTGCGTACCGTCCATGTTCTACATGTGTGTCACCTCACTGACCCCCAAATTTGGCAGTCAGTGAAGAAGTGGTAGGCTGAATAGTGCGTAACGCAACGTTCTACATGTGTGTCACCTCACTGACCCCAAATTTGGCAGTCAGTGAAGAAGTGGTAGGCTGAATAGTGCGTACCGGCAACGTTCTACATGTGTGTCACCTCACTGACCCAAAATTTGGCAGTCAGTGAGGAAGTGGTAGGCTGAATAGCTCGTACCATCCATGTTTTACATGTATGTCACCTTGCTGACCCCAAATTTGGCAGTCAGTAAAAGAAGTGGCAGGCACCATCCATGTTCTACATGTATATCACCTCACTGACCCCAAATTTGGCAGTCAGTGAAGAAGGCTGAATAGCATGTACATGTCCAAGTTTTATGTTGACTCGCGTGTACTGATCGACTGTACTACTAGTGATGTTTGGGGCGCCGATGATGTCGTGATCGCAGAAGTGGTGGAATGTTTGTCCGACAGCAGGGTATTCTGAGCAAAAGTGAAGTCATTAATGCTGAGTGCCATTGAAGAAGCAACGAGCTTGCATAAAAAAGCCACCCAGACTGCTGGATTAGACTAGGGGATTCGTTTAAAATAACAATGTTCAACTATTACATGTACTTCTTGAATCATACCATGTCTATTAAAGTACTCAAATATTTATTTATGTGTTATGTGTACAATTCTGAATTTCTAAGTTCTTTCCGAATTAAATTATAATAAAAATTGTACCATTTTAATTTGGACTAAGTGTCAAAAATCTAGCCCACAGTTTTAGATGTAACTGTCTGATGACAGTAATAACAAACAATCAAACAACAAACAACAACAAACATACTGATATACATTGTACATACATGTAGATCTTAACTAGGGACATCGCATCATTTACATTGCATGTCATTCCTCGCATTAACAAATGAAGGAGACATCCTGGCCAAGGCGCTCTTCTTACCTTAAACCGTCGGGAGAGAAAAATCCATTCATGTTAACGGAGGGAACGGCAATCGCACTATCAGTATCGTCGCCGTCTACAGCAGGACTGAAACCGTCGTATAGCAAAGGCGACGTGTTATCCTCGCTCATGTCCGTAAGGGCACTATCGTCATACTCGTTGAACGTACTCTCCGAAGTCTGCAAATCACACGGAGCAAGAAGTAAAACGTATTGTTATTAATTTAATAAATAACAGCGGACTTGTTCAACGGCCAACATTGATCCCACACTGTTTTTCGTTTTGCCCGTGGTAATGTGTCGCAAACACTGTGAGTGATAAATATGCCTGTGTACAGTTAGTAGCTCACTACTTTAATGTGTGGTGAAGAAAAAATGCACTGTGGCATTCCGAGACGGCGTTGTAAATAACAGCAGGGGAAAAAACAAGTCATAATTGTAGGGTTTTCCTGTTTGCTCAGCGTTGCTACCCACTCTATAATCCACTAATGGATAAACTAGCCACTGGTGTGCTGATAAAAATGAAATTGTCATGTCCTTTTGGTTTGTTTATCTTCCTGATGATGAAACTATTTTGAGTAAAGCATTAGTTCTGAGGGTTGGATGTTTAGTTTCACTAAATACCATTCTTATTCAGACACGTTCATGACTTTGTCAGATTTGTTCAAACAAATTCAGGAAAAATGTTTTAAAAACCAAATGTTCAACAGACTGTGTGAGACTCGCACAAAATCGAAATCGAGAAAACAAGTTGAACAAAGACTTTATTTTTTTATGAGATCAAATCTTCTTTCTAAATAATATACAAAACAAAATTCTTAAAAATATAAATATTCAAAGCAATTAAAAAAAAATACAATTGATCATTTTTCATTTGATCTTACAAATAATGTTAAAATTAACATAAAACAAAATAAAAACTTGGGACAAGGATACTTGTTGCCAGATGAATTAATGCTACAAACCATGCATTGTAAGGATGTTTAAAACAAATTGTTATTTCAAAATTTTAGGAACCCCATCTGCGAATTACGCCAAAATTTGTGAAACCATCGGTAGGTTTAATGTAATGTTAACATGAACGTCAGTTAGGCAAAAATCTTAATCGTTTACAAAATAACCAGAAACGGAGGTCAAGTCTTTTTTTCAACTGTTCTCAACTGTTCTTGTTGATTATCAAAATTTATTTTAGTTCCATGTAAATCTTGGCTAAATTTTACTTTTCCACAAAAATAACATAGTTTTTATAGCCATAAACTATGTAAAAACTAAAGTATTTGGAGAAACAAAATCCTGCACACATGTAAAACTCAATATGGTTGGGACCAACTTGGTCCCAGAAGTTTGAACGTCTATTGAAATCAGATATTGTCAGCAAGATTTGCCCCCAGGTGAAGCACCCAGCAGGTCATGTGCAGTGCCCTTCAACTTTTAACCTCAACATTTCTGGGGTTAAGTCTTGAAACAGGTACACTTGGGAAAACTGTACTTCAGACGAGAAAAAAAGAAAGCTACATGTATTGAACTTTTTCCATGGTGGCCATCTTGGTTCTATTTAAAATACTAACACAAAAAGTATTGTGATAATTCCAGTACAAATCAATGAAATTGAAGTGTAGGGTAAAAAATCGTCTGTCCCTTATTCATAAAAGGGAAAAATGAAAGATTGGGGGACTGAAAATTATTTTAACAAAAGTTGGCAAAACATGCTGTGTTTCCTGACGACAGGGAGAGCATACTGTTCTAAGCATCGAGTGTTCATTCCAGATGCACACATTATTCAACCAACCATGTGGTTCAAAAAACATAGATTTCCTATGAATATTACTGAAACAAAGTCATTGCTAAGACCATAGAGCTTGCTCTATGCATGGAGGTATAAATTAGTTTCTACCTCCATACTCTATGCATGCTCAATGCTAGGACGCAACCTGTCGTTGACAATTTACATGTCAATGTACAGGTAGCCATAATGCTTGGAAAACCTGCACCACATGGAATAAACAGCTGATTTACAAGCCCAGGCCTAAGTTAAAGGGACACCGTCGCCGTGATCACAGCGTCAGTCTGTGGCCAGACATCAAAATTCTGAACTCTCACCCTTTTACTGCACACACGTGCGCGATAATAATGACGGCGCCCTTTAAAGCTTTTGTTTGTGTTGTGACAGTGAACGCGTGCGCGCGCCTACACGTAGTAACTGGGTGAGAGTTCATGTTTCCATGTCCAGCCACAAGCAGACTATGATCACAACGACAGTGCCCCTTTAGGATTTATAAAAGGAATTGATTGATGATTGCCAACACAATCACTTGATCAATTTACATTAAGGAAGCCACAAAGTCCCTTTAATTAGGCTGTGCATTACATTAGACACTTTAGACCATGTGACCTGTGACATCACTTGTATACAAGAGCCAGAGAGCCTGCACTTTCGCAGGCACAATTTGTATACAGCTCACAAAGGTGTAAATGTAAAATCTTGCATACATGTACATATGGCATGTATGGAGACTGCCCTGTACGATTTTGATATGAAGAAAGGGGGCACATTCATCAAAGTTTGTACACTCGGTTATTTCTATAACTCTTGAATTTATGTGAAAATTGTTACACAAATGTAAACATTTCCCAAATACAACCAGTACTAGTAGTATCTTGCCCGCCAAAGAGGCCCTGGAATGTACAAGATCAATCTTTTTGTAAACAAAGGTTACTAACTGTTGTTTAAACCTGTTGTAAATGTATATATCACTGTCAGAGCATACCATAGAATGACAGCCCTTCAGCCATTACGTTCACATGTACCCTCATGACGTCATGTAAAACTACATTGTACAACTTCGCCTACACACTCTCCTTTGTAGGCCTACGCTACGTACAAATTAATTACCATGATAGTTCATCTCTGTGAATAAAGTGTACATTTTTATACCCGTATCGTCCCGATAAATTAACCCACACCTGTACCTCCAGCAGAAATCAAAATCCATAAATTTTTATTGAAAAGCGACTCATGTATTAGGTACAATAATAAATAATGTTAATAATAAACTAATAATAATATTTACAAAATGGCAGCTTAGAAAGCACTTTGCCATACATAATGTAACAAACGAACTGGGTTTTTCTTCATTTTATTGATAGTAAACCAGGCCGAATTACACGGAGGCCACGGAGGCCATGGCCTCCGTTGCCTGCTCTTGGCCTTGGTGCCCCTTCAAACTTTCCATAGACTTAAGATCTCCAATGGAAGTGCCCTTTACAAGTGAAAATGGCCTTGCCCTCTCAAAGATGAAATTCCAGGCCTGGTAAACTCCAAAGTAGGATGTTGCAGAATTTACTAAAAATTTGTTTTTCTGTTACTGGGAACCTTTGAATACGAGTTTTCTGGTGAACAACATTGAGCACTTGAACGGTTTTCCAATGTTCAAACACTATAGACTCGTCTATAAACAGTGTCTATGGTCACTGTGGTGAAGTAATTTTGGAGGAAATGTGGCCTGGTCCCTTTAAAAAAGAAATAACAAAAAAACAACTGTTATTTTCACTGCGTGTACAGGGAATCAGACCAAAGACAGCAGCATGATCATCTATAGGTCACAACAGCACAGGGACTACAGCGTTCTCGCTGATCCGCCATCAGTCTGTACGGATACTTGATAGTCTAATGCATTTCAACCCCCCACTGCTGGTTGCAGTCAAACTCCTTAGCGACGAAGCAAACAATTTATGCATAATACATGCGAGCTTTGATTATAATGACAATTACCTCAAACAAAACACTCGCTGCACTCCGGCCAATGAAATTTGATAACCAGTTTCTTGTCGGCGCCTGCATGTACCTTTCATTATTCCTGATTTTCTCAATGTATGTATAAAATTACACAAACAAAGCTTCCAAAAGACACCATGTCACACACATACCATGCAGTAGGATCTATAACCCCTAGCTTCATTTATTTAGAAGCACCGCTAAAAATGAAACTGGAACATCAGCAAAGCAAAACAGGATTTTTTTTTTTACAAATACAAGGGTAAAACGTAACGAATGTAATGAATAATGACACTTTTCCCTCACCACCTTTCAGAGATCGGTTGACCACCAATCAATCTTCATGGAACTTTAACAAACACACGTAGAAGTTCTCCACGATGTAAACTGTATCCATATGAGCATTATTTCCCCCGGGGCTTCATACATGTATAATGTAATTTATTTGCAGAATCGCATCATGGAGTCCCCCAGTCATTAATCCCCACACACAAAATTACCATGATTAGTTGTTCTGTACCATATGTACTCACCATAACTTCCATGTTCACGTTCATGACTTATTCCTCGGTGATACTCAACAAGAGGGGGAAACCCTTGTCTAAATGTACTCCTTTGCTTTGCCTAAAGCTAGCGATTTAAATCAATCAATCTGCGTGAAGACAACTAAAAAAGTCAACCATGCATTCCCTCACTCACATACACAACTGATTCAGGAAATGGCGACCTTGTAACCAGTGTGTGAATTTGCAGATCATTCATCAACCTAAACTCATACAATTTTACTTGAGTTTCCTGTATTAGTTTCCTCCATGTGGTTGCGACTGCAATATCACCACTCAACTTCTGTAGTCTGGCATTGTGACCATAATAACAACACGACCTTTGACCGGCAGTTCTGCAAGCACATTCAACACAAACTACTCCACACCTCAAAGCAAACAAGGTCACCCGACAATTAAAGTTGCACACACACCTGTTCATGACATGATGGCTCATTTGCATATCAAAATAATGGCTCAGAGATAGACTTGTAAAAGCCACTTAGCCTCTCACTTAAAAATTGATTTTGTATTTGTCACAATTCAAGGAATACAATTTGCAATAGTCTTCGCTTCATGTAAACAGGTCATCAGAAACAAATACATAAAAATCACACTAAAACATAAAGCATCAAGTTAACAGCATTGAAAACCACCTCCATTGGTGGTACTGCAAGATTTAAAATAAGCACTGCCTCCTCCTCCACCCCAGTTTAATGAAATTAATCCTCCAAGAAACTTGAGCTAAAATACAAATAATGGGCCATTGTTAACGAGTAAAATGTATACATGTGCAGGATGTTTACAAGGACACCAAGTGTTCAGACCAATTAATCATAAACGTCAACAACTTTCAAACGGTCATCACTTCCCCTCGGGAAAGTTTGTTTTGAAAGTCTGAGGAGAATTTCCCGACCTGAAATACATTCTCTCCCCCCCCCCCCCCCAGCTATTCCCCACATCCCCTTCGGGTAAATAAACAAACTGCTGGAAAATAGATTATTCCTAATAAAATTGAGAAGTCATTCAGGATGATTCCATTTTCATCAAGGGGGGGGGGGGAGAAACAGGTACTGAAAAATAGATTATTCTAAATAAAATTGAAAAGTCATTCAAGAAGCTTTCCTTTTTTATAAGGGGGAAACACAATGATTAAACGAAATCAAGTTTTTGGGCCAAGTAAAACAAAAAAAACAGTTCATCGTCCTTGCTCTCAGTCATCCTTTCCCAAAGACTTAGCTTTTTCATGTATTTTCACTTTCATCTTGGCACAATTCCAGGATTGATTTAATTTACCCATATTTTAGAGTTCAAGTTCTACAAAACCAGCAAAGCTTTAGTCTGGCTCCTTACTACTTGGGGAAAAACTATAGAACATTAAAAAAAAAAAAGTCCTCATCCTCCTATTTTCTGAAAAAACAGGACTTTTAACTGGTGAATCTTTTTTCACTTCACCTTACTTTCACAAATTGTAGTCTCCAAAGTCTTGCATATCATATTGTTTATAATCATAGGCCAAGAATATAATTTATAGATTTTAAGTTTTGTGGGGGGTGGGGGGGCATTCTCTTCTTCCCTGGTCTTTGACCACCTCAAATTGAAGGGACAAAACTTTCACAAATTGTAATCTCCAAAGTTTGCATATCATACTATTTATAATCATAGGCCAAGAATATAATTTATAGATTTTCAGTTTCATGGGGGTGGGGGGGGGGGGTTGCATTCTCTCCTTCCCTGGTCTTGGCCCACCTCTAATTGAAGGGACAGAACTTGTTCAATGGCTTGACCTTAATGGTAACCATTGTCAAGTAGAAACTGAGTCCAGGTCAGTAACGCTAACAGCCACTTCATAATTTTCACAGGAGACTGCAAGAAAATTTGGCAACCTACCTGTTGAAATGTGATTTCTGTTCTTTTTGGATGTAAACAGATGTAGTTAAAAATAACTTTTCCTTCTGAGTGTGTGAATGTTAGTGTTTGCAGTTGTTGTAAGTGCATGGTACTTTTCCTCAGTAAAGGGTACTTTTGTGAGGAAAATATCAATTTATATTGGAACATTTCAAGGAATGATGAGGGGTATTGAGGCAATTGCCTTGAATTCCTTTGTAAAGTATGTTTCAACTAAGAAACTAACCCAGTTGCACTTGCAATCAGAGAGTAAACAATACAATATGGACTACAACAATTTCCTGCAAACGAGTAAAAATCACAATTTACTTGTTTCCCGTTGGGCTACTTTAAAGAGTCAGTTAAAGAGCAAGGTATGTTGTTCCAACCCGGGACTAGCATTGCCCTTTAAAGAGAGAACAATAATACACATTAATACTCTCAGTTTCTGGAAGAGTTCATTCCACACATCTAGTTCCACCTGTGAACATTTAGTCAGACAAGGTGGTCATATTTTGTTACTGATAGTCCTTTCACATTTACAGAGCTAACTTCCCAGGAAATAAAAACCCCACGAAATTCCTGAGGGATGGCCACCCCAAGTTCATTTCACACTTGACAAAATTTTCCTGGGAATACTAACACTCTGTGTACTAACCCCCAGGTTATCTCACATTTCCCAGGAATTGCATTTGCAAGGGTTAGCAACTCAAGTGTGAAAAGGTTAACCAAGTTTTTCCTGTGAAAGGGGCTATTAGCCAGGAATTTCAGGTACTTGGTAATTAATACTCCAAACAATAATAACCATAAAAACTTACTTGGTAAAGAGCACTGGAGAGCTGTAGATTATAAAACATTGTAAGAAACGCCCAACCCCCTTTGAAATTATGTAGTTTTAGAGAAAGTAGTAATTTTTCACCCCAAAAATTGAATCTGAGAAAAGGCTTCAAGGCATCTGAAAGCACACAATTCTATGCAGCAAGGGTGCTTTATTCTTTCATTATTTTCTTGCAACTTTGATGACCAATTGAGCTCAAATTTTCACAGGTTTGTTATTTAATGCATATGTTTGGATACACCAAGTGAGGATAGGCCTACTGGTCTTTGACAATTACCAAAAGTATACCCTGTCTTTAACACAGCTGTAATTGAAAATGAGCCATGGGGACATTGGGGAGCTTTCAGATTGCAAATAATACATTTTCCCCAAGAATTACTATGTGCTACTCCTACATTTTACCATTTTAACATAGAGCGAGGACTATTTTTTTTTTGTAACCAACAAAAATAAGAGATTGATTGTATCTACACCAAACAAACACAACACTTTGTACAAGAACTCACTATCTCAATCTCACCTGCTGTCTGGGGAACAAATGCAATGCAGCGAACAAAACAATCAAACCGAGAAATCTCAATGCATGAACGTCTAACACGACAACGGACATCACAGCGAAGGAAATCAATACGGTGTAAGCAAACTGAGCACCGATCATATATGAAGCTTTGCCATACAATTCATTCACTACACACGCTAGAAGGAAGCCTCTTCCTTCGCCATCGTCTAGTTCTGAGCACTACAAAGTCACTCCAGAGAATATTAAGCTGCATCCACGAATACTTACAGATGATCTGTCGTGTACGCGAACACGAAATGTTTACTGATGCAAGTTTATCTTCGACAAGGCCCTCAATACTATCAGCTAAAAGCTATCGCGTTTATAAACAGCATAGGACAGCTGAGTCCTTACATGCCGGCTGCACTTGTCGTTTAAAACGACCGACAACCGCCCCCCCACGGGCCGCACACACAGAGATTGCAATTTCAGATTATTACTACCAATATTTTGCAAGACGCATTTTAAACAAATTATCAACCAGGCACTAGATATCATTGCTATGTTGTAGCTACTGCATCACAATCCTGAAATAGTACAAATTATTAAATTTAAACTTACCTTTTTTCATTCAGTTAGTAAAATCCCACAGAGTTCTGACCACTGCATGCATGATGTAGGCCTATTATACATCAAAAAGGAACCTCACTGACTATATCTGTCAGTAGAGGGCAGTATTTACATCTATCAGTAGCATTACATTCTTGACACTACACCAAGCACGGAGACTTTGATGATAATGACGATGCTATTAATTTTGGGTGTGGTGCCTATCATGCATTATGTGTCAAGCATAGAGCAATCTCAACAGACCTTTGGCTCGCAGGTGCAATCAGGAAAAGAAACCGCGAATAAATAATTTGTTCAGATCAATATCTATCTCCATGTAGGCTTCTGATAAAATATAGATTCACTCTTGTAGTGTACGTAAAATGTACATACAAGTTGATATTAAATATAAAATGAAAACTTATAAAGCGCACAAATCCACAAAAGTGCTCATGGCGCAGTACAAAGAATAACAAAATATGTCCAATAATCAAAATGGAAGCTTAGGCCCAAGCTTAGAAAAATCCGGAATACAATACGTAGTAAAAACACAGAATTAATCAAACTATTACTCAAATATTTGATCGTGTAGGCTATTAAATGCATGGGTGACCACTATCAAACCATGTCAAACCATTTCCATTTTTCTTAGACATCTTCCTTTAAACCTAGCGGACACTCTAGGACATTCCCCAAAACCCTACATTGCACAAGATCCTTAACATGTAGCAGCCTTCTTGTTTTTCTTGTATTCAAATAACTGTAACCGGACTGAGGTTGGAACAAAAAACACCGAAACAAAGTCTGTACAGGGCTCGCTATTAAAGTTTTGCAATGATTAACCAGCTGGACCAGTTAGCTTGCCTCTTTCGCTAGTGCGTCAGCTTTTTCACCACACTTCAAATGAATCGAGAGGTTTTTAACACTGAACTAGCCAGCTGTACTACTTAAAGTATACTTTATGAAATTTGACTGGTCCTCAGATGTGTTATAACTAGCATTTTGCAAGCAGACCACTGTTAGTGGAGAACACTGCTGTATCCTACCTGATGAAAGGGAAATTGCTATTTAATTTCCTAGTACAGAGCCGATTCCCAGAAAATAAACCCCAACGAAATTCCTATAGTCCCACTATGGAGGTAGGTCCCACAGCCACCATGCTATTTCCCTGGGGAAAAAAATGAACACTCTTGTATCTTGTATGTACATGTACATGTATGTGCATCCACGAATACTTACATGTTTCATGAACAGATGCTTGTTATTATAATCTCAGTAAACCCCAACTCTCACGCAGTGGCAGCTATTTACCGGAAAAATTGCTTTTTCATGGGAGAACGTCAACCAATATTTACTGGAAAGTGTGAGAACGTCAACCAAATATTTACTGGGAATGTGTGAGAACACCAACCAAATATTTACTGGGAATTTCCAAGGAAATTTGTCAGGTGTGAAATTATTATTCATTTTTCCCAACCGGGTCATGATTAGGAAGATGGCAGCATGGCAATTGTTGATTATAATTGATTACACTACAGTTGTAGGATGTGTACATCAGTGGGAGTTAGCCAAAAAGATTTGGGAGATTTAGCGCACACCCAATAACAGTGATGTCAGACTATACATTGATTATGTTTGGGGGAATGTTGTCAAGTAAAAGCTCAATTATATCTGAAATAAAACATACCCCCATTACAATTAATAAACAACCAAACAACAAACAAACAAACAAAAACAAACAAACAAACACCCCAACAAAGAAACAGAACTTTTCACCATGCTTGATAATCAGAGAAAAAAAACAGATCAAAACTTAATACAATTTTAAATAGGCACATCTCTAAAATGAGAAAAACAACACACAATACAACACGCTTCATTCGATAAGAGTTTTTAGATTGAAATGAAAAAAAATATTAAAACCATCATTTTGAAATTAATGTAACCATTTCTTTTCTTTACACGTAAATCTGATCAATGGTAGGGCCTATATCAATCTCTCCCTTATAAAAGCCAAGATGGTCCTCAATTTGTTGAATGAAAATCTATTTGAAACTTGTGATAGAAATTACACACGAGAAAATAAAATTAGCTGTTGCAAACTGCTTATCAACCAAATATGCCAAAAATAGTCTCGACCCCCAGCAGAGTCTTTCTCGAAGCCTTCGAGAAAGACTCTGCTAGGGTTGAAATGTCAGGGCCGTTAACTATTTTTTTTGCAGAAATTACACACAATAACATGGATGTCAGAATAAACATTTGATTATGTTTGGGAGAACGTTAATTCTTGTTCATGAAATTTTGGGGAAGAAATGGGAATACCGGAAATGAATTTGACAAGATCTACCCAGAGATCTGGTACAAAAGTTGATTGCCCAATTCATTACACGGCACTGATGTAACATGTAAACATTGTACAATCGTCCGCAAGTGGTGGAATGTACACACGTTCATTTTCGAATTAACGACATAGATGAAATACGCCTAAGTGGCATTACCAGTCTACAGCCAAACACTTTCCCTCCACCCTCTTTTCCATCTCGTTAAAATAAACCAAGGCCATGGCTTCATTTCCTCGGAATCCCGACACCATACGACCATGTCCCCACCCCGAACTAAGCCATTCAGTTAAGATCCGTACGGATGTAGATCTACCTACGCAATCCTCCACTAAATATTGATGCACACATTTTCATCACAAGACCTACTTTCCTGCGATGCCCTCCGTCTAACCTTGTGATAATGCAACTCGGAATTTTGTAATTCATTGTCATGTTGTGTACCGCAGGTACGCACTGTTGCTATGGTTACAAAAACAAGACCTCATTATCATAAACTATCAGGCGGCTAGAGTTAATGAGCGCAGTGCATCTCATGTACATGTACATGTATACGTGTAGATGGTTGACAATATTGTACACATAACAGGTACTCTTGTGCAGTACACAACCTTGGTCATCTTTGTAAATTTTTCAGAGACCCCTAAAAAAGAACTGTATTGCATGGTGTCCATTTCATTGTTTTTGGAAGCACAAAAAGAGGGTGAGGGTGACTGACTATAGTGACTAAAGCTTGAGGTGTGCTGGAAAATGACAACCATCTCCTAAACAGTAATTTCAGAATATTATTTGGTTTTTGCCTTTACATGGATGTGTATTTTAAAGCACTGTATACTCAGTAGTTTCACCGAGTCCCTTGGTAGTGGTGGTGGTGGTGGTGGTGGACCAGAACAATTTTAAATTAATTTGTCCACTATTTAATACGTCTTCTCTATGATCAGCACCGATGTTAGAGTCTTCCTCTCATGTATTTAAAACCTGCATATTCAGTATGCGATAACACCATGTGTATGTATATTTTGCTGTGATTCGTTCTTGAGAACTTGTCTTGCTATTTTGGATTCTGGGTGACTACTTAGTTCTAAAAAGAACTGTCTTGCTTATGAAGTACTCTTCCGTCGCCAGACGATGACTAGACTCACTAGAGCTGGCTAGTCAAAATGTTGAGACCAATTAAGAACTCACTCCGCCGCAGTGAAGTTAACAAGGAGAAGTCTCCTCAATCCACTAAGCGAAAGTGGTATAATTCCCGGCCAATTTCCTACCTCCTATAGGTAGTACTTAATAAGCAGGGCAGTTCTTTTCAGATAAGTAGTTTCCCAAAATCCGAAATAGCATGACAAGTTCTCAAGAACAAATCTACACAGCAAATTTAATATGCGTTTTTTTTTTTCTCGTTGCTTTTTGGGGGGCGAGTTGGGGATTAATTTCACAAAAAATCATACAGATAAAACAATTTAGGGCTTTAAAAACCAAGCAGAAAACATTCCGAGCACCTCATTTCAATTCAGTGTCCTAAGGACAAACTTCAAAAATTTGGGTCCAGAATGCCCCCCCCCCCTTTTGACAAATTCTGGGGCGAACCCTCACTGGTTGCAATCAAAATAAGCACCACTGATTGAGGGTAGTCCTACTGTGTTTTCAACTGCCATTTTCCCTACCTGGATGGTATTTCAGATAGAAATATTTATTTGGAGATCAGCACTGTTACACACCTTAACATGAGCTTTCAGGATGAAATTAATCAAGTGTTTTTTATGTGTGTTTTTTAAGGGCAGGAGGGGGGGTATTACAATTTACCTTTAAACAACCTACTGCAATTCGATAGAAAAACAATATTAATGATATTAGACAACAGGAATCAAATGAATATATTTTGGGGCGGAGAAAAAAAAACCAGTTCAGTTTCTGTCAACTTTGTGAATGCATAGATCAAGGGTGTACAGTACATATATGTGTGGGTGTGTGCCAGAGATAAATGTTGTTTCCATGGCCTTGCCGATGATGTTTTCATACCATACAATCTATTGAATGCAAAGCATTGTGTCATTTTTTTTCTGCTAGAGCTCATGCGAGTAATTTGCAAACCGTAAAATATCAAAGTCTCATTGTCTCTTTTTGTGACATATAAGAAGCGTAGTGTGTTTTATATCTCAGCAATTCCAAAACTCACATAATTTCCCATGAAAAAAACCGTGAGCGATATATCTTGGAGTTCGCACTCAGGACTCACTGCCGGGGTAAGCAGGTGCAGAGAGAGTCGGCTAATGAGACAGTGTAATGATCCAAGTCAAAGATATGCTCTTTATACAATGCTACAAGATTGAAGGATAAGATTCGTCCAAGATGGATTGAAGACTAGAGGGGGAGACACATTTTCTGTATTTTGTATTTGTTTATTGTCTGTTTTCAATACCATGTATTTTGAACAGACACTGGCGTCAAAGGTGTGTTTTTTTCCTGTTGTCAATCATAGTCAGTGATGTTTACTTTCTTTCTAACCTTATTTCTCCATCTGTCTAATGTAGATTTTTCCTTCGGTTGATTACACAATATATTAACTTGTACGATGCAGTGGTTTTTCAATAACGTAAATTTTGTTTTTCGATTAAATTTCAACCATTTCCTGGTTGGTCTTTGTTGTTGTTCTGTTTCACTTGGTACAAGAAAATAAAAGAGGTTTCTACTATTTCAATAATTTTGCATACTGTCATACTGAATTTTGCAATTCAATGAGTTTTTTGTTTCTTTGCAAAAGTGTCTGTTTGCATGATGTATTGTAAAGGGATTGATAACTTCAGGCACATTTTAAGATAAAGGGCAATTCCATGGTTAGTTTCGTTACACTTTTAGCTGCTTAGCACAGCTCTGTGGTTTCCAATATGAATATGAAAGCCTATTAAGTCTCCATTTTTGTACCATGGATACATATTGCCTAGACCTATTATACAAAAAAACTACAAACTTTTAGACACGTTTACTCAGTTGTTATGATCAGTTTAATTTTGGTTAGTTACGTTACAAAAAAGGGACATGGACAAAAATGGCATGTCTTTGAACAAAAAGTTTCCTCAAACAGGATACAGCTGATACAAATTTTACTATTTCTATAACTACAAGGGTACTAGCAAGTGTTTTGGTAGAAAAATTTATAAAATAACTCTGATCAGTTCCCAGCATTACCCATAAATCATGGTTAGTTACGTTACAGTTAGTTACGTTACACTTTGTCCTTGACTAATATTATTTGTGATAAACCCTTTGTGTATCACTCACAGCTCTAATCTGGTCTATATTAGTAACTAATATGCACTACTACAACATATCCATATCAATTAAGCAAAAAACAATGGAATAAAGTAATATTTTGTAATACAGTGTGTACAAAATGTTAATGTCTTTAACATTCAAACTTTTTTCTTTACATTCATAAGCTTTGCAGTATTTTATGAGAAAAAAATAACAAAAAACTAAGTTAATTTCTCTATTACTACATAGATACCAAAGAAAAAAAAACAATAGAAAGGTTATTTCAAATTAAATCCATGTCTTGACTCTTGGTCATGGATGCTAATCTTAAAGTTCATCAGAAAATTTGAAATGCCCGCGATTGTTGACAACTTCTGGTGCATCTAGCTTCAAAATAATTTTGTCCTTTGTATAAAACTAAGATAATTTTCAATAATTGACTGCATGCTTCATCACAGACACTTGGAATTCTCCATTTTCAATAGCAACCACTTCTCCAGGAAATCTGTGCCATTCATACTCTACCATGTCCCAGTCTCCTATCTGAATTGACTCCACACTGCTTGGATCATTATTGGGGTAGCTACATGTAGTAGATGGTACCTCAGCACCTTCATCATCAGTGGTGACGTTATCCTTTGTTAGGTTGTGTGGATCTATGGACATTAACATAAGGAACAAAGTCAATCAAAATTTTAGAAAAAATTGCAGCTTCTATTCATACCTGATAAACAGTCACAGTGTAAGAATTTATGTACATGTAGATACAGCACTGAACATAAAATCTGTTCCACCCCTCACATTAATTTGCAAACTCCCATTAATTTAGTTTTGTAGAGAAATACAACTATAGGATAACCCTTAAAAAATTAAAATAAAATTCAGATGGATTATACCATGTAATTATATTGTCATCAAACTTACCCAAATTTTCTCACCACAAAAGTTGAAGTAGCTGAACTTTTGTAGGACAGGCTTGTTGCGCATGGATCTTGCATACATGCATACAGACAATATGAGGCACATGGCAAACAAAACATGTTTTTTAAGTTGAATTGTGGGTAAAAGAATAGTATCATACTGCCCTCTGTTCTTTAAACTTTACAACATGGCTGAAAACTTGTGCTGGTGTCAACTTAGCAGCATCTTAATAGTCTTTATGTTGGTTAGTTACGTTACACCCCGGTTAGTTACGTTACATGGTTAGTTACGTTACAGGTTTTGACTGCTTCTATTTTCCAAATGTTACAATTTTTTTAATTTTTCTTTCCTTATTTCAATTAACCCTAAAGAACCCAAGTCCTACAATATCCTCATTGCCAAAGTGCAGGATTGTGAAGGACTTGGGCTATTAGGGATCTGCAACACAGGAGGATTTCGAAGGCTTTGGGCTAAAATGAGTTTTTGTTAGGGTAGGATTTCGCAGGACTTGCGCTACCGGGCTGTTTTTACATAGGAGGATTTTGAAGGTTTTATGTATTATGCAGCTTAGCCAAAATAGGATTCTGAAGGTTTTGGGCTTTTTTGACATTTTTTGACTCCCTAACTTCTGTCTCAAAAGGATTTTGAAGGATTGGGCTAATATGTATACTTACAATAACTTGAAGGATATTGAAGGATTTGGGCACTTTAGGTTTATTACCACTTTAATCCGAAGGATATTGAAGGATTTGGGCAGTATGTTTACCAAGGGTCTAGTCTGTTAGGGTTAAGGATTGTACAAAGGAGGAAAAATCAAGATATCAAAGTTTTAATTAAATGCCTTCTCTAGAGGCGAAAACAATTGGAAGTTTTGGTTAGTTACGTTACATAGGCTTTAATGGGGTACAAGTTTCACAGATTGATGGTCTGAATCTATCACAATCACAAATTTTGACTATTGCAGCCAATGTGTAGGTTCAATCAATACATAAATATGATTAGATTGATTTGATACACTGGAATCTTCCCCATTCAGTAGTAAATTGAAGTTGCACAACTTTTTTACACATAATTTCATGATAAAACATTGTTGGCACAAAAAAATTTTTTTTTTATCTTTCCTGCAAAGACATGACATTGAAACCATTTTTTCCTGAAGCTTTGATGTATTTGTTACCATGTAAGCCCAATTTTTACTAAAAAAAATAAATTTTAAATTTTGAGGTCATGTCCACTTCTTCATGGAATTGCCCTAAAACATTGATACTATTATTTCCAAGGGTTTTCCCCGTGTTTTTTCAAAACTGTCCAGCATACTGGACCAAAATTGTGCTAGAAAATAACTGACAAACCGGGACAAAACATGCTAAGTTGAAATAAGAACCTCCGAATATTTATTGCTTGATAGTTGTAATTGGTTTTAAAAGCTCCGATGAGCAATCTGGAGCATTTTAAATACAACTTTTGTGCATTTATTGATCATAACAAAATAAAGAATGTGTGCTTTTACAACTTCTAAAGAAAGTAACCAACAATTTTCTGTACTTATTTAAAAAAAACAAAAGCAAAAAACAAACATAATAGAATAAGATGAAACATTATGAGCTGAATTCTATTTTTAACCAAACAATATTAAATGAAGAACAAATTTAATGCATTTGATAAACTCCTTGACAATGGCCAATATAAACATTAGGTTTAAGGTTATTTTCAAACCAGGATCCAATTTCATAGCCCTGGTTAAGCGCAAAAAGTAGCTAAGCACAACAAAAATATGCTTACCAGCCAAACTACCCTGGCTGTCCCCTGCAAAATTTCTGACTGGTATCCTGCTAATTTTTGCAAAGCACAAAATTTGTCAGCAAAATTGTCTGCTACTCTGCTTAAGTAGCTCTAAGAATTTGGGCGCTGGAAGTCAAAGGCCAATGGCCAACGACATGTACATCGTCATCTTCTCACATTTTTCAATTTGGGATCTACAATATTAGACACTTGATATTTTGCCGCCAGCACAAATTTTTCAAATCACAATATGTAACACGAAACTATTGATTTCTAAAAGTAATCAGTACGTAATTTGAGAAACACAAAAAAGAATTGATACTTTATCTCTATATATAAGAGGAATGGATTGGTAAAATTTGATGTTTCACTCTGATTTTGGAAGAGTGAAACTGACTGAGTGAATGGCTTTTGACTGGCACCCCCGAACGAAGATATTGAAATAATTGTGAGACCACCAACATTAGGGCTACATAGATAGCTCAGTTGGTGGAGCGCCGACACGTTAATCCGGAGGTGGCAGGTTCTGGTTAAAGTACCACTCTAATAAAATATTCTTTGTTTAACTCAAATTTTTATTTTTTTTCTGGAAAAAGGAACTCATTTTCGATCCCAATTTTCAATAAACACAACATACAAACAACCTGTGAAAAATGTTGGGTGGTCACGTGTTCGTGAAACATTGAATTATAATCACTTACGCTTTGTCTTGGGTCTTGTGCACATTCATTCCAGCTTATTTTGGTTGCTGTGATCAAAATAAGCAATGGAAATTTTGGGGTCTTCAGATTCTGTTTTCTTGATTTCAACTGTTCTTCAGACGCAAATACATTTCCCTAGTGATCGGTATAAGAATAACTTTGTAATTAGCAAGCTCTCAGTCACAGATATAAAATATTCAATTCTCTTTTAATGATGCTAACTTAGTTTTGTGTTTCATCTTTAAAGCACATAGACATCATGAATCATTTGGTAATCGTCAAAGACCAGTATCCGCAGGATCCTGGTTTGTGATCCAACATTTACGTGAAATAACAAACCTGTGAAAGTTTCAGCTCAATCAGTCATTGGATTCACTGTTTTAGAACAGTTTTGACTTTTGGTCTAAAATTGTTTCTCTCATTTCTCAAAAACTACACAAGTCACATTTAACAAGTCACAGGTAAAACATTTTCATTTTTTTTTTTATTCAAGGGAAGTTTTCCATCACGACCATCACAATACCATGTCAGTTACGGGCGCAAATCAGCATACAATTATTTGTTCACACCCTTGTAATACAGTGACATAGGCCGACTGGAATGTAATAGGAGTCTAGATATACCACCCATGGAGCAATGAACTACACCTCAACCATGTGTACAAACGTCAAAAAACTACCAGCAACTTCTTCTGAACATAATTACATGTTCATGTACACACGACTGGTTTTCCGTGTAGGATTCTAACTCCGTTTCACTGCCTGATTTACCTTTTTACCAAAAATTGCATTCGAGGGCAAAGACAATTCAGTGCACGTTGTGTGGTCTTCTTGAGAACAGAGAATCTAAACATTATATATATTCATAGTTTCTATGAATATATATTCATATATTCATAGTTTCATAGTTTCTGTCAGATATTTTTTTTTCAGAAGAGCAGTTCTTTTATGAACAGAGATGTTCATAGCTTAATGATTACAATAGATTTCACATGTCATTTACCGACTACGTTTAACCATTGGAAAGAATGTAAATTCTCCGATCTCTTCAAGCACTACCTGGAATATTCTTGTCAAAAAAAGTTTCCCAAAGCAGCGGTCCGCAAATGTTTTGGCCGGCGACCAAATGAAAATTCAGGGACTCGATTGTAACCCACCCACTGATCACCAGCCAATGGAACCACCCTGCTGCAGACGTAAAGTCTCAAAAACAGGCTGACATAAACAGGAGTCAATTATTTATTGAAGCTGTTTGTTTAGTACAAGTTGATAACAAAAGTAAAGAAAAAACGCAAACTATACAAATCCTCCAGAAAACCTTTTAATTTGAAACACTGTAAAGTCTAGCAAATAACATATGAGACCCCATAAATCATCATGGCTTATTTTGACTGACTACCAGCGCTTCCCATGGCTAATGAATTGAGCGAAGTGTTAACATTTCAAATTGATGATCGCAGCAACAATTGATTATTAAAACCTAGAGGATGGAAATGAAGTTACTCTTCCGAACAAATTCTGTTCTGTTCCTGTAAAGCGTCTACCATGCTCCTAATCAAAACCATGCCATGAAAACTTGGTTATATTTTATTCTTACATTTTATCTTCAGCTGTTGAGGTCCTCTTCAAAACCATGGCTTCTGCTTTGGCTCTGAATAATAGACTCGGTGCACCTGTTTGAAGCCTTGTACCGACAGCACACAGAGCCTAATTCTCTGCCAGAGCCTGAGCCTCAGCCAGAGCCTGAGCCTCAGCCAGAGCCTGAGCCTCAGCCAGAGCCTGAGCCTCAGCCAGAGCCTGAGCCTCAGCCAGAGCCTCAGCCAGAGCCTCAGCTAGAGCCTCAGCCTAAAGCCTCAGTCAGATTCTCAGCCTAAGCCTCAGTCAGAGCCTAAGCCTCAGCCAGAGCCTCAGCCTAAGCCTCAGTCAGAGCTAAGCCTCAGCCAAGCCTCAGCCTAAGCCTCAGTCCAGAGCCTCAGCCAGAGCCTCAGCCTGAGCCTCAGTCCAGAAGCCTAAGCCTCAGCATAAGCCTACGCCCAAGCCATGGTTTTTGAAAAGGCCTGACAGTGATTTATGTATACTTACTCCATTGCTATGCATGTCATCATCATCTATCTTCGTCTTTCCATTTGACCAAAGGACGGGAGAGTCGCAGGATCTCACTTGGGCTAAAAAAGAAAAGAGAAAAGTTCGTAGACAGCTTTAAAGGGACACACCGGCTCACTGTTTACCTAATTTAGTGATGTGGAATCAATGACAATAATTTTTAGATGGTTTTTGTAAAAAAAAAAAACCTAAAAGTATCACGTAATTAACGAAAAATGTGAAAAAAACAAAACGCGGTCAAAGGTCAGCGTATACACTTCTCCAGCCGTTGCAACTGCCAAATTTACGAGTGACACTGTTGTAAGTAGACTACTTGCTCTGTTTATGTATTAATTATAACAATGGCGAGGCATGCTGATCCAGTCTTCATATCCATCAAGCACAAATTCACGTATAATTAAAAAACCGACATAAACACAGTCCGATCCACATCAACTTTTATTATGTGGACATAATGCATTCGTCGTCGTCCTGCCGCGTGTGTAGCGCAGGCATCCCGTTACGTGACAAATAGCTAGGGTACAGACTAAAACCCTCGTAAAACACAACGTAATTAATGGTCTGATTCCCCTCCCAAGCTCACGGCTAGACCAGCAAGCTGGGTAGTTCATGCTCCCAACTAACTTTGAAGATCACGTGACTTTTCAGAACCACATTTTGGTTCCAAAAAGTCACGTGACCTTCGTTTTTTTTTAAATGCTCGAAAACGGCAAAATTTCATTGTTTCTTTTATGAACCATTCTTCTCAATTTCAGGAAGACCTTGGGAATCATGTTTTAGTCTATTTTGTAGCCCAAATAGCCCAGCGAAGCTGGTGTGTCCCTTTAAAACAAAATTATTTCAATTGTTTTGCTCTCACAAAATGATTGAATTTTATGGTTTTTTTTTGCATGACTTAGGCCTATATTTTTTCAGGATTATAACACCACTGATACAAATTTTGGCCTACAACAATTTAATTTCATTAATTTATTCATTCACAATGATTTGGGCACCAGATAAATACATAAATGTACCTGCACAACAAGTTGGTTTGGTTTAACCAACATTAACCAAATGTTTCTTACAAAAACTGCATCGAAAAAGAAAAAAAGGACCAAACCGTTATTCACCATTTATTAAAAGCTCTAATTGATTTATTTTCTAAATGTCACAACAAAATTTTCATTTTAAAGCAAAATGTGTATTTCTTTACGAATACTTCTTCTTGGAAAAAAAAGTTGAATCTTCCACTATTTCATCTTGTTGGTTTGTTCATGGTTCTGTTTCAGCACATTCAGCAGCTGTTTAAATAATAGTCAATAGGTCAGATGGGAATTCCCTATGAAGCCTCCCTCCAAAAGGGTACCAGCAAAGAGCAAGCCTACCAGGCACTACACTTCCAAGGATGTTAAGAATAAGGAACATTACAGAATTGGGAAGAAAAAAACTTGTAAAATATACTTTTTGATCACAGATTTACATCAAACTTACACGGTCTAATGATGATGATAGTAGAAAACATCCCTTGAAATATTTCTGTCTGAAATGCCACATTTGATGAGAAATGAATAAACTAATTTTCTGATTGGAGTTTATCGCTCAATGAGTGTTTTATTCATTTGTTGCATCTGTGTAATTGGTTTTAAATTATTTTCTCGTGACCCAGATGGCCGATCGATCTCAAACTTCTACAGGTTTGTCAGTTTATGTACATGATGGATTACATAAAGTGCTTACACTGCCAGCAACTGTTTTGTTAGCAAAAACCAATTCTGTAATGTTCCTTTAAGTGTTGAAGTGGGAGTTTACTACTGTTGGAAATATGACACCTGGTTGAGGCAAAAATAGAGAACCTGGGTCAGGACCTTGGAATGTTATCTTCCTAGAAAGAGATCGCTCCAAAATTAACTTAAACCAGCTGCTCCTTGAAGACGCTCAAACTCTGACCTATGACCTTTTTCTGACTGCTTTGACCAAGGAATTGCAAGCTCTGATGGTAGAGCTATGCTCTGACCATGACCAGTCCTTTCTCTATGCTCTGACCATGATCTGAGAAAGGTTCTGTACCCAATGCTCTGACTATGCCGTGCCCTGACCATACATACAGCTCTGCATGACCACTTTGCTCTACGAGCTCGAGTAAAAACCCATTTCAATTGGCAACTGATTTTGTTCAAACGAACTAAAATTAAACTCCGTTCTCTAGTTTTTTAGTAAAAACACAATCCAACAAACCTGTGCAAGTTTTGTAAATTAGCTGATCTCATTTTTTAGCAATAACAAGAAAAAATGGATTATGTTTCAAGAGGGTTTTTTTCGATTGGGGTTTGAGGAGTTTGTGTGTGTGTGTGTTTTTATTCTTTATTTGTTTAGAAAACAGTGCAAGATATTTTATGTTTTGCCTGGGATTATGTGCACAAAATACATAATAATATTCTTAATTGTCACAATCATATTAAGCAAGGGTGACTTGGGATTTTGAAATGCTACACATACTGTTCTTCACAAGAAAGTTTTTTTAGACAGTGAGAACACTTTCTGTGTGAAAGACAAATCAGCTTTCTTATAATTTGCAATATATGCAATTTGTAAAGCACAATGAAATGATATTGCATCATTGTTCAAGTCCCTGAAAGCTGGGAGGGATAAGAATACAATTCCTTCATGCTGAAAGCAAATTCTGCAATTTACAACAAAAGGACTGTAACTTATTAACAAGCAATAAAACCTTCAGTTGACATTTGATGTTTGGAGGTCAATGTTTCATGTATAACAATGGCAACATGCAGTGTCTTTGCCTGATTACACGTTGAGGTCATGGGTGCGAGTCTTGGCAGTTTCGAGTTGCTTGAATTCTGCTAAAAATATCCCTCCCTGTTATTTCATCACTGTGTGTGGTGCCACTGGTTAAAGGAGCACATTGCCTTCAAATCTCTCCAAATGTTGCTGTTTGGAATGACTCCTCATCCCTTTCAACAAGAGTTGTTCACGCACAAAAACACCCACAGCGTGTTGTTATTAGTGAGTTGTGATTAAAAAACACATAAATTTGCCTTGGAACATACAGTCTGCCATTTTGTGTTGTCAAAAATTTGGTTCCACAAAATACCTCACTGTATTCTGTCATGATATTACACAGAAACCAACACAACTTCAGGGGGTATTTAATTATGTGAATTATTATTTTCACCATTAAAAATATTTCTTTCCAGCCAAATTCATTTCAATGACAAACACTTTTTACAGCCCCAAGCGCCCAATCCGAAGGCAATGTGTACCTTTAAGATGCACTTATGGTAGACTGGCTCTCTGTTACTATTACGAAAGCCGAGCAAAACTTCAACGGTAATCCCCTCTGTCTGTAACAACAAACTAATGTGAACCACTCACAGTGCACTTGTGTTGTGCAAGACAATACCCCACTGGGGTTCAGCCGAAACTTTGTTTGCCAAGCGTTAAAACCACACACCCTGTCAGTCCGTTGGTTTCAATTCCAGTTAAAACGTTTTCTGGCAGCTTAGATTTTGAGGGAAACTATGATGAGATCATGGAGCTTCAAAAAGGAGCTCCATGATGATATCATGAGAGGAGTTTTCACAAAAACAAAGTTGAACCACCCCCCTCCCCCTCCCCCCCCCCCAAAAAAAAAGAACACCCAAAAAACACACAAACATACAAACAAAACTAACTAGAAGCGCAAAATAAAAATTTAAAAATTTAATTAGAATGAGAAGTCAATTGGTATTGCCGCTCGAAAGTTATTAAAGTTGTAATATTTTAAATCTTATGTTGGGCACACCCTTCAAACCAGTTCCATGATGACTCGTTGTTGAAAGGCAAACCCCTTGATTGTATTGATCCTAAATAAATGTAGATTTATACAATAACAAACCTGTGTATAGTGGTTCACTGGCCAAAGTTTTAGTTGTCATAGCACCTGAGGAAATGGGTGTTAAGGGACTCTTTGATGAAGGGGGCCCACGGGCAGAGGAGCTGATTTGCCCGAAAATGTTTACACTTTAAAATAAAAAGTAAATAGTATTTTGCTCTCACTGTCCATTTTCCCCTTCTTGCCATGCCCTAATTTCCCCCCTTGTTTTGCCCAAATTTGGGAGGCCAGTCGCCAACACCAACGCCCCTCCCACCACCACCCCCTGGGTCAGACGCCTATGCCTTAAGACCAGGCAAAGTTCTCTCCAATTAATGGTCTCGCTGGCTAAGTTGAATGTTGAGAGGCATATATGAAATATGGACTACCCGTAGAGAAAAAGCTGACAGACTAAGTGCTCCAGCTGGCTAGTCACTGAACAAGTTACTTTGATTTACTCTTCCAAACACCAATGATGATTTGTTTTTTCATCACTTTAAAGGGCTGCATACCTTTTACTGTAGTATCCGTGGCAACCGCTTGAATTCCTTGGCAAAAAGAGTCATAATTTATTTTCCCAGTGTGTGCTGGATCCAGAAGTCCCAATAGACGTCCAAGCTCCTGTAGAGGGGAAAAAAAAAATCAGGGGTTAAAACAAACCAGTTTTTTTAAAACACAGGAGACTGGAAAGAATGTTTTGGAGTTTTGCAGCTTTGATTTGAATCTATTTAAGGTCCAAAAGGGAAAGATCAATGTTTATTAATTACAGAATGACTTAAATGATAACATTCAAATGAATTTGCTTTATCCCTTTCGAGAACTTTAATGTTTTAAAAAAATAAAAAGGAATGCCTAAATTTATATAAATTTGTGAGTCCAATATCAATTACATCCAAAACATCTAACAGCATCAGCATTCTCAGTTCGAGCCAGAAGTCTTCCCATGTATATTTGTAAATGTCTACTTCTATACCAATACATCAGATTCCAAAGAACTTGAAGGTAGGGCCATAGATACATTTGTGTAAAAGGCAAACACATTTTAAAATTGTCAATAAAGATACAATTTAAACCACTATGTATAAGTTTCAGCTGAATACACAGTGTCTACTTGTTGAAAAAACAGCAAAAAAACTGTTGAGGCATTTTTTTTATTAAGATCGTCAAACCCATCCCATCCCATTTTAGCGTGGTGACTGCAGGTACCACCACGGAAATTTAAATTTCCAAAACCCGCCTTGAGGTAAGTTTTGGAGATTTGTTGACATAGTTTTATTGATTTCTAATCAACGGGACATTTTATGGGATGCTTATCACCAACAACCACCAGCTTAAAAAATGAGGAGAGCGGGATTTGAACCAATGACCTCCGGATTAACTTGCCGGCACTCTACCAACTGAGCTATCTAGCCCTATGTCGGCGGTTCTCCCTTTTTTTCTTCTTTGTTCAACCCCAAGTTATTTGTAAATTTACCCGGTCAGTTTCCCTTTAAGTTTATTACATGACAGCTTTATAACAAGTAAGGTTTTTTTATAAGTAAGAAAACTATAAATACCAGCTAAACATGTATAATATTGTTAAGTTGGTTAAACTGCTACTGAGCACTGATAAACCTATCAGTGTCAGTCAACATGTAAGTATTCAGTAATTTTGTACATTATAATTATAAACACAAAACAAAATTTGGGGGGGGGGGGGCTCCGCAATTCCTGAACATATCAACAATGTTTACCACAAGACTGATAAGATAAGCACCCAAGGCTGTTTGCAAATGTAGTCTGGAAAAGTTTGTTCTAAAAAAAAAAAGACGTTGCTAAAAACTAAAATTGTCCAAATAATGGGAGGACACAGATATGTCCTTGAATTGCGGGGTGACAAACTGACAATCATGTATTGAGTGTGTCTAAATGATAGAAACCAAGGATGTTAAAGGAACATTACAGAATTGGTTGTTGCTAACAAAACAGTTGCTGGCAGAGTAAGCACTTTATGCAATCCACCATATACATAAACTGACAAACCTGTAGAAGTTTGAGATCGATCGGCCATCTGGGTCACGAGAAAATAGTGAAAAACCGATAACACATTTGCATGAAATCATATAGATTCAACAAATGAAAAAAAACGCTCACTGAGCGATAAACTCCAATCGGAAAATTAGTTTATTCATTTCTCATCAAATATGGCATTTCAGACAGAAATATTTCAAGGGATGTTTTCTACTATCATCATCATTAGACCGTGTAAGTTTGATGTAAATCTGTGATCAAAAAGTATATTTTACAAGTTTTGTTCTTACCAATTCTGTAATGTTCCTTTAACAAAAGGGCTCTGGGGTCGATTTCACAAAACTCTTCCTAACTTAGGACTAGTCCTAGGCAATGCTAAGAGATACATTAGGACTAGTCCTAAGTTAGGACCAGTACTTAGGACTAGTCCTATCTCTTAGCATTGCCTAGGACTAGTCCTAAATTAGGAAGAGTTTTGTGAAATCGACCCCTGGGTCTTTTGCCAGAGTAGGGACGTACCGCCTTCTCAAAGTCAAAACAACGGGAGAACAAACAGAAGCTCTTGATATGGTCAACAAACATGACCATGGATGTCTTGTGTGTGCGTGGGAGGGACAGAAAGTGATGAAGCGCCAAAGTCAGTAATTCATTTCATTATGCATAAACTACAAAACCTTAATGAATAAACCCACCTACTTTACTTTGCACTTAACGATTCAGCTTCTTAAAATGACACATTGCCTTAAATTTGGTGCTTTGGGCTTTATAAAGCATTTGCTATGAAATTTATATGGTTGGAAAAATGTTCTAAGAGTAGAATATATTGAATAAATATGCCTCAAAATTGGGTGGTTTTCCTTTTACTTTATGAAATAACACAGTCTGCCATTTTGTTTCTCTAAGAGTAAAAAAAAAGTTGTTCTATAAAATGGCGGACTGCGTTCGTTCATGAAGTAAAAGGAAAACCACACAATTTTGAGGCATATTGCATTTGTGTGGATCATCATATTCTACTTTTGAAACATCTTTAAACCAATTGATAAAAAATTTCATAACAATAGCTTTTTATAGCCCGAATCGCCAAATCCAAGTAAAGGCAGCATGTCCATAAAACATTTATACAGGGTGTTACACAACCATTTCTTCATGATTACTTATTTTATAACCATTGAAATCTGAGCCATTATGTATGTCCAAAATAAATGTCTGTGGTTTTTTCTTTGTGCTTATGTTTACCTTGAAATACAGTTCTATGCAAAAAAGAAAGAAGAAAATGCCAAAAAACCAATTATATAAATTACCACTTAAAATGTCATGAATGAATTATTTGAAAAACTGTAAAATTATGACCACATCTTTTAAAATTTCAGTACATCTTATTTACATGAACGGGGTAAGCAATTATTGCACACCGTCCTTTAAATGTACATATCTTTAAAGTTGTTCTATTAAGATCTGAATGAGTGTAGATGAAATTTAAAAAAATAATAATTAATAAATAGGTGAAGTGCCGTTTATAGTTCATTACAATTCAATTTGTATTAAAAGTCAAATTCTGAGAAAAAATAATGACAATGAGGCAATGACAAAATGAAGTTACATGCATACTACATGTAGCCATAACTGGTTTTTATTCTAAGATAAGTGAGGCTTATCATAAATTGAAGAATTTTGCAACTAAACCACTTGTTATTTTTTCTCCTGTTTAAAAATTAACCACAGTTATAGTGCAAACAATGGACATGCTGGATACTTCAACATCTGCAAGAACACAATGAAAAAGACATGTATAAATGTCCTTAACACCCCATTGTGGGAAAAGCAAACACACTCATCCCCCCACCCCACCAAAAAAGAAAACCGTTAAATTCTTTTGTCCATTCACAGAGTTGGTCACTTTCCTCATTGTGTGCGTAGCAAAAGACGCTGCATTTTAACATCACAATGGTGGCTGAAAGCGCCCAGTTTTGAATCGGGTTACTACTTCGATCCGTTTGGGTTTTGTTATGGTCTTTGAGTCATGTTGATGACTACAACAACTGTAGGGTGTGTACCCGTGTTTTGAGGTATTACTTCTATACCTCCATGGTGTTACATTGCACTGGTAGTGTGAAAAAGGGGAGGGGGGTAAAAATGTGGGAAAAAGAGGGAGCACTTTGGCCAACACTCACTTTTTATTTATTTATTCATTTTTTTTAGTTGGGGGGGGGGTAAATGTTTGTGTACACAAACTACAGACCAAACACTTCAATAACCTGTCTGGAAATAAATAATGATAAGCGCTTTGAGACGCTCGTAGATAAAGCCTTTTACAAAAAATGTATGAATTAAAGGAACATTACAGAATTGGTAAGAAAAAAACTTGTAAAATATACTTTTTGATCACAGATTTACATCAAACTTACACGGTCTAATGATGATGATAGTAGAAAACATCCCTTGAAATATTTCTGTCTGAAATGCCATATTTGATGAGAAATGAATAAACTAATTTTCCGATTGGAGTTTATTGCTCAGTGAGCGTTTTTTTCATTTTTTTAATCTATGTGATTTCATGCAAATGTGTAATCGGTTTTTCACTATTTTCTTGTGACCCAGATGGCCGATCAATCTCAAACTTCTACAGGTTTGTCAGTTTATGTATATGGTGGATTACATAAAGTGCTTACACTGCCAGCAACTGTTTTGTTAGCAAAAACCAATTCTGTAATGTTCCTTTAACTGTTATTTTTATTATGTTGCATGACGGATCTGAATGGGTAAAAATCAATTAAAATAACAGCTTTCCTTCATTCGTGACAGTGCTCATCATTTTAAAAACATAATCATCTTTCCCAATTCTGGTAATTCAAAAGAGTGCCACAACTAGACATTTTAATGTCAAAAAAGATGGAAACTTTTGAATTTCCGTTGGCAGTGCCCTAGCTGCAAAATGGCCGTGCCCTCCCAAAGATAAAATACCATGCCTGGCTTAAATTTATTTCATCATCAAAATATCCTTCCCAGTCTGGACATTCAAAAATTGATTAGAGTTTCCAATGCACTTAGCAAAATGCAAATGGCCTTGCCCTCTCAAAGATGAATTTTCAGGCTCATAATAAATTCAAATGTACTTGTTGAGCTGTTCCGTGTGGAAACATGGGTTATTTTTGCCTGGTGAGCAGGGTTCTCCTAACACACAAGCTAGCATGTCAGGCTGATACACAGGGTAAATAAACTTAAACACCAAGGGAAAAAATGTAAAAACATTCTGAGGACCTCATTTGACTTCAGCATGCTTAGGCCAAACTTAAAATATTTTGGGTCCAGAAAGTCCCCCAGTTTTGAAAAGTCATGGGGAGAACCCTGGTAAGGAATGAACTCTGACACCAGAAACTAATTAGTAACAACTATTAATGAGAGATAAAGTACAGCTAATTTATAAAAGCAATAATTGATTAGTTTAAATCTGAAGCTCACCCAATACATTTAAGAACAAATCCTCCAGACATTCAACTGAAAATGAAGTAAAGTTGAGACAACAGCACATAAAGACCCCTAACTCATAATTGCCACAAATGAAGCAAGCCCAATACATTGAATGTGTACAAAATTAACAGGATCACGTTCATGAAATTGTCACAGTTTGGTTGGACGGTGTTTGTTTGTTTGCTTGTTTGTTTGTTTTTTGAACTGAAGCAGGCAAGCCTGATGCTTTATACTAATTCTTAGAAAAGCCAGGCAGTTTCCCATGAGGGCACCTTGATCTTTTGAATGAGGAATTTTTCAATTTATATCTTGCTGTAGATCAAGGGACCCGAGGCATTTATCTCCATGGTCAGCTAGCAGACAACTTTAGAGGCACTTCCAAAGAATAACTTTGTACTTGTGCTCAATCAGTCATCGGAGTCATGGTAAAAAATTGGGCGAGAAAATCTTAAGTTTTCAATGTTTTAAAATTAAAACCATCGAGTTTTGGTCTCAAACTGAGTGATAGTCTTACTCATTTCTCAAAACTGTTTCACGAAGGCAAAAATATTTTAAGAGAAGTTTTCCACCATGACCATCTTTATGACCATGAAAGTAATGTGAAATCTATGAGCAAATACTTTTTTAAATTTTCCCAAATATGTGCACACCCATTAAATCCTCAAACATGCATACTTTAAATACCAAGGATCTTTGTTTAAAACACTATTCACGTCATTCACTTGTTAGTTACGTGTTTGAACATCTATTTGAACATATAGGCCTAGGCCTTTTATTTAACATAGCATCAGGTTAAATAATAATCAATAATTCTCATATTATATTTTTATCGGTCTGCATTGTATGAGTCATACCTTTAATAAACAAATACAGCTGTGGTGGGACAATGTTGTCCCCACCCTCGACAGTGAATACCGTGAACCACAAACAGCATTTTACGCATGCGTACATGTAAGTAATACAAACTCATTCATTGAATTGAAAATGGATTTGGACAAATGATGATCTAAAAATGTTCGTGCAGTGGGATTTACATTTACGATACAGGATTTATTGAAATGAAAGACTTTGAAAATCAATGACAATCCAAATTTTGCATATTATTTACATTTTGAATAAATAATTTCCGCCGAGACTAAAAAAAATCATTCACACACTTTCAAATTATCTTAAGAATACTTGGCAAATATTTGAAGTGCTCTGGATGATGTTTTTAAATTTTTTAAATGCCACTCCAACTAGATTATTTAAGTATATGTAGGAACATTTTGTAGGGGAACCAAGCAGGGACAAGACCTCAGACAGGAGAGGTCATAGGCTCTGCCTCCTGACCGAGTATAGATATATCAATTTTTCTTACCAATAAAAAGCTTAAATAAATTACCTCAACCATGCCTTGGATCATAAATTACAATGAGAAAGTTGATACTTTTTGAGGAATCAGTAAGCACCATGACATCGGCAACATTAGTTATAATACAACCACACACTTCGACTTCGACAGCAAGCAAGATAAATCTTTCAATTTACGGCCTAGGTAGATATAACATTGAATGGTGTGTAAATTACCGTGTGTAAATTACCAATTTGGTGTCAAATGTTTACACGCAAAATGATGAGTCTAATTCTATCTCCACCCAAGGATGGTAAAAAGGAATCAACACTTAGTTTGGCTATTCTGTCTCCATGGACGGTCCGGCCATGAAGCCTTGCATGGAGGTTGAAAATATGGTCCAGCTACCCTACCTCCTTTTCTGTACTTCACACTACCACTAGATCCAAACATAAACAAGAACACTTTTTTGTTGTTGCCGACAATGTTGATTAGAATGTTTATCTTAGCTACTCTACTCACGTCTTGGTCGTGAACACCGAAGTCTCTCGCCAAATCCGCAAATCTGTCAGCGGTGATGTACCCCAGGTCTTCCTCGTCTAGAGCCTCAAACACAGTCCTAAGATGCCGATCTGAGGCCATGGCCTATAAGAGTGTCGGTTCCTTTCTCCATGCAAGACTTGCCTTACAATTTCGCTGACATTTTCGAGGAAATTTAGGGAGTAAAAACCAAGCGTTGGTTATCACAATGATCCGTACCTTGTTGCCGCATCAGCTGTTTACATTATTTTGCCCGTGTGGTGTGTACGTCGTGTGCTCGTGTCTGCTCTTTTGTGTACGGATACCAAGCGCTAAACCTAAACTTGTAAAAGTCTATCAGTCACTACTTTTTTGCACTACCCCCAACGTTGGCACATGCGTCAAGTCAATAATTTTAATACCTTGAAGACATTTGCTTAATATTTTATGTTTTTGCACTATTTTTGGTAGGATGACGGCATTTATACTTCATTGTGAAGAAGTTAGTTGAAATTTAGAAATAAACAGGTTAATTAACATTTTCCAAAAACAGTTCAAAGTTTTATAGGAAGTGTGGCAACTCTAGTAGTATGACATAGTCCGCCGTCTCTCAAAGGGAAGGACGCTCAAAGCTTCTTTGGTATGAACTCAATTCATAAAAGTCTCGCGTTTCGGTCACTTCAAGGCCAAGGACAAACAGATTATGTTCTTTTATTCACAATTCGATCCAAGGAGACAGATGGAAGTATCTGCTAAAAACCATCTCAAACAATGGATGCCTGACAAACAGAGCACCCAGTAGGCCTACACCCACTAATAAAGTGCGACGATTGGATGCGTTAATGAGGTGGGTAGATACAAGATACATCAATACCCCCTCGGATGCACGTGCCGTAATGTTCGAGAACGGATGAACAATGGTTGGGGTACATTTCAGCAAGATAATTTAGGTACCAAATTTGTCTATGCAAAACAACTTTATTGAGTATGCAAAAGTGATACATTCATATCACGATGAATAAGCGTTTCAATAGAAAGAAAAAGAAGATAAGCTAAGGGGGATGCTAGCCATGACCAACACGTAATTCTAGAAAAATTATTAAACTCGTTCAGTACTTGATTCAAGGGAATATTGTTGATCCACGGAGAGCTTCATCTAGATCAATGTGGTAGCTATTATTGTAAGCTCCTAGCAACACCAATAAATTAAAATTACCTGACATCATCAGCACGCACACCACAAACAGTTACTTGTCTTATGTTTATGCTGAGCTGAGTGACCAGAAGAGGGCGCTCTTCTAAATTACTGGTTCCAATTTCATGCAGCAGTGTGAGGTGATTGGTCCTAGCCGACGCAGCTAGCAGTTGCCGCACTTCGTAAAGCACCTGCTAGGTATAGGTGCTTTTGCATGAGGAAGTTAATGTAGCATAATGTGGGGGTAATGTAACGAAATGTATCACAGCAATCGAATATTTACATGCAAATACATTTACAATATGCCGCCTTTCAGAAAAAGGTATTGGTTGTGTGTTTTTAAATGAATACAAGTAATAAACCATAAGGGAAACTGATACGGTAGATTTTGAATGATTTGGGGTTGAACAAAGAAACACTCGACTAGAGCAGGATTTGAACCAACGACCTCCGGATTAACGTGCCGGTGCTCTACCAACTGAGCTTTCTATAGCCCAGTATGTTTGCGGTCTCCCTAATCGTAAATTTCTTCGTTTGGGGTGTCAACTGTTAACTGCAGTATAACTAGGGATCACACCCAAGTTTACGGTACAACCTGGAAAGCCAATTGGTGCTCGATATGGGGCAGAGGGTAACCCCCCTCCTATTGTGTCTTCATTGTGTGCCTGGAATCTCAGGAATTTTTTTTAGGATTTTAGGGGGGGGGAGTTCTATACAAGAGGAAAATAGTGTGTTAGAGTATGGGAACATTGGGGGGGGGACACCCTCTGCCCCATATCGGGCAGGCTATATGGAAAGCGGCAGCCAATGGATCATCTCATATGGGGATGCGGATTGTTTTACTTCAAATATTAGGTAACTAATAAACCACAAAGGAAGGAAAGTGACTGGGTAAATTTGTAATTATCTTGGGGTTGATCCCAAACTATTAGAAATATGAACAACACATTTGATGGAGGAGGTTTACTGGACAAGTCCATTGTTGAGCCTAGTTAATATAATGCCAAACAAGCGCTAAAAGCGCTTGATACGATAACAGCAATTTTTAAATTCTACCAATTTATAAAATTGACAGAAATTTACCCCCAGAACCAAAACCGAAAACTTAATAATGACATACTATGAACAAAAGTAAAAATATGGACAAGGTTAAACGTTAAAGATACAAATATTTTCCCTCAACGTCCCCCATAAAAATACAAAAACAAAACATAACGACGACGACGACGACGACGGTGACGACGACGACGACGACGACGGCGACGGCGACGGCGACGGTGACGGCGACGGCGACGGCGACGACGACGACAACAACAAACCAACAAACATACAAACAATTAAAACAAAAATCCCCCAAATAAAAACAAAAGAAAAACAAAAACAAAACAAAACAACAACAACAAAAAACATACAAAGAAACCAAACCAAACCAAAAAACATCAACAAACTGAAAGGAGTCCTTTTGGGACAGCATTAAACACAACCTGAGTAAACAATCAGAACTGGAAAATCCACACTTATAAAAGAAATCGACCTTATAACAGACTGACCCTAGGAAGAAGAAAAAATTGCATCCCCTTAAAAACAGATAACTAGAGATAACATAATAACAGAGACCTTTGTTCCTACATAACTTGACCCAAATTCTGGTCCATTTCCGGGTCAGTATGTCTCGGAATCTGTGAACGTGGATCGAATATTTGACACAGAATCCGAGTTAAAATCCCGGTTTTTTTCAACCACTTTCCGGATCAAACCTGACCAAGTAATGGTTTAGACCCCCTGGGACCTGGTGTATGGGTTTTTCATGTTTTACATGTTACCGTCAATCACATCAGATAAACTTTTAACAAATCTGCAAGATTCTTTCTTATACTTTCACCTTTTTTAATACGAACGACAATTTTTTTTAAATTACACAATGAAATAATCAGAATGGAACAGTATTAAAGACACTGGACACTATTGGTAATTGTCAAAGAACAGTCTTCTCACTTAGTGTATCTCAACATATGGATAAAATAACAAACCTGTAAAAACTTGAGCTCAATTGTTCGTCGAAGTTGCGAGATAACTATGAAAGAAAAACACCCTTGCCACACGAAGTTGTGTGCTTTCAGATGGTTGATTTCGAGACCTCAAATTCTAATTCCGAGGTCTCGAAATCAAATTCGTGGAAAATTACTTCTTTTTTCGAAAACTATGTCACTTCAGAGGGAGCCGTTTCTCACAATGTTTTATACTGTCAACCTCTCCCCATTACTCGTTACCAAGTAAGGTTTTATGCTAATAATTATTTTGAGTAATTACCAATAGTGTCCACTGCCTTTAAGGCAATCATTCGTTGGATTCTCATAAACTCGCTTGTTACTTTGTTCAAAATTAGTTTTGAATCCAACTCGAAAATGGGGCTCAAGCTTCCAAATCACATGCACTATTATTCACAAAATTATCTTGCCCTTCCGACTAACCCTTTTTTTCAGAATGGTAGGTATAATTAAAATTGTCAAGAAACTAAATTCTAAAATATCGTAACTAAAATGACATTTCAACATTTGAAAAGATAAATTCTATCGTTCGACTCACTTACAGCCTGTCCTAAATATACAATTATTGTTTACCAAAATACTTAGACATAATCGTGATAAAATAAAAATGTTTTAAGTGATAATTTTTGTAACATTTGATATTAAACAGATAAAGATAAGTTTGTCTATTCAATGCAATTACACCTGTGCAAAAACACAATCGCTTCTGCTTACATTTTTTACATATCAAAAACAAAAACAATTTTGCTTAGTTTAAGGGGAACTTTACTAAATAAAACACAGTATGAAATATTAATATGTGCTCAATATCGGGAGGATTGTGAGTCTAAAATTAGTTTCGCAGTTTAGGTGTGAATTTCTAAAGAATAAATTAATAGTGAAATTAAATCAGAAAACAAAAGACTTTAATTACTTCTGACAAATACTTGATGGGACTCAAGCTTCAAAATCACAAGCACTGTATTCACAAATCATCTTGCCCTCCCGACTTTCATTTTTGTCAAAAATTTAGGAATCAATAAAATCGTTTAGAAACTAAATTCTAAAAATGCGCAATTAAAATGACATTTTCACATTTTAACAATTAAAAAGATGAATTACATTATTCGAATCATACATTTGTTTACCAAATACTTAGAGTTATTCATGTTCAAAACATAATATTTTACGTGATCAGTTTGTTTGTTTTAAATATTAAATAGCACAAGATTTTTAAGATAAGTTATTCTATTCGATTCACAGCCATTAAAAAATACAATCTCTTCAGCTAATATTTATTTCACATTAAACACAACTATTATTATTTGTTTTAAGAGGGCTGAACAATGACACAAATGTTTAATTAAAAAAAAAGCAACATATGAAATATTTACATTTTCTCGATGTGGGGAGAATTGTGATCCTAAAATTCGTTGCGAAATGTTGGGGTAAGTTTCTAAAGAATAAATTATTAGTAAAATTACATCAGAAAATCAATTTCAACGCTTCTGACAAAAACTCAGAATCCTGTTGCTTTATATAAAAAACAAGCAAAATCAAATTTGACTTCGACAGTTCGTCATCAGAAATGGATCTTTTAGTTAAATTTTTCGATGATGGTCCTTTAAAATATAGGAACTAATATCGAAATGTTTTGCTTGAAGCGGTAGGGCAAGATCCGACGACTTAACTCAAGGGGTGATAAGCTTCATTCAACATACAATTCTTTTTATCATAGCAACATTGAACATAAACAGTTTTTAAATAGCAATGATAAAATAATAACAACAATGAACAATATTATTATTCAGCTCAAATAAGCCTAGGTAAAAGGTTTTCAAAGGTGTTGGACAAATCAGGTGGTTAAGGGTTTCATGGACCCTTTAAAACATCTTAAGAAATTAGGCCCTGCATACTTTTTGGGGGCCCTGCAAACTTTGATCAAGATTTCGAAAAGACATAAATTAGACACAAGGTTGGGTCACGACAAAATGTTCACAGACGAACACCAATTATTCGAATGATCACCATCATCAAGAGATGAAACATAATGGTATACATTCATGCCAAAAAAACCCACAAAAAACAACTTTGCGTCACTAAAACTCCGGATTTATGTTACATAAGTATTTGGCAATTTTTTTCTTCACATCATTGAGGTATTTCTATTCAGATGTTCATAGAAAAGTCATGTCACTCATTAGGCATCTGATGTTTGTGTGGATTGTTTGGTAAACGCTAATTTATCTGCAATGCAGCCATTTGTCTGTTGTTCTGAAACTCGAGTTACATTCAAAGTGATCTTCAAGGCAGTATGGTTAATAGCTTGTTAAATTCTTCCAGGCAGGATTATCCCAGTGTACACGGATCGACGGGCAAGAAACAAGATGGCGGCCGATGGTTTCTTAATTTGAATATGTCCTTTTCCATGAAGTTAATGACAGTGTCTCTTCAAGAAATATCCACACGTATCAAAATGGTCCTTCATGAAGTATATTGTTAACAAGAATCCGTCTATCTTTTTTTAAATTTTTTTATTTTTACAATTGCGGGCGAAGACACTACCAAATGTTTATGTAAGTTGTTGCCGGTCTTTGTCGGTATTTAAACTGCATTAGGGAGAGAGAGAGATAGAGAGAGATAGAGAGAGGGGGAGGGCATGGGGGGAGATAGACAATCACAAACTGTATTCACCTGTTATTTTCAAAACTCAAACTTCAAAGTAGACACAACCCTCAATGTCTTTGGAGTTGCCATTATCCTCCTCCAGACGGGTGACGTCATTGAGTTGACATTTCTTCTCTTTCTTACCGGTCTGCCAAACATTAAAGGAGCGGCAACGAGGATCTGATGTACACGCCCAGCCACAAGCAATCACACCCTCTACATCCAGTTTGTTGATGACGTGAGTGAGGGGGCAGTATTGAGAGACACGCCCATTATGATCCATCAGGGTGTGGTAAGCTGGCAGGGTAGGGACCGGCATCTCACATACGGCTAGTTTACGAAAGGTGCCGTTGCAATTTGAAGTAGCAGACCAAGGTCCACCAATGATATTCGTCATTCGTGCACAGTTCAATCCTGCGTTGTTCTGTGGATTGTTTGGAGACCAGTTGGTAAATCTTGCAGGCTGACCTCCACACAGCCAAACCCCCTCTTGAGCAGCATCTGTGCAGCCGATCCACAGACCGCCATTCTCTTTCACTGCCCACTCGAAAATGAAGTGGTTTTCTTCTCTCGAATCAGGCACTATGAGGTTGCTCCCTGGTCGTTTGCATGTCGCCTCGGCTTGCATCCAGTTCATCTTCTCAGGGAGTAAGATGTAGCAAGACTGACGCCATTTTACCCAGCCAGTTGGACAAGAGGAGAGAACGATAACAATGCTTTGAATGGTCACCAAGATCAACAAATGAAACCGAATGGTATTTATGCTTTGAAGAAACAACATCATCGCAAACACAGCGAAAAGCGATTGGTTTTCTGACGACACTTACAATTATTGGCGATGCGATAACGAAGCTCACAGCGCAAGTTGCAATACTGTCTGATCAGACCCCAGTCAGATTTGAATTCGTTACAGTGATATTATAGGGTAGTCGTGTAACGAATCAACTCAGAATTAGTCTCACGAAGTCATCGAGGTAGAAATTCGATAAACTCAGTGCAGTTTTTGATATTGAAACCGTGTCCTTTTCATCATAAGATATTGAATAAATAACGGAAGTCTTGCCTAAAAAGATCGTGTTGTACATTAGGTTAGCTTTGCTATATCTGAGATTCTGACGTAAAACAAAATTGAACTTGCAAGTCTGGTGCTTATTCAAACATCAGTGTCCAATAAACCGAGGGGTTCTGTTCCCTTTACACGCTAGAGCAACGTACGTTGGAACCTAGAGTTGAATGAATATTACCAATCAACATTTCTTGACCTCTTGCTAATCAGATTTCCATAGAATATTCCTGTCGCTCATTATGCATCCATGATGCTTGGTAGATTGTTTGGTAAAACGGTTTTTCATCTGTGATGTAGCTTTATGTCTTTTAACTCAAGTTACATTCAAAGTGATATCTTCAAGGCAGTATGGTTAATAGCTTTTTAATTTCTTCCAGTCAGGATTATCCCAGTGTACACGGATCGACGTGCAATTAAACAAGATGGCGGTCGATTGTTTCTTCAATTGAAGATGTCCTTTCCCATGAAGTTAATGAAAGTGTCTCCTCAAGAAACATCCTTTCTGAAGTATATTGTTACTAAGAATCCGTCTATTTTATTTTACAGCTGCGGGCGAAGACACAACATTTTTTTGTCGGTTTATGCCGGTCTTTGTCGGTGTTTAAACTGCATTAGGGAGAGAGAGAACAAACCAAACTATATACACCTGTTTCTGTTATTTTCAATACTCAAACTTCAAAGTAGACACAACCCTCAATGTCTTTGAGGTTGCCGTGATTCTCGTCAAGACGGGTGACGTCATTGAGTTGACATTTCTTCACTTTCTTACTGGTCTGCCAAACATTAAAGGAGCGGCAACGAGGATCTGATGTACACGCCCAGCCACACGCAATCACACCCTCTACATCCAGGCTGTTGATGACGTGATTGAGGGGGCAGTATTGAGAGACACGCCCATTGTGATCCATCAGGGTGTGGTAAGCTGGCATGGTAGGGGCCGGCATCTCACATACGGCTAGTTTGAGAACGGTGCCGTTGCATTTTAAACTATCAGACCAAACTCCACCATTGGTATTCGTCATTCGGGCACAGTTAAAATGTGAGTCTTCCTGCGGGAAGTCTTTTTTCCAGTTGGTAAAACTTACAGGTTGACCTCCACACAGCCAAACCCCCGCTTGAGCAGCGTCTGTGCATCCGATCCACATAGCTTTATTCTCCTTTTCTACCCATTTGAAGATGAAGTCGTTTTCTTCTCTTGAGTCAGGCACTATGAGGTTGCTCCCTGGTCGTTTGCATGCCGCCTCGGCTTGCATCCAGTTCATCCTTTTAGGGAGTAAGATGTAGCAAGACTGACGCCATTTTACCCAGCCAGTTGGACAAGAGGAGAGGACGATAACAATGCTTTGAATTGTCATCAAAATCAAGAGATGAAACAGAATGGTACTCCTGCTTTGAAGAAACAAAATCATCTTGCCGCAGAACAACTCTGGTTTCATGTCACTTCCTTCACAAAGTCTTTTACTACTGACCTCGTCAAAATACCATGTGCTACCACAACTTGTAAAATGGCGTGGGGACTGTCGTTTCGCTCGACATGCTCAATTGGTTCTTTAATTAAATTTAGCTTCCAAATTTCTCATTGGCGATATGCTATTGTCTCAAATTAGCTATAAACGGCAGCCAAACTGTTGAGATGGCAACCGAAAAACCTCTCTCACTAGCAATTAGAAGAGTCTGTCAAAAATAACAGGTGCACAATAAGGAATATTGATCCATTGTCCCTAACAATGAAGGGCATTGTCAGTTTGACTTCCCACAGCAGAGATATTCATTAAAAATATTCCTTCCCAATATTGCCATCATGGTTTGTCTTTTGACCTTAGTCTTTTCCTACAAAAAGGTTCATTAACATCTTAACTTGACGAAGTCACAGCAAGCAGTGAATGAAAAAGACGCAGAATTATGGGGTAATTATTCAATTTATTCAGCGATGATTTCTTATGTATTTATTTGAGCCACGGAGAAGGCTTCGTCTAGTCCAACTTATGAAGTTTTGCTCTGTCGAACATTACCAGTAAGTTCAATTATAGTTATGAACCCCCCCCCGACAAAAAGAAAAAAAAGATAACAAAACCTATTTAACAACCACACAATTCGATATGCGTACTAACAACAATGGAACCATGTTGACATTTCCTGTAGAGTGATACATTACGGAACTTCTTCATGTCGACAGGGCCCAATCAACGAGGAGGACCATAATTGCGAACTTCCCTTCCCCCACACCACACCGATGTGTTATGATCCTGCAAGACGACGAGAGGGCGCTCTTCTTCTGACCCACTTGTGGTATTATCACCCAACGGAAAACTTGCACTTAAAATACAATATTAATATAGAAGATGAAGCAGTTTCAGTACAACTTAGGCTTTCAGTAATTACAGTAGTCCTATGCGTATAATCAAGAGGTTGTATTATTCCAAGAGGGGAAATCAAATTCGTTTTCCATTGTTTCATAGTCTTGAAAATAATGCTTCTGTTGTATTCTTTTTATTTCAAGTTTGTCTTTATCGGCTGTCCGTCATTATGCTCTACACTATTACAGGTCGTTTATGTAATTTAAAAAAATGTGTCTTAAAACTGGCAATACTACATGCAAGTTCTCTAAAGAAGTGTACTCAACGATGTCGGTGTCACAGGTGATTTCTTCCAAAATTCAGCGAATTGTGTTTAGTCTTATAGCGCCCTCTCTTGATTATAATCCTTAAGCCCCATGTTGTTACCGTATGGGGACGCACATACTGTTGGACAAAATCCCCCATGACAATGTATTGACAGGTGAGGGTGCTGAGGATGACGGCGCATGTTGTTTTATGTCGGTCGATGTAGTTTGTTTCAATTTTGAAAAAAATAATGTGAGTTAACGCAGTTTACGAGAAGTCAATATAGACGCAGCCCTCAAAGTCGGTGGAGTCGTTAGTATCCTCCTCAAGACAAGTGACGTAATTGAGTTGAAATGTCTATCCTTTGTCACTGCTCTGCCCAAACATCAACATCAAAGGAGTGGCATTGAGGACCTAATGTACACGCCCAGTCACAAACAATCACATCCGTTCATTCATGAATCGTTTCTCAGATTTCTGAGGTTTGTCGTCCTGTCGTAATTGCTGCTGCCAGAGATGCGGTTGGTACCCGCTGTCATCTCGCTGAACGTGGATTTATTTGTAGCTCGTGTGAAATAACCGTGAAAGTTTTTCCCGTCTGTTTTTTTTCACCAAGTATGTATTCAGCTAAAAATTTCAACTGTGACTTTACTTGTATCTTTCTTTATTATTTGGCCTATAAATCAGGATTAAATTGACCAAAAACTAATCTGAGAACCAACCTTTAAGTCATTGGTACCCGTCATTGGGGCGGGGCAGGGGGGGGGAATGAGGAGGGATGATACTCTATGTAAAGCATTAATATCCAACATTGAAACTAATTTATTTCTGAACACAATATTATATAAGCCCAGCACAGTAAAATACAATTAAAACTATAACATTTGAAGGTATAGAGGTCAAAAACATGTCTGGCTATACGCTACTAGTCATGTGTATTACAATAAAACAATTCATCTGTCCCTCAAAAATGATTTATTTTTCTGATGGCATAAACCCAAATGATACTAACTTGGGGTTCTATAAAACAATCCCTTCCAGATGAGAAATATTAGGATCATGGCAAGAGTCATGCTCACTACAACTTAAGGAGAAATACCCGCGGAAAATAATGGGGAGCTCTCTCCCTACTGACAGCCAAAGGTCACGGACACAAACTTGACGTTTTTACAGAAAACGTGTAATTTAGACAATTGCATCAGGCCCAAGAACACTGAGGGCGCACTTGGTATCCCCGCACTGCTGGAAAATGTTTGCTTTTAATTACGCAGCCGTTGACGACAAAGTTTTGCGTTGTCAACATCATCGAGATAAAGAAGTTGATTGAGTTTGGTGTTCGGGATTTGAAGTAAATCGCAATCCCTGAAAATTCAATCACCCACAACTCACGATGATGCGATGCATGCCGCTTCTAAAAACAATCAGCAATTCGAGGATTAAATTATGAAAAAACAAATCTACTTTTAAATTTAAGTCAATAACTACGGTTACAATGGCGCTCCTACAAAAAGGAACAAAAAGGAGAAGTAATTTCTTCATAGCAGTGGCTACCAAACATTGTAACGTGCAAAACAGTCTATGCCACAAAAACTGTATTAATTGTATAATTATGTGTTCTCTTCATAAAACTCATGTATTGCCGTTAAATATTAACAGTTGACTCCATTCAAAGGTGCCTTTTTTGAGAATCTTTGATGGTACCGGTAATTCGTTCTACACCAATACGCCTGGATAGAAAAACATCAAGCACTATAATGACCTTTTTTGTACAGTTTCTTGCACCATCCTCAAGAAGAACTGTTTTAAATTACAGGACCTTGTGATATATGCTCTTTACAACAAATTTATTATTCAATAATAACATTATTGTAACATGTTTTTTTAACTGCAAAGTAATCTTTTGTTCAATATCTTAAAGAGACTAAAAGTCAAAAAGTAGTGGTCATAATGTTCACAGACGAACAATGCTTTGAATTAACATCATTGGCACGTGATGAAACAGAATGGTATTCATGCTATGAAGAAACAACATTATACTGAAGCTTTACAATTCTGGTTTTATGTCACATACAAATCCTCAGGGGAATCAATAAAATATTTTTTAAAGCAAAACAATCACATTAGGCCTATTGAGGTATTTCTATTCAGATGTCCGTAGGATAGTCCTGTCACTCGTTACTTCATCTGCAACGTATCTTTATGTCTTTTGTTGAAACTCAAGTAACATTCAAAGTGATCTTCAAGGCAGTATGGTTATCAGCTTGTTAAATTCTTCCAGGCAGGATTATCCCAGTGTACACGGATCGACGTGCAAGAAACAAGATGGCGGCTGATTGTTTCTTCAATTGAAGATGTCCTTTCCCATGAAGTTAATGATAGTGTCTCTTCAAGAAACATCCACACGTATGACAATGGTCCTTTCTGAAGTATATTGTTACTAAGAATACGTCTATTTTTTTTTTTTTTACAACTGCGGGCGACGACGCAACATAATTTTTGTTCGGTGATTAAACTGCATTAGAGAGAGAGAAAACAATCTGTATTCACATGTTGCTGTTATTTTCAATACTCAAACTTCAAAGTAGAAACAATCCTCAATGTCTTTGGAGTTGCCATGATCCTCCTCCAGACGGGTGACGTCATTGAGTTGACATTTCTTCTCTTTCTTACCGGTCTGCAAAACATTGAAGGAGCGGCAACGAGGATCTGATGTACACGCCCAGCCACAAGCAATCACACCCTCTACATCCAGGATGTTGATGACGTGATTTAGGGGGCAGTATTGAGAGACATGCCCATCGGGACCTAGCACGTTGTGGTAGACTTGCACGGTAGGGACTGCCATTTCACACGCAGCTAATTTAAGGTTGTCACTCTCGCAATTTACATCATCAAACCAAACCCCACCATTGTATACAGTCATCCGGGCACAGTTTAATCTTGCGTTGTTTTGTGGAGTGTTTGGAGACCAGTTGGTAAATCTTGCATGCTGACCTCCACACAGCCAAACCCCCTCTTGATCAGCATCTGTGCAGCCGATCCACAGACCGCCATTATCTTTCACTGCCCACTCGAAAACGAAGTCGTTTTCTTCTCTCGAATTAGGCACTATGAGGTTGCTCCCTGGTCGCTTGCATGCCACCTCGGCTTGCATCCAGTTCATCTTCTCAGGGAGTAAGATGTAGCAAGACTGACGCCATTCTACCCAGCCGGTTGGACAAGAGGAGAAAACAATACTTTGAATTGTCATAAATATCAAGAGATGAAACAGAATGGTATTCATGCTTTGAAGAGACAAAAGCATCTTGCTTCACAACAACTCCGGTTTCATGTCACTTTCTATAGATAGTATTTTGATGAGTTCAGTAGTAAAAGACTAAGTGTTACTACAACATGTAAAATTGCGTGGAGAATGTCGTTTCGTCCGACAAGCTCATTTGGTTCTGTATAAAGCCACTGCAATAAAGGGCTGTGTAGGCTTGAATGCACACACTAATCCTAAGCACTGCCGTAATAATGGTTTTGACAAGCTCAATTGGTTCCATATTTAATTTAGCTACCTAATTACTCATTGGCGATATCCTTTGTACTGGCGGTAGAAATTTGTTCAAATTAGCTGTAATTTATAAACGGTGGCCAAACTGTTGGGATGGCAACGAAAATCTCTAACACAAGACAATTGGAAGTAGAGTCTGTCAAAAATAACAAGAGCACAATTATGAATATTGATTCACTGTCTAACAATGAAGGGCATTGTGAGCTTGACTTCCCACAGCACAGATATTCATCAAAATTGTTCATCCTCAATATTGCCATGATGACTGTTATTTTGACTTCAGTCTTTTCTAAACAAAGGTGTATTAACATCTTAACTTATTAAAGAGACACACACACACCGGCTTCATTGAGCTATTTGGGCGACAAAGTAGGCTAAAACATGACTCCAAAAGACTTCCCGGAATGCAGAAGAATGGTTCCTAAAAGAAACCATCAAATTTTGCCGCTTTCGAGCAAGTAAATAACTGAACCAAATGTAAAATTTTCATGAGTATTTGACAAAAAAAGACTATGTATTCAAATTATGGATGCAAGTTGGAACGTAAACCTTAGGAGCATATCCCGTACAGCCGGTGCCGTGTCTCGTTGGGCCAGAGAGACAAACCCCGGGGGCATGAACTCGGAGCTTGTGGGAAGGATAGGGAGCCAGACCGTTTTAGTATGTACCCCTACCTACTATCCGCTAACTATTGTCACGTTACGTGTTGCCTGTGCTACACACGCGGCGGGATGAAGACGTTCTGCTTTATCCCATACAGCTGGTCTACGCCTATGTATTAGCTGCACCATGTCCACAGAATACAAGTTGGTGTGGATCGGACTAGATTGACGTGTGTTTATGTGGGTTTTTTAATTACACGTGAATTTGTGCTTGATGGATATGAAGACTGGATCCTCATGCCTCGCCATTGTTATATTTAATACGTAAACAGAGCACCAGTGTACTTACAACAATGTCACGTAAACTTGACCGTTGCAACGGCTGGAAAAGCGTAAACGCTGACCTTCGACAGCGTTTTGTTTTTTTCCACATTCTTCGTTAATTACGTGATATTTTGATGATTTGTTTTTTACACCAACCATCTTAACCTTTTAGCAACTGGACCGCCCTAACCGGCAAAAGCGATACACTGTAACATGGGGCGGGAGGAAACGCTCAACACCTTGTGTTTGGAAAGGGGAAAAATAAAAAATAAAACTAGATAGTCATTGTTTCGCGTTGGCAATGGCAATCGTTTATGCAGATCATTTTAAAATTTTCGCCCTTCACAGTTGAAAGTTGAATTGTAAAAAAAATTAACGCTAGGCTGATGATGACAAATTCTGTAGCTCTTACCAAAACCACGCTCAGTTTTAACAAAATATGTTTTCCTTCATCATGATGACACTGTCGAAAACTAATGTTTAGCAATTAATCAGTATGAGCAGTTGACGCCAGTTAACAGCTTCAAAACCACGCTCAGTTTTAACAAAATATGTTTTCCTTCATCATGATGATACTGTCGAAAACTAATGTTTAGCAATTAATCAGTATGAGCAGTTGACGCCAGTTAACAGCTTCAAAACTATTGTGTTCATTTTAACCTTATGAAAAATAGCCTCCATTAAGGTTAGCGATAGCCATTACCGGGAGGCACTTGTTGTTCCCTTGGGACTTATCTCCTCCAAAATTAAAAAATATGTTAATCGATGACAATATTAACGAAAAGGACAAAAATTGTAAGTAAATAACAAGCCTTGTGTATATTTTAAACCATGATTCTAGTAAATTACTAAGAGAGTATTGAAACCTAAATATTTTTAGCAAACTCAGGCGGTTCAGGGACTAAAGGGTTAATATTGTCTGTGATTCCACATTAATAAATTAGGTAAACAGTAAGCCGGTGTGTCCCTTTAAGTCACAAAAACCTGTATTTCAATCATATCAAGACTATACATGAATAAGACGCAGAATTATGGAGAAATTATTCAATTTATTCAGCGATGATTTCTAGGTATTTATTTGAGCCACGGAAAAGGCTTCGTCAACTCCAATGAGTTAAGTTTTGCTCTATCTAGTATTACCAGTAAGTTACAGTTTATGAACCCCCCGAAAAAAGAGAACAAAACCTACTACTTAACAACCACACAATTCGATATGCGTATTAAAAACAATGGAACCATGTTGACGTTTCCTGTAGAGTGATACATTAACATACTTCTTCATGACAGGGCCGAATCAACGAGGAGGACCATAATTGCAAACTCCGCTTCCCCCACACCACACCGATGTGTTATGATACTGCAAGATGACGAGAGGGCGCTCTTCTTCTGACTCACTTGTGGTATTCCAAGAGGGGAAATTAAATTCGTTTTCCATTGCTTCAAAGTCTTTGAAAATAATGCTTCTGTTGTATTTTTTTTATTATAAGTTTATCTTTATAGGTTGTCCGTCATTATGCTCTTTAAAAAAGTCCCTTAAAAAATTCAATAAAAGTGCGAGTTCACTAAAGAAGTGTACTCGATGATGTCGATGTCATAGGGGATTTAGCCCCAGGGTGATTTTATCCAACAATCAGCGAATTATGTTAGTCTGATAGCGCCCTCTCTTGACTATAATCCTCCAGCCCACGTTGTTACCTTATGGGGACGCACATACTGTTGGACAAAATCTCCCGTGACAATGTAATGACAATTAGTGAGGGTGCTGAGGATGACGCCGCATGCTGTTTAATGTCGGTCGCTGTAGTTTGCTTTAATTTTGAATGAATAATGTGAGTTAAAGGCAGTGGACACTATTGGTAATTACTCAAAATAATTAAAACCTTACTTAGTAACGAGTAATGGGGAGAGATTGACAGTATAAAACATTGTGAGAAACGGCTCCCTCTGAAGTGAGATAGTTTTCGAGAAAGAAGTAATTTTCCACGAATTTGATTTCGAGACCTCAGAATTAGATTTTGAGGTTGAGGTCTCGAAATCAACCATCTGAAAGCGCACAACTTCGTGTGACAAGGTGTGTTTTTTCTTTCATAGTTATCTCACAACTTCGACGACCAATTGAGCTCAAGTTTTTACAGGTTTGTTATTTTATCCATATGTTGAGATACACCAAGTGAGAAGACTGGTCTTTGACAATCAACAATAGTGTCCAGTGTCTTTAACGTAGGTTATGAGAAGTCCATATTTCTAAAGTTCAAAATAGACGCAGCCCTCAATGTCAGTGGAGTCGTTAGTATCCTCCTCAAGACAAGTGACGTAATTGAGTTGAAATGTCTACCCTTTGTCACTGCTCTGCCCAAACATCAACATTAAAGGAGCGGCATTGAGGACCTGATGTACACGTCCAGTCACAAACAATCACATCCGTTCATTCATGAATCGTTTCTCAGATTTCTGAGGTTTGGTGTCCGGTCGCAATTGCTGCTGCCAGAGATGCGGTTGGTACCCGCTGTCATCTCGCTGAACGTGGATTTATTTATTTGAAGCTCGTGTGAAATAACCGTGAAAGTTTTTCCGTCTGTTTTTTTCACCAAGTATGTATTCAGCTAAAAATTTCAACTGTGACTTTACTTGTATCTTTCTTTATTATTTGGCCTATAAATCAGTATTAAATTGACAAAAAAATAATCTTAGAACCCACCTTTAAGTCATTGGTCCCCGTCATTGGGGGGGGGGGGATGAGGAGGGATGGTACTCTATGTAAAGCATTAATATCCAACATTGAAACTAATTTATTTCTTAACACAATATTATATAAGCCCAGCACAGTAAAATACAATAAAACTATAACATTTGAAGGTATAGAGGTCAAAAACATGTCTGGCTATACGCTACTAGTCATGTGTATTACAATAAAACAATTCATCTGTCCCTCAAAAATGATTTATTTTTCTGATGGCATAAACCAAAATGATACTAACTTGGGGGTTCAATAAAAGAATCCCTCCTAGATGAGAAACATTAGGATCATGGCAAGAGTCATGCTCACTGCAACTTAAGGAGAAATACCCGCATAAAATATGGGGAGCTCTCTCCCTACTGACAGCCAAAGGTCACGGACACAAACTTGACGTTTTTACAGAAAACGTGTAATTAAGACGATTGCATCAGGCCCAAGAACAATGAGGGAGCACTTGGTATCCCCGCATCGTCTTGAAAAACGATTGCGCCAGTTATTGGTGAACTAGTCAAGAATCTTACGTCGCTAGTCGCAGCACTTTTCCAATCACCCACAACTCACGATGATGCGTTGCATGTTGCTTCTAAAGACGTTCAGCAATTCGAGGATTAAAATATGAAAAAACTACATTTATATTTAAGTCAATAACTACGGTTACGATGGTTACAAAAAAGGGAACAAAAAGGAGAAGTAATAATAGCAGTGGGTACCAAACATTATAACGCGCAAAACAGTCTATGCCACAAAAACTGTATTAAATGTGTTCTCTTCATAAAACTCTTGTATTGCCGTTAAATATTAACAATGGTGCATTTTTTGATGAATCTTTGATGGTACCGGTAATCCGTTCCACACCAATACGGATAGAAAAACATCAAGTACTATATTGACCCTATTTTATACAGTTTCTTGCACCATCCTCCTGAAGAACTGTTTTAAATTACAGGACCTTGTGAAGAAAAAAAAGAAGTTTTTTACAACAAATTTATTATTCAATAATAACTGTATTGTAACATGTTTTTTTAACGGCCAAGTAATCTTTTGTTCAATATCTAGAAGAGAGGAAAAAAGTCAAGAAGTAGTGGTCATGACGTTCACAGACGAACAATGCTTTGAGTCAACATCATTGGCACGTGATGAAACAGAATGGTATTCATGTTATAAAGAAACAGCATCATACTGAGGCACTACAAATCTGGTTTATGTCACAGAAAATCCTCAGGGGCATCAATAAATTATTATTTTTAAAGCAAAACATTCACATTATTGAGATATTTATATTCAGATATCCATAGGATAGACAGCATTATGCTGAAGCATTACAATTCTGGTTTTATGTCACATACAAATCCTCAGGGTAATCAATAAAATATTTTTTAAAGCAAAACAATCACATTAGGCCTATTGAGGTATTTCAATTCAGATGTCTGTAGGATAGTCCGGTCACTCGTTATTTCATCTGCAATGTATCTTTATGTATTTTGTTGAAACTCAAGATACATTCAAAGTGATCTTCAATGCAGTTGTGGTAGACTGGCACGGTAGGGACTGCCATTTCACATGCAGCTAATTTTAGGTTGCTACTCTCGCAATTTACATCATCAAACCAAACCCCACCATTGTATACAGTCATTCGGGCACAGTTTAATCTTGCGTTGTTTTGTGGAGTGTTTGGATACCAGTTGGTAAATCTTGCAGGCTGACCTCCACACAGCCAAACCCCCTCTTCAGCAGCATCTGTACAGCCGATCCATAGACCGTCATTCTCTTTCACTGCCCACTCGAAAACGGAATCGTTTTCTTCTCTCGAATTAGGCACTATGAGGTTGCTTCCTCGTCGCTTGCATGCCACCTCGGCTTGCATCCAGTTCGTCTTCTCAGGGAGTAAGATGTAGCAAGACTGACGCCATTTTACCCAGCCAGTTGGACAAGAGGAGAGGACGATAACAATGCTTTGAATGGTCACCAAGATCAACAAATGAAACCGAATGGTGTTCATGCTTTGAAGAGACAACATCATCTTGCTGCGTAACAACTCCGGTATCATGTCACTTTCTATACCCAGTCTTTTACTACTGATCTCTATCAAAATACTATGTGTTACCACAATAGGGTTTGGTCCCTTGCTACGTTTGGAACGCTCAGTTGGCTCTATTTATAATCATTGGTACTGTTGCTAAGAATATACCCAATTTCGCAAATTACCTAACAAGCTTCAAACAGTTGGGATGGCAACTAGAAAACACCACCTGGCATTATAAGGAGTGTGGCAAAGATAAAAGTACATGAAGGAATATTAAGCCACTGCAATGAAAGGCAGTTTGAGCTTGAATGCACACAATAATCGTAAGCATTGCCGTTATGATTGGTTTTATTACGTCAGACTTTTCCCCCAAAAAGGTTGTTTCTATAATCAAGACCATACATTGACATGACGCGGAATTTTCGGGGAATTGTGAAATTCATTCAACGGTGATTTCTAAGGTATTTGTTTGAGCCACGGGGAGCTTCATCTTTATCACTGACACCCCCCCCCAAAAAAAAAAACCCAAATCCAACCCCCCCCCCCCAAAAAAAAAAAACCCAAACAAACCCCAACACATGTACAAATTGTTTATTTCATCTTTTTGTAATGATGCAGACCCTCAGAAGAGAAAATCACCTCAAGAAGATGTAAAATTGTTTCTGATGAGTGTAAACAGCGCGTTTTCATTGCTGCTATCGGCAACAGTACTTCATCTATGATTTGAAGTTAAATTTGAAATTGCGCGGGGGTTTCGTGGTTGGTCCCCGTCATGTGAGTGGGAGAAAGGAGGAACGGTTCTCTATTACAATCAGTAGAGTATTCACGTAATTCTACAAAATATACAACTATACTATCCACCAACGAATATAATTTATTTCTTAGCACAATAACACAATTAGCACAGCACAGGGAAATACAATTGAATAACAAAATGTAGGTCTGGGGTCAAAACATGTCTGGCTGTACTGAACTACTCATATACAATAAGACGGTTCCTCTGATAGTATAAAACCAAACGATACTAACTGTAGTTCTATCAAACTAACCGTTCCAGATGAGGAACATGGGAACACTACAAATTAAGGAAAATTACCAACAGAACTTATATGGAGCTCTATCCCTACGGACAGTCTAAGGTCACGGTCACTTGACGACGTTTTTTTCAAGAAAACATATAGTTTAGAAAATTGCATCAGGCTCAAGAACATTTAGGGCGCACTTGGTATCCCTCCACTACCAAGAATAAGTTGCTTTTAATTATTACACGCAGCGGTTGACAACAACGGTTTGCATTGACATCATCATCGAGATAAAGAACTGAATTGTGTTTGGTGTTCGGGATTTAAAGTAAAATGTAATCACCGTCAATATCAGACAACTTTGTATTTAGAAAAGATAGCGACAGTTGTGGGTAAATTGGTCCATAATCTTACTTCGCAAGTCGAAGCACGTGTACTATCACATACACAACTCACCATGGTGCGTAGCAGATGCTTCTAAAAACTATCTGCGATTCGAGGGAAAAAAGTTTAAACAAATCCAAATTTATATCTCACTTACTATCTACGGTTACAATGCCGCTTCAACAACACAAAAGTAATTTCTACATAGCAGTATGGGGGCCAAGCAACAACGTACACAATGATATACTTCAGAAAAACTGTATTCAATACATAATTATGTGTTATCTACATTGCCGTGTAATATTTACGGTTGACAACAATAAAAGATGCATTTTAAAATTTGTTTAGCTGAAGCTTTGATGGTACCGGTAACTTGTTTGATACCAATACTGACAGAAAAATAACAATTAATAACCCCATTTAAAAAAAAACTGTTTCTTGCACTATCTTGATACAAAATAGTTTCCTCTTAACCCTGCGAGCAGCACCCCCTTGAATGTCCTCATGCAGCAAAGGGGGAGCTCACAGAAGGCAGTTTCTTAATAAGCGTATATAACATTGTTTGGATGACACAATCCCTTTTCTAAGGGTCTATATAGATGAATGGAGGTCCCCTGGACACACCTAGAAAGGATTGAAGCATTCAGGCAATTTATAGGTTGGTTCACATGATTTTTTTAACAGTAACTGCCACTTCTTATAAGTACAGTAGGGCCTACACGATTTCTTGTTGTACAGTAACTGCCATACAATATGAGCAGTACATCAAACAGTCGTCTGAAACATGGACATAAAACTGTGGTAGACAGCACCTGTGGGAACCGCTGTTTATTTACAACCTGTCACTGGACTAGGATGACTCATAGCATTGAGCTTTGCTAGCCTAGCTGCAAAAAACTCAAGGAGATTAGATCTGCACACACTACAATGGGCTTATACTTTCTACACAAATGAATAAGGTTCGGCTGGAGTCCAGGCTATTCCACAATTTGCCTGACCTGTACATAGCGCGCAATGTTAAAAGTGACTTTAAAATGTCAAACTAGAGGGTTTCATTGAGGGTTCCATGTAGTTTCAGCGGAATTGGCCCAAACATTTTTCAGTAATTAAAAAAAAGGAAAAAAAGTGCCTTCCGGAGTCTCCCCGTTGTAGCTGGCAAGGTTTTAAAATACAGAATCTTTTGAGAATTATTATTTACAACAAATTTATTGTTTTATAAAAACTAGACCATGACGTGTTTTTTAACGATCAAGTAAACCTTTGTTCAATATTTTGTGGAGAAAAAAATGTCACAGAGTAGTGGTCATGACAAAATGTTTTAATGCTTGAAATTGAAGTCGATTATCTTCAAGAGATGAAACAGAATGGTAAAGAAACTGCATCAAACTGATGCACTAACATTCTGGTTTTACGTCACATACAAATCCTGAGGGGATTCAATAAATTGTTTTATTAAGCAAAACATTAACATTATTGAGATATTTCTATTCAGATGTCCACAGGATAGTCCTGTCACTCATGAGGGATATTGATGCTTGGTAGATTGTTTGGTAAATTAATGGTAATTCATCTGCAATGTAGCTTTATGTCTTTTGCTGAAACTCGAGTTACATTCAAAGTGAAATCTTCAAGGCAGTATGGTTATCAGCTTATTAAATTGTTTCTTCAACTGAAGATGTCCTTTCCCATGAAGTTAATGATAGTTTCTCTTCAAGAAACATCCACCCGTATGACAATGGTCATTTCTGAAGTATGTTGTTACTAAGCATACGTCTATTTCATTTTACAACTGCGGGCGACGACGCAACATATTTTTGTTCGGTGATTAAACTGCATTAGAGAGAGAGAGAAAACAATCTGTATTCACCTGTTGCTGTTATTTTCAATATTTTCAATTATTTTCGAAATAGACACAACCCTCAATGTCTTTGGAGTTGCCACGATCCTCCTCAAGACGGGTGACGTCATTGAGTTGACATTTCTTCTCTTTCTTACTGGTCTGCCAAACATTAAAGGAGCGACAACGAGGATCTGATGTACACGCCCAGCCACAAACAATCACACCTCTACATCCAGGCTGTTGATGACGTGATTTAGGGGGCAGTATTGAGAGACACGCCCATCGGGACCTAGGAGGGTGTGGTAGACTGGCACGGTAGGGACTGCCATTTCACACGCAGCTAATTTTAGGTTGTCACTCTCGCAATTTACATCATCAAACCAAACCCCACCATTGTATACAGTCATTCGGGCACAGTTCAATCCTGCGTTGATGTGTGGATTGTTTGGATACCAGTTGGTAAATCTTGCATGCTGACCTCCACACAGCCAAACCCCCTCTTGAGCAGCATCTGTGCAGCCGATCCACAGACCGTCATTCCCTTTTACAGCCCACTCGAAAATGAAGTCGTTTTCTTCTCTCGAATCAGGCACTATGAAGTTGCTACCCGGTCGCTTGCATGCCACCTCGGCTTGCATCCAGTTCATCTTTTCAGGGAGTAAGATGTAGCAAGACTGGTGCCATTTTACCCAGCCAGTTGGACAAGAGGGGGAAACGATGCTTTGAATTGTCATAAATATCAAGACATGAAACAGAATGGTGTTCATGCTTTGAAGAAACAACATCATCTTGCCGCAGAACAACTCCGATCTCATCAAAATACCATGTGTTACCGCATTATGGTTTTGGCCCCTTCTTACGTTTGACAAGCCCATTTTGTTCTATTTATAATCCTTGGTACTGTTGGCAAGAATATACTCAATTTCGCAAATTAGCTGACAACCAGTTGGGATGGCAACTGGAAAACACCACCTGACATCATGAAGAGTTCGGCAAAGATCAAAGTACATGAAGGAGTGTTAAGCCACTGCAATGAAGGGCAGTTTGAGCTTGAATGCACGCACTAATCCTAAGCATTGCCGTGATGATTGGTTTTGTTCCGACAGACATTTACAACAACAAAAAAGGTTGATTCTAAGCAAGACCATACATTGACATGACGCGTAATTTTTTTTGCGAATTGTGAAATTCATTCAGCGGTGATTTCTAAGGTATTTATTTGAGCCACGGAGAGCTTCATCTTTATCACTGACAACCCCCTCCCCCAAAAGAACCCCCAGACCCCCCCCCCACAAAAACACATTAACGAGCAAACACCTACGCATAAAAAACAATAGAACCGTATTTGACATTTCCTATAGTATGGTGATACATTAAAACCCTGCGCAATGACTCCTCTACTGTACCTGACAGCACAAAATCACTATCTTTTTAGTTAATAGCTAATTAATTTTGTAATCAACTTTTTTCATTACTACTATAGTCTATCCTCATATCAAGGCATACAGACAAATTCACATAATATCTGAGATATTTCGATCAGCCTGTTCAGCTGTTTGAATTCTTCGCCCCAAAACCTTTGTTTACAAATCCCTCGTGCATATACTGTAAAAAAAAAGAAGGAAAAACAAACACAGCTAAACTCCCGAGATGGAATAAAAAATCTGTACAAAGTTTTTATTGCATCTTTTTTTTTAATGGTTGATTATGCAGAACCCTCAAAAGGGAAAAACCAAGAAGACGTACAAATTTCTTTTTGAAGTATAAACAGCGCATTTTCATTGCTGCTATCAGCTACAGCACCCCCTTTAGATTTGAAGTTAAATTTAAAATTTCGCAGGGGTTTCGTGGCCGGTCCCCGTCATGTGAGAGGGAGAAATGAGGAACGGTTCTCTATATTACAAGCAGAAGAGTATTCACCAAATTCTACAAAATATACAATCATAATATCCAGCAATGAAAATAATTTATTTCTAAACAAAGTATAACGATATCACAATTAGCACGCACAGTAAAATACAATAGAATAACAACATGAAGGTCAGAGGTCAAAACATGTCTAGCTATACTCTACTACTCATATACAATAAGGCGACTCATCTATCCTTCGAATTATTATTTTTTCTCTGATGGTATAAGACCAAACGATACTAGCTGTGGTTCGATAAAACTAACCGTCCCTGATGAGAAACATGGGAACACGGACACAAACTTGAAGTTTTTAAAGAAAACATCTAATTTACAAAAATTGCATCAGGCCCAAGAACACTGAGGGCGCACTTGGTATCCCCGCACTTACAATAATAAGTTGCTTTAATTATTACACGCAGCGGTTGACAACAACGGTTTGCATTGACATCATCATCGAGATAAAGAACTTCATTGTGTTTGGTGTTCGGGATTTGGATGTCACATGCAAATCCTCAGGAGAATCAAAAATTTATTTTGGGGGAAAAACATTCACAATATTGAGATATTTCTATTCAGATGTCCGTAGGATAGTCCTGTCACTCATTAGGCCTCTGATGCTTCGTAGATTGTTTTGTAAATTAACGGTAATTCATTTGCAATGTAGCCTCATGTCTTTTGCTGAAACTCGAGTTTTATTCAAAGTGATCTTCAAGGCAGTATGGTTAATAGCTTGTTAAGTTCTTCCAGGAAGGACTTTCCCAGTGTACATGGATTGACGTGCAAGAAACAAGATGGCGGCCGATGGTTTCTTCGATTGTAGATGTCCTTTCCCATGAAGTTAATGATAGTGTCTCACACCCTCTGCAACCAGGCTGTTGGTGACGTGATTGAGGGGGCAGTATTGAGAGACACACCCATCGGGACCTAGCACGTTGTGGTAGACTGACACGGTAGGGACTGCCATTTCACACGCAGCTAATTTGTTTTCCTTGCAATTTAGACTGTCATTCCAAACCCCATCGTTTACAGTCATTCGGGCACAGTTCCATCCTGCGTCGTTGTGTGGATTGTTTGAAAACCAGTTGGTAAATCTTACAGGCTGACCTCCACACAGCCAAACCCCCTCTTGAGCAGCATCTGTGCAGCCGATCCATAGACCGTCATTCTCTTTTACTGCCCACTAGAAGATGAAGTGGGTTTTTTCTCTTGAATCAGGCACTATGAGGTTGCTCACTGGTCGCTTGCATGCCACTTCGGCTTGCATCCAGTTCATCCTCTCAGGGAGTAAGATGTAGCAAGACTGACGCCATTTTACCCAGCCAGATGGACAACAGGAGATGACGATAACAATGCTTTGAATTGTCATCAATATCAAAAGATGAAACAGAGTGGTATCCATGCTGTGAAGAAAAATTATTATTTTCTCGCATAAAAGCATCCGTTGTTTATGGGAACCATAAGCGACCATCTCGTTTTAAAATCGTGAGTAACCGATTTGAGATCCAATCGACTTGTGTTCATTAATGTTACTGAAAATGTATTCGTTTCATGGAGTGTATGTACGGAACATGAAAAACAACATTACCTTTATACATTGCAAAACATCACCGAACGGGAACGAGCGGTTAAAGTCGGTACGAACTTGAACGCTGAATTCCATCCCAGATTATTGGTTGCAGAAATAAGACCCTACTTTGTGACCAAAGTCACTCTAACAAGTTGAAGTTCAGTCAAACTTGCGTGAAATATAGCCACCATCTTATTTGCAAATGACGAAATTCGTCATGACATTTCTTTCGTAAATATTGCAGGTGAACTTTGTCTAATACTGGCGAGTGGTAAATATGTAAATTTGATCTCCAGAGTCTAATGGAGCGCTACATTGAATGATCGAATGTTACCACATGGTATTTCTCAGATTCATTAATGTTAGACGAAATATATTTTCCCGGATTATGTGTCATATTACAACGGGAAATATTTGTATCATCAGAAAAGAAACATTGATTTTTAGATTAGAATTTAATTAACTCGCTCTGTTCACGTCCAACATGTAAGGTAGTATCAATAAAACAGTTTAAATCCGAAAAGTCTTTCTAAAGTGGAATGTCATAAACAGTACAGAAAATATCATAACCATGAGATTTCATGAAGAGTTGCAATAAGTTTGAGCCGTAAAACAAGTGAAGTTCAGCTGTCGTAAAGCGATGTATTTTATTTCTTGAGGATTTAAAGTTCAAAGTAGAAGCAACCATCGGTAACCTCCAAGTAAGTGTGATCATCTTCATCATGGGTGACGTCATTGAGTTGACATTTCTTTTCTTTCTCACTGGTCTGCCAAACATTAAAGGAGCGGCAACGAGGATCTGATGTACACGCCCAGCCACAAGCAATCACACCCTCCACCGCCAGGCTGTTGATGACGTGATTGAGGGGGCAGTATTGAGAGACACGCCCATTGGGACCTAGCAGGGTTTGGTAAGCTGGCACGGTAGGGGCTGACATCTCACATGCGGCTAGTTTCAGGATGGTGCATTGCATTCTATCACCCCATTGTCCACTGTATATAGTCATTCGGGGACAGTTCGGGTCTTTGTCGTTGTGTGGATTGCCTGGATACCAGTTGGTATATCTTGCAGGCTGACCTCCACACAGCCAAACCCCCTCTTCAGCAGCATCTGTGCAGCCGATCCATAGACCGTCATTCTCTTTCACTGCCCAATCGAAAATGAAGTCATTTTCTTCTCTCGAATCAGGCACTATGAGGTTGCTCCCTGGCCGCTTGCATGCCACCTCGGCTTGCTTCCAGGTCATCTTCTCAGGGAGTAAGATGTAGCAAGACTGACGCCATTTTATCCATCCAGTTGGACAAGAGGAGATGACAATAACAATGCTTTGAATGGTCACTAATATCAAGAGATAAAACAGAATGGTATTCATGCTTTGAAGAAACAACATCATCTTGCTGCATAACAACTCTGGTTTCATGTCACTTTCTATATACGCAGTCTTTTACTACTGACCTCATCCAAATCTGCTACCACAACATGTAAACTTGCGTGGAGACTGTCGTTTTGCTTGACAAGCTCAATTGGTTCTGTGTTTAATTTAGCGTAATATTATTCATTGGCGATATTCTTGGTACTGATGGTAGCATTTTCCGGAAGTTAGCTATAAACGGCAGCCAAACGGTTGGGATGGCAACCAAAAAAAACCAACGTGTCTATTGACATTTAGAAGAGTCTGTCAAAAATAACGAGAGCACAATAAGGAATATTGAACCACTGTCTTAACTATGAGAGCAGTTTATCTTTTGTTTACAGAGTACACGAAATTCACCCTCAGTGTTGCCATGATGACTTGTATTGTGACGTAGACTATTCTAAATAAATTATGATTCACGTTGAAGGAATTATATTGCTCCACTGTCTAACAATGTAGGGCAGTGTGATCTTGAGTCCCCACAATACAAAACATTCCTCCTCAGTATTGCCTTATTATTTGTATTGTGACGTCAGACTTTTTTAAGACAAAGGTTGATTCACACCTTAAGTCTGAGAAAGCTGTACTTCAGTCATATCAAGACTTAACATGAATAAGACCGGAATTATTGGGGAATTATTCAATTTATTCAGCGATGATTTCTGAGGTGTTTAATTGAGCCACGGAGAAGGCTTCGTCTAGTCCAATGATGTAAGTTTTGCTCTTTCTAGCATTACCAATCTTTACTCTTTACAGTTATAATTATTTCTTCCCTTTCTCACTGCTCTGCCAAACATCAACATTAAAGGAGCGCCATTTTACCAAAGCCAGTTCGACAAGAGGAGGGGATGGTAGCAACGCTTTGAATGGTCACCAATATCAATAGATAAAACAGAATGGTATTCGTTTTCTGAAGAAACAACATCATCTTGCTGCACAACAACTCTGGTTTCATGTCACTTTCCTCGCACAGTCGTTTACTACTAACCTCATCAAAGTACCATGTGCTCATAAAACATGCACATTCGCGTGGGGACTGTCGTCTCCCTCGACAAGCTCAATTAATTCTGTTTTAAATTTAGCGTAAACATTTTCATAATATAAAGGAATATTGATTTACTGTCTAACTATGAGGGCAGTTTGATTTTTGGTTTACACAGTACACGAAATTCATCCTCAGTATTGCCATGGTCACTTGTATTGTGACGTAAGACTATTCTAAATATTTTTTGATTCACATAGAAAGAATTATATTGCACCACAGTCTAACAATGTTGGGCAGTGTGATCTTGAGTCCCAACAATACAAAACATTCCTCCTCATTATTTCCTTATTATTTGTATTGTGACGTCAGACTTTTCTAAACAAAGGTTAATTCAGATCTTACTTGACAAAGTCTGAGAAAGCTGTACTTCAATCATATCAAGACAATACATGAATAAGACGCAGAATTATGGGGGATTTATTCAATTTATTCAGCGATGATCTCTTAGGTAATTATTTGAGCCGCGGAGAAGGCTTCGTCTCTTCTAAGGAGTTAAGTTTTAAACAATCACAACCGTTCATTCATGAATCGTTTCTCAGATTTCTGAGGTTTGTTGTCGGTTCGCAAATGCTGCCGCCAGAGATGTGGTCGGTATCCGCTGCCATTTCGGTGAACGTGGATGGATTTCTACGTTCGTGTGAAAATACCCTGACAGTTTTCTCTTCTGTTAAGGGTACTCTTAAACCAGCATTAAGTTGACAAAAAAAAACAATTCATGAACCCACCTTTAAGTCATTTGTCCCCGTCATGGGGGGGGGGGGGGGAGTAAGGAGGGACGGTACTCTGTTTAAAGCAATAATATCCAACATTGAAACAGATTTATTTTTAACACAAAAGTATATTAGCACAACACAGTAAAATACAATAAAACTACAACATGAAGGTCGAGGTTAAAAATAATTATATCCGGCTATATACGCTACGAGTCATAATGTATTTACAATAAATAACCCCAAATGATACTTACTTGGGGTACTGTAAAACCATCCCTCCCACACGAGAACATGAGGATCATGGCAAGAGTCTTGCGCACTACTAAATTTAGAAGAATTACCCACAGAAAATATGGGGAGCTTTCTCCCTACTGACAGCCAAAGGTCACGGACACAAACTTTACAGAAAACGTGTAATTTAGACATTTGCATCAGGCCCAAGAACACTGAGGGCGCACTTGGTATCCCCGCATCGTCTTGAAAAACGATTGCGCCAATTATTGGTGAACTGTCAAGATTCTTACGTCGCAAGTCGCAGCACGTGCCCAATCACTTTCAGCATTTCGAGGATTCAATTATATGACAAATCTAAATTTATATTTAAGTCAATGACTACGGTTACGATGGCGCTCCTACATAAAAAGAAAAAAACAAAAATCAGTTATTTCTACATAGCAGTGGGTACCGAACATTATACCGTGCAAAACAATCTATGCCACAAAAAACTGTAATTATGTGTTCTCTTCATAAAACTCATGTATCACCGTTAAAATTTAACAGTTGTTTCCATTCAAAAGTGCAATTTTTGAAAATTATTTACGTGAATCTTTGATGGTACCGGTAGTTCGTTCTACACAAATACGGATAGAAAAACATCAAGTACTAATGTAGCCTTGATCAAGGTGTTGGAGTTTTGTCTTCATTTATTATTATTTTTGTTTGCGCCGTGCTACCCATCCGGTTCTCTATTACAATCAGTAGAGTATTCACGTAATTCTACAAAATATACAACTATACTATCCAGCAACGAATATAATTTATTTCTTAGCACAATATCACAATTAGCACAGCACAGGGAAATACAATTGAATAACAAAATGAAGGTCTTGGGTCAAAACATGTCTGGCTGTACTGAACTACTCATATACAATAAGACGATTCCTCTGATAGTATAAAACCAAACGATACTAACTGTAGTTCTATAAAACTAACCGTTCCAGATGAGAAACATGGGAACACTACAAATTAAGGAAAATTACCAACAGAACTTATATGGAGCTCTATTCCTACGGACAGTCTAAGGTCACGGTCACTTGACGACGTTTTTTCAAGAAAACATATAGTTTAGAAAATTGCATCAGGCTCAAGAACATTTAGGGCGCACTTGGTATCCCTCCACTACCAAGAATAAGTTGCTTTTAATTATTTCACGCAGCGGTTGACAACAACGCTTTGCATTGACATCATCATCGAGATAAAGAACTGAATTGTGTTTGGTGTTCGGGATTTAAAGTAAAATGTAATCACTGTCAATATCAGACAACTTTGTCTTTAGAAAAGATAGCGACAGTTGTGGGTAAATTGGCTAATAATTTTTACTTCGAAAGCCGAAGCACGTGTACTACCACACACAACTCACCATGGTGCGTAGCAGATGCTTCTAAAAACTATCTGCGATTCGAGGAATTTTTTTAAAAAACAAATCCAAATTTATATCTCACTTACTATCTACGGTTACAATGCCGCTCCTACAACACATAAGTAATTGCTACATAGCAGTAGGCCTATGGGTGCCAAGCAACAACGTACACAATTATCTACTCCAGAAAAACTGTATTCAATACATAATGATGTGTCATCTTCATTGCCATGTAATATTTACGGTTGACTCCAGTAAAAGGTGCATTTTGAAATTAGTTTACCTGAATCGTTCATGGTGCGGTAACTTGCTCGACACCAATACTGACAGAAAAATAACAATTAATAACCCCATTTTTAAAATAGTTTCTCGCACTATCTTCATACAAAACAGTTCCCTCTTCAAACTACAGAATCTTCTGAGAATTAAAGTTTACAACAAATTTATTGTGTTATAGACCATGACGTGTTTTTTAACGGTCAAGTAAACATTTGTTCAATATCTTGAAAAGAGAAAAACAAAAGCCACAGAGTAGTGGTCATGACAAAATGCTTTGATGCTTGAAATTGAAGTCGATTAATGCTTGAAATTGTCCTAATCTTCAAGAGATGATACAGAATAGTATTCATGTTATGAAGAAACAGCATCATACCAAGGCACTAACATTCTGGTTTTATTTAACATGCAGAAAAACTGTAATCAATAAATAATTATGTTTCATCTTCATTGCCGTGTAATATTTAAGGTTGACTCGCGTAAAAGGTGCTTTTTTAAATTAGTTACCTGAATCTTTGATTACCGGTAACTTGTTCGACACCAAGACTGATAGAAAAAAACACAATTAGTAACCCCATTTTTTTAAAACAGTTTCTTGCACTATCTTCATCCAAAATAGGTTCCTTTTAAAACTACAGAATATTGGGAGAATATATATTAACAACAAATTTATTATTTTATACTAACTAGACCATGACGTGTTTTTTAACGGTCAAGTTAACCTTTGCTCAATATCTTGAAGAGAGAGAAACAAAGGGCACAGAGTAGTGGTCATGACAAAATGTTTTAGTGCTTGAAATTGAAGTCGATTATCTTCAAGAGATGAAACAGAATGGTATTCATCTTATAAAGAAACTGCATCAAACTGAGGCACTAACATTCTGGTTTTACGTCACATACAAATCCTGAGGGGATTCAATAAATTGTTTTATTAAGCAAAACATTAACATTATTGAGATATTTCTATTCAGATGTCCATAGGATAGTCCTGTCACTCATGAGGGATATTGATGCTTGGTAGATTGTTTGGTAAATTAATGGTAATTCATCTGCAATGTAGCTTTATGTCTTTTGCTGAAACTCGAGTTACATTCAAAGTGATATCTTCAAGGCAATATGGTTAATAGCTTGTTAAATTCTTCCAGTCAGGATTATCCCAGTGTACACGGATCGACGTGCAAGAAACAAGATGGCGGCCGATGGTTTTAATTCTTCATTTGAAGACGTCCTTTCCCCAACCTCGTCCCCATGAGTTACTTTATTTCCAACCATGTTTACAATAGTAAACCATGGGAGGGAAACTCCTTACTAGGACCCTGATAGGACAACGACTTTACAATATTAGCATATGTTCCATATTCATAGTGTCTAGAAGAATTACACCGTACACAGTTATTAAATCTTGTACCGGACCACGAGACTATGACGAAGATGTGAATTTCGAAAAGCAGCCAGACTATTCTAATTTGCATATGTAGCCAAAATTTTTAGATATGCAAATGATCCAATACCAGGGGTGAGAGAGCGGTCAACCTCGTACTGCACGACATACCCTGGGGACGAGGCTGGTCCTTTCCCATGAAGTTAATGATAGTGTCTCTTCAAGAAACATCCACACGTACGACAATGGTCCTTTCTGAAGTATAATGTTACTAAGATCCGTCTATTTTATTTTACAGCTGCGGGCGAAGACACAACCAATTGTTTCTGTCGGTTTATGCCGGTCTTTGTCGGTGTTTAAACTGCATGCGAACTATTTCCACCTGTTGCTGTTGTTTTCAATAGTCAAACTTCAAGGTAGACACAACCCTCAACGTCTTTGGAGTTGACATGATCCTCCTCAAGACGGGTGACCCCATTGAGTTGACATTTCTTCTCTTTTTTACTGGTCTGCCAAACATTAAAGGAGCGGCAACGAGGATCTGATGTACACGCCCAGCCACAAACAATCACACCCTCTACATCCAGGCTGTTGATGACGTGATTGAGGGGGCAGTATTGAGGGACACGCCCATCGGGATCTAGGAGGGTGTGGTAGACTGGCACGGTAGGGGCTGACATCTCACATGCGGCTAGTTTCAGGATGGTGCATTTCACTCTATCACCCCATTGTCCATTGTATACAGTCATTCGGGCACAGTTCAGGTCTTTGTCGTTGTGTGGAGTGTTTAGATACCAGTTGGTAAATCTTGCAGGCTGACCTCCACACAGCCAAACCCCCTCTTCAGCAGCATCTGTGCAGCCGATCCACAGACCGTCATTCTCTTTCACTGCCCACTCGAAAATGAAGTCGTTTTCTTCTCTTGAATCAGGCACTATGAGGTTGCTCCCTGGTCGTTTGCATGTCGCCTCGGCTTGCATCCAGTTCATCTCCTCAGGGAGTAAGATGTAGCAAGAATGGCGCCATTTTACCCATCCAGTTGGACAAGAGGAGAAGACGATAACAATGCTTTGAATTGTCATCAATATCAAGAGACGAAACAGAGTTGTATCCATGCTTTGAAGAAACAACATCATCTTGCTTCACTACAACTTTCGTTTTACGTTACTAAAATCATACACAGAATTTTATATACTCATCACATCAAAATTACCGTCATTGTGCGAAGTGGACTGGGTACTCTTTCTGTCGTCGCGTTTGACAATTTCAGATGGTTTTGTAATTAGCAGCAGACACTTGAAAATTACACGTCCAGATCGTCCCTATTGTTAAGTATTTTTGTCAAGTGACGCAAATTAGCCAACAATAATATAGTCAAACGGTAACAATGACAACGGGGAAACAATCAATATAGACGCAGGCTCGTCAATTTAGCAAACGATAAAATCGTGCAACGAACAGTCACCTTTAACCTTGAACACCCGGCCACTCACCCGACCTGCCCTGCTCTTACAAACCCCAAGGGTACTAGGACGCAGCTCTGTGCGAGGACGCAGCTCTGTGCCAGCTCAGTCTTAAAATAACACAGGGCCCGCGGTATTTGAAAAGCTCATTATGCAGCCAGTCCTAATATGCAGTAGACTTGATTTCAAGTCTGAGATCACGGTTATTTCTCTGAATCAGCCACGCAACACGCCCCACAGATTAGCTATTAAACGCCCTTACTCGCAATCTCAGACTTTACCCTCTTGTGTGTACGGGATATTCATTTATTCACAACTGAAATTTTTTGAAATTTACATAACAACAATGATGCCAGAGAGATGACCAATCACAAAGCCACAAAACCCATGTCTCAACTTGTTTTTAATTTTGTACAGTGCTTAATACGTAGGCCCTATGTTATTTATAATTCATAGCTAAAATAGTACAAGATCTTAAACTGTTGAAAAATAAACGTAATATAATACCTGATTCTTACTAGACCAAAAACTGTTAACCTATGGTTTGAATGGAATCGTCGAATGAATTTTCTCCAACCTTTTTATTTATTTTGAATATAAAAACTAGAATCGATTTGTGTGTTTTTTTTATTCTAAACTCAATTTGAACTAGACATTAAGTGTTTGTGAACAAACACGAAGCTGTTCCTGTTTGTTGCACTTTGATTGAATGATTCAGAAATTTCTATATTAAAACATTAAACCTAATTTTGTGTGTCTTTGTCTTACTGAGTACATGTATGTTCTTGGGCTAATATAGTAAATATTTTATGGGGTATGAGTTATTGTTTATTTTGGCTATTGAGGCTATTGACCCCAAATCCAACACTGACCCTATTACAAGATGGTATGTTACCCCAAGTAATGCCTTTCAAGAAGAACCCTAAACGAACGTTGGAATTTCATCTGTTGTTCATGTCAAGAAGAACCCTAAACGAACATTGGAATTTCATCTGTTGTTCATGCACAAAATCCAATAAGCTAATTTTATTTCCTTAAAATTAATCGGAAATATTAGAAAAAAGAAGACAGTTTTTAATATCCATTAACTATGGAAAGCAATGTACATTAGTAAAAGAACAGTAATCTTAATTTTGGCAATGAGAAAAAAAAAGAAAAAAAAGTTGGCATCCAAGTTTCGAACTGGGGTCCCTACATACTCAAGTGAACAGCAGTAGCCACCACACCACGATGAATAATCAACACATTACGGTATTTGACACTTTATAAAATTGTAGTTATTCGCGTTTGCGTTAGAGACACTTGTGTCCGGGAGTATATCGAATATTATTGAGTTCTAATTGGCAAACAATTATTTCGGGTTGATGATTTAAAATTTGGTAAGTGTGCTATTGCATCAAACACGTCTAGGTCTCTACACAGAATCATCGGGCGTTGCAATCCCGGTCAGCTCAGCGTGTGCATTCAGCGTGCATTTCCAACCAAGCGGAGTTTCGCGAGCAAGAACAATTCTTTTAAAAAAATGTGCTTTTCATCATACTAACACATTTTATAAGGTACAAGATGGTATATAACTCATCCCCATTTATTGCCTTTTAACGAAAACCCTATAGAACCTACGTATAAATTGCAAATACTGGTCATGCAGAATCGAATAGGCTATACACTAACCATGTGGTTTGAAACCTGAATAAGGAACTGAGCGGTGAAACACACGAAAGGTTAGTCTCCGACGCCTTGCCGTGATTGTGCGATCAGCAAGCTAGCCATGATGTCCGATTTTGTCACTTAATCGCTTATTATCGTGGAAACACATTGTGCTTTGATTAGTTTTATTGGCCTGGAATAACTCTTAGTAAAAGCACTTGTGTTTTAAACATGATTTGTGTATTATAAGTAACTAAAATGTAACTTATTTTGAAAAGTTGTGTTTTTAACTATTACTTTTGAGACCCATTGGTTTTGTGCATAGATAAAAACGCGCGATAAATGACGTCATTGTGACGTCGTCCGTAATTTTAGGCCATGATGCACATAAACAGTATTCCAGAAGTATAAAACTGAAAAAAGTATGACAATTGGGGGTATACTTTTAGAGATATGGTGCTCACCAGGTTGGCTAATTAAATATTCACCTCGCTATAAAATGGCTAATTAATTTCGAAATTTAACATTTATTATATTTAGAGTTAAGTTTATGTTCTAAGCTTCAAATTGATATAGGATCTAACTCTTAAATATTTAAACATTAGGAGATTAGGTGTATAAAAAATATGTGTACAAATGCTATGGGGTTTAGGCGGAAACAACGAATAATAATAATAATAAAAACTAGACACTAAGCGTTTGTGAACAAACGCTGAGCTGTTCCGATTTTGTTTGTCTTTGATAAAATGCTGCAGACCTTTATTGTGAGCCTGACTTTGACATAGAAGACAGTTGACCTTTTACAAGAGTTGAATTTAAACGTTAAATGTGCCTAAAAACGGTTGACGCTGATGTTAGGGTCAACTTACGGTTACGATAACACCTGGCTAATTTTTATGCCCAATGAGTCTATAACCGAAAAAATATGACAATCGTATGCGTACATCTTGAGATATATTGGAACTTCCGGTTGACCCGGATGATAAGGTCAACCCAAGGCTAATCTCCAATTCGCAAGAAGTCTGTAAATGAAAACAGTTTGAAAAGGGGGTGTACTTTTTGAAATTATGGTGCTAAAAAGATAGACTAATGAATTATTCATGTGACGACCGTGTAATTAATTCATTAAGAATTTTAATCGTATTGCTTGTAAAAACTAAGCAAAGTTATAAGCAAGGCTATGGTGAATACATAAAACCGAGTGGTTATTGCGTCGGACTCGAGCTCTGGTGGCTAAGTCATCGGGTGTGGGTTCAAACTCCGGTCTTGACACTAGTGTCCTTGGGCATAATTGCTTCGTAAAAGTTGGTGAAGTAGTGCTTTGTACCAGCCAGGAATGACACCCAATCCTGAATCCTTATGGACTGTAAAGGGGTCCCCATGTTTCAGCTCCAGGAGTATGTGTTAATGGCCCTGGAAAACAATTGATTCGTAGCCCACACCTTGAAGTGACCTTCAGGCTTTGTGTGTCTGGCGACTACTGTTGTAAAAAACAAAAAAAAAAGATCACTATTATGGAAAGAAAAATGTGCAAATGTTGTTGAATTCGGTGCAGTCTAGTCCACAGAACAGTTTTTTAAGTTAGCATTGAAAGCACGTTCTGTTTTTCAGTACCGGGAAATGTCAATGGCATTAACGTGGGATATTTCAACCGTGAAAACACCACGTTCACAAAGCCCGGGAGCCCAATTTTATAAAGACATTCTAATACTATCCATTTAAATGTAAGAATTCTTAATATTCTCTTATTTTGCAATCCCTTGATGTTCATCACACGATGGTATTGCCACGTCAAATTCGTCGCTTTTACGTGCAAATTACACAAAAACCAAGTTGCATGTCTCGCGTCCATCGATCGTGTACAATGCTTTTTGTACACAGATATCTAACCTACGTAGGAATTACATGTACATGTGTTGCTCATGTACAAATCGAATGGGCTGTGCACAAAGCAATGGGTCCTCTAACCGGTTAGGAACCAAATATCAAAGAAATCTCCGACGCATTGCCGTGATTGTGAATAAACGTAGACTTGTGTAAGTCGGCGACAGGATTGACTCTTTGTATATTCTACAAAAAACGCAACTAAAGGGTTTACAAATGGGTCTAGGACTTCAAAGCGAGTTTAGAATTGTACAAGTTTTTGAGAATAGAAACCTTATTAGACGCCGTACCAATTCCGTGAAAATTTGCCTGGGAATTCGGGTTTTTTCTACTGACAATGTTTTAATAAGTTTTTATGTTTTTAAATTGACCATCAACAACATCTTTCTTGTTTTAAGAAAGATTTGTGTAGTCTAGGACATTTAATTTGAGCTTAATTGAAAAATTATGTTTCTGGAAGGCGGATTTGTTTTTCACTTTATCCTATGTGTTTGTACACAGATACAAAAAGGCGCAATATATGACGTCATTATGACGTCGTCCGTAATTTTAGGCCGGCATGCACATCTACAGTATACCAGAAGTCTAAAACTGAAAAAAGTTTGACGATATACTTTTTGAGATATGGTGGGCACAAGATTGCCCAATTAAATATTCATGTCATTATAACTCAGCTAATTAATGAAGAATTTGAACAATTTTACTCTTAGCATAATTTCATGTACTAAGCTTCAATTTGATGTAAGATCTGAATCACCCTTATTTATTTCTTTAGAGATTAGGTTCGTACAAAATCGTGTACAAAAGCTATGGCGATTTTGACAGAAACAAATAATAATAATAATAATAATAATAATAACTAGACCTTAGGTGTTTGTGAACAAACACAAAGCTGTTCCGCTTTGTTTTAATTTGATTAAACGCTCTGTATTAAGCTAGCGAACATCACAAAGATTATGACTTTATGACATTTGGTTCAAGAGATATAATTTTTAATACCGATCATATAGCCATGAAGAGGGAATTTTTTCTTTTATACGCCTTTCATCAATCAGCTGTCTTTATTGTCCTATTGCAATCCCCACCAAGTGTTTTGTTTGCTACACGGCGATTTCCGAAGTAATGCGTTTGCATAAGAAGACTCAAACATGTTTTCCGGCGAACGGGTCCCGAGCGCAAACGAGTCTGCCATCCACCCGCACAATCGTCCCAAAACACAGGTGGTATGTTTTCTACGTTCACGCTGAAACCTGAATAGGGAACTGAGCGTGAAGAGCAAGCACAACTCTTCTCAATTCTTGTGAATAAACGTAGACTTGTGTAAGTCGGCGACCGTAAGGACTCTATATTTATTCTTCAAAAAATGTAATAACACTGGTCATAAATGGCCGTAGGACTTAATTGAGTTTAGATTGTTATCATTTTCGTTAATACAAACCTAATTTGACGCCGTACCCATTCCGTGAAAATTTCCTGGGAATTCGGATTTTTTCTACTAACAATGTTTGAATAAGTTTTGGTACTTTTAAATTGACTGTCAATAAAGTCTGTCTGTCTTTAAGAAAGATTTCTGCAATATAAAACATGTAATTTGACCTTAATCGAATAATTTTGTTTCTGGAAGTCGGATTTGTTTTCACTTTATCCTATGTGTTTTGTACACAGATACAAAACGCGCAATAAATGACGTCATTGTGACGTCGTCCGTAATTTTAGGCCGGAAGGCACATCTACAGTATTCCAGAAGTCTAAAACTGGAAAAAGTTTGACGATCGGCGGTACACTTTTTGAGTTATGGTTCCAACAAAGTTGGCTAATTAAATATTCACATCGCTGTAAAGTGGCTAATTATTTTAAAAATTTACCATTTTAATTCTTTTTTTTAAATAGCTTTTGTACGAAGCTTCAGTTTGATTTAGGATCTAAGTCTTTCATAATCACGAAGTTTTTTTAAAAGAATTAAACAAAATTGTGTACAAATGCTATGGGGAAATAGGCAGATAGAAAGAATAATAATAATAATAATAATAATAATAAAAATAATAAAAATCTCGACGAAAACAAAACCTGTTCCGACAGTAGGTCGGAACAGCTAATAAAAATAATAATTCCAACAAAAACAGAACCTGTTCTGACTGCTTAGTCGGAACAGCTAATAATTCCAACAAAAACAGAACCTGTTCCGACTGCTAAGTCGGAACAGCTAATAATAAAAAATCTCGACGAAAACAAAACCTGTTCCGACTTCTAAGTCGGAACAGCTAATTACTGAGCAGAGGCAGATTAGTTACATTGTGCATCAATGTTGTATTCATGTATATATCCCGTAGTATAAACGGTTGAATTTGAATATGCATTGTATTGAAGGCTTCTGCGATTCTGGCCAATCAGAGTGTTCCGTCCACTTTTGGACTAATTCGCCATAGGGTGTGTACAAACCGACGAACAAGATTCCCAAGTCTGTGATCGTAGGCTAATAACGGAGGTTAATCCACAAGAGGGCGCTATTTCAGGCAATAATGTATTGGCTATCGGGTAGACTAAAAGCCATGATCGCAGACTTGGAACCAAGTCTAAATATGCAGCTGCTATGTTGACATTAAAGTACGATGGACACACAGTAAACTAAATAGGCCTTAATAAGTGATGGTCTTACGAACAGTATGCATGATCCAAACACATCTCTAGTTCACTATTAAAGAGATGAACTAAGAGGTGGGTTTGAACATAGAGAATACTGAACAACTCTCAGTGAATTACTTTGGGTTAAAGTTATGAGTTATCCAGCTACAGAAAATATATCAAATGCTACAGAAAAGTTACCCGATGCGTCTAGGTCTAGGTGTTAGAATGTATGTTAGAATGTGAATGTTTTTTAATAGTGAATGTTTTTTTTAATAGTGTATATTCAGAGCATGCTTTACGTTGGTAGAATGACTATGGTCGCTCATTTTTAAACACAAAAGAGACAAAAAAGTAAAAAGAAGAAACAAGTTGTTCGGATACAAAGCAAAACAAAGTCCACAATATTGCTCAGTTGAAAAATAAAACAAAACAAATTTAATATGTTTAACAATGTATAATACAAGATTCAAACGTCCAGTAACAATGATGATCTGCGATGGCACTTTTGGGTTTGAAAAAAATAAATTGAGTCTCTGCACTCAAACGCTTTGATACGAGTAAAGGTCAATGTGTTGTTTTTTCCTTGTTGATTCACAATTATTGTGCAACACGGAGCCTCAGGTCTACTACCACAGTCTCATTAGCGACCAAAGGGAAAGTAAACCAAGTTGTCTTATGCAGTGACGCATAAATTATGCAAGCTTTTAAAGGTTTGTCTATATTAGACCCTCTACCTAATAAACAACTGTATAGCATACAATGATTACTTTCCCAACAGGGCAGCACCCATCTTGGATTCATGAGGAAAAACCAGGCATGTTGTGGTATGAAAATCGGAGGGGGGTAGACCGAGACCAATCTAAAAACCAACAACACAGGAACTAATTAAACTAATATTTCTGCGTCTACGCTACAAAACATATCCCAGTTGGATGTCAACAATCCCAAGGCGCATTCGATCGTTCAACAATCTATGGATTAATGTTTGGTAAAAGAGGGCGCCATTTTCTCGTCGTTGTCGCCATCCTGTTACGACGTCCACGCAGAGGGTGTTGTTTCTGTTACCAGAACAGCAATATTAAACAAACATCGATAACCGAGAAATACATCTCTTTTCTCAAACGACAGAGGGTGCTATAACAAAAAATATCTTTGTGATAAAAAGCCTGCTCCTTTATGAGGCCGTTAAAAGATAATAAAACAACGAGAATTTATTCACTTTCTCTAAGTTAAAACACAAGAAAAGAAGAAGAAGAAAGGGAAAAAACGGACGTAGATTCACCTTTAATATTGACATGATGACATGTATTTTGACGTCAGACTTTGTTTCGCAATTAGCACAAGCAGACAAATCATGACTAAAATCAAGACACATCGTTCTAGGGGAACTGTATTACATTCACTCATTCAGTACCCTTTTGAAAGTATCCATCATAACTCAATCCGAAAGAACCAGAGCCCTAACGGGACGACCTGTAGATGTTTTACGTGAAATAACAAAACATATTCAAGGGCATAAAACCAGACCTGCCAATGTATTATACAAAATAAATAAAAACATTTTGAGAAAAGAAGTTTAAAACTTTGATTGTAGCTGGTGTTAAAATATTACGGACACAACACTCTTGACTTTGATAGGGCGCCCTCTGATTTTTAAATTTTGAACTTAATCACTTCTGCCTTAGAAATATTGTTAATATTCACCTGGAAATAGATTTTTTTTTTTTAGACATAAGAGTTTATGTATATTAACAATGAAACAAGTTTTTGAGTAATTGTTTGTGAGGATTTATATGTTAAAAAATAGATAAAGTTGTCCGGGGGTGACTCCGCCCATCCCTTTTTGTGACGTCAATCAAGGCAGACTTCGCCTCGATCGAACATCGACCCCCCTCGAATTTGCTTGCGTTTACGTTGTAAACACACGTGCAAGTAGGTCCCAGTAGTGATCTTGTACGTTTCGAAAAAGGGGGTTTTTCTTGCATTTTCCGGCCATGCTGACCAGGTGTATTGCTACTGTATGCAGCTAAACAACTAATTATGGGGTCAGTCTGCATTTGTTTCCTGCAGATCCCAAGTATAAGCGGTTGTGGGCCGCGAAAGTCAGACTAACGACGTCGTTTTCGGCGCGATGTGCCAGCTCGTATACGCAAGCTAGTACATGTATACTGTGATATGGGTGACGTCCGCATACGCACAAAAAAATTTTCCCTTCAAATATCGTGCCTTGAGTGACGTCACGAACAGCGCCACCATGTGTTAAGGTAAAGGGGCCTACTCTTAAATTTGTAATTAAAATAAAAACTAATTTTTAAAAACCTTAGTTAACTGTTTATTCACATTCCACTCATCAAAATACATATATTAAATGACAAAAGCTTTTTTCTTTCAAAATACCACTGCCAGGTGCATTTAACTCTTTCTCTCAAGAAAAGGAGATGGGCGGTCTGGTTTATAGCCCACGAATCTAACCTGTTAAGATTGCTTTGTTGTTCACCTCAAACTATAAATTTGCAAGACATCACTTTCTGCAAAGAAATAGAAAGTACCTTGGGCTGTAAAATTATGATTGTTGTAAAATCAGTGTATGAATGATTTGAAGGCCAAACGCTGCCGCCTTTTGTTTAAGGCGACCTCTGGTGTTCCATTTGAGTTTGAAATCTTGTAAATATTTAAAGTGTAAAGGGATGACATAATGTGCAAGAGAGATACCGGCATTGCATCGGGGGCCTTTGTCTCCCGCTGTGTATGTCCCCCAACCCTACGGTAATTTAATTAAGGTTTGACAATGATGGAGAAAACAGCTTTTTACCCCGGGTGTAATTACGATTCCACACAGTCATAAAAAAAATACAATTTTAGCGTTTTAAGTTACAACAAGTGATATGTGGATGCGTTAATGTGAATATTAAGATAGAAAAAAACCATTAAAGTCATAATTAAAACTTACGTCATTCTCGTCATTATAACTTAATAGGAAAAAGCCATAATTATGACTAACGCTAAATCATTGACATATAGGTCATAATTATGACTCATGCTAATTCATATTTATGAGATGTAAGTCATCATTAAGATTTAAATCATAATTTTAGTTTTTCTCAGTGTCCCTTTAACGCTTCCGTAGTTATATAAAATTAGAGTATATAAAGAGAGAGAGAGAGAGAAGAGAGAGAGAGAGAGAGAGAGAGAGAGAGAGAGAGAGAGAGAGAGAGAGAGAGAGAGAGAGAGAGAGGAGAGAGAGAGGAGAGAGAGAGAGAGAGAGAGAGAGAGAGAGAGAAGAGAGAGAGAGAGAGAGAGAGAGAGAGAGAGAGAGAGAGAGAGAGAGAGAGAGAGAGAGAGAGAGAGAGAGAGAGAGAGAGAGAGAGAGAGAATGGAGCAATTTCGATTGGACGGCGAAACCTCTTGGGGGAAAAGAAATCCTACATCTCACTCATTTATTAATGTCACACGGGTCCGCCACACCTTGGGACATTGGAGGACGAAACAGGTTGGCAGACCTAAGTGTCTGAACCAACAAACAAGACAAAGACGCAATCAGATAACATCCAAAAGAATACTTCCAACTTACAGTAAATGTGAGCCTATGAGCAGCTCTTTCACCGGTCTCGGCAATCCCAAATACGGATGTCCTCCGGTTAATCGGTTCGGCTGGAATTGATTCACCCAGACATACGGCTGGTCAGGCCGGCATCATCAGCGGAGCTCGGATCCATAGTTCATCGAATCCCCTGGAGTGGGGTCTCAGGCGAGGCCTCAGTGCCCAATGTCTTCGAGCCGGTTTCATATTAGATTTTGTCTCCCGGTGTGTGTGTCCCCCATACGGTAAATGGACACACGTATGAAGCTAAACCACGAACCACAACCATGCACGTTCACTGGTTCCCTGTTTCTCAGCTGGTAATCCTCACATAAATCGTTACACCACATTTGATACTACCCCGTTTACTGAATATTCATTTATCAAAAAAGGCCAACAAATCTGATTGACCACAATCGTTTCCAATTGTGATGTTTAGTCATGCAGGCATAAACTCTGCATATCTTGAGCAAACAATTAAATTTACATTGGAATGTTAGGTATCCAAAACTGGGTGTGGGTTGCGCTTCAGAGTAAAAAATCTAAGGAGCCTTAGAACGGCCATGAATTGTTTAAAAGTATTCACCACCATAAGCACCATACTAATTACAACACAAACTAATGACCAAAATTGTTTGAAAGTTTGTGACAATAACTATATTAATTTTTAGATTTTTAATCTTGTGATTTTTAATTGGTTGAACGGTAGATACAGTCCATGATAATGTGAAAACGTTGGAAACCAAGGTTAAACAATAAACGGTTGTCATTGTAACAGGAGGCAGCTTTTTAAATTTTGTTAAGGATTGTAGTAACGTTTAAGGAAAGCTCATACAATTTAACAGTTATGAGTATATTTCTTGGAGAGGAACTTTTTGTGTGTGGCCAACCCCCAAGGGTCACGATGGACTGACAACAAAGGGATGCCTTTCTTTATTGTGACGACACGGATGAACTTGGCTGATGTTTCTGCCTCCAGTGTAACCAAAGTACAGCGACAACAGTCATCAATTGTAAACCAGCCAATAGACTGAACGTCACGGTGTAGTCTCCAATAGTGTCATAAATCAATCCTGGTTTGCACACAAAAACAATTACACGATTTAAAAACATGTATAAGAACATAGACGCAGCATTATTATGAGACCTTACAAAAAACATTTTTGTTTTTTAAATAAGACAAAACTATAGCAAAAATTATCCCCCCAAAAGTACCCGAAAGTTAAATTATACGAGCTTTTGACTTTTGTGTAATAACATTGTAACCAACAGCGGGCAGTGTGTTAACTACCGTCTTATTTTTGTGTTGAAAAACCAAGATCATTGTTTGCAACAGTTGTGCTTGAACTTAGTTGCATCAAACCGCCAGTTAAATAATTCTAGACCTGCGCATCTATTTGAGATTACTTGGATTTGATATGGTAAGTCTGCTGCCACCTAGCGTTTGACAAGTCCCAATAAAAAGGCCTACCGCGTTACCGCCGACTCACCTGGAAAGTATAGAAGAAGATTTGATGCTCCAGACACGATTCCTATCCATCCCAATGCATGTCCCATCTGGTCTTTACCGAATACCTCCTTAACAATAACGTCTTGGTATATCGCAGTCATAGTGACGGCGTTTCCTAACACGAAAGCATTCGCAGTAATTGACCAATAGGACATGAGCCACGGATCTATCGCCATACAAACGGCAATCGCTAGTAGAGATATACCCATCCACGTGTAGGTGCTGACAAACTGCACTTTTTGAACCACCGGGCCAAACACAAGGCAGGCTTCAATTCGCCCGATTCCAAAAGCGACGATGAAATTGGATGCGTTTTCCAGGGTGAATTCTTTATACACAGTTATGTACTGCACATAGTATATCAACCAAGCAGCGTAAACCAATGTCCAAAAACTGAGTATAAAAGCAACAAGCCAGAAGGATGTGGATGAAAAGAAACCGAGCTGGAATGTATCTCTAAAAAGTGAATAGACTGTTGGTAAACATGAACAGCTACTTGGTACCACTTTGTCGTTGGAGGCCTCTTGCTCATCGTCCATGACAGCTGCCTCATAACCATCTTTACTTCCACCAGCAGTAGGTTGTTTCAGCAGAGCTCCACAGACAGCAAGATGTGCAAATATTCCTCCAAGTAGTAGCATTGTTCCCCTCCAGCCGTAGGTATCTAGAAAGAGCTGCATCAAGGGCACAATAGTCACAAATGTTACGGAGCTGCCTAGGGCTGCTATTCCGTATGCGGTTGCGATAGATTTACTAAAATAGCATCCGACCAGTTGTTTAGTTATCACAACTGATATGCCGATAGCTGGTCCTAAAACAAAATTACAAATAAAAGTTTATGGTCGAGTTTCACTTATTTTAACAGAGAAACTGCAGTATGCTCAGTTCCATAGTAAGGACATTTAAGGAACATTACAGAATTGGTTTTGCTAACAAAACAGTTGCTGACAGTGTAAGCACTTTATGTAATCCACCATATACATAAACTGACAAACCTGTAGAAGTTTGAGACCGATCGGCCATCTGGGTCACGAGAAAATAGTGAAAAACCGATAACACATTTGCATGAAATCATGTAGGTTTAACAAATGAATAAAACGCTCACTGAGCGATAAACTACAATCGGAAAATTAGTTTATTCATTTCTCATCAAATATGGCAATTCAGACAGAAATATTTCAAGGGATGTTTTCTACTATCATCATCATTAGACCGTGTAAGTTTTATGTAAATCTGTGATCAAAAAGTATATTTCACAAGTTTGTTTCTTACCAATTCTGTAATGTTCCTTTAATTTTCAAATGCCCGACAACCGATTTGGATCAGTCCAAGTGTCCGACAAACCACGATGTTGTTTCATAATGTTAGAACCGTTATACAGGCAAAACATTTTATCCGATTCAAAGTGTCTGACAAAAATGTCCCACCCATCGTGTCCGACAAACCATTATGTTCCATCATCATATCATGTCCGACAAATAATTTTGTCCCACCCATCGTGTCCGACAAACCTTTATGTCTCATCATCATGTCCCACAAATCATTATGTCCCACCCATCGTGTCCGACAAATCATTTTGTCCCACCCATCGTGCCCGACAAATAATTTTCTCGCATCCATCGTGTCCGACAAATCATTTTGTCCCACCCATCGTGTCCGACAAATCATTTTGTCCCACCCATCGTGTCCGACAAACCATTATGTCTCATCGTCATGTCCGACAAATCATTTTGTCCCACCCATCGTGTCCGACAAACCATTATGTCCCACCCATCGTGTCCGACAAATCATTTTGCCCACCCATCGTGTCCGATAAGTCATTATGTCCAACCATCGTGTCCGACACATCGTGTCGAACATTATGTTCCATGTAGGACACAATGGTGCGGAACACACGCTCCGAGATTGGGTTACTTACTAGTGCCTATTATGGTTTTTTCCAGTCTTATTCGTGAACTATTCCACAGCTCAACATTAATGAACATAATTATACTAGTACCAATCACACAGTATGTAGTTACCTGTTGATAGGGTTAGGATGGCGGCAATGGTGTACACACTGGATAGGAATGATGCAATTATCACGGAGATGCCTGCAACTAATCCACTCACTGTTACCACAGTCCTGGCGCCAAATCTCTCTCTTAGTGGTGTGGCTAAGATTGCTTTTCGGAAAAAAGAAAAAGGCAATAATTTGGTTACGCCTAGAGGGTCTGCAAAGTTTTCAAAACATGACCAAAAAAGTTATGCCGAAGACAGCGCAGATGTAGTTCAGCGCTCGGGCGTTCGTTAGAATTCTAAGGTTCGTGTCTGTTCGCGTCAGTAATGGGCTAGCTCGGTACACGCCCTGCATTACAATGGTAAAATTGTACAACAAAAATATTTTCACTTTCGATGCAAATTATGTTTTATATACACGGTGTGAGTTTGTGGCGTCGTTGATGAGTCATATTCTACTACCGGAAAGTAGCAGTCTGTTTTTGTTGTTGGGCGTTGGCTCTTGCACGCACCTCACAAACAATGGATGATAAAGAATTGTGTTCGTGTTTTTTCTCATTACATTTTGGAGGGCTTATAATATGGTTTGATTTTTATAAACCTAACCTTACTATTTTTATCACTGCGAGTCAATAACCTAATACTGTGGGACTGTGGAAACGAGCGTATGTGTGCTTCCTTGGGTGAGAGCGTGGTGTGCTGTTTAAAGACAGTCGGAGGGGGGGGGGGGGACCGGAGCAGGAGTTGCATTACATTCGGGCATCGCATTCGTGCGGCTGTGGTTATGCACATTTTTAGCTTTATAGTAAGCAAACTATTACACAGCCTTGCAATCAAGGCTACGTCACAGCCCGAGTTTTTGCCATGGGACGCCACAAAAGCAAAACAAAAACAATAGGTCACAGTTTGTGAACACTTTGGGGTTGAACACAGAATAGTCTGGTATGTTTCACTGCAGCAGTCATATACTTCGTCAGTATTTTTGGATTCGATTGGAATCTGCGCAAACACTTTGACGGCATTTTTTTTTTTTACAAAAGCCAAAGTGAAGTAAAAGTTATAGTTTACGCGTTGTATCCGATTATTTCCAGACATCGAACGCCGAGCACTCACAAACGGCGTGAGTCATACTCACGTCACGAATTCGTGCCATTTTACATATAGTTTTAGGGGCGCAGAATTTACCTCGGGATCTCAACAAGTCGGATGGCACTTATAAAGCTCAATCTCAGGCTCATGCCTTTGGGTTCGAGAATGACCAATACGCACACTGGGTTTTGGGTGCATGTGCAATATAAATTACCTGTACTGTACTGTACACTACATGTACATACAATTTTACCACCGTGTTACAAACTGTGTGTTTCATGTATTGATCTCATGAATATTTTGTACGTCATAAGTATGAGGATTAAAATACCGACTTAGCGTTTTCTTCTAATTAGGGCCTATACGTGTATTTTAATTTATTGCCACTAATCCTGGACATTGTTTTGCTAAATTCAAATGAAATCTAATTAACTTTTCCGTCCCGTAAAAAAATAGCAATCCAATTTAACATATTATAAATAAATGTTTGACCTTCAAATTGACTTGAAATCGGGCAATATATCTTGACAGTGCCAAAAACATATAAAACACAATAGAAGTTACCCAAATACGGGGAGATTAATGTTTGCTCTTATCCACAGTAGTCCAGTGGTGATCCTAGGATTGGGGGAGGAAGGATCGATGTATGAATACTTTAAGCCAACGAACATTCCACAACCCTTGTTTCAGAAAGTGAATGCGCACTTCGGCTCCCAAAAATAATATAGAATTATAAAACCGTTAACTTACATGAGAATAGTAAACCCATTTCTACAATGGCAACCAGCCAGCCAATTAACCAAGTGGAAGTGATGAACTGTTCTTGTAGGGTAGGTAACATCATACCCAGGCCTTTTACTAAAACTGCCCACAGTGACTTGCAAGTAAGTAAACATAACACAACAATCCAACCATGCAGACCGCCATCACGTAGAGTGTCAGCCGTAGAGTGTAAAACGCGTTCAAAGCAGCCAGGATCCATTTTAGAACAACCCCACTGAACGACCCTCATACGTTAACTATTCTACACAATAATACTTGTGGTCGTCACAGCAATACAATTTTAACTCTGTGTGCTTGTTTTTTTTTTCCACTCAGGTCAGAGGCATAAACGTACAAATTTGCACACGATATGCTTTTGCTTTGTTTTGACAGTGAGGTCCAAAAGGACACGCTTCATTACAGATACCCAACACTTCCTTTATAGAAAGCGGCAATCTAGTACTATGCATTTTGCAACAAAAGCGCACAAAAGATAACTTTAGGCCTTTCAAAAGGGGTTGTTGGAATCCCCTTGACACCTTCAACCTACGCCCCCTCGACGTACGCCTAATAATAGAAACGTGTCCCAAATCCAAAATCACCCGACCGTCGCTTTACGGCCGAGTTAGAATATGTCCACAATTTAGAATGCTGAGCGGGCGCACGATCCTATTACCAAGACAGTACAGCCTAAAGCCTGAATCACACAAAACTAGTTCTCAAAACGTCCGAAACCGTCCTAAAAAAAAGCGTAAAACGGGCTGTGGTCTGGCTAGAACGTATAGCTTTGGCCTGACAATGTATATAATGTGACCCGTTCATCTCGTCTTTATCCCGTCTGCTGTCCGTTTATATCAATTTCAGGTAGGGGAAAATTGCCCGTTCACCTCAGTCCAAGCCCATCTGTAGTCAGTTTAAACCGGTTCGTAATTAGTTCAACTTCGTTCCAAGTTCGGCAGTTCAGTTCGTAATACGTCCATCTCGTTTGAGTACGTCGCCACTCCGTCTAGTTGCAGGACGGGATAGTCGCCCGAACATTTTGAGCAGGCTCAAAGTTCTGGAGCGCCATTCCCGATCAAACCCGTCCGATCCCGTCCATGAAGTTCGTAAACAGACCGTAAAAAGTTGCTACTACGTCCACTCCGTTTGCACACAGTTTATACACGTTCGGCTAAATTTTTCAGAACGTAGTGAGAACGAGTTCGGTGTGATGGGGCCTGTATACCGTAGGTGACTCTGACGACTAGACTTCATTGTTAGTGTAGCAGAGAGACGCAAGGATACTACATCATGTAAAAGTTTATGGTAGTACTTTTTTGTTTTAAAATATTATTTGTCAAGTGCAAAAATAGTGCCAACTGTTATTTTATTTGCATTTTTTTTAATCATTTATTAATAATTAAACAAATTGTATGTATCCTGGGGGATAACGGTTAATTTTCTACATTTCACAAACATACGGTGAAATATTTTTACACCTTGATGAGAGAGGTAAAACGAAATCAAAAAAAGCGTGACATGGAATTAATACCTGTATTATAAAAACTACCTCATTTTATTTCATCTTGCCTGTTAGACAAGAAGCAAAGACGATGATTTGCATTGTCAACATAAGCGAGAGAAATGAAGTTATATGGCATTCATAATTTTAGGAGAAGAACATCACTGACAAAATCACACTACTTCCAATCGTTGTTTTTTCATTATAGATTAGTGATGCAAAAACTGTTTTCAAAACCAGGAAAATGTTATTGACCTAGCATTACTGCAGGTGCCAAACAGTTATGCGGATTCCGTGAAATACGCATGCAGGCAACTTTTATCACAAAGAAAAGTACCTCAGCCGGGAATTATCCGCATGTTCCAAGCACACAGGTTTTGTTTACAAAGAGAGCGCGTCTTCTTGTTTAGTGTATCGAATCCTTTCATGCGAAGTCACCGTCATTGGAACGGTTATTTTCTGGCACTATATATCTTGTCAGCAGAGAGTAAGTAGGCCTATTGTATACCGCACACACATATCCTTGTCACTTGATTGGTGGAAACACGCGTCACGTGTCATGCTGTATTTTTCGAAGTATACTGCCGGTACGATCCAAAATGTAATCTAGGAGTCCTTTTTGGATGTAGGACGCCTCCCAGCGTCATATCAAATATCAATAATCTCGCCCGTTTGTCCACGTTGTACATTTTCACATTTTGCGTTTAACATTTTCTGTCCCAAATTGTGAAAAACATGCTCCAAATTTACAAATAAATCTCATTTTGTAAGGCTAACGATTGGAATATTGATGAATTCTAGTTATTTGTTAAAAAATAAGATGCATATTTTGTGCTGTTTGTATAAACATCAGTAAAATTTCACGAGAAGACGATTCATTTTAGGAACGAAGGATAACAAAATGTATAACTTCCTCTTTTTAGCTGGGTTTACGGAACAACGGATACAAAAATCTACCCTCCTCTTTTCGGCTGGGTTTGAGGAGCAAGTGATAAAACAATATACAACCCCTCCTCTTTTTAGATGGGTTTGAGGAACAAGAGATCAACAACTCTGTCCCCTCACTTAAATTCGATATTATCATGATGCAATAATATGTTGTGGTATAAAATGTGGCCAATTGTTTTGCTAACAAACGAGTAAAAATTCAAAGACTGTTAAAAACAGTTTCTTATTTTGTTCTTGCAGTAATGTTTGATAGAGAAAAGCAGCATGGTTTTACATTTTGAAAAGAAATTTAAGAAATGTTGCTATATAATTTCAAAAACAAGTGCACGATGAAAAATGGTAGCTTAAAATGAACCTGTTCATGGTACTTTTAACAATAGAACAGTGCTATCTCACAAGGTTTTCTTTGTTCTAGTGGTACCCCACAGAGGATTTCTTCAGAAAAGGGAATAATAGAACAACAATAGAAGTAACATAAGTGCCAAGGATGGGTATGTGAACGTGTCTACCCGCTGAAACCGAGGACTTTAACAAAAGAGATCCGGGTGTTTTGACAGAGCGAGGACGTCCTCGCTTCGCTTTGGGGGAGTGGGAACGTCGCCAAAAAAAGCCATGTCCAAACAATGGGAGAACAAAGAGAAGTCCTCGATTTATGGGATTCACAAACGTGTGTGTGTGTGTGTGCTAACTGAATGAACGCCTCGACGGTTCTGTGTTGAAGCCATGAGGTCATTACTATAATGTGCGCGAAAGACAAGACCCCAGTAGCACGTTGTAATAAAACCTATAGACATCTCTTTTGCAACGTCACAGCCCGAGTTTTTGCCAACCGAGGTCGGAAAACTATGGAAAGCCATAAATGCAAAACAAAAACAAATATTCAAAAATAGTGTTGAATTTGTTGGAAACAAAGCAACCAATTATGAGAGGTACTTTACTTAATAAAAAGTTTGCAGAAAATGTTGAATTTTGTTGAAACATCTGTTAACACGATTGAGTGTTTTGCTAACATTCGGCCTTCCATGCCAACCAGCGCGGTTTGTTGATCAACAAAAGAAAGGTCTATAGGCAGTACGCGTCATCAGCGCCCGTGTATTTGTGTATCCTTCCTGCATGTGGTATACAGCCATGACATGTACATGCAGACAGCTAGTCTTGGTTAAGACCTTCTCTTGTTGATTTATCACAGTTTTCCCCACGAGAGGGCGCTACGAAGGAGTATAATGTAGATCAATGGGAGCGGTTCGCGATTTTCTTTCCGTACCACACTAGAGCCAATGCATACACGCATAAGGTATGGGCGCTTTCCCGTATCCCTTCACTGTTGACCCCCTTTCTCAAGTGTGGTACGTAAAAAAAATTGCGAGCTGTTCGTGTTTTGAGAGCAGTTTGTGAATGTTAGCGCCCTCTCGTGGGAAAAACTGTGATAACTCCACCAGATGAAACTAATGAGGCACATAAAATGAATGAACTGTTTCAAACGGAGGGTTGATTTTAACCATAAGGAACTACACATTGTGTATTTTATTCAATACTTTTTTTCATGTTCAATTACAAAATGTGCATAGCGCCCTCTAATGATTGGAAGAAGTAATTCTATTTAGAATAAACTGTAGATGATTACAAATACAACCGCACGCAGCAGTTTGTGGTAGCCGTGGCTGCTAGTGCTAATAAGAGTGCATATTCTAGTAATCAGTCGACAGATTCGCCAGGAAAGTGCGTTAATTAATTACAAAATGTGCATAGCGCCCTCTAATGATTGGAAGAAGTAATTCTATTTAGAATAAACTGTAGATGATTACAAATACAACCGCACGCAGCAGTTTGTGGTAGCCGTGGCTGCTAGTGCTAATAAGAGTGCATATTCTAGTAATCAGTCGACAGATTCGCCAGGAAAGTGCGTTAATTTATTCCTTGCATCTCGAAGTGTTTAGGTTATTGGGTCTTTGGGTTTTTAGATCTTGAATGGCGAACTCCGTCTGGGAGAGAGCAGAGGCCCGTTGCCTCTCGCTTTGCAGCGGTTTAGAAAAGCCTAGTGTAGCGTGCGCGCTGCACGCGCATTAGGATGTAAGCTCCTACGGCAGCCTGCGTTTTTGCCAATATGGGCGTACACAACGCACATGCTAATCAACGCACTAGGGCACGAAAGATTATAATTAGAGACTATATTTACATCTGAGTAGTGTAGGGACTCGGAAGTTCAGCTACACAGAGTGCCTTTGTCTACCGCTGTGTATGTCCCCCAACCCTACGGTAATATGATTAAGGTTTGACAATGATGGAGAAAACAGCTTTTTACCCCGGGTGTAATAACGATTCCACACAGTCATAAAAAACTACAATTTTAGCGTTTTAAGTTCAACAAGTGATATTATGGACGCGTTAATGTGAATATCGATATCATTAAAGTCATAATTAAAACATCTCACTCATTTATTAATGTCACACGGGTCCGCCACACCTTGGGACATTGGAGGACGAAACAGGTTGGCAGACCTAAGTGTCTGAACCAACAAACAAGACAAAGACGCAATCAGATAACATCCAAAAGAATACTTCCAACTTACAGTAAATGTGAGCCTATGAGCAGCTCTTTCACCGGTGTCGGCAATCCCCAATACGGATGTCCTCCGGTTAATCGGTTCGGCTGGAATTGATTCACCCAGACATACGGCTGGTCAGGCCGGCATCATCAGCGGAGCTCGGATCCATAGTTCATCGAATCCCCTGGAGTGGGGTCTCAGGCGAGGCCTCAGTGCCCAATGTCTTCGAGCCGGTTTTATATTAGATTTTGTCTCCCGGTGTGTGTGTCCCCCATACGGTAAATGGACACACGTATGAAGCTAAATCACGAACCACAACCATGCCCGTTCAATGGTTCCCTGTTTCTCAGCTGGTAATCCTCACATAAATCTTTACACCACATTTGATACTACCCCGTTTACTGAATATTCATTTATCAAAAAAGGCCAACAAATCTGATTGACCACAATCGTTTCCAATTGTGATGTTTAGTCATGCAGGCATAAACTCTGCATATCTTGAGCAAACAATTAAATTTACACTGGAATGTTAGGTATCCAAAACTGGGTGTGGGTTGCGCTTCAGAGTAAAAAATCTAAGGAGCCTTAGAACGGCCATGAATTGTTTAAAAGTATTCACCACCATAAGCACCATACTAATTACAACACAAACTAATGACCAAAATTGTTTGAAAGTTTGTGACAATAACTATATTTATTTTTAGATTTTTAATCTTGTGATTTTCAATTGGTTGAACGGTAGATACAGTCCATGATAATGTGAAAACGTTGGAAACCAAGGTTAAACAATAAACGGTTGTCATTGTAACAGGAGGCAGCAATTTAAATTTTGTTAGGGATTGTAGTAACGTTTAAGGAAAGCTCATACAATTTAACAGTTATGAGTATAATTCTTGGAGGAGAACTTTTTGTGTGTGGCCAACCCCCAAGGGTCACGATGGACTGACAACAAAGGGATGCCTTTCTTTATTGTGACGACACGGATGAACTTGGCTGATGTTTCTGCCTCCAGTGTAACCAAAGTACAGCGACAACAGTCATCGATTGTAAACCAGCCAATAGACTGAACGTCACGGTGTAGTCTCCAATAGTGTCATAAATCAATCCTGGTTTGCACACAAAAACAATTACACGATTTAAAAACATGTATAAGAACATAGACGAAGCATTATTATGAGACCTTACAAAAAACATTTTTGTTTTTTAAATAAGACAAAACTATAGCAAAAATTATCCCAAAAAAAGTACCCGAAAGTTAAATTATACGAGCTTTTGACTTTTGTGTAATAACATTGTAACCAACAGCGGGCAGTGTGTTAACTACCGTCTTATTTTTGTGTTGAAAAACCAAGATCATTGTTTGCAACAGTTGTGCTTGAACTTAGTTGCATCCTGCGCATCTATTTGAGATTACTTGGATTTGATATGGTAAGTCTGCTGCCACCTAGCGTTTGACAAGTCCCAATAAAAAGGCCTACCGCGTTACCGCCGACTCACCTGGAAAGTATAGAAGAAGATTTGATGCTCCAGACACGATTCCTATCCACCCCAATGCATGTCCCATCTGGTCTTTACCGAATACCTCCTTAACAATAACGTCTTGGTATATCGCAGTCATAGTGACGGCGTTTCCTAACACGAAAGCATTCGCAGTAATTGACCAATAGGACATGAGCCACGGATCTATCGCCATACAAACGGCAATCGCTAGTAGAGATATACCCATCCACGTGTAGGTGCTGACAAACTGCACTTTTTGAACCACCGGGCCAAACACAAGGCAGGCTTCAATTCTCCCGATTCCAAAAGCGACGATGAAATTGGATGCGTTTTCCAGGGTGAATTCTTTATACACAGTTATGTACTGCACATAGTATATCAACCAAGCAGCGTAAACGAATGTCCAAAAACTGAGTATAAAAGCAACGAGCCAGAAGGATGTGGATGAAAAGAAACCGAGCTGGAATGTATCTCTAAAAAATGAATAGACTGTTGGTAAACATGAACAGCTACTTGGTACCACTTTGTCGTTGGAGGCCTCTTGCTCATCGTCCATGACAGCTGCCTCATAACCATCTTTACTTCCACCAGCAGTAGGTTGTTTCAGCAGAGCTCCACAGACAGCAAGATGTGCAAATATTCCTCCAAGTAGTAGCATTGTTCCCCTCCAGCCGTAGGTATCTAGAAAGAGCTGCATCAAGGGCACAATAGTCACAAATGTTACGGAGCTGCCTAGGGCTGCTATTCCGTATGCGGTTGCGATAGATTTACTAAAATAGCATCCGACCAGTTGTTTAGTTATCACAACTGATATGCCGATAGCTGGTCCTAAAACAAAATTACAAATAAAAGTTTATGGCCGAGTTTCACTTATTTTAACAGAGAAACTGCAGTATGCTCAGTTCCATAGTAAGGACATTTAAGGAACATTACAGAATTGGTTTTTGCTAACAAAACAGTTGCTGACAGTGTAAGCACTTTATGTAATCCACCATATACATAAACTGACAAACCTGTAGAAGTTTGAGACCGATCGGCCATCTGGGTCACGAGAAAATAGTGAAAAACCGATAACACATTTGCATGAAATCATATAGGTTTAACAAATGAATAAAACGCTCACTGAGCGATAAACTACAATCGGAAAATTAGTTTATTCATTTCTCATCAAATATGGCAATTCAGACAGAAATATTTCAAGGGATGTTTTCTACTATCATCATCATTAGACCGTGTAAGTTTTATGTAAATCTGTGATCAAAAGTATATTTCACAAGTTTGTTTCTTACCAATTCTGTAATGTTCCTTTAATTTTCAAATGCCCGACAACCGATTTGGATCAGTCCAAGTGTCCGACAAACCACGGTGTTGTTTCATAATGTTAGAACCGTTATACAGGCAAAACATTTTATCCGACCCAAAGTGTCTGACAAAAATGTCCCACCCATCGTGTCCGACAAACCATTATGTTCTATCATCATGTCCGACAAATCATTTTGTCCCACCCATCGTGTCCGACAAACCTTTATGTCTCATCATCATGTCCCACAAATCATTATGTCCCACCCATCGTGTCCGACAAAATATTTTGTCCCACCCATCGTGTCCGACAAAACATTATGTCTCATCATCATGTCCGACAAATCATTTTGTCCCACCCATCGTGTCCGACAAATAATTTTCTCGCATCCATCGTGTCCGACAAATCATTTTGTCCCACCCATCGTGTCCGACAAATCATTTTTTCCCACCCATCGTGTCCGACAAACCTTTATGTCTCATCATCATGTCCCACAAATCATTTTGTCCCACCAATCGTGTCCGACAAATCATTTTGTCCCACCCATCGTGTCCGACAAACCATTATGTCTCATCGTCATGTCCGACAAATCATTTTGTCCCACCCATCGTGTCCGACAAACCATTATGTCCCACCCATCGTGTCCTACAAATCATTTTGTCCCACCCATCGTGTCCGATAAGTCATTATGTCCAACCATCGTGTCCGACACATCGTGTCGAACATTATGTTCCATGTAGGACACAATGGTGCGGAACACACGCTCCGAGATTGGGTTACTTACTAGTGCCTATTATGGTTTTTTCCAGTCTTATTCGTGAACTATTCCACAGCTCAACATTAATGAACATAATTATACTAGTACCAATCACACAGTATGTAGTTACCTGTTGATAGGGTTAGGATGGTGGCAATGGTGTACACACTGGATAGGAATGATGCAATTATCACGGAGATGCCTGCAACTAATCCACTCACTGTTACCACAGTCCTGGCGCCAAATCTCTCTCTTAGTGGTGTGGCTAAGATTGCTTTTCGGAAAAAAGAAAAGGGCAATCATTTGGTTACGCTTAGAGGGTCTGCAAAGTTTTCAAAACATGACCAAAAAAGTTATGCCGAAGACAGCGCAGATGTAGTTCAGCGCTCGGGCGTTCGTTAGAATTCTGAGGTCCGTGTCTGTTCGCGTCAGTAATGGGCTAGCTCGGTACACGCCCTGCATTACAATAGTAAAATTGTACAACAAAAATATTTTCACTTTCGATGCAAATTATGTTTTATATACACGGTGTGAGTTTGTGGCGTCGTTGATGAGTCATATTCTACTACCGGAAAGTAGCAGTCTGTTGTTGTTGGGCGTTGGCTCTTGCACGCACCTCACAAACAATGGATGATAAAGAATTGTGTTCGTGTTTTTTCTCATTACATTTTGGAGGGCTTATAATATGGTTTGATTTTTATAAACCTACTATTTGTATCAGTTCGTTGCGAGTCAATAACCTAATATCTAACCTTCATCGTGGTACAGTCATCTTGATGATGGTCGGGTTCCTTTTTTTACAAGTACAATGAATATTGACATTCGATACTGGCATTGGATACAAGGAGCATGACAAAGGTGATGTTGGCAGCAAGATGGACCTTTCTATTGCAACGTCACAGCCCCATTTTTTGCCATGGGACGCCACAAAAGCAAAACAAAAACAGTAGGTCACAGTTTGTAAACACTTTAGGGCTGAACACAGAAAGGTCTGGTATGTTTCACTGCAGCCGTCCTATACTTCGTCGGTGTTTTTGGATCCGATTGGAATCTGCGCAAACACTTTGACGGCATTTGTTTTGTTTACAAAAGTGAAGTAAAAGTTATAGTTTACGCGTTGTATCCGATTATTTCCAGACATCGAACGCCGAGCACTCACAAACGGCGTGAGTCATACTCACGTCACGAATTTGTGCCATTTTACATATAGTTTTAGGGGCGCAGAATTTACCTCGGGATCTCAACAAGTCGGATGGCACTTCTAAAGCTCCGTACAGTCTCAAGCCCACGGGTTCGAGAATGACCAATACACACACTGGGTTTTGGGTACATACGCAATATACATGTACTGTACTGTGCATCACTACATGTACATGTACATACATTTTTACTACCATGTTACAAACTGCGTGTATCATGTATTGATATCATGAATATTGTGTACGTCATAAGTCTGAGGATTAAAATACAGACTTAGCGTTTTCTTCTAATTATACGTATATTTTAATTTATTGCCACTAATCCTGGACATTGCTTGCTAAATAAATATGAATAAAATCTAATTACTTTTTCAGTCCCGTAAAAAATAGCAATTCAATTTAACATATAAATAAATGTTTGACCTTCAAATTTACCTGAAATCGGGCAATATATCTTCACAGTGCCAAAAACATACAAAACACAATAGAAGTTACCCAAATACGGGGAGATTAAGGTTTGTTCTAATCCACAATAGTCCAGTGGTGATCCTAGGATTGGGGGAGGAAGGATCGATGTATAAATACTTTAAGCCGACGAACATTCCACAACCCTTGTTTTCAGAAACTGAATGCGCACTTCGGCTCCCAACAATTACACAATTATAAAATCGTTAACTTACATGAGAATAGTAAACCCATTTCTACAATGGCAACCAGCCAGCCAATTAACCAAGTGGAAGTGATGAACTGTTCTTGTAGGGTAGGTAACATCATACCCAGGCCTTTTACTAAAACTGCCCACAGTAACTTGCAAGTAAATAAACATAACACAACGATCCAACCATGCAGACCGCCATCACGTAGAGTGTCAGCCGTAGAGTGTAAAACGCGTTCAAAGCAGCCAGGATCCATTTTGGAACGACCCCACTGAACGACCCTCATACGTCAACTATTCTAAACAAAAAAATACTTGTGGTCGTCACAGCTATACAATTTTAACTCTTTGTGCTAGTTGTTTTTTTCACTCAGATAAGAGGCATAAACGTACAAATTTGCACACGATATGCTTTTGCTTTGTGGTGTGGCATCAGATTTGTGTTCTTGAAACGACACGCTTCATTACAGATACTCAACACTTCCGTTATATAAAGCGGCATGTAACAAAAGCACACAAAAGATAACCGTAGGCCTTTTTCAAGGGGTTGTTGGAATCCCCTTGACACCCTCGACTATGGTGGCCCTGAAGGGACATCGCATATCGCAAACGTGTGCGCATACGTATGCAATGTCGTGAAACAAATCGCGAATATGTGCGCACACGTATGCAATGTCGTGAAACAATTCGCGAATATGTGCGCACACGTATGCAATGTCGTGAAACAATTCGCGAATATGTGCGCACACGGTATGCAATGTCGTGAAACAATTCGCGAATATGTGCGCACACGTCTGCGAATATATTTGCGATGTCGTGAATTTTATTGCATACCATGTTGCATACCTTTGAATAAAATGTCTAATGATCTGGGTGGTTTCTTGCCTACAGTGAGATAAGCGGTAGTCATTGCAGCGGTAGCCATTGTTGTTAGGCAAGCGAGGCGGGTGGTCTTCCGGTATTGCAAGACTTGGCCTGGTGCCAAGTTCCTGGGTACATGCTTACATGGAGCCTGACCTGACTGTAGCGCCACGTACTCCCTAGGTTACTAACAAATTGTCCGCAACTATGAAATCACCCCAAAGGTATGCAACATGGTATGCAATAAAATTCACGACATCGCACATATATTCGCAGACGTGTGCGCACATATTCGCGGATTGTTTCACGACATTGCATACATGTGCGCACATATTCGCGATTTGTTTCACGACATTGCATACGTGTGCGCACATATTCGCGAATTGTTTCACGACATTGCATACGTGTGCGCACATATTCGCGAATTGTTTCACGACATTGCATACGTATGCGCACACGTTTGCGATATGCGATGTCCCTTCAGGGCCACCATAGGTTTCATATTAGATTTTGTCCCCCGGTGTGTGTGTCCCCCATACGGTAAATGGACACACGTATGAAGCTAAACCACGAACCACAACCATGCACGTTCACTGGTTCCCTGTTTCTCAGCTGGTAATCCTCACATAAATCGTTACACCACATTTGATACTACCCCGTTTACTGAATATTCATTTATCAAAAAAGGCCAACAAATCTGATTGACCACAATCGTTTCCAATTGTGATGTTTAATCATGCAGGCATAAACTCTGCATATCTTGGGCAAACAATTAAATTTACATTGGAATGTTAGGTATCCAAAACTGGGTGTGGGTTGCGCTTCAGAGTTAAAAATGTAAGGAGCCTTAGAACGGCCATGAATTGTTTAAAAGTATTCACCACCATAAGCACCATACTAATTACAACACAAACTAATGACCAAAATTGTTTAAAAGTTTGTGACAATAACTATATTCATTTTTAGATTTTCAATCTTGTGATTTTCAATTAGTTGAACGGTAGATACAGTCCATGATAATGTGAAAACGTTGGAAACCAAGGTTAAACAATAAACGGTTGTCATTGTAACAGGAGGCAGCCTTTTAAATTTTGTTAAGGATTGTAGTAACGTTTAAGGAAAGCTCATACAATTTAACAGTTATGAGTATAATTCTTGGAGAGGAACTTTTTGTGTGTGGCCAACCCCCAAGGGTCACGATGGACTGACAACAAATGGATGCCTTTCTTTATTGTGACGACACGGATGAACTTGGCTGATGTTTCTGCCTCCAGTGTAACCAAAGTACAGCGACAACAGTCATCGATTGTAAACCAGCCAATAGACTGAACGTCACGGTGTAGTCTCCAATAGTGTCATAAATCAATCCTGGTTTGCACACAAAAACAATTACACGATTTAAAAACATGTATAAGAACATAGACGAAGCATTATTATGAGGCCTTACAAAAAACATTTTTGTTTTCTAAATAAGACAAAACTATAGCAAAAATTATCCCAAAAAAAGTACCCGAAAGTTAAATTATACGAGCTTTTGACTTTTGTGTAATAACATTGTAACCAACAGCGGGCAGTGTGTTAACTACCGTCTTATTTTTGTGTTGAAAAACCAAGATCATTGTTTGCAACAGTTGTGCTTGAACTTAGTTGCATCCTGCGCATCTATTTGAGATTACTTGGATTTGATATGGTAAGTCTGCTGCCACCTAGCGTTTGACAAGTCCCAATAAAAAGGCCTACCGCGTTACCGCCGACTCACCTGGAAAGTATAGAAGAAGATTTGATGCTCCAGACACGATTCCTATCCACCCCAATGCATGTCCCATCTGGTCTTTACCGAATACCTCCTTAACAATAACGTCTTGGTATATCGCAGTCATAGTGACGGCGTTTCCTAACACGAAAGCATTCGCAGTAATTGACCAATAGGACATGAGCCACGGATCTATCGCCATACAAACGGCAATCGCTAGTAGAGATATACCCATCCACGTGTAGGTGCTGACAAACTGCACTTTTTGAACCACCGGGCCAAACACAAGGCAGGCTTCAATTCTCCCGATTCCAAAAGCGACGATGAAATTGGATGCGTTTTCCAGGGTGAATTCTTTATACACAGTTATGTACTGCACATAGTATATCAACCAAGCAGCGTAAACCAATGTCCAAAAACTGAGTATAAAAGCAACGAGCCAGAAGGATGTGGATGAAAAGAAACCGAGCTGGAATGTATCTCTAAAAAATGAATAGACTGTTGGTAAACATGAACAGCTACTTGGTACCACTTTGTCGTTGGAGGCCTCTTGCTCATCGTCCATGACAGCTGCCTCATAACCATCTTTACTTCCACCAGCAGTAGGTTGTTTCAGCAGAGCTCCACAGACAGCAAGATGTGCAAATATTCCTCCAAGTAGTAGCATTGTTCCCCTCCAGCCGTAGGTATCTAGAAAGAGCTGCATCAAGGGCACAATAGTCACAAATGTTACGGAGCTGCCTAGGGCTGCTATTCCGTATGCGGTTGCGATAGATTTACTAAAATAGCATCCGACCAGTTGTTTAGTTATCACAACTGATATGCCGATAGCTGGTCCTAAAACAAAATTACAAATAAAAGTTTATGGCCGAGTTTCACTTATTTTAACAGAGAAACTGCAGTATGCTCAGTTCCATAGTAAGGACATTTAAGGAACATTACAGAATTGGTTTTTGCTAACAAAACAGTTGCTGACAGTGTAAGCACTTTATGTAATCCACCATATACATAAACTGACAAACCTGTAGAAGTTTGAGACCGATCGGCCATCTGGGTCACGAGAAAATAGTGAAAAACCGATAACACATTTGCATGAAATCATATAGGTTTAACAAATGAATAAAACGCTCACTGAGCGATAAACTACAATCGGAAAATTAGTTTATTCATTTCTCATCAAATATGGCAATTCAGACAGAAATATTTCAAGGGATGTTTTCTACTATCATCATCATTAGACCGTGTAAGTTTTATGTAAATCTGTGATCAAAAAGTATATTTCACAAGTTTGTTTCTTACCAATTCTGTAATGTTCCTTTAATTTTCAAATGCCCGACAACCGATTTGGATCAGTCCAAGTGTCCGACAAACCACGGTGTTGTTTCATAATGTTAGAACCGTTATACAGGCAAAACATTTTATCCGACCCAAAGTGTCTGACAAAAATGTCCCACCCATCGTGTCCGACAAACCATTATGTTCTATCATCATGTCCGACAAATCATTTTGTCCCACCCATCGTGTTCGACAAACCTTTATGTCTCATCATCATGTCCCACAAATCATTATGTCCCACCCATCGTGTCCGACAAAATATTTTGTCCCACCCATCGTGTCCGACAAAACATTATGTCTCATCATCATGTCCGACAAATCATTTTGTCCCACCCATCGTGTCCGACAAATAATTTTCTCGCATCCATCGTGTCCGACAAATCATTTTGTCCCACCCATCGTGTCCGACAAATCATTTTTTTCCCACCCATCGTGTCCGACAAACCTTTATGTCTCATCATCATGTCCCACAAATCATTTTGTCCCACCAATCGTGTCCGACAAATCATTTTGTCCCACCCATCGTGTCCGACAAACCATTATGTCTCATCGTCATGTCCGACAAATCATTTTGTCCCACCCATCGTGTCCGACAAACCATTATGTCCCACCCATCGTGTCCGACAAATCATTTTGTCCCACCCATCGTGTCCGATAAGTCATTATGTCCAACCATCGTGTCCGACACATCGTGTCGAACATTATGTTCCATGTAGGACACAATGGTGCGGAACACACGCTCCGAGATTGGGTTACTTACTAGTGCCTATTATGGTTTTTTCCAGTCTTATTCGTGAACTATTCCACAGCTCAACATTAATGAACATAATTATACTAGTACCAATCACACAGTATGTAGTTACCTGTTGATAGGGTTAGGATGGTGGCAATGGTGTACACACTGGATAGGAATGATGCAATTATCACGGAGATGCCTGCAACTAATCCACTCACTGTTACCACAGTCCTGGCGCCAAATCTCTCTCTTAGTGGTGTGGCTAAGATTGCTTTTCGGAAAAAAGAAAAAGGCAATCATTTGGTTACGCCTAGAGGGTCTGCAAAGTTTTCAAAACATGACCAAAAAAGTTATGCCGAAGACAGCGCAGATGTAGTTCAGCGCTCGGGCGTTCGTTAGAATTCTGAGGTCCGTGTCTGTTCGCGTCAGTAATGGGCTAGCTCGGTACACGCCCTGCATTACAATAGTAAAATTGTACAACAAAAATATTTTCACTTTCGATGCAAATTATGTTTTATATACACGGTGTGAGTTTGTGGCGTCGTTGATGAGTCATATTCTACTACCGGAAAGTAGCAGTCTGTTGTTGTTGGGCGTTGGCTCTTGCACGCACCTCACAAACAATGGATGATAAATAATTGTGTTCGTGTTTTTTCTCATTACATTTTGGAGGGCTTATAATATGGTTTGATTTTTATAAACCTACTATTTGTATCAGTTCGTTGCGAGTCAATAACCTAATATCTAACCTTCATCGTGGTACAGTCATCTTGATGATGGTCGGGTTCCTTTTTTTACAAGTACAATGAATATTGACATTCGATACTGGCATTGGATACAAGGAGCATGACAAAGGTGATGTTGGCAGCAAGATAGACCTTTCTATTGCAACGTCACAGCCCCATTTTTTGCCATGGAATCTGCGCAAACACTTTGACGGCATTTGTTTTGTTTACAAAAGTGAAGTAAAAGTTATAGTTTACGCGTTGTATCCGATTATTTCCAGACATCGAACGCCGAGCACTCACAAACGGCGTGAGTCATACTCACGTCACGAATTTGTGCCATTTTACATATAGTTTTAGGGGCGCGGAATTTACCTCAGGATCTCAACAAGTCGGATGGCACTTCTAAAGCTCCGTACAGTCTCAAGCCCACGGGTTCGAGAATGACCAATACACACACTGGGTTTTGGGTACATACGCAATATACATGTACTGTACTGTGCATCACTACATGTACATGTACATACATTTTTACTACCATGTTACAAACTGCGTGTATCATGTATTGATATCATGAATATTGTGTACGTCATAAGTCTGAGGATTAAAATACAGACTTAGCGTTTTCTTCTAATTATACGTATATTTTAATTTATTGCCACTAATCCTGGACATTGCTTGCTAAATAAATATGAATAAAATCTAATTACTTTTTCAGTCCCGTAAAAAATAGCAATTCAATTTAACATATAAATAAATGTTTGACCTTCAAATTTACCTGAAATCGGGCAATATATCTTCACAGTGCCAAAAACATACAAAACACAATAGAAGTTACCCAAATACGGGGAGATTAAGGTTTGTTCTAATCCACAATAGTCCAGTGGTGATCCTAGGATTGGGGGAGGAAGGATCGATGTATAAATACTTTAAGCCGACGAACATTCCACAACCCTTGTTTTCAGAAACTGAATGCGCACTTCGGCTCCCAACAATTACACAATTATAAAATCGTTAACTTACATGAGAATAGTAAACCCATTTCTACAATGGCAACCAGCCAGCCAATTAACCAAGTGGAAGTGATGAACTGTTCTTGTAGGGTAGGTAACATCATACCCAGGCCTTTTACTAAAACTGCCCACAGTAACTTGCAAGTAAATAAACATAACACAACGATCCAACCATGCAGACCGCCATCACGTAGAGTGTCAGCCGTAGAGTGTAAAACGCGTTCAAAGCAGCCAGGATCCATTTTGGAACGACCCCACTGAACGACCCTCATACGTCAACTATTCTAAACAAAAAAATACTTGTGGTCGTCACAGCTATACAATTTTAACTCTGTGTGCTAGTTGTTTTTTTCACTCAGATAAGAGGCATAAACGTACAAATTTGCACACGATATGCTTTTGCTTTGTGGTGTGGCATCAGATTTGTGTTCTTGAAACGACACGCTTCATTACAGATACTCAACACTTCCGTTATATGAAGCGGCATGTAACAAAAGCACACAAAAGATAACCGTAGGCGTTTTTCAAGGGGTTGTTGGAATCCCCTTGACACCCTCGACTATGGTGGCCCTGAAGGGACATCGCATATCGCAAACGTGTGCGCATACGTATGCAATGTCGTGAAACAAATCGCGAATATGTGCGCACACGTATGCAATGTCGTGAAACAATTCGCGAATATGTGCGCACACGTATGCAATGTCGTGAAACAAATCGTGAATGTGTGCGCACACGTATGCAATGTCGTGAAACAATTCGCGAATATGTGCGCACACGGTATGCAATGTCGTGAAACAATTCGCGAATATGTGCGCACACGTCTGCGAATATATTTGCGATGTCGTGAATTTTATTGCATACCATGTTGCATACCTTTGAATAAAATGTCTAATGATCTGGGTGGTTTCTTGCCTACAGTGAGATAAGCGGTAGTCATTGCAGCGGTAGCCATTGTTGTTAGGCAAGCGAGGCGGGTGGTCTTCCGGTATTGCAAGACTTGGCCTGGTGCCAAGTTCCTGGGTACATGCTTACATGGAGCCTGACCTGACTGTAGCGCCACGTACTCCCTAGGTTACTAACAAATTGTCCGCAACTATGAAATCACCCCAAAGGTATGCAACATGGTATGCAATAAAATTCACGACATCGCACATATATTCGCAGACGTGTGCGCACATATTCGCGATTTGTTTCACGACATTGCATACGTGTGCGCACATATTCGCGAATTGTTTCACGACATTGCATACGTGTGCGCACATATTCGCGAATTGTTTCACGACATTGCATACGTATGCGCACACGTTTGCGATATGCGATGTCCCTTCAGGGCCACCATAGGTTTCATATTAGATTTTGTCCCCCGGTGTGTGTGTCCCCCATACGGTAAATGGACACACGTATGAAGCTAAACCACGAACCACAACCATGCACGTTCACTGGTTCCCTGTTTCTCAGCTGGTAATCCTCACATAATCGTTACACCACATTTGATACTAACCCGTTTACTGAATATTCATTTATCAAAAAAGGCCAACAAATCTGATTGACCACAATCGTTTCCAATTGTGATGTTTAATCATGCAGGCATAAACTCTGCATATCTTGGGCAAACAATTAAATTTACATTGGAATGTTAGGTATCCAAAACTGGGTGTGGGTTGCGCTTCAGAGTTAAAAATGTAAGGAGCCTTAGAACGGCCATGAATTGTTTAAAAGTATTCACCACCATAAGCACCATACTAATTACAACACAAACTAATGACCAAAATTGTTTAAAAGTTTGTGACAATAACTATATTCATTTTTAGATTTTCAATCTTGTGATTTTCAATTAGTTGAACGGTAGATACAGTCCATGATAATGTGAAAACGTTGGAAACCAAGGTTAAACAATAAACGGTTGTCATTGTAACAGGAGGCAGCCTTTTAAATTTTGTTAAGGATTGTAGTAACGTTTAAGGAAAGCTCATACAATTTAACAGTTATGAGTATAATTCTTGGAGAGGAACTTTTTGTGTGTGGCCAACCCCCAAGGGTCACGATGGACTGACAACAAATGGATGCCTTTCTTTATTGTGACGACACGGATGAACTTGGCTGATGTTTCTGCCTCCAGTGTAACCAAAGTACAGCGACAACAGTCATCAATTGTAAACCAGCCAATAGACTGAACGTCACGGTGTAGTCTCCAATAGTGTCATAAATCAATCCTGGTTTGCACACAAAAACAATTACACGATTTAAAAACATGTATAAGAACATAGACGAACATTATTATGAGACCTTACAAAAAACATTTTTGTTTTTGAAATAAGACAAAACTATAGCAAAAATTTTCAAAAAAAGTACCCCAAAGTTAAATACAAGCTTTTGACTTTCGTGTAATAACATTGTAACCAACAGCGGGCAGTGTGTTAACTACCATCTTATTTTTGTGTTGAAAAACCAAGATCATTGTTTGCAACAGTTGTGCTTGAACTTAGTTGCATCAAACCGCCAGTTAAATAATTCTAGACCTGCGCATCTATTTGAGATTACCTGGATTTGATATGGTAAGTCTGCTGCCCCCTAGCGTTTGACAAGTCCCAATAAAAAGGCCTACCGCGTTACCGCCGACTCACCTGGAAAGTATAGTAGAAGATTTGATGCTCCAGACACGATTCCTATCCATCCCAATGCATGTCCCATCTGGTCTTTACCGAATACCTCCTTAACAATAACGTCTTGGTATATCGCAGACATAGTGACGGCGTTTCCTAACACGAAAGCATTCGCAGTAATTGACCAATAGGACATGAGCCACGGATCTATCGCCATACAAACGGCAATCGCTAGTAGAGATATACCCATCCACGTGTAGGTGCTGACAAACTGCACTTTTTGAACCACCGGACCAACCACAAGGCAGGCTTCAATTCTCCCGATTCCAAAAGCAACGATGAAATTGGATGCGTTTTCCAGGGTGAATTCTTTATACACAGTTATGTACTGCACATAGTATATCAACCAAGCAGCGTAAACCAATGTCCAAAAACTGACTATAAAAGCAACAAGCCAGAAGGATGTGGATGAAAAGAAACCGAGCTGCAATGTATCCCTAAAAAATGAATAGACTGTTGGTAAACATGAACAGCCAGAGCGGCTACTTGGTACCACTTTGTCGTTGGAGGCCTCTTGCTCATCGTCCATGACAGCTGCCTCATAACCATCTTTACTTCCACCAGCAGTAGGTTGTTTCAGCAGAGCTCCACAGACAGCAAGATGTGCAAATATTCCTCCAAGTAGTAGCATTGTTCCCCTCCAGCCGTAGGTATCTAGAAAGAGCTGCATCAAGGGCACAATAGTCACAAATGTTACGGAGCTGCCTAGGGCTGCTATTCCGTATGCGGTTGCGATAGATTTACTAAAATAGCATCCGACCAGTTGTTTAGTTATCACGGTTGATATGCCGATAGCTGGTCCTAAAACAAAATACAAATAAAAGTTTATGGCCGAGTTTCACTTATTTTAACAGAGAAACTGCAGTATGCTCAGTTCCATAGTAAAGACATTTAATTTTCAAATGCCCGACAACCGATTTGGATCAGTCCAAGTGTCCGACAAACCACGATGTTTTTTCATAATATTAGAACCGTTATACAGGCAAAACATTTTATCCGACCCAAAGTGTCTGACAAAAATGTCCCACCCATTGTGTCCGACAAATAATTTTCTCCCACCCATCGTGTCCAACAAATCATTTTGTCCCACCCATCGTGTCCGACAAACCATTATGTCTCATCGTCATTTCCGACAAATCATTTTGTCCCACCCATCGTGTCCGACAAATCATTTTGTCACACCCATTGTGTCCGACAAACATTATGTCTCATCATCATGTCCGACAAATCATTTTGTCCCACCCATCGTGTCCGACAAATTATTTTGTCACACCCATCGTGTCCTACAAATCATTTTGTCCCACCCATCGTGTCCGACAAATTATTTTGTCACACCCATCGTGTCCGACAAATCATTTTGTCCCACCCATCGTGTCCGACAAATTATTTTGTCACACCCATCGTGTCCGACAAACCATTATGTCCCACCATCGTGTCCGACAAATCATTTTGCCCACCATCGTGTCCGATAAGTCATTATGCCCACATCGTGTCCGACACATCGTGTCGAACATTATGTTCCATGTAGGACACAATGGTGCGGAACACACGCTCCGAGATTGGGTTACTTACTAGTGCCTATTATGGTTTTTTCCAGTCTTATTCGTGAACTATTCCACAGCTCAACATTAATGAACATAATTATACTAGTACCAATCACACAGTATGTAGTTACCTGTTGATAGGGTTAGGATGGCGGCAATGGTGTACACACTGGATAGGAATGATGCAATTATCACGGAGATGCCTGCAACTAATCCACTCACTGTTACCACAGTCCTGGCGCCAAATCTCTCTCTTAGTGGTGTGGCTAAGATTGCTTTTCGGAAAAAAGAAAAAGGCAATAATTTGGTTACGCCTAGAGGGTCTGCAAAGTTTTCAAAACATGACCAAAAAAGTTATGCCGAAGACAGCGCAGATGTAGTTCAGCGCTCGGGCGTTCGTTAGAATTCTAAGGTTCGTGTCTGTTCGAGTCAGTAATGGGCTAGCTCGGTGCACGCCCTGCATTACAATGGTAAAATTGTACAACAAAAATATTTTCACTTTCGATGCAAATTATGTTTTATATACACGGTGTGAGCTTGTGGCGTCGTTGATGAGTCTTATTCTACTACCGGAAAGTAGCAGTCTGTTTTTGTTGTTGGGCGTTGGCTCTTGCACGCACCTCACAAACAATGGATGATAAAGAATTGTGTTCGTGTTTTTTCTCATTACATTTTGGAGGGCTTATAATATGGTTTGATTTTTATAAACCTAACCTTACTATTTTTATCACTGCGAGTCAATAACCTAATACTGTGGGACTGTGGAAACGAGCGTATGTGTGCTTCCTTGGGTGAGAGCGTGGTGTGCTGTTTAAAGACAGTCGGAGGGGGGGGGGACCGGAGCAGGAGTTGCATTACATTCGGGCATCGCATTCGTGCGGCTGTGGTTATGCACATTTTTAGCTTTATAGTAAGCAAACTATTACACAGCCTTGCAATCAAGGCTACGTCACAGCCCGAGTTTTTGCCATGGGACGCCACAAAAGCAAAACAAAAACAATAGGTCACAGTTTGTGAACACTTTGGGGTTGAACACAGAATAGTCTGGTATGTTTCACTGCAGCCGTCATATACTTCGTCAGTATTTTTGGATTCGATTGGAATCTGCGCAAACACTTTGACGGCATTTTTTTTTTTACAAAAGCCAAAGTGAAGTAAAAGTTATAGTTTACGCGTTGTATCCGATTATTTCCAGACATCGAACGCCGAGCACTCACAAACGGCGTGAGTCATACTCACGTCACGAATTCGTGCCATTTTACATATAGTTTTAGGGGCGCAGAATTTACCTCGGGATCTCAACAAGTCGGATGGCACTTATAAAGCTCAATCTCAGGCCCATGCCTTTGGGTTCGAGAATGACCAATACGCACACTGGGTTTTGGGTGCATGTGCAATATAAATTACCTGTACTGTACTGTACACTACATGTACATACAATTTTACCACCTTGTTACAAACTGTGTGTTTCATGTATTGATCTCATGAATATTTTGTACGTCATAAGTATGAGGATTAAAATACCGACTTAGCGTTTTCTTCTAATTAGGGCCTATACGTGTATTTTAATTTATTGCCACTAATCCTGGACATTGTTTTGCTAAATTCAAATGAAATCTAATTAACTTTTCCGTCCCGTAAAAAAAATAGCAATCCAATTTAACATATTATAAATAAATGTTTGACCTTCAAATTTACTTGAAATCGGGCAATAAATCTTGACAGTGCCCAAAACATATAAAACACAATAGAAGTTACCCAAATACGGGGAGATTAATGTTTGCTCTTATCCACAGTAGTCCAGTGGTGATCCTAGGATTGGGGAGGAAGGATCGATGTATGAATACTTTAAGCCAACGAACATTCCACAACCCTTGTTTCAGAAAGTGAATGCGCACTTCGGCTCCCAACAATATTATAGAATTATAAAACCGTCAACTTACATGAGAATAGTAAACCCATCTCTACAATGGCAACCAGCCAGCCAATTAACCAAGTGGAAGTGATGAACTGTTCTTGTAGGGTAGGTAACATCATACCCAGGCCTTTTACTAAAACTGCCCACAGTGACTTGCAAGTAAGTAAACATAACACAACAATCCAACCATGCAGACCGCCATCACGTAGAGTGTCAGCCGTAGAGTGTAAAACGCGTTCAAAGCAGCCAGGATCCATTTTAGAACAACCCCACTGAACGACCCTCATACGTTAACTATTCTACACAATAATACTTGTGGTCGTCACAGCAATACAATTTTAACTCTGTGTGCTTGTTTTTTTTTTTCCACTCAGGTCAGAGGCATAAACGTACAAATTTGCACACGATATGCTTTTGCTTTGTTTTGACAGTGAGGTCCAAAAGGACACGCTTCATTACAGATACCCAACACTTCCTTTATAGAAAGCGGCAATCTAGTACTATGCATTTTGCAACAAAAGCGCACAAAAGATAACTTTAGGCCTTTCAAAAGGGGTTGTTGGAATCCCCTTGACACCTTCAACCTACGCCCCCTCGACGTACGCCTAATAATAGAAACGTGTCCCAAATCCAAAATCACCCGACCGTCGCTTTACGGCCGAGTTAGAATATGTCCACAATTTAGAATGCTGAGCGGGCGCGCGATCCTATTACCAAGACAGTACAGCCTAAAGCCTGAATCACACAAAACTAGTTCTCAAAACGTCCGAAACCGTCCTAAAAAAAGCGTAAAACGGGCTGTGGTCTGGCTAGAACGTATAGCTTTGGCCTGACAATGTATATAATGTGACCCGTTCATCTCGTCTTTATCCCGTCTGCTGTCCGTTTATATCAATTTCAGGTAGGGGAAAATTGCCCGTTCACCTCAGTCCAAGCCCATCTGTAGTCAGTTTAAACCGGTTCGTAATTAGTTCAACTTCGTTCCAAGTTCGGCAGTTCAGTTCGTAATACGTCCATCTCGTTTGAGTACGTCGCCACTCCGTCTAGTTGCAGGACGGGATAGTCGCCCGAACATTTTGAGCAGGCTCAAAGTTCTGGAGCGCCATTCCCGATCAAACCCGTCCGATCCCGTCCATGAAGTTCGTAAACAGACCGTAAAAAGTTGCTACTACGTCCACTCCGTTTGCACACAGTTTATACACGTTCGGCTAAATTTTTCAGAACGTAGTGAGAACGAGTTCGGTGTGATGGGGCCTGTATACCGTAGGTGACTCTGACGACTAGACTTCATTGTTAGTGTAGCAGAGAGACGCAAGGATACTACATCATGTAAAAGTTTATGGTAGTACTTTTTTGTTTTAAAATATTATTTGTCAAGTGCAAAAATAGTGCCAACTGTTATTTTATTTGCATTTTTTTAATCATTTATTAATAATTAAACAAATTGTATGTATCCTGGGGGATAACGGTTAATTTTCTACATTTCACAAACATACGGTGAAATATTTTTACACCTTGATGAGAGAGGTAAAACGAAATCAAAAAAAGCGTGACATGGAATTAATACCTGTATTATAAAAACTACCTCATTTTATTTCATCTTGCCTGTTAGACAAGAAGCAAAGACGATGATTTGCATTGTCAACATAAGCGAGAGAAATGAAGTTATATGGCATTCATAATTTTAGGAGAAGAACATCACTGACAAAATCACACTACTTCCAATCGTTGTTTTTATCATTATACATAGTGATGCAAAAACTGTTTTCGAAACCAGGAAAATGTTATTGACCTAGCATTACTGCAGGTGCCAAACAGTTATGCGGATTCCGTGAAATACGCATGCAGGCAACTTTTATCAAAGAAAAGTCCTCAGCAGGGAATTATCCGCATGTTCCAAGCACACAGGTTTTGTTTACGAAGAGAGCGCGTCTTCTTGTTTAGTGTATCGAATCCTTTCATGCGAAGTCACCGTCATTGGTACGGTTATTTTCTGGCACTATATAATCTTGTCAGCAGAGAGATAAGTAGGCCTATTGTATACCGCACACACATATCCTTGTCACTTGATTGGTGGAAACACGCGTCACGTGTCATGCTGTATTTTTCGAAGTATACTGCCGGTACGATCCAAAATGTAATCTAGGAGTCCTTTTGGATGTAGGACGCCTCCCAGCGTCATATCAAATATCAATAATCTCGCCCGTTTGTCCACGTTGTACATTTTCACATTTTGCGTTTAACATTTTCTGTCCCAAATTGTGAAAAACATGCTCCAAATTTACAAATAAATCTCATTTTGCAAGGCTAACGATTGGAATATTGATGAATTCTAGTTATTTGTTAAAAAATAAGATGCATATTATTTTGTGCTGTTTGTATAAACATCAGTAAAATTTCACGAGAAGACGATTCATTTTAGGAACGAAGGATAACAAAATGTATAACTTCCTCTTTTTAGCTGGGTTTACGGAACAACGGATACAAAAACCTCCCCCCTCCTCTTTTCGGCTGGGTTTGAGGAGCAAGTGAAAAACAATATACAACCCCTCCTCTTTTTAGATGGGTTTGAGGAACAAGAGATCAACAACTCTGTCCCCTCACTTAAATTCGATATTATCATGATGCAATAATATGTTGTGGTATAAAATGTGGCCAATTGTTTTGCTAACAAACGAGTAAAAATTCAAAGACTGTTAAAAACAGTTTCTTATTTTGTTCTTGCAGTAATGTTTGATAGAGAAAAGCAGCATGGTTTTACATTTTGAAAAGAAATTTAAGAAATGTTGCTATATACTTTCAAAAACAAGTGCACGATGAAAAATGGTAGCTTAAAATGAACCTGTTCATGGTACTTTTAACAATAGAACAGTGCTATCTCACAAGGTTTTCTTTGTTCTAGTGGTACCCCACAGAGGATTTCTTCAGAAAAGGGAATAATAGAACAACAATAGAAGTAACATAAGTGCCAAGGATGGGTATGTGAACGTGTCTACCCGCTGAAACCGAGGACTTTAACAAAAGAGATCCGGGTGTTTTGACAGAGCGAGGACGTCCTCGCTTCGCTTTGGGGGAGTGGGAACGTCGCCAAAAAAAGCCATGTCCAAACAATGGGAGAACAAAGAGAAGTCCTCGATTTATGGGATTCACAAACGTGTGTGTGTGTGTGTGCTAACTGAATGAACGCCTCGACGGTTCTGTGTTGAAGCCATGAGGTCATTACTATAATGTGCGCGAAAGACAAGACCCCAGTAGCACGTTGTAATAAAACCTATAGACATCTCTTTTGCAACGTCACAGCCCGAGTTTTTGCCAACCGAGGTCGGAAAACTATGGAAAGCCATAAATGCAAAACAAAAACAAATATTCAAAAATAGTGTTGAATTTGTTGGAAACAAAGCAACCAATTATGAGAGGTACTTTACTTAATAAAAAGTTTGCAGAAAATGTTGAATTTTGTTGAAACATCTGTTAACACGATTGAGTGTTTTGCTAACATTCGGCCTTCCATGCCAACCAGCGCGGTTTGTTGATCAACAAAAGAAAGGTCTATAGGCAGTACGCGTCATCAGCGCCCGTGTATTTGTGTATCCTTCCTGCATGTGGTATACAGCCATGACATGTACATGCAGACAGCTAGTCTTGGTTAAGACCTTCTCTTGTTGATTTATCACAGTTTTCCCCACGAGAGGGCGCTACGAAGGAGTATAATGTAGATCAATGGGAGCGGTTCGCGATTTTCTTTCCGTACCACACTAGAGCCAATGCATACACGCATAAGGAATGGGCGCTTTCCCGTATCCCTTCACTGTTGACCCCCTTTCTCAAGTGTGGTACGTAAAAAAAATTGCGAGCTGTTCGTGTTGTGAGAGCAGTTTGTGAATGTTAGCGCCCTCTCGTGGGAAAAACTGTGATAACTCCACCAGATGAAACTAATGAGGCACATAAAATGAATGAACTGTTTCAAACGGAGGGTTGATTTTAACCATAAGGAACTACACATTGTGTATTTTATTCAATACTTTTTTTCATGTTCAATTACAAAATGTGCATAGCGCCCTCTAATGATTGGAAGAAGTAATTCTATTTAGAATAAACTGTAGATGATTACAAATACAACCGCACGCAGCAGTTTGTGGTAGCCGTGGCTGCTAGTGCTAATAAGAGTGCATATTCTAGTAATCAGTCGACAGATTCGCCAGGAAAGTGCGTTAATTTATTCCTTGCATCTCGAAGTGTTTAGGTTATTGGGTCTTTGGGTTTTTAGATCTTGAATGGCGAACTCCGTCTGGGAGAGAGCAGAGGCCCGTTGCCTCTCGCTTTGCAGCGGTTTAGAAAAGCCTAGTGTAGCGTGCGCGCTGCACGCGCATTAGGATGTAAGCTCCTACGGCAGCCTGCGTTTTTGCCAATATGGGCGTACACAACGCACATGCTAATCAACGCACTAGGGCATGAAAGATTATAACTAGAGACTATATTTACATCTGAGTAGTGTAGGGGCTCGGAAGTTCAGCTACACAGAGTGCTCCTTTAATTTAGTTGCGAGGAGTGTATTCACATCCACCTGATGGAACTCACACAGCTTAAAGTAGTGCATGTCTCATGTTATAATCAAAACCTTATAAATGCTGTGGTTTACTGTTGTGTAATTGAGTAATTGTTTCTTCTGTAATTATAGTGGGTTTACAATATTACCCACATAAAGATTATTTCGTTGGTATAACATTATCCTCTTATTCGATCATCGCACCTGGCGCATTGATAACTCAGGGGTATGTAAAGTAGTCAGTCCACTATGGGCCGTAGCGTGAAGGGCACTTGGCCGTAGAAGTTCGAGGACACCGGTTTATAGCGTGTTGGATCGGGGCTGTACTTCCCTCCTCGATAGGAAATTGTGCCAGGAATCTCTTTGAGTTGTATATGTGCAGGGTGTCGGTGAGTAATAATTAGTAGGTTATCTTAAGACTTTTTATTAACGAACAGATAACTATTTAAGCGTAATGAAAACTATGAGTGAATGACTGGAGTTTGTAATTGCAGTAGTATGTACTTTACTTCAGTATTGGCCTTATGGGCATTGTGCCGCTACTGACGTCCGTAGTTTCGTTTCACTCACTACCTTTGGTGTTGGGTGAGTCTTTCATTAAGTTCCAATCATAGTTCCAAGTTTCCAGTCCAAATCGTCTGATTACATTCATAAATATTATTGTGCTAAGTTTATTTCGAAGTTACGCGATTGCGATTATACAAAGCAAGGTTTATGTTGTGAACCTTTCTTTTATTAGGGATTTATACCAAGATTTATACATGGAGGAATAACAAGAATTGAGCTCCTCGTACTGAGTGAGTGTGTCTTAAGGTTCTGTGTACTCCTCTTGGCAAATACTGCACTCCAGATAATCCTTTCTGATTTTCAGAGCTGAAACCTGTACTCGTTCAGAGAGTTTGTCCCCTTGCCGATGGAGTAATCCGTCAACACAGTGACTGCTACCTATGTTCACTACCCAAGGGTTTCGCACCTCGCGTGAATCCCTACAGTAACACAACAGCACAATTAAAATGCTATAAAATGCGGATTACGTCACACTATGTAGTTATAGATTGAACACTGTTTCCAATACATTTGGTGAATTTTTCCCCCTTTAAACACGAATTTTTTAACATCATCTCTCCGCTCGCCCATTGCTTATCACGTTGTATCGCTTGCGTTTTCAATGATTTTGCCCATGGTTTGGGGTTTAGTCGGGTGCTGTCAAAATTACGGTCTCCAGACGTTGATTTTTATATGTCTGCGGTAACAATACACCAGTAGGCCTGCGTGAACAATTTATTTATGTCGTCCCGATTATTGCAATTGTTTGCTAAACTTTGGCCTTATATAAAAAAAAATTAAAAACAACTGGGCGTCTGATAAAGGCATTACCCTGTAAAACTAGTCAGTAACACGTAATATGTGTGTTTCGCTACATGGACATGTCCGTGAAGTAAATTACCTTATTTTCAAGTGTTTTTTTTTTTTTTTATTTTTTTTATTTTTAACTTCGTATAGGGATGTCAGCGTTACTCCAGATGAAAGGGAGATATCTCCCAAGTAGTAACAATCACAAAATGAATTTCCTCATATGTTACAATCAATCTAAGAACAATCTTTACATACACCATAGGGCATACTTGCTCAAAATGCATACACTGTGCAGGAGATGACAAACATAGCTTGTTTTGAATTCAAAGTTGCATCTTAATTTCTTTCATTATTTTCACAATATTACGTTCCGGTCTTTTGATTAACATAACACTTTCGAGTTGCCTTAATATTGACATAGATTTGTTTTTTTTATTGCAAATTCGACAAAATTCTGACATACACTTTTTGAGATAGCAACAGGTTTTTGGGGGGATCTCTGTTTATTTGAAACAGTGATGAAATGATGACATAATCGATTTTAGTTTCCATATTATGCTTACATTTCAAGAAATATTTCGTTACTAAAACCATGTTCAATTTTCCTACCGCTTTGGCTCGACATGAGGGTGGGGACTACTTTTTCACTTCAACTTCCAGTTTCAACCGGAAGACAAAGTCAAATCTGAATTACCGTTGTGTGAAGTTCAGAAGTTGTGAAAAAAACGAGTAATAAAAATAGGTGTTCGACCATTGCCCGAACACCTAAATAATAATTTCCTCACCTACAACAATAATTTCAAAGGAACATGTCAAAATCAGACTGGAATCAAACCACTGATGTATCGTAACCGGATGTGTACCAATAGGAAATTTATCTCCAGATACGGCAGTTGATGTGAAGTTTGTCACGTCCCATCCGATTAGATGCGGTTCTTGCCAGTTGACTCTGGTTGTATCCGAGCCGGGTTCGGTTGATACTATCATACTAATTGGCAGACTAAGTCTACTTCTGTAAGAAGAGGGAAAGAAATTGATGTTGGTGTAAAATAATCTTGTCAACAATTTACCAGCTGGAGGTGAAGGTCATTGTTTGTACTCAATAAAAGCAAAAGTTCTTATGCGTGAAGTGTTTGCATTCCCAAGTTGATTGATGTCACCCAGATTAAGTTTGGTTTTGACTGATCATGAACTATAAACTTCACAATAAACGCCTCAAATAAAAATGAAGGAAGAGCTGTCATTAAAAGACTATGTTTTTTTTTTCGCCCGCAGTTTTACACTTCGAGCCGGATGTTGGAGGTCGAGCATTAAATCTCCGTGGAGAGAGTGGACAGGCATTTGGGGTTATGACCAAAATGAACTACAACAAACCTTTGACCGTGACGGTGAAGTTACAGTAGTTCTGATTCCCAGACTTGTCTGTTACATTGTACATCAGCAAGGTATCTCCAACCGAAAATTGTCCATGCCCGTGTTGATGACACCTATTGGAGATTGCTGTTTGGCAACTGAAAACCACATCATCAGACTGACCAGAGTTGTCAGAGTGGTCATCGGACTGACCATTATCTCCAGAAGACTGATCAAGGGTTTCCAAATAAGGTACTGGAATCGTGAACCCAGGACGTTCCGTATCTACATTGTGATAATTGTAAATGCATCTAAAGACAGCTTCAAAATGGTTATTGCAATACTATACGTTTCTTCGTCACGCCCCTTTAGATTCAGTTTGTTAGAAGTACAACGTACATTCGCATGTCACATGATATAAACAGACGTCGTTGTCTAGATACGAAACTTCACGTATTCCTTTTATTATGGGCTACACTTTTCATTGAACGCACTTCTCTGTCGTGTACCTTTCTATTTGCACTTGAATTATTATGTTCTCATGAACAAAGTTTGCTGCTACTTTGTGACTGTAGTTTTGATCCATGTGGCTTCAAAAATTTGGTGTGTTTAATGTGAACATGGTTTAATTATGTCAGTACCTATGTTTCTGTAAAGTGACATTCAGAGATAAATAATACGGTATTGGCGCTTTGTGAAAGCTTTCTATTTTTATTATTCACATATTGTATACTATGCCTATTGCACCCACCTGGGTCACACGTCACTGATGCATCTTCTGAATGGACACAATCGAGGGAATCCCAGCCCCGGAAAACACAATCTTACAATCTTTCCTCATTTCCAACGCAGTGGACGTCGTCCATGAGTATTTGACCTGTTCCAGGTGGAAAGTGTAAACCCTGCCACGCATTAGTTGCAGCGGTGAAGCCAAGTTGTCTGCACACAACGTTCGCGTCTGTGATCTCCCAGGAATCGTCACATACGGTGCCCCAATGACCATCAAGGAATACTTCGACTCTGCCTTCAGAGGGGACACTTCCACCAACTTCCACCAAGTCGTACACCTTTTGCTACGGAGACAAAATGAATCGATTAATCAAATAATTTAATCTTAACATATAATAAGGGATTGCACACCATCTATTTTGGAAACAAAGCGAGTCGATTAATTTATTTATGTAGCTTCGTTTCAGTTTTCTTGTTTACTAGGTATTACAGAGAAGACAACAAATGCAAGGCTCTTCCAAAACACAGAGTAATAACATACAGTCTCCTCTCTGTTAATGAAGAATTAGGCAATGGACCCTAACCTGTACTTCATTAATGCAGATTATATGAGACGAAAGTCAATTGTTTTCATTGGAACAACTCTTGAACTTTAAGATCAATAAAAAGTACTTCTTCCTAATTGTTGTTTTCATTGCTGGCATCACTTTATACTGATGTGTTTTGATGTCTACATGGCTTGCCCGGGTTTAAATATGTCAGTATCTTTACTTGTATGGTTCTGTAAAGTGAAGTGCAGAGGTAAACAATACGGCTTTTCAAAAGCCGTAATGTTTACCTCTGAGTGAAAGCTTTATATTACTATTTACCGTTCATGCTTTAATTTAATATTAAATTTTACGTAATTTATATTTCCGTCAACGTGCCAATTATTCCTATTATTATTATTAAAACCATTGTCTTTCGGTCGGGGGTTGAATTTGCTTTTGTTCATCCTTGGGGTATTTCAGCACCCCAAAAAAACTACTACTGACCAGAGACTGTTGCTGTGCAACCAAACGCCACGTCAACAAACTGACCAGAGTTGTCTGAAAAGCCATCAAAGGGCTGAACAAAATCAATTTCGACATGGAAGATTCCCGAAGACTGTTTATATGTTTCTGAATAGGCTGGATGGGTCCATGAGTATTGTGATAATTTAAAATGCATCTAATGCAGGCTTCAAAATGGTTCTTGCAAAACTACATTTGTTTCTTCATCACACCCCTGTAGATTCAGTTTGTTAGAGGAGTACATCGTCCGTTCGCATGTCGCTTGATATAAAGATACGTCATTGCCTGAATACGAAACTTAACGTATCCTTTTACTATGTGGCACACTTTTCATTGAATGCAATTCTCTGTCGTGTACCTTTCATTTTGCACGTGTATTTTGTGTACTGTCTGGAACTTCAAGATAAACAAAGTTTGTTGTCGTCTCTGAGGCTTCAATGTATACTGACGTGTTTGGACGTTTACATGGCTTGCCCAGGTTAAATATGTCAGTATCTATTCATGTATGGTTCTGTAAAGTGAAGTGTAGAGGTAAATATTACGGTTTTGGCTCTATGTGACAACTTTTTATCACTTTTGACTATTCATGTTTTAAAATACATATTAATTCACATAATGTATATTATGCCTACCGAACCCAAGTGGGTCACACGACACGAAAACATCTTCTGCATAGCGACAATTGTTGAAACCCCAGCCCCTGAAATCACAATCTTGCAATCTTTCCTCCTTTCCAGAGCATATGACGTCGTCCATAAGTATTCGACCTGTTCCGCGTGCAATTAAGGATGACCCTTGCATCGTATTAGTTGCAGCGGTGAAGCCAAGTTGTCTGCACACAACGTTCGAGTTTGTGGTGTCCCAGAGATCGTCACATACAGTGCCCCATTGGCCATCATGGAATACTTCGACTCTACCTTGAGAAGGGACGCTTCCACCAACAAGCCGAACATCTTTTACTACGGAAACAAAATTAATCGATTAATTTAGCCTTAATATATAATATAGAGTTGTACACCATCCATTTCGGAGATAAAGAGATTTGATTCATCGATTAATGTAACCTGAACATCTGCGGGGTTGCATTTCGTTCAGTATTCCTTGTTAACTTGGTATTACATGTGAGAAGACAACAAATGCAAGATGAAGATCCATCATCTGTAGTTTCATGTTAATTGGTCCAACGGTTACAAGGCTCTTCCAAAACACACATTAATAACATACAGTCTCCTTTCTGTTAATAAAGAAGTAGTCAATGGACCTCAACCTCAGCTTTGTTTTCATCAATGCAGATTATGTGAGACGAAAGTTAATTGTTTTCATTGGAACAACTCTTGACTTTAAGATGAACAACATTTTGTGTGTGATGACTGTTGTTTTCATCTCTGGTATCACTTTATACTGATGTGTTTTTATATCTACATGGCTTGCCCATACGGTTTAAATATTTCAGTTTCTATACGTGTATGGTTCTGTAAAAATGAAATGCAGAGACTAAGAATACTATTTGGCTCCGTATGAAAACTTTCTTTAAACTGGTCAAGTTTTAAAGTAACATTATTTGTACACATAATGTATAATTTCGTCAACGTGCTACTTATTATTATTACTGTTTTACCTTGGGGCAATTCAGTAGAAAAAGGGTTGTGATCAGAATTGTCTGAGAAGACTGGAGGGATCCATGTATAAGATACTGGTCTGGTTGATAACCCAGGGATGATGACGTCAGTTGGACAGTTGTTTATCATAGGCGGTTCCGTATCTATTTTAAGAAGACAAAACGAAATGTATCAAGCACTGAAAGTTCAACTATAGGCGGTCTCTTACCAGAAGTCAATCTTAAATCTGACTCTGAATCATATAGTCGGAAAAGCATCCAAATGGAAACTTCACACAAAATTGGGTAACTTAGTTTGGTTGTCACCGTTTCCCTCCGTATAGTGTCGGCTAATTTTTTCCAAATGCAGAGTGGGATAGAGGGTTTCTCAAAATCAGGGCTTTTTAAAATGTCTTTTTCATCCGATAGAAAATAGTATTCGATAGGAGATGGATTTCAGGACACCATTACTTGAAATATGTTTTTTTCAAACACACACTCGCTCTGGCGTATGTGTTACAAGGGCTCTGTTATTACATTGATATTACCTAGAACAGAAAAAGATGACCTCTGAATGGTTTTCATTTTCACAAACTATTTTGAAAAGCAGATTTTGTTCTGCGGCTATCCTTTAAAAAATCTATCTCAACTTGAGACAAAGACAAAAGATACTTTGTCATGTTTTCTAATCATTGATGGAAACATTGTATTAATGTCATTGAGTCCAGATAATGCCTGAAGACCCGACATTGATTGGGCATCCTTAAATTGTTCTCAGGTCCTCAATATTGTAGTAAATCCTGCTCACCAAAAAGATACCGGATTGGTTAAAGAGGTTGGGCCACGCTAGAGGTCACTCTTAAAACATTTTTTACATCCCTAAATACACCTATATCTACCAAAAAAACACTGTGACAGAGTTATAGAATGAATGGGTATTCGTTTACAACGCAGTTTCTAAGCCTCTTTTCACCCACGCCTTCAGGCAAAATCGGAACAACAGCAGTCGGTCCAGAAAGCTGTCTCAAAAAATTCAAAAGAATAGTGACGTCGCAGTACGTACCCCTATGTCAAACGGCTGTTTGTTGTTACTCATTGAGCATTGCTCAGTACAGACCATCCGGGCATTAAATACGTAAAGTGACGTCATGTTTGTTTGCTGCCTCATTTACGGGATTTTGATAAAATAATTTAGGCGGCGGGCTAGTGAACGAGTAAAAATCCCTGCAAATTCACTCCTTTTGTGTTAATGTAATGTTACAAAGATGCAACAAATTATAGAATGCAGAAAAAAACGTCAACTTCAATCACCATGGCCCATCCTCTTTAACTTGCCAGGGATGATGACGTTTATTTTATGAATGGGAATAAAAGAGTAGTGACTCGGTCTTACATAGCCTTTTGAAACCTTGCAGGGTCGCTATTATTTTGTTCTATTCATAAATGCCCTTTTGTGGAATAGCTGCCACAGCACCACCAGGCTGTGGGTTATATTCCAAAAGAAACAACACAAGACGAGAAGAAGAATAAAGTTGACCAACAAAGGGCACAGATTAGAACTTAAAAATATAAAAAGCACAACAGAAAGTAGACGAAGTATATACAATAATTCAAGCTAGTTAAATCCACCAAGTTAGCTGAGAGGCTGCAAAAAAATTGACGCGAGTCTCGTTGGTACCGACAGCCCAACCAGTCTAGCTAGTGCTAATAAATTATTCGAAGTGCAACATGGTTCGCCTGAACTGTTGATGGAACTTCTTCAAAATATTGAGATTACTTATTATTAAAATTATCTAAATGTGCGGTTGAAATACCATGAAGCGAACAAGACCTTTAAAAAAATCATTACCTTTGAAAACCACTAAGCGAAGGTAGTCGCCACAAGGTAGTCAAGGCCAGAAAAGAAATTAAACCTGGTCGTCGAGCACAGTTTTTTAAAATATATTTTTACAAGGACGTTCTCAACTCCCTTTTGGGGAACATTTGGTGCTTGATATGGGGTATGGTTGGTTACCCCCCCCCCCACCATGGTGCCTTCATCGTGTATCGTGTGCTTCGAATCTCAGGAACTCTTCGAACATGCACAGGAGGAAAACAGTGTGTTAAAGTAAGGGATTATTGAGAAGATACCCTCTGCCCCCATATCTGGTATGGTATAATATGGAAGAAAAACCTCAGCAGCCTCACGCGCTGAGGGTATAATAATAATAATACAAAAAAGGTCCAATTTGGCACTCACATGTCCTCCTGGTTGAAGAGAAGCAAATTATGGTTAAGTGTCTTGCTCGGGACACAAGTTCCATGCTTGACCAGAATAGGAATCAGACACCAGTCTAGCATGTCAGACCGCTCGACCACAAGTTATAACTATATATTGAATTTTATGAACTGACTTAAGACTAGTAAAGCAACTACAGAATCCCCAACAAAAGAATGCAGTTGTTGTTTCGTCCTAAGACAATTTCGAACTCCGTTTTGCTATCATTTATAAGAAAGTCATTGCATGAAACATCTCTACCAGAATTTTGAGTGATGGCAGAAATTGCTTCTTTTTGATGTATAACATGTAGGTCTAAGTTACAAGTGCTTTCTCGTGGATCACGATCCTTATGGTTATAGCTAAGTGGGGATAAATAATATCATAATTAAGATTAGATACAACTTACCGCCTTGGGCATTTGGTATCGTTCGAGCATTCGATATTGTGACCAGACATACCGCCAGCAAGACGATGGTCAGAGATGAGGGACGCATCATTCTCTTCAGATTGTAGAGCATCCTATGCTATGAAGATGCAATGCCGCTGTACTAATTCATTGAGACACGACTGTCCCCATCGTGTCGTCTCAAACCACAAACGTCATAATGCATGTCAGCTTGTTGCGAATTGCTTTTATATAAACTGTGGCTCAAGGAACTGATTTCCTGCCAAGTATAGACGAAGAGTATAGAATGAGGAAGTTTATTTGGTTTGCCAAGTTTACTTGCTGGTAAACAGTTTTATGTTCACGACGAAGGACACATTATTGAATGATTATATTCGGTTGCTTTAAATGTACCACTGGAGGAATATCCACTGCCACATCTCCCCTGTATGATTTCAATAAATCCAAAAAGGTTTGTCCAAACTTCCTTTTCATTACAAAGTAAGATGCCCCCAAATATCAAGTAATGATGCCAACAGATGTTTTGAACATCAAAACTGTTTTCAGATCTTCAGAGCGCCATTACCCCCAAAATGTCGATTTTAGATCTAGTGGAAGCTCGGTAAGGGGCGAAGGAGCGAATGTTGGGAGATTTTAGATAAAAACTGATACATGGCATAATCAAATAACCAGACAAACCACTTTTTTTTTTTAATAAATACTTTTTCATCTTTCTTCAACTTTCTTAAAATTATTGACATTCGAAGACATGATTTATTACGTTTAACTAAATACGTGAAAAAGTGAGCCTGATTTTGTTTTGTTGTTGCACCGTGTTTTGATAATCTGACAGCTCGTCGGACTCAGAGAGAGGTGGTTGTGAAATAATCTAAACCACAGCATCTCCATGGAGGATTTAGCCACAATTCGTGCTCGATATGGGGCAGAGGGTACCCCCCCCCCCCATTGTGTCTTCATTGTGTGCTTGGAATCTCAGGAATTCTTTTGAGGATTTTAGGGGGGAGTTCTATACAAGAGGAAAATAGTGTGTTAGAGTATGGGAACATTGGGGGGGGGGACCCTCTGCCCCATATCGGACAGGCTATATTTAGCCTGACTGAAGACGAGATTGAATGTAAAAACCTCTTTTTCAAAGGAGCTTTAAAAAATAAACCCCCCAAAAAGCAAGTTAAAGATGCTTGGGCTGAAATATTTCCGACCCGAAAATTTAGGTTTTAACTTTAAATAGCTCATTTAGAAAAATACAAGATTTCATTGAAAAAAAATGCTGCGATGCGCGAATGTTTTCAAATAACATTATTGTATGTCTGTATGGAAGGTTTGACACAAATGTAATTAGCGTAATTATTAGGCCCCCCCCCCCCCCACCCCACCAGACACCCATTGTGCTCCCGTGTTTCTCCCCATATCTGATATACCATTGCCAGAGCAAATCAAATGTGAAATCTACATGAATAATATGGTTCAACCATTGTCATTTCACACAAGAAACCCAGCACATTAACGAAGGCACAATTTCCATGAAGTGGTGCCAGTGCAAGTGCAATCCTAACAAAGGTCAAAAATAAAGCTGTACGAACTGTCCCCACCTAGTTTAAACCTATTATGTTATTTAACCATTCAACCAATGACGATGCAGGAGTATCTACCTGGGAAAAACGTGGGACTAGATATATATATATTATTTTGTTTAAACCATGAATATTATTATAAGGCTTTTTTTTTTTTTTTTTTTTTTTTTTTTTTTTTTAAACCTCCACGCAGTTGACTACTGTGTCATGCATTTTCGAACATTTTGACACATTAACGTGCACGGTTAGCATGAAAATTCATCTGTGTTGGTAATTCGATACAATTAAATGTTTAACTTTTGATCACAACAGTGGAAATAATTTCCGTACCTGAAATTTTCGACTGATACTACAGTCTTCATCAGCAGGATGAAACGTGCCGGTTGTTTAATATAAAGGCTTAAAGTGTTCCCATAACGTCAACGGAAGACTTTATCGTCCTGCTCCCACCACAAGGCAGTGTAAAGCTATCTTTTGGTTACCTATAGGGTCCGGATAAACATTGTCATTGTCAACCATTTTGTTATTTACATTGTCATTGTCAACCATTTTTTTTTTATTTCCCCCTTCAATTCATCTGAACTGTAAACTGAAGCTGAAAGCACAAACACCCCAAAATCATGCCAAGTAGTGAGTATCACAACTGTGTAGTACTAATTGTTGTCATCGTGTAAGTAAATCGGGACTCGTGCAAGGAAGGATTCCGGATACACGATATGGGTATGTCGTTTAATTTCAAGGTAGCATAAGAGGACTGGTAAGGAAAAACACATCATTGGAGTTAGTGTGAAACCTCGGTAATTATGAAGTTCCTGCTACTAGAACCATTTCATCTGTAAAATATTTCCCTCCGAAATGAAGTCATATTTGAGAAAGAGTGTAACTGAAAACTTTAACAAATAAACGCAACAGTTGATTTCGTTTTTTGTTTTTTGTTAACTCGACAGGACTGGCCATTTTGTAAAGGTGACTCCTATAAAGTTTGATATCTAATGGTTAGCTTACCCTAGCATTGTCCCCGCCAGCCAAGAACACAATGTACAGCATCAAAAAGGAGAAGCAAACATGGATGAAATTCTGACGAGATTTGCCAGTCCGTAGTTTCCTTGAAGCCGATCAGTTGAAAACATAAACACCTTGATGGGTGTAGATTAGCACGTTTTGAACCTATCGGGACCGAGCTATTCTGGGGCTACGGAATCCTGGGCCCAAAGTGCAAAGTTCTCGACCAATTTTAGTGATTCATTTTTTTATATATTTTTTTTCTTGTTGCAGTTTAGGGGTTCATTTGTCTAAAACAAAATTGCGCTGCAAATTTTTTGTCTTGTTTTGTTTCGTGTTTTTGTCTCAAATTTTTCAGTTGCAAATATTGTTTTTATGTCCCATCTACTTAAACAAGAAAAATGTTTGTTTCCCTCTTATTTGGGGTCTTTTGTTTGTCGTTGCACTTTTTCCGCCCTCGTCACATTATTTTATTTTTAATTTGTTTGTGTTCCATTTATAAATTTGTTTTTTATTGTATTTTTTCCCATTTTGGGAGGTCTTTTTTTTTTTTTCTTTATTGCCGTCGCATTTTTTTTCGGTTTATACATAAGTCATGATTTTATACAGAAAACGAAAATATACAAATAATAGTTGATAAGTACTGGTGTCGTTTATGTGATAAATTTGAACCAAACATTTCTCTATTTAAATAAAAATATTATATCAACCAAGGGTTGCATAAATACTTGGAAAACGAGGAATTAAGAAGAAGAAAAAAGCAGGGATGACTACCCCGGACTCCATCCTCAGAAAAATCATGCCTTAGGAACCTTTGGCGTATTAGGAGATGGTTCTCCATTCGCCCTACGTTCCGCCATTTTTCCATTTACTGGAAAAGATGGATTAAGCCATACGAGACTGCGACTTTTATTCAACATGTTCTTTTAGTACATTCCTTGGACTGGGGCTTACTGTGGCGTGTCGCTCTTTGAAGATCTTCATTGTTATGCAAACAAGGAGTTTTGCGCTGTTTTCGAAGTGCTCATTGTGGCAAATACTGCATGCCATTTAGACTGCACTGTGTCGCGGACGGCTGGAGTGGAGGGATTTGGACGTCGCGTTTTCTGATGAAATATATAACTGTCGCACTTTTAGAACCATTTTGTGCTATTGTTCATCTGAGGCTTTGCCAAGTACAAGAAGTCTGAACCGTGTGCATTTTTGTCATTGGTCAGAGAGTTGTTACCAACAACTGCAGTAGGGTATTAAGAACAACATTCACTGTTAGAGCCTCTTAGTACATTTCGTGAGATCCAACAAGTTATCTAGTTGAGACTACAGACTTTTGCTTGGGAGAGACTGCCTGGAGAGAGCTCCCGTGAATCGCCGTGGACAGCAGCCCAGCACATCGTTACAACTATGGACATTTTGTTGAGGTAAGGCTTTGGAACATTACCGAGAATTCATGAACACTTGGGACTGGGTTTCTTCAATGGACTTACGGGACTGGGCATACAGGCTTATTCTCCATGTTCTTTATGATGACTGTAAACAAGTTCAAACATTTACCAAAGGGCATTTTTGTGTTTTTTTGCCCATATTTTAAATGTTCAAAAATTGTATTTTCCCCATAATTTCCATATATTTTTATGTCCAAATGCTATTACACTGTGCAACGTTTATATTTTGACCAGGAACCGAAATTACGGTTAAAAAAGTGTTCTGAGCAGGGGGAAGCCTCTCTTGTTACACCACTGATAATAATACACTGTAAATGTTCACTAAATTACCGCCTTTGGACTTATAATGAATTGTTTTCTCCAGTAAGAGACGGGTATGGACTGATGCAGCTGTAAGCGGCGCTGAAGAGGGGGAACGACTTGAGGCAGACCTAGCAGCCAGCTCCTGATGATGGGAGTTGAAGATCTATGGATATGTGGTATGTGGACGTACATTGAATGTCGTCAAAGGATCAAGGTAAAGAAAACTTTGCCGTACATCCGACCTCCACTTTTATTAGCTCACTTGTGCGATGGACCTCTATGAGAAATGTTCGACTTTATACCCCCTTTTCATTTTTGGGGGCATTCTTTTAAAACAAATCTTTCGAGCAACTGGCAGTAAAGACGATTGTAGAGACGCCATATTTTATTTATGAAAATGTATATATACAAAGGAAAAAAGTTCATGTGTTTTTACACGATAACCAAATTATTGAATTGAATGCAGAAAGTACTCTCTCTGATGAGTTCTGATTGCTCTTTAAGTAACTGGCGGTTAAAAACGTTCGTTAGAAAATATGTTGACACTTGATCTTTCTAATAGAAGAGCACTTTTAACAAGTATAATAAAAATGAGAAGCAAATTTATAGTGGAGGTCGGATAACGCAAGTTGACTTTCAAGATAGAGACAAGGGGAAGTCTGCGAATGGTAAGAGAAGATCTAACCCGTTCTCTTGCAGAATCCTCCCGCCTTTTTAAGCCCTAACCCCGACGATGTTTAGCATTCTTGTTGATGTTGTCCTTGCTTGTATAGCTTTCAAGGTGAATTCACATTGTCCTTGCGTGGCGTTTTTTATTTGCATGTTGGTCGAAGCCAATGATGCCTTTTAGTTAGGAGACTAGTCTTCCTGGAGATTTCTGTCGGTGTCAATACTTCAAGTCGCCTGTTGTCATGTTTATCCAAAATTGTCATGATTACATATTTCAACTAGGGTAATGTTTTGTTTTTAAATAAAAAAATAACTAAAGATCCAACATAAAAATTATAATTTTTCTTTTTTAAAGCCATTAATACATGTACAAAATAAGAATAATAATAACAAATAAAATATAAGCAATTATATACTTTACATTTCCCCGTTCGCTAATGCACCTTGTAATGTGGGCACGAAACCAACCACAGGTATTTTAGAAGTAATCACGCAGTCAAATATTCCAGTCAAATCATAATTCATTTGATGATTAATGTTTGATTTAGGAGTAGTAAATAGATAATTTAGACCAGCTAAATTAATATTTACACATTCCTGATACCAGCGTTACATCAATTCTGAATGTAGACGTTTTGAACTGAGCACAAATAACAATAAGCCTTTATAAGAAAATTTTAAATAATACTTATAAAGCAAAAAACAACATAGCTGTAACCCTTGCTCATTTAGATCAAGGTTCAAATAAAAGACCATGGGGGAACTTGTAGCAAATACAAGTTATTTAAAGCTGTAGTCCCGAAATGCAAACCATTTATATTAAAAGCTTGTAGGGCTCACTGCAAAAAAACTTCCTTAAACCACTTTGTGAGCGCTGCGAGAAAAAAAAAAACAAGATGAAAAAAGACGAGAAGACGAGAGAGGAGAAAGGATGAGGAAAATAGCAGATCATCCATGGGGAAAATACGTCAGTGATGCCTAGGTTTGTATGAATGGTAAGACAGTAAAGGCTTAGAGTATTTGAAGTGTAGGCCTAGATATAAGACTAACTCTCTACTTTTTCAGCAGGTTTACTGGCAATAGGTAACGTATTAGGTGTACTGGTGATGTACTCAGTCTTAATTCTAAAATTCTCTTCCTTCGATGTCCCTGATGAGTGACTGGATGCCAATGAGGTCGGCTTTTTGCAGCAAAGGTCAAGTATATCAGGTGATGTATCAGGTAAAAAAAGTATCATGGTATAAAGTGTGAAAGAAAACTAACCTTTTCTCCTCAGCTTTTAACCTTTATTTCTCCAACCTAGCCTCCACAGGCTGCAATCTCTTTTTGTTTTTCACAGTTTATAACCTGTACTTACCAAGGTGGATGTTGTGGCAGGAGATTTTGCACTGAAACGCAGAAACTGAGGAGACAGTACATAGTTGAAACTCCCTTTGATGTCTGTGATTCCCGACCCGAGGTCAGAGGGTTCAATGAGTTCAGGTGTTTGCAGAAAAGGTTAAGTATCAGGTGAAGTATTAGGTAAAGTGTAAGGGTAACTGTGAACCGAAAATTAACCCTTCTCTCGACAGCTTCTAACCTTTTTTCCCCAGCCTTTAATGTTTCCATAAACAGGCTACATTATAATACTGTTTTTGTTTTTCACAGTCTGCAACCTATTATTGAAGTGGATGTTGTGGTAATCAACAGTGCACGGATGGCAGCTTTGGGACACCGTAGATGACAATGGCTGGGTTAGGTATTGGGTTGATAAACCTAGAGTTGGCTAATTGATGCTAATATTTTTTAGATATTTTTCTTCGAAAAGGCACATCATGTTTTCTACTTGAAGACGATGAAGCAGTTTTTGTGCTGAAATCTTCACTGAACTAAGGTGATGCCAACCAGCAGGGGATGGGGTCATGCAAAAGATTTGGTAATGTATCGTGTTATAAGTAGTAAGTTACTGGTGAAGAAACTAACTACTTCATGGGACAATAACGCAATCAAGAATCTCTCAAACAAATTTATTTAAGAAGTAAAGACAGTTGTAACCGTAAAGACAGTTGTAACCGTAAAGACAGTTGTAACCGTAAAGACAGTTGTAACCGTAAAGACAGTTGTAACCGTAAAGACAGTTGTAACCAGCAATAAAAAATACTGGTATCATTAGAGATTACAGCAAGCATGAACGACCAGCCAATCACCGAGGGTAACCTGAGAACCATTATTTAAACATTTCTTTAACAAAGTTGTATTTGTACAATCCAAACAAATTGAAATCCTTCCAAAAACAGTAGGAATCGGCTCTTCTTGCAATTCTAAAGATAAGCAAATGAAAAAAAAAAATACATTTGTCTGTTCCTACTAAATTTTCCCTCAGTTCAACAGTCTCTTGTGGAGTGGTAGCTACAGCCAGACCTGTTTGGATGAGCATTGTTGGAGGTTACAGGAAGTGGTGACTAAACTGGATCTGTTTTGATGAGCATTGTTGGCGGGTACGGGTGCAAAGAGTCAACAACAGACCTTTTGGTAAGTTTGAAAAATAAATATTTCTTAAACTGTTTTTCAAGTGAAAGATCCATTCCACAATTTTTGCAGAGGAGTTAATGTTCAGAATTAGTAACTTTAAAGATTTCAAGTCGTCGATTTGAAACTACATTAATTCCCATCTTTTTTGCAAAAGACACACCACACAACCAACTGGTGAAAAACTTCATTCAAATAGGTAATTTGTTTTTTGAAAAATATGTTAAGGAAAAAAAAACACTCAAAGAAAAACAAAACCTAATTGATGTGTCTTAAGTTGAAGAACTGATTCGAGCTGCATCGTGAAAGCATATGGAATTATTCAGATCATTGTTGTAACCAACTCAGTAATTTTTTGCTCAAGTCCAGTCAAGTCCAGTCATTTGATTACTCAAGTCAAGTCACAAGTCAAATTTTAGCCAGGCAAGTCACAAGTCAAATTTTAGCCAGGCAAGTCACGAGTCAAATTTCCTCAAGTAAAGTCAAGTCACAAATCAAAAGGTCATGTAATATCACGAAATTTGGTCAACTCTCATTGTCGGGGGCAGGGGCTTGCGGAAAAGGTATTGCGCAATATTGTGTAATCGCTTTTTGGGTCGACTCTCAGAACAACTGATAGGTGTTTTAAAAGAGATTATCAAAATTATTAATCGATGTAAATCTTTTTTTGTACCACAGATGAGACGTAAGAGATGACATACATCTTGATACTGATCAACGCATTTTGGACTGTGTGCCACTAGCTGAGGAAGGACTTTGTCAAGTCTATCTAAATGACTTTCAGCTCCAAGTTGAACTGTTGGAGTGACGTCGGGATGTCGAGGCCAGCTAATGCTTTTAGAAATGCGTGCCACCAGCTAAAAAAGGACTGTGTCAAGTTTATTCAGATGATTCTCACCTCCAAGTTCAACTGTTAGAGCATGGAGGAAGAAAATAGGAGTCACATCGCCCAGCCTCTTATCTCATAACAATACGCGCTCGAAGTGGCCCATTGGAAATACGTTACGGCCGCGCGCTGCGCGCCCCAGTTTTACGAGCGCGACAAACCCTTTATGTACAATGTCTTTTGCCGCTCAGCCTGCTTCAGCAGGCCTACATAACTGGAGGGAAGAAATTTGTAAACAAACGAATAAACACAAAACGCATGCGCACTACTATTAGCGGGCTTTTTACATTGCGCAGTTTGTTGTTTTCAACAGCAATTATTCCACCGAGTATTTTAATGTTTTGATCGTCGAATTTGGCCAATCCAAAGCTGACTTACGGTAAATATAACATTCAGATATTACAAAAAGGGTCTTTTTAGGAACTTATTTTAAGGATATTTCCGGTTATCTCGGGAAGCCAACCATTTGACAAATTCAAAGACGTGTTGTTTAGCTTTCATAATTTCAATCATCCTAAAGTGTGCGATTCTGTGCACTAAAAATATTTCAGTGTTGGGTTCGTAGGTCGAGTTGGATCGTCAGCCAGTCTTCCATGTAGTGTAATAGGGAATTGATATGTACGCGTTGGCAATGTCTGCAATGCGCATGTGCAAAGAAATTCTGGCTCTATGATCTGATTAGCGCGCGCGAGGGGCGCTTGCTGTTTTTCCGACGCGTGGCAAAAGACTTTAAACCTTTGATATGCCTTCGTTGTGACTCCTTCTATTTTCTTCCTCCATGGTTATAGTGTCATCGGCATGTTAAGGTCAACTAGAGCTTTTTGGAATGTGTGCCACCAACTGCAAAAAAACTAAGTCAAGTCTAGTCAGATCACTTTGCACTACAAGTTCAACCGTTCAAGTGACATATGAATGTTAAGGCTATAACCAATGCTTTTTTGAATAATACATGTGCCACCAGCTTAAGGACTGTGTCAAGTCTAGTCAAATGACTGTGTGCTACAAGTTCAACTTTTGAAGTGACATAGGGATGTTGAGCCTAAACAAAACTTTTTGGACTGTGTGCCACCAACTGAAGGACTATGTCAAGTTTAGCTGGATGGCTCCACTACAAGTTCAACGGTTCAAGAGACGAGTAATATTGGTGTTACATTATTGTAACTAATGTTTTTTTGGACTGTCACCAACTGAAGAAATACTGTCAAGTCAAGCCAGATGATTCCCCACTTGTTCAACTGAAACAAGCTGGACCGTGACATGGCGTCTTACTGTATGCAGACACCCAAGGGGTGCACCACACTAAATACGTTCCCTATAGCAACCAGTGGTTAATGCTAAATATTCAAAAGTATTCAGAAAATAGTTCAAAGTCTCGTAGCCTCTTGACAATAAACCAACTTCATTTTTCTTTTCAATTTTGGTTAGGCCGTTTGGCTTTTGAGCTAGGCTCATCCAAAATAAAAAACACCCCTGAACGACCAAACTAGCCAGACTCCATCTTAGAAAAATTACCCTTTTAGCAAAATGGGGGAATTCCTTTGAGGGCTAGTTTACCCCCAAAAGCTCCAGGTTGAAAGTCACAACCCCAGGGTCGCAATGATGGACCATTTTCAACAATCCTATTAAGCCATGAAAATCAACTCTTTGATTTAAAGAAAAAGTTGTGGGTTGACAATTTATTAGTGAGGCTCCGTGCATGAGTTTCTCTCTATCCAGTGGGGTGCACCCCGAGGAAAACCAAATTAATTAAATTCATTTACAATCAATACTCATTGAAGTTTGGTGATGCCAGAGTAATTTAGGAATACAACTCTACAGGTGGTACAGCTTTTTTGAAGAAGAAACAAACAAACAATCAGATCAAGTAATCAAAAATGGCAGTAGTGTAATTAATAAATTGTTTTATGCTTGCCGAAACCTTTTGACTACAAGTGAGTGAAAATATTTACAATAAATAAAAGTTTAATGCAGGGGAAGATTTGGACAGACTGAAACTAAAGTCACCAAAGTGTTCTCAGACATGTTAAAAATCATGCCAAAGAAAGCTCAGGTTTAGTGATGTTATGGTGGAATAATTGATGTGATGAAGATAGAACCGGACGAAAATTTGCACAAAAAAAAATTATGATGTTACTGTTTACATGTATCTAAGTATTTTCAGTAATTAATTTAATTCTGTAAGATTAAATCTATCTGATTGTTCAAGGCGTTTCATTTACACTAGTGAGGCAAGCTGTAATTAATCGCTTAATAAGTCTAATTCAAAGATGTGTGGGAAATCTCAAAGTTTACACTTGATGATTTGAAAAACAAAACAGTAAAGCATCATTTCATACACCATACATTTTGCCTACTGGTGCTCAAAAACATTTTTATATGTATGGTGGATAATCATAACATTGTCTTTTGTGTAGTGTGCTATGGTAGTTTATTAAGTAATGATACTGTAGCAAGGACAATTAGTTTATTTATTTCATTTATTTTGTTATGTTTGTTGTCTTATTGTGTTACTGTTATAAACATTCCCAATGCCTTGCAGTTGTTATTAAGAAGCCATAGTACACTTATCGTTACGAGAAGGGGACTCGTCCAAATATTTACTGACATGTGTGCTTGCAACAGTCTGCAGCACTTTGTTTAAAGCCCAGCAGTGCATAAATATTTTGATATTTCCGTTGTCTAAACGAAGCCATACAAACTGGTCAGCTCATAAGCCATGATATCTTAAGATGGACCATGCCACACGTCAAAGAGAGGGTGTCAATCAACAAGGGTTAGTGATTTGGTTAGGAGGTTGCAGAACAAAACTCTGCCAGCATCTTTGTGTACAAAGTCGGTATGTCAACTGGCAACGGTTTATGACACCAGAAACTTAACTAATTAAGCAAACAAATAAGGTTAAATTAACCCAGATTATAACTCGACGAGTGAACTACACACTTAGAACAAAAAAAACCGTTAGATGAAAAAACCCAAATGTAACTGGTAGCAGATAATTGAAAAGTGGGGGGGGGGGATTCACACAAAACGTTCAATATGATTTTCAGGTAGCACAAAAGTAGAAAGGACGATTCGTTAAATCTAATTGTTTACTATTCTATAGCAGAAAAAACAGATTGCCACTTTTCATCCTCATAATCCGTCTACATTTAAAAAAAATAATAATTTAAAGTTCTTTTTGTTCAAAGAGAAACAGAGGTTGGAGATGAATTTTAAAGACCTTTAAGCATTGAATGTATATGCATACCGCGACAAATTGGAATACTTATTTAACTATACGTTCTCATAGACTTGAATCCTCAACTAAGTGAGCCTGTTTCTCTGTCTTATTAATCAAGCAAGAACCAAATCGAGTCTGGAAGTAACACTTATTTGAAACCCTCTAATATAACTAGAACTGTCACTCTGTTACGGTGAATACTGGGAACCAGTGAGGCGATGTTGCAAACAGAGTGAAGTCTGTAGCGGATGAGTGACAGTGAAAGCTAAACAATTTTGCTACCCTCCACTTGAAATGGTAATACGCACAATTCGCCCGTAAATTCGCGAAATTAAACTTAGAAAACATCATCCAGGGAAATGGTTTCTATAGTAACAGTAAGAACGTGGTTGGAATAACAAGAAAACTACCATCAACACACGCCAATATCTGGCCCCAATCTATAGCGCATTTAGAGCCTCGCTTGTCACACATGCGTAGGGAGCTAGACCAAGCGTTCCTGTGCTCATTGTAAATACAACGTGCGTGCATGCTGTCTGTTACTTTTTGTACAAATAGCATGGTTTTCCGAGCTGACGAAGTGCTAAACCGGTATGAGGACAATTATTTATGTAACTTGCTGCAACCCAGATGTTTATATCTCAGTGTAAGACAAGGAGGGTCCAGAGATGCAAGCAAGAGTACATCAGGTACGTGATTCTAATTCAATTTCCAGACCCGTGTGCGCGCTCAATAAAAAATAAAAAAAACACAGGGCGCCCTTTCTAGTATCATTCTCGCATAGGGCCATTTCGCAACCATGGAAATGTACATGTACAAATTATTGAGGGTGCCGAGCTTTTGAAAATGCCTCTAGAGTGTGTAACTTTTAAGTGTTGGTGCAATTCTTCGCAGCGCTACAAACCTTACGTCCGTAACATCAGATGCTTGTCTTGTTAAGAGTAAAGATGGTTTAGAACTCGTTAAGAAACAGGAGGGAACTTTTTAGTTTGATGATGGTCACTGGCATTACCAGGGGGGAAGCAGGGGCAAAGACACTATTTCAGGGGTGCTATTTGTTGTGGGAGGGGGAAAGGGTTCTGCTACCGGCGCGGCCCCGCCCCCTCTTGAAGTGGTTAACATTTTTCACAAGTTTCAAACTTACCGCACATAAAATCATGGGTGTAAAAACAAAAACTCAAATACCAAGGCCTTTTTTGTGCTTAATATTGCTTATGGTGACATTAGTGCGTGAACAGGCAGGCCTACTCGCAATAGATGTTTACGAAATCCCTAAAAGATAAACAGAAAAGTTGAATCAGAAACCATGCAGAATTTATTTATAAACTGTCTATACATTTCTTTTGAAAAAATCTTGTTTCTTTTTAAAGCTGTCTGGGTATTTTATTTTATTTTTTTTTTTTTTGGAGGGGATGGTTGTTGTTTTTTCTAATAAAATTAAATTTCCAGTGTGCCTAAGTTTTGTTATAATTGAATTTATTTTAATTTTTTTATAAAAAAAATACAAAGATTCAAAACCTAAATAATGCCTTGTTCCTGTATACTGGGGGCCGGCCGGTAATCGAACCCAGACCCGTCATCTGAACTGTGACATTTCCCGAGCAGTAACTCATTGAGCTAATCCTAATCCGTTACTGCTCGAAGTTAACAATATTGACAATATTGATACCTGGCGTCGTTCAACTTAGACAAATGGGTCTACCTCCCATACAGCAATGGCGACATTCCGTGCATTGTTCTCATTTATATTAACGCAAAGATTATTGGTCACCTTTCTCAATGAAGATCTGAGGAAAAAAACGCCCGTAGTCAAGTCAAAAACATTTTGTTAGATCTTAAGAAAGTCTGAGCATTGAAACAAAGTAAAACAATATTTTAATACTAAAAACAGCTGACGATCTGAAAAACACAAGCCACAACTAACTTTGGATGTGACGTCGACTGTTATTTACAACAATAATTTTATAAACGCAATAATCTACATTTTTAATGATGAAAACAAGTAAAGGAATAAATAGTTCATTTGCTAACCATTGTTTTGCCTATCTCGCAACCAATGGTAGGAGCGTCATAATAAATAATTATTTAACACATGGTCTATGGTCCGCATCCCTTTGATCAAACGACCGTCCCACAATGCAGGTGGAATTCTTTGCCTTATAACAATTAAAGTTTGATCTTTCAAGCACCAAGGCCGTAGCTCGATTCGATGAGGCGCTGGGACCATCTCGCAACACAGACGCCGGTTGGCCACCGGTCCTGGGTTCGATTGCCGGCTCCCCAAATATTACGAAACAAAGCAATTTTACTGGGACTGGCACCAGTGGGAGCCGCCTTGTTTACCCTGAGGGGGAGGGCCCGCGGCGCCAGGGATCGGAGATGGGGAAGGATATGGGGTGAGTCGGTTGTTATACCAGAAGGGTCCTATTATGGATGCCGGTAATGGGCCTCTATTCGTGGTTTATCGTTTCGACCGTAAACTCCGGTAGGGAAATAACCCGAATCGCGGCTCCTGAATGCCTGACAATCACCGAGTAACTTTTTTTTTTTTTTTTTACTCAAGTTATTTATTTCACTTAAAGGAACATTACAGAATTGGTTTTTGCTAACAAAACAGCTGCTTGCAGTGTAAGCACATTATGTAATCCACCATATACATAAATTGACAAACCTGTAGAAGTTGTTCTTTTATTCCCTTTTCTAAAGAATTCTCCTGTGGGGTCCAGGTTGAACAAAGAATTCTCTTGTGGGGTCCATTGTTCCATTGTGTAAAATACCCAACAAGGGCCCTTCCGTAAGCCCACCCACACCAAACACACACACAAGTGTGTAAAAACCTGCAATCGGGGACCTCCTATTGTCCCTCTTTTGTTTGTAACTTTTTGGCAACAGCTCTCATTGGTTTTGTACACGTTTTCCAACTGGGGACCTTTCCCCCAAACGGGGACCCTATGGTCCTCTTTTGTTATAGGTCCCCGGTTTGAATGTGCATACCTACCCACACGCACATACTCTGTACCTGTACAGCAACGTGTCGATGCACGTGTAGTTTTAATTAAGTGGGCATTGCACTGAACAGCTACATGCATGGAATACATCATCGCTTGATGTTTTATTGTATATTGCACACCCAAAGATAGTTCGTTCTAATATTTGAAAAGTTCATAACTCCTGAACCACAAATTGGATTTTTACAATACTTCATCTAAAAGGTCTTAAGTTAAGATTGACATGCGCTATAAAAAATGTGACCGGTTTGACTTTGACTACCGGTAAAAACCCGGAAGTTGAAATTTCATGTTAAAAAATACATATCTTCTGAACCACGTATTGGGTTTTTACAATCTTAACATCATTGGGATGATATGTAAAAACTTAAGAAACGATACACTGAATATAACTTCATTTGACATTGACTTCTGGGTCAATTCGGCAGTTAAAGTTTCATATTGAATAAATCTAACTCCTGAACCAAACATTGGATTGATAAGGTAAAATTTCGTCACCAATTCGTTTAATCACAACTTGATGACATCACTCACGAACACCTTGTTTTGTAATTGACAACAACTGAATTTGTATTTTTTTTTTAAGTTCGTAAAATGAACAGAGTACTTGTATGTTACCTTTGATATATCAGCTACTAGATTTTGAAGGCCAATTAAATTGTGAATTGACACTCTAAACGCACTTTCTACAAGGAAAAGGGAAATAACTTAAAAGATGTCTCCACAGGGATGCAAAAAATAGAACGTGTGTGCGTGTGGGTGGGTGTGTGGGTGTGTGAGGGGAAACCAAATAACTAGGATCCATGTGATGTGTTATGAAACAAACATTGAATGCATTTCGTTTGTGCATTGTCGTGGAGTATAATCACTTGGTGAAATCTGGCTTTTCCATGTCGAGAGTTCACGTCGTGATTATTATTCTGCGCCCATGCACACATTAGGCATCCAATTTATTTGTTTTTATCATATCCATCGACCTATAGAGCACAACATCTCAATGGAAGACCTCCAAAAGCAGGGAAATCGTTGTTTATTTCTGAGAGCGCAGCGCCGATCGAATTACGCTGTCTTTGGATTCTCACATATAGCCTCGTAATTATATTCTGATTAAGTTTGATCTGCCATGTATATGGGAGAAGTTATCATAAATCAATTGGCCTCTAAATCCGGCAAGGAACGGTCAAAAGATAGTTATATTTTGAAGCACAAAATACCCTTGAGGTTTTGTTAGCTTACAAGGGATTCGTTACGCCCTTCGTTACACAACTATTGCTGTTGTGCGAGTCAATTATATTGTTTCTTCAGGGTATGAACACCGTTATGTTTTATCTCTTGATATTAGTGACTATTCAAAGCGATGCTATCGTCCTCTCTGATCCTCTTGTCCAACTAGCTGATAAAATGGCGTCAGTCTTGCTACATCCGACAGCGCAGTGCAGAATCGATATTTGATGGACCTTGGTTTCCGAATGATAAAAGTGTTGATTACTTTCCAAGATCAAGTATCTGGAAAAGGGTAGCATAATCAAAATAACCTCTCAAAGGCAATATAACAGAATCGTTAGGTGAGGAACATTCATAAAGATGATGTTATTCTGAAGCACAACAACACTTGCACGTAAATGTATGCTTTAAACAACTGATGCTTTTATGCGAGACAATAATAATGTTTGTTCAAAGCATGTTATACCATTTCAAAGCATTGTTATTGTCATATCTTCTTGCCCAACTGGATGGGTAAATTGGCGTCAGTCTTGCTACATCTTACTCCCTGAGAGGATGAACTGGAAGCAAGCCGAGGTGGCATGCAAGCGACCAGGGAGCAACCTCATAGTGCCTAATTCGAGAGAAGAAAACGACTTCATTTTCGAGTGGGCAGTAAAAGAGAACGAAGGTCTGTGGATCGGCTGCACAGATGCTGATCAAGAGGGGATTTGGCTGTGTGGAGGTCAGCCTGCAAGATATACCAGCTGGTATCCAGGCAATCCACACAACAACACCAGATGGAACTGTGCTCGACTGAGTATATACAATGGTGGGGTCTGGTTCGATAATTTAAATTGCGAGAGTGTCAAACTAAAATTAACTGGGTGTGAAATGGCATTCCCTACCGTGCCAGTCTATCACAACGTGCTAGGTACCGATGGGCGTGTCTCTCAATACTGCCCCCTCAATCACGTCATCAACAGCCTGGCTGTAGAGGGTGTGATTGCTTGTGGCTGGGCGTGTACATCAGATCCTCATTGCCGCTCCTTTAATGTTTGGCAGACCAGCGAGAAAGAGAAGAAATGTCAACTCAATGACGTCACTCGTCTTGAGGAGGATCACGGTGACTCCCAAAACATTGAGGGTTGTGTCTACTTTGAATTTTGAGTATCTGAAAATAACAGCAACAGGTGAATACAGTTTTTTTTTCATCTCTCTAATGCAGTTTAATCACCGACAAAGACCGTCAAAAACTTACAGAAAATTATGTTGTGTCTTCGCCTGCAGTTGTAAAACAAAGTAGACGGATTCTTACTGACAATACACTTCAGAAAGGACAATTTTCAAACATGTGGATTTTTTTGAAGAGACACTATCATTAACTTCATGAGAAAGGACATCTTCAATTGAAGAAACCATCGGCTGCCATCTTGTTTCTTGCAAGTCGATCCGTGTACACTGGGATAATCCTGCCTGGAAGATTTTACCAAGCTATTAATCTTACTGCCTTGGATGAGATTGAATTGACATTCAAACCGAGGACTTACAACAAAAGGGACAATATGTCTAGAATTGCTAACACAGAGGAAAACAATAGGGTCCACGTTTGTCAGGACAAATAGTGAACAAGAGAGGGTCCACGATTGGAAGTTACACACTAATGCGTGCCTTTACAACACGCAAACTTACAGGGTACTTTTAACAATGGAGCAATGCTACCCCACAATGTTTTCTTTGTTCAAGTTGTATGTACCCCACATAGGATTTATTCAGAAAAGAGAATAATAGAACAACAATAGAAGTACCTATTAACGGTATTGTACACTTTTGGTAACAGCTCAAATTCAGTGTCCCTATTTTGTGTGATTCAACATATGCATGAACAAACAAACCTGTGAAAGTTTGAGCTCAATTAGTCATCGAGGTCACGAGAAAATAGTGAAAAGAGACCTTACGTGTTTTTCTGTTTTTTCGAACGTCAAGTTTTTATCACGCGTGACAAAAACTATTGTTTTACTAATTTCTCAGAAACGAAAGCATTTTAGGCAGAAATATTTTAAGGAACCCTTTCAAACATTACTTACTTTAAATCATGTAAGTTATATGTGAATCTTTGAACATTTGTGTTTTTCGATCTTACCAATAGTGTACAAGGCCTTTAAGTGCCAACGTGTGTGATAGTGTCTTCCAGCTGAAACTGAGGACTTTAACAAAAGAGATCTGGGTGTTTTGACAGAGCGAGGATGTCCTCGCTTCGCTTTTGTGTACAAAACCAATGGGGAGTGGGGACGTCGCAGAAAAAACTAAGTCCAAACAATGGGAGAACAAAGAGAAGTCATCGATTTAAGGGATTCACAAACATGTGTTTGTGTGTGGGGGATCAAAATAACTAGGATCCATGTGTTAGGAAACAAACATTGAATGCATTTCGTTCGTGTATTGCCGTAGTGTATAATCACTTGGTGAAATCTGGCTTTTCCATGTCGAGATTTCACCTCGTGATTATTATTCTGCGCCCATGCACACATTAGGCATCCGATTTATTTGTTTTTATCATATCCATCGACCTATAGAGCACAACATCTCAATGGACGACCTCCAAAAGCAGGGAAATCGTTGTTTATTTCCGAGAGCGCAGCGCCGATCGAATTGCGCTGTCTTTGGATTCTCACATTATAGCCTTGTAATAATATTCTGATTAAGTTTGATCTGTCATGTATATGGAAGAAGTTATCATAAATCAATTGGCCTCTAAATCCGGCAAGGAACGGTCAAAAGATATTTATATTTTGAAGCACAAAAAGACCCTTGAGGTTTCGTTAGCTTACAAGGGATTCGTTACGCCCTTCATTACACAACTAATGCTGTTGTGCGAGTCAATTATATTGTTTCTTCAGGGCATGAACACCGTTATGTTTTATCTCTTGATATTAGTGACTATTCAAAGCCATGTTGTCGTCCTCTCTGATCCTCTTGTCCAACTAGCTGATAAAATGGCGTCAGTCTTGCTACATCCGACAGCGCAGTGCAGAATCAATATTTGATGGACCTTGGTTTCCGATTTATAAAAGTGTTGATTACTTTTCCAAGATCAAGTATCTGGAAAAGGGTAGCATAATCAAAATAACCTCTAAAAGGCAATATAAACAGAATCGTTAGGTGAGGAACAATCATAAAGATGATGTTATACTGAAGCACAACAACACTTGCACGTAAATGTATGCTTTAAACAACTGATGCTTTCATGCGAGAAAAAATCATGTTTGTTCAAAGCATGTATACCATTCAATTTTATCTCTTGATTTTGATGACATTTCAAAGCATTGTTATTGTCCTCTCCTCTTGCCCAACTGGATGGGTAAAATGGCGTCAGTCTTGCTACATCTTATTCCCTGAGAAGATGAACTGGAAGCAAACCGAGGCGGCATGCGAACGACCAGGGAGCAACCTCATAGTGCCTGATTCGAGAGAAGAAAACGACTTCATTTTCGAGTGGGCAGTAAAAGAGAACGAAGGTCTGTGGATCGGCTGCACAGATGCTGATCAAGAGGGGGTTTGGCTGTGTGGAGGTCAGTCTGCAAGATATACCAGCTGGTATCCAGGCAATCCACACAACAACACCAGATGGAACTGTGCTCGACTGAGTATATACAATGGTGGGGCCTGGTTTGATAATGTAAATTGCGAGAGTAACAACCTAAAATTAGCTGGGTGTGAAATGGCAGTCCCTACCGTGCCAGTCTATCACAACGTGCTAGGTCCCGATGGGCGTGTCTCTCAATACTGCCCCCTCAATCACGTCATCAACAGCCTGGCTGTAGAGGGTGTGATTGCTTGTGGCTGGGCGTGTACATCAATCCTCGTTGCCGCTCCTTTAATGTTTGGCAGACCAGCGAGAAAGAGAAGAAATGTCAACTGAATGACGTCACCCATCGTAAAGATGATCAAACTGACTTGGAGGTTACCGATGGCTACTTCTACTTTGAACTTTAATTCCCCGAGAAATAAAATGCATTGCTTTACGACAGCTGAACTTACTTGTTTTACGGTTCAAATTTATTGCAACTCTTCATAAAATCTTATGGTTATAAAATCTTATGTACTGTCTATGACATTCCACTGAAGAAAGACTTTTCTGATTTAAACTTTTTTATTGATACTACCTTACATGTTGGACGTGAACGGAGCGAGTTAAATCAATTCTAATCTAAAGATCAATGTTGCTTTTCTGTTTATAAAAATATTTCCCGTTGTAATATGACACATTATCCGGGAATATTTTTTTCTCACTTTTATGAATTTGAGAAATACCATGTGGTAACATTCGACAATTCAACGTAGCCATTAGACTCTGGAGATCCAATTTTACATATTTACCACTCGGCAGTATTATACAAAGTTCACCTGCAATATTTAAGAATAAATGTCATGACGATTTTTGTCATTTGCAGTTAAGATGGTGGCCATATTTCACGCAATTTTGACTAAATTTCAACTTGTATGGGTGACTTTGGTCACAAAGTAGGGTATCATCTCTGCAACCAATAATCTGGGAAGGAATTAAACGTTCAAGTTCGTTCCGACTTTGAACCGCTCGTTCCCATTCGGTGATGTTTTGCAATGTATAAAGGTAATGTTGTTTTTCATGTTCCGTAGACACTCCATGAAACGAATACATTTTCAGTAACATTAATGAACAAAAGTCAATTGGATCTCAAATCGATTACTCACGATTCTAAAAACGAGATGGTCGCTTATGGTTCCAATCCCCTACAAGCTTAATCAATATCATTTGAAAACGTTGTACCGTAGTTAATTTTTAAAGGATGTGATTTACTTGCATCAGGGAAAAGAAGCAATGTTTATTCTTTTTTTGCACCGTGGTATAATGACGCACTTTTGAATCAGTGTTTTTTCTGTTAATTCTCTTAACTTCGACTTCTTAACTGTTTCAAGACAGTTAGTGTGGGTAGTGTGACGTATTTCCGGTTATAGGAACCACACAGCTCACTGATGGACTGGCTCCCAGTAGGAAGTTCAGTAAATACGCCGTAGCAGAGCCCGTTGTCAGACCAACGTTGTAGGATAGAGTCATTATGTTTCCTGGTAGATAAACAAAACAAAAACAAAATCAGTATATGAGGGGCCTGCTTCGTGAATGAGTCGAAGTTGCTATGCAATCAGGCTGGAGCCATTTACCTTGCACCTTGTTTACAAAGAGTGTGACAATGTACATTCCAAGACAGGTCCTCGGGCAGGTAACAACCACTTATTGCAAGAACTGTGACACAAAGCTATTACCAAGTTCATTGAAATGTTTCCTTTCTTCATAAAGTTGATCAAAGTAGTACGAATGAGGCAATGTATCCAAACAACGTTCGAGTTGATGTTTTTTCGATATTGTACAAATTGTGCCTGCAGGAAGCCCAGGCCATGTGACGTAAAATGTAACTTGGTCTATAAGTCATCAACTCCATGAATGACGTCACAACCATGCACATTGCAGTAAACGGTGCCCATATCGGAGCTTAAATCACATCTAGGAAATAATATAGATTTTAACTACAATTTAGTAAAATTCCACCTAAAATATAGAAATATCTCAATGATCGACAATCAAAGTGCCGTACTTGCTGGTTTACCTCCTAAAATAGTTGTAATTTAAACATTTGTTTTGTATTGTTTGTAATAAAGCACACTAGATATAAGCTGTTTGCTGCACTCAGCGGACAACAGCAGACACATTAAGATGGTTAATGTACAGCCGATTTATCATGCAAAACGCCTTCAAGTACGGTGTCAGTACCGGTCAGTAGCATGTCTCTAAGTTAAAAAGAGGATGAGGCCACGGCTGACATGTACCGCATGTCATCCAAGATTGACAGTTCATCATCAATGGAAGGTTTTGAACGCTAGATGGCAGCAGACATACCAGGTAAAATACCAGTATCGACTACTTCGCAAATACTCGGTACGCGTGCGTTAGCCGTGGAATGAGGTGCATAATGGTCTAGGTAACGACAAAATTTGTCACTAGCTAGACCAGCATGCACCTCATTCCACGGCTAACACATGCGCACTGAGTATTTGCGAAGTAATGCTATGTGCTATATAATGGAGATCAATGGGATTTACCTGGTAAGTTGGCTGCAACCTAGCGTCCCAAAAGTCCCACTTTAGAATAAAACGGAGTAAGAACTCGGTGGGCCTTTTGACAAAGACCATGCACAGAAAGGTATAGAAAAAGATATGCAAACGGTGACCGCAACAGTAGTGATGTTATGTAGCCTCACATTAATTGTAAGTCTGGGAACACTGTATTCCAATAAAAACGTTTCACATTGTTGGTAAACCTATCTTGCAGGTATGCTATTTCTTATAGTGACCAGACCACGAGCAGACGGGTGCATGATCAAACACACAGGGACTGGCATGGTTTTTTTCTTATAAAGATTAAAACAAAAAAAGGAAAAAGGAAAAGGGAACAATATTTTATCAGTACACTCTAAACACTTCTAGGTCAAAATTTACCCAGATCTGGGTCCCATGGGGTCTGACCCATTTCTGGATCATTATGACCCGGAATTTGTGTTTTAAAAATCGGAAAAAAGCAAACTGAGAGATCGAGAAAATATTCTACCACATTTACTCCGGAAGATGGTCAGCAACTTGTATCCAATGGGTCCAATAAAACACGATTTTTTTGTTTCGAAACTCCCTTTTAAACACAACCTTTGCTTTGGCCCAGCTATAAAACGTGACTTGAAACAAGACGAGCTAGGTAGCCCAATGGACACTATGCCCTGGGGAATTTAAGATGTTTATTTCATTCTGTGCCCTTATATTGTTTGTATGTGAGCCAAGGACCTCAAAAGGCGAAATAACACACCTGCTGGCTATTTTTACAAAAACAAGCTGTTGAATTAATATATGTATTGTTGCATGAGGTGGATTGAACTAAACAAATTACGGTTTTAAAAATATTTCTATATGTATTCAAACAGAAGGGCCCGCTGCTCCGAGGGTTAAAAAATGACACAGAAATGGATCAAACTGACGCAGAATCTGAGTTAAAATCCACTTTGAACCACTTTCCGGGTCAGCCTGACCCGGAGATGGGTCAGGCACACTGGAACCCGGAATTCGGATCAATTCAGAAACAGGATTTTTTTGTTTAAAGGCATGCCCTTTTCGAAACCACTTCTTTGGCTTTGGTTCCCTCAGTTATTTCGAAAACGTGTACTTGCAAACAGGCAGACGAGCCTAAGCTGTAGCCAAAGCTGATTCCCAAGCCGTGGTCTGAAAGGGGACATAGATGGTTTTATTTCATTTCCATGTCATTTATTAAGTTTGTATGTGAAGCCAAGGACTCTCAGAAGGCGAACTTAAATGCACCTGGCAGTGGTATTTTGTAAAAACAAAGCTGTTGTCATTAATATATGTATTTTGATGAGTGGAATGTGAATAAACAGTTAATTACGGTTTTTAAAAATTAGTTTTTATTTTAGTTACAAATTTAAGAGTAGGCCCCCTTTACCTTGACACATGGTGGCGCTGTTCATGACGTCAATCAAGGCACAATATTTGAAGAAAAAAATGTTGTGCGTATGCGGACGTTACCCACATCACAGTATACATGTACTAGCTAGCGTATGCTAGCTGGCACATCGCGCCGAAAACGACGTCGTTAGTCTGACTTTCGCGGCCCACAACCGCTTATACTTGGGATCTGCAGGAAACAAATGCAGACTGACCCCATCATTAGTTGTTTAGCTGCATACAGCAGCAATACACCTGGTCGGCATGGCCGGAAAATGCAAGAAAAACCCCCCTTTTTCGAAACGTACAAGATCACTACTGGGACCTACTTGCACGTGTGTTTACAACGTAAACGCAAGCAAATTCGAGGGGGGTCGATGTTCGATCGAGGCGAAGTCTGCCTTGATTGACGTCACAAAAGGGGATGGGCGGAGTCACCCCCCGAACAACTTTATCTATTTTTTTTTTAAATATAAATCCTCACAAACAATTACTCAAAAAATTGTTTTATTGTTAATATCAAAAACTCTTATGTTTAAATATATATATATATATTTCCAGGTGACTTTAATCACTATAGCCAAGAACCCCGTGGAGAGAAGACTATGAAGGAAGTTTTAGTTTTAGGTGTGGGAGGAAAACCCCAGATAAATATTCCAGGGAAAAACCATGCAATCAGGCAGGGACTGAAAAACCAAATCCACGTAGTGCCCCGGTGTCATTTGAACCGGGGTCCCCAGAGGTGGAAGGCAAGATACCACTACGCCAACCTGATTGCCCAGAAAGTAGAAAGGGAAGGGTCAAGGAAAAGGGTCGACCTAAACCCCAAATCATGACACTTTAACACAAGACCCCCAATTATATCAAGACATCAAGTAAGTTTTGATCCCGCATAAGAAAAAAACAAATGGATCCCGGCGGATGAGCCACTGAGATCGGAACAAGAGGGCGTCCTTTACCTGCCAATTCTTTCCTGCTTTCCATGACCTTAGCTGGTGCCATGATCATCGGGATACTGCCGAAGTATCCATTGGTAATACCGAGCAGTGCCGAGAGAATCATCGACCAGGCCTCTTGGGGGAAGATTGGGTTGGCACGGGGTGCTACACATAGGAGCATCAGTGGGATGATGGCGAGACGAAGCATCTCAGCCGACACTAGCTTACGGGGTGACCAGTCGTACGGTATGGCGCCGATTATCTGCAAGAAAGTCACAGTCAGTTAGAAATAGTTTTATTCAATCACAAATAAAGCGGTTGATATACTTGCTTAGTGTGTGACGAGAAACATCCATGGGTGTCAACGGCTGTTTGTTCACATAAAACATGTATGGTTTAAACAAACAAGTCAAAATGCACCATTTGTGAGCGGTAATTTATCGATTTGGCCTCTGTTCTGCAAAGGTAAAGACAAACCTTCGGACGGGATTCAAAGTTTACAGCCTTTGAGAGCTGAAAATGATTTTAGTCTTAGTTCCAGACTCGCCCATTGTAAGTGATAGCGCCCTCCTACGGTGATAACATAATATTGTAGAACTGGTCTTGAACAATAACGAGTTTACGAATTGAATTGCAAAACTGGACGTAATTTATCACAAGTCAGCACATCTTTTGAAGAAAAAAAAACAGTGTAAGGATGAGTTCATTGCTCTTGAGATTTCAGTTAATACCTTTCCGCAGAAGTCGGACGCGTTGAAGATTGCCATCAGAATTACGGGCATCCAACCGCGGAGGGAGCAGCTCACAACCTCGGACTCGATCCCCGGGAACAGACACAGCGTGACGAAGTATGCGAGAGCGATGGAAAGCATGTACGGCCACAGCGTACGGGAAATCTCAAGCCGACTCCGCAGCCCTCCTATATGGAGGAACAAAACAAACACATAAGCGAAACCCACAAAATAATTATAGTATTAAAAATCACCCGAAATAGTCGTCGTTTCTTACGGGGACAGGGGGAAGGTACCCCCACTCCAAACCTTGCCCCCCCCCCCCCCTTCTTGCCCACTAAATGAGATTTCCCCCCCCCCCCCAAAAAAAAAAAAAAAAAAAAAAAAAGTAAATAAATAAATAAATAAATAAATAAAAAATAAAAAATAAATAAATAAAATAAATAAAATTAACAAAATAATAATAATAATAAAATAAATAAATAAAAATAATAATAATAATAGTAATGCACAATTATATGGTTCGATACATGAAACAGCCCCAAGTTACTGTTATGCCCCCACTCCCTCCCCCGATTGAGAATATCCGGTGACGCCACTGGTCTTCCTATCCAACCAGCAGAGCGGGAAATGGGACGGCCGGGCTTGCGAGGTAAAGGAGATGCCGTCCCGGCCGGGCCTCTGCTTTTTATCCCCTGTTATCCATCCATGGAAAACACACTGGAATGACGGAGTGGAACAGACAACTACACTAAACGATATAACTGCAATAACACTTATAACACACTTGAAGATTGAGACTGTTTTATGTGGCGAACTTTGCTCGGCAATTTCTGAGGAACTTTACATGAAAGGTGTACTTTTATGCTAAACTCTTCCTTAGTGGAAGAAAAAGAAGAGTATTTTTAGAACAACGCTGAAAAGAATATTTTCTAGATTTGTTCAAGCAATTACTGACTAAAAGAATCTCGCAGTTTTACTAAAGTCTTGACAATAGATGGCGCTTCGGTAGCTCACAATAATATCATTGGCAGAAATCAAAAACTGACACTGCAACTGTCTTGGTTGTAATGTTTTCAAAATACCTAACCATAAATGACTTCTCAACTTGAGCCTTACTTTTGACAGCGCGCGCTTTTGATAGAAACCGATCATACTGGCTAATCTCGGGAAACTCTATCTCAAAGCTGTTCTCCTCACCAAACATGCCGGTTGGTGGCGCTCTATTTGTTCCTCCAGTGCGTTGCTGGGTGTTGGTATCCGCGGGCAAATTATTGTCGCTCGTTGTATTCTCAGTCGTTACTTCGTCGTTTTCATTTGTAAGCTTGCGGGGAAAAGACAATAAAGACACTTCTTGTTCATTTAGCTTGTGATTGTTCACCGTGATTATTGCCATGGTCTTGTTGGCTGTAATTTTATAACCTTTGACATAATCCCCAAGTTGTTTGTTCATTTGCTTGTCTGTTTGTGTGTTCTCTGTAACAGAGTAAGAAACATTCCACTTTAAAATAGTTACATTTATACATAACAACACGTTAATTGTTACAACATGCATCTCTGTTAGACGTGACAAATTTATTTATTATTTTTTTATTTTTTTTTATTGTTTTTTGGGGGGGCGAAGTCAGATTCTTTTAATTGTAATATTTACGATTTTCACAGAGATTTGTTTAGATAACAAAATGTTACCCTCTATATCCTTTGAATTATGTGATTCTTCCCTGTGGTAAGTAAAACAAAATTACGAAACACATTACTTGAAAAAAGAAAAGACCATCACAGGAGTATTATTACTTAATACTGTATGGGATTGTGAGATTGAAAGTTGTATAGACCTTTCTTTTGCAACGTCACAGCCCAAGTTTTCGCCAGGCCGAGGTTGGAAAACTATGGGAAGCCATAAATGCAAAACAAAAACGGAAAGCCACAGTTTATAGTGTTGAGTTTGTTGGGAACAAAGCAACCAATCATAAGATGTATATATTTTTTATCGAAAGTTTGCAGAAATGTTGAATTTGGTCACAACATCTGTACACACGGCTGAATTTTTTGCTAATATTCGGCCCTCCATGCCAACCAGCGCGGTTTGTTGATCAACAAAAGAAAGGTCTATAGCAAATTTTAATAGAAAAGGTGTAGGGCGCCCTCAAACGGATATGTGCACAATAGTTTGATTGTATTATTTTCCCTACCCGATCATACTGATTGAGCTGTCTGTGTTCATCGCTGCAGCCGTCCCGCGAACACGCCACCATGTAGTAGCGGACAAAGTCCGTCCTTCTGGCCAGGTGATACGTCACTAAACACACGAGTACCATGATGGCTGACAGCACGAAGAATGTTAATGTGTTAATCTTCTCGTCGTGAACCAGGAGCTTGGTGACGATGCGATTGATGGAGGTGATGAGACCAGCTGCACCTGTGGAAGTAGAGAGAGAGAGGAGATGAACGGACAGACATTGGTAACACCTTCAATGTGAAACATCCAGAGCAGATTTAATGCACGTTATATTAAAGTGAGGTTTGGCACGCTCAGCTATATCTTTCGAGACCATATCCTTCCTATATCCCTGAAAAGGCAGGTTTTTGATCAATGCATCATACCTGTCCTATGGTAATAGTGCTGAAACATGGTCTCCCACCAAACGTCTTGAGAAAAAAATTAAGGGTGACAGAGAGGGCTATGGAAAGAATAATGGCAGGAGTAACAAGGAAGGACGGGTGACAAAATGAGGACCTAAGAAACACATAAACAGTGCGGGCCATTAAATCAAAGAAGTTGAGATGGGCAGGTCACCTAGCAAGGTGGTATGATTTAACAGAAGGGCATGCAAAACAACCAGTTGGACTCAAAGAAACCGAGCAAGAAAACGAGAGCGACAAAACAGAAAATGGAGAAATGAACGTTCAGGGGCATATTGCATAGCATTTAGGGAATAGCGAAATGGGAAAATGGTGAAGAGGCTTTCCTCCTGCAGTGGGATGAAATAGGCTATAAAGAAAGAAAGAAGATGACACAGTTGAACATTGTCGCTATAATTTACACAAGTATCACCACATAGTGAATCGTTACAGCCAATTATGCTTATAAAGGCCGTTTATCGGTAAGCAAATGTGTATGCTTACATTAAAGTAGAATATTGTGCGTTTAATTCATAAACGATCAAGATTGTTTGACCAGTGCATGTTTGTGCTCACAATTACATAGGTTTACATTATTGAGTCGCTCATCTGCTTGCACGAGCCGCTCAGCTAATCATTCGCTTGCACAATAGTGGTTGCAGAGTAATGCAGACAAAAACCCCAACAACTCAAACAACAAACAAACAAACAAACAAACAAAAAAAACAAGCCTGCTAATAACAAGCCATTGGTTGTTGCCTCCCCCCCCAAGAAAAAAAAATTGAAGTCAAACTTCGTTAAGTTCAAAACTTAACGCAAACACAAAGTGCTCACTATCGTAAAGATTAATACCTTCGAAAGCGAGCACAAGATGATATCGAACCTAAAAGCTACACATTCATTATTATTTTTTTTTAACCCATGCAGACTTTTTCCCCTCTTTAAACTTCAATAATTATTCACAACAGAATATCAGAAAGAAATTATTATATATGAGTGCGCATTTTAAGCAACGCGCGCACACTTAGACATAAAGGTCAAAGCGTACTATCTTCTATTGCAATCTGATTCATTCCCAAAATGGCTCACAACGTGTAGGCAGTAGCCAGGTGTGACGTCAGTGAAAGAGGTTGTTTAACACGTGTACAAGAGTCAAAGACGCTTACTGCGCTACTTGCGAAATAGGTGAAAACTCATATCAATTTTGTTTGTTGGGGTGTTGGTTTGTTTGTTTGTATGTTTGTTTTTATGCCGGGAAGTACACAACTTCTCAACTGCAACACACATTAAGGAATGAAACATGAATATTCCTGTAAGGTACATGAAAGTGTTCCTTTTTGTTCTCCAAATACTGTCAGAAAGGTAGATTAAAGAAATATTGTGTTGACCGAGTAAGATACCGCGCCTTTCTGAGAGAGAAAGCGAGAAAGAGAGAAGAGAGAACAAGGAGGGGAAGGATTGGGGTGTATTCGGGTGACGTGAATTTTCATTAAAGAACAAGAAACTCGTAAAAACTTACTTTCGCCCGTCATGACTGCCTGCGTGAATCTTCTTGGTAACATTCCGGCGTAACCATAGAAACTTGACTGCTGTACTGAAAGAAACCAAATCCGAAAAAACATAATCATTAACTCCACGTTTGTTAGTTTTTGTTTAGTTTTTTAAAGGTGTTTTTTTTTCTTTCTTCATTTTCTTTCTTTAAGAAACACAATTGGTTTCCCTTAAATCTATTTAGAATTCAACCTCAGCAGGCGTTACCTGGGACCTAGCCCTGGCTCACGGGGGACCTCTCCAGCTCTGCGTGCTGCATTCTTCCCTTCAGGCACTTCGAAAATAATTCGTTTGAAGGGTTGTCTCCTATTAAAAGCTTTCTGACAGTTTGTCCATTTTGTCCGTGAGATACACTGTCTTTTATTAAGAACGTTAATATTAATGTGAAATGAGTTTGTGGTTGAAGATTATATATAGACACAACAAAAGTGCACATGTATATTTTTAAATACGGTTGACAATCAAAATTATTTGAAGAAAAAAAAAACACCAAGTATTGTATGGAAAATACATGTAACTTACACAATCACATCACATAACTTATTGACCCTCTTTATAATTGTGTGCGTGTTGATTTCGCAATATGGAATATTGCAATATGAGTTGAATTGAATTTGTGAACAAATATTGTTCTCATAAATTACCCACAGTAACAAGGAATGAACACATCATCTCTCACCACAGTGTTCTCATTTTACAAACCGGATAGCTTCGCAATCGTATTAATGTCTCATCTGCCCCTATAGCCAACAAAGCAGCAATTCCAAATTGGGGAAAAAACACCCCAAGTTATACGATATTAACACAACCGCTTTGTGCATGATGCATACCCTGAGGCATCGACATACACTGCACCGCCATGTTATTATATATAATGCTGTCATGAAACCCGCGGGATGTAGTGTATCCAGCATAACATCTCAGCCCAACAGAAACAGCAGAACCCCCAATTCAGCAAGGGATGTTCAGATATTATCTGATGTAGATCTGGAAAAAAAAGTACAGAGCTCTGGAAATGCCATTCAACTTGTTGAGATCCCAAGATAATGTATGTTGTCATCATCCTGCAGTAAATTTTTTCCGGACCTCTAAATGTTCGACGACACTACGCAATACGCAAGAGTATAAAATAGATTTTACGCAATGACGTCATGAAGCCGCCATCAATAGGGGTAAACTGATGACTAAACAGAGGAGCCGAACATGGACCATTGTCATGGCTCTGCTTACCGTAAGCAAAGAATCGGCACTTACGAAAGCAGGGAATTCTGCGCTTACGTAAAGCGTATTTCACAGGTTAGCGGGGAAATTTTGCTTGTGCGCGTGCGTACTTCACAATACCAGACATTTCGCGCTTGCTCTGTAAAGCGAAGAAGTGTGATTGCAAGCGCAGAATTTGCCTGTAAGAAGAGCCATGAAATTGGGCTCTAATTAGTACACGCGGCGCACAGGATTGGCCAATGAACAACCTCTTTTTTACTAATAGGCGAGGGCGTCCAGCTCAAGTGACGTCATCTAAACAAGGTCTAATCTTGGGAAAAAATATTAGTTTCACGCTGAAATTACTGATCAAAAAATTCACACCGGTAACCAATCGTCCAGAGAAACATTTCCATACCGTCTAAAAAGAGAAATAGCAATTACGTTAATTTACCCCACAAGTTTTGGCAATCGAAATAAGGCCGATATGAACACACACACTCTTTGACAAAAATTAGCCGATTTTCGCTGTTTTCAATTTAACTTCACGACCAATTTTTGAAAGTTTGTTTGTTGTTGTTGTCGTTATCGTTGTCATTGTCATCGTCGTCGTCTTCGCTGTTGTTGTTAATGTTGTTGTGTGTTTTGTTGTTTTTCACTTGTTTTATAGCTGTGTGGTGTTTCGTTTGAAACTCGAGAATGGGAATTATATTATTATTGTGGGAAAAAAAAAGATGAAGTGATGTTTGAAGTTTTGAATGGTGTGAATAATATATGAAGTATAACAATTAGCAATAAACTTGTGGGCACAACTATGTGTAAATCTCTTCTGGGGAAGAGTGTTGGCTCAGTCAACGCGATGCGATATCGACGTTTCGAACAGCATACTCTGCTCGTCTTCAACAATGATAAAAGTTTCCCTTTAAAAAAACTCGCCGGTACTTTTCATTCCGACGAGTCGGCGGTTTAATCTCTAACGGTGAAACACAAACACATCGCCCGGGCAGCACAGCTTGACAAATCGCCAACAGCTCGTGGCAAAAAAAAAATGTTCAAAGACCCGCATGACTGCTCAGGTTGCTAAAGAAACTATCAGATAATTCCAACGCCAAGCTTATCGACTGCTTGCTTCAACCTTAAAGTCTGTTCAGTTCGCTTGGAAAGCATTGCTTTTAAAACCGAACGTAAAATTGGATTGAAAGTCATGCTGGGTACATTCCGCAAAGCAGTTGGGTAATGAACCAAATATCACAAGTTTAAAAAAAAGTAGTTACCATACGAAAGCCTGGCATCTTCAGAATATTGTGATGTTACTTTTGTATCCACGATTCACTGGTTGAATCAAGACAGGCACAGGGAGCCTGTTGTAACCTGAAGTCAATTGAAATACAAGGTACAGTACATGGATAAACCATGGAGGTAGAATTAAAACAAACTGTAAGAACGGAATAGTTTCAATTTAAAGGCCCACTCCCTTCGGAGTTCATACCCATCAATCATCCAGAGAAATATTTCCGTCTGATACTGACATCACTTTTCTGATAAAAAACATTCATTTTTATAGTCCCCCTCAAAAAAAATAGAAAGAGGTGTTCCGAGCTATGCTCCGAACACCTATGATTCATTGTTTATTTCGATCACAGCAATCAAAATCAACCCGAAATGAACGTGTACAATCACCCTGGCAAAATATTTGATGAACTAGTTTGATGAGAATGTCGCAAGGTGGATGGTGCGTTTATTGAATACTGCGGGATGGAAATGAAACTTGACCCTTCGGGTGACCACTGAATCACTGATGTGCCCCTTTACTGTTATCATGATACATTGTGGATGAATTGCCACGGTGCAGCACCGTGCGCGTATGTACTTCGATACGTCTTGATGTTGATGTACCCTTTTGTCCAGCACAGGGAAACATCCTGTTCCAAAGCCCGCCATATTAAATGTTTGATCCGGCCCAACAGTACGGCAGACGACACGAACTACGACTAGCAGCACTGCTGCGCCTTCAAAACCCTTGATTGCAATACATGTCAGGGTTATCAATCAAATTGCCGTCCAGTCTTTGCACAAGACGTCGTCATAAATGAAGTCATGAACGCGGAATAGATCAGGTTTGTGGAGGAGAATCTTTCAAGGCGGAAGGTTAGACAGGGGTGCCAGATATTCAAATCTTTCAATCAACTAGGATTAAAGCTGCAAAAGATGATAAGATAATATTGGCGTAAATTTAAATAGCTGACACTCCTGGCGCCTACATTACAAATTGATCAGATGGATAAGAAAGTGATGGAATGTCTAAAAAGTGGAACAGTGGGTCAGACAATTTGCATTAAAAAGGTAGATCGACAAAGTGTTGTTAAATCTATTCTGAAAGCTCGTTATCAAATGGAAATGAAATTTCATTACAGAGAGGAACAGTGTGTTATTAAATTGTTTTCCATTTAATATACGTTATTGCATCGGGGATAAAGAATATTATTGGGTTTATTATACCCTTAGGGTAAAACCAAATAATATTCTTTATCCCCGATGCAAATTAAACATACATTAAAATATTGCGGTCCCCTCTGTTAAAATGTAGGATTCGAACTGCCTCTAGCTACCGGGCAATCTTGGTGGTCTAGTTGGTGGCCCAATTTCATAAAATATTGCCTAACAATTTTCTGCTTAGCAGAAAGGAGCAGGGCACCAGTCACAAATTATACACACTACATGGTAGTTTAGCTGGTAAACTTATTCTGGCAAGCATAATTTTGCTTAGAGGGAAGGTACACGATTGGTAATCACTCTAAAAATGTGTGGCAATAAAAACTGAATTGGTTAGAAGAACAGCAACTTTCGATACTATAAAACATTTCGAGAAATATTTCAATTCAAAATAATGTGGATATGGAAAAATGTGTCAGTTTTTATCCCCCAAAATTTGAGAAAATTTCTGTCAGAAACGTTTCTCAGATCGCGTATTCCGATTTGTGATTATTCTTCATGCGTGGACATAATTCGCTGCGGATTTTGGCGATATTTCAAAAACGCGACCACCTTTTGAAATTAAATTTGCACAGGATAGTTTTATTGTACTAATCTACATTTATATAGGATTAAAACAATCAAACCGTCCCCAAAACCAACGTTATACTTTGCCTTTAAGCAGCTCTGTGAAACTAGGCCCAGTGGGGAGAGTAAGCACGTGCGATATTCAATCTTATGGGAAGGGTCTATTAGTTATGACGTGTGATGTCCCTTCGAGGACCTGAAAGATCCATGTGTTTATATTGAACGGTAAACGATACTTTCTTTGCTTGTTACTGATAGCCATATAGCACCGTATCAGTGATTCTTACGGGAGTCTGCAGTGTGAAATAAAACAAGTTTTCCCCAGAAAAAAATAATAAATGAATAAATAAACGATCATACATTCTACGCATCCAGGCAGTGTGATGCCAAATAACTACCTCGTACGGGTAACGAATAAACGATGCACCATTATACTGCAACCAACTTTAAATAGTTCACGGCAGGTTTTTGGAGACGGCACTTACATTATGGAATACCGTGTTTATTCAACTTTCGTTGGCCATTTTTGTGAAAGGTACACGTAAATGATTCAGCGGTCTAGCTAGCACCCAAGCCGTCGGGGTTTTTAAATCCATACGGTTGTTTGTACAGGGTCTCCTTTAAGGAATGTGCTTATGTGCTTCAAAAACAGTTAATCCAATTTGATTCACGGTTGATCCGATTATTAAAGAATTGCCATGTTTGAAAGATGAGCAATATCATTTGTTTTTTTAGCTGGCCAGAAGTAACGCCAAAGTAGGGTCTACTTTGGAATAATTCCCGTTTCATGTCATGTGCTTGAAGGGAAAGTAGGCCTGTATCAGTATGATCTTTTTAATTGTTTTACTTTTTTTCAGGTGAGAGTATTTCCATCTCTTACCGACCTGTGAAATATCATCAACAATTGGTGGTCACATCTTCGTGAACCCAAATATGTTTTCATTCTAATGCACGTTTACAAGGGGCTTATTTCGATCGCAGCAAGCGAAATAAGAAACGATGATTATAGTGGTGTCTTCAGATGCTGTTTCTTCGTATGGGACAGAATTTCAGACAGTTTTGTTCCCCTCTGGAGAATTGATACCTGTATATTGACCTTTGTCTTCATTGAGCTTTCAGGATAAAACTTCTTTTCCCCCTTAACAACCAATCCTACTTTGTCTGTAAGTCAAACAGTTATAATCTGGAGAAGCCATCAAATTCCCTCTCGTTTGTAAATACAAAAAAAAAAGGAAAGTTAAATATATTTTAATCTGTATCGAGGTATAAAAAAATTGGAGCAAAATTGTAGCTTCCCGGCCGAGCAGTGTCAAATGAAATTCCCTTTCATAGTTTGTCTCTAGCCGCATCACGTGTGTGTCCTCATGAGTGAAAACTGTGCCTAGGGGAGTTTATTCTTGCAGCGAGAACACTTGGAGAAGAAGATGGATTTTTTTTCTTGCATCGGTGGCGAGAGGTGGAGATTGGGGGGGGGGGTGGTCAGTTCGTAGATTCGTGTCACTGCATCGGTATTGCGGTAATAAAGGGAGCTCTGTATTTTCTTTTCATATTGACGTTATTTCTTGGTTTGTTTGCGTATACTTGTTTAATTGCCACTACCGTGCGTCACGGGTGCCATTTTGTGACTGACATTTCGCTATTCTAATTATTGATAACAATATGCAAATTGTACATTGGTTTCGATGTTTGCTGTAGTTTCTCAGCTGATGAAATCTGTTGAGGCTCATTACCTGTTTGTTTTAAATCACATTACGTATGTTTTACTTGTGTGGGCAGTGGTAACCCACTTTCTTTGTTAACGTGGAGTACGCATTGAGAATTGAAGCTGCAAAAAAATATTCCCTGACACTGTTGGTGACTCTGCCTTTAAAAGGATTAGCTAATTAGGTTTAGTGGCCACCGCTTTGTCTTTGAGATCCTCCCGAAGCTGTAAGAAGATATCCCAATTGTGAAGAGGGAAATGAAATGAAACGAAGAGCGCTTGACTGATGTACACTCTCATAGAACATAAGATCAGCCACGACACTCGTGGGACAGTGAACAAAAATACGTGCAATATGGCAGATTTAAGAGCAAAAAAAAAGAGCAACCTCTTTCCCTCGCCTCCGAGCATCTCGCCTCATCACCTTGCCAGGAAATAAAATTCTCAACATAATCAATATCCCCAACCGAAAGACGCTTCAAATCTCCGGCATAGACTTCTTGGCCTTCTCGCCCAGCGTCGTGGACCTCATCTTCGTGGTGTAGTGGTAACCTCGTCTATCTATTGAGGTTTATTTTTCGACCCCGAGGCAATTTAATTTGCGCTGCTGATTTGTTTTCCGTGAGGACGGGGAAAGAGGTCCGCGGTTAAGTGAGTTAACTGAAAAAGGTTTAGGCGGACTGATTCCTGCCATAGTGTTACTAAGCGACGATGAGGCTGCAAAAATAGTCGTTATTTATTGCACCGGTTGAGGGAGTTGGATCGAAAAAAAGGCACCTGATGGTATGAGGTTGATATTTACGAGTATTGCGTTATGTTAATCAACCTGAATAGATAAGCCCGGTTTGCAAGTCTCAGATAGCCAGGGCGGCCGATCGGTGTTCCATATAAGACAGTTGTTCTCCGCTGATGTTAGGTTGTGAATGTTAAAACTGGTTGGTTCATAATATACATGTACCTCTGCATCGTATGATGGCGCGAAAAGGGATCTGTCTTTACATGTTCGAATATAATTAAAGTGTGACTCCATGATAAATAAGTAATAAATTAGTAATTGCAAGAGTATTAACCCCACAATTTTGTTGTACACAGTTTTCGAGGTGTAGAGTTTGATCGTTGTAGACGAGAGGCGCGGTATTCTTATTTGTACAAATTACAGTGTTTGTTCAATGTTGGAACAGGGAAATTTGGTGTCGCCTAAACACATACGCTCAACGCTGCTCTCAGATACATCATACTTAAGAGCGACTGATTTTATGGGCAATACTTACTGTGTACCAGTGCAGATGTGTATGTCTAACACTCTAAGAAGTATGTATCTAACCCAGAATATACATAGTCACCACTGTGCAAACTAGTACCAATATAGGTATGTTCTAAATGGTGTTCCTACGGACCTTATGCACATGACGTCATTTGAGAGGGGCGCCCTCGGCTAGAGGTAAAAAAGGGTAGCATGAACATCTGACGTCACACTTCGAGGCTCGTGAATAACGCCAGATACCAGCTTGACCGGATGTTGCAGGTGTACCTTTGACCTTGCATTAATTTCACGCGGAGATTCGCAGTCACTTCACACGTATTTGTACATATACATAGTAAATAAAACAACATTACATGGTGTACACATTATGCACACGCTGCATGCAGCAGACAATCGAAAGTGCAAGCCGACAAATTACATCATCTCGGACCAATCATATCACTTTATATTAAAACCTTACGTCACTGCACGTTTACTTTAGCCAATGAAATCATTGAATCCAATGAAATCATAGAGCCTGTAGACCAGTACCTGTCTCTACCCTTGCGGATAGGGGACAGGGAACCAGTCAAAAAAAAGTAGCTCTTCGGCACATATACCCTGCCCCTGAAATTTTATATTTTTTCTAAATAAGCTATTCAAAGTTAAAACCTAAATTTTCGGGTCGGAAATATTTCTGCCCAAGCATCTTTAACAAGCTTTTTTTTTAATTGTTTATTTTTTAAGCTCCTTTGAAAGGGAGGTTTTTACATTCAATCTCGTCTTTAGTCTGGCTAAATATAGCCTGCCCGATATGGGGCAGAGGGTGTCCCCCCCCCCCCCAATGTTCCCATACTCTAACACACTATTTTCCTCTTGTATAGAACTCCCCCCGCCCTAAAATCCTCAAAAGAATTCCTGAGATTCCAAGCACACAATGAAGACACAATAGGGGAGGGTGTACCCTCTGCCCCATATCTATACACATCCCGTGCGCCACACGTACACATAGCTGTGCGTTTTCCATTGTTCCATCATAGTGTTACCTCTAAGATGGCGGCTCGATGACGTCAATCCATAAGGTCTTTTTAAATTTTGGATTGACATGCTCTAGAGTCACTATAGACCTGTCTATTGCAACGTCACAGCCCGAGTTTTTGCCAACCGAGGTCGGAAAACTATGGAAAGCCATAAATGCAAACAAAAACAGATCGCCACATTTTTAACAATGTTACACAAATATTCAAAAATAGTGTTGAATTTGTTGGAAACAAAGCAACCAATCATGAGAGGTACTTTACTTAGTTGAAAGTTTGCAGAAAATGTTAAAATTTTGTTGAAACATCTATTAACACGATTGAGTGTTTTGCTAACATTCGGCCTTCCATGCCAACCAGCGCGGTTTGTTTATCAACAATGGAAAGGTCTATATACGTCCCTTTTGCCAACCATGGCCAGCTAATTATGGGCTGTCTACTTTTCAATATCTTGCCTGTCACCTTCACCAATTCTCTATACCGTCCATCGCTGTTCTACCCTAAACCAACCACATCAGCTTTAACTGTTCAAATTTGTTAATTGCATTTATTTCGAGTATCTTGTTAGCTTTTTATCCTGGAGTATTTATTGTTTTGTATGTCTTTACATCGAGAAATGGCTAAATTAGTCAACGAGGATAAAACCGTAATTGGTCATTTTAGGAATACACTTAAAACAACTTTGCATCAGCTCGTGTAGCTATCAGCAAGGCATGACGTACATGACGTCAGTCACTTTCACGTTACCCATTTGCGGATTCCCCAGTCGTCAGAGAAAAATCACCAAAAGCATACATTTGCGCTGCTGATGTTGAGGGAGACCTAGTAGTCACCACATGTCAACATATAAGCTGTACAATCAGAGTGAAATCTAGGGCGAATGTTCCACAAAATCAAGTTGTAATAATCCATTTTGTTCAGGTATCAAAGGATTGGAGTTAGTTGCAGTTTAGTGTGACGGAAAGGTGTTGACGCGGCAATCGAGGCAAATAAATAAGTGTCGCTTCCAAAGGTTCAGTGAAAACGTCAGGAATTGAATCATAAAAAAAAATGAACTCACCCGTGCATCCAAGGGACACCGTAGCAACTGCAGCCAAGATGACGAAATAACTGGTCGCTGGTGAGAATATCTCCAAACCAACCTCCAAGATCGCTACGAAAGAGAGTGCTATAAGAGCTACAATATACCCGAAGGTCACCTGGAAAGTCAAATAAAACAATGGGGGTTATTTCCAGGGGTTGAATTATTTCACCAAAAAATAGGAAATCTTGCGGACAAAACGAGTAACAGGTTGGTGTTGAAACCTCTGAAGTTATAAGTCGTCGCATCTGAGCGGATTTCCAGACTCTACATTTCTGCAAAATGGAAAACTAGAGATTTGGATACAGTGGAGATACTATTTTAATTTCCTTGATTGCAAGTTTACAATAATCCTTCACAGAAAGACCCACGGATGATTCTTGAAATTGGAAAAAGTCACGGCAAAGGCCCAAATTTCACATGAAATAAGAAGAAATAAATAGCGTTTTTGATCACCAACATTACGTGTCGCTACCATCTTTTTTGTTGCAATTGCTGTGATTGCTTGTTGTTTCTTCTTTTGAGCTGTTGTGAGTGTTCTTAGTCTCGTATTGTACTTGATAAAGCCTATGAACTTTAACGGAAATAAATTATGCACTAAAAAACATTCCGTGCAAAATTGTGTGCACATCTACAGTGTCCTGCACTTTTAAGTTCAAACTCTCTGCCGTTCTGCCACTGCAAGGAGCTTTGTATCGGAGTTTCTTTGTTAAAACTAATATGACTGTAATGTTATCTGTTGTTAAAAGCAAAGCAGAAGTAACCACATTTTCAAATAAATTATGAATCAAACTTACCCGAACATGTAAAGAAAAACTCTCTACCAAAGCGTTGTTCAATATCACTGTCACAAAAGCCACAATGATGTAGGTCAGGCTCATATCAAAGACAATAGTACTTCCCGGGTACTTGTCGAGAAAATAGTCCACAGCAGTGATGAAGCTGTTGTACGGGAGCAAGAAGCCAATTCCAGCCAGCAAAAGGGATATGTAGATGATGTTACATCGATCCTGTGGCTGGAGGACACGTATCCCCGAAGACGCCATCGGGTCTGTGCTGTCCTCGGATGAGATTTCCACGGTAGGAGGAAGGGAAGCAGCAGCGTTCACTGCGTCTCGATCGTCGTTGTCATGGTTGACGTCGTGTGGTGGTGGCGAGATCAAGCCTGCCGTGTCGTGGTTGCAAATGACGGTATCATCCAGATGAGCCATCCTATAGTTGGAATACGACGACCCGTAACTTATCTAACCACTGTTTTAATTATCCATCAGATGAAATCACAGATTGATTAGCCGAGCTAAGGCCGCTTAAGTTTCCCCACAACTCATTATTAGACGGGCTGCAGCTTGATGAGACGACTGGAAGCAAAGACGAGCGTATTGCATATCCTGGTATTAATGAAAAGCAATCGGCCTCTAGACGAACAATAGCAAGAAGTAATGAATAAATGACTATTAAAGTAAGGTCATCAATCAGTATGTGTCCATGTGGAACTCACTTGCAATCGCTGAAAAGACAAGAAGAGAGAGGAATTGAACCAGCTGAAGACAAGGAAAGGGCAGAACATTTGAATCGATATTGTTTGTTCAATCAAATTAACAAGAGGTACAAGTAAACCAAAATAGCCTATCGTCCCATTATCTCTAGCAATGCGCTCTAATGAGTTTCATCCAGTACAGGGTGGGCACAACATTGGTAAGATTGAAAATATAAATGTTCACAGATTTGTACATAACTTATGGTATAAAGATGGTCAGGGTAGAAAACTTCCCTTGATTTTTTTTTTTTTTTTTTTTTGCTTGAAATGCTACGGTGTGTTTTGTTTTGTTTTGTTTTGAAATGAGAAAAACTGTTAGTTTTTACATCGCAAGTCCATCAACCTTACGTTTCAAAACAATTGTGTTTCATTGTGTTCTCGTAACTCCAATGATGGACTGAGCCGAAACTGCCACAAGTTTCTTTTTCTTGTATCAATGCTATAGGTCACTTAAAGTGTGGATTATGGCCCATGACAATGTCCAATGTTGTCCACGTGCTCTAAATATGAAACCGTTTATTAACCGTTGAAGAGTTGTTTTCCCGCTATGAAACGCCCGTGAAAAGCAATACGTAACTTTGGTACAGTCGACTCTCGTATACTGGCCAATTTTCCTCGTATAATCCGAACCTCGTCTTAAACACAGTGCGGTAAAAGTAGTGCACAGAATACGGTTTCGTGATATCGCAGCGTGCAAGAGGAAATATTTTATTTTCGTTTGTGCCGCCAACTACGGAGCTTTTTAAAGGGACATAGGTGAACACAAATATTGGAAATAAATCTTTGTTAGAACGAAGAAAATACATCGAGGTTTTTAAGATTTGAGTTATTTTGACATTTTAAAGTTTCGCAAGGGGTTAATGTTTTACAGAGGATTGTAACCAAAATGATAATAATAAATACTAAATAAATAAATATCTTTAACAATAATTACAATACGAGGGGATTACGAGCTTCAACAAATCTTATTGAACATTTTTGAATGAAGTGGTTTTACAACCACGAGAAATGTGCACTAATTTTTTACAAACCGTCCTGCTTTCAAGGAAAAACTGAGAAAATAACCGCTCATTTTATATATATATTTTTCCGCAAGAGAAATAAGATCATAATAATGACATAAAATCTGTATACCAATTTTGTGTTCTTTCTTTTTTTTAACATTTTATTTGACTTGTAGATTGAAAGACACAGGGCAAGTACAAGGCTCGATTTCACAAGGCACTTGTAAGATTCATCTTAAGATAAGTTGTCAGTGTTACCATAGTGATTCGTATTGTGACATCACACTTTGCTTAGCAGTTAAGATTGATTCGTGTTTAAGATCAATCTTACTCTTTGTGAAATCGGCCCCGGGATTTGTAATTTAAAAACCAAGCGTTTCAAATAATGACAAGAAAAACAAAATGTTTGTGTCAATCTGAAAGCTCACTGATATTATCGTTGATATCATTTTACAAATTCTCAAGAAAAATGTTTTCGACTGAAAATGTGCCGACCCTTAAAATTATGATTGCTTACCTCGATTGCCTCAATCAAAATGAGCACGATTTGAATTGAACGCGCACACAAATCCCTAGACCAAAACAAAAAAATCGTCTTTGTACTTTTTGTACTGAATTTTGACTACCAAAAATGTATGATACTTTCACAGGTTTTGTGTATAACTGTGATGGGAATTATTACTTAATCTCAAAAACAAAAAAGGAAGAAAGTAAAAGAAAGGGGAAAAAAGGCAATAATGTATACTTCTCTTTAAATTTTTAAACGTATTCACTGCTTGGTTTAATTTCCGGACAGGTTAACCAACTAATTGGACCGCAAGACATAATACAACTATAGTCGCTAGATTAGGCACCTGCCTATAAATGGCATAGCTGTAGACGTGCTTCTAGTGTGTTGTACATGTAAATAATGCTACCCAAAATGTCAATGAGTTATTACGATTCAGGATTTCACCTTTAAAAAACATGCTGTCAGGGCTAGCATTGGGTTATATGCTATAAGAGCTTGATGGACAATATGAAATACAAACAGAAAACGCGTTGGATGTTATTAAAAGGGTTTGACAATGTGTGTGTGTCTTGAATCTCAGTTGTATGTTTTTTTAACATTGGGACAAATGCACGTTGTGTCTGACGCGCTGGTTATAGTATTGCTTAGGATCAGTAATTTTAATTCTATACATTGGAATCGATGGGAGTGAATAGTAATCGTGTATTTTGCAATAAACAAAGCTCAAAATACTTTATACAAATGTTATTACATTTATATCGATAAAGTATTAATATTTACAAAACTTGTTTAGCTAAAATCAACGGGGGGGTGTGATGAACATGTATAATCTCAACCATTCACTCTATATTTCTAATAAGAACATATCATTTAACTAACGTGATCGTGTGTGGATTTGCTTCAAAATTATGATTGATAAAAATTAGTTCAACGAAATTTAACGTAAGAGGAATTGTGATGAGTTCAACGAGATGTCATTATAGGGCACGAAATTGTATCAAACATCGTTACATTACTCAGCTTTCCTTGACTAGATTTTCGAATTGCAAACACATGATGTTACCCGAGTCCCTGCAGTGTTAAACAGTGTTCATGAATGTCCCAAGTTCAGATTAGTTAATTCCAAACTCCCATTTTTGTCCGTACTTTTACATATGATCCGTACTTCTATATTATGAAGTGCAAGTCTAAATAATAAACGCCAGCTAAATTCAACCGTCGGCATAATAATTACTTATTCAATGACACTAATTGGTTGTGACACATAAACAATATGAATCAAAAGATTGCAAACAAATTCAGACATACAAATAAATAACTAAATTTACAAATACATAAAAATGACAAGAAAGGAATAGGCCTACACATGATAGTAAACAAAGAGCAACATCACTTAGGGCTTGTTAAAGGTATTGTACACTTTTGGTAACAGCTCAAAATCAGTGTCCACATTTTGTGCAATTAAACATATGCATGAACAAACAAACCTGTGAAAGTTTGAGCTCAATTGGTCATCGAGGTCACGAGAAAATAGTGAAAAGAGATCTTATGTATTTTCTGTTTTTTCAAATTATTGGGTTTGGGATTGGGTTTATTTGTTTCAACGGCAAAGAGATGACGCTATTTCCCTGGATCAACCAGAGAGAAATATTAGCCAGTTCCAATCACAATGGACACTGTGCATAATGTTTAAAAGGGTCGGCTGCCGTTGCTACAGTTTTAATATAATTAGTGTTTCATTAAAATTCATAAAGGGCAGCTTGTTATCGCTGGTGTCATTGTGATGTAGCACGACGGTTGGTTCGTCCGGTTGCCGTAGTATGTCGTAATTAGGGGCCATACAGCAATGGTTTCGTAAAGAGTAGACTCCGACAGCCTGGAAACAACTTTTATTTTGTATTTTTTTAAAGGTCACATGTCAACGTTCGACTGCAATTAAAGTGATGACACAGTTTAGGTGTGTGAAAGAGAAGAACCAGTCTGCAATTTAAAGACTAACTCGAGTAAAAAGACCAACGTTCTACTGCTTAAAGGAACATTACAGAATTGGTAAGAAAAAACTTGTAAAATATACTTTTGGTCACAGATTTACATAAAACGGTCTAATGATGATGATAGTAGAAAACATCCCCTGAAATACTTTGTCTGAAATGCCATATTTGATGAGAAATGAATAAACTAATTTTCCGATTTGAGTTTATCGCTCAGTGAGCGTTTTATTCATTTGTTGAACCTATATGATTTCATGCAAATGTGTAATCGGTTTTTCACTATTTTCTCGTGACCCAGATGGCCGATCGATCTCAAACTTCTACAGGTTTGTCAGTTTATGTATATGGTGGATTGCGTAAAGTGCTTACACTGCAAGCAACTGTTTTGTAATAGCAACAACCAATTCTGTAATGTTCCTTTAAAAGAATGGCACAATCATGGTTTCGGGAAGGGGAGTAGACTCCATCTAGAAATGGCCAATGAAATGCGGTTAATGGTGTTGAAAAAAAAATGAGCACGGAACAGTGACAATTTTGTTTGACTTCATGCATTTTCGCCACTCGTTTTCTTCTGCCTATTTCTCTTCGGTCGTGGGTTCGAAGTCTACCCGGAGTGTGTATGAATTTCTTTCCCCCATCACAGGACTGCAAATACTAAATCATTGATCTGTGAATAACATCATTTTTAACTCTGTGTTTCTCTCGCTTTGTATGGAAACATCTGGCTTTGGGGTATTGTATAAATATGTTTAAACAGTTTTGCGAGAACAACCTCTGATCGTATCCGGACGATCAATAGCATGCAGCAGTTTATATACGGACAAAGCGTCTATTGATTTGTACAAGCAGCGCGTCCATTTGAAATTCGTATTAGTTTTTTCAAGTCAATGACTCCAAACTACATAACTTTAAATGGCATTATCAATCTGTGATACAGCGGCATCTTTAGAACAGCGCCGCAACTGCATTAATGTGTCCTTCCACTTTCTATGTGTAACACTCGAACGGAGCCATCCGCACTGCTTGGCCAGGAGGCCATTCCGTACAGAGAAGGGGCCGTCAATTCCTTCCGAATCCTCCAGGAAGATGTATGCGTTCGAGACCCCAACCTCGTTCCGTCTACAAAACATCATCACAATGGACTCACCATCTCTGCTGTGTGGCATTATAATCTCTTCACGTCGGTCATTTAATGCTACATCTCTCCTGCCCAACAAAGCACAACATGTCCAGTCCCAAATCGTCAAGTGGGTGACAACCATTCTTCCGCAGCACTTGATGTTTTTTCCCCAGGAGGATGAAAATGACAGAGCTATTTTAAAATGATGACATTTTAAAAAGAAAATCCTCTTACCTCATCGGGGGATAACAGCATTTGATGCAGATATTATGAAACCAGACTATGTGGAATATAATGACGCTCTTACATTCCACGTAAACATGAAGTCCCGCGGGATTCGTCATTAATGATTCCGTATTAATACAAGCAATCCCGTAGACTCCATTCAGTGGTTGGTGTTATGTAAATGACGTCATTCTACCAGCTGCTTGCCTGGTGTTGTGTGTGGTCAGAGATAATGAACTCCCCGCGAAGGGATGCCCGCTCTCCTCCTCGCTAGTCGTCAGGGTAAAACCCGACGGCCGCTGAATGTTGTTGCAATCGGTCAATGCAAATCACTTTAGACGTGAGTAGGGGGGTGGTGAATTGACACGAAACAGTCGTGAGGATGAGGGGAGAACGAGAAGAAAGTGAACCCTTAAGGAATGTGGATGGAGGTGCAGATCGATTGGTGTGATGGCAGGTTGCTGCTCAGTCTAACCATAAATCTTCAAACTAGACTAGAAAAATTCTGCCATTTCTTGAAAAATGCGTATAAGATCCCAATTATACAGGAATAAAGCTCCATAGTGCATTAAAATATGTTTTAATGACGGATATTACAGCGCTATAGCGGGAAGCATAAGTTTTATTATTAAAGGTAGGCCTTCATTGTTTGTATGGTTTTAAGAAGAGTAAAATTTATTCCATTCCCGGGGTTTTAAGAATTACATGTAGGCTACACCATACAGCCAGTCTGTGAAATAATATTATAAGGTCCTATTAATTAAATTTGAATTAATTAAAATTAAGACGGCTTATGCTTTGTTGTGTATCACTAAATTGTGATACATGTACATGGATACGTGGTTCTACATCACCACTTAGTTAACAATAATTTGTTTACTCAAATAATTTCTTTTTGTGTGTGTGTAGTCCATCCCCATAGCAACGCCAACAAACAGGACAATTTGCAGTTCTCTGCGAGCCTTTGTTCATCCTGTTCAAGTCTGTCAGTGAACACTTTATCCCAATACCTATATGTTTACAAATCCATGAGGTCATTTGTAAACTACATCTCTTAGCCTCTCAAGATATATATATATATATATGGATATATATATATATATATATATATATATATATATATATATATTTTTTTTTTCTTCAAAAACAGTATACATATAATACATAATATAAACATGACATTCTTTGCTTCTCTATTTGTGCTTGTTTATGCCTCTGACGAAGGTCCGGTTTGGATCAAAAGCTAAGGCCATCTCCCCTATTACTGTAGTTGTTTATGTACATATACAGTAAATAAAAAGAATGATAATGCTGTTTTGAATTTGCTTTTAATAATTGATGTTTTCAGACCTTAGTATCTACAGACATGCAGGTCTTGGTTTTGTGAAATTGTGACTACACGATGCCCATTGTGAAAAAAAGAGAGTAAGACAAAGCCAGTCTTTTCTCCGCATAAAAATAGTTTATACATATAAAAAATAAATTTAAAGAAGATACAAATTCAAACTTATTGACAATTTTTCCCACCATGTAACAAGGAAACAGGTCATGGAACAAACCCAGTAGCCAACTTGTTCATAGACTACATGAACTAAAAATACTCCGTATTGCGGCATTGTGTTGTGGAACACGATCACAGCCTTCATTGATTACAACGATAGAGTTTCCGACTTACACACAACAGGCGTGTCTCTGCACAAACCACTAATAAATGAAAGTGGACATGAGTCTGCAGTACAGAAGAAAGGTGTCTTGTGTAGACTTGTTGACGAAAAAAAGGAGAAAATGTCAGCTATGGAATATCGCCTGAATACAATAATCATGTTGACGAAGAAAGTATCTGGTTTTTACCGAAGGGGGGGGGGTCTCGGTTCAAGATGTTCTTTCTTGGAATCGGACTAAGTGAGCTGCGCCCGTCGACGCGGTCGAAGTTTAGATAGGCGCCCTCTGTTGAAAGAATTAAGTTCACCTTTCAAAACGTGAAACGATTGCCGTTTTGTACACGGTTTTAAACAGGATTCCAATGCAACACAAATGAAACATAAAAAAAGGTTTTGGGTATGAAATATTGTTTTTGAGACAAAAAGGGGCCCTGATTTAATGGTATTATTGGTTGGTTTATTTCACAAACAAAGCTTCACAGCCTTAAGGAGGCTGAACTGAGTTTTATTTTTACAACATTAAGAAAAGTAAAACAAAATTAAATATATTTAAATAAAAAATGTACAACAATAAGACAATAAAATTGTATTAAAAATCCAAAATACGTGGATACGACAACATTTGGACAACAAAGACATCAACTCAGACATGGACAACAATGACAGCAAAACAGACATGGACAACAATAACATCAACTCAACAAAAGAAACAAAGACAGCAACTAGACATTGACAACAATGACAGCAACTAAGACATGAACAACGATGACAGGGACATGGACAACAATGACAGCAACTCATACATGGACAACAATAACAGACACTCAAACATGGACAACAATAACAGACACTCAGACATGGACAACAATAACAGACACTCAGACATGGACAACAATGACAGCAACTCATACATGGACAACAATGACATCTACTCAGACATGGACAACAATGACAGCAAAACAGACATGGACAACAATAACATCAACTCAACAAAAGAAACAAAGACAGCAACTAGACATTGACAACAATGACAGCAACTAAGACATGAACAACGATGACAGGAACATGGACAACAATGACAGCAACTCATACATGGACAACAATGACATCAACTCAGACATGGACAACAATAACAGACACTCAGACATGGACAACAATCAGACATGGACAACATTGACAGCAAAACAGACATGGACAACAATGACAGCAAAACAGACATGGACAACAATGACAGCAAAACAGACATGGACAACAATGACAGCAACCAGGATTGCTGCACCAGGATGCTGCGTATGACCGTGAACATAATATCATGGCAGGATCACATGAGGAATGTAGACCTCTACGCTGGCATGGCGAGGGTGACAAGATAATGTGAATGCCGTCTCAAGCTTGCAGGGCATTGTGTCCGTCACCTGGAGCTTGCAGCCTGCCGTATCCATGAGAGCCCACATGGGGCGCAGCCTCACGTGGGAGAAGATGTCTCTCCTTTGTGGACATGCGTGGGCGTGGGCGTGGGCTCCGTGCCGTACGGCCTCAACTTGATTGATCGAGGCATACAGTCATCCTCGTCTCATCTTCATTGATTTAGCCTCAGCCTCTTTGGAAACATCTCACTATCTTGTATTTTGCTCTTTAAGTTGTAAAATGTTTTATGTGAAGCATGAATTAAGAAACTTGTGACTGATGCATGTTTGTTATAACAAGATCGCTATGGACTGGCCAAATCACCTCTTTATAACACGAACATTGTTATAAGGGGACAGCTAAATAAAGAAACACATAGCAGAAATGAGATTCGGGACTTTAGAATCTACTCTTTATAAGCAGAACCTCTTTATGGCGTGGTCTTTATAACGAGGGTTGACTGTGTTCTGAATACAAATGACTACAAAAATAAGTTAATAAAAAATACACAACATCAAATGCAGATTATTTCCATACTGGACTTTTATAACGACGTTCCAGCTTTGCCCTTCAATACAGGCTTAGTACGTGTACCTCCAACCAACCACAAATCATACATACATGTATATAAGTGTATTATTATTTTTTCTGAAAATAAGGAAGTCAAATTAATACTCTTTGACGGTAACTGTTTCACCCATATTTATTACGATAAGGACTTTACACGTAATAAGACGGGAAATCATTCCCAAAACAAACAGAGTTAGATTTGAATCTCAAGTAAAAAATGCCTTTCCCCAAAATTGATAAAACAATATCTAAAAGTATAACCCAATGAATAATTTGGTGTACTGAAAAATCATTTTGACACGAGCACGTTTTTAAAACTGTGATTGACATTAAAAACCGTGATCGACATTAAAAACTATGATCGACATTGAAAAAAAATTAGGCTTATCTCAAAATCCATAAACCTGAATCGGTAAAAAGAGATAAAAGGTTCTTTAAAAATTATCTCCCTCATCTGTAGGCAGAGATGGTCGAATTTGATACGATTTAACATCTATAAAAAAAAACAATTGAATATTTTTTTAAACAGCAGTCGGCATGACACCGTGGCACAACATGATTGACTTTTCAAACCCAACCTATAAGAACTTCCTAACCGGACCCGTGTTGCACATTTTAAATTAATTATGCGGAATCTACAAGTCTGCACGCACCCTCTTTTTAGGATCCATTGATCATTAAACTTGTTCAATAAATTAATGCAATCATGAAGTTTGAAATAACAGGATGACATCAAAATCATTGATAGTTTGAAAAACAGCGACCGTAAGTTTGCAACAGTTTTCATGAGTTTTGAAGACATTTTGTATTGTTTGTTTAGTTCCGATCATTGGTGCATAACAGTGCTGTGCAGGCAGCACTGTAAGCGAAAGAGTCGATCTCACGTAGAACTCTTGCATTTAAGATATTGATAAATGTTTGCTAACAAAGCCAACAAAAGCATCATGTTCAATGGATCTGAGACGTACAGTGATATCATTGACTGCAGTATTGTGGTGATTCCTCTCAGACGTAGGTAATAATCTGACTTTTTAACTGAGTTATATTGCAGCCTGTGTGCTCAAAACACCAGATATCGAGATCCTTCAGGAACAACTGGGGAGCCGGTCTCAGCTGGTAGTCTTGGGTTGTACACGATTCAGCCAGCGGTAAGATATCAAGCAGTGATGTTATCTTGCCGGCAACGTCTTTTATCAACACACCGAGGCTGTATATGTCTGAGGCGACACCGTACGGGGCGTGGCCTTCCACCACCTCGGCAGGGATGTGTCTGCAATCGCGGTAGTACGTTTCCTTCTCGGTCAAAGACAAACTGAGGCATCGAGAACTCTCCAACCACTTCGCATTTCCCAGATCGATGATCCGAGCTTCCCATCTGGTTGACGCCTCCTTTCTGCTCCAATCTGTCCACAGTAACACGTTATTAGTCTGTAAGTCGCAATGGGCCCATCCTGATTGGTGGAGTACTGACAAACCTTCGATGACGTCAGTGATGATCAATATCCAATTTAAGAGGGATATATGGGGTCTTCCTCTGAGTGCTTTGGTGATACTCAATGCCGCTAAACTCTTTGGGTTACCAATGTATTCCTGAGCGAATGACTGCCTATTGATGACTCCAACAACCCGAGGGAAGATGGGGCAGGGTTCAACGTCAAGCATCGCTCTGATCTCTCTCATAAGAGCTGCTCGGGTACCAGACGAGCTCCCATTTATCAATCTCTTGACTGCAACCAAAGAGGAACTTCCACCCGGTTGGTGGTATCGCATTACACGGACTACTCCACTCTGGCCTCGCCCGAGCACCAGAGGGCGCCCCTCCTTGTTGGCACGACGCAGGTCTTTCTCGTTGATGGTTGGGTATGGCAGAGCATGATCTTGATCCGATGATGTTATGGTGGGTAGTTTGACGATGGTGGGTAGTTTTATGACATTGGGTTTGATGTTCTGTCCAAGCCTTGCAAAAAAAAGAGATACAAATCCAAAGCAAATGAGACCTTGTGCTGGGTAGGCCTACGTGTAGGATGGAAAGACCTCTTGTACTAATTTGTGTTTTATATTAATGATGTTTAATCCGAGTCAGTAGCCCAGCCTACAATAAACTCCCGCCCTGCTATGTTGCTGTTATTAGTGTTAGTGAACGTCTGCTGTTGCTGTATAAATGTCAAGTCATCGAGACAAGTCTCCCCTATACGGAAAGGAGGTCTCGGTCTCGGACTTTATGGTCCCGACTACAACACTCTCACATACATGCTCGTTTTTCAGCTACATAGACAGGACTGCATGCAGGAATAGGCAAAATGACTGAAGAGCGAATCATTCGATTTTGAGTTACGAGCTTTTACTAAACAACATGTTGAGCCACAGAACACTGAGACTGTAGACAATTGATATCACGTTACGAAGAACAAAGTTGTTGACAAAATAGGTACACCTGCTAACATAATAGACTAGATAGTTCAGTTGGTAGAGCACCGGCATCTCAATCCGGAGGTCTCAGGTTCAAGTACCACTATAGTAAATTTTTCTTTGTTCAACCCAAAAGATTTTTTTTTTTATCTTTCTTGTTACTTGAAGTTGATAAAAAGATACTCACTGTAATTCTACGGCTGTTCTATGCAGGTCTGCAGCATCTACCGATGTTTGCTTGTTGGCAACAGTCTTTCGTCTCTATAAAGGGATACGGAAAGGAGAGGGGTAAAACAAGTGAAAATATGATAAAATACAACGAACCCCGAATGGGAAATACATTCTTATTTTTTGTATATTGTTTAATTAAAGAAAGATGTCATGAAACTTGTCGGTGTTCTAGACAGAGCTGCCCAAAGTCCACTCAAAATACTCCACTATGAAAGTAACACCGAAAGCACCCACAATGCTTACTCTCTTAGATGTGTGGACTGTATAGTTCGCCTGGCAAGATACCGAGGTACCAAAGATACTCAAGTTCTAAAGACTATAGGGACAAACATACTAATTTCAGAACTCATTAACATTGTTTTAATCCGGGTAAGATGCTGTATCCGACCCGTTGAAAAAAACAATCTCAGTTTAAGTTAGGTATTGATGCCATTTTGGGTCCTTATGAGATGAACAAGAGGCAGTCATCAGTCTCTTCAGTCAAACTAGTGATGAGAAAATAGAATTAGCTAATTCAAACTGTTTACCAACCAAGAGGAGCTATGGTATATCAATGCAAATCTTATTTAGTGGCGTTTCGACCGTAGCAGAGTCTTTCTGAAAGGCTAAAATGAAGGATAGCCTTCGAGAGAGACTCAAACTTGTGATCTTCACAACCGACTTACTTTGCAACTATGGGTCTCCTCTTTCTGTCCCGATGCTACTTGTCCCATAGTGGTGCGTCGTTTAATGCAGATATCTGTACGTTCACCACCGCTGCCTACCGCAAACATTTGGGATGCTACGGGTGAAGTCTCTTCTGATTTCACGGTGCGAGTGTAACACCCAGCTATCTCACCGCTCGGACATTGAGGCAGGGCGGGGATGGTGTTGCTGCTGACCGCACGTTCGTCATCTTTGACGGTGCAAGATGGTGAAGTGTTGTAGCTGCAGGGCTCGCCTTTGTTGTGGTCTCGTCTGAAACACCCGGTGAAGGTGCCCCAAAGTGTAGCTAGCACTGCTGGACGAGACCTGGTATAGAAAGTTGATTATAAATTCCAACAAGAGTTGATGATTGTTCTACCACTTGCCATTTTCCTGACTGAATCCTTCCATTTCCTTCACGCTAAAAAACTAAATGGATACCAAAAACACGACGGGCGTTGTTTGCACTAGACCTTTCCAGCTGAAGCTCTCGGTCATGCAACAGCGAACTTGAATTGTGGTTCCAAGTACTCCAGCTGGCCCGCAAAGCCATCTGCGGTGGGGTGGGGGCGACTCCATTGACTGGTTTGTACCATAAAGAATGAGTTACGTAACTTGGTCTACCCTGAACACTACCGAATCTTCAGACACCGATGTATGGAGCTGGGACCGAGACTGGGCCTCGTAGGCTGCTGCGTTCAAGACCAGGGGTTGCATTTCAAATAATTAGTTAAAGGAACATTACAGAATTGGTTTTTGCTAACAAAACAATTGCAGGCAGTGTAAGCACTTTATGTAATCCACCATATACATAAACTGACAAACCTGTAGAAGTTTGAGATCGATCGGCCATCTGGGTCACGAGAAAATAGTGAAAAACCGATTACACATTTGCATGAATTCATATAGATTCAACACATGAATAAAACGCTCACTGAGCGATAAACTCCAGTCCGAAAATTAGTTTATTCATTTCTCATCAAATATGGCGTTTCAGACAGAAATATTTCAAGGGATGTTTTCTACTATCATCATCATTAGACCGTGTAAGTTTTATGTAAATCTGTGACCAAAAAGTATATTTTACAATTTTTTTCTTACCAATTCTGTAATGTCCCTTTAACCTTCCATCCGAAAACAAGTTTAAAATATGTTGATAAAGAGATCGAAGATTTGAAAAAAAAACAATATTAATAACATAAGTTTCCTAGTCAATAAGTGATATTTGTGTTGTTGTTATTGTTGTTGTCATTGTTGTTGTTGTCATTGTTGTTGTTGTGTTGTTGTTGTTCCTCTGTGATTTTTATGTGAAACCAAACGAGGACAATGCCGGCGTTTTCTCTTGTAACATAAACGAAGTGAACATTAAAAATACCACTGATAACCAAATGATTGTGACAATTTTGTGCACTTACCGGTTTGTTTTTGAACGTGTAATTTCTTGACGGCTGTTCGATGTATCAAACACAGATAAATCTTTGACAGTCTGCGCCCTGTGGAGCCCAGTCCCAATGTTAAGCTGAATACCAACTTGATTTGACCTGAAAAGTCGATGCTTTCTTTTTGAACGATATCTGAAGAACAAATGGGGTGTCACAAAAACTTACTTATTTTGATTTTCGGAAATCGATTTTTCAATTTTGTTTATATTTATTAATTTTTCATTTTTTTTTTAAAGTATATTTTTGAGGTGGCGATTTTTGATTCAAGCTCACCTGGTTGAAGCAACATTCTTTGGAAGTTTGTCTTGGTCTGATGGAGAGGTGGGCGAACTTACAAACTGGCCTCTCACAGTCCGATGACAATTTCCTAAACGTCCATTTGATGTCTCAGACGGAGACAAATCTCCACAGGGAAATGCAGATTTCTGACTTAAGTTTGGCACTACTTGGATATCTTGATCCTTTGATGTCAGAGGGTCAATCTGCCTGCAACCGAACACCCGGCCCAGCCAGGCCAACTTACTTGGCTGTCTCTTTTTTGCGTCACATCTATTACAGCAAAATTAAAATGTGTTTGTAAATTTAAAAGAATCAATAAATTGAATAAGCGTTGCAGACTGCTTAGTAACAAAAAGTACCTGTGGTGTAACTGCAAACAAATAGTTAATGGCTTGACGTTTCGAATTAGCAAAGTCTTTCTCGAAGGGTCTTCGAGCAAGACTCTGCTAGGTTCGCAACACTATTAAGTATTTATAAACATTTCAGCACAACTTAATTTATGTTCTAAGTGTAGCATGACTTTATGAATTGGATAATTCCCGCTGACAGCTTTGTGTAACAGTGACGTTATACATGTACTTGGGTTTATTGTGTCATGAAGTAAAACATTTCAATTATGTGAGAGCAAAGTCAAATAAAATGAAACTATTAAATTGAAACTGATCTGCCTTTGGGATACCTTTCGTTTTGTGCTGAGTTAGTCGGTTCCAAATAAAAAACAGGGCTTGGAACCTTAGTTCGACCAAAACCCAGTTATCTGTGCGGGCCCATTCTTCGGTATCTTTCCATAGTCAGACCTTGTGGTTGATACAGTCAGCCTTAGTGAAACATCCGCCTCATTACATATCCTTACAATTTCATTGACAGATTAGAGAATATTAACAAAAATTCAAAAGAAACAAGCACAATTTGGAAAAACTCAAGAGCTCAGTTAAAATTGAAGTTTAACACAAAGACCTTTTTGTTTGAACTTTTTTAGTTTTTTAAAACAAACCAAAACCAGGGCCCAATTTCTAGCTCTGCTTACCGCAGAATTTTGTGCTTACGCCCCATAGATTCACGGATACAGGGATCTGTAAGCACGATCATTGTGTTAAATAGTGCATTGAAATTTGGCCCTGATGTACAACTTCTATATCATTGCAGAACAAAAATTTAACATTTTGAAGCACACTGAACTTTCCAGTGTTTTCCCATTTCCTTTGGCACAAATTTCAAAGAAAAGGAGAGGAGGAAATCAACTATTGTTCTGAAACGCATGTCTGAATAACTCTTCAGTTTACCAGACTCATTCTGATAACACAGGCAGTCCCATTCTTTACATAGTTTTCTTTTACTTTCTATAAGAATGGTCCCACATGACTCTTCCTCTATGTAATATTTGTACGAAGTGAAATAATACAATAGGTACATACTTCATTTCATTGTGAAGTTGCCGACTCTGAGAACTTTAGCTACCTTCTTCTCATCCAAACAATTCATTGCATCACTTTTATCTTTCTTCAAAAGCCTCTCTATATGTAATTTGTTTAACTAGTGCAAAAACAAAAGTCATACTGTGAATTATACGAGAACTAATTACTCCTTTCTGGTGCGATTTGTTGATGAGTCGTGTTCCTGGGTAACTTTGACGGTTTGAATAAAGTAAATTGTGACGTCATATTGAGGGCGAATATGCACGCCTACTCAACAGTGTGTACCCGTTTGTCACGCGCGCGTAAAGAAGAATACTGCGTCATCAACGCTTATGCGTACTACAGGGACATAGCAAAATCGTTCCGGAGTGAGATCCCACCGCGCCGTATGCCTATGACGTCATTTTAGTAAGGCACACTCGGCCAAATCAAGGTTGCTCATTGGCCCATCCTGCGCGCTATGCGCACATAGCTGTGCGTTTTCCATTGGTGTCACCATTTTACCTCTAAGATGACGGCGTGATGACGTCAATGCGTAAGGTCCATTGATCTCCAGTATATAATGGAGATCAATAATCATCTAGGCGCTTTCGTCAAAAGTACATCTGACATTGCGCACCCTGTAATTATCCTCCACTGTTCTCTATCAGCTGCCAAGTGCCAGGTGTGTGGGTTCTTGATGTTCAGGTCCGTGTTTTCAGGTCTTTATTTATTCTTTTCAGCCATGTTGTTCTTTGACCGCCCATTGGTGGCTTGGATGACGTAAACACTCCATAAGCGCTTGCTTGGCTGGTGTTTCATCTGGTAGTCTAGGAGATGGCCTGTCCATCTCATCAGGCGTCTTTTGGTGATTATGCACCACTCCAAGGGTTTCTCTGTTCTCGTTGGTTTTTTCATAGAGCATTTTGTTTGACACCTTTTGGGGGCCACTGAAGGCCGAGGATTGAACGCAGGAGCCTCCTGTGAAAGGCGTCAATTTTCTGTTCCAGTGACTTGGTTAGTGTCCATAATTCACTCTTGTATAGAAATATGGATGCTAATAATCAATAATAAGGTCCATTGGTTCCCCCTGGATGTCTTGCTCGAATATGGGTACGAGGTTGGATACAAATGTGTTATTCTTGCCTAATACAACTTTACAGAAACGGGGCTAGATTGATCTTAAGTGCAAATCAATCTTAAGTGATGAGGAAAGTGTGACGTCACAATACAATTCGCCATGGTAACACTGGCAACTCATCTTACGATGAATATTAGTGCTCTGTGAAATCAACCCCCAGACCCGGGCAATCCAAGGAAAGAAAAACGTTTTCACAATTTAAGGTTCATTTCTATTTTGTCATATACTACTAGAAGACATTGCAACAGAAATGTTCTTTTTTTTCAGTAGTGTAGTTGGTTGCCCCAAATTACATGAAAATTATCACATGATTGTGACACCTATACATAAAAAATTACACACTATTACTTTAAAAACAAGAAAGAAGTTTCAGGGGAAACGTAATCCACTTATACTTGTTTCCAAAACGGAATTTACTAACCTCTTTATTTTATTCTTCACTGAAGTTCTAGAAAAACTTTTTTTTATTTCGTATGGGAAAGAAAGGCAATACTTATTATCTTGGTATAAAAACAATACTTTGTTTGAGGAGGCAATAATAATGTTAAGTTATGCTTTATTTGTATCACAACAAATGCAACATCATCAAGTGTTTTTTTTTGCTCTTTGAGGTAAAAATGTGTCTTAAATGCAAGGGAGATTTCCCCTGTCTGCACCAAAAGGGAATGTGCACGGACTAAGTTATTTTAAAGTATAAAACATACAAACCAACCAGTTTTTTTTTACCCAAACTTTCCTAATTTGGCAGCACTACTTTTTGATAAATACATGGGTTTGAATTCTTTTTCATTTAAAGATCAAGAGTACAGTATGGGTCAATTATCGGTGGGGGGGGGGGTCATTAGTTTCATCTGAAAGCTCACTGATTTATAAAGTTAATACCGGTATCAATGGGTAATTGAACTCCTTCTCTATGAAGCAATGTCAAGTTCTAAAAAGTTTTAAAAATAAATAATAATAAATTGGAAACACGGCGTTATTTGCTTCTGGAATAGTTTCTTCTTTATAAACACACTGGGAAGAATGTTTAAATCTAAATAAACAAGTGTATGAGCATTCACAAAAATCCCTGACAAAAGACAAAGAATCTGTTCCAAAACAACGATGTTATTGATTTTAAACTAATTGTAGTCGTATTTCCATCTGCTAAAAGAAAAAAGGAGAGAAAATCTGTTTTATCGCTTTTGCTTGAACTGATCTATATTATGTGTGTGTCAGTGTAGATATTTCTCATGTCCAATGTGTGTATGTCCTTTTGTTTGCTTGTCTGTCTGTTTGCACAGTTTGTATGTTGGCTGTTTTCTACAAACTTCTGCTTATCAAAACAGCCCATACTCTTTTTATTACATTTACCCTGCCTATTGCTACTTGTAAATTTTCAATAACTACATGTACTTGAAGTTGTTTTTCATATGATTGTAATGTGTATCTGAATCTAAAATACGTAATTGCATCCAAGCATTCCGGGGGGCGGGGGGAGGGGGGGATCTGCAAAATTATTTTACTACTTCTGAGATCATTATCAAATGTATTTCAGTTATACCCACTCCTTATTTCAGGAATCGTACTGGCCTTCCTTAGAGGGAAAGAACTGTCATCTGTTTTAGACTGCAGGAGGGTCGAGGGTTCGATTCTCGCCCGAAGGTTCTAGACCTAGACGGACCGGGACTAACCATTTACATATTGCTTCAAAATCATACAACAGTAAAGGGCAGGAAAGACTGTGCAGGTCTTGAGTGTGTTTGAACCTGTTCATTTTTGTTTCTTTCACCACACATGACAAGCCAGTTCCCCTAAAACTGTTTTTGTGAATAAGCGCAGTCGTCTACAAACTGAACTAATGAAAATCGTCGTCCTAACAAGGCTAGTGGTCCTTTTTTTTCCCTGAGGTGTGACGAATTCACATATTTTATCAGCCAATAATTTCCTTTTTGTTTTGTTTTTAACATTTTTGTTTTGATAAACATTGTGGGTAAAGCAGTGATGTGCATACCTGTCAGACAGAAAACATTTATTGGTTGTGTTTTATCCACATTACTTGGGTGGGATTCGAACCCACGAACTTTACCATATGCTAGAGCAGATGTCTTACCAACTAGACCACCGATGTTGCCAGGTAGCCAGAGGCAGTTCGAACCCTGTATTTTTGCAGCTAGTATGATTTTAACAGATGGGTAAACACAGTCAATATTCTTTATATCACGGTGCAAATTCAACATTCAGAAAATCAAATTAATTTATCAAAAATCGGGCAAAGTATTTCAATTGAAGTCGGAAGTTTTTGTAAATTGACGAAAGTAGCCAGTAGTCCAAGTCTGTCAGCTTTTTTACTGTACATGGAAATGTTCAACAACATCACTAGAAAATACATACTATCTACATATTCAGGTTTTTTGCTAGTTTCACTTCGTGGGTAATTAAATACAAATTTGCAAAGTTTTTCTAACAAATTTTAATTAATAATTGTTTACAACAATGTACCTGACTTGAAGTATAAAAGTTTTAGTTATCACTGAGCAAAATTTGGCCAGAGTTGAGGAGTAACATTTCGTTGCATAGCTTAGTTTGCCACAGCCATATAATCCATTTTTTGATTGGTCGAGGAAATAATGAATTGTCTCTACGGGCCAATCGGGTCACCTGTTTCAACTAAACGTAAATACATGAATGAGATGCTCTCTCCGCAGTACAGTTTCACAAAAGCATTTGTGTTTTGGGAGTCGTCCTTCAACTCCATTGGCTCAAGTCCATCTCTTCAGTGGACCAATCCTGTCATTTTTTACATGCCAACAATCCAAGCAAACCGAGAGTCGGGTGCTGTGATTGGTTCTTGCTCATTCTATAACACCTTCCTCCTGGGAAGCCCTTGCTAAGTTCCGAGCCAGGGCAAGTTTAAGAAGCTCCAGTTTGTCTGACTCCAGCTCTTGTTGTCCCTGAAATTGATCAAAAAGAAGTCAGAATATTAGTTTTGCTGGAAGAATTGGGTTGGCAGGGTGAGGGGGGTAGATAGAACAATTCTGACAGAAAAAAACTTTGATCAATAAAGCTGCTCTACACCATATCAAATTGCATTGGTACTTAAGCCTTAATTTGATATATACTGAATTTTATAATAGTACATTCAAAAAAAATAAAATAATAAAATAAAAAAACCTCAGAGAAAATGGAACTCAGTTTTTTTTTAATTAGTGAATAACAGTCAGTCATTTTGTTGTTCTTTTTCTACGAATAGAACAGTTTTAGATGTGGAAGGAAAACCCTTGAGAATTATTCCAGGGAAAACCCACGCAATCACGTATTCGCAAGGGGGGGCCCAGAGGTTGAAGCTGAGGAAAGATACCGCTACGCCAACCCAACCACTCAACGACCCCAAGATGAGTTTCTACGGAACCAAAACCCACGATGGCTGCCATTGTGTGTCGTGGCCGAGCGGATAAGAGTTCCGGACTCAAGCTCACGTCTTTCTGTTCAGCAAAGTGTGGGTCGTGACACCTGCCCTTAAGCAAGACACTTAACCATTTTTACTTCATCCTTCGGATGGGACGTAAAGCTGTAGGTCCTGTGTGTTGTGTAATGCACGTTAAAGAGAAGGGGTTCGCCCCAGTGTTCCTGGTTTGATTGGCAGCATATTGCGCCACAGCACCTTGTAAACCATTACTCGGTGCTATGTAAAGGAATAGGGTCTCATACTTCAAAATGTAGCTCCACAACACCTTGCAGGAAAATACTGAATTTTGAAGGGCCTTGAGCGTCACTGATTGACGGATATGAGCGCTATAGAAGAAGCCACGATTATCATTTTTATAATTATTTATACCCACCTTGCTCTTGGAGGAGGCTCTGTCTGACTTGAGATAATCTTCCGAGGTGTACCACTGCGTGAGTTCATTCAGACAGTGTAGTAACTCAAACGTCTGATGACTGCTGAAGATGACGTCATCCAACTCTAGTAAAGGTAGGACGTCGGTCAGTAAAATCAACCAGAAGCTGCAACAAGATCCGCAAATATTTATTTAGTTCTTCTAGTTCACTTAAAGGAACATTACAGTAAGAAGAAAACTTGTAAAATATACTTTTTGATCACAGATTTACACAAAACTTACACGGTCTAATGATGATGATAGTAGAAAACATCCCTTTAAATATTTCTGTCTGAAATGTCATATTTGATGAGAAATGAATAAACTAATTTTCCGATTGGAGTTTATCGCTCAGTGAGCGTTTTATTCATTTGTTGAATCTATATGATTTCATGCAAATGAGTAATCGGTTTTTCACTATTTTCTCGTGACCCTGATGGCCGATCGATCTCAAACTTCTACAGGTTTGTCAGTTTATGTATATGGTGGATTGCGTAAAGTGCTTACACTGCAAGCAACTGTTTTGTTAGCAAAAACCAATTCTGTAATGTTCCTTTAACTAAATACAGTTTTTGTGATGTAGTGACATGTAAATTAACCCACTGCATGCGTTAGCTACTTGCAAAGCGCGAGCGCGTGGGTGGTTCATTAATTTTGTCGAAGAAAATAAATACGTTTTGATTTAGAAAGTTATTAATAACAAAGATTGGAATAAAATACATGGATGTAAGAAAGAGAGGGGGAGTTGGGGACTGATTGCTGAAAGGAGCGGAGCCAAATATCAATCCATCCGTGTATTGTCCTCAACTTATTTCATGTACTTGTCATCATTGGATTATAATTCTGCGCGGAGAAAACAGAACCCAAGAAACAGGAGACTCTCTACCCATAATCCTACAGTAAAGGTTTGAGATTCAATTTAGCAGTAATGCTGTATAAATGGCCATATTATTGATAATATACCTTGGGCGTGACATAATTGTTTCTTGACTTGGAACTTTTTGAATCTCACCTTTTAGGAGCCAACTTAGCAGTAAGAAGCGAGAGTATCAGACTAGCTGCCTCCTGGAATTCACCATGCTCATAAAGCTTATGAAACTCACGGTACTTCCCTGAAGAGTCACATGAGAAAATGTAGAAAGTTAGAATTGACTGAATTTTTTCTTTGAACGAATTTTGACAATGTACAAAATTCATGTTATTATGGGAATTGTTTGTACATGGCTGATGGAATGAAATAATATTGATATCCTGACAATAAGTAATTTTTAGTCTTTAACTAACAACCGCAACTTCCTTCCGCAGTACCTTAATAAAAGCTTATAACACTCTCAATCTTCAGCAAATAGCTGTTTCAAATTAAAGAAAAATTTGTGGGTCAAATCGGCCAAAAACAGACCTGTGATGGTCTTTGCAATATTTCACAAGAATATCTGTTTAAAATTCAAAGCCTTAACAATAATAACCCAGAACCCTTCAAAATCCAACTGTATGTTTTGTTTGATTCTGTTGGACTGAGGACAGCACAAATAAAGAGATTATGCTTCACATGGGATCAGGCAAATCACCATAATCAGAGCCCAACAGATCGGGTGTTGAATAACTGAATGCTGTTGGGCCGAGAACTGCACCAGCAAACTGATTGTGCTTCATATGGGATCAGGCAAATCACCATAATCAGAGCCCAACAGATCGGGTGTTGAATAACTGAATGCTGTTGGGCCGAGAACTGCACCAGCAAACTGATTATGCTTCACATGGGATCAGGCAAACCCCCATAATCAGAGTCCAACAGATCGGGTGTTGAATAACTGAATGCTGTTGGGCCGAGAACTGCACCAGCAAACTGATTGTGCTTCATATGGGATCAGGCAAACCACCATAATCAGAGCCCAACAGATCGGGTGTTGAATAACTGAATGCTGTTGGGCCGAGAACTGCACCAGCAAACTGATTGTGCTTCATATGGGATCAGGCAAATCACCATAATCAGAGTCCAACAGATCGGGTGTTTGAATAACTGAATGCTGTTGGGCCGAGAACTGCACCAGCAAACTGATTGTGCTTCATATGGGATCAGGCAAATCACCATAATCAGAGTCCAACAGATCGGGTGTTTGAATAACTGAATGCTGTTGGGCCGAGAACTGCACCAGCAAACTGATTGTGCTTCACATGGGATCAGGCAAACCCCCATAATCAGAGTCCAACAGATCGGGTGTTTGAATAACTGAATGTTGTTGGGCCAAGGAGTGCACCAGCAAACTGATTATGCTTCACATGGGATCAGGCAAATCACCATAATCAGAGTCCAACAGATCGGGTGTTTGAATAACTGAATGCTGTTGGGCCGAGAACTGCACCAGCAAACTGATTGTGCTTCACATGGGATCAGGCAAACCCCCATAATCAGAGTCCAACAGATCGGGTGTTTGAATAACTGAATGTTGTTGGGCCAAGGAGTGCACCAGCAAACTGAATATGCTTCACATGGGATCAGGCAAATCACCATAATCAGAGTCCAACAGATCGGGTGTTGAATAACTGAATGCTGTTGGGCCGAGAACTGCACCAGCAAACTGATTATGCTTCACATGGGATCAGGCAAACCCCCATAATCAGAGCCCAACAGATCGGGTGTTTGAATAAATGAATGTTGTTGGGCCAAGGAGTGCACCAGCAAACTGATTATGCTTCACATGGGATCAGGCAAATCACCATAATCAGAGCCCAACAGATCGGGTGTTTGAATAAATGAATGTTGTTGGGCCAAGGAGTGCACCAGCAAACTGATTATGCTTCACATGGGATCAGGCAAATCACCATAATCAGAGCCCAACAGATCGGGTGTTGAGTTTATACGGCATATGGTGGTGGATTTTGTTGGAGGGAGGACGAATTCCAGTAAATCACTCAAGGGAGTTGGGGTTTACTGAACAAAATTATGTTAAAGTAAAAAAAAGCGAGACAAATAAACTTTCTTACCTAAGAATGTGAGCCTGTCGCTGAGAAGCATGGCTGCCCCAAGATTGTCAATAAGGTCAAGGTTGGAGAAGCCTCCTCCAGCGCTGTACTTTGAGAGGAATCGATCCGAGAGGAACGTAGCAAAGGCTGCATCCTTAGAGCGGATACACCAAGACAGGGCGGAGCCCAGCTGACCGTGCTGGAAAGATCGCATCCCCAGAACCTTACAGATGCTTTTAACTAGAGAGAAAAATGGAGCCAAAAAACGGTTGATAAAAAAATATGCATTGCCTTAACCCTTTAGCGACCCAGGTGATGCAAAGGGATGGTGACAAAATGCTGCTGCAAGATTTGTCTAATTAATCCACCTTAAAGCTCCTAAAAAAAGTCATGTCCTGAACCGACAGTGCACCACGTGTCCCATGATAATACAATGTCTACATTTCTGAAAAAGACATGTAATTTTTTTTCCAGACGTTTCTGCAGATGTCTTTATAACTTTTATAAGAAAAGCATCAAAAAATAGAATCTGGGCGCATAGGGATGATTACACAGTTTTATGAGCTTAAGAGATCGTCTCAAAAGTCGGGAATGTTCTAGATGCAAAAGAACACTCTCGAGGGTACACGCCCGCAATCCATTGGACTGATAGAGCGCTCCACTAGACTGCATCATTGTGCCGAAGTACGGGATACCAGCAATAGCATTTAGTGGAACGTTCCAGCGATCCAATAGAACGGTTCATGTGCATGCGCTGGAATACTTATCGGATCCAATTAGAAAGATCCTACTAACCTGACCTTTTGAGATGCCCCCTGAGAGTACATTAAGTACACTAAAGTTCAATGACTCTACAAAACATTGTTTGATTTTGGGTTATTTTTTATTTTTTATTTTATTATATTTAATTTTTGTTTATTGTTTTATTTTTGTTACAGTTTTTTTTTATATTAAAGCACTGTTTACTCAATGCCTTCCAGAGTACTGCAAATTTTTTCCACAGGCTTCTTGATTTAAATCCACAATCCCCCTCCCCCATTCTAGAGCAGGTGTCTCGTACCAATGTATTTGCTAGGTACCAAGGTGGCCAGGTGACAAGATGCAAGTCTGAATCCTGCTATTAGCAGCAGGAACTACAAACAGTTTAAAGGCACTGGACACTATTGGTAATTACTCAAAATAATTGTTAGCATAAAAACTTACTTGGTAACGAGCAATGGAGAGCTGTTGATAGTATAAAACATTGTGAGAAACGGCTCCCTCTGAAGTAATGTAGTTTTTGAGAAAGAAGTAATTTCTCAGTAAAATATTTGAATTGATTTCGAGACCTCGCGCGTGAGGTCTCAAAATCAAGCATTGACAGCACACAACTTCGTGTGACAAGGGTGTTTTTTCTTCCATTATTATCTCGCAACTTCTAGGACCAATTGAGTTCAAATTTTCACAGGTTTGTTATTTTGTGCGTATGTTGAGATACACCAAGTGAGAAGACTGGTCTTTGACAATTACCAAAGGTGTCCAGTGTCTTTAACCGATGTAACAATTGCATCTGGGATAAGGACTATACAATGTTGGATACCTTGATTTGTCATCTCTCGTTGCTCGCATATCCTCAATACTTTCATGGCTTTTTTCTCCGACTGAAGAGGAACTCTCTCAATGAACAGCTCCAGGTAGTGCCTGAGGAAATGGAACAAGACACCATTAACATCTAAAGAGGTTCCTCAGGGATCTGTTCTTGGTCTCCACCCTGTGTTCATCCTCCAATGATGAACTCATTGACTAAGTTATTTAAATGCAGTCTCACAGTATGCATTTTGAAGCTTAGTCAAAGAAACTTATGGAAATAATTGATCAAGGAATCAAATCTTGGAATCAAAAGTTGCAAGAAACTGGTTCCTTTTCAAACTTAAAAAATAAACAATTTAAGACCTTTGAGCATTGTCACAGGTGCAAGTTTTACAACATTGGCACACTAGGATCTAGGCTGATTGAGCAAGTAGTCTGCTGCCCTCTGGTGTCTAAAAGGTGTCTGTTATTATTATTGGGTTTTAGCCTTACAGTGATGTGTGTAAAGCACTGTATACTTAGTACTTTCCAGAGTCCTGTGAAAACAATCCACAGGCATAATACTTGGGTGAGATTCGAACCCACAACCTTTATTGTCTGCTCACCTTCCAAATTCAGGACAATGGTCTAAGTAACCAGCGACAACCTGCCACAAACTGAAAAATAGAATAAAAGGTTGCATAAGAATAAAAAAAATTAAATTTATTTACCTGTACACACTTTTGCAATTTTTAAAAAAACTTTGTAAAGTTCTGTTTGCTTTATTTAGCAATTATGGGACAATTGTGTGTTTCTGATTTATGCAAATATAGTTAAGCACTATACAGGAATTAAAGAGAAAATATTTGGCCAATCAGAGGATGATTATAGCTCATGAATATGAATGAGACGTAGTTAATTTTACAAACCTCTCATGTGACATCAGCGTGGATGCATAATCAAGAAGTAGAAACTCTCTCAGATTTGAACCAAAGCTGATAAAAACAAAACAAGTTTTTTTTAGAAGCAACAAAAAGTTAACACATGAAAATATAATTGCATTTCAAACAGCGAATGAAAGTAAGGGAGAATTTATAGTTGGTTCTAGTTGAGACTAGTTGAAATTAATTTGTGCATAATTTTGAAAGAAAAAAACTGCAGATGAGGCTCTGGGTGGGAGATAACTCTGGTGCCAAATAAATGAATTATTGGTTAAAATTTGTTAATAATAAAACCCGCATTCTAACATATAAGTCCACTAGCAAACGCCAGTTAAAAAACCCTTGGGGACCAGTCAAACATCATTCCAAGTGGTCTGGCTGGCTAGTTCAGTTGAAAAGCAACCCTATTCCATGCCAAAAACCAGGCACTTTCTGTCAAAACTGGCTTTATTTGCTCATCGAAAAAAGGAGAAGAAGAGCTTTCAAGTAACACCTAATTAGGGCCTAATAATATAAGCATTTCTCAACATATACTATTTTGAAGATGCCACCTCACATATAATGGCTGATGGTTTGGCCGTCTTTACTTTTAATGCCATTTCACTATCTCTGGGAAGTGCCTGGTTTTTGACATGGGGCGTTACATTGGACATGAGATAAGGACAGGTGAAAAATTTTATAGAGCTGCTTAAGCACAAAAAGTAGCTAAGCACAACAAAATTATGCTTACCAGAATAAGGTTACCAGCCCAAATACCATGTTAAATGTACACTCTGTAACTGGTATCATGCTTATTTTGGCTTAATAGCAGAACATTTTAAAGCAGTATTTTCTGCTTAAGCGGCTCTAAGAAATTGGGTCCCAAAAAGAACAAACCTCTTGAAATTTGGCCCTAAAAAGAGCAAAACTCCTTTGAGACAAGCATGTCAGTTGTTGGTAAAGTGGCACAACTTAAGAAAACCATTCAAAACATTCGCTTGTCCAGAAATAAAAAACAACCAAACAGTATCTAAGATTTTTAATGAGGGAATTGTGATTTGATCACAAAAAGAAATAACCTTACACCCAAAGCTTCACAATGCTTGCCTCAAGAATAAAAAATAAATTTAAAAAACTAAAGAAAGTTGGCATCTTACTTGAGTTGGTGTGAGTCGAGCTTGCCACAGTGATGCAGTAAATCAGCCAGGTGGGCAACAAACCACCAATTACTTAAATTGAGACTGGCAAAAATAGGAAAAAGAGAAAGTCAAATTTTGTCACAAACAAACCAATTTTAAATCTATTGTGGAACCTCTTTATGGATATTTCATCTGAATGAATGGGTATATCTTACAGTTGTAAACAGAGTTAAAAACCACAAGGGAAACTGACTGGGTAAAGATATTGACAAAATAGGGAGACTGCTAACATTGGGGCTGAATAGCTCAGTTGGTAGAGCACCATCATGTTAATACGGAGGTCGTAAATTTTTCTTTTCTCAACCCCAAATTAGTCAATTTATAGAGTGAAAATAGCACTTTCCTGAAATGAGAAATATGTCACTCGACACTGTAGTTCAACTTCAGCGAAAAATCAACCTGAGGCCAAATCTGAATTGGTGGCTATGGCTATGGCTGTCGCTAAGGGCATCATCTGCTTCAACGCATGTTCCCATGACAATCAAGCTCCAGCCAAAGCCCCTAATTCAGACACGGCTTAGCTTGTCCAAACTAACAACTAAAAAAAAAGCCTAAACTTGTTTACAGAAACAAATTGACAGATACCAATTCTTATTGGCCAAACAATTAAGCAATAATGACCCTTTTGCCCACAGAGTGGAAATAAACTCAAAAATACTTGAACAGTTCACAATTAAAAGGGTTATTCTTATTCTTATTCTTTCTGGCAATGTGTGTGGCTTTATAAGACGAGGCAATTTTTTAAGACAAAATTTGACTCCACCAACTTCACCGCATGCAAAAAGGAACAGTTCAGTTGCACAAAAGGATGTTCAACAGTGTCTCGCTAACCCTCAAGACCATTACGAGAACAAGTTACGGGTGAGTAGTTCTTGTTCCTGTGGATTGCCTCGTGCCATCGCGGGCTGACAGAGTTACCTGCTCACTTTGATGACCTGGTGAACGTCAAACTCAAAGGCTGCCTTCAAGATGGTGTCTAGCTCGCCCATCCTGGATACACCTCCAAATTGATCAATGCACGCCTACATTAAAGACATAAAGATCAGTGTCAAACACGATTCCAATGACGTCATACTTTGCGTTCAGGTGACAACCGTGTACATAATGTGACGATAATTTCTTTTGTGATAAAATTGCGGTTCTGAGAAGCATCAGGGTTGAGTCGAGTCTCTGACAATGTCTTCTAATCTTGGTAGATACCGGGAATGGAGGAACAAAATGCAAAATTCAACAGGCAGTAACTTGAGGTTAGCCCCCGGGGTTCAACCTCTAGTTACCTTGAGTTACCGCTCGTTTAATTCTGCAATTCTTCCTAATGCATTTTACCTTAGCAAGGTACTCTCGATCTAATGCATTGATTGTTGAATTGGCAAAGAGGAGCTAACAAAATATGGCACTCTAGATCTCGTGCTTTAACCTGTTGGATTTGATTAATCCAGAGGAGCTATTCAACTCAAGCACTTTACCTTAGAATGTCTACTCAAGCACTTTGCCTCAGCAATACTCTTGATCTAGTATTTTGACTGTTGGATTGGTGTACTGTAGAGGAGCTAACTGACTTAAGCATTTGACCTTGTTCCTCTGGCACTTTAACTAAGTATTACTATAGACCTAGTGCTTAGACTGTTGGATTGACATACTGTAGAAGAGCTCATCAACTCAGGCACTTTACCTCAGAATGTTGAGACTAGCACTTAGCCTTGGTATTAATACTCTAGATCTAGTGCTTTGCCTCCTGTATTGGCATACCGCAGAGAAGCTAACTAACTCGAGCACTTTACCTCACAATGTTTAGTTTGGTACTTAAACTTAGCACTACTCTAATTTGGGGGTATAACTGTTGGATTGTTGTAAAGGAGCTAACATAATCAGGTACTTTACCTTAGCATGGTACTCAAGATCTAATGCATTGACTGTTTGATTGTTGTAGAGGAGCTAACATAATCAGGTACTTTACCTTAGTATGGTACTCAAGATCTAATGCATTGACTGTTTGATTGTTGTAGAGGAGCTAACATAATCAGGTACTTTACCTTAGCATGGTACTCAAGATCTAATGCATTGACTGTTTGATTGTTGTAGAGGAGCTAACATAATCAGGTACTTTACCTTAGCATGGTACTCAAGATCTAATGCATTGACTGTTTGATTGTTGTAGAGGAGCTAACATAATCAGGTACTTTACCTTAGCATGGTACTCAAGATCTAATGCATTGACTGTTTGATTGTTGTAGAGGAGCTAACATAATCAGGTACTTTACCTTGGCATGGTACTCAAGATCTAGTGCCTTGACTGTTGGATTGTTGTAGAGGAGCACAGTGACTAGCATCTGATACCAGCTGCCTGTAAGGTGTCCAAGCTCTACCAACACTGACTTACAGCCAGATAAGATCTGTAACAAAACGACAAATAAAACAACAATTCACATTCATGTACTGTGAAACTTTTAACAATGACATCAATTGTGCTGTTCACTTCAAATCAAAACATTGCAGCCCAACGGCTGAATTGAGTTTAAACACCTTTAACTACTGAAATAAAATCACAATATTACAAATATGTGTTTAAAAAAAACCTATAGCTTTTAAAAATGTATAAGTTCTTGGAAGTTTCACCCTGATTTCCATGAATGGTTTAGCAGGATTCTTTAATACTGTATCAAAAACCAACATGGCAGCTCAACAGCCAAATTGTCAAACTCTGATCCAAGTGGTATGCCCTATCACATGTAATAAGGATAATAGTAACAATAGCGAACATTTATAGAGTCCCATGTCTGACTTGGCACTCCTGGTGCGAATTAGGGTTGCGCATCTATGTTTTTTTCCTGAATGGTTAGACGGAAATTGTGACATCCGTTTTTACTGTATAACCGTTTCTACCCGTTCCAATCCAGAATGAGCTTTGGAACTATGGTTTGGCTAAATCGTCCTAGCCCTTGCGCAAATGTGGGTGAGATATGCAATAATGTCATGTTTGCATGTACCTGCACATGTATTAATACTTAATAAATCTAATTGGAAAATACAACAGTCTACTCAGTAGTAACTTAACACAATTTAAGAACTTGGCAAGAGGTAGGTTTTCAACTCAGTTTGAATTGTGCATGTGAAACTGTTCAGTTAACTAGTGCAGTCCTCAGTCCAACAGAATCAAACAAAAAAATGCAACTGGATTTTGAAGGGTTGGGGATGGTTACGGTTGAAGGTAATTCATCGCTTGTTTGACTTTGATTATGGTGGTATTCCTGATCCTAAGTAAAGCATGATCAGTTTACTAGTGCAGCCCTCAGTCCCCCACCCTTCAGTAAGCTCAACACCCAAACTGTTGGACTCTGATGACAGTGGTATGCCTAATCTCATGTGAAGCAAATCAGTTTACTTGTGCAATCCACAGTCCAACAGAATCAAACAAAACATGCAGTTGGATCTTGATGGGTTAAAGCACATGTACACCATTGGTAATTGTCAAAGACCAGTATCTGCACTTTATGTGACCCAACACGTAGGCCTACCTAAAATAACAACCTTGTGAAAGTTTAAGCTCAATCGGTCATCAGAGTCGCGAGAAAATAGTGAAGAAAAAAAACATTGTATGTTTTCACTGTTTTCAAACATCAGGTTTTGGACACGCGAGATAAACACAAATTATTTTACTCATTTCCTAAAAACTAAAACATTTCCAGCAAAGCCATTTCGAGGGAAGTTTTCCCCCATGTTTATCTTTATACCATGTAAGTTATGTGCAAATCTGTGAACATTTACATTTTCAATCTTACCATTGTTGTACACACCCTTTTAAAGGCAAAGTATACCTTTGGTTTTTGGGACCGTTTGATTTCATTTCAAAAGGTGGTCGCGTTTTTGAAATATTGCCAAATTCTGCAGCAAATATGTCCGCGCATAAAGAATAATCCCTCATAGGAATACACGATCTCAGAACGTTTCTGAGAACGTTTCTCAGATTCAAATTTTGGGGATAAAAACTAACCTATTTTTCCATATCCACATTATTTTGAATTGAAAATATTTCTCAAAATGCTCTATACTATCGAAAGTTGCTGCACTTCTTACCAAGTCAGTTTTTATTGCCATTAATTTTTAGAGTGAATACCAATCGTATACCTTCCCTTTAAAGATGATTTATGGTTAAAATCACAGAGGGAAACGGTCAAGTCAACTCACCCTGCAGATTGTATGCAGTTGATCAAAGGATATAAAGACATTGTCTTCGAGGGCCTGATGACACTGTTCCTGCCAATGGTGCCATTTTAGATCAAACTCGGCCAGGGATTGGCGGCTAGAGGCACTGAATATAGGCATATCATGCATCAGCTTGTCCATTCTACTGTATGCCTAAAAAAAAAAAGTCAAATAACATTAATCAATATGGTTTTGAGGCATTGCATGGTGAGGTGTAAATGTACATTCGGTTTGCGGTAACACCATGTGTATATAGCTACTTTGCTGTGTAGACTTTCAATCTCCTGACGATGACTACAGCAAGCTAGTCGAAACGTTGAGACCAAAAGAACTCACTCCGCGTCAGTGCAGTTAATTACGAGAAGTCCCCCAAATCCACTAAGCAAAAGTAGTAGTCCAGGCCGATTTCCTACCTTCTGCCCAGGTAGTAGTTAATAAGCAGACAGATCTTTTCCTGAGAAGTCTCCCAAATTCCGAAAATTTACTCCGCAGTATACTCGCAGTAGTAGAACAAATAGCACGACAAGTTCTCTAAAGAACAAAATCTACACAGCAAAGTAGATATTTACACATGGTGTTACAGCAAACTGAATAAACATTAATTAACATGGGCCTATCCAAGGTGTACAGTAAGCCATTTTGAGGTATGGCAGACTCAATACTATGACACTATTAGGTTTGGGTAAATTTGTCTGTTTACACCCAAACCAAACAGTGTACTCCTATAGTGTCCACCATATCTCAAAAAGGCTAATTGCAGTTTGTTTAAAAACCAAGAACACAGTGCCAATTCAATGTAACTTTTATTTCCACTTACTGCAGATATTTTACTATTTTAAAGGTGGATCATACATGTAGACTGGCTTTGGTTAACAGAATGCTGACAATAAAGATACAATATCAGTCACCTGAGGAAGTTTCAATTGAATACAGTGTCTGCTTGCTGAGAAAATAGCAACAATCTGTCACAGTATTTTCATCACCCCCCCCCTATGTTTTAGCAAGTACCAATCGCATCTCTGGCCTCAGCATTCACAAACAGACACCACAGAAATTTGAATCTCCAAATTCGTGAGTTTTGGAGATTCAAATTTGTCAACATACGTTTAATAATTTCAAATCAACGGGGGCATTTCAGATGAAATTATTTCACAGGATGCTTATCATCTTTATAACAAGTAGGCTTTCTGATAGAAAAACTACACACATTTTTTGTTCATGGTTGTAACCGCAAGTTTACTATTTATAGTTTCTTATTTTCCACACCAAGCAAAGCTTCAAACACCACTCATGTCATGACATTTGGCCCGTCGTGGTAAATACAGCAGAATGGTGATCGTCAACACTTACATGAAGAGGGTCATGCTGACGGTCAGGATGAAGGATTAGGAGGTCTCTGGCCTGGTCCAGTTGTCCTTGCATCACGTAGATGTATATCTATCATGCAAAACAAAATAAACTTTGAATATTTTTTATATATTTTTTACTACAAATTCTACATGCAATTTTGTAATTTTTAATGAATATTTACTACACCGACTGCAAGTTTAGACGCAATTCTAACTGCTGATTGTGATGTCTTTTTAAGTTTAAAATAAGCTTATCATGGATCTACATATCTGTCTACCTGATGGCTGAAATATTTTATTCAAAAAGTCAATATCACAATTAATTATTTTCTGGAAGTGACACTCTTTGAGCATTAAACAAGCGGCAGGGGGGTTGACTGTGTACTGTGTGGATGCACTCACCATGTACCATACTGCAAGCTGACATAGTACATATAACAATCTGTAGGACGGATAATAATAGATGGAGAGAGGAAGTAGTGTTGAAAAGAGGTGAGAAATTAAGGTGTCTTTTTTACTTACAGCATTCCAGTAACTCTCATTGAAGTCACACCCATCTGGATGCAATGCTTCTCTGGCATACTGATCGCCTTCATTAAAGTGGAGCTTCAGCCAGTCTTGTAGCTGTTGTAACACCACACCACCTGCTCCAACAAATCAATCGATTAAGCTTATGTTAGTAACAGGTTACATCATGGCGTGTCGTGGTCGAGCGGTCTAGTTCACCTGACCCAAGCTCTGGTGTTGTCAGCCGCAGAGTGTGGGTTCGAATCCCGGTCATGATGCTTGTGCCTTTGAGCCCTTACAGACTGTGAAGGGGGTAAACCCTGTTTCAGCCCCAGGCCCAAGGAGTAGGTGGCAACGTGCCCCTGGTGACAGTTGATTTGGATCGACGAGCCAAATCAGTTAAGCGTAGCCCTCACCTTTAAGTGGCCGTCCAGCCTTGTGAGTAATACCCAGCTGGCCCAGATCATTGTTTGTTTAAGCCAGGAAAAGCCATTGAAAACTACTGATGTTGGAGACCTTTGATCTAAAATATCTGCATCATTTGAGGTATTACTTCGTTCTTTAGTGAATAGGATACATAATTCAGTCATTCAGTATTTAAAAATCAAAATTTGGGTTGGATGGGTGTCTCAAAACAATTTTGAAAACAAAAATCAAAACTTTTTAATATTGATATTCTGAAAGGCCCCTAAACAAAATAATTGGGCAAAAAATAGTGTGATGCATCTTTGAAGTCAATTGTAATTAAGCTTGGGCGATACCACGATATTATTGAATATGGCGATACTAGTTCTGAAACGATTAAGATATCGGGTCACGTTTTTTTTATCGTGATATCGGTAAATCGCAGTATTGTTAATTATCGCAATGCATTTCCTAGACGAAATGATCTTGCAACAATAACTCTCCTAGTCGAGACGATCTTGCAACAATAAATCTCCTAGTCGAGACGATCTTGATGCAACAAAGAGCTGCAAGTCAAAGACCGCAACCGCAAGTTTCCCCAACAGATCCGATCCGACGGGCAGAGATGCCAACATTGAATTCCCAAAAAGAGTAGCACCGCCGAGCACTGAAGTTTCAAGTTAGGCATACAACTCATCGAGCCGTAAAAAGAGGAATATTATGACATTTATGGTATAAACTAATACTTTCAGCGAAAATCGCTTATTGCAAAGCGGCCTTGCCTAAGAGGTCAAACAATTGTGAATTTTATTCCAAAAAAAAAAAAAAATTAAAAAAAAAAAAATTAAAAAAAATGTATCGGACGCAATTTGCACTAGCTTGTGCATGAAGAGAACCTTTTCCACCTCAATTCAACAAAATGCTGTGGTTTCTGTCCCATTGTTTATTAAAATAGTAATGCTCACGTTTGCACAGAAAATAGTAAAACAAACTGACAAATGCTTCACACCACCTGACCACAGCAGGCCATCAAGTCTTCAAACGACTTCAGCAAGAGCAGTTTCGTCAACTGGCCTTTCCAACCAATTCTATTTCCACCACTGCATTCTTAACAACTTTTTTATCAACAGTTTGCATCAGGTCTTGGCCTTGATTGTGATCGATCAAGTATTTTCTTTCTGTCACTTTTATTTTAGTTGATATGCAGCGATCGCGATGTTTCAAACAAACTCCACACCGTGACCGTGGCGCCCTAATAACAACTTGCGAATTACATTGCAGATAAAAGTTATCACAGTGTCTGTTTGCCGCCGCAATCCAAAGACGTGAAGCATTAGAAAAACTGCGGAACCAGTCTCTACAAAAGCGACTGTAGAATGTATGCTGTACAGGGAGCTTGTGGCTCTGTGTCATGCTCTGTGCTACGCGTGTGTCAGGTTGGCAAATCCCGAGTGCGATAGTTTATGGGATTGGTACCTCCTAAATAAACACAAAAACGTGTGTGAATTCGCCGCTCATCACTTTTAACCACGCGGCGGCAGTCAACATTTGTTATAGTTTTTAAATTTTATATTTTTAGGTTTAGTTTTTATCATGATACATTGTTTGTAAATACATATACACTGAGCGGCTCTGTTTATCGTATTTAACGGAAGTATTATCGTAGCGGCGTAGTCATGGCCCAAAATCGTATTTGCTACGCCCAAATCGTGTATGTTGGTATCTCTGCGACGGGGTTTAGTCTTCGAAAAACCAACATCAAAGCCTTAGCAATCAGGCGGTCTCGCGCAGACGGGTGTTATCACGTGCGTGTTGCATACGTGCGAGTAGCGTGATCTAATTAGTTATGCACACATATAGAACAGTCTGTCATGCGCAGTAGTTAACACATCAAATATGTGAAAGTAATAGGCCCAGGTTTTCATACCATAGGTTTAGAGTAAAACCCGAAGAATACTTCATTGGAACTAAAGTAGAATTGACAAGTCATTTGTAGCCACAACTTGCTCTGTGAGATTTGCAGAAGAATGACGTCATCAAAAGTTAATTGCGATAATATCGAATATCGCGATATAATGTCGACGATATATCGTGGATGAAAAAAAGCGATATCGCCCAAGCTTAATTGTAATAACTTGTTTATTTCAACCCAGGGCCCAATTTCATAGCGCTGCTTAACGGTAAGCAAATTTTCATGCTAACTGTAGCAGAAAAATTTGCTTAAGCATAAGCGTATTTCACAGGTTAGCAAGAAAATAAGGCGGTCATCTTGCGCGTTCACCATGTATTTGCATTGTTACATCATTCATTTCCGTGCAGTAAGCACTGGGAGGTTAGCATGCCTTTTCGTGTGCTTACGGTTAGCAGCGCTATGAAATAGAAATCGTGCAGTAAGCACAGAATCGGTCGTTAAGCAGCTCTATGAAATTGGGCCCAGGTCGAGGAGTCAGCTGTTTAATATGATGTAATAAAGCTTGTCTGTGCTGCTCACCTGGTAAGATTTCCACAAAGAGGATCTCACATAGATTCCATACGATACCCATCGTCTGCAGTAACTCACTCTGAGCTGTGTAACTCTCTTGTTCCTCACGAGTCACATTGGGTGCTGCAAAGGAATAAAAAATGTAACTATGAAAGAGAACAGTACATGAGTAACTCTATACGGCTGTAGTATCTCACTCTGAGCTGTGTGACATACACATTCCTTACAAGTCACATTGACTGCTGCAAAGGAATCATAATTGTAACTTTAAATAACAACCAACATTCATCCTATCCTTAATTTTGGGTGGGATACTCATTCTTTGAAGACATGAAAGCACACTACATGCACTCATATTCAAGTCAATGCCGTTTGTGTGGAACAGTGTCCTAGACTGGAGGATTTGTAATGATTCATCAGAATGCTTGGGTGCCTTGGTTTACAGTCAAGCAGTTTGCACATATGGGTATAATAACAATGATCTTTTGAAACTCTCAAACTGAAGCTTCATTTTTTGCGAAAGTTGTGGCAGCAAATTGACAGCAAACAAAAAATGAAAAACACATTTTGAGCTTTGAAACCAATTTAATCAAATAAAACAAAAATGGCAAAGTCAGATGTCTGGTTTAACCTTGCACAGAGTCACATCTCCCTTAACCCTTCCAGTGCCGCCAACGTTCTGAAACGTCAAACAAAGTATCCATCCACAGGCCGCCAACGTTCCCATACGTTCTACTAGTCGACCAAAAAAAATATATAAATGCCCTCTGGATAAAGAACGGCCAAAACACGACCGGCACGGAACCCTTCGAGCGCTGCCAACGTTCTGAATCGTCAAACTGAATCTCCATTCACAGGCCGCTAACGTTCCTTTACGTTCTACTACTCGAAATAATTTTTTTTTTTTTTTCATTAAATGGCCGGCCTGTGGATTGAGAATTTTTAAAACAAGGCTGGCAATCTAAGGGTTAAAACCACTGAATCAAAATGTTGTACTTGACCGCAGGAAGTTTGTACCATTTGTTGTTTTTCTTTTTACCTGTTGCTGCTTTGCGTAAGTCTTGAACACATTCACCCATGAAGGCACGGTATCGACGACTGAACTTCACCATTCTATGAAGAAAAAAAAGAAAGACTCCGTGTTTTAACAAACTTTCCATAAACGTTGTCAGTAGTTTTAACTAATCATTCAAAACTACTAGCTGCCCGGTTTGAGTATGCAGAAACAACTGTTCACCAAACTAATATGTAGATGCATTCACCACATGGCATCACACTGTAGGCTAGCATCGTGCATCTAGTATTCAAACCAGTGGATGATATTGATCGTAGGAGGGTTGACTCTGCACTGTGTAGATGCATTCACCACATGATATCTTATTGCATAGAGCATCATTTATTCAAAACCACAGTGGATGATATTAAATGTTCCAACAGTAGGATGGTTGACTGTGCACTGTGTAGATACATTCACCACATGGTAGCATTATATATATCATTCAAAACCATTTGGATAATAAGGTCAGACAATTGGGAAGGGGTTAAAGCCAACAAAAACTGTAAGTGAAATGTGACAAAAACGTCAGTGTATCCATGTTCATAAATAAAATATCAGAAATATCTTACTGTGGTTTCCTAGTGGAATCTGCTGACTCGGGTCCATGCTTCTGAAGCGCTACAAACACATCTAGTATTCAAATAATTAACAAAAATTTTAAAAATCAGTGCAGTTCCTACTCAAGTTATAAATCACAATGGAAACTGACTTGGCAATTATAATTCAATTTTGGGATGAACAAGGGAAATTGACTAGAAGCGACTGGCGCCCCCTCCCCCCCCCCCCGCAAAAAAACACAAAACAAAAAACAAACTGGGCTAGATAGCTCAGTTGGTAAAGCAGCGACACGTAAAACCGGAGGTTGCCGGATCAAACTTTGTTATAGTCAATTTTTGCTGTTTGCACCAAAACAATTCCTACTCAGTTACAGAAACAAAAATAGTTTTAATTTTCTACACTTAGTTTCCCATACATTTACAGTGCAGTTGTGAACAATGACTCACTTTGGAAATTAAGGGTAGGTTCATCGCTTGATTTTTTATTCAACGGGATGTCAATTTTTAAGCAAAATTATCGAGAAAGATACAATAAAATCACCTGTGAACGTTTGAGCTGACTACAGTGCCTGTTCATTGAGAAAACAGCAAAAAACTGTCACATAATTTTCATCAAGCCGGTCAAAACCATCCACATTTAAATAGGGAGGTGACAGCAGGCAGCAACAAGGTTTTAGCCAGGATTTAGTAGAAGAGTGCCAAATTTGCTGGAAATTTAAAAACTAGGTTTCTAAATTGCTCACTTACAATACATTTACATGTAAATGACAGATAAAACAGGCCTGTGCTTTTAGCGTTTTAGCATTTAGTCAGTAACTCATGACTGGATAAGTCCGGCGGTCTTGTGTCCTTGTCCAAATGTTCACTTTCAGTCTGTTAAGTATCTTTCAATTCTATTGCGTATTGAAAAATACTTACACCCATTTTAGAAATGAAATAAATCTTCTCTTTTTTGGCACTTCAAATAAATACAATTCCAATCATAGACTGTGAGGGTATTTTTTTCTTCATGTTTCAATTCTGGTCTTGCAGAGAAAACTCTAGTCCAGTAATCATTTTGAGCTGCATGTACAAGTCCTGCGGTCCTGTGGATTTCTCCCTCCAACAACAGGATTGCGAGCAACACGCAAATAGAAAGTCTCCTCACCATGTGACTGTGCAACAAGCTTCCTTGCTATGGGTTTATGCATCTCTGTCTGCCACTGCACCCAGTGAAGTCTTGCTGAATGTGAGTGGTCAAAGCCTGGCTCATTACCTTGATAAAAGTAATCAGAAAAGAGGCATTTGAAATTCAACTACAAACACAAATATTGTCATAAGTACATGTAGCTACAGTTACTTCTATTCTTAATTATTATCATTTTAGTTAAAAATGGCATATTCTTAAAAATATTTATCTATTTAAAGATGGTAGTTTTTTTTTTTTTTTTTTTTAATTAGCTGTGTTTATAGATTGAAGAAAGTTTAAGCTTTCATTTAAGGTATTTTAATGAGTGGTAGTTAATTACACATGTATTAACTAAAAATGATTATTTTTTTGTGTGATCTCGACATTGTCTCACGTCTAACAACCAGCACTGTACAAACAATTTTGCATGTAATTTTTGTGTGCGTGCACTATCTGTGGCACATAAAATATAAGACCCATTTATTTACATAGCACCATGTACTGTTCACAAGGTGCTGTGGAACAACCTGCAGCCAACCCTAGCAGAAAACAACGGGGCAAATCCCTTCTCTTAACAATGAGTGTACTGGGTTCTTTTATGTACATTACACAACCGATGGGACCTATGGCTTTACGTCCCATCCTGAGGATGAAGCAATCATGGTTTAGTGTCTTGATTAATAACACAAGTGTTCAGACCGGGACTCGAACCCACACTTTACTGCTCAGAAAAACCAGCGCTTGAGTCCAGTGCACTTGACCGCTCCGCCACAACATATGGTTTTGGAGTTTGTTAGATTTAGAGGTCATTCACAATGCTCTTCAAACTTAACCAAATCGAGTTGAACCCGAATGAGTTAAATTGGTCAGCGAGGGTGGTCTAACGCCAAACCACTTTGGGTTTATATTTTAGCACGGTGTGTGGACAAAATCAAGTTAACCACATCCGGTTTATGTCCTCACTGGTGACAAGTGACCCAGGACGTGTTGCGTAAACACGCCATAAATTGTTTTTAATGTAAATGAGGGGTTTATGTAAATGTAGCTGATGTTGTTGTGTTGGGTCACGGTGCTGTTTGACCTCTTTTAAAACCGAAGATAAACCTGATTGGGTTTAACTTGGAGCTGTCTGAACGCAAGGTAGTTTTAGTATAACGTTTTATGCTCGTAAAGTTAACACGTTGACTGCCGCCTACGAGTATATTCGTAGTAACAGGTGTAACGGATTCTGCCACTACGAGTATACTCGTAGAGAATGAAAGGCTTTTGTATAGTGAATTGAATACACTGGCATCACTGAGAACGCAACGTATACGCTTCTGGCAGTGGTGAGCACACATCGTTAAAATTTGTATGCTACAACATGTTGACCAAAAAAAAAGTACTTATTTGGTATGCACGCATGCGCACCAGACTGGGATGCTTGGCAAATGGGAACGCCCCTTCAAATTTATGACCGGCAGTCAACGTGTTAAACCGGTTTGGGTCTAACTTTAGCAGGCTGTCTGAGCATGGCCTCTAACATGTTAGAGAGATCAACTACCCAAGTAAATAACCCTCCTGGTTAGGGTTAATCTATGTAACTATTACCCGATGGAACATTTCCACCATTTAAAGTTGTTACAACTAACACTGAAATTTCATTGAACTTGTCAAACATCATAAATACTTCAACTACAAACCTCTGCCTTCTGCGTGTCGTTTATTTCCATTTCCAGCATGAAGTAGTAACTGATGACCTAAACCCCAGACTGATGACAAGCAGTGAGTCCCTGAATCAGGTTCTTGAATGGTCTGGTGATAACAACAACATCGTAAAATTACTAATTGGATCTTGTACACAAAATATTGGGGTAGGGGATGCCTTAGTGAACCAGCATTCCAGCAAGAATTTTTTTTTTCTTCACATTTTATCATTTGCAGGGTTCTGCCCGCAGTGGTTGCTGCCGGAAAACTAGCCCGGCACTCAGGATTCCCAAACCACCACTGGCAGAATTGTCTCTGTTTCCAAACACCACACATTTTCCAAATTTTTAAATTACGCTTGCAATTTCCTTTTAAAGGTTTTCAACGAAATGTAAAATTGGGTATTTACCAGCAAAAATGGTATACGAAGCCATTAATTTTGAGCATTTCTTTGATTTGAGTCTATTTATATGATCTATCATGCAACTGATCCATTTCGCAATGGTTTCCAGGGAAAAACTTTTCCACCACTAAAGAAATCCTGGGCAGAACCCTGTACATGTACATGTACACTGTATATGGTAAAACACAATCTCCCATTTGGTTCCTGGGTAATTCCACTTGAACCAAAAAGAACCCAGCAAATATTATTTCCAAGTGATCTGGCCGGCTGGTTCATGTGTCTGCCTGTCTGTATGGTTTGGATTATTTATTTCATAATGCACTAACCCTCCTACTCTCAGTGACTCTTGGCAACATTTTCCAGTGAGTTGACCAACCATTTGAAACCATTCGACTGCCAAGGAAGTGTACGGTGGCACAACTGTGCACAGAACTAACTGTGTACTGTGTACATATGCATTCCCTCATGGTATCATATTGCAGGCTGGCATAGCTTATCTATCATTCAAAACCACAGTGAATGGTATTGAATGGTCAGACAGCAAGAGGGTTAAGTTCCTGTCCAAGTCTCATGCAAATGACAATGTTGCGGGGAAAACTGTCGCAAATCTTCCCAAGTTTTCCGGATTTGTAAGATGGTACGGCAACCCCAAAATAACAATCCCTCATCATTGGGGCAGACAAACCAATCTTCTACAAGTCGAACTCTTATGGTGTTGAGTTACTGTTGAGTGGAGTAATTTCGAGGATATATTGCCAAATGGGTCTTCCACTATTGGTAGACAGACACTAAGGAGGTTAGGCACAGGGTTAAGGTTGAAACATGTGAAAACTCTGGCAGACAAAAACTGGTAATCAGTAGAGTGTGAAGTTTCTCCCTCTCAACACCAACCCATCCCTTACTTATTTCAATCATCAAATATCGTAACAAGTCTTGTCTTTTGCAAGAAAAGAAAAAAATCAAAATCAACAAATTTTGTTAAACAAATTTCTTGCTTTATCGAACACATACACATAAATTGTAAACTACTCTTGTATTACTTTGATGCAGGCTACTTAGCCCCGTAAGTACCGGTAGTGCCAACACGCTGGACACCCTCCGCTTCTTGGCCCTAGCCCCACATAGCATCAGGAAGATCTTTGGGAGATGAAGTTTCAACGAGTGATTGTCAGCTCGAAGATTCTTCTTAAAAATTACACCAAAACAAATTTTGACAAACTGCAAGTTTCTTTTCGAAAGATCATTACACTTCCTGATGCTATGTGGGGCTAGGGCCAAGAAGCGGAGATGGTCCAGCATTTTGGCACTTTTTATTTTATTGTTATTTTATTTTTATAAATTACAATGTAGGCCCCTATATTGTAATATAAGTTATAACAAGAAGGTCTTGCACAAAGACTAGAACATTTTGGGCATGCATCTGTACATGTTTTCACATTACATGAGTCAGTACAGTAAGTGACAAGAGAGATGTCAATTTCCATTTTATTTTCAATGTCACCCAAGGATAAAATTAACGATTCTGAACCCAGTAGGCATGGAGTTCTAAAAACAAATTGTGATGGTACGGAACGATTACACATTTGATATTGGACTCTGTCGCGTTGTACGCAACAGAGGAGTCCAACCTGGGCTACTCGAGTCCTATTCCTAGAATCTAGATGATATTACGGATCGGAACAAACCGCATCATTCATAGTCATAGTTCTAGGACTCCGCTGTGTCGTGACCAGGACTAGAGACAGAGTACAGTAACAGTAGGACTAGGAGTACTAAAGTAGGAGTAAACCTGGGCTAGGTTGGATACGACTAAAATTCCGTATCCAGCAGCCGCTTTATCTCCCTTAATTTTTGTCAAATTATATTCTTACCTGTCTTAGTGTCTAGAAGAGTTGAAAGAAATAATACAGAGAGGAACAGGCACTTTGAAGTGTTACAAAGTGTAAAATCATGAAAAATAAGCCATTTTCAGGTCTATGGTTATGGATTCATGGGGCTAGGTGGTCTACTGCACTGATCTAGACAACACTGCTCGCTACACTCCATTTTAGGTTCCTTTGAAGTGTGCGACTGTGAATTCCGCCCGCGCAATGAAATGTGCGCTTGAATTTTCCTTTTTAAAGGTAAAAGTTTAGCATTTTAGCCACCAAAATCCTCCAGAGGAATGTTACAAAAAGGGAAATAAAGTCCAACATATCAATTAAAAAATTAAATAAATCCCGTAGAATAGAAAGTGGCAGTCGGATATAGAAATTTTCCCAAATATCTGCCACTTTACAGATAATGAAAAGTGAAATGGAATCTAAACGTAAAAAATCAAATTTCAAAATGAGATCTGAAAAGTAAAAATATGCTGTCGGAATTAGGCGACATTTAGGTGCTGACTTCTCCCGAATTCTTGTGCATTGCTCGTCCGTGAGTTTACCGGATCGTGTAACAAGAAAGATGCTGAAAAGTCACGCAAAATAACTCTTCAAAAACTGTTTTACATACAGAAAATTAAAAAAACTTCATACGGTGATTTTGTATTCTGAGTCACGTGAAAATTTATGAATTACTTCAAAACAAAACCAAATCCAAGTTTGTTTGATACGAACCAAGAGTGAAGTTCTGCGGCTGCTGCCGTAGGCCGCCATGCTGGAATGATGCATCATTGGATAGCGCAGAAGTAAACAAGGTGCTCATAAAGTGCAGTGACCTCCATTATGTTCAATCTTTGCGCCTTATTTTTGATTAGCTCAGATGTTTGAACGAGGATTGATAGTAGGCGCCCAATTCAATTATAAATATACTTGTTAAATTAGCCCATATAACAATTATCTTTCCGAGTACACAAAGTCAGCGGCGGCGCTACGGGGGGGGGGGGGGAATGCCCCCCAGTTATTTTTTTGCCCCCCCCCCCAGTTTTTCCCCAGATGGCAGAAATTGAGTTTAATCCCAAACCATTGCACCCAATTTGTTACAATGTTGCTTGCGCTGTAAATAATAAACTTAATTTCATCCATCATAATCAGCTGGCACCATCAAAAAAGCCCAATACACTTTCCATCTCAGGCAATGTTAATAAAATGTAGATTTATTTATCTGTACAAGCTTGGAAACTTGCTATAAATAGAAATGCATTGTCTGCCAAACCGTATAAGCAGCCATTGTACACGCAGTTCGCACAACACGTCACATTCACACAGTGCAAAATCTTATTTCTGGAGTGAATTGTAGGCTTAACAGTACATTATAGACTTTTTGCCCCCCCCCCCTAAATTTAAAGGAACATTACAGAATTGGTTTTTGCTAACAAAACAGTTGCTGGCAGTGTAAGCACTTTATGTAACCCACCATATACATAAACTGACAAACCTGTAGAAGTTTGAGATCGATCGGCCATCTGGGTCACGAGAAAATAGTGAAAAACCGATTACACATTTGCATGAAATCATATAGGTTTAACAAATGAATAAAACGCTCACTGAGCGATAAACTCCAATCGGAAAATTAGTTTATTCATTTCTCATCAAATATGGCATTTCAGACAGAAATATTTCTAGAGATGTTTCCTACTATCATCATCGTTAGACCGTGTAAGTTTTATGCAAATCTGTGATCAAAAGTATATTTTACAAGTTTTTTTCTTACCAATTATGTAATGTTCCTTTAAGTTTGCCCCCTCTTGCCCCCCCCCCCCCAGATTTAACAGATCTGGTGCCGCTGCTGCACAAAGTATCCATGCAAAAAAAGTTGATCAGTTTAAGCGCATTTAACGGGTATGCTGAATCGGCAGATTGAGCACCATTTTGCTCAATACCATGCAGACTGGGCAGTTGACGATGCTTCTCAAAGTGGGCATTATTTTGCCCAAAGTGTGTGGATTTGGCGAAACTCGAGATCCTATCAATATCTATCATTTTATTAGTTACATATTTAGAATGATTTTTTAAATTCTAATTTGTAGGCCTAACGCCTGCGAAATACTAAAAGCTACTAAAATGCTACCACAAGTCCCTCGATCATCTTGCACAAACTTTAACTTAGGCCTAAGCTTCCCTCCGGCGTACCTACCCCCCCCCCCTCCTGATTGCGGTAAATTGTCCTCCTCCCAAGGCCCCCCCCCCCTTGAGGACCACCACTCCACCTGCCCTCAAGGTATCCCCAATTTTAAGCCATCATCACCACCCACATCCCACCTCAAAGAACGACCTATAAACCCCCTCTGCTGAGAGTCTACCCCCGGTTTGGAACCTTCCCCTCCACCAATCCCTCACTGTATATAGGCCTATCCCCTACTCAATTTTAAAGCACACCCTCTTCCCCTCCAACTTTGAAACCCTCCCTTCTACCTTCACAGTATTCCCCAGTTTCATTAGACCTTTATCACACAGCTTCTTTAAAGGCAGGATATACTTTTGGTAATAGTCAAAGACTATCCTCACTTGGTGTATCCCAATGTGCATTAAAAAAAAACCTGTCAAAATTTGGGCTCAATTAGTTACTATATTTAAGCCTTTGAGAAAAAAATCTGCTACGGTCGAAACGTGAGGCAATTTTTTGCATTTATACCAGCTAGTATTTTGGTTGGTAAACATAAAAAAAAAACATAAAAAATGCACGATGAAACAATGCTGAAATACCCTATAAACCCTGAAAACCGCACGGATAAGAACATATAAGACACAGCAAGGCCGGCTAAAGCCATCGCAAAATATTTCTCAACACTAACATTGGGGAAATTGTAAAATTTTGAAATTTTTTGACATTATTTTAACTTTAACTGAGACTGTTGCGTTATTTATCACATTATTCAGTGCTTGAACTTTATTTACTAGCTTCACCGCTTTGCGTTAATGTGCTTGTTTTTTGTTTTTGGTTGTTTGGTTTTGTTTGTTTGTTTGTGGGGGTTATTAATTTTGTTTGCTTGCTTAGGTTTATTTATTTATTTGTTCAAATTGTATTTTGTTCACTGATATTTATACTCATTTCAATAACTTAAAATGTTTGTTTTTGTTATTTGCGCTTTATAAGTAGATTTTACTTGGAGCACAAATATTATGTAAATGAGGGGGTTCGCACTTGACAAGCTTGCTTCTTGCGAATCCCCTCCACATCTTTGTTTAGTCTTATCTACTTGTTTATGAAAGAATGTACCCCTGCTTTTTGTTTTTTGAATTGATGTGGAAATAAAATGAATGAGTGAATGAATGAATGAATAGATTCTGAATTTTAAAAAAATGTCCGTTAAAGGAACATTACAGAATTGTTTTTTTCTAACAAAACAGTTGCTGGCAGTGTAAGCACTTTATGTAATCCACCATATACATAAACTGACAAACCTGTAGAAGTTTGAGATCGATCGGCCATCTGGGTCACGAGAAAATAGTAAAAAAACGATTACACATTTGCATGACTCATATAGATTCAACAAATGAATAAAACGTTCACTGAGCGATAAACTCCAATCGGAAAATTAGTTTATTCATTTCTCATCAAATGTGGCATTTCAGACAGAAATATTTCAAGGGATGTTTTCTACTATCATCATCATTAGACCGTGTAAGTTTTATGTAAATCTGTGATCAAAAGTTTATTTTACAATTACCAATTCTGTAATGTTCCTTTAATGTTTAGATACTTCGAGGACGGCTTCTGTGATGAGGCGGGGTGTAGCGGAGTCTGTTCTTGCAGTGAGTGTGCGTATTGACTGTACGTTTTGTGCATACGGAAACCGAATGAGCCCTAAACGTTTGAGATGAGTTTAACTTTAAATGTTATCATTATAAAAAATATGAAAACAATATTTGTCATCAAGTGAGACTCTTCAATAATCGATTCTGAAGATGTCAAGAGTTTTCGTTGATGTTTAGATACTGTGGGGGACGGGTTCTGTGAAGAAATACATCCAAAATATTGTTACACTCAAAGGACTTCGTAAAGTTTAGCAATAGTGCACGACGCTAGCAATATTTCTTTCGGATACTTATTTGTGTGTGTAGCATGAGCCCCTAACGTTTGAGAACAACAAACAAGCAACCACCACCGAGACGAACCCAGGTAGATGTTACTTTCCAAACGCCAGGAGTCGATCACTACTCGTGTATAAGGATCCGAAGCAATTGGCAGTCAGCAGGGTAGTAATACATAGACTCGCTACACTGCTTTGAGCTTATTCTCCCTAAGAAATGGTACCACAAACGATTCATAAGTGTTTATCTGTTGTTTGTGGGTTTCTCTTTTTTGTTAAGATTATTACATTTTTCTTATGTTTTAAAACTCAAAGTCATGAGCTCTCTTTGGCACTTCTTGTGTAACACATACAAATCAGATGAGAAATACACCCAACGGATCTTTTTTGCATTTCCTGAGTTTCTCTCCGACTCACATGAAGAACTCAACGCCAGGGGTCGATTTGTATAACGGTTTCCACAACTTTTTATCATTCAAACTAAGCCAGTTAAAGACTGGCCTTCTATAAACAAAGGATTCATGTAATATTTCTGATTTTACAATATTTTTATAAGGCTTACTTATATTTATTTCTGATTTTCGAATATTAAAACCACCAGTTCATTTGCTGTAATGTGCGTGTGTGTGTACACTGCCGTGCGTACAGTATACGAGGAAATCAACGCCAGGGGTCGATTTGTATAACGGTTTTCTCAACTCGTTCTCATTCAAATTAAGCCAATCAAAGACTGGCATTCCATACACAAAGGATTCGTGTAGTATTTCTGATTTTATCATATTTTTACAAAGCTTAGTTATATTTATTTAAGATTTTTGAAAATCAAAACCTCTTGCCCAATTACTGCAGTCTTTACGTGTGTATCAAACTGCCGTGCGTGTACATTACACCGATATCAACGCCAGGGGTCGATTTGTAAAACGGCTTTCTCAACACTTAATCATTCAAACTAAGCCAATCAAAGACTGGAATTATATACAAAAAGGACTCATGTAATATTTCTGATTTTACCATATTTTTATAAACTATAATTACTATTTATTCGAGAATATTAAAACCACCATTCATTTGCTGCAATGTGCGTGTGTGTGTGTACACTGTCGTGTGTACAGTATACGAGGAAATCAACGCCAGGGGTCGATTTGTATAACGGTTTTTTTCAACTCGTTCTCATTCAAATTAAGCCAATCAAAGACTGGCATTCCATACACAAAGGATTCGTGTAGTATTTCTGATTTTATCATATTTTTATAAGGCTTACTTTTATTATTTCTGATATTTGAATCTTAAAACCACCAGTCCCTTTGCTGCAAAATATGTGCGTGTGTGTACACTGCCGTGCGTACAGTATACGAGGAAATCAACGCCAGGGGTCGATTTGTATAACGGTTTTTTCAACTCGTTCTCATTCAAATTAAGCCAATCAAAGACTGGCATTCCATACACAAAGGATACGTGTAGTATTTCTGATTTTATCATATTTTTATAAAGCTTGCTTATATTTTTCACAGATTATTGAATATTAAAACCACTTGCCTCGTTGCTGCAATCTGTGCGTGTGTACCAAACATGCCGTGCGTGTACATTACACTGCTGAAATCAACGCCAGGGGTCGATTTGTATAACGGTTATTTTAACACTTAATCATTCAAACTAAGCCAATCAAAGACTACCATTTCACACACAAAGGCTTTATGTAGTTTTACAGATTTTTCCATATTTTTTATAAAGTTTGCTTATATTTTTCACAGATTATTGAATATTAAAACCACTTGCCTCGTTGCTGCAATCTGTGCGTGTGTACCAAACTGCCGTGCGTGTACATTACACTGCTGAAATCAACGCCAGGGGTCGATTTGTAAAACGGTTATTTTAACATTTAATCATTCAAACTAAGCCAATCAAAGACTACCATTTCACACACAAAGGCTTTATGTAGTTTTACAGATTTTTTCATATTTTTATAAAGCTTGCTTATATTTTTCACAGATTATTGAATATTAAAACCACTTGCCTCGTTGCTGCAATCTGTGCGTGTGTACCAGACTGCCGTGCGTGTACATTACACTGCTGAAATCAACGCCAGGGGTCGATTTGTATAACGGTTATTTTAACACTTAATCATTCAAACTAAGCCAATCAAAGACTACCATTTCACACACAAAGGCTTTATGTAGTTTTACAGATTTTTTCATATTTTTATAAAGCTTGCTTATATTTTTCACAGATTATTGAATATTAAAACCACTTGCCTCGTTGCTGCAATCTGTGCGTGTGTACCAAACTGCCGTGCGTGTACATTACACTGCTGAAATCAACGCCAGGGGTCGATTTGTAAAACGGTTATTTTAACACTTAATCATTCAAACTAAGCCAATCAAAGACTACCATTTCACACACAAAGGCTTTATGTAGTTTTACAGATTTTTTCATATTTTTATAAAGCTTGCTTATATTTTTCACAGATTATTGAATATTAAAACCACTTGCCTCGTTGCTGCAATCTGTGCGTGTGTAGCACACTGCCGTGCGTGTACATTACACTGCTGAAATCAACGCCAGGGGTCGATTTGTAAAACGGCTTTCTCAACTCGTTCTCATTCAAAATAAGCCAATCAAAGACTGGAATTCCATACACAAAGGATTCGTGTAGTATTTCTGATTTTACAATAATTTTACAAAGCTTAGTTATATTTATTTAAGATTTTTGAAAAACAAAACCTCTTGCCCAATTACTGCAGTCTTTACGTGTGTATCAAACTGCCGTGCGTGTACATTGCACCGAAATCAACGCCAGGGGTCGATTTGTAAAACGGCTTTCTCAACATTTTATCATTCAAACTAAGCCAATCAAAGACTGGCATTCTATACACAAAGGATTCATGTAATATTTCTGATTTTACAATATTTTTATAAGGCTTACTTATATTTATTTCTGATTTTCGAATATTAAAACCACCAGTTCATTTGCTGCAATGTGCGTGTGTGTTGTGTGTATACTGCCGTGCGTACAGTATACGAGGAAATCAACGCCAGGGGTCGATTTGTATAACGGTTTTCTCAACTCGTTCTCATTCAAATTAAGCCAATCAAAGACTGGCATTCTATATCCATTTAATGGTTATCAGCCCCTCAACACAGTAAAAACCTTTATAGCCTTCAGTAAATACTTTCCACACAGGGCAGCATCCCTCTTAGATTTATGAGGGAAAAAACAGGCATGTCACTGAAACATGAAAATCAAATACTTGTAGGCCTAGACCGATACCAATACTTTCTCTATGGTTTTAAAATATTCAAGACTCAAACGTCCAATAACAACGATGATCTGCAGAATGCCTCTAAGTGTGAAGATCGGTCAGAAAAAAAACCGCTTCCGGTACGAGTACGTCGAGTAGATATTTTGTCCTGCATAAACAACAATGGTAAAAGAAGAGAACAAATATCAAATATCATTGAAACGCTGACATAAACGTGGGTATATTGTCACAATTAACCCATAACACACATTTTAACATGGGATGGCCCATATGGTCTTAAAATAATGATAATTTAATTACAGAAGTTCAAGGGCAGCAACTCTTGGCAAAAACAACCCTTACCTTGGCTCAGTTATGAGGCTAAAACTATTTATCAAGGATGTTAAAACACTATTCATGTGTTTCACTGAGTCATTATCACGTTTCTAGCTTCATGTCCACTTGATTAATGTTGACAGTACGTTCACTCTTTATGCAAAATGTCTCGTATAAATGAGACCCTCCTAACGTGTGCAATCGTTATTGTGCTACTAATTTACCTTACGGAAGTAGGCCTATCACTGGCTTTTGAAACAATGTGTCAATACTGCATGCAATAAGATCTTCAAGAAAATGTTCATTGTTCTGTTTATGGTAGTAAACCCTTACTCGGTTTCTAAATAATCCAAATTATCCAACGACTCCTTCAGTTGTTCCGGGAAGTTATAATCAAAGCTTGATGTAATTTCGAAAATGTTCCTGTGAAGCAAAACAAATAAGCGACAACAATTAACGAGCAATTAAATATTATTTAAATTGAAAAACATGTATGTTACTGCGTGTAGGAGTTTGTGGCACAATTAGGCTATATTATGCAAACTACACCGTCAACAAGAGCAACAACACACTAATTATGGGCACTAGAAATGAAAACAAAAAACATATCTTATGGTAGTCTATTCTAAGAATTGTTTATAGCTGCTACCTGGTCAGTTTCTGCTTTTTTGGGCGCTTGTAGTGTTCCATTATTTTCTCTGTTAACACCTCGTAGCCCTGCAACGGTTTAAAAAATGTACAATCAATAAAACACTTTTAAAATCTCTCGTCCTTCGTAGACTTGGTTAAACTAATCTGTTATCGTGGTTTTTGCCCAGTGTCTGATAGCAAAATAAATGTCTGAAATAGCGCCCTCTTGTGGATTAACCCTGACATTAACCATCAATCACACAGACTTGGTAATCTCCTTATTCGGTTTGCACAAACCCTTTGACGAATTGTTCGAAATGTGGACGGAACAGTCCGATTGGTCAGAATTGATAAAGCCTCCACAAAAAATGAATATTCAAATTCAACTACAACTACAAACAACAACATGTAATGCACATGTAATTACATTCTGCCGCTGCTCAGTTTCATTTAACTTGCAGTTTTCGAATTAAATAGTACTGCCTTCCAATGACTATGAAAGGAGTACCATCGAAGTCTATGCCATCCTTCGTACCGTCCTCCCCTCGAAGGTTAAGCTCCCAACACAGTTTGTCTGTTGCGTGGTTGATATCTTTAAGATCTACAAAATGTATAAATAACATTATGATTAACATTGTTATTTAAATATATATTTTTATCAATTAACTGCTTTATGAACAGATGAAAATTTTATTAAACATGCCAACCACTGCATAAGAAATCGTCATAAACATATGCAAATAAGACAAAATGTAATGGCCCTATAGCGCGGGACAAGCCTTCAGTCTGGACGCTAGTGGTTTGTATGCCGGTAGTCATCACGGTTGGCACAATGGGCTGCTAGGTGTGTAAACCGATCACCTCTCACCACTTTGGCCCCGGTTTGATTCCCGGCTAAGGCCATTATGTGATAATAGTTGTGCGCAGTATTTGTTTTTTGCCACAAGTTTTTTTTTCTTTCTCCGGGGCATCCGGTGTTCCTCGAGAAAAAACATCTCTGGCTGCTGCTCCGTGGTCATACTCATACAAGCCTACGGGTCGATGTGGCTGGTAGCCGCGTACTTTGGAAGACCAGATTCTCATACGAGTAAAAGATGATTGCCTTCAGGTTATCAATAATACTTGTGTTGTTTTACTATCTAAAAATACAAGCGCCTTGAGTGTCTTTTTAGGCGGACCTTGGATCTTTATACAAAGTTGAGTTAGTAGCAGTAGCAGTGAGACGTTTACTGACCTGTCTTTCCAAAGTTGTTGGTCTTGAATTGAGATACAAAACTGACTTGAAGATTCCGTTGATAAGTTGAAAGTACTTCCTCAGCAAGTTCGATTGTGTCAACATACCCAAAGTAGGGATTTTTACTTTGCGAGAAAAACAATTGCCAAGGAAAGTCATCAACATCAGCAACGTTACTATCAGAGGAGCTGGGCTCCATTTCAAAACGTTGCGCCCGATCAGCAAATTGCATGTTATAACTACCAGTACTCCGAGAATGAATAAACTTACATTAAAAGTAAGCTTTCATCCTGCCACCAATGGTCAATGGGTTCCTGGTCAATGTGACTGACACCTAACCCTAATGTAATGGTAATGGCTATAAGCACGGACTCGACACTTCCGGCGGGAGAACATTTTTTGAGTTGGAGGTCAAGTGGGGGGAGGGGACCATATGCGTCCCCTCGTCGGTGTACTTGCCCCCGATGCACCCTTTTGGACTCTTGAATTTTTAGATTGTTATTTAGGCTATATTTGGGGAATTTAAAAGTGCAAAATAATGTTTTTAAAACTAGTTTTCTATTTGCAATCAGGTGATGTACTTGTAATAAATAAAACAAAAACAGAGATTTAATAGGCCGGTGTAAGTGCCATCTACAAAGAAAATTGCAACCCCCAGCATTGGGCCCCTAATAAACTTTTACCCTAGTTTTTTTGCCAGGAAACCCAAATTGACGGGTGTAACCTTATTCTTTTAACGTCCCTTGGTGATTGATATTTTGGTTCTCAAATTCAAAACACATGTTGAGGGGCTAAAAGTTTACATTTTTGACGCACATCAGCTGACAACGCATGAATTCACAGCTTATATCTTATTGCCAAATTGCATTAGCTCGCCTTCTTTTCCTTCCTCCATGCCTTAATTAACACCTAAATTAACACCTCTAGAAATAGCAGTGCGGTCAGTCGTGGTTTTTATTTTAAGAGAAAGCGGTGTTAACAGTCGACACCTGACATGGATTTCTTAGTACACAGTAAACGTACGGCAGTATAAACACATGCGCAGATGCCAGTAGAGGGCTCGTGGTCTATAATTTTCAAAAATCTTAAATAAATATAAGAAAGCATTCTCAAAATGCATTCTCTTCACAAAAAACCCAGAATCCTTTGTGTGTGGAATGCTAGTCTTTGATTGGCTTTAGTTAGAATGATAAAGTGTAAAAAAAGCCGTTTTACAAATCGACCCCTGGCGTTGATTTTAGCAGTGTAATGTACACGCACGGCAGTGTGGTACACACGCACAGATTGCAGCAACGAGGCTAGTGGTGTTAATATTCAATAATCTGTGAAAAATATAAGCAAGCTTTATAAAAATATGGAAAAATCTGTAAACCTACATAAAGCCTTTGTGTGTGAAATGGTAGTCTTTGATTGGCTTAATTTGAATGAGAACGAGTTGAGAAAGCCGTTTTACAAATCAACCCCTGGCGTTGATTTCAGCAGTGTAATGTACACGCACGGCAGTGTGGTACACAAGCACAGATTGCAGCAACGAGGCAAGTGGTGTTAATATTCAATAATCTGTGAACAATATAAGCAAGCTTTATACAAATATGGAAAAATCTGTAAAACTACATAAATCCTTTGTGTGTGGAATGCTAGTCTTTGATTGGCTTAGTTTGAATGATAAAGTGTTACAAAAGCCGTTTTACAAATCGACCCCTGGCGTTGATTTCAGCAGTGTAATGTACACGCACGGCAGTGTGGTACACACGCACAGATTGCAGCAACGAGGCAAGTGGTGTTAATTTTCAATAATCTGTGAAAAATATAAGCAAGCTTTATAAAAATATGGAAAAATCTGTAAAACTACATAAATCCTTTGTGTGTGGAATGCTAGTCTTTGATTGGCTTAGTTTTAATGAGAACGTGTTACAAAAGCCGTTTTACAAATCGACCCCTGGCGTTGATTTCAGCAGTGTAATGTACACGCACAGCAGTGTAATGTACACGCACGGCAGTGTGGTACACACGCACAGATTGCAGCAACGAGGCAAGTGGTGTTAATGTTCAATAATCTGTGAAAAATATAAGCAAGCTTTATAAAAATATGGAAAAATCTGTAAAACTACATAAAGCCTTTGTGTGTGAAATGGTAGTCTTTGATTGGCTCAGTTTGAATGATTGAGTGTTAAAATAACCGTTTTACAAATCGACCCCTGGCGTTGATTTCGGTGTAATGTACACGCACGGCAGTGTGGTAAACACGTAAAGACAGCAGTAAAGAGGCAATAGGTTTTAATAACCAAAAATCGGAAATAAATAAAAGTAATCTTTATAAAAATATGGAAAAAATCTGTAAAACTACATAAAGCCTTTGTGTGTGGAGTGGTAGTCTTTGATTGGCTTAGTTTGAATGATTTAGTGTTAAATTAACCGTTTTACAATTCGACCCCTGGCGTTGATTTCAGCAGTGTAATGTACACGCACGGCAGTGTGGTACACACGCACAGATTGCAGCAACGAGGCAAGTGGTTTTAATATTCAATAATCTGTGAAAAATATAAGCAAGCTTTAGAAAAACATGGACAAATCTGTAAAACGACATGAATCCTTTGTGTGTGGAATGCTAGTCTTTGATTGGCTAAGTTAGAATAATAAAGTGTTAACAAAGCCGTTTTTGATTCGACCCCTGGCGTTGATTTCGGTGTAATGTACACGCACGGCAGTGTGGTACACACGTAAAGACTGCAGTAAAGGGGCAATAGGTTTGAATAATCAAAAATCGGAAATAAATATAAGTAACCTTTATAAAAATATAGAAAAATCATCAAAACTTCATAAAGCCTTTCTGGGTGGAATGCTAGTCTTTGATTGGCTTAATTTGATTAATAAAGTGTTGAGAAAGCAGCTTTACAAATCGACCCCTGGCGTTGATTTCTTCGTACACTGTATAGACGCACAGCTTTGAACGAAGGTATTCACACACGCACAGACTGCGGCAACGTCACCCGTGATCTTTAATATATTAAACAATCAGAACTAAGTGTAAAAAGGGTTCTCAAAATATGACAAATTCAACAATGATACATGGAACCTTTGTGTGTAGAATACTAGTCTTTCATTAACTTAGTTTAAATGCAAGGTGTTAAAAAAGCCGTTTTACAAATCGACCCCTGTAGAAGTTTGAGATCGATCGGCCATCTGGGTCACGAGAAAATAGTAAAAAAACGATTACACATTTGCATGACTCATATAGATTCAACAAATGAATAAAACGTTCACTGAGCGATAAACTCCAATCGGAAAATTAGTTTATTCATTTCTCATCAAATGTGGCATTTCAGACAGAAATATTTCAAGGGATGTTTTCTACTATCATCATCATTAGACCGTGTAAGTTTTATGTAAATCTGTGATCAAAAGTTTATTTTACAATTACCAATTCTGTAATGTTCCTTTAATGTTTAGATACTTCGAGGACGGCTTCTGTGATGAGGCGGGGTGTAGCGGAGTCTGTTCTTGCAGTGAGTGTGCGTATTGACTGTACGTTTTGTGCATACGGAAACCGAATGAGCCCTAAACGTTTGAGATGAGTTTAACTTTAAATGTTATCATTATAAAAAATATGAAAACAATATTTGTCATCAAGTGAGACTCTTCAATAATCGATTCTGAAGATGTCAAGAGTTTTCGTTGATGTTTAGATACTGTGGGGGACGGGTTCTGTGAAGAAAATACATCCAAAATATTGTTACACTCAAAGGACTTCGTAAAGTTTAGCAATAGTGCACGACGCTAGCAATATTTCTTTCGGATACTTATTTGTGTGTGTAGCATGAGCCCCTAACGTTTGAGAACAACAAACAAGCAACCACCACCGAGACGAACCCAGGTAGATGTTACTTTCCAAACGCCAGGAGTCGATCACTACTCGTGTATAAGGATCCGAAGCAATTGGCAGTCAGCAGGGTAGTAATACATAGACTCGCTACACTGCTTTGAGCTTATTCTCCCTAAGAAATGGTACCACAAACGATTCATAAGTGTTTATCTGTTGTTTGTGGGTTTCTCTTTTTTGTTAAGATTATTACATTTTTCTTATGTTTTAAAACTCAAAGTCATGAGCTCTCTTTGGCACTTCTTGTGTAACACATACAAATCAGATGAGAAATACACCCAACGGATCTTTTTTGCATTTCCTGAGTTTCTCTCCGACTCACATGAAGAACTCAACGCCAGGGGTCGATTTGTATAACGGTTTCCACAACTTTTTATCATTCAAACTAAGCCAGTTAAAGACTGGCCTTCTATAAACAAAGGATTCATGTAATATTTCTGATTTTACAATATTTTTATAAGGCTTACTTATATTTATTTCTGATTTTCGAATATTAAAACCACCAGTTCATTTGCTGTAATGTGCGTGTGTGTGTACACTGCCGTGCGTACAGTATACGAGGAAATCAACGCCAGGGGTCGATTTGTATAACGGTTTTCTCAACTCGTTCTCATTCAAATTAAGCCAATCAAAGACTGGCATTCCATACACAAAGGATTCGTGTAGTATTTCTGATTTTATCATATTTTTACAAAGCTTAGTTATATTTATTTAAGATTTTTGAAAATCAAAACCTCTTGCCCAATTACTGCAGTCTTTACGTGTGTATCAAACTGCCGTGCGTGTACATTACACCGATATCAACGCCAGGGGTCGATTTGTAAAACGGCTTTCTCAACACTTAATCATTCAAACTAAGCCAATCAAAGACTGGAATTATATACAAAAAGGACTCATGTAATATTTCTGATTTTACCATATTTTTATAAGGCTTACTTATATTTATTTCTGATTTTCGAATATTAAAACCACCAGTTCATTTGCTGCAATGTGCGTGTGTGTGTGTACACTGTCGTGTGTACAGTATACGAGGAAATCAACGCCAGGGGTCGATTTGTATAACGGTTTTTTTCAACTCGTTCTCATTCAAATTAAGCCAATCAAAGACTGGCATTCCATACACAAAGGATTCGTGTAGTATTTCTGATTTTATCATATTTTTATAAGGCTTACTTTTATTATTTCTGATATTTGAATCTTAAAACCACCAGTCCCTTTGCTGCAAAATATGTGCGTGTGTGTACACTGCCGTGCGTACAGTATACGAGGAAATCAACGCCAGGGGTCGATTTGTATAACGGTTTTTTCAACTCGTTCTCATTCAAATTAAGCCAATCAAAGACTGGCATTCCATACACAAAGGATACGTGTAGTATTTCTGATTTTATCATATTTTTATAAAGCTTGCTTATATTTTTCACAGATTATTGAATATTAAAACCACTTGCCTCGTTGCTGCAATCTGTGCGTGTGTACCAAACTGCCGTGCGTGTACATTACACTGCTGAAATCAACGCCAGGGGTCGATTTGTATAACGGTTATTTTAACACTTAATCATTCAAACTAAGCCAATCAAAGACTACCATTTCACACACAAAGGCTTTATGTAGTTTTACAGATTTTTCCATATTTTTTATAAAGTTTGCTTATATTTTTCACAGATTATTGAATATTAAAACCACTTGCCTCGTTGCTGCAATCTGTGCGTGTGTACCAAACTGCCGTGCGTGTACATTACACTGCTGAAATCAACGCCAGGGGTCGATTTGTAAAACGGTTATTTTAACATTTAATCATTCAAACTAAGCCAATCAAAGACTACCATTTCACACACAAAGGCTTTATGTAGTTTTACAGATTTTTTCATATTTTTATAAAGCTTGCTTATATTTTTCACAGATTATTGAATATTAAAACCACTTGCCTCGTTGCTGCAATCTGTGCGTGTGTACCAGACTGCCGTGCGTGTACATTACACTGCTGAAATCAACGCCAGGGGTCGATTTGTATAACGGTTATTTTAACACTTAATCATTCAAACTAAGCCAATCAAAGACTACCATTTCACACACAAAGGCTTTATGTAGTTTTACAGATTTTTTCATATTTTTATAAAGCTTGCTTATATTTTTCACAGATTATTGAATATTAAAACCACTTGCCTCGTTGCTGCAATCTGTGCGTGTGTACCAAACTGCCGTGCGTGTACATTACACTGCTGAAATCAACGCCAGGGGTCGATTTGTAAAACGGTTATTTTAACACTTAATCATTCAAACTAAGCCAATCAAAGACTACCATTTCACACACAAAGGCTTTATGTAGTTTTACAGATTTTTTCATATTTTTATAAAGCTTGCTTATATTTTTCACAGATTATTGAATATTAAAACCACTTGCCTCGTTGCTGCAATCTGTGCGTGTGTAGCACACTGCCGTGCGTGTACATTACACTGCTGAAATCAACGCCAGGGGTCGATTTGTAAAACGGCTTTCTCAACTCGTTCTCATTCAAAATAAGCCAATCAAAGACTGGAATTCCATACACAAAGGATTCGTGTAGTATTTCTGATTTTACAATAATTTTACAAAGCTTAGTTATATTTATTTAAGATTTTTGAAAAACAAAACCTCTTGCCCAATTACTGCAGTCTTTACGTGTGTATCAAACTGCCGTGCGTGTACATTGCACCGAAATCAACGCCAGGGGTCGATTTGTAAAACGGCTTTCTCAACATTTTATCATTCAAACTAAGCCAATCAAAGACTGGCATTCTATACACAAAGGATTCATGTAATATTTCTGATTTTACAATATTTTTATAAGGCTTACTTATATTTATTTCTGATTTTCGAATATTAAAACCACCAGTTCATTTGCTGCAATGTGCGTGTGTGTTGTGTGTATACTGCCGTGCGTACAGTATACGAGGAAATCAACGCCAGGGGTCGATTTGTATAACGGTTTTCTCAACTCGTTCTCATTCAAATTAAGCCAATCAAAGACTGGCATTCTATATCCATTTAATGGTTATCAGCCCCTCAACACAGTAAAAACCTTTATAGCCTTCAGTAAATACTTTCCACACAGGGCAGCATCCCTCTTAGATTTATGAGGGAAAAAACAGGCATGTCACTGAAACATGAAAATCAAATACTTGTAGGCCTAGACCGATACCAATACTTTCTCTATGGTTTTAAAATATTCAAGACTCAAACGTCCAATAACAACGATGATCTGCAGAATGCCTCTAAGTGTGAAGATCGGTCAGAAAAAAAACCGCTTCCGGTACGAGTACGTCGAGTAGATATTTTGTCCTGCATAAACAACAATGGTAAAAGAAGAGAACAAATATCAAATATCATTGAAACGCTGACATAAACGTGGGTATATTGTCACAATTAACCCATAACACACATTTTAACATGGGATGGCCCATATGGTCTTAAAATAATGATAATTTAATTACAGAAGTTCAAGGGCAGCAACTCTTGGCAAAAACAACCCTTACCTTGGCTCAGTTATGAGGCTAAAACTATTTATCAAGGATGTTAAAACACTATTCATGTGTTTCACTGAGTCATTATCACGTTTCTAGCTTCATGTCCACTTGATTAATGTTGACAGTACGTTCACTCTTTATGCAAAATGTCTCGTATAAATGAGACCCTCCTAACGTGTGCAATCGTTATTGTGCTACTAATTTACCTTACGGAAGTAGGCCTATCACTGGCTTTTGAAACAATGTGTCAATACTGCATGCAATAAGATCTTCAAGAAAATGTTCATTGTTCTGTTTATGGTAGTAAACCCTTACTCGGTTTCTAAATAATCCAAATTATCCAACGACTCCTTCAGTTGTTCCGGGAAGTTATAATCAAAGCTTGATGTAATTTCGAAAATGTTCCTGTGAAGCAAAACAAATAAGCGACAACAATTAACGAGCAATTAAATATTATTTAAATTGAAAAACATGTATGTTACTGCGTGTAGGAGTTTGTGGCACAATTAGGCTATATTATGCAAACTACACCGTCAACAAGAGCAACAACACACTAATTATGGGCACTAGAAATGAAAACAAAAAACATATCTTATGGTAGTCTATTCTAAGAATTGTTTATAGCTGCTACCTGGTCAGTTTCTGCTTTTTTGGGCGCTTGTAGTGTTCCATTATTTTCTCTGTTAACACCTCGTAGCCCTGCAACGGTTTAAAAAATGTACAATCAATAAAACACTTTTAAAATCTCTCGTCCTTCGTAGACTTGGTTAAACTAATCTGTTATCGTGGTTTTTGCCCAGTGTCTGATAGCAAAATAAATGTCTGAAATAGCGCCCTCTTGTGGATTAACCCTGACATTAACCATCAATCACACAGACTTGGTAATCTCCTTATTCGGTTTGCACAAACCCTTTGACGAATTGTTCGAAATGTGGACGGAACAGTCCGATTGGTCAGAATTGATAAAGCCTCCACAAAAAATGAATATTCAAATTCAACTACAACTACAAACAACAACATGTAATGCACATGTAATTACATTCTGCCGCTGCTCAGTTTCATTTAACTTGCAGTTTTCGAATTAAATAGTACTGCCTTCCAATGACTATGAAAGGAGTACCATCGAAGTCTATGCCATCCTTCGTACCGTCCTCCCCTCGAAGGTTAAGCTCCCAACACAGTTTGTCTGTTGCGTGGTTGATATCTTTAAGATCTACAAAATGTATAAATAACATTATGATTAACATTGTTATTTAAATATATATTTTTATCAATTAACTGCTTTATGAACAGATGAAAATTTTATTAAACATGCCAACCACTGCATAAGAAATCGTCATAAACATATGCAAATAAGACAAAATGTAATGGCCCTATAGCGCGGGACAAGCCTTCAGTCTGGACGCTAGTGGTTTGTATGCCGGTAGTCATCACGGTTGGCACAATGGGCTGCTAGGTGTGTAAACCGATCACCTCTCACCACTTTGGCCCCGGTTTGATTCCCGGCTAAGGCCATTATGTGATAATAGTTGTGCGCAGTATTTGTTTTTTTGCCACAAGTTTTTTTTTTCTTTCTCCGGGGCATCCGGTGTTCCTCGAGAAAAAACATCTCTGGCTGCTGCTCCGTGGTCATACTCATACAAGCCTACGGGTCGATGTGGCTGGTAGCCGCGTACTTTGGAAGACCAGATTCTCATACGAGTAAAAGATGATTGCCTTCAGGTTATCAATAATACTTGTGTTGTTTTACTATCTAAAAATACAAGCGCCTTGAGTGTCTTTTTAGGCGGACCTTGGATCTTTATACAAAGTTGAGTTAGTAGCAGTAGCAGTGAGACGTTTACTGACCTGTCTTTCCAAAGTTGTTGGTCTTGAATTGAGATACAAAACTGACTTGAAGATTCCGTTGATAAGTTGAAAGTACTTCCTCAGCAAGTTCGATTGTGTCAACATACCCAAAGTAGGGATTTTTACTTTGCGAGAAAAACAATTGCCAAGGAAAGTCATCAACATCAGCAACGTTACTATCAGAGGAGCTGGGCTCCATTTCAAAACGTTGCGCCCGATCAGCAAATTGCATGTTATAACTACCAGTACTCCGAGAATGAATAAACTTACATTAAAAGTAAGCTTTCATCCTGCCACCAATGGTCAATGGGTTCCTGGTCAATGTGACTGACACCTAACCCTAATGTAATGGTAATGGCTATAAGCACGGACTCGACACTTCCGGCGGGAGAACATTTTTTGAGTTGGAGGTCAAGTGGGGGGAGGGGACCATATGCGTCCCCTCGTCGGTGTACTTGCCCCCGATGCACCCTTTTGGACTCTTGAATTTTTAGATTGTTATTTAGGCTATATTTGGGGAATTTAAAAGTGCAAAATAATGTTTTTAAAACTAGTTTTCTATTTGCAATCAGGTGATGTACTTGTAATAAATAAAACAAAAACAGAGATTTAATAGGCCGGTGTAAGTGCCATCTACAAAGAAAATTGCAACCCCCAGCATTGGGCCCCTAATAAACTTTTACCCTAGTTTTTTTGCCAGGAAACCCAAATTGACGGGTGTAACCTTATTCTTTTAACGTCCCTTGGTGATTGATATTTTGGTTCTCAAATTCAAAACACATGTTGAGGGGCTAAAAGTTTACATTTTTGACGCACATCAGCTGACAACGCATGAATTCACAGCTTATATCTTATTGCCAAATTGCATTAGCTCGCCTTCTTTTCCTTCCTCCATGCCTTAATTAACACCTAAATTAACACCTCTAGAAATAGCAGTGCGGTCAGTCGTGGTTTTTATTTTAAGAGAAAGCGGTGTTAACAGTCGACACCTGACATGGATTTCTTAGTACACAGTAAACGTACGGCAGTATAAACACATGCGCAGATGCCAGTAGAGGGCTCGTGGTCTATAATTTTCAAAAATCTTAAATAAATATAAGAAAGCATTCTCAAAATGCATTCTCTTCACAAAAAACCCAGAATCCTTTGTGTGTGGAATGCTAGTCTTTGATTGGCTTTAGTTAGAATGATAAAGTGTAAAAAAAGCCGTTTTACAAATCGACCCCTGGCGTTGATTTTAGCAGTGTAATGTACACGCACGGCAGTGTGGTACACACGCACAGATTGCAGCAACGAGGCTAGTGGTGTTAATATTCAATAATCTGTGAAAAATATAAGCAAGCTTTATAAAAATATGGAAAAATCTGTAAACCTACATAAAGCCTTTGTGTGTGAAATGGTAGTCTTTGATTGGCTTAATTTGAATGAGAACGAGTTGAGAAAGCCGTTTTACAAATCAACCCCTGGCGTTGATTTCAGCAGTGTAATGTACACGCACGGCAGTGTGGTACACAAGCACAGATTGCAGCAACGAGGCAAGTGGTGTTAATATTCAATAATCTGTGAACAATATAAGCAAGCTTTATACAAATATGGAAAAATCTGTAAAACTACATAAATCCTTTGTGTGTGGAATGCTAGTCTTTGATTGGCTTAGTTTGAATGATAAAGTGTTACAAAAGCCGTTTTACAAATCGACCCCTGGCGTTGATTTCAGCAGTGTAATGTACACGCACGGCAGTGTGGTACACACGCACAGATTGCAGCAACGAGGCAAGTGGTGTTAATTTTCAATAATCTGTGAAAAATATAAGCAAGCTTTATAAAAATATGGAAAAATCTGTAAAACTACATAAATCCTTTGTGTGTGGAATGCTAGTCTTTGATTGGCTTAGTTTTAATGAGAACGTGTTACAAAAGCCGTTTTACAAATCGACCCCTGGCGTTGATTTCAGCAGTGTAATGTACACGCACAGCAGTGTAATGTACACGCACGGCAGTGTGGTACACACGCACAGATTGCAGCAACGAGGCAAGTGGTGTTAATGTTCAATAATCTGTGAAAAATATAAGCAAGCTTTATAAAAATATGGAAAAATCTGTAAAACTACATAAAGCCTTTGTGTGTGAAATGGTAGTCTTTGATTGGCTCAGTTTGAATGATTGAGTGTTAAAATAACCGTTTTACAAATCGACCCCTGGCGTTGATTTCGGTGTAATGTACACGCACGGCAGTGTGGTAAACACGTAAAGACAGCAGTAAAGAGGCAATAGGTTTTAATAACCAAAAATCGGAAATAAATAAAAGTAATCTTTATAAAAATATGGAAAAAATCTGTAAAACTACATAAAGCCTTTGTGTGTGGAGTGGTAGTCTTTGATTGGCTTAGTTTGAATGATTTAGTGTTAAATTAACCGTTTTACAATTCGACCCCTGGCGTTGATTTCAGCAGTGTAATGTACACGCACGGCAGTGTGGTACACACGCACAGATTGCAGCAACGAGGCAAGTGGTTTTAATATTCAATAATCTGTGAAAAATATAAGCAAGCTTTAGAAAAACATGGACAAATCTGTAAAACGACATGAATCCTTTGTGTGTGGAATGCTAGTCTTTGATTGGCTAAGTTAGAATAATAAAGTGTTAACAAAGCCGTTTTTGATTCGACCCCTGGCGTTGATTTCGGTGTAATGTACACGCACGGCAGTGTGGTACACACGTAAAGACTGCAGTAAAGGGGCAATAGGTTTGAATAATCAAAAATCGGAAATAAATATAAGTAACCTTTATAAAAATATAGAAAAATCATCAAAACTTCATAAAGCCTTTCTGGGTGGAATGCTAGTCTTTGATTGGCTTAATTTGATTAATAAAGTGTTGAGAAAGCAGCTTTACAAATCGACCCCTGGCGTTGATTTCTTCGTACACTGTATAGACGCACAGCTTTGAACGAAGGTATTCACACACGCACAGACTGCGGCAACGTCACCCGTGATCTTTAATATATTAAACAATCAGAACTAAGTGTAAAAAGGGTTCTCAAAATATGACAAATTCAACAATGATACATGGAACCTTTGTGTGTAGAATACTAGTCTTTCATTAACTTAGTTTAAATGCAAGGTGTTAAAAAAGCCGTTTTACAAATCGACCCCTGGCGTTGATTTCGGTGTAATGTACACGCACGGCACTGTACTTACACACGTTAAGACTGCAGCAATAAGAACATTGGTTTTAATATTCAAACATCTGAAAGAATTTTAAGCAAGCTTTATAAACATATCGAAAAATCAGCAAAAGTACATGAAACCTTTGAGTGTTGAATTCCAGTCTTTGATTGGATTAATTTGAATGATAATGTGTTAAAAGCGCAGTTTTACAAATCGACCCCTGTCGTTGATTTCTTCGTTCACAGTATAGACGCACAGCATTGAACGAGTGTACTATTAACACACGCACAGACTGCGGCAACGTAACCCGTGATATTTAATATATTAAAATATCAGAAATAAATATAAGAAAGCGTTCTCAAAATATGACAAATTTAACAATAATACATGAAACCTTTGTGTGTGGAATGCTAGTCTTTGATTAGCTTATTTTGAATTATAAAGTGTTTTTAAAAGTCGAACCCTGGTGTTGATTTCGGTGTAATGTACACGCACGGCAGTGTGGTATACACGTAAAAACTGCAGCAATAGTGAAAGTGGTTTTATTATAAACAAATCTGGGGAAAATATAAGCAAGCTTTACAAAAGTAGGCCTACAGAAAAAACAGCAAAAGTATATTATGTAACCTTTGTGTGTGGAATGCTAGTCTTCGAATGGCTTAGTTTGAATGATAAATTGTTTAAAAAGCCGTTTTACAAATCGACCCCATAATACACACACACATAGTCCCGCAAAGTAACTACACGCAGCTTGTGGTGCGGAGAATGACACATGCATGCCGCACGTAGGGATTCCACTCGCGTCAAGCACTCTAAATGCTGGAAGGACTACGTCAAGTCAAAATGTGTTCATGCTGCTGTGGTTACTTCGGATCCTTATTCACAGTAGAGATCGACTCCTGGCGTTTGGAAAGTAACATCTACCGAGACGAACCATGGGTGACGAACGTGGAAGAGAAGAGAAAAAGGAAGAAAAGAAACTTTTTACAATCCCTACTTCAAAGGAGATTGCAAGATTAGAGCATGGGAAGTCGAAGGTGATTTGAAAAAAAGTAACCAGTAATTACATAGGGCAGGCTTCTAGTATTAGCGTGAGGTTTTTATTACATTTCTATTTGTAAATTTTACTAAAGAAAGTACGGAAAGTTTTTTATACAGGTAAAAGTGGGCTCGATTTCACAAAGAGCTGAGATTGACCTTTTTAAGATGAGTTGTCAGTATATTCTTCCCCCCCTCCATTGTATTACCATAGTGATTTGTATTGTGACATCATATTCATGTAAGATTTATTCGAACTGGCAGTCAACGTGTTACTGTTAAGGTCTATTACTATTATTTAACAAAGGCAGTGTTGCTCAAATTCTGAACTGCTGGGTGTTGTATTTGCTCTCTATGGATGGTTAAAATTGAGGGAGCATTCATTCTCAAAGCTAGTTTTGCGATAATTGTAATCCTCCATCCTCCCGACAGTCTGCAACTATCAGGAGGATGGAGGGGTTAGGGTTACTATTATCGCAACTATCTCAAAAGCTTTGGAGAGAGCATCGAAGCAGTATATTCACAGAGAGATTATCATCAATTTTCACAAATAATTTTGTCATTTTACATTTTTGAAATGCATGCTTCTTGTTACAATGAATGTTAGGGGTCCATAGCAACAACCTTATAGAAAACCGCATCTTGTATGATTTAACCATTGTTCAACAGTTGCGATTAACGTAACGCTCGAACCGCCGGAACAGAGAGTTGAGACCTGTGAGTTTTAAGAACATACATTTTTGTACCTTTTGCAATTTCAGCCAGTTCAGTCTGGCCAGTGACCAGATTTGCTTGATTTTAACACTTTGTAAAATTCAAAACTCACATTATAAGGACACGGATATGATCTCCATTGTGTTTATCGGTCAATCAAGACCACTTAACCCATCATCGAGAACAATCTTTTAGCAAAATAAAAAAAAAATTGACAAATAAATTACCAAAGACTGCTGAGTTGTTCCACTTTTGTTCCTCTTTCTGATTTATCGAAACTAATATTTCAACTTCGGAAAGTGATAAGATGATATTTTGGCCCAATTTACCTGACGTCTGATCATCATCACAATAATCTTGGTTGTGCCATTTTGGGAGTCAAATCCGCCAATAATCCTACAGGTGTGCTATATAGTGTAGTATGCATTTTTAGGCGACTCAAAAAGGCGAGCACGGCAGACAGAAGCCCGGTGTGATGTTGTTGCAAGGGTTCAATATTATTATGTTATTATTACTAGTTTATTTTTTCAATTGATGTTCAAATTGATAGGTCAAGTCTTATTTCAAGAGTCAATTTGGAAACCAACTAACATCAACCAAAGGAAAAAGTACTTCCCTGAGTGTAGCCGACAGTTCAACAAATGCAGCCTCACAAGCAGCTCAGACAAACAATCAGACAGTCGATGTAAAAGAAGGAAGCAATGTGACCAATAGTTCTGACAGTACTACTAGGGCTGCTAGGGAGTCCACTGGCAAGGACCTCAACATTGTTACCTCCTCTGCATATAGGAGTACAGAACCGAGTACTTCTGATAATGTGCAAGACAAGGGGGCCAAGAGGAAAATTGGGTCATTGTTTGCTGATAAGTTTGCAGCATTGAGAGATGCACCGGACTATGAGGCTCCATTAAACCCAGCCAAGAGGTAAATTAAATGAATCTGTAAGACCTACACTTGTAAAATAACAAAATTTAATTTTTGCTCAGTTGTAGAAAAGAGCGTTTGAACAGCACGCTTCAAACAGTAACAAACGGGTGCTAAACATGGTCAGGTACCAGGCATGGTCAGGTACCAGGCATGGTCAGGTACCAGGCATGGTCAGGTGCCAGGCATGGTCAGGTGCCAGGCACGGTCAGATGCCAGGCACGGTCAGATGCCAGGCACGGTCAGGTCCCAGGCATGGTAGTTTTTAAAATCACGGCTAAGGCTTGGGCTGTGGCTTGGGGACCGTCCGTTTGTTCAAAGTCCCGTACTGAAAGTTCAAATTTGTTGATGACATCATAGCCAATGCAGAAGAGTAGGGGTTAATCCGGTGTTTTTGGTTCACATACATGGTAGCAAGCACCCTTGTTTACAGGTTTCCACAGCCTTGCGAGCTACAGTGATTAAGTTCACTTATGAGGCATCTTTGGTTTAATTACCTGAAATATCATATTATAAATAAATAGATACTTGTCAATAGATCTAAATCTAAACCTAAAAAAAAGGACAACAAAAATCTGTGTGTGACTCGGGTCTTTCCTGGACCGTTTCGTGACCTTACAATAATTAAATCCATCGTTCCCATGAAGAGCACTCAATCCAAGTCAAAACCAACCCTTCTCGGGAGGTGGGTTGAGAAATTTGATCTCGTAGAGATTTACACATGCAACAGAAAAAGTGCTGATTGTGGTCAGGCAGTGCGAGTGTTAAAACTTTATGAAATTAACGCAGATTGGAAACGTGTAGCTTTCGACATGAATTGGAACGAGATAGTGTGAAAAGGTCTAGTCTCAGTTGTAGGAAATTGTTTTGACCATAAGACTTAGTGCAATATTTTTAGGACGTTTACTAGAACCAACAAAATCCCTCAGCATAACTTCAGGAGATTCTTAACCATTTAAAAAAAAAATTACCTTATTGGATGATCTTTTTAAAACTTGGGCCAAACCCCCGTCAGGGATTTGTCTTACAATCTTTACTACTACATGTAATGTTGAGCTGGTTTATTTTCAGGCCGATGTTATCTACTGCAATATTAGCAGCTCCAGTAGCAACCAATAAGAAAGCACCGCCCGGAGCCAATAGCATCATTGTCAATACAAGACAGGTAACATTAACCTTGTTCATGTTCCCCATTTGTAAAAAAAATAAATACATTGTTATTTAACTAGGTATGTTATAAAGGATTGGTAGAACTGCTGACAAAATAGTCCCAGACAGTGTTCCTGTTTTGTGTGACCAACAATACATAAAATAACAAACCTGTGAAAACTTGGGCTTAATCCATTGTGTAAGTACATGAAGTATCAGTTGGAAAGTATCAGAAAGGAGAAAATTGTGAAAAATCTTGCACAATTTTCAGCCTGTAAACACATTGTTCTTAATTTTGGTTGTAACAACAGATATCAGCTGTTGTGTTTTTTAAAAGTTTTCAGATACATTTTTTTCAAATATGACTTCGATGACCAATTGAGCTTACAGATTTGTTATTTGTGGTCACTCAAAGTGCGGATACGGGTCTTTGACAATTACCAATGTTGGCTGCATGCTATGATGCGGGTACTATACAAGGAAAAAGGGGAATGGAACAGGAACATAACCAAAGATAATCACAAACAAGATAGAAATTCTAAAGACCCCTTGCACACGATGACAAAAGCTTAAACAGTGCCCTCGCTGTCAGAGGAAGACCCATCACTGTCTTAGTGTTGTGCATAGCGTGTATAAATACGTGCCTGTTTTCATTGTTTGACATCGGCAATTAAGGGGCCAGTCTAAGAGGTCTATTAACTATACAACATAGAAATCTACAGACACTTTGAATATGACATCACAAGCTCAAACAGGCGCCCTCGCTGAGGTCAAAAAGGAAAACCCATCATTGGCTGAGTGAGTGTTATGCATGGCCTCGGCGATTAAGGGGCCTGTGCAAGTTGGATCTAGTAACATTAGGTTTAAACGGAGCCAGACTATAGGTACATGTACAACAGATGCAGGATACAGGTACAAGGGGTTCCACAGTGAGGCAGTACATGGGCAGAAACAGGAGGAGTACCTCACTGTATTCGCTTCAAGGGCGGTTTCGTGTTGACTGGTCAAGCAAACTATCCCAATAACACTACGCACTATTGCTAAAAAATAACAGCTACGTACGCGGATCTCAGACAAACGTGTCCACTTTCACTAACATACGTGTGTGTACATGTCCAAGTTTGATGTTTACTTGCATGTACCGACTACACTACTAGTGCAGTTTGACGCAATGATGATGCAGTGATTGCATAAGTGGTGGAATGTTTGTCTGGCAGCCAGACATTTTGAGCAAAAGTGACATCATTGTTGCGGAGTGCTATACTCTCTCTGCCATTGCTAAAGTGACTTAATGACAACTGTTGACTATTTTCTTGTTGGCAGCGAGGCAACCCTATTTTGAAGCATATCCGTAACATTCCGTGGGAGTTTGGTGACATTGTACCTGATTATGTGATGGGTAGAACTGTATGTGCACTGTATCTGAGGTGAGTATGACGTGCTATTGTTATTGAGGTCTGAATCAATCTTCACATAAATCATCTCGAAGACATGACGTATATTAACTCCCTCAGTATTCTGCAGGCTCTATTTCTAAGGGTCAAATGAAGGCACACATTGGTTGACATAGTTGATAGTGTGCAGGCATGATGTCCTTCTTACTTTAGCGAGATATTGACTCACTTAGCATTTTGCAGGCTCTATTTCTAAGGGTCAAATGAAGGCACACATTGGTTGGCATAGTTGAATGTGTGCAGGCATGATGTCCTTCTTACTTTAGTGAGATATTGACTCACTCAGTATTCTGCAGGCTCTATTTCTAAGGGTCAAATGAAGGCATACATTGGTTGACATAGTTGATATTGTGCAGGCATGATGTTCTGTCTACTTTAGTGAGATATAGATAGGTTGCAGTATGACGTAAATCGGCCATCTTTACGGGCAGTTTAGAACAAACAGTCATGCGTTTCGTGTGAGAACGGCGTGCAACACACGCGCATTTCACGAAACTCATTGCAGGATTGGTCAGTGAACAACGCGGCTGCGTTAATAAGTTGAGCGTTTGACGCATCTGCAAGCCAAAATGCAATTTGCCCGTAAAGATGGCGTCTACTGGGAACTATCTATTGACTCACTTAGCATTCTGCAGGCTCTATTTCTAAGAGTCAAATGAAGACAAACATTGGTTGACATACATGTAGTTGATAGTGTGCAGGCATGACGTTCTGTCTACTTTAGTGAGATATTGACTCACTTAGCATTCTGCGGGCTCTATTTCTAAGGGTCAAATGAAGACAAACATCGGTTGACATACATGTAGTTGATAGTGTGCAGGCATGATGTCCTTCCTACTTTAGTCTGGTTTACGATTTTGTTGCCTTTGTGAAAAAATCTGATTTAAACAGCCTGAAAGTCTAAAACAATTCCACACCATGCGTATACGTAGGTCAGCCCTTGTACTCAATCAAATGTACCTACTTTTTTCAATCACGTATCATGCCTAAGTTTGGGTTTGTTTAAATATATTAATACTCTATGTATTTACTTTTCCTTTGTTTTCTTTTGGGGGGATCAATGATCAAACTATTATTTTTATTCTGAATTTGTTCGTTTTACTTTGATAGTTTGAGATATCACCATCTGAATCCAAACTACATCCACAACAGACTAAAGGAGCTTGGCCAACAGTATGAGCTCAGAGTGCTCCTTGTACAGGTTGATGTGGTAAGTGTCTAGTTTGGGCCTGTCTGTCTGTCTGTCTGTTTCTCTTCATTGCAGGAAGAAGGCCCTCTTCTTCAATCTTCCAGACTCATGTCAGTTCTGTGCTCTCTGCTCCAATGCTATACCACTGTAGACATGATAGACCGTGCGAGTGTCACGCATATTCAAATATTTTTGGGACAACTTTGGTCCAACGAACATTGCTTTATCGCTTGAAGGAAACAACGTGCGCACTTTAACGGGTCCCTATGTTTGAACACTCGCGAGTCTTGCTCAGTCTATTCCCTGTTGTCAAACTGCATGTTCAGTAAAGGTCCCTTCAAAATATTAAATTGTTTACAATGTTTTTGTTTTTTTCAAAATTGTGGATGGATGGGTCAAAAGAAATGACTGAAAATCGAGATTCAGTTAGCAATAACAATAATGGAAGAAAAAAATGGAAGATGAAAATACCGTCTTACAGATCATCTGTCATGTCTGTGCTGTTCCATTGTTATCATTAAACCATTGCAGTAATTCAACTTTGTTTCGATATCAGACCTCGATGTGAAGATGGCTTGGATTTTGCATTCTGTTTTAACTACAAAGTTATACATATTGGAAGCCAGGAAAAGCCATTGGAAACTCCTAAGCTAGGAGAGCTTTAAGCTTAAATATCTTTATTTGGAGCATCACTTTGTTCATCAGTGTATAGGCTAACAAACATGTAGTCTGTCAGTATTTGAAATCTAAAATTGGGGTGGGTCGGTAAACAATAAAATGGATAAAAGATACATTTTTTATGACATGATTTTTCTGAGTGGCCCTTAATAACAATAATTGTCAAAAAGAATTTAAAGTGGCACATTAGGATAGTATGAGCATTTCTTATGAAATGATTAACATTGTAAGCATAATTTATCTTGGTTTATAACAAGCTTTGACTAAAACGTCTGAATCAAAGTCAAAATATTTACATCTCCAGTGTAAATGTGTCTTGCTTAATTTTCTTTCGTACCAGTTTGGGTCGGGCGGTTTCTGTTTTGTTTTAATTTCCCGTACTTTCTCTATTTGACTAGAAAGATCCACACCATTCACTGAAGGAGCTGGCCCGCATGGCTCTAATGGCTGACTGTACTCTCATCCTAGCATGGAGGTAGTTTACGACGTGCTCTCTTTAGATTTGAATTCAGTAGTGTCGTTATTGTAGGCTCAGATTGTCTGGCCTAACTCCCCAGCGGTTTATAGGGCTCTGGAATGTCCCACCATTTCTGAATTGTGAGGCGCTCCGCCCCAAGTATAACCAATGAAATTTGGGGGGATAAATAAAATGATTGAATGGGTGGGAATTCAGGCCTTGATTTTCATATTAGAGATGGCAAGGCCATTTTTATTTTGCAAAGGGCACTTCCATTTGGAAAATCTAAGAGTCTATGGGAAAGTTTTGAAGGGGTACCAAGGCCAAGACAAGGGGCAGCAAACACCATGGCCTCTGTACCCATTGTGTAATTTCAGGGCTGGAAATTTTCTATTGCCAATTATAATTCTATTTATTAACATGATTAATGTTACTTATTAATTAACTACAGTACTGAGGAGGCTGGACGGTACTTGGAGACCTACAAGTCCTATGAGAATAAATCAGCGGACGCTTTGAAAGAAAAAATAGACACGGACTATCTATCAAAGGTAGGCAGACTAGATGCAGTAGGGGAATCCACAATGTTCAACAATCTGATTTTACAGATTAAGATCAGGCTTGATCCATTAAGCCCCCCGCCCACCACTGTCATTCATCGGCGTCAACTTGGATTAACACAACGGACACCTGCGTCTAGCACCGTGGCGTACACAAAAATGCCCACATAAACAGTCTAGATGGCTGCAGTATGTTCACATTATGTGGTGTGATTTTAACGTTTGAGACTTTTGTGGTGTTGCGCTTGTAGTTGGCAAAAACATGGAAGGGGTGGAGCATTATGGTTGGCTCATACATGTAGAATTCCCCCATACATCCTTAGAAATGGTTTCACTCTTTTCGTCCCTTTTACCTTTGTTTACCTTGTGCAATATTAATGTATTTTTTTGTTTAACATTCTGAAATTACATTTTGTCTCTGCTTATTTTATGTGGTTATGGTTTTGAGTGTACATTTTTAATTGTAAATCATGTCCAATTCAGCTCTTTTCTAATTATTAAAGAGAATAGGTCCGGTCTGTGCCAATTTGACATGAAGATGTAAATTTAAGATAGCTTTTTGGGGGTTAGATTCTAGAAGGTTTTAAGCTTTCATTTAAGGTATTGCATGAACAAATCCACCAATGATAAATGGTAGTTATAATTAAAAACAAATTATGAATTATTATTCATCAGCCATGTATAAACAATATTGCATGTTATGTATTTTGTGCATTGTCCGTGGCATTTGCAAAAGTTTGTGTATAATTTTTTGTTTTGAAACGGTATCATGTTTCACAATTTGTTCAGAGAAAAGAATATCTATATAACAAAAGTGTCTTCCGGCAAAAATTGGGCCATGCATCTCTTATAATAAGCCAATGAACGGAGATGAATTGAAACTTTTGTTCTTTGTAATCCTTGAAATTCTAAATATATATTAATGGGATTTGAGGAAGATATACACAAACATGAAACCTTTCAATAGGTAATCATTTTCAATCTCTCTGAAAGAAATCCATTTTTTTTTGTCTTGTTACACAGGTGACCGATGTGTTAAGCACAGTCAGGTCTGTCAATAAGACAGATGCAGTTACACTGGTCTCAACATTTGGGGTAAGTGTTCATTCAGGTTCCTTGTAGTGCAGTTAAATAATGTGAATTGTTGGTTTTAAAACTTGTTTGTGCTTTCAACACAGACTCCTGTCGGGTTGTACAGTGTAATGAGGGGGTACATTCAAAGAGCTTTGATAAAAAAATAAAGAAAAGAAGTTTGTATTTATTTCCAGTTACTTAACTACCTGTGACTTTGTTTGTTTTACTCTTCAATGAACGATTAGATTTGAATAATGTCTGGTACAATGACTTGCTTAGACCCCGTTCCCACTGGACCCCGCATTGATCGCACAATTCGAGAAAAGGGCGATCAGACCCCGCAATTTCTCGAAAAGGGCGATCAAAGGGCGATCAAGCGTAAGTGGGAACGCGAGGGCGATCAGGATCAGACCCCGCAATTTGATCCACCTCAGGAGTAGGATTAAAGCGGGATCTGATCGCCCTTTTGGATTAATGGGCGATCAAAAGTCTAGTGGGAACGCAAAGGGCGATCAGACCCCGCAATTTGAGGGCGAACATCCGGTCCGGTAGGCCCGAATGGCGCGAAAACGGTGTTCTTTTTTCTTCTATTCCCAGCACGCACCACGCATTTGGTGACATAAAAGAATTGCAAGTAAAGCATAAAGCAGTATTGACGTCACGTGAAGATACCAACTACACGTTCTGTACAACGCATCCACACTAAACCCAAACCCACGCAATTTTTTTGGATGCATTGTACGTTCTTTAAAGATGGCAGCGCCCAGCAATAAACGTCCCATAAATTCGTCCAAAAAAAACCCCCAAAAAGATGAGAAGCGTGGCAAGCTATGGTCGGACGAGGAGCTGGGAACTTTTTAGACATCTGGGCCAGTCAAGAAATTCAAAACAAACTGGGCGGCACCGTGAGAAATAGCACAGTATTTTAGGTAATTGTGAGGAAGGATGATGGGCGAAAGTGACCTGCGTTGGTGAACTTTTGATCTACTTCCGTTTACAAAAGGTGGATCAATGCGCGATCATACTCAAGTGGGAACGCGACCGCGATTCACTTCTGCGACTAATCCTTTTGCGGGGTCAGGATCTTGTAATTGTGGATCCAGTGGGAACGCGGTCTTAGTCACAAGGTACTTCTTAAATTTGAATGCCTCAGACTATAGAGACAGTTTGCCATGTCAAACGGTTCAGGGCAAGCTTTTGTATAGTAACCCCAGATGAGCAAACCCTGGTAACACTGTGCCATACACTTATACATTTATTCAACATTGTGTATGGGTGCAACTGTTGGCCATCTCTTACGTAATTACGCAAAAGCTTGCCCCGAATCATGTGACACAGCAACTGTTTCTATAGTCTGAGGAATTCAAATTTATCTCACAACTTGCATATTGTAACATTGATGTAAAAATTACATCATGCTAAGCCTCGACATCGAAGGTAACAGGGTAGATATTCATTGTTTGGGTCTTTTTAAAATTTGTTTTAAAAGTAATATTATGTTTCATCGATTTACTTGACAAGTTGATTTGTTTACATTCACAGACATTTGAAAAGATCATCTCGGCATCTAAAGAGGACCTGTACCTGTGCCCTGGATTCGGCCCGCAGAAGGTGCACATCTAAAATGTTAAATGAATTAACGAGCCTTTGCAAAGAAACGTGGCTGGGGTAAAATTATTGAAACGGATCACAAAGACTTCACTGATTGAATGAATCAACACAATCGTTGTGGGAATAATACATACTTATTTTTATTTATACATTAAAATTCCAAAATACCGAAACCAAAAATTCATTTCTTGATGAACATATCAAGTTGTTGAGATTTTACTATTCTTTGATACCCCCAGGCACAGAAACTCTTCAATATCCTCCATGAGCCTTTCTTGAAAGCCAACAAGAAGCCACCGAAGACTTCAGCAACTGAAGATAAAGAGAAGCAGACTGAAGACGTGACAGAAGACGAGACAGCAGCAGATGCAGCGGGAGAAACTGCTGCAGCCGTAGCACCAGCAGCAACTGCATCTTCTGATGACGCCTCATGATAATTAAAACAATTATTCTCTTTGAATGTGAACCCAAGAGCTCACTAAAGGCAGTGGATCATGTACTTTTGGTAATTACTCAAGAAGTAAATGACCATAAAAACTTACTTGGTAAGGAGCACCTGAGAGCTGCTGATAGTATAAAACATTGTGAGAAACAACTCCCTCTGAAGTAATGTAGTTTTTTAGAAAGAGGTAATTTCTCACTAGAACTTTTGAATCTTATGAAGCCTTTCTCAAGCATTTGAAAGCACACAATGCTATGCAATAAGGATGTTTTTTTCTGTCATTATTCTCTTGCAACTTTGATGACCAATTGAGCCCCAATTTTCACAGGTTTTGTTATTTTATGTATATGTTGGGATACACCAAGTGGGGATACTAGTCTTTGACAATTACCAAAAGTATATCCTGCCTTTTAAGTTGGCAAGATTAAAAAAACAAAAAAGCACATTATACATACTTTTCCAGCTCTGCTCTGGGTAAATCTCCTTTTTACTTATCTTAAATTGAACCATGGAAGTAGAACCCGAAGAATGCAGAGGTCAACTGCACTCTGTGTCCTGCAGTGGACGGGGCGTATCGATTTATTTGTCTGTTCAATTCAATGCTTAAAATTGCCATTGGCTACAACAGTGATACTGTTATCACATTTTTATTGATACACTTCCTATTTATGAATTTGAACTGCACTTGTACAAATAAGAGATAGATATAATATTTAGGGAAAGCAAAAAATAAAATGTCTTTTATACTGAAACCGTATCTTGACTGAATGCGTTACATGTATCTTATATTGTCTTTTGTGAGTTGACATCCTCTTCCTTGGAGGACCAGGCAGGGGACCAGGCAGGGGACCAATCGATATGGAGGCAACCGACCGCTCAGGCAGTCCCTAAGCGACAGATGAGAAAGGAGAGGACACAAGAACGCCACCTCCATCCAACCCTCACTTTGACTATATCCTGCGACATTTGCCTACTCCTGAATCGGACACTTGAGCCATCAACAAAGTCGCCTTTAGCTTCTTCTCCCTCAATCTTAACAACTAAAATTGTGTATCATATAAAATTGTGTATTGACGAGAAAGCCAACTCCATCCAACCCTCCCTTTGACTACAACCTGTAACATTTTCCTGCGATCCGTGGCTCACAGATCAAACTTTTGAGCCATCAACGGAGTCACCTCGGGCTACTTCTACCTCAACCTTAATGACTAAAAATTGTGTATTGTATTCCTGGGGAAAACATCTTCCTCGATCTTGAGGGATCACCTACTAATATTTTGTAATACTGATGCATTCTAATGATTCACTGACTTCATCCATCCCCTCAGACCGTCCAGCTGAATTATTAGTCGGCTCTGGCAAACCTTCATTCACTTTCTCACTTTGAGTTCTTAAGTTCGCATCCTTGCTGTCGGCTCTCTCTCCCATCAACTCATTGAGAGAGGTGGTTTGTCTGTTAAAGTCTGAGTCCGTGTGTTTGTTTTTATGATCATCCTGTTGCTTTTGAATTGTTCCACTTTCTACATTGACGGCATCTCCATCTGCTGGATCATCTAATGATTCTCCAGGGACGGCGGAGTCTTTCTCCTTGATGCTTCTTGCCTCCGTCTCATCGATTTTGTCGTCTGTATCTCCTTCCACGTTTTGTTGCTGCTCCTCGTCCACGACACCTCCATGATCTTCTACATCATCATCTTCACTTTCTTCATTGTCATCGGCATCCTCGCCCCCATGCTCGGCATCTTCTCCCTCATCTTCTTCTGAGTCCTCTTCCTCCTCGGAGTCCTCCTCAGAGTCTGAATCTGGCATCGAGTACCGAGGTTGACGATTCAAATTACAGGTTTCCTTCTCCATGTCGAGGTCCATAAGATCTGAAACGAGGAAGACATTGAACAATCAGTGTTTTAGATCTTCTGTCTTTTGTTTACCCCCTTGAGAATGTGTAGCGTTTAGTTTTTTCAAAAAACATACATGAAAAGCTAATCTGTGACAAAAAAATTTGACTTTTAGTGTTCACACTTTCAAGATAGCAGTGTAAAATGGTTCATGCCTTGAGATATATTTATATCTTGTTTCTCATTGAAGTCGGAAGATGCATAAGCAGATTTGTGCAAAATTTCAAATCTTAAATGTGACACAATGTTTTTAATATTGTGCAGTACTACTAAAAACAGCTGATTAATATTTAGTAACATGATCATCAAATAATGTGACGGGGCTGAGTGACCATGGCTCATCTTCACAGGAGTTAAGACTGATCTTAAGTGTGAATCAATCGTAACTGCTAAGCAAAGTGACAGTCTGATGTCACAATACAAATCACTACGGTAAAACTGACAACTCATCTTATGATGAATGGTAGTGTTGTGAAAATCGAACACAGGCCGGTTAATGGGACATGGGCAGAGGGAGCACACAGCCCCAGTAACCCCCCTTCCTTTTCTGTGGAAGAGACAACAGCTGCTGTGCCAAATATAAAACGGACACCAAGTGTTAAAAGCGTGGAGATGTAATCGTAGGGGTAAGGTAGTCGTCGATTACACACAGCGATGTCACAACTTCCTGCTGGCTGACTCAGAGTGGCGATAGCCTCCAACACTCTTGTTAACAATCGCAAACTGCGGACAGTCGCAATCTAATTAAGGGGACTATTCTGGTCAGAAGTTTTTTTTGTTTTTGTTTTTTTAAAGGCCAGAGAGATATGAGCAAAAGTCACCCTGTGATTGTTAGATACCGTTGCACATTATTGGGCCAGCTTAACCTTCTCTACAAGTAAAGCAATTGTAATGGCTCTATAGAGGTAGGGTCATTGTTTGGTTTCCGTCACTGTAATGCTGAAGAATAGGCAAAATGATCAAGAAAGATGCAACAAAAGTCACGTGTGAAATTTGTCAACTAAAATACAGTGTCTACTTGTTGAGAAAACAGGAAAAAACTGGCACGGTATTTTCATCAAGGTATTTCATCCACGTTAATAGCGAGGTCACAGCAGGTACCAACAGCATCTCTGGCCACAGTATTCACAAACAGACACCACGGAAATTTGAATTGCCAAAGGTTGCAGATTCAAATTTGTCAACATACTTTTTTTGATTTCTGTTCAAGGGGGGCATTTCAGACCAAACAATTTAACAGGATGCTTACTAACATTAACATTTTTATAAAAAGTAGGCTTTCGGATAAAAACCACTCATCTTTTTTTTTTGGGGGGGGAGGGGCGGGTCATTGCATTTAACCCATGAAACATGAATGTCCTCATCTATCAGAATCCTTCATCTATTTTAATTCAAGACTGAGACCTTCAGACTACAAAGATTTAAATGCCCGACCCATACCAAGTATAGCTGTCTGGACTGTGCAGTCCATCACATCAAGGGAAGGACTCTGGAGAACTGGATGGGGGTTAGTTTGGAGTCAGTTTTAATACGGTTTAACAGAAAAGACAAATTTGAAAGTTAAAGGAACATTACAGAATTGGTTTTTGCTAACAAAACAGTTGCTGGCAGTGTAAGCACTTTATGTAATCCACCATATACATCAACTGACAAACCTGTAGAAGTTTGAGATCGATCGGCCATCTGGGTCACAAGAAAATAGTAAAAAACCGATTACACATTTGCATGAAATCATATAGATTCAACAAATGAATAAAACGCTCACTGAGCAATAAACTCCTATCGGAAAATTAGTTTATTCATTTCTCATCAAATATGGCATTTCAGACAGAAATATTTCTAGGATGTTTTCCACTATATCATCATTAGACCGTGTAAGTTTATGTAAATCTGTGATCAAAAAGTATATTTTACAAGTTTTTTTCTTACCATATCTGTAATGTTCCTTGATGTAATTATTGCATCTTGGACAAAGAATATTTTGGTTTTACCCCTGTACCGATGTATGACAAGCACTGTGTACTTTGTGCTTGTAGGGAAAAAAATCCACAGGCTGCTTGAGAGGGATTTGAACCCCCGACCCCTGCATTATAGAGCAGATGGCTTTACAACTAGATCACCAAGCATGCCCAGGCCAAGTTTGCTTAAGCACAAAACAATTATATGCTAGCCAGAATAAGGTTACCAACCAAAATACCGTATCACCTGCACCGCTTCGGACAGGTACCCTGCTTATTTTTGCTTAGCAGACAATTATTAAGCACAATTTACAGCTTTGTGAAATTGGGCCCTGGTGATGAGAAGCCAATTCGAATCCTGTTTTATTAGCGGCGGGTACTGCAACAATTTAATTGACACAATAACTGCCTCGAGATAAAAAACCTTATTTTCGGTTATATTCACACTCCCTACTTGCTTGAGTTTCTTTTGATAATATTGTGTGATTGTCAAGCTCTTTGCATTAGTTAAAACGAAGGTTTCAAAAAACAAACAAAACCTGCATTATTTCCGAACACTATCACTGTAGTTATTTAAATGAGGGTTAATTAGCGACGATGAACTTTCTCCCTTAAGGTCAACTCTCCTCGATTAATATTTCCGGTGATCGAGTATCACAATAAACCAAATTCTCTGAATCTCCCCCAGTGATGTGTTTGTAAGCGATGGGTGCTACGCAGAAAGAATAAGTGCAGACATAGTGGACTTAGGGAGTGCGGTTTGCATGACAGTCAGGTAGGCCTTAATACTTGTGTAGGAGGTCACAGTACTTCACAGTGTAAAATATGTATCTACTGTTTTACAGCTCATTATGCATTTTTAGTGTTCAAAGTTGATGGTATTATCTTTATGGGTAAGTGCAGTTGAGTTTGAGCTGCGCAGGGGAGACGATAATTATTACATACAGAAAAGCTTTTTGTTTTGTGTAACTTATTTAATGAGCTTTGACACATGCAGGCCGCCTGCCACACACTGTCCTTAAGTGAATCACAGGTGCACATTTAAGCTTGTATAATGGCTTGAGGTCATCTAAATAAACTAAATGAAACAGTTTCTTTAAAAAGCACAGGGTGAGATAAACAAATTTTGAGGTGTTTTTTTTAGGCGGTTGCTTTCCTCCGTTCATCTTTTTGGATTGAGAGATAAAAATGGCAGTCTGTCTGTGAATTATCAATGGGTTATGGTCAAGAGAAAATTCTTATAACTGTATAAACATTTACAAAAAGCTATCTGGTGTTTGGTTTGAATAACTGTTTATTTATTTGTTTCATTTGATTTCAATCGTTCTGTTAATGATACCAAGGGAAACTTAAAAGTGACTTGCACTGTATCCCGTAGGCCTGAAGATACATGTACTGTGTAGAGAAGATAGTGAAGAAATTCTCAGTTTTAGATGCGGGAAGAAAAATAACTTTTACAAGGGAAAAACACATGTAATCAGGTAGGGACTGAAAAACTGATCCACATGCGAGGCTCTGATTTGAGGAGGGATTCGAACCAGGGACCACATAGGTGAATGGCAGGGCAAGATACTACTGAGCCAACTTGATCCTCAAATGTTATTTGTGGTTGACCTCTTATGTCATTGTAAACTGCATTGAGATCTACTTCAGCAATGTTTGGTGCAATATAAGGCTGTGTCCGAAAATGACTGTGGCTTGATCGCCACGTGAATAAGTGCTGAAGCATGCCCATAGCAACACCCTTAGTAACAGCTGTAGCCATAGCCACAGCTGCCATTTCAGACTTAGCCTTAGTTTGGCTCATCAATGTTCTTTTCTCCATTACATACAAATCTGAACCTACCAGTATTGGATCTCTGGGCATCTTCTTGTTCTAATTTCTCCATCCATTTCCTCTGTGCTTCAATGACATCAGCGCTGGTCATACAAGCTGCGTATCTATCAAGGACCTCCTGGTTGAGCTGGTAAAAACCTGGTCCCCACTTAAACCGTTTCAGAAGCTGCATGCCGTACTCGGGTAGACCTAGAGTACAGGGAATTTTGTTAAAAATAACTGTCTTCCCACGAGTGATATTATACACAAATGAAAACTGATTTCCTCCAGAATGCACCACCTCAGAGCGTTCATTGGCCCAATTTGTTTGATTTAAATAATCTTCCCAACGAGGGAACTCGGCCAAAACCCCCACAGGGGATATAAACGCCAAGCTGGCAACAGCTAATCTCTCAAAGACAGACATTAGTTTAACATCAATGATTAAAATTTGCACATTTCAATAAATTGTTATACAGTAACAAGACAACAATAACTATTCCAGTCATTGTGAAATCAGCGGCTAGCTTGGCCGGATTCGAATCCACAACCTTGTGATTGCAAGCCCTGCAGTCTAACCACTGGACCACAGTGACAATTAACTCCCTCGGGTGATTTGCTAGGATCTTTCCTCACTCTAACAAAGTCCAACACCATATAGCAACTTAACACCCAAACTGTTCCACTCTGAATATGGTGGAATGCCTTATCCCATGTGAAGCATAATCACAAACTCATTAAAATCTCGAAAGCCCCTCATTTGTTTATGTTATTATCCAAAGCCCTGCAGCACTCTAGCCAATAAAAGAATGAATAGGAGATGATAAAGAAATGCTCAGATTGAGATGTTGGTAGAAAATTTAAAATAAGGGAAATCCCAAGTAACTGGGTAAGGACTGAAAACCTAATTCACATGCAAGGCTCCAGTCCAAAGCGGGATTCAAACCAGGGTCAATGGAGGTAAGAGGCAGGGATTAGCCAATCCCATTTACTGGAAATAGATTCATAAACTATAACTCTAGGTACAGTAGAGACGTTCTTTAAAATCTCTTAGAATAAGCCTCACCGACTATGTAGAAAGTTGCAGCGAATGCCTCAACGCATGACAGCTTACAAGGCCTGCCGTAGTTGATGGGATTGGCGGCCACGAGATAGGGGAGGAGTCTCGGCTGACCTCCCCTCATCTTATCGAATGGCGTTTCCTCCAGCTTGGCCCAGGAGCAATCTATCACAGCGATTCCTTTCTCTTCTACAATGTGTCTGTCAAATTATGCAAAAAGACAAACACTGTCAACTTTCATACCAAACTGAAAATGCAATGATTCACTGAAACTCTTCATCTGTATTCACAAAATACTTTGTCTCCTTTCCAATTTCTCTTTGTTCCCCTTCGCTTGTTCTGACTGATTTATGTATCTTTCTTTTCACTTCTTTTCAACACTCAATACATGAGTTGTATTGGGAAAGACTCTGCTAGGGTCAAAACAACAGACCATTAAAAATGCTTACAAAAATGATATTGCAGCAATCTAAAAATTTGTTTACAAACAATTATCTATTAATAATTTGTATATTTTTGCGGGGGGGGGGGTTAACAACGTCTTAAGAATACTAGAAAAAATGTAATGATTACAAATCTACACATTGTATGTTAAATATACATTTTCTATAGAAAATATACAGCCATGGCTGAGGACTGGGTACCTATAAATAAACTTGTACTTATCAAGGCTTCCTGAATACATTAATAATAATAGACCCACCTGTCCTGTGGTGAGATACAGTTTGTTCCCATAGGTGAGAGAATAACCCCATTGAATCGTTGGGCTAGCCGTAGTGTCCTGAGCAGCCCTTTCCTGGCTAGCTTCCGACCCGTGCACTTCTTGGGATCGCAGTGCTGAAGGTCCCACATGGCCAGGGGGCACGGGATCCTGTAGGGATCCTCATCTTCAGCTAATCCAGATGGACGCTCTGGATTTGCAGTGGGATTAAGAGTGGATAATCACTTGTCAGTGTGTTTTCAAAATCAAAATGAAATGATACACGTACCATGGACTTATAATTAAATGTGTACCACCTCGTTTTGAAGTTGACTTTAAGTTTCAAATAAAAAACAAAAACAAATTTTTTCCCCATAAATCCTTCTCAGGAGTATTGTCCCTCTCTGTGGATAATCCAAGTTTCATTAAATATGTGTCTAACTTGTTGATGTACATGTGTGTGGGGCATCCAATACACCTATATTTCATTGAAACCTGTGACGAAAAAGGAAAAATTTATTTTCGATATTAATAATAATAATAATAAAAACAGCATTTATATAGCGCATTATGGATCACAGATCCCTCGATGCACTTTACAATTTAAAAGAAGAAGAATATTATAAAACAAAGATACACTAGAGACAATAAAAACCAGACCAGCTGTAGGCCTATACAATGATTAAAAATGTACAATATTATAAATTAAAGAGATAGGTCTTCAGTGATGATTTGAAAGAATCTACCGACACAGCTTATGAATGAGTTGTTTAAAATTAACTTATTAAACTAAAAATAATATTGAAAACAAGTGTGGAAAAGGCACAACACAATATGGTGACCATAGTTGATAGACAAGTACTTTTTAGCTGAGAACCACCAAGTGCTGCCGAGTGCAAAGGTGTCCCAATAGTACTGTGGTATCCGTGTGCTAAGTCCAACAGCTGAGTAACAAGTACTTGAATCTTTCTTCGATGTTTGAGTACAACTCCTTTTTAATTTGAGTATCGAGTTTGCGCTGTGAGTGTGAGTATACTTTGCTAGCCAAGTACTAGTAAGAGTCTTAGTACCTTCAAAATGGTACTCGAGTAGTACTTGGTTGCGAGTACCAAGTATGAGTGTACTACAACACTGGCGATAACAGTCAAAGTTGTTGCGAAGTCCAAACTGTGATTAATATGATAGACCTAGAAATGATAAAACCAAGAATGGTTCACTGGCATTATAATGACCATGGTTGATGGCTACAGATATATAAACATCACGATATGATATTAATATCATGCCTTTATAGAAAAGTCATTTCCGCGAACAAATTTCCTCCCAATTCCCTAAGAATGGGAACTTCATCTCTTGGCACGACATCATTTCCGAATCCGAGAAGCAATTCAATCATCAGTCAAGATATTCAGAAGAGTGATACTGTTGCAACACCCACACACCCATCAATTCAAGTTTCAGGTCACCCCAACCCCAAGGCATTTTGGCATTGAATCTAGCCTCGCCCCCTCAGTTGACTTTAGTTGAGTTTACTTCCTTCCAACCAGTTCACTTCGACAATAAATTATGATACTGGAATAGAACAACAAGGATTAAGTAGTCAAGGTCTCCTACAAGCAAGCTTGTAGAGTGGAGACTAGCCCCAACTACAAACAAGCTTGTAGAGTGGAGACTAGCCCCAACTACAAGCAAGCTTGTAGAGTGGAGACTAGCCCCCACTACAAGCAAGCCTGTAGAGTTGAGACTAGCCCCAACTACAAGCAAGCCTGTAGAGTGGAGACTAGCCCCAACTACAAGCAAGCAAGCTTGTAGATTGGAGACTAGCCCCAACTACAAGCAAGCTTGTAGAGTGGAGACTAGCCCCATCTACAAGCAAGCTTGTAGAGTGGAGACTAGCCCCAACTGCAAGCAAGCTTGTAGAGTGGAGACTAGCCCCAACTACAAACAAGCTTGTAGAGTGGAGACTAGCCCCATCTACAAGCAAGCTTGTAGATTGGAGACTAGCCCCAACTACAAGCAAGCTTGTAGAGTGGAGACTAGCCCCATCTACAAGCAAGCTTGTAGAGTGGAGACTAGCCCCAAATCTGTCATACTGAGTTAATGTAAAGAATGAACATTGTAAGAGCACAACTTAGGATTACACACATGAAGTTGAAGGGACACATGGCTAAACACTGTTAACAAAATACTGCAGGGTGGCTGTCAAAATACTGTGATAAGCCATTGATGGCAACAATACATGACATTGTAATATTAACAAAAATAACTGGTCACGTGAAACAATACAAGATATTAAGAAATGGTTACAGAATCCATTTTGTGATAACTCAATGTAGTAACATAACCTGTGGTCATTTGGTGCTCATTACTGTTGCATGGTGTACCCCCCTCCCATTGTGTCTTCATTGAATTCTTGGAAACTAAGGCATTCTGTTGAGGATTTCCGGGGGAGGGGGGGGGGGGCTACTTCTGTGCAGGCATGATAGGAGGGGAAATTGTGTTAGGCCACTCTACTAAGTTAGGTTAGGGTTAGGGAACATGGGGGGGGGGGGTGGAATCCCCCTGCCACAGAGGCCTATCAGGCCTCTTTGGTTAAGATGAAGGCTAACATGGCTTACAACAAAGGCATTGTGGAAACGATGAAGCGTTTTACACGCTCAAGGTTTAAAGACACTGGACACCTTGGGTAATTGTCAAAGACCAGTCTTCTCACTTGGTGTATCTCAACATATGCACAAAATAACAAACCTGTCAAAATTTGAACTCAACTGGTTCATCGAAGTTGCGAGATAATAATGGAAGAAAAAACACCCTTGTCACACAAAGGTGTGTGCTTTCAGATGCTTGATTTCGCGTACTCGAGTAGTACTTGGTTGCAAGTACCAAGTATGAGTGTACTACAACACTGGCGATAACAGTCAAAGTTGTTGCAAATTCTAAACTGTGATTAATATGATAGACCTAGAAATGATAAAACCAAGAATGGTTCACTGACATCATACTGACATGACTGATGGCTACAGATATAAACATCACAATATGATATTAATATCTTGCCTTTATAGAAAAGTCATTTCCGCGAACAAATTTCCTCCCATTTCCCTCAGAATGGGAACTTCATCTCTTGGCACGGCATCATTTCCGAATCCAAGAAGCAATTCAATCATCAGTAGATTGCTCAAGATATTCAGAAGAGTGATACTGTTGCAACACCCACACACCCATCAATTCAAGTTTCAGGTCACCCCAACCCCAAGGCATTTTGGCATTGAATCTAGCCTCGCCCCCTCAGTTGACTTTAGTTGAGTTTACTTCCTTCCAACTAGTTCACTGCGACAACAAATTATGATACTGGAATAGAACAACAAGGATTAAGTAGTCAAGGTCTCCTACAAGCAAGCTTGTAGAGTGGAGACTAGCCCCAACTACAAACAAGCTTGTAGAGTGGAGACTAGCCCCAACTACAAGCAAGCTTGTAGTGTGGAGACTAGCCCCAACTACAAGCAAGCCTGTAGAGTTGGGACTAGCCCCAACTACAAGCAAGCCTGTAGAGTGGAGACTAGCCCCAACTACAAGCAAGCAAGCTTGTAGAGTGGAGACTAGCCCCAACTACAAGCAAGCTTGTAGAGTGGAGACTAGCCCCAACTACAAGCAAGCTTGTAGAGTGGAGACTAGCCCCAACTACAAGCAAGCAAGCTTGTAGAGTGGAGACTAGCCCCAACTACAAGCAAGCTTGTAGAGTGGAGACTAGCCCCAACTACAAGCAAGCTTGTAGAGTGGAGACTAGCCCCATCTACAAGCAAGCTTGTAGATTGGAGACTAGCCCCAACTACAAGCAAGCTTGTAGAGTGGAGACTAGCCCCATCTACAAGCAAGCTTGTAGATTGGAGACTAGCCCCAACTACAAGCAAGCTTGTAGAGTGGAGACTAGCCCCAACTACAAGCAAGCTTGTAGAGTGGAGACTAGCCCCAACTACAAGCAAGCAAGCTTGTAGAGTGGAGACTAGCCTCAACTACAAGCAAGCTTGTAGATTGGAGACTAGCCCCAACTACAAGCAAGCTTGTAGAGTGGAGACTAGCCCCAACTACAAGCAAGCTTGTAGAGTGGAGACTAGCCCCAACTACAAGCAAGCAAGCTTGTAGAGTGGAGACTAGCCTCAACTACAAGCAAGCTTGTAGAGCGGAGACTAGCCCCATCTACAAGCAAGCTTGTAGATTAAGGACTAGCCCCAACTACAAGCAAGCTTGTAGAGTGGAGACTAGCCACATCTACAAGCAAGCTTGTAGAGTGGAGACTAGCCCCAACTACAAGCAAGCTCGTAGAGTGGAGACTAGCCCCATCTACAAGCAAGCTTGTAGAGTGGAGACTAGCCCCAACTACAAGCAAGCTTGTAGAGTGGAGACTAGCCCCAAATCTGTCATACTGAGTTAATGTAAAGAATGAACATTGTAAGAGCACAACTTAGGATTACACACATGAAGTTGAAGGGACACATGGCTAACACTGTTAACAAAATACTGCAGGGTGGCTGTCAAAATACTGTGATAAGCCATTGATGGCAACAATACATGACATTGTAATATTAACAAAAATAACTGGTCACGTGAAACAATACAAGTTATTAAGAAATGGTTACAGAATCCATTTTGTGATAACTCAATGTAGTAACATAACCTGTGATTATTTGGCGCTCAATACTGTGGCATGGTGTACCCCCCTCCCATTGTGTCTTCATTGAATTCTTGAAAACCAAGGAATTCTGTTGAGGATTTCCGGGGGGGGGGGGGGGCTACTTCTGTGCAGGCATGATAGGAGGGGAAAATTGTGTTAGGCCACTCTACTAAGTTAGGTTAGGGTTAGGGGGGGGTACTCTGTGCAGGCACAGGAACATCGGGGGGGGGGGGGGGTGAAATCCCCCTGCCACAGAGGCCTATCGGGCCTCTTTGGTTAAGATGAAAGCTAACATGGCCTACAAGAAAGGCATTGTGGCAACGATGAAGAGTTTTACAAGCACAAGGTTTAAACGCTTTGGAACGCTCTGAACGCTCAACATCAAAATCCATTGGATCCTGACAGACTGGAAAAACTTGGCCTCTGGCCCAACTGTCTACAAAAAAATGTGCATCTAGTCTAAAATAGTCTTCTCCTAAATAAGATGGTCTTAGTAAGTGAGGTGATTTCTAATGGCAGTCAGGCTTGCATGGCACAACGCCAAGTTGTTTGACTCTGCATTCTTGAATTCATAAATATATAAGCAAAAATGGGAGTTGAGAATGTGGATTGCCTTTGTCAGATTTTTTTGTCTGGTTTTTATTTCTTCATACTGTTGCCTTACCGACATCCTGCTGGTTGTCCCCGAAATTTCTTTCAAATTTGTGTATGTGACGATGACCTCTTCCACCTGATGCCACAGCCTTGGAACTTTTTCCTCGCTTCCGACCCATTTCTCCCTCTCTAGTCCTTTAAAATAAATAGGCCTATTCATTAAGTTCATTTTAGTCTTAAGTTTGGTTTAAAAGTTGTTATCAGATAAAATATAAACTTAAATGTTTGCTTTTAAATGCCACTTGCGTTGCAAAGCTTTATAAAGATAAGCGTGCTTGAACCATGGATTGTCTCCCTTCAATGGTCGAGAAAAATCATGGTGTTTTGGCAAAACTAGTGACAACTAAATTATTTATTTACACAAACAAGTGTTTTATTTCTGTTTTATCAAATTATAAAGCAAACTTGCCGTATGCAACTCCTGACATGTTCAGAAAAGAACTTCTCCATCAACATTTATAGTCTTACTCTTACTTTATAGCTAAAGTTGTTTGTTACAACAATTAATGATTTACTACCATTACAATTTGGATCTTTTTAAAGTGAAATAAAGTCCAACATTCATCTAAAAAGGTGAATTGCGCAAGTGACCTTAAAAAGTGGAGGTCAGATAGGACTATTTTCCAAATTATATGATTATTACTTTGTTAATATTAATATTGTTAATTACCACACTTAGCTCTTTTTCTTCATACGGCTAAATAAATAAAAAATATTTTTTTATTTGGTAAAAACAATGGTTGAAGTGCAAAAATACACTTGTTAAAAAACAATTGTTTTGGTAGGACAGGCATGACACTGACAGGAAAAGCCGAAAAGGAGTATTATTTTAATGGTATATGACCAAGATAACGCACATGTATTATCCCCTCGTTCTTAAAATTATCATATTGTTTCGTGGACAAGCGCCGCAAACAAATCGCAAAATGCTGCAAAGCTAGCCCCATGAATAGGGCCAATCTACTCCGTATCCTTGGCCCCAGCACCACTGATTACCAATTCTTTCGCCCTATGATGTTTTTTTTCTGCAAAGATCTAGATCGTGAAACTTGAAACTTGAAACCGATTGAATGCTTATGTACTTGCAGATAGCCGGACTGTTAAAATTTCTTTAAAAAACATCACACGTTTTTGGTGAAAATCAAATGATTTTCGAGAGTGAACTTTTAAAACGATCTCAACGATCTTGTTTATTTGCACTCACAGCATTAGTCTTGGTGCAAGACGTTGTTGTTCATTATCACCCAACTATCGTGAATAGCGGGCGCTGTTGGGAAACTTCCAGATCACCACCACACTGACTGACGGTTTGCGGCTTAACGCCCTCTATCAGTGGAATAGTCGCGTCGTGTGTAGTGTTGAGTGACTCAAGAACGTTTTGCACCAAGACTCAATCGTAGCAATTGATTATCGTTTTTCTAATGCTGTTAAGGGAGCCAGACATTTCAAAATAATCAAGTTGTCGTCAAGATCGTTAGGACAATTCTAAATATTAACTCACGAAAATCATTTGATTTTCACCAAAAACGTGTGATGTTTTTTAAAGAAATTTTAACAGTCCGGCTATCTGCAAGTACATAAGCATTCAATCGGTAAGTTTCACGATCTAGATCTTTGCAGAAAAAAAACATCATAGGGCGAAAGAATTGGTAATCAGTGGTGCTGGGGCCAAGGATACGGAGTGGATTGGCCCTATTCATGGGGCTACTGCAAAGCCAGCAATCAGCATTATGCTGCGTTGCCGCGCGCTGATGGCGCTGTGGCGCACCATGTCATGTGCACGTTTAAAACAACAGCATTTTTGAACGTAAACAAGATCATAGATTTGGAATTATAATCTTACACTTGATAACAACCTGGCAATTGATAAATATACTAAAACCTCACACACTTTAAAGCGTTTAAACTTACTCTTTACACTTACGTTTTGTCACTGACTTACCGACAACTTTCTTTCCATGGGCGCCGCCATCTTAAAATGTAACCTAATCACACGAGAAACCGCGGGTGCTGACGGATAATCTCGTGACAACATTGATTGGTATCCTGCTCCATCAATATGGTAGTCCGAACGTAAAAAATAATACGAAACGAATCAAAATAACGGATACCATTTACAAGTGACAAGAAAAGATGGCACCTCCTCCCCCTCCACCACCACCTCCACCAGTGGATGATGATTTTTTATCGAATGGTTTGCTGGATGGACAACCTCAAAATGAAGGGGTGAGCTATTATAAGATATAAATGGACCTCATTTGCATTTGGGGAGCAGAATGGGGATTTGAATTGGTCGCTGTGTCTTTGAAATGCAAAGTGCAGATTGGATCAAATAATTTGTTGTGTTGAATTGACTATCCCCCGGCATATTGCACTTGCAGTCTCCTTGTTTTGAAATTAAAAACTACCATAAATTGAATAGAATTACTGCCATTACTGGTATAATTTATACTTGTGATAGTTTTCCTATTTTTCCCATCTGTAAATGCTCTTCTCCATCCATGCATCATGGTTTATTCTACTCCCATCGTCCCCCCAAGAGGATAGCGCAATGAACCTCAGCCATCGTTCTGGGAGTAGATTTCTTCATCCTTCATTTCTATTTCAACACGAACCAGTAGTGCACAGCCACAATCATGGGTACGCTTTTTGTTTCAAAGACACCAAATGAACAACACATAAATATTGCGTAACTCCTTTTCAGATCTGGTATTCGACAAACTCAAGTACTTTCTACTCTTCGTTCACACAGCGCTGGTTAATTAATTTACAGGCAACATTGAGATGTTATCTCATCACTGGTTTTCAAACTGTTGTTCATAACATGGACACTTACCCATGATTGTGGCTGTGCACAGTAGCAAAGTTAAACACCAATGAATGGCCAATGAAAAACTGCACACCTCCATTCCACTTTATATTCCCCGTTGAGGAGAGTGTAAGCCCAGGGCAGGAGGAGGCTCAGGTACATGTTCCACAGGTAGTACAACTTAGACACAAATAGACTAAAGAGGATCGAGGAGCACTCTGCATTTATCAGCATCTGCACATTGCTCTTCCATTCTGTTGATTTACGGACAATTTCCACTGACTACTCTTACTGGGTATTCAGTACTAAGGATGGTTGGTACAGATATTCTTTCCTACCAGTACCACGGACAACAGCTGAGTGGAATACTTTAAGTACAGATGTCATTGTCAGGGAAGCTATTTCAAATCCAAACTTCAATATGGTCAAGGGATGCAGGCTAGCTCTTCATTTATATGGGGGCCTATACTAAGGGGGCCTACAGGTACAAAAACATATAAAGCTTTTCTGCTGGCCACCTAGTTGCGATAATTGTAACCCTCCATCCCTGCGACCGTCAGGAGGATGGAGGGTTACAACTGTCGCAACTACTGGCCACCTAGCACGCCTGCATTGGTATCCCATTGTGGAAATTTGATTGCAGTAGCAGACAGATACAGATACTACACTGTCGTACAAACACCAGACAATGTCAACGATAGCTTTTTTTTAATGACAGCTCTGTCGTTTAACGAAACCATAGTTTTAAACCAATTGATTGTACTTCCAATGTTTATGATGTGCACATGAACCCTGTCAAGTCAACTCTGGTTCTTTTTCCCATAGTCCAGTAGACAAATATACTGTATGAGGGACCTTGGGTTCGTAAGTGCTGCTTTAATGTGAGTGTAGGAAACAAAATTGCACACAATAACAGGACCAAACGTTGAAATAATATGCATGCCACTTGTTGGCCGGACTGGGTTTACACAGAGGCCATGGTCTCTGTTGCCCTGGTTTTGGCCTTGGTGCCCCATTAAAAGTTTTCCATTATCCAATGGAAGTGACCTTTGCAAAATGAGAATGGCCTTGCCCTGTCGAGATGAATTTCCAGGCTTGTGTTGGGTCTATTGCAATGGACCATCTGAATGAGCAAACGGTAAATAGTTCATTGCCTTTCTCAACTAGAAGAATCTTTGCAAAGAAAAGGTTGGGAGCCATTTATGATTAGTAACTAACTGCACACCAAAGTGTCTAGTCGTTCAGATGACCTGTTATGTGTAGCATGAGATTCGGAATTGCATCACGCCGGTCTGTTCTTCAACTTGCTTTAAAGTTGTGGTTTTTGTAAAGCGCCTGGGGACTGGAACCAATGACTTCCTGCATTCTTCTATTAAGACGATGTCTCAATAAGTACCACACAGTGACTATCGAGGCTTGCTTTGATGACAACAGGTCATGACTTTGGTGATTGGTGTTCGTAACGTTCGTTCGTGACCTGTGGCGTATGATGCAGGAAATCATGACAAGAGGCCAGGTGGAGTCCAGTCACTCAGTCAATTATAGAAAAGTTTTTTTAATTGGTGAAAATCTTCAATTGGGAATACATTATACTACTTAATTAATCAAGTTCCTTAACTTGGCCTTTCATAGTCAGATATTTCAACAACTAGTTACATGTAGGTCACTTCTCTAAGTTCAGCTACCATAAAATGAACAAAAAATGGGGGAAAAAAAATTGTTTAACACAGAAAAATTCAAAAGACACCCAGTAAAAGACATTTTTCGATAGAAAACAAAATAAATAAATACCTGCTGTGTAGGTTTGTGGGGTGATAGCAGAGTTAGGTTTTCGAGACTACATACATGTAAGCCTATTAGTATTAAATGACAGCACAACTAGATTATCTTGGAACCAAGACAATTGCAAAATTCTGTGTTGATGTTCACCATCCTCTGCTGACAGGTTCAGGTGTTAGCGTCAAATTTCTGTACTGGTTGTGTACATGTAAGTGAAGTATGCTCGTTATTGTGAATACGTACACACACGCACAAGCACAAATTCCTTGCTAACCAAACCTATGAAACATGCTTAGGGCTTACGTCAAGCCAGGATTTTCTCAGTAAAAGCAGAACCATGAATCTGAGCCTTGCTATCTGGCTATCGTGGTTATTGAGTTCAAAGTTTGATGGATAGTTGTCTTGGCTCTGCTGCCATAGCCTAACTGACTTAACCCTAACAGACTAGACCCTTGGGTAAACATACTGCCCAAATCCTTCAATATCCTTCGGATTAAAGTTGTAATAAACCTAAAGTGCCCAAATCCTTCAATATCCTTCAACTTATTGTAAGTATACATATTAGCCCAATCCTTCAAAATCCTTTTGAGACAGAAGTTAGGGAGTCAAAAAATGTCAAAAAAGCCCAAAACCTTCAGAATCCTATTTTGGCTAAGCTGCATAATACATAAAACCTTCAAAATCCTCCTATGTAAAAAACAGCCCGGTAGCGCAAGTCCTGCGAAATCCTACCCTAACAAAAACTCATTTTAGCCCAAAGCCTTCGAAATCCTCCTGTGGTTGCAGATCCCTAATAGCCCAAATCCTTCACAATCCTGCACTTTGGCAATGAGGATATTGTAAGACTTGGGTTCTTTAGGGTTAAAGGCCCTGTACACTATTGGTAAGATCGAAAAACACAATGTTCACAGATTCACACATAACTTACATGATTTAAAGTAAGTAATGGTAGAAAGGGTTCCTTCAAATATTTCTGCCTAAAATGCTATCGTTTCTGAGAAACGAGTAAAACAATAGTAATTATCGCGCGCGATAATTTGAAAAAACAGAAAACACATAAGAGCTCTTTTCATTATTTTCTTGTGACCTCGATGACCAATTGAGCTCAAACTTTCACAGGTTTGTTTGTTCATGCATATATGTTTAATCACACAAAATGTGGACACTGATTTTGAGCTGTTACCAAAAGTGTACAATACCTTTAAATTACTAAAAATATATAAATGAGCATTTGTTTTGAAAACAAAAATACAAAACAAAAACACTCGAACCTCATTGTCACAAAGTCTAGCCCGACTTGTCGACTTTGTTTGACTGCGTTGTATTGAGCCCAGAGGAAACTGAGCAGGATGTAGTTTACTTGGATAATTCCTTGGCAATTACGGTGACTCAGACCAATCGGAGAAGCTTGCTCTAGGAACTTCTGTCTCTCAATCTCTGTGGGGGTAGCTAGCCTGACATTAGTGTGGGGGGTCGGTGAGCAGTAAACGGGTGGACTCCAGGCTCGCGAAAATAAAAAAATGTTAACCGTTGATTACATGTGAATGTGCTGTTGTTGTGTGTCGGCTTGAGTGGATCCTGGGGAATAATTAAGTTTTCATTCGAGGAGATGTTTGCACGGTAGGATTACAAGTCGGTACAATAATGGATAAATACATGCATCTGTTTGGGCCGTCCTCGGGTGACTTTCTGGTGAGTTATTGGGTAGCCTTTGATTTACTGTTGCGTTTTGACAGACTTGAATGGTTTATTGCATCAGACTGTTTACTTTAATTTTGTTGTCCATAGTGTGCATTTCATTTGAAGATTTTCGAAAAAGCCGTTTCTGAAGAATCTCAGATTTTTTAATGAAATAGAGAGACATTTTCTAAGCCAAACTGTTTGGGTTCTTTGATGGAGAACTACACTAATTGGCCAGACCAATTTGAATAGTATGCATAAACTATACTCAAAGTAAATAAACCCAAATCCTCAAAGTGTCCGTCATGATTTTTGAAAAAGAAAACTCACTTAAGATTTTCCCTAAAATACATCTGTCCATAAAACTGTGCGTTTTACAACAGTAGTTAGGGTCTACAGTACCTGTAGTCCACCACTCTAAGGTGCAGTGTAACTTAATACCAAAGGATTTCAGTCTTAGTAGGGCGGATGAGTTTTATGGAGGTTTCTAGGTTGTTCAGGTTTAAGAACAAAGTCTTCTTACTTAACAGTAAACCATGCATTATCCGTGATAAAACACCAGGGTTTTCTCTCCTTCCACGTGTGCAAGCTACATGTAGCGTATCGGGCCGATGCGCGCAAATTACGGCTGATACACACACATAGATCAAATTCACAAAAATAGATAAACCATTTAGAGTGCTCCAGATTGCACAGTAGGGCTTTTAAAATCAAATTAAACACTCAAGTTCAAAACTTTCCGAGGATGTCGTTTCAATTCAGTGTGCTTTGGCCAAGCTTCCAAAATTTGGGTCAAGAATGCCGGGCACAGTTGTGAAAAATCCTGGGGAGAACCATGCACACTGTTAATACATCTGCACCGACTTGAAATAAATGTTATCATCTATAAACTGTTGGATTGAAATTAATTATATACTCTTAAAGAAGGTAACTTTAAACAAATTGCAAATTCCTCTTTAATAAGACCTTGAGCTGTTTCAATGTGTCTGTCTGCTCATTGCAGTAGTATGTACAGTGCCATTGACTCAACCACAGATGGTCTCAAACCTGAAGGTTAACTATACATCATGTAACCTAAACTGTACTGTACTGTGTTTGTATTGTATTTGTATGTTACATGTGTACCAACTGACCTAATGCATACAGGGCTAGAATTTATTTATTTTTTTTTTTTGGGGGGGGGGGAATACACAAGACAGCTCGCCGAAAAATGAAAAATAATAATGTGGTATTCTATGTACTTTCCCTTTAAAGCAATAACATTGGTAATGGTCAAAGACCAGTATCTGCACTCTACATATGTCATGTATGTGATCCAACATATACCATGTGTATACCTGAAATATCAAACTTGTGAAAGTTAAGGCTCAATCGGTCATCGGAGTCACAAGAAAATAGTGAAAAACCCCATGTTCAAACACCGGGTTTTGGACACGTGATCAAAACTAACTGTTTTACTCATTTCCTAAAAACTTTCAGCATTTCAAGCAATTTACATTTGTAACTATTTCACCATGGGAAGTTTTCCACCATGACCATCTTTACACCATGTAAGTTATGTGCAAATCTGTGCACATTTATATTTTCAATCTTGCCAATGTTGTGCACACCCTTTAAGCATTTCCTTGGCCACTATTCCCTCAGGATGTTTGGAAATTGGAATATCCTTAGAAATGTTGCCTCCTTCCTTCCTTACGAGGAGCTGGTTAACTTGATGATGGGTGATGAAACGGTAATTTAATAGACCTGGAAGAAAGGCCGGGTTAGAGGGATTGTGGTTTTGCGATAATGTGATTAGACATGGGAGGGGGGGCTGTCCTTTGCATTTCAACTATAAAGATGATTAAAAATGCAACCTTGTGTTAGATTGATCAGGGCTCTCTGGAGGATTTTTTAAACTGTGCAGGGCATTCTAGTCTTTACCCAAATTTTGGAAGGTTGACCTAAGTAGGCTGATTTGAAAAAGGGTCCTTAGAATGTTTTAGACTTGGTGTTTATCTTATGTTTTGAAAGGGCCTACTGTGCAAGCTGAGGCAGTCTAAATGGTTTCTTTATGTTTTTTTGGCTGCTGATTCGCGCATATTGGTCTGTAATTCACGCGTGTCGACTCGGTACGTTAGCTTGTTCATGGGGAGAACCCTGTCATATGTGTGTGTACAGTAGTTGCTTGCGATTTATTGATGTTTTGTAGGCTTGCTGACACATTCTTGTAGTTCCATGGTTACAACCAGATACAAAAACCTACCTACTTTGAGTAACATTTACCAGTAAGTTGACTAATTAATCAATGGGAACTGATGCACTGTATGGGTTGTGAACTGTGGAACAACCTTGCACAGACAGAACTGTCCTTGTGCTGTGATATCAACGCTGGCATAGTCTATCTATCATTAAAAATCATTAAATATTAAATAATCAAAAGGTTTGTTTGATTAACCCAAATCTGCCTACTACATGAAACTGCAGGATTTCCTGTAAAACACAACTGTTAGTGTCTACTACGTACAGTGTAGATGAACAGCACAGATATTTAAATATTTCCATTATTTTAACCACATCGTTTACACTCATGACACTGGTCAGTTCATATTAAGCTTGGGCGATACCACGATATTATCGAATATTGCGATACTAGTTCTGAAATGATTACGATATCGGGTTACATTTTTTTTTATCGTGATATCGGTAAATCGCGATATCGTTAAGTATCGCGATGTATTTCCTAGCCGAGACGATCTTGCAACAAGAAATCTCCTTGTCAAGACGATATTGCAACAATAAATCTCCTAGTTGAGACGATTTGCTGCATCAAAGAGTTGCAAGTCAGACCGCAACCGCAAGATTCCCCAACAGATCCGATCCGACGGGGTTTAGTCTTCGAAAAAACCAACATCAAAGCCTTAGCGATCCAGGCGGTCTCACGCAGACGGGTGTTATCACGTGCGTTACCACGTGCATGTTGCGTACGTGCGAGTAGCGTGATCTAATTAGTTATGCACACATAAAGAACAGTCTGTCATGCGCAGTTAACACATTAAATGTGTGTAAGTAATAGGCCCAGGTTTTCATACCAAAGGTTTAGAGTAAAACCCGAAGAATAGGTGATTGTAGTAGATTGACGTCATTAAAAAATAATCGCGATTATATCGAATATCGCGATATATTCTCGACGATATATCGTGGCTGAGAAAAAGCGATATCGCCCAAGCTTAGTTCATATTGCCATTATATCCTTAGTTGGACCATGCCACACATCGTAGAGGGAGTGTCAATCCACATGGAACAGTGATTTGGTTAGAAGGGGCACAGACTCTGTCAGCATCCTTTGTGTACAAAATCAGTCTGCCAATTGTCAATGGTCATGATGGTAGATCAAACCAAATTATAAAACTTAATTAACTTGAAGCAAGCAAATCAGCTTAAATTAACTCGGGAAATACCTTGACATGTTAACAACACACTTAGATAAAAAAAAATAGTTGAAGAAATGCAAAACAAACCCTTCTAACCTACGGAAAAAAACTTGTCAGCATGTGCTGACAATGTACCGGAGGGACGTTGCAACCAAACAGGTCTCTCGCTGCAGGGTTAAGTTATACTCTCATAACTAGTAATCTGAGTGGGGAAACTTGGCAAAATATATATCACGTTAAAGAGAGTTGTGTGCTCTTTCCAATGGTATACAGTTTGTTGGGGAACAATGTACATGTGTATAGCGTATGTTTAATTTAAATGGCAGTAAATAATAAATGTTTATTGTAATGCACCAATAAGTGTTGCTTACATGGCTTAGGTAGCAGAGTGCTTTGTACTGTGATCAGTCAGGTGCATATGGGTTAAGTTTTATTGCATCGCGAGAAAGGTAGATCCAGCAGTTTTATCATGACCACTATAACCCTATAACCAGCTCTGATCCCACTTTTTAACCACAACTATCACACAAATACACAAGCAAAAAGGCCTGCCATTCCTAGCAAAAACCGGAAATTACCACATTGAATTGCGGTGTCTGATCCACCTTTGCGTTTATATACTCGTTTCTGGAATCCACTTTGCCGGATCTGATCCACCAATTGCAGTGTTCGACCCTCAAAAAGTGGATTAAAATTGCAGGATGTCTGATCCTGCTTCTTTTGCGTTTACACTAGCTGTTAATCCACATTGGCGGATCTGGGTCTGATCCACCTTTCTGGATCTGGTGTAAATGGGGTATTGTTGTTAAAATAAACCACCATGTCTACAGTCAGCATTATAAAGTCATCATTATAACGAGTTGCCTTGACAAATTAATTAGAAAACCATAAATTAGAATCGTGGATTAGTCTTAGTGTCATGCACAGAGCGAGTAATCATGATTTATAAAATTGACAAAATTTGGACCCCTTTCTTGCAATTCAAATGTATATATTTTGCCCCCAACTGTTTTAAATGGAATGAATATTTACATATTATGCTGTTTTCTTCCCCCAGGCTGTTGCTCTTCCAAACTTTGGAGTCGGAGACATCAATGGTTCCATGGACACCACGCCCCCAGCCCCGCCCGTTAAGGAGCCCCAGGCCTGGGAGAAGCCCCTGACGGTACCAGACATAAGGAAGAGCAGTAATAACTGGTCATTGGCGTCAGATGCAGGGGTGAGTAATAAAACAGAGCAAGTCATTTTTAGAGCAAACTGTGAGGTACACAGTGTTCATGTACAGATCATGAAGTGTCTTGGCGGGAGCGGTCTGGTGCTTTGGACTCAAACTCTGGTGTTGCCATTGTCAGAATGTGAGTCTGGTTCCGGTTCATGGCACTTGTGTCCTTCAGTAAGGTGCACCTGTCCCTTGTAATTAGACATTAAAGAACCTGGTACACTTATGTTACAGTTTGACCTGAATTCAGTTCAGCATCTTTAATGAGTCACACTCAATGTACTTAATGACTATTTTTAGACCCGTAGTTTGGTAAGAAGGTACTGTACCTTCCATATTTTCGACTCTCCTGCACAGTCAGTGTTGCAATTGTCCACAATCATGTTTAAGACATAAACTCAAGTGCGCTTGTTGCCACAAATGAACAGGATTTGATAAACCAAGTCATGCCAAGGTCCTTTTTACAGGCCTGGAATAACTCGGAGGCCACAGAGGCAATGGCCTCTGTTGCCTTGGTCTTTTCCTTGGTACCCCTTCAGAAGTTTCCCGTAGACTTTAAGATTTTCCAGTGGAAGTGCCCTTTCAAATTGAAACTCCGGGCCTGCTTTTATTACTAGAGTCAAGTCATTCAAGTTAAAGGCCCTGTACACTATTGGTAAGATCGAAAAACACAAATGTTCACAGATTCACACATAACTTACATGATTTAAAGTAAGTAATAGTAGAAAGGGTTCCTTAAAATATTTCTGCCTAAAATGCTATCGTTTCTGAGAAATGAATAAAACAATAGTTTTTATCGCGCGCGATAATGAACTCGATGTTTGAAAAACAGAAAACACATTTCTTTTCACTATTTTCTCGGGATCTCGATGACCAATTGAGCTGAAATTTTCACAGGTTCGTTATTTCATTTATATGGTTAATCACACAAAGCAAGAACTTTGTTTGCGACTGTTTTGTCAGCTCTACCAATCCTGTATGATACCTTTAAAGATGTTTTGATGGCTGAAGTTTGATATGCAGCATTAATGCGAAAAAGGTAGCAATCTCATAAAAGTTAGTACTCTCAAATCATAATTTTGACATTTGAAACTTTAAAGTAGGTCATACTTTGGTAACGACCCAATAATTTCGTAATTTCCATCTGAAAGCTTGTTATGAAGATGGTGATGGTGGTAAGCATCCTGCGAAATTAAATCACCTGAAATGCCGGGCCGTTGATTACAAATGTAACAAAACTTAAATCTCCAAACCTCACCTCAAGACGAGTTTTGGAGATTCACATTTCTGTGGAGTCCGTTTGTGAATGCTGCCGCCGGAGATGCGGTTGGTACCCGCTGTCCCCTCTCTAAACGTGGATGGGTTGGACGCTCTTGATGAAAACACTGTGACAGTTTTATGCAGTTTTCTCAACAAGTACAAGTTTGTAGACACTGTGTATTCAGCTGAAACATTCACAGGTGACTTTAATATTGTATCTTTTATTGACAATTTTGTCTATAAATCAGCATTACGTTGACAAAAACCCTATTTTTAAGACCAGTTGCTTTAAAGACACTGGACACCTTTGGTAATTGTCAAAGACCAGTCTTCTCACTTGGAGTATCTCAACATAAAATAACAAACCTGTGAAAATTTGAACTCAATTGGTTGTCGAAGTTGCGAGATAATAATGGAAGAAAAAACACCCTCATCACACAAAGTTGTGTGCTTTCAGATGCTTGATTTCGACCTCACACGTGAGGTCTCAAAATCAATTCAAATATTTTACTGAGAAATTACTTCTTTCTCAAAAACTACATTACTTCAGAGGAAGCCGTTTCTCACAATGTTTTATACTATCAACAGCTCTCCATTGCTCGTTACCAAGTAAGTTTTTATGCTAAAAATTATTTTGAGTAATTACCAAAAGTGTCCAGTGCCTTTAATTAACAGGTGACTTATATTGTACTTTATTGACAATTTGGTCTATAAATCAGCATTACGTTGACAAAAACCAATCTTTAACCCTACAGTACTTGTAACTTTTAAGACCAGTTGCTTTAATTAACAGGTGACTTACATTGTACTTTAATGACAATTTGGCTTATAAATCGGCATCACGTTGACAAAAACTTAATCTACATGTATGAACCCACCTTTAAGACTGGTCAGTTGAATCAATTAAGCTACTGAACAGGTACATTTTACATGTGTGTGCAGCTTCAGCTAAAGAGTTACCAGCTGATTTAAAACACATTTTATCATTACCAATAAATAAACGAAAACCACAAAACGGAACTCCCAAGTGTAAGGCAGTTTCCTCCATTTTTTGCAAGTTGTAGGGTAAGGTTTGATTTATCGGTTTCGATAGTTTGAAGTCGAGCCAAAGATCTGGTCTGATCTGAGCACTCGTTGGTACCCTGCTTAAATGTTATCTACATGTACGTGATGTATTTGTATAATCTCCATCATCACGTGCAATGTCCCAGCCCATACTGGCTCGGTTAAGTTCCTTCCGCGTCTTGAATCTTTTCCCTTCTACGGCTGGCAAAACTAATGAAAACTTCTTGTCTTATTTGGATGGAAAATAAATAAATAAATCATGCAACCAATGGCTGAGCTGAATGACTGGAGTCAATGTCAGTATCACCATGTTATGTACAGTACAATATTTGTGTAATAGGCCTTTCTTTTGCAACGTCACAGTTGCAATGTTTGCCAACCTCGGTTGGCGAACAAACAGATGGCCGTCACTGCACAAAACTGTAATCATTTATCATTTATTACAAATTAAAAAATTCTATCATATATGAGCCAAAACACTGATGAATTAATGGTTGCCAACCAAAACAAATCAAAATTCATTTAAATGCTGTTCGTAGCGAAGGGTTAAATAATTCTTTTAGTGAGAGCAAATTTGTACCAATCCAGTTAAAACTTTGTGCTACTCAAGGCTGCCCATACAGAATGGTGGTCAATGTTTTTAGTTTTGGAGTTATAATAAATGGAATAATGTTACACCATGTAATCAGTACATGTTCTGCAACTTCATTTTGCATTATTCTGCCTAGTCTTGTGCAAGACGTTCTCAGGTTGTTAGTGGAAACCATGCACTCAACACTGCATCTACGGCGTGACAATTCCACCGATAGAGGGTGCTTGCTGGAAGCCAGGAACCTGTCAATTTTACGTGTGATGATTAAATAAGCCAAGTTTTCGCTAATGTCCAATGGTTCGTGTATTATACCTGAGCTCACCTGGTTAGAATTTTTAAACGACTTATAAATTGTTTGACAACGCCAGATCCTGTACTAAATGCTCTCACACACAGGTAGGCCTACTTGCAGGTACATGTACATTCATTTTGTTATTATCGATCCATAACACGAGTGCAGTTTTTTTTATAAACTGCCTGTCAACCTGGTCAACAATCTGCAAACCTTCCATTTCTTGCCAAAAAACCTGTTTTTCCGCTTCACTGGATAATCTAATGAAAACCTCTAATAGTCAAAGTTCCTCTACGCAGGGGAACTCTTTTTAACTGGCGGCTTGCAAACGCTGTGCATGATTTGTTGAGCCATATTTACACGTTGTATGCCACAGGGCCACACGTACTGTGTAATGGTGTGGACTTGTGTTTCTGCCAACTTCTTAAGTTGCTGTGCGTGTTTCAATTCTCAGCCATCCTTATTGCATCAAGTGACATTATAAGGCTCCGGAGTCAGTCCCCAAAATAGAGTTGTAGTTTTACTTGTATCGTGTCTATGAAATAATCCCTGACGCTATTAATGGGTAACGAGTAACACTACATGTATAAACACACTGTTTTAACTCGGTGCTGACGTCCTTTGGGTTGCTAATGTAATGTAAGTTTTGTAAGTTGTACAATGTGTACATATGTATATCGAGCTTCTTTTTTAGCAGCCTATTTCAGAATGCTGGGTTATTGATGTGTCAGGAAGCAACAATTAAAATGTAACCAAAATAAAACAATGTTATGTACACTAACTTGAATTGTTCTCCCTAGTAACAGTGGTCCGCTGGCCAAATGCTACTTAAAACACTTGAGGACCAGTCAAAATCCTCTCAAAGTGGTCCGCCTGGTTAGATCAGTTTTGAAAAGTATCCCTAGATTCAATATGAATTATAGGGACCAGTGAAAACGCTGGCAGACCAGTGAAGTGACAAGCTGACTGGTCCTGCTGGCTAAGTCAAGTCTTGCAGAGGACATTTAGCAAGTTTTTGCTGTTTACAATTTAGTATTTAGGTGTTTACCTGTAAAGTGTAAGAAAACGCTGGCACTTACTCTATGTACAATACATGTAGGCCTACTTGCGGCTGAGAAAAAGGTGCCCAAGCTTAGGCATATTTTATTGTAATGTAACTAAATGAACAAGTGGATTTGGAGGCACACCTGCTCATTCAAAATCAAAGTGTGCCAGCAAACTGCAAGCTTGCACAATGTAGCGAGCCATTTTTTTCATGCCTACACATGTACATGTATTGCAAGCAGATAAAATATAAATTATTCTAAGGGGGGCTCTGCCATGTCTGAAAGCAGAAAATATTTCCTGAAAGGCTTTATTAAAGTTGCCCCTTGTGGGACAGAAAGTTTCCCGATACTTCTTGTGCACTTGTACATGTTGAGGACACAAGTTTACAACTATGAATGGACAAGTTCATGAAGTTTTTGTCAGCAAAAAAAAAAAGGCTATGGGGCATAACACCATATGAAGAACAAATGTCTGTAATTTGTTTGGAAGCGGCTCCATTTAGTTTACTATTTATTATTTCACAGGGTACGAATAAAAGCAGTTCAACAAACAGACTATGGTACAATAATTACACAAGACACAATACAAAGCAACACCTGTTAACAGTACCATCCACATAACGAATCCCTCAGTTCCAAAAAGGTTCAAAGAGTAAGTCTGTATCTGTGCACACACATCTAAGGTACATGTACATGTTGGCTACACATACTTTACATGTAACGAAACACCATTTTGTAGGAATCTCACTGTCACCAAAGTAGCACAGTACATTTATCATGCATGTGTGTTGAACAGTTGGAAATCTAATGCACAGTGTCACTTGTCATTCCTGCAGTGATGACCACTCTTGCATTGCGTGACATCCATTTGAATTTAATCTGCACCATCTGACTTTCCCATAAAAAACAAAACAAGAAATAAAATGCAAAAACCAGAGCCATCTGTTGTGAGCTTGCATGATGAGTGTGCGAACATTTCCTATTGATTATTTGGGTGAACAAGTTGGCATGGTTATGAAGAACGTCCGTCTTATCAACGGCAAGTCCCCTCATCCGGGATTTTGCTAAAAAGGATTACCCCAGAGTCTTGAGAGATTGTCAAGACCAATCATGTTTCCGAACTAACACCCACACACTTGAATGTCGTTGGGAATCGGACTCATACATGTAAACCTCTCATCTCTAAAGTACTGTGACTTCAGTGACCATGTCTATTGTGGTGGGATTAATCTAACCAGCAAGTGTCCAGTGACACAAGGTTTTGTACGTGCGGGCACTGAGTAAAACACGATGTGAGAAATTTCACATGACTTGCACAAGATTTCCAAATTAGAACAAGCAGATGATCATTTGTTACATTGTCTCTCTGGGGTTGACAGCTGGCATACTCTCCAGGACTCAACAAATAATGTGCATTTTTTCCCGTTTTTATTTTCTCATAATGTTTGCCACTTTTGCCAGAAACTACTCGATCAGTGCAGGCCTTGAGATATCTGACTGAACCACTGGCCATGCTGACCAGGGTCTAGAGATTTATGCAATGGGCTGGTAGCCTCACAACCCAACAAGTCCTGCAGCCTAATGTTTTTTCAAACCACATACTTTTAAAGATTTACCTGCTCCCAAAGGTTTAGCAATTTAAAATAAATCACAAGGAAAACTGACTGGGTAAATTTAAATCAACTTTTGGGGAACAAAGACAAATTTACTAATAGAATGGAATTGAACCTGCGACCTCCGGATTAAAGTTCCAGGGCTCTACCAACTGAGCTACATGTATCTAGCCCTAAGATGGCAGTCCCCCTATTTCGCCACTATCTTTGTTCAGGGTGCTACATGTACAGTAGTAAGAAGCCAAACAATCTGCCCAGTAACCCCCCAGACAAAGATTATGACAAAATTGATACCTCAGTTGGTAGAGCACTGACTGGCACATTAATCCAGAGGTTGCTGGTTCAAATTCTGTTCTTGTCAATTTGTTTTTGTTCACCCAAAAATCGAATTAAATGTTAAGAGAGAAAAAAATAACTCGGTCTATTGCAAAAACACATATTTGTGGTCCAGTAAAATGTTTGAGCTGCAATATCTGTAGTCTTGTTGAGATTTTTCTGCAAATTCTAGCCCTGCTGCAGTGGCTGAGTTTTCAAAGCTTCTGCATTTTTGCAATTTGCATGCAACTTTGCTTTCAAACAGAAAGTTTTTCCGATGCTAATGTGTTGGTTAGGCATTAAACTGGTGGCATGTAACAGGGCTGTCATGTCAACAAAATCTCTACAAGACAACAGTTCCTCCAACAGGACGTTATTCCTCATGACCACAGGCCTTGCAGCTCAACATTCACTGGACTGGGAAATAGTTTCACAAGACCCAAATGATTTCTTTCTCTTTCATAATTGCTGAACTTTTAGAGGAGGTTTGAGCTTACAAAGTTTAAGTTATAATTAGTCAATCTTTAAAAAAAAAAAAAATATGTTGTGAAAAACACTGAACTGCCGGACTTGGTTGTTTGGTTACTGGCCAAGTGGTTTTGCAATGTTGGACTAAAAAGTACCGGCGGCTGAGTCATTGGGCATGTTGGAGTGTGGGTTCAAAAACCCCGGTCTTGAGCAAGACACTCATATTAGTACTTGTCACCCTGGAGTAAATGTGTTGATGTGAATAATTAGCAACCCGTGCACCCATTTGGCTCCCGATGCTGCATACTCCCAAGGAGTTGAGATGGTTTGTGGAATGCTTAGGCCCCAAGGTTTTAGCCAGGATTTGGTGAAAGGGTGTCAAAATTTGCTGGAAATTTAAAAACTGGGTGTCTGAGTTGTCCATTTACAATACATTTACATGTAATTGACAGATAAAACAGGGTGTCCAAATTTAAAGCAGGGTGTCCAAAAGACACCCAGACACCCCTCTAGCTAACACTATGCTTAGGCCCCGAAGAACAGGGTTAATAAAGGTGCTTGTAGAGGCATGAATTCAAGTAGTGAATTAATATGTATTATTATAGCTGAAGACTTGTCTTATTTGAACTTTGTTGATTTTGCAGCTGCTGTTGTACCTACAAGAGTTCTCCACCAAGATGTTGACAAAGACCAGTGATCTTGAGAAGAAGATGGATGGCTTGGTACACGAAACCAAGTGCACGGACTCGAGAGTGCATAACGTCTTCAACGATTTCCTCATGTTGGCAAATACGCAGTTCATTGAAAATGTAAGTGGGACAGGATCGCGACAGTTACATTGCATTTTTGTTGATTTTGTTTGTTTTTTTCAGCTGTTGGTTTTTCCGCTTGTAATGTAATTGGTGATGCCATCGTTCCAAGCGATCAAAGGATTGATGTTTGTAAACAGTGATGCCATCGTTCCAAGCGATCAAAGGATTGATGTTTGTAAACAGTTCATGGCTTAACCATGACAGATGTAAAGGCATGGCTCCGATTCTCACCACAACAATCTGTGTTCAGTACATGTGTTTAATTCACTGTGCTGTTCTGTGCTGCAACAACAGAAAAAGGGTTCAAATAGTCCCCCTCCCCCCCAAAAAAAGAAGTTCTTACATGATCTAAGAAATAAGGGTTTTAGTTTAGAAAATTGTATTCTTTCAGTGAAAGTTTTGATACAGTTTGGAAAGCTACCCCTTCACAAAATGTTGAATGTAATTATTGCATTGGGGAAAAGAACAATACATTTTTGATTCATTAGTGATAATCACAGTATGCTTCTTGAATACTACATCCACTAATTTTGACACCCCAGGTCAGACCTGAATCCAGTACTTTCTGCACCTCTAAGCAGACGTCTTTATCACCAGACCAGGGGTCGATTTCACAAAACTCTTCCTAACTTAGGACTAGTCCTACATGTTGGCAATGCTAAGAGATAGGACTTACTGGTCCTAACTTAAGACTAGTCCTATCTCTTACTGTCTTAGCATTGCCTACATGTAGGACTAGTCCTCAGTTTTTTTTTCTTCTTCGTCAGTTTAGGGCAAAAAGTAAAATCAGGAAAATCAAGAAAAATTTTGGAACCTTGCAAAATAGTTTAATGTTATGTTGGAATTTTTGCTCATTAGCAGGCCGTGGTTGGGCGTTTTATTAAGCATCTTTGGCCATCAAGTGACAGGTTTTTAAATCACTCTGATTTCCTATCTTACATCCAAGAAACTGTCAGATAACGATGTAATTCATAACTTTCAAAAGCAAAAAACTTTCAAAAGTACATCGACCCTTGAAACTAGGAAAGAAAATGTTATGTGAAAAAAAGAGAAAAGTTACCGAACCTTGCATGAATAATTTGACTTAACTACAATGTTAGGCCTTGGGCGGGGTGGTTTTAAGCGTCTTTGGCCATCAAGTAACAGGTTTTGAATCACGATGTAATTCATAATTTTCAAAAAGCAATTTTCTGGTAATTTTTTGAAGTACATCCACCCTTGAAACTACAATGTAGGAGAGAAAAACAATTTACCCTGAAAAAAAGGAAAAATTACAGAACCTTGCATGAATAAGTTGAAATATGTTGGAATTTGTGCTCATTCATGTCATTCATGTCATCAGCAGGCAGGCCATGGGTGGGCGTTTTAAGCATCTTTGGCCATCAAGTGACAGGTTTTTTTAATTACTCTGATTTCCATGAGAGTGTTAGGTTTGTACCCAGTTTGCTAGAGTACCCCCTTCCTCTTGAAGTCACCCCCCCCCCCCTCCCCCTGCCCCCCTTCTTTTTTTGGTAATCGGATCAGTCAGCGTTTCCTCCTAACCAATTGACCTTTATAGGAGCTCGGCCATAGCGGATCCCAATCTGTTACTGAGTTGCACATATTTTTCCTTTTGTCATGGGAGGGCTGACTTGAAATGAATGTCTTCCTTCCTTCCACAACAAACAGCAGTGTCCGTTAGGATACACCCGAGACTTGTTGAACAATCTTTGTTGCTGTAAAGAGCAAATGATTCTGTATTTAAGGATGGGGGGGGGTCTTCCAAGATTATCAACATTTCCTACAGATTGTATGACTTTTCATAAGATTTCTACTTGTATCTCTGTCTCGATTGAGTAGTTTTCAATATTAGTGGTTTCCTGCATTTTCCCTTTACTGTATGGTTTAAGACCATTAGTGAGGTTTTGTAGACTCTCAGAACTGTCACTGGACCAGAAACCTTTTTTTACAAGTCCTAAAACACTCATTTATTTTTGTATTCACTTAACTTTAAGGGAAGACCTTTGGAATTGGGCAGCTTTTGTGTACAGAATGTATTAGGCTGTCTTAAAATTATAGTGTGTGAAAAGTGCTACTGCATGAACTTGTTCAGTCGTGGGGTTACACTGGACACATGCTGACATTACTGGACTACTGTTGAAGTTACTGGACATTTTTGAGCCCTGATTTTGTTTGGCTTAAAAAAAACATTAGAAGATGCTTGTCAAATGATTTACTTTGTAGTAGGGCATGCACTTTCATTTTCACTACATGTAGTTGAAACTTTCAAAGTTAAATTTGACTTGTTTAAACTAAAACATTGCCTCATAACACCTCATCTATGGTTAAAAAACTGATGTTAACGATTTTTTGTTAATGCAAAATTATATTTTTTTTATATAAAATATTGTCACTCTTAACAAATTTTCCCCTTGTGGCTCAATGTACAGTACAAATATGCACTGGCTACACTGTTCATTTGCATAATATAAAACAGTTGAAGTGCATTTCAGTACAACCAATTACATGTACACCAATGTACATCAATGTACATGCTGACAGATGACAGTAATTTTTGGTTTACTTTTTTGTTTTCTCTCCAGAGAGTGTACGATGATTCCGAGGAAACAGACCAGAAACCTGACACTGCAATCAGCAAGAAGGAAGACCAGGTACTAGACATTGACAATAGGCCCCGCCCTAGTGACTCATTACTGGAAATGTTGACACGGATTAATGCCAATTTCAAGAGTACAAAATGGTTTTCTTTCCTTAGTAAAAGGTCACCGTGCTTATCGCAGATGCACGTAAACCAGGAATAGATCATTTGCATTGTGGCACAAGTTCAAACAGCGCCCTCATTGAGGTCAAACTAAGGCACCTCATCAATAGACCTTTCCATTGCAACATCACAGCTTGAAATTTTGCCAACCACGGTTGGAAAACTATGGAAAATCGTAAATGCAAAGCACAAATGTATAGCTCCACAGTTTGTAACGATGTTGCACAAATATTCAAAAATATCGTTGAATTTGTCGGAAACGAAGCAACCAATCATGGGCTGTATTCTTTTAAACTTTTAATTGAAAGTTTGCAGAAATGTTGAGTTTGGTCACACATCTGTCAACACATTGAATGTTTTGCTAACATTCGGCTGTCTTATCACCAATGGAAAGGTCTATAGCTGTATTCACCACAGGTGTGCGTTTCCACTTTGACCACTACGGCTGTGTATTCAAGGGGTGTATACATGGTATAGACACGACGGCGGCGTGCGTCTTGCAAGACCGGAATCTTAGTCCTGCAGGGTCGCTTCCACTTTACTTTGAAAAAAAGGGCACTGCCAGTTGTATGTCAAAAGGAAATTTGTTATAATTTGTTAGAATTTGTGGGGGAAATTTGATAGAACATCCAGGCGTTGCACCTGACTAACGCCCAGGGCTACTCAGTCATACATTTTACTAACCGACTAACCGGCATAAATTATGATGCCTGTGTGAATTTTGTGTGGTATTTTCATGTCTGAAGTATAGTCTTTCACCCACACCTGCACAGATCGGTTGTTTTTGACTACACAAGAGCCCCAGAGCCCAAGTTTTGTATTTAAATCTGCTTGGCAGATTTCTTTGCTAATAGAGCTGAAAATTTCCAGTGTACTACCAGTCTCAACATATAGTTGTACTATATGGCATTTTGGCTGGTTGTCTGAATTCTGCTAAGCTAGAATCGTGTGTGCTTAGAACCAAACTTAGGATAGGGGCAAGATTGATCACTCCTCATATAAGGCTGTTTAGCAGAAAATCCAGATTTTCTTTGCTAAGCAGAGAATTTCCAGCATACCAGTTGCAACAATATTAACTATATGGCATTTTGACTGGTAATCTGTATTTCTGTTTCTTAAGCAAGATTTTGTGTGTGCTTAGAACCAAACTTAAGAATGGGACAGGATTGAATACCCCTCATACATGCTGTTAACCAGAAAATCCAGCCTAGCAGATTTCTTTGCTAAGCAGAACATATCAGCTTACTACCAGTCGCAACAATTTGAATTATATGGCATTTTTGACCGGTAATCTGTATTTCTGCTTAGCAAGATTTGTGTGTGCTTAGAACCAAACTTTGGATTGGAACAGGATTGAGCACTCCTCATAGATTTCACAGGTTTAGTTCTGCTTCATGTGGGATTCTGCTGGATTAACACAAAATGTTCAGATTACAGGTCAGAAAAGGCTCAAAATAACTGCATGTAAAATGCACAGTACATTATCATCAGCATCTTTCTTCAAATCCGGCTGGGGGAAGTAGAGCCACCCTGCCTCACAGACAGTAGTTGCCGGAGTTGTTATGCTGGAGTCTCACGTGATGTACCTTGACTTGGTACACCCAGCAGGTTCTTAGGGGGGGTCCCGGTAAGGTCATGTCCAGTCTACATCAGATGTGTCTCTATGCCCAGCAAGATTGATGAGCTGTGGCTAATCCGATGTTGTTCTCCTTTTAGACCAAGACGAGAGAGCAGAGAGAAGCCGAAGTCATCCCGCGAGTTATTAAAGCTCTGAATCTCGGCATCAACGTCTTAGACACGGCCTTTGAGGAGCTGGACGCCAACGTGGGTAACTCTGATTCTGATGATGAAGATGCTACGTATAAAGCCGTCTTGGAGCCCATCCTGGAACCAAAGGTAAGCGTTTTTACTTTACTCAAACCTTGTTGATTGTTTTTTGTCCTTTTAGATTCTTGATGTAGTCAATCGAGGCTTGAGGGTGCACAGATACAGAGTTGCCAACTCTCTCTGATTCTGCAGAAAGTTTCCTGAACAAACAAATCTATCTTTCCATGTCCTGATGAACAAATTTGAAAATCTCTCTGATTACGGAAACTTTTTTCCCTATTATGTTTGAATGTACGTAGTTCTAAATATCTCCCTGATTGTTGTACAAAATCTCCCTGATTGCAATATATACAAAGGTTTCTAGCTCTGCAGATGGTTCTGGCATGTACGGGAAGTTGACAAACTACTTCCAAGAGTGAGGGGGGCCGGGGGGCAGGTGACTGTCAACTATCAGGAAATAATGTCACCTCTCAGTTCACAATACACCATGTTATCGTTGTGTTGCAACCTTGACATGCCTAATGCACGTCTCAATTATCATTTAAAGGTAGGCATGGTAGGGTACGTAATTTGTTTTCAATGACTTCTGTTTTCCTTCCGAGTTTAAATGAAACTTGCTTGTGTAGCAGTTTTACAAAGTGTAGTTTTGTACAAGGCACCTTATTTTGAAGGAAAACAAATGTTTACATGATAATTCTCACAACAGACGCCAAAGATTTATATTGGATTGTTGTTATTTAGCACAAGTGTGTAGCACAAGTGTTGTCCTTGTTGGTGACACATGCAGACACATGTACACATGTACATGTATACGTATTGATAAGTTTAGTAATTTCCAAATTTAAAAGGTCTTCTAGGAAGAGTAGCTTTGCAAATCTGTTTTGAATCTTGAATTATACTAATTCAATAACTTTTATTTCTCTTGTTAAAACTCTAAAAAGGACAACTTTGTTATCAAGTTTTGTGTTCTATTTACAGTGTACAATATCTAATTTGTTTTGGACCTTGGAATATTAATTCAGTAGCTTTGAAAATCGCTCTCTTTAAAATATTCTCCTGGTTTCCTTCAAGTTTGATGAAGGACCCTCTGAGTAAGGTTTGAAACTAAGCACGGTGGGAGCACAATCTAGACACTAAGGTTTGTGATTATACGGTGTACACTGTGTAGTGTAAGCAATCTCTCCAATGAGTTGTTGTGGTTCTGACAATAAAACCAGTGGTGTACAGTTACAACTTGACATTGCTCTGGTAAGTCTTTCGGATTCAATCCAGCCACACATCGTACTTGTACTTGGTCAGGGCCAGGCATGATGATCTTGGCCCAATTTCATGGTTCTGCTTCGTACAGAATTCTGCTCTTACGGCGCCCTATGAAGTGCCTCGTTCTATGGGTTGTAACTTGTGCAGAATTCTGCGTTTGGGCATGAAATTGGGCCCTGATCACAACCTCAGTGTCTGTGCTTTAAATCAGCTTATTGCTGAAGGATTTTGAGGGTTTGGAGATGGCCAAAGAACATATACTGTACATGTAAAGGGATGGTGTGTTAAGCTACTTAAGTTCTCGAGTAATATGCTATTCCACTGTAAGCCACGCCCACATCAAAGATTATTCGAAGCCCACAGGAAATGCGTCGAGCTAGTTTTGCTTCGAAATTCATGTATGAAAAATATGTGTTGGGGACTTGCCTTTCCCATGTTTTGCAAAGATTCCAAGTCTTTCCGTCACAGGAAATACCTTTGAATTTCAAAATGAGTGATTTTTAAGGACAATTACACAAACATATGTCAGCTTTGGGGCCGGAAGCAGATACATGCCCGTGTGACTTAAAGACTATCCAATAGGGTTATGCTGTACATGTAAAGTACTTGAATATATATATGTGTACAGTGCTCAGTACATAAAGGTGACTTAACATGTACATTTACACGATAGTACTTCCTTAACGGTGTCTTGCAGGTATTGACTTAAAGTGGCTCCTTGTGGTGACTGGTAGGTAAGATCTTGAGATAAAGAAAGGGAAAAAACACAAAGTATTTTCTGTCTGTTTTCGTTGCTTCATCAGCAAAATAAGAACTCTGTTTATTGCCACTGGGTAGACTGAATCATAGTCCAGCAGTAACACCAACTGGCATGACTGGACTTCAATTCTAATCAAAGGGAAACGGTCAAGGTATCAGGTGGTCACTTATATCAGAATGGATTTGCAATCCTAAACAATAGGATTTAAGTATTTTCTGTCTGTGTTCGTTGCTTCATCAGCAAAATAAGAGCTCTGTTTATTGCCACTGGGTAGACTGAATCATAGTCCAGCAGTAACACCAACTGGCATGACTGGACTTCAATTCTAATCAAAGGGAAACAGTCAAGGTATCAGGCGGTCACTTATATCAGAATGGATTTGAAATCCTAAACAATAGGATTTAAGTATTTTCTTTACATGTGTTCATTGCTTCATCAGCAAAATAAGATCTCTGTTATTGCCAGTGGGTAGACTGAATCATACATGTAGTCCAGCAGTAACACCAACTGGAGTTGATTGGACTTCACTAATCCGAGCAAACGGTCAAGGTATCGGGCGGTCATTTATACATCTGTGGATTTAAACATACATGTAGCCTCCCTTGAACTGTGTAATTGTTCATTAGTGACCGCAAGCCCGATCGTCACTCCCCAAATCAAGAGGATGAGTTCCTGCTTATCACGGCGAAGACAGAGAAGGTCTTCACCTATCAGAAGACAGACGGCCAAAAAGGTCTGTCTGATTTGACCTCAGCTCAGGATATAAAGGTTATTACACAGGGCTTTCCTGTTAGCGTGGGGGGCTACTTCCTCCCCCTTGGGTATACAGGCATGTCTGGACGGCTGGCATTATGGCTCGTCCTGACGTTAACGCGTAATTGGAATGGGTGTGGAGCTTTGTTTGTGTGTTGTTCGGGTAAGAATGACGGAGTAAGGGCTTTTATGAAAGGGTTTGTCTGGACAGTTCAGGAACTGGTATTTATACAACCCCTCCCCTCCTCTCCAAAAAAACAACCCAACAACATTGTCTGCTGTTGGGAAAATAAAGACTTGGCTTTCTAAGAGTTAGAGAAATTGAATTACCTGATCAGTGGTATGAAAGCTGAGAGCTTAACGTGGATTACTAGACGCTTAATGAAAAGTGCATTGGAGATATAATGTGTTTATATACTAGAGATTACTGCATGTGGACAACCAGCTGGGTATGAATGTCATAGACCTGTCATAGTTCAAACGCTCGCTTAATATAGAACATTGACAAATCTTTTTTTAATCAGAAACCTAAATATATATTCTGTACATTGTAGCTCAAATGTCATGGGATGTACAGACATGACAGAGGCATGCAGTCAGGTTATTAATGAAATATGAAAAAAACTACCAGTAAGATTTGAAAATTTGCATGGTGGGATTACAAACTAGTGAGGTTTGCGGTAACACCCTGTACATGGGTAGGATTTGCAACTTTGCATGGTGGAGTTACAATCTAGTAAGGGCTTTCAGTAGCACCATGAGTAGGATTTGAAACTTTGCACGGTGGAGTTACAATCTAGTGAGGTTTGCGGTAGCACCATGTACGTGAATCTCACTCTACAAGTTATGGTGGTTCTGAAAAGAACCAGTGGTTACAAAAAAACTCTGAGTTGTTAAACCACCTGCTGAAAAGAACCGGGCCACCGATTCTTTTCAAAACCTCAGCATTTTGTAGAGGTTTCTTTCCTGGCTTTTAACTGCGTGGTCCGTGGTTCGAATCCTGCTGTGAATCATGCTTCGGACTGGAGCCTGGCATGTGGATTGGATTTGAAGTCCCCACCTGATTGCATCAGAGTTTTCCTCCCACATCTAAAATTGAGATTTGTTCATCGTCTTCTCCAAGTGTCGGGTAACATTGCTAGTGTGGTCCTTTAGTTTCAGTCCAAGAAAGATTACATTTTAAAATAATATTATGACAATACATGTACCATATTTTGTTAGTAATTGGTTCCCATCAAATTCATGCTACGTTACATGTACTTTATGAGTTTGGGCTGAGCACTTCAGCTAATGGCTAAGCAGGTAGTATGTTTTTGGACTTGTAAACAAAAGACCTAGAATATATAAAATTAAAAAAAATAAAATAAAAAAAAACACAAAATTAAAATAATAGTTAAGGTATTTATTTAATATTTTTTTTCTTTTTTTTTTTACTGGTGAGATTGTTTTTTGGGGGTGTTTTTTTTTTTTAGAATGGCATTGATAATTTGTATTTAATGTAGTACAGTACTCTGACACATTCCTGTTTGCATGTCAGTATATTGGTGCCACATGCGTGTGCGTCTGCTGCAAGTGCACAGTTCTTGCTACTTGTACCTGCTCGAAATTGAACTGGCCCACACGTTCGTGTATAATTTTACAAAAAAGGTTTTCATTTTCTCATTCATACATTTCAAAAGGACAGAATCTGATCATACATGTCGCGATTCTAAGAAGGCCGAGAGCCTGTGGAAGATGTGTGAAACTGAAAGGCAATGATTTATGTTTTACTAAGTCCTACAAATAAAAACTTGCTCAGTGCATTACCTACATGTATGGGTTTCTCATTGGCTTTGAAACCCAACTGTGATTGAGTTGGCGTGTCCTATGGAGAAATTATGTCACTCTTACATCAATTGTACAAGTACATCCATGTACCAACAGGGTAAGTGTGTATGTAACAATTTCCTTCAAAAGGAATGTGGTTTTAGAGAGAGGGATTCAAAAACATTTCAATCTGAGAAACGTTTGTGCATGATACATTTCTCAGATGTGTATTCCAATTACATTCTTCCTGCGTGGACATAACCGCTCCAGATTTTCAGCGATATTTTAAAAACTATACTACGTGTTGAAATTAAATTTTCACTTGTTAGTTTTATGATGCTTATCTACATTTATATAGGATTAAAACAATCAAACGGTTCCCAAAACAATTGCCTTTAAACAATTTTTCGGCCCTATAACATGTATAACAAACTTTTTATTGGTTACAACACACCACAGGACCTCAAAATGACCTTTGTGCAATTTCAAGTTGTGTCAAAATTAAAGTTTGGGCAAGTCAGCTTTGAATTTATCATGTTTATGTACGCCTTGAATGCAATAGACTGTGCAAGTCTCGCGCGTATCGGAACGAGAAAACACGTCAAACAAAGAATTTTTTTCTGAAATCAAATCTGTGTTTTAAATTATATCTAATGACAAAATCTGAACAACAAAAACACTCAGTACAATTTTGATAAAATTAGTTTTAGCTTTTATAATAAATACACAAATAATGTGTTAATTATTATTAAGAATAATTAAAACTCTGGGACAAGGATGCTTATTTGATCTTAACTTTTTAGAAACCCCTTACGCGGATTCGCGAAGGTCACACCGGCGTAAAATTAACGCTTGGCGCAGTTTATAGAGAACGCTGATGCCCCAACAACCATAGACTGCAATAAAAAGGCTTGGCGTTGCAATTACAGCATCTGGCAATTATCATCGCGCATCCAAAATGAGCGTTTACATAAGTTTTGTTATCGGAGGTGAGCACAAAATTCTAAAGTTTTTGCAGTAATCGGAAGCTGAGGTCAAGTTTAATTCTCGGGTTTTCTTCGTTATATTGTTGAATTGATTTTTCTTTCATATTTTTCATCACTAAGTATTACATTCCCAACAACATATGTAATTTTCATAGTCATAAACTACGTTAAACTTAAATTATTGACGAAACAAAATCTCGCCCACTTAAAACTCCATATGGTTGGGACCACTATGGTCCCGGAAGTTCAAATGAGCGCGAGACTTGCACAGTCTATTGTTTCTAGATTTTGTTATTGCAATTTCTGAATTATGCAATTGTTTCTAGATTTTGTTATTTGAATTTCTGAAATGCAATTGATTCTAGATTTTGTTATTTGCAATTTCTGAAATGCAAGTTTTTTTAGATTTTGTTATTTGCAATTTCTGAAATGCAATTGTTTCTAGATTTTGTTATTTGCAATTTCTGAAGTATGCAATTGTTTCTAGACTTTGTTATTTGCAATTTCTGAAATGCAATTGTTTCTAGATTTTGTTATTTACAATTTCTGAAATGCAATTATTTCTAGATGTTGTTATTTGCAATTTCTGAAATGCAAATATTTCTAGATTTTGTTATTTGCAATTTCTGAAATGCAATTGTTTCTAGATTTTGTTATTTGCAATGTCTGAAGTAAAAAGAAAGACAGTAATTTTCTGCTTGAAATGTATGGTATTACTCATTCACTCACTCTGTGGGATCGGTCCAAGCAGAGCATACCTTCCTCATGAGCTTCTTCCACTTGTGACGGTTGGCTGTTAAAGGGGCTGCTTGGTGTCTGTTAAGATTCAGTCATTTCAGGTCTCTGTCCAGCATGTCCAGTGTGTCCACCCATGTAGTTTTGTTGATGTCGCCATCTTCCATGTGTTGGAGTCCAGTCTAAAAGTCTTCTAGGAATGCTTCCTTTGTGTACGGTTCTACACAAATTCAAATAATACAGGGCACTGCCACAGTGCTCTATGGGTTAATCCATCGCCACATACTACAATGTACTGTATTCCAGGTTTTCCTGGAATCTGTAAAATTTTAAAAAGTAAAAGTTTGGAATTGTTCATGTACAAACATGTCAAACTTAACCTCTCGTTTAATTTGAAATTTAATTTTCTTTCTTTCTTTTTCTTTCTTGTTGGTGGAACTACATGTATTTTCAAACTAGAAAAATGTGTCCAAGACGTTTGATACCAGACGCACATGTTATAATCTGACTCATTGTAAGTAGACATTGACGGTGAAACATAGTCCAAGATGCTGGGACTAGACAGTTGATACATGTATCAGTATGTAGACCCCAGCGGAAATCTTGTGCAGACTGACATTTGTACTTGTTCAAACAGATCAAAGAACAATGACAGCTTTTGGATTAGACTGAAGAACAAGATTTGACATTAAGCTTGGTTTGTGAAATGACAGCCAGGCCAGTGTGACTGCACATTATTACTTGTGTTACAATGTACAACAGTCAGGGGGTTGTAATTATGTGTACATGTATCTGTGCATTGCCCAGGACTGGAATTACACGGAGGCCATGCCTCTGTTGCCCCTGATCTTGGCCTTGGCGCCCTTTCAAAAGTTTCCATAGACTTTAAGACTTCCCAATGGAAGTTTGCAAAATGAAAGCGGCTTTGCCCTTCAAAGATGAAATTCCAGGGCTCGATTTCACAAAGAGTTCAGACTGATCGTAGCTGCAAATCCATCGCAGTTGCTTAGCAAAGAGTGATGTCACATACAAATCACTAGGTAATACTGTAACTCATCTTAAGATGAATCTTAGTGCTTGTGAAATCGACCCTGGTCTGATTGTCTCCCTCGCTCTGGTTTCGGCACCTTTGAACAATTTGGAAGAACTCTATTCACCCCTTGCATGACGCACAGCGTACTTACGCGCGCCTATCCTGTCCGATATTCAAAATGTACGGCAAAGGAATTGACTACAAAATGGTGGAAATGTAGACGCACTTTTTTACGGAGTGAGCTTCCGCGTTTGCGAGGGGTCAATAGGAACAAACCTCCAAGTCTTTGTTACACATGAATGGCGCAATCTAAATTAAAATGTAAATGTTTGGGACAGGTTGAGGATGCAGAAGCCTTTGTCATCATGCATGTCATGCTGACATACATGTACATGTACCATTGCTAATTTTGGTGCAATTTTATTTATCTCTTTGCGTCTTGTATATGTTTGCCTTTGTGCTTTTAAGGAACCCTGATGGAAATATGCCGGTATGTAATTAACAGCTTTTTGGAGGCTATCCTTGGTTTTTGTGATCAGTTTAGTATTTCTGTATCACCTTGTGTTTTGTTTGTATTTGCCAAAATAAATAAATAAGTTTGTTTTTGATTGAAAAATTGCGCAGCAATGTCGTATCAAACAAAACGCTCTGGGCAAAAATGCTGTAGCTCGTCACCTGTTGATTTTGTGTGTACATTGTACATAGGGGTTATTTTATACGAGATACAATGTTTTGAAAGTTAAAAAAATCGCATGAAACATAAAATGCATTTTTTTTAGGAGACATGGCGGTGTACATTATATGCATGTACAAATATTGACAGTAAGACTATGTATGCAGCCAACTGTGTGTACTACACTTTTGTGAATGAAATAATGTACTGGATTTGGTGACCTAAACTTCTCTAAACTTGTCTCTATATATTACATTTCATTTTTTACTGAAGTGCGTTAGTACTACATGTACATTGTAGATATCATATGTTTCCTTCCTTGTCAGTGCAGTCACGGTAGAAGAAGGTTATCTTTCCGGACACACCGAGCTCCAACTTTTTATGAGGGGAATTCATGCACAAGATATTTGGCCCGACCAGCAATCATCTGTTCCCCCTCGGTTCTACATTTTCAAAGCTGAATAAGGATCTAGATATTATTCTTTTCCTTCCTCCTGCCACACGCTCCAGGTTTGACCCTCTGAGTGTCACATGCTTACATTTCCCCAATGTCATACCCCTGAATCCTGGAACTGCGTATAGATTGGATGACCCACGCCCATTGTCACCATTTTGAAGGAACATGAAGTTTTTCTTGTTCTTCCTTCAGCGGAAGGGACGAGGCATTTTACTAATTGATGTGACGGCGGTGACAGGTTGCTGACACCTGTTATAATTCTCTCTCTCTCTCTCTCTCTCTCTCCCTCTTTATGTAGGATCTGTATGCCCATCGTGCACTGCCGTACTTGATAGGCAGCTCAGCTTTCATGCAGGATGACAGTGTTGGAGTAGCTGAGATCACAGAGGAAGGTCAGCCGTTACACTTTTTTCATAAGCTCCTCTCACAGGGACATGGTGGTGACGTACTCATGTTAGCACCATGTACATGTGTACTTTCCACTAATGAGTTGTTAGTTCTAAGAAAATTTTGTAGTTTTCGTTCGTCTCTGCATTTCTTGGATAAATCGGAAATGGCAAATCTGCAGATTCGGTTGAATGTGTTCTGCCTGGATCGTCAGTGATCATGTTTGAGCTTGTTACAATATGTAAGGCATAGAAACTACAGTGTTTGTCTGTCAATGTGGTTGTGTCTGTGATGGGCTGTAAGTTTGTGTTTATGTCAGGGGGATGTTGTTTGACTGTTCAGTGGAGAATGTTTTTGTGTTTATTTCGGTTGTGTCTTTCTCTTTGTCTTTAAGACTTGTTAATTTCAAATTCTAGTATTTCTAGGAATAATGCTGCGATTAAAATCTTTTTATTCAGTACCATTTGCTCGTTAGCAGACAGATCATTCGATTGAGACCGTTTTCCTAACTTGTTAAGTGTAAAACGGCTGCATCCAGGCTAGCGTTACATGACTGTTTATGTACTGTACATGCATTCACCGTGTATCGCCCCAGTTCACCTGACCTCATCACCCATGATCAATTTTGATTGCGCCATTTTGGGGAGTCAGAATCCTGGTGTGTTACTGTCCAGTGCGCATTTTAACAATTTGTGTCCAGTGCACACGTGTACCATATCTTTACATCCAATTATACTTCTAAAATGGCAGACTGGACTGGAAGTTTAGTAATCGTGTTTGACGTCATTGCAAGGGGTCTGTTACTCCTTTTTATTAAACAGATTAAGATTTAGCTCCTCCATCCTTAAAAGGATAAGAGTTGATATTCCTCAATTTTTAAACTTCTGTTCCTGGTCATTTTTTTGTGTTTGTGAACAGAAATGAGCGAAGAGGGTTCGATCAGTGGTTCTGAGAAGACGACATCAGAATCGGAATCAGAGGTAAGTGGCTTGAGGATGATTGTCTCAAAACACTCCAATCTTGACTTGTCTTTTAAGGGGGGGGGGGTGGGTAAAATGATTGATAATTGCTGCGAAGCCTGAATACATGACGTCGTTGCTTTGAGGCTCTTGAATATGCCAGATACTGGCCTCCCAAACCGTTTACACTGGCCTCCCAAACCGTTTACACTGGCCTCCCAAACCGTTTACACTGGCCTCCCAAACTGTTACTCTGGCTCCAAACGTTACACTGGCCTCCCAAACCATTTACACTGGCCTCCCAAACCGTTTACACTGGCCTCCCAAACCGTTTACTCTGGCCTCCCAAACCGTTAACACTGGCCTCCCAAACCGTTTACACTGGCCTCCCAAACCGTTTACACTGGCCTCCCAAACCGTTTACACTGGCCTCCCAAACCTAGTAGCAACGACAACGTCGTCAAATCCAACGAAGGGGACATCTGATCGAGTTATTACACCACTGGTTCTTTTCGGAACCATCACAACTTATTACAGAGATTGTTTACATAGTGTGACTACAAATTTAGTTTACAAGACTAATAAAAGTGTTGAAAATTGACAGCCTCAGCCGTGTCTTCCGGCTTGTTTGGTATTCTTTAGAAAAGCATCCTCTCTTATGTCTCTAGACAAGCTAGAGGATTGCGAGACAAAGTGCATTTAAGGAGAATTTCGTGCAGTAAAAGGGGGTAGCGTGCATTGACGTCCCTTGTGTAAAATTTGAAGCTTGTTTCAAAATATTGATCAAGACAAGTTTCATAGATTGACCGCCGCAATGAGAGGCTGTGAAACTGACAGCCGAAACTGGACAGTGTTTATTTCCTTGTCACTAGTCACAGACACAACTACTCAAGTCTAAACACCCTTGCTCTGAATGGGGGCGTAGACCCCTCGAGTTTCTGTCGATCAGTGCTATTGAGCATCAGGAAAGTGGTTGGCTAAAATAATGTTGTAAGAGATCAGCACTGATTGCTGGGAACATGGAGGGCCTCTCGCTGCAAGACTGGGTATGAGAGAAATTTGACAAGAGGAGTTGTTATAGGGTCATCAAGTTGACCTAGTAGGAACACCCAGTAAAGTTGTCTTTCTACATTCAAAGGTCGAGTTGTCAGCTCTCTTCAGAGCAAACACAACGCATTCCATGAGTTCTACCACTATTCCTCCCAAGATTTTAAGGACAACCATTTGACCATAGAGATTCTCAGTACTTTCATGAGGCTACCTGTAGTACACAGGGAACCAACAAAGATGTCCGCAGCGTGGTGAACGATCCCTTGCTCTGTTGTGACACCAGGGCTCGATTTTCACGAAGAGCTGGGATTGATCTTACGATGCGCATTAATCTTAATTGCTGAGCTAAGGTGTAATGTCACATTACAAAGTACTATGGCAATATTCACTACTCGGACTGAGATGAATCTTAGGCCCTTTAAGAAATGAGGTCTTGGGCTGAGGTTCCATCAGTTATTTAGAAAACGTGTGCTTTCCTTAAAGGGTTTCAAATAGGCGAATGGAGCCCAAGCCCAAGCCGTAAATTCGAAAAGTGTCTTTGTGTTCTGTGAAAGCGAGTCCAGGCATCCATAGAAATAGTCTGGTGCAAACCTTTGTGTCTGTAAACTTTCAATACTTTCATTGTAACGGTGTACAGGGAACCGAACAGCAATGGCCGCGCAGCCGGTCGTATGTCTGAATCGCTCTTTTATATTTCTGTGGTAATAAAAAGGAACACTTTGTTGGATCTGAGTCAAGTTTCGCGGACGTAAATAACAAGCGTCAGGAAGTAACTGTAATTGTATTGCTGTGTACTTTCTGCATCTCTCTTGCCCCCCGCCCCCTAATAGTGAAATATGAGATGATGTCTGCGTAGCTTGCCGACTATGACAGTGAATATAAAGTTCAACCTTTTTTTTTTAAATTTGTCTGCTAGTACACTGAGAGCGAGACAGAAAGTGACATTGAGTTCGATACGGCCATGCAACAGAAGAAACCATCACTACAAGAAAGGGTTCGTAGATACTATTGATCTTTATTTGCATACATATTTAACCCTTTCAAGCGACCGGTTTAAATCCTTGTAGACAAATAGATCCGTGGCCACACAGTTTTCAGAATGGGAGAGAGGACTTTTTAGGGCCCCTGTTTGTGACCAGTTTTTATTTTATTTTTTTTTTGGGGGGGGGTTGTGATTTGCAAAAATTGAGTGAACAACTAATGTGTCCATAGAATCAATTATCACAAAATAAATGGTGCATGAAAGGGTTAAAGGACTCCATTCCCTGTTCTGAATCTATCAAATTCCTGTCCGAATTATTAACTGTCAAACTTGTGGTCTCTGGCATGTCTGGTGGAATATGTACAGGGTTCTTTCTATGCACAAGCTACATGTGTACGGTATCGGTGCCGATACACGTGCAGAGCTGCCAACTCTCCCTGATTCTGCAGAAAGTTCCCTGAAAATAAACCAATCTTTCCATTGTTCTGATGAACAAGTTTGACAATCTCCGTGATTGTGGAAACTTTGTCGCTATTATTTTGAATGTGATTCTAATTATCTCCCTGATTGTTGGACAAAATCTCCCTGTTTGCAAGATGTAAAGGTTGGCAGTTCTTCACGTGAATTGCCTGACGATAGGCGCGAATTGCAGTCGATTCTCAACAATAAATTAAATAAATAAATTATTATTATTATTAATGTAATAACTGTTTTATTTTATTTTATTTTATTTGTTTATTAGTTATTTATTTAATTATTTTAATTTTTTTTTTTTTTTTTTTTTTTTATTTTTATTTTTTTTTGGGGGGTGGGGCTTTAAATAAAAAACCACAAAGAAATAATTAGGAAAGACCCAGATTGCACAGAAGGGCTTTTAAAACCAAAGATAAACACTAAGTAAAAGACATTCCAAAGAGCTTGTCTCAGTTCAGCGTGCTTAGGCCAAACTTCAAAAACTTGGGTCAAGTTTTGCCCCCACAGTTTTGAAAAAATCTTGGGTAGAACCCCGATATATGCTTCTCTCCGTTTGGTTATTTTATAACCTTGTGCCCATTGGAAAATTTATTTTTGTTTTCCTCATCTGTGATAAAATTTGTTATTTGTGTATGATCACAAGTTTTTCTGGAGGACTTTAATCAACATGTTTTCGTTTAGGACCCTGCTCCTTCCCCACCCCCAAGCTTGTTGCATTTCTGTAATTTTACCGTAATTCAATGGAAATTGAAAGCATGCTGTGAACATGTAAGGCAGGGTTGCGTTACTGGGGTCCATTACTATTAAGTCCCTCTGATCGACTGGGATAGCTTTGAGATTAATTTTAATCTAAAGGTATTTTTTGCCAACACCAGGTCACAATGTTTTGCTTTATGGGATAATGATTATCGAGGTTAAAATCATACTTCCCTTTTTGTGAGCCGTCAGCTTTTTTTATTTTGTGTGACTTTAAATTGACTTTTGTTCATTTATTTTTAATGTTTGTGAATGAAGATTGGAATTTAAATAGATATGACATTTTGTGGAGGAAAATTTGAATTAACTAAACAGTGACTCATGGTTGTATTTTTGTAGAGTCAATCGGAATCCGAGAGTGACCTGTTTGATCAAAACGAGAAATCATCCGAAAATGAAGAAGACGAGAAACCGAAGGTACGTCAGTTGTGAGACTTAATTAATGACTTCCCCTTGACATGGTTTCAAGTCAAAGGTCAATGTGTTAGTAGTTATTCAAAAGGTCACGACCCTGTGGGAGGTATCTGTTGCATCGTGGATATGGGAAGGAAATGATTGTGAAATCGAGAGAGTGTCATTTAACTTCACAGCACCTGTCTCAAGTTACAAATCTATGTCTTGCCAACTTTGTTTAAAGACAAAGCTCAGGATGGTTCAATGCGGAGGTTGGTCTGAAATAGCCAACCAGAAATCTCAAACTATGGCAGTTAGGGTGACCGTTCCCCACATCTGGGACCCCTGCCGGCCCCCTCGATCACACTGAGGACAGCCGTGGAGTCACCAGACCAACAATCCAAGATAGCGTGATTCGATTTGAGTTACTTCATTAATATCATTGCAATGGCTGACTTATTATTCATATTTTTCTCAGCATTTTAAGCAATCTCTCATGTCTCAAGTTTGAATGACTGATTTTGTGAAAAAAAAAAATTCTTCACACATGATTCATATCCCTGTCTTAAAACTTGTTAAATATTATTTCAGCTCCGGAAAGGTGCATAATTTTGCAGCAAAATATGTCATAACTGTTCAGACAGGATGTTGCAAATTGTGAACTCTGGAAATAGTTGTACAGAGTAACTTTTGCATGGGCTCACTTTTTCCTGAACCATGTGCAGGAATAATATCAATGGAAATGTTCAAATTAGAGACATTCATAATCGTTTTTGTCTGTTGGTTTGTACGTGTACGTATGTGTATGTCATGCTTTTGGCCCCACTACCCAAGATGCGTGTTATGCACTTATGTAAATTCCTTTGTTTTTATCATTCAATGTGCAATTTATAAGGTGGAAATGCAATGCTTCCATTTTTACTTTTTGTTTGTTGAGGTGTTTGTTTGTTATTGTTGTTTTTTGGGGGTGGGGGTTCTTTGGGGGTAACAACCTAGGCCCAGTTTCGTAAAGCTGTTTATCATAAAATTTTGCTTATCAGTTTTTCTGCTCAACAAAAAAATGGCAGGCAACCAGTCACAAAGAATATACATTTGGTTGGAAAATTCGAACAAACCGTAATTGGGGCCTTTAAGATAAGTATTTCTCAAATAGAATGTTGAAGACGTCACATCACATTGATATCAAGGCTGATATTTCGGTCGTCTTCACTTTAAATGACATTTCACTATTTTGGAGCTAAGTGGCTGACTTTGGTATAGGGCGTCACAAATTAAGTTTGTTCACACAAAAATACAACCCATCTGGCTGTACTTCAATGTTAGCCACAGCCATAGCCAAAGATAGTTGATGTGGACTTGGCTTAATTCGTCAGTTGCTTTTTATGGTTTATCATAATTAAGGGTGGAGCATTTGCTAATGAACTAGCAGCAAGAATTGGAACTGCACCCACTAGCAGGCAGGATGAAGAAGGTAAATTGATCTACTTCTTTTTTTCAATCGTAACATTTGTGCATTGCAAAAATTGTACCTTCTTTTTGGTAACTGGTAATCTTTTATTACATGTATTGAGTGGTTTTTTCTGATTGTGTTAACATTGTGATGGACGGGAAGATACAATGCAGGATACCGGTCAATGTTAATATGTATACCCAATGTCATTTATTCGAGGAGAACGTTTAACGAATAAAGGATTGTTGCCCCACTAACTTGCACCTATATGCAGATTTTGCCCGACACATACATATGGCAGCAGGTGTTAGTTATGTACACAATGAATGTCAATTGACCCCCTTGCATTGGCCACCATGGCTGAGGTCAAACAATGGAAACGTGCACGCTTGTACGCACAACCCTCAGCCAATGATACATGTAGGCCTTCATTGACCTTACTGAGGGCGCTGTTTTGGGCTTGTGACGTCATATGCAAGGGCTCGATGGTCTTTTAATGTTTTTATCATCTCAAGAACTGTGATTTGCAGACCTGGGCCCAATTTCATAGAGATGCTTAAGCACAAAAAGTAGCTAAGCATATAAGCTTAAAAAGTAGTTAAGCACAACAAGATTATGCTTACCAGAAATAAGGATACAGCCAAAATGTAATGTCACATGCACCATTTGTGACTGGTATCCTGCTCGTTTCTGCTAACGTTGGCGGCCTGTGAATGGAGATTCAGTTTGACGTTTCAGAACGTTGGCGGCGCTCGAAGGATTCCGTGCCGGTCGTGTTTTGGCCGTTCTTTATCCAGAGGGCATTTATATTTTTTTTTTGGGTCGACTAGTAGAACGTATGGGAACTTTGGCGGCCTGTGGATGGATACTTTTTTGACGTTTCAGAACGTTGGCGGCACTTGAAGGGTTAAGGGTGTGGCAATTGAAAGGGCACCGAGGCAATGCTCAGGGGGCATGGCGGCAAGTGCCTCTGCTACTTTGAGGACGTATCGGGGCCTGGTTGGTGTCTTTGAATATTGGATCTAGATGTCAAGAGACCCTTGGAAATGACTTCAGACTCCTGCATTAGTGGACTTCCTTTTGTAGTAGGTTGGGGTGGATTATTCCATTATGTCAAGAGGGATGACGTGTCGTTAACATTTAACGTCACGCCGCTTCCTGGGACATTTTATGCAATAGGCCAAAGGTCATGTGACATCTTTGTACAATTGGGCACTTCTATTTTGAATTTCAACCATGGTTATGAGATTATTGCTTTTGAAAAAATGTATACATGGTGGAAAGGTCCAAATATTCAACCCTTACCTAAACATGTGTGAGCTTAGCTCAGAGTAGATCCTTTGCCCTTAGTTCTGTACCCTTTGAGTTTACCTTGTACGTAAAGTTGGCAGCACAAAATACAAGGTTAAAATATAGCTGGAGTCTCAGAGTTGTTTTTTTCATGAGTTCTTGTCACAATGTGGTCACTTCAATGAGTCCCTATCACAAGACTTCTTGCCGACGTCTTCAAGGAAGATGTGATCAGCCAGCTATGGGAGGAGAGGGTTGTGAACACTGCCAGTTGTTTGAGAGTTCGACACGGTGCACTGCAAAGGATTTCACCGACCAAGGAGAATTGAAATGACTGTTGCCATGGAGATGCAAGAAAAAGGGGAAACAATCTACATTTAGCTTTCTCCAGATGAGTTGGATATCTTAAAACAGAAGTGTTATGTGGTAGAACATGTAGCTGCTAATCAGGGTGTGAGGAAATAAAGATTTGTCTTGCAGATGTCTGAAGTTCTTTCACTTTGTGAAGTATGAACTTCTTGAAGTAAATGCTCATCTGTGACCTTTATCAAAGTGACACTTTGATGGATGGTTTTGAGCAACCGGAAATACTACATGTATGGGAATCAATCAGAGTTCCACAACTGGCTTTGTATGGATGAAGTTGCCGTTGAGAATCGATCTTTCACTATCTCTGTGCAAGACGGACGTTTTAGTGTAACTGTATCGGATCCCCACACCACCACCACCAGCCCCACCACCACCGCCAGCCCCACCACCACCACCAGCCCCGCCACCACCAGCCCCACCACCACCGGCAGCCCCACCACCACCACCACCACCACCAGCCCCACCACCACTGGAAGCCCCACCACCACCGGCAGCCCCACCACCACCGGCAGCACCACCACCAGCACAACCATGCCCAGGACGTGTGGACTGTGCACCCGCCCATCATGCCGGGTGCGCTCCAGCGATCCCATGCGTATCATTCACAGACACCTGGAGTTCGATACCGGAACTCTAACATCTCATTTCTTGACACTCTTCAATGCAGAGGCAGACCGAGACAGGACGATCTCTGAGGTTAGCGCTGCATCCACATCCAGCAAGGGAAAGAAACGCAAGAAGGCGGGGGCAATAAAAGAAAAGAGTGGAAAACGAAGGTCGGCCTCCAAGACCAGCGGTAAGAACAATTTAGTTTAGCAATCAGAAATCCTTAAATGATAGTTCACCTGAGTATGTTTCCTGTTAAAAATGATTGCAATCTGCCAATGTTGTAACATTGTCTCGATGGGATAATTCCTTAGAGACTGTAGCTTCCTTTCAGGGGTAGGTGCACCAGGGCTAAGTCCTTGCGGTTGGAAGGCAGTTGCTCTTTCAAGATCAGTGATATACATGTATATACGGAAAGATTATTTATTAAGAAGAGTAAGGAATATCTTTAATTCCTCAAGCATGTAACCATGGTAACTGGTAACTGATTGATTATTGACAGTTGATTGTTCATTGTTGACTGTTGATTATTGACTATTGATTATTGACTATTGGTTATTGACTATTGACTGTTGATTATTGACTGTTGGTTATTGACTATTGACTGTTGGTTGTTGACTTTTGATTATTGATTATTGATTATTATCTATTGACTATTAATTATTGACTATTGTCTATTGATTATTAACTGTTGATTATTGACTGTTACAGGTGATAACCTGTTTGGTGAGCCAGCACCTCCACCTGAGGTGGATGAAGATGAAGATTCCCCATTTGGCAAGCGAGGAGGTCTCTTCAGTTCCTCAGGAGGAGGAGGGCTCTTTGAAGATGACCAGGACGAAGAGGTAGGAATTGGAGAGGAGTTCCATTCGAATTGACTGAAGTCTTCCATTAAGGATATTGAAAATTCAATCCGATTTTCCCCTCATGTTAAAAAATTTGTTCTGTATTTTTCAATTCATTTTGAAATTCGTTGATATTTAGTCTTCAATTTTTTACTAGATTTTTTAAAAACAGTATTTAAGATGATGTTGTAACTTGTTTGTGTTTAAGGGGGATTTGTTTGACGAGGCTCCGAAACGCAGCCTATCTAGCCGAAGAGATGACCACATATACGAGGACATCGGAGGTAAAGCCTTAGAAATTTACTGAGAATATGTAGATGTATTTCATTTATGCAAATCTGCTTCTATTGTTTTATTTAATAGAAATTAGTGTCATTATAATTTGGGTTTTTTAATTATTGTTATTAATTTAAGACTGTTTGAGCAAGTTTGGGTTGAAAGCAGGTGTTTTTCACAAACATAATTTTACAAATTGATTATGTGATAAAGAGAAGTTAGTGGAGAGAAAGTGATGTTTCCTAGTAAAACTGATGCTTCAGAAAGTGGAACATACCATCTCGGGTTTGAGGTACGGACTTTTTAAGATCTCCAATGTAACAATGCAATTTGTTGTCGTTGTGGTCTCCATTCTAAAGTTGAAAATTGAAGACTTTCGTAGCACCAAACACACCCGTGAAAATAGTTGTTCTTGGAAATATGCGCACGCTTTGTGGAAAATGACTCGGTATGTCTGCTGCCACCAAGTGTCCTAGAGTCTGCCAGTGTTATTACCCTTCTCCCCGTATTATACAACGGAATTTTTATATTTTGTCAATGCTATGAGCATGCTCAACAAAGCAAATATCCATTTTATGAACAACAAAATTGAGTTGAATTTAGTTGAATTGAAACCAATCCATTATAATTAAGCAAGATTCCTTAAACTGAGGTACGATTCTAAGACCTTGGGGGGGTGCTTGAAGTAAAGAGTTTTTCCCTCAAGTCATCATATGATGTAACTAATAATTGACCCAACTTCTACAGCTGTGAGTGAAACGAAAGCCACCACGAAGAGCGGCAAGAACGTACCAGCTGGCGCCGTGCCACTCTTCGGTGACAGCGCCGGAGAGGATGACTTGTTTGGCAGCTCGCCAACATCCAAAGCGGCCGGGGTGAGTGCCGAAATTTTGTAATTTTGTGTATTTAGGCTTACTCATGGTGAACGTTTGCGATAGTGTCAGGCCGCATCGGAAGTGTACCCCCGTGAGAGTTTTGACAGTCTTGCTTGGTACATTAAGCTAATTTCAAACTTGAACCAACCTAATTATTTAAAATTGAATTAAAAATACTTGACAGAGTTGAGTTTCTTTTTAAATTTTTTTTTATAAACAGTAGTAAGAAGGTCAGAGTTGTGAAACTTCACACAAATGGAAATTGATTGATAACAACAAATTAGCATGAAATTATCTCATACTGCTTCTTTCAGTCATTTCTTCCCCCTTCTTACACGCAAGCAATTTGGTATTTCCGGCTCCTGATAGGAACATTTTCCTGGTGATTACAAATCAATTAACACATGCGGGGCCTCACACAGCGATAAAGTCCTACAACACTGTTCACATAGCAGGGGGACATTTTATTTCTAGTCACACAAACATTTGGGTGCAACTCTTTTTCCGAGTAAATCGTGGGGAACAGTTTGTGATTGAATTTTCTTACTCTTTGCGTTTGTAATGTGTGACAAAAAATTGTGTTCAGCCTAATATTGATGTGCTCGCTGATTATATGCAAATCACCTAAAAAGTGAATATTTGTGTATTGACCCCTTGCAAAAACGCAGAGCACATCTCCGCAAAATGTGGGTCCCACCATTTGGGAGTCAATTCCTTCTTGTACATTTTGACTCCCCAAATGGTTGATAGGCGTGTGTAAAGGTGTAAGTCTGCTTCGTGTTGTGCATCGAGTCAATACAATAAATGTCTAGGTGCTTAGTTTCCTGTTCGTCAGAATCAAAGTCAAATTCCTTTAAATTCATCGTTTTTTAAATTTCCGTTCACAAGATTATTGATGGTCCTTTTCTTCTCCGTGGTCAATTTGGAATAAAAAAAAATTATAAATTTAAATCAATTCACTTCGTAAAATGCACTGCATAAAATTTAATAACTATCTTTACTAAAAAAAGATGAAGTAGTTGTTGCTACGAAAGGTCGCAGTTTTTTTATGTAATTAGTTAGTCTTTAAGTGCTACCACTACCTTCCTTGTTTTAACTATCTTTAGTGTGATTTGTAGTGTATGTCAAAGCAAACTTTGTTTGAGGTGTTTATCCTTTGCAGTTTCGTGCTTGTTCCCACTAAGTTCCTCGTGGTTTCCCTTTGTGTCATGTTTGTTAACTCGTGCTCTTCCCCCCTCTGCGTGCGTGTCCGACCCCTTAACTAGAAAACCCTGTTCATGAGGGCAACCTCAGCTGCCAAGGAACGCCGTGGCAGTATGGTGAGTCACCCAATCACATGCATGAATACTGATCTTGTGCATGTATCACACACCTCCCTCCCCATTTCCCCCCCCTCCCTCCCCCACCCACAAGCATTATTCTCTCATAACAGTCGGGGATGAGAAAGTTCAGACTTCTAAGGTAAAAAGAAATCTTGCCCATTGATCTAATTCTCTAATACTGGAGGTACTGTTTCCAAAAGCTCTTTGAAAAACTCCATGGGTTATCAAAAGCTTGAAATGCCATTATTTCAACATAACTCCTACAATTTGGATCCTATTTTCAGACCCTTTTGTCAGCAAGGACTCTCTCCCCTGTACAGTGGTCCGCTGGCCAAAATCACTGTAAAAATACCCGTGGACTTGTCCATATTGGTCCAAGGAGTCCAGCTGGCCAGTGCATTGCTTATCAAAGCTTAAACCAACGACGGCATCAGATTGTTCCTACAGTTTCAAATTTGAAATCTCATGAGAATGTTGAAAAGAAACATTAAGATCAGAGGTAGGGACCAGTGAAGTGGTTGGTGGACCAGTTGAAATGACATGCTAGCTGGCTAGTCACCTATAAAAGTGAAGGACAAACCCGGTCAGGATACTATAGATCAATCCTTTTTGAGTGTCATGAAGCAGACTGGTGCTCTTATGGTGCAATAATGTGGGTTCATATCTTGAACTAGTTGGCGAACAAGTAGAAAATGACATGCTAACTGGTTTAATCACCCAAAAAGTGAAGGACAGACCTGGTTACGATAGTATATACATGTACTGTATCAATCCAACTAGTTGGCGGACAAGTAGAAAATGACATGCTAACTGGTTTAATCACCCAAAAAGTGAAGGACAGACCTGGTTACGATAGTATATACATGTACTGTATCAATCCTTAGTTGAATGTCATGAAGCAGACTGGTGCAGGGTGTAAGGATGTTGGTTGGTATCCCCGGGCAATGATAAACAAACAGTCCATTCAATCTTGGCAGAGTGTCACAACGCTTTGTTTCCTGCAGCGGGCACCCTCTGTTTACAGATTTCCAGAAATTACACTGTTCAACCTAGCTATGGAATATTTCATGTTAGTGTCCACTGTCTCCATTCATATGGTCCATGTAGATTTGTCAGGTTTGGATCTCTAGAAATTCATTCTGTTTTTACTTGATCTGATCTGGTTTGATTTGTTTTGATTTGACTTGATTTGATTTGATTTGAACTGAATTTATTTGATTTGATTTGATTTTTTTTTTTATTAAAGTGCTTTAGGATTTGATATGATTTTTCTTTTTGATAAAAGTGCGCAATGGAAATGAAGAGAAAGTTTGGTCGGTAGAAACGATAACATTTTGATTTGTTTTGAATTTGTTTGTTGTTCTTGTTTTTGTTTTGTTTTGTTCTGTGCCTTTTCTTTTGTTTGTCATGCATTGATTCCAATTTCCAGGGATGCTACATGTAAGTGCTGAGTGACCCACTTAAGTGGGACAAGATAAACGTGTATAAGAAATACATATTATTATTTATTAGAGAGAAAAAGGTTATATTTACAGCTTTCAATAAATTGTGTAATTTGCATATCATTAGATACAACTTCCCACACAACCCCCGCCATCAGCTTCATTGAATTTGACAGGAATTCAACACTACAGCTGATTGGCTGATTTACCCTTTTTTTCTCTCTTCCTTTCAAGTGCTTAAAAATACTGTATTCAAAGTTTTGTGTAATTTGCAGTTTTCCTTTTTTTTCTCACAAGAATCAAAATTTAAATACATTTTTACAATGCTGCTTCCCAGGTTATATTGTAAACTTGGCGTGATCACTGTTTATACGGCATTAAATGGTTGTTTGATTTCCGACTAGCGCGCCCCCGCCCCCCTAAGAAAAAGAAAGAGAAGAAAAGACAAAAGATGTACACAAAATAAAGGAGGCTGCCATTATAGGTGTAGTAAGCTCAGGTGGTTGAGCACCGACCTGTTAATCCGGAGGTCAAAGGTTCCGCTCTAGTAGTCTATTTTTCTTACACCCCAAATTGATTCTTTTGTACCTGGTCAGCTTCTCTTGTGGTTTATTACTTGACATTGCTATAAGCTGACTGTGTTTATGCAAACCCCAGCAAGATTCTGGCTTTTAATAGATACACTGTACTTGTTCAGTTGAATCATTTAAAGTCAGGCATGATATTCTTCTTACTTAAATCTGATTTCCAACTCTTGGCCTTCAGAAAAATCTGCAAAATTTGTATTAAAAAGGCCTAAATAGTCCATAAAATCTATACCATGTACATATAGGTCAACCCATGTATAAGTTTTCCTACTCTTTTCCATAATTTTATGTGCCAAATATCATGCCTGATAAGTCAAAAAACTTGTGCGGCACCAAATTCTTAGAATTTCTGTGGATTTCTGTTGAATCTATATTGATGTCATATCTTTCATCACTGTCCCTAATAGGTTTGAACCTAGCCTTGACTACACACTCAACGTCATGTAATAGTAGAGATGGCATGAGTCAGCGGGGTTAACCTTTACTAGCCTTGCTGGCAACTTCAGATCAAGATGTGTACCTTGCCTAAAATCCTGTTGGTTTATCAGTATGTCCTACCCTCACACATTGGTCACACCCTCAGGTTATTTGGCACTTCCCTCACCAAAGCTGGCAAACCTTTTTCTGAATTTAAAGGCACTGGACACTATTGGTAATTACTCAAAATAATTGTTAGCATAAAAACTTACTTGGTTACGAGCAATGGAGAGCTGTTGATAATATAAAACATTGTGAGAAACGGCTCCCTCTGAACATAGAGAAAGGACCGCTCTGAAGTACTGTAGTTTTTGAGAAAGAAGTAATTTATTTGAATTGATTTTGAGACCTCACGCGTGAGGTCTCGAAATCAAGCATCTGAAAGCACACAACTTCGCGTGACAAGGGTGTTTTTTCTTCCATTATTATCTCACAACTTCAACGACCAATTGAGTTCAAATTTTCACAGGTTTGTTATTTTGTGCATATGGTAAGATACATCAAATGAGAAGACTGGTCTTTGACAATTACCAAAGGTGTCCAGTGTCTTTGTCTTTGCCATGTTTTCGACGATAGTTATGACAACAAAGTTAAAGACAAATTTTGAAACCTGGGGCTGATTTCATAATGAGCTTACAATGATCTATGTATCAATCTTAATTGCTAAGCAAAGTGTGATGTCACAATACAAATCACTGTTGTAATATTGACAGTTCATCTTAAGATGAATCTTAGTGTTGCGTTTCCACAAAACACAAAGATTCATCTTAAGATGAGTTGTCAGTATTACCAATGGTGATTTGTATTGTGACATCACACTTTGCTTAGCATTTAAGAGTAATTTGCAGTTAAGGTCATTCTTAGGTCTTTGTGAAATCGAGCCCAGGAGTCTTTGAAAGATGCAGGCCTATGAATTGTCAGGATTTTTCCAGATTCTACTGATCTCCCTCCTCCTTCTGGTTGTACTGGAGATCAAGATGAAGATGGGTCATAGATAAGACAGAGACAGCTCTTGTTGTGACCAAACCTCTAGGTTTCTAATTGTAGGGACATAGAAAGTTTGTTTTAAAACTTCTAAAATATAATATCCTGTATATTTTTGGGTTTCCTCTCCAGACCAAGAGGTTATAGACTTTACAATTTTTTCCAGGATTTTCAAAATTTTGTACATTTTGCTTCAGTGAAAATGTATTTTAAAGGCACGTTCACAGTTTCTTGAGTTAAAACCTGAATAAATTTGTTTTAAATAAAAATAAATAAATAGATCAAAAACTAGCTCATTGCATTTCCAATGGGTTTCTAATAATTGTTGGAGCCGTACTGTGTCTCGTGGGCATGGTGCGTGGCGGAATCACATCGCACTTGCCAACTGATCAAGCTCACCTTATGTCATCACAGGAAAGATCTTTGGGTGTCAGATTTTGGGTGTCATGGCTGAGTGGTCTAGTTCACCGGGCCCAAGCTCTGGTGGTGTCAGCAGCAGAGTGTGGGTTCGAATCCCGGTCATGACACTTGTGCCTTTGAGCAAGGCACTTAACTATAATTGCTTTGTAAAAAGTTGGGAAGCTATTGAGTTCTGCTCTACCAGCCAGGCTCCTAGTGGATGATACCCATGCCTACATCCTTACAAATGGTGAAGGGGGTAACCCTGTTTCAGCCCCAGGAGTAGGTGGCAATGTGCCCCTGGTGTTAGTTAAGTGTAGCCCTCACCTTGGAGTGGCTGTCGGGCCTTGTAAGTTAGGAGATATCTCATAAAACAAATTATGAAAACAATTTTTTTTAAATTCCCTGGGTGTTACCGTGCACTTTGCATTTGGTCAACGTGGCACAGTTAGACGCTGCCATATCATTACATGCATTTTGACTCCAAAAACGTCAGACCATGGGGCAGACTGTAGCCGCCAGTGTCGTATGGGCAAGCGGTCAACAGTATGGGAATTCTATTCTGTTGATGTCAAACTAAAATTTGGATTGTCTTCACAGGATTCCTTGAGGAAGAAGCAACAAGCGGCAGAGAGGAAGGCTAGTAAGGGAGGAGGAGGAGGAGGAGGATTGTTTGATGAAGAGGAAGATGATGGGTTGTTTGCTGCTGCAGCACCGGCTCCAAAACTGATCAAGAAAGGTAGGAAGAATGGACGATACACAATAGTTCATTTTGTAGAATTAGCATAATTTGCGATTGCTTTCTTTATCCCCAATGTTTTCAGTGACTAGCCACCGGGACCAGTTACATGTATATTGTTTTTTATTTGCTCTGCCATATGTTTTTTTTTTTTTTTTTTACATTTTTGTGGGATGTACATTGTGCATAATGTGTATAAAACCACATTAAAATATTTAGTTCTGTTTAAAGAACTCTTTGTATTATATTGTGTGGTCTTGTTTTTCTTGTTTTACTTGTTTTTTTTATATTGCTGACAAACAAATAATTATAATAATAATTGTAAGCAAAATTATTGGCAGTTGAAGGTATTGAATGGTCAGACAGAAGGAAGGATTGAAAACTTGATGATTTGAATGAAAAATCATCCTATGAAACCTCTCATTTGTTCATCAACTGTACATGCTTTGCAGCATCAACACAAGAAGCATATCAAACATGTGTGTAGTACCAGCATTTTCAAAACAAGCCACCCAGAATGTGAGCCATGGCTAAAATCGTTCAAATATGAAATCAGATTTATATATGAACCCCCCCCCAAAAAAAAAACACACAACAACAACGGCAACAACTTAATAGATGTCAAACTTGCACCGGGGATAAAGAATATCGTCTAGTTTTACCTTTCACTGATGTGTGTAAAGCAATGTATACATGGTATGCTCAGTATTTCCCCGAGTTCTGTGAAAAAAAATCCACAGGCATGTTACTCGGGTGGGATTCGAACCCACAACTTTTGCCATTCTAGAGCAGATGTCTTACGAACTACATGTATAGCCCACCGAGAAGCATGTAACTGATGTTCCTTGAAAACTTGTGGTTTTTTAACATAACTCTCTCAAACCACTGTCGTATCATCCCCTTATAATCACCTTGTCTTGGGATTATCCTTCAGAGCCGACGAAGAAGACGGTGGATCTGTTTGATGAGGATGATGACGACGGCGATTTATTCGGAGGAGGCTCTGCTGCCAAACCTGTCGTCGTTGCTCCACCTCCTGAGAAGAAAGACTCCGCCAAGAAAAAGGTACTTTCTTATTTAATGTCGGACTGAATTACGTGAAGCTTGGACACTTGTGACACTCGGGAGTTATGCTTAAAAACCCATTTTTTTCGCATTGCTTATGACTGACTCTATACATTGTGCCAATCCACTTGTTTTTGTTGTTGTAGTGTACGAGTCTCTCTTTGATGTGCTCTTAATTACATCCCCTGTATACTTTGATAATCTAAGTATCTTGTAATGTATGCTTTTCTTAAATGCTCTTTTTTTTCCAGCGCCTCGGAGTATGTTTGGTCATAGATAGATGGCGCTTTACAAATTTTGTATGACTGTTATTGTGTGGTGTAGTAATATAGATAACAGTTTCAGGCCGGAAACCTGTGTGTTCAATATTTAAAGAGTGATGCCTCGGAGTATGTTTGGTCATAGATAGATGGCACTTTACAAATTTGGTATGACTATTATTGTGTGGTGTAGTAATTTAGATGCCAGCTTCAGGTGTTCGTTATACCTTAAAGAGTAATGCGTTGTGCTTAAGAATTAAAATATACATCGGGCTGTGTGCATATTTCCATGTATGCGTTAAAAATTAGTGTACTGTTTTGAGCAGTTGGAGCCAATGACAGATTATGCAGAACAATGACAGACAGATAGATTCCTTGCCAAATACTTTGTAAAAGCCTTGCAGCCTTCTGACCAATACTAGAGTACTCGAGTTTCAATAATGAGGAAAAGTCATCTCCATGGGTTTTGTGTTTTTAGTCGCATCAGTGCGTAAAAGTTGTACATGTACTGTAACTCAATTTGTTTAGCCTTCGAGAAAGACTCTGCTAGGGTCGCAACGTCGGGCCATCAACTATTGTTTGCATTTGTGCACAGCCACAATCATGGGTACACTTTTTGTTACAAAGACACAAAATGAACGACACATAAATATTGAGTAACTCTTTGCAGATCTTGTATTCGACAAACTCAAGTACTTTCTACTCTTCATTCACACACCACTGGTTAATTAATTTACAAAAAACATTAAAATAACTGTTACATCACTGGTTTTCAAAGTGTTGTTCATAACATGGACACGAAAAATATGTGTACCCATAATTGTGGCTGTGCTTATTTACACTTGTGGCCCTGTTGGTCGGTAGGCAGTTTTGCAACAGCTAATTTTATTTTCTTAATTTTGTAGTAACGTTGTATCCCACACAATACATCTACACATGAGAGTCTTGTGCAAAAAGGGTGTATCTCATGCCATTTGCTTTGTCTCAGATGGTTTTTTGTGTTTGAGATACACATGTATGTCATAGTTGCAGTTCCAAACATGTTTGACTGGCCCTATTTTGTAATTGAAAATAATTACACCTGCATGTCGATTATTTACATCTCTTGTTTATTTGAGAATCACATTTTTTTACAAGTACGGTCAATGTTCCCCCTTTAACAGCGCCCAGCAGGAGCCGTGTCGATGTTCGGCACCGTCGATCCTTTGGCTGCCAGGAAAGCGTCTGAAGATCTTGAGGAAGAAGAGAAGGAATCGTCAAGCCCGCCTCCCGTTGCCAAGAGGGAGCCCAAAGCAGCTGAGAAGAAGCCGGATATGTTCGACGATGACGAGGACGAGGGAGACATGTTCACCAAGAAGACCAAGAGGTTTGAAGACCGAAAAGAATGATGTTTAAAAAAAGCAAAAATGTAAAACTTAAAGAGGAGCTCCAAGGTTAAAGGAACATTACAGAATTGGTTGTTGCTATCAAAACAGTTGCTGGCAGTTTAAGCACTTTATGTAATTCACCATATACATAAACTGACAAACCTGTAGAAGTTTGAGATCGATCGGCCATCTGGGTCACGAGAAAATAGTAAAAAACTGATTACACTTTTGCATAAAATCATATAGATTCAACAAATGAATAAAATGCTCACTGAGCGATAAACTCCAATCGGAAAATTAGTTTATTCATTTCTCATCAAATATGGCATTTCAGACAGAAATATTTCAAGGGATGTTTTCTACTATCATCATCATTAGACCGTGTAAGTTTTATGTAAATCTGTGATCAAAAAGTTTATTTTACAAGTTTTGTTCTTACTTATTCTGTAATGTTCCTTTAAAACTCAGTTTTGCGATACACTCATTTTCCAATAGATACAGTCCTTATAAAAATAGAAAGACAATTTCAAGCCTCTAGCCTCACATTACATATATAATGGTGTAAAATGCCACTGAGTTTGTTACCCTTCAAGTGTAATTTTTGTCACATTTCAAATACATGTATATGGTCTGTACATTTTTTCTCGCAAAATATTCAGTTCATTCTTGAATTTTAATGATAGTCAATCAAAGATGCATTGAACTTGATCTTTTGACTGGTGCAAAAATTCCTTTTCAGAATGTGCAGACCTTGACATCCAGTGACGTCATGTTTCAGATTTCGCTATGAAAGAGTATAAGATAAAGTTATATTTTACACCATTTTAGGGTGCGGTTAAAAACTTGTAATTTTTTCCAAAATTTCATGAGGACTCTTAAACTCTGTAGGACTATTTAAAAGAGGCACCAAGTCCTGGAAACTTTTGGCAACAGAGGCCTTTGTGGCCTTTTTCGGCCTTTGTAATGGGAGACTTTTAAATTATAGATGGCAGCAGACATACCAGGTAAATTACCATTGTTTACGTAGTTCTAAGCATGCGCACATAACCAAGAACAATGGATTTACCTGGTAAGTCTGCTGCCACCTAGCGTCCCAAAAGTCCCCCATTTCAGGCCTGCATATTTTGGAAGAGCTATACTCGATGGATAAATAGAGAGATTACTCAGTCGGTGAACCAGAAATGGTAAAACCACATCAGTGGTCCTGTGATCATGCCAAGACTCTGAGTCACCAGAGTGTGGATTCAAATCCCGGTCACAGGACTTGTGTCCTTGTGAGAAAAAAAACCACTTGATTGTGACTGTTTAAGTACTCGGGTACCCATGGGAGTAGAGACCGTTGATATGGTTGTGAATGATCGGTAACCTGTGTGCCCATTTGGTTGCTGGTGCTGCATACTCCTAAGGAGTTGATATTGTTTTGAGGAATGCTTTAAGCCTGATGAGCTGGGGTAGGAGTAGTGTAAGGAGCTTTGATGCTTGGTTTAACAGGGCCGGATAAATCCCTATTAACTTGCATCTGCCTGACCGGCCATAGTACATGCACACTGTTCCTTTCTAAGCCCATGTAGTGCTTATTGCAGCATTACAGTAAAAATTAATTATTTACTGCCTTGCAAATAAACATACCCCCAACAAACGCTATTTTTGTTGGTAGAAGTACATAACTCTCCTTAATATGGTATTAATTTTGATATGTTTCCTGCCTCATAGCACTAGTAACAAGAGTGTAAAGAAAGAAACTCATTTATTGTTAACATGTACATACAGGTTTGTCCATAGCTGGACGTTAACAGGGCTTGTGCATGCTACGACAAATTACATAGTTAGGAAGATATGAGTTGTTATACTATTATTATGGCCAGAATCCAGAGCATGTCAACTTTGTTTGACCCAAGATTTCAAAGCAAACTCCAACTAACTTGAGTTTCTAGATTTTAAAGCAAACTCCAACTAACTTGAGTTTCTAGATTTCAAACCAAACTCCAACTAACTTGAATTTCGATGTTTTTCTAACTCAGTAAACCAGCTCCAACCAGTCCACCGACCAGGAACTCCTTATTTGCAGATGAAGACGGGGAGCAAGACGGGCTCTTTGCTGATAAGGAGAGTATTCGCGTTCCGGCAGCTTCTAAACCCGCTGTTTCCAAAGTGAGTCCAAGTTGCTAGAATGAATTGCTCAAATGAAAGTTCAGGCCATGTCACACAGGGCAATTTTTTTGCAGGCAATTTTGGAGGCAACCAACTGCACTGTATGCGAAAGGAAGACTTTGGAAGCACAAAGACATTCTTCAAGCTGTAACTCACTATCCCCATGAAAATAATGAGAATAAATTATTTTTCTTACCGGAGATTACCTGGAACTGGTTGCCTGTAAATGCCGCGTGTGGCAAGGCCTTTACATCAAAGAGTGGAGTTTGATAACCTTGAGTGAGGTGCCATACCCAAGTGGTCTGTGTACACTAGGGCCCAGTTTTATAGAGCTGCTAAAGCACTAAAAAGTAGCTAAGCACAACAAAATTATGCTTACCAGAATAAGGTTACCAGCCAAACCACCATGTCACATGTACAATTTGTGACTGGTATCCTGCCATTTCTACTTAGCAGACAATTGTTAAGCAATATTTTTTGCTTAAGCAGCTCCATGGAATTGGGCCCAGACTCGAGCTCCGTGTTGGCAGAGCACATGGTCGAAGTCTCAGTTGTGGCACTTGCATTCGTGAGCAAGACACTTTGACGTAATTGCTTTGTTCTTTGGATGGGATTTTAAAGGTGTAGGTCTTGTGTTATTATAAATGCACTTTTTAAAAGAATCTAGAACACACAAGGCAGGAGAGAAGGGCTTGCTCAGGTGTGTCTGGTGCGGCTGGCTGTAAGTTGCGATGCATAATAATATGTCACTCAATAAATAATTCATCTAGCTTTTCCTTTTGAAGATTAATTTGATCGCTTTAAAATTCCTTCAGAAAGCACTTTATAAATTAACATGTATTAAAGCACTAAATAAATGTTATGCATTTCTACTTTTTATCAATGAGGTCCTGCATGTTGTTGCTAAATGGCTATGCAAACAGTAGAAGCTGACGAATGTTTAAGAAAAACAAATAATAATAATTCTAAGCATCCAGCCCAACTTTCAAAATCTGTGTAGGAGAATAATTGATTGACAAATTTAATTGCTAAGCACAATTAGCGGGGTATCCCTTGCAATCAGAAGTATGCATCCCTTGGTATTTTGGCTGGTCACTTATGCCTGCTAAGCGAGGCTCTCCTGTGGTTATGCCTGCTAAGCGAGGCTCTCCTGTGGTTATGCCTGCTAAGCGAGGCTCTCTCCCTGTGGTTAGCAACTATCCGCGCTTGGCAGCTCTATAAAGTTGCACCCTTACCCTGATGATGTACATGAATAATGTACTTAACACTGATTGGAGCTCAGTACCATGTTGATTCATTTTCGTAGTATGAATATGTAAATATCTTTCAACCAATCACAGCCTGATGCTAACAAGAAGTCTTCCGGTGGGAGTTTATTCGATGACATTGATGGTGACGATGAGGATGATCTGTTTGGAGCGGCCTCACAACCCAAGGAAGCGTGAGTCAATGTATTTGTTTACTTCAGTTTGGTTTGAATTCTGTCATGTCTGTAACTTGGATTTGAATCTTTTATTGTGAGGGTAAAAAATTTACGGGCATGCAAGTTTTTTCGGCTGATTTCTTCACTTTGGTTTCTCATCTGTGTTATTGAAAAATTGAAAAAACACAATACAAAGTCTTGCACTGTGTACCTGGCAGCTTCGTCTGTGGTGTTTTGACTGATTGCCTGATTTGGGAAATTAGGGTTAGCGGTGGAACCTCAAAATCTTTTTGATGAAGAGTATAGCCTGATTGATTTAGGTTTTATCTGAAAGAATTTTGATTTGCGAAAGAAAGACTTTGAGTGTAAAAATTCTAGGAAGTACATTTTGTGATAAAGAGAACTTTTACAATTCTGTGAGTTACTTCAAATTACATGAATTAGTTGTGCCAAATTTATTAGACTTGGATTGAAGTGGTCAGTTGGTCTACAAGGTTTAGCCTATCGGACTTAGTTTCCAGATGGCAGAGACATCAGAATATAGGTTTGAATGCGAACTCATGCTGGTCATTGTGCTTGTGTCTCTTGGCAAGACTCTTAGCCATAATTTGCTTCCCTTCATCCAGGTGTATAAATTGGAATTGTGTGTGTTAGGTTTTAGTCCCTCATGGTTGTATGCTCTTACTCTCGATCAAGCATTTAATGTCAGATGACCAGTGACAATTGTTTCTATTGTTTAGATCCAGTCAAAGCAGCCGGGCATATAATTCAAGTTGTTGTAATAATTAATTTACAGGACAAAGAAGAAGCCGGCTGGAGGTGTGGCTTTGTTCGGAGGGGCGGACATGTTTGGAACGTCTCCAAAGAAAGACGACGTAGAAGAGAAACCCACAGTCAAGGTAAAATGTTATCTAACTGTCTAGAGGTCATGGGTCATTCAACCCAGAGGCTCATTGCTCTGTGCACAATTCCTCTGGTTGTAGATAAGTTGGCATTTTGTTGGATTTTCATAATTCTCTGTTTTGGTTTCATCAGAGACGTGACAAGAGTCCAAAGTCCAGAACAACGCTGAGCTTGTTTGACGACAATGACGACAAGGATGATCACCTGTTCGGTGACAAACCGAAAGGTGCAAAGGATGATCTGGTAAGATACCATACAACCCCCCCCCCCTCTCCAAGCCCAATTTCATGAATCTGAAAATAACTCAGAGTTAGATTCTACACAAAGTCCACAATAAAGGTGAGGATGTATTGTGCTTTTGTCTTCTCAGATGACAAGGCGTCGTACTAAGAGTAAGAGTGTGTTCGACGATGAAGATGTACTCTTTAAGATCCACGAAGAAGCGCCCCCTGTTGATCTCTTTGTTGGTCAGGCCGCAGCGACTAAGGTAAGCCTCATAAAGTTTCTCCATGTTGGTTTTTTCATTTCTTTCTCTTTACTATTCTCTCTAACCAAAGATAAGATTATCAAAGTTGTTGGATAATTTTTGAAGTTTTTTTGTGTGTTGGCAACAAGTTTTGTTTAATGAATCCGAGACAGCACTGATTTCCCATGAGTCTAAGCTTTTGACAGAATAACAGCATAGAGAAGTGTTGTCTGCATACTTAGGCGGTGTCTGGATTGGCGGCTGCGGCTACAGCTACGGCTGTTGGGTGTGCTTCAATGCATGTACACGTGATGATCAGGCCACAGCAACAGCCACCGATTCGGACATGGCTTAAGGCGTGTAGTAATAGTGCAACGCAGTGGCTGTGCTGCAGAGACAGCAGAGTCTGAGTGAATATTATGCCATTATGTTTAGGATTTGTAATCAGAGTTCATTGTAAAGTGCTATTTGTATTGCATCAACTCCAACAGAATTGAACAATTCATAAGTTCACAAGATGATAAGCTAAACCTTATTTTGAAAATTGACAATTACGTGTATGCATTGCTTAGCTTTGACAATGATGGGGATTTTTGAATGAATGGACAAATTTAGATAATTTGGTGTAAGGTGTGTTAAGTTGTTGATGTTGCAAGTTGCATTTAACATTAGTGACATGTTGTGGTTGTAGAAGGCCTGTGGTCTTCCAAAAGAAAAAAAACCACATATTGTTGATGGCCTCTGCATACACTCTACATGTACATGTACATGTGTAGGTGGCCTCTGGATACATGTACATGTACAAGTAGGTGGCCTGTGGTCATCTTAAGGAAACCACATATTGTTGGTGGCCTCTGGATACACTGTACATGTACGTAGGTGACCATTAGGTTGTAGATGGACACCACTAGAGTGACAGTAATTTTGTAATAATGTATGGTTTAGCAGCTGCCCATGGTTCAGCAGCTATATGAATAGGGATATTAAACTTCTCTTGTGCCCACTAAACATTAGCCCGATTCAAACCTCGATAAGCCACAATCAGCCTCATCAGCTTCAAAAAGCCTCTTCAGCGATGAGGATGACGACGACCTCTTCAGCGCCGCGGCAAAGGCGACGACAAAACCCACTTCCAAACCTTCGTCGACCAAAAAAACCGAGGCCACCACCAAGCCGAAGAGCGCCCCCACGGTTGGTTTGTTCTCCGGCGAGGGCGGTGTTGATGGGGATCCGCTGGGAGGAGTCAAACCTCCCGAGGTCAAAGTGAGGTCTGGGAGTAAACCGTCTCCTCCCGATGAGGTGAAGGCAAAACCTGCAGAGGAGAAGGGAAGTGAGGATGGTCCAGCTGAGGCTGACCCCTTGTTTGGGGAACAGGTGAGGCAGGTGTAAAGGTTATATCAGTGCATGTCTGGCTAAGTGTCTGTGCTCAATTGTATTGCCCTTTCTGATAAACTGTTTCTGTGTTTTGCTTGACTATGATCACCATTTTGAAAGTTGGTGTTATTTTTTGGTCGAGTCTTCGGCCAAAAGTTGCCTATTTGTGATTCATCATTTTCACTTCTCTAACGGGTTTTGTGTGTATTGATTCATAGTTCCTTTTCTCTGTCTTTTCTATAAATGTATTTCCGATATTGAAGGCACATGTAATACGAGTGTCTGTGTATCTGTGCATAATGTATGTGTGGCCTCCCTTGTAATATCTCTCCTTTTTTTAGTTGCATCCATTGCCTTGCTTTTATGATGACTGTAACTGAAGTAAGGTGTCTGTGTGAGTTTGTAGTGACATTCAAACCGAGGACTTACAACAAAAGGGACAATAGGTCCACGTTTGCTATCACAAAGGAAAACAATGGGGTCCACGTTTGTCAGGACAAAGAGTTGAACAAAGGAGGGTCCACGATTGGAGGTCATTACACACTTGTGTGTGTGTGTATTGGTTCGTCTTTACTTTGTGTATGTCATTTTATCGTCATGACTGGCTGTGTATGTACATGTAGACTGCAGTCAAGTCGTCCTGCTGCTATGTAAACACTATATAAACACACACATGTACAACCAAAGGGAGGCTCGAGAGGAAACTAGTCTGCTCCCCTCTTGTACAAAGTATTCATTCCTGTAGTTTGACACAGGGAATATGACCAAAAAGGCTGCAGCATAATTAAGGTTTTGTGATGGCTATGTGTCAAAATTTGCGACTGCGGCTGTTTCTAAGGGTATTGGTGAGGGCAGCATATGCTTCAAATCAAGTTAATATGGTAATATAGCCATAGCCGGACATGACCTTTTTCCTCTCAATAAGGCTGTGATATTTTAATAAATAAATTAAGTCGCGAGCAATTTGTATCTCAAACAGTATTGTTGGAATAGGACTTTTAAAGCAACCAATATCATGTGAGTTGCTCCAAATTTTACTGGAAAAATTATTTTACGTACAAGTTGTGCTAAATATGGGCTTACCAGGAAAAAAAAACGGGAACAATTTGCATCTCAAAAGTATTGTTGGAATAGGATATGAGCAACCAATATCATAGATAGATACATGTGAATTATGCTAATTAGTACTGGAAAATTATTATACGTACCGGTACACATACAAGTTTTAAGTAGGCACAAAATGTTTGTCTACGCAACCAATTAAAATCATGTTGAGGATCAGATGAGAATGGAGCGAGAATATCAACTACTTAAGGTTGCGTCTGATTTTATGGCTTTGGCAGTGGCTAGGGCTCACCACCACCGAAAAAGCCCTATTCTTCAGCATTGCCTTTGCTTGCAGCAGCCATAGCCGGCAGCCATTGCAGTAGCCAAAGTTTAACTAATGAAAAATATCTATGCGTAAACTAAGGGAGTGCCTCAATCGTTCCGAATGGCAGAAATGTTATAAATTTACGGTGAGGTATTCCAGCCGGAACCAAAATTCTAACGCGCAAACTTGAGTTCTCTCGTGTACAAATGATCTCGGCAGATTGTTCTAGCGGTCCACTTGTTTGTTGGCGTATACCTACGGGAAAGCTCTTCGCGCCTAGACCGTGCACGCTTTTTGCGAAGTTCCCTGAAAGAAAGCTATCTTGGAAATGCATACAGTTGAAACGAGGCCTCCAATTCACAATTCATTGTGACTTTATTTCTTGTATGTAACCTTTTTCCTCCTGTAGTTGCTATAAACTTCAACTAACTCTGCTTTATGTGTGTCTTGCTGTTTAGATAAAACTTTTACGTGCTTGTTTTGTGTTAAATTTGACATTAATCCAGTATTTTTAAGATGTAAACTTTTTATTACCAAAATTGTTATATGATGATCAATGCGTTTAGAATTGTAGTCCCAAGTTTTAAAATTTCCTGGTGTTTTTTTTTTAACCCTACATGTATGTGAACATGACTGTCCATTTTCATCTTAATCTACATGTATGTAACCAATTATTGAACCATATACTCCTTGTTGTACCTGATGATAACGTTGAAAGCTTTATTAATTTTGAATATCATCCATCTCTTGAATTAAAACAAAAATACCTTAACAAGTTTTATTTTTTAAATGTATGTCGGGCCATTGTTGATTTCCTTCTGACTTAACTCTGTTTTCAGCCATCACCCCCTGCCACTGCAGTCAAACCTAAGAAGCCTGCCGGTGCAGTGTCCAAGCCTGCCGGTGCAGTGTCCAAGCCTGCCGGTGCAGTGTCCATGTTTGCGGGGCTGGACCCCTCTGTTATCAAACGGCAGATCTCATCGGGATCCACCAACGAGGACGAGGGAGAGGATAAGGTAGGCTTGATGGAATCGCTGATCGGAGATGGTGAGGAAACAAAACTCTAGGGTTCCATGGGAAAGATCGCGCCCTTATCCTGACGTAAAACAAACTTTGTAATCTCCTGAATCGTGGAGGTAGCCTCCTGCGTCCTTAAGTTGCTCCCATACGTTCCTCCCTCATATGAAAATGTCTGAATTTGTTCCCAGAATTGAACTTAATGTCAAGTTTTAAGTTGCCGATCAATTGGAATTTTTCTGATTCAACAATTTTCTCCTCATTGAAGAAGATCAACTTATTGAGTTATTTCGCCGTTGGTTCTTATTCCAACAATCATACTGTAAGTCTATGAAGTTGGCCACTGTCCCTTTTCATAAGAACAAGTCACGCTTTGGCACATTTTCCCTCGATTGTTTTTACCCCAAAATATGTGACGTTTTTATTTGAGAAGACTGCAAGGCTAGTTCCTATGCAACGGCGAACACAAAGTAAAACTGATGCCTCAGTCAAACTGCTCGACTTTTGCAAATGTTCCAGATCTCCATTTTGCTGTCGCGCTCCACTTTACAGGCTTGTTTTTTTTAATTATGCACAAAATGTTTGTTTCTGTCTTGGACCACCTTTGAAAGAAGTACCCCGATCAGGAGGCTATTTTGAACATGGGTATGGGAGAGAGTATACCTCTTGGTGAAAAGTAAATTTAGAAAAACATTGACGTCCGATTTCCTCAAACTTTCACAGCCAGCATATCCTAAACTAGGATCTGGAATGATGATTTTGTTTTTGACTTTTACCCAAAATGTTGTAGCTCTGTTCAGTGTAGTTGGTAAAAAAATAGATGCATGACCGTTTTATGTATGGATAGGTTGTACGCCTTCAGTGATGTTGGTTTATGCTTTGATTGTTAATATTCGTAGATTGTTAATATTTTAGAATTTTAGCATAGAATGTATTTCAGAAGAAGATAATTTTGTGGTTGAGAACTCATGCATATTCATTAGGCAGCCACCATTCGGGGATCGGAGGGTTTCAAATTATGTTGTTAGATTTTCTTTGAAAGTTAATATTTTGAATAAGTTTATCTTAGAATCACTTTTGACATCTAGAATAATTGTTAATTATTGGCCAATCAAGGCCCCCGAAAGACTGGTTCGTACATTATTTAAAAAGGGAATAATGAGAAAATTATTATTATTGTCTACAGTGAACAGTGAATGTCAATTGAAATTTATTCCAAACTTTGAGAGAGAGAAAACAAAAAGCAAAAACTAAAAACAGCTGTGCAAATGGTGTCAACTGTCAAGAGTTGTGCAAATATTCATTTTTATGGCATATTTTGGTTTGTCTGATGTATGAACCAAGCTTGAGGTTCATATAGGAGCTTACATTGACTAGTGTTTTATGTGAAGGTACCCCAATCTGTATCATTTCGTATAAAAGTTATACATGAAGATAAATGCATGTACATGATTATATTCCAAACAGCGAAACCGTTTTCCGAGTACCGGTTCGGACCATACAAGCCCCAAGCCTTTCATGGCTTCCTCCTCCTCCTCGTCTTATAAGCCTGTCATCCGCTCGGTCAAAGCACCCCAGGCCAAGAAGAGCCCCGGTGCTGGGAACAGAGTTAGCATGCTTCAGGTTGGACATAAATTACTTTTCACTAAGTTCATTTTCTTTCAATTTGTTTATTTCCATTTTCTGTTCGTTCCACAAATCAGTCCTTGTAGTCTCCTGCACCATCTCACATTCACTTTAGCACTCTGGTTGAAAACGTTTATTTTTCTATATTTTTTTGCATTTCTTTTACTCCCCCCAAAGTTATCACTGAATCAAATAATTCCATACTGTTTTTTCTTTAGGCACATTTCACTGTATATTTGTTTACAGATTGCACACATTAGAGCTCTGTGTAATTTAAAATATTTTCGTCTTTTCATTTGGGGTGTTATTTTGTTTGTTTGTTTTATTTTGTTTTGTTTTGGATTTGTTTTATTTGTGTATTTTGTTTTTGTTCAAATATTATTTCTCAAGTAATGCTCTTCTCAGATTTATTTCAACGATAACAAGAAAACAAAAGCACAGTTTTCATATACGAACCTGAGCTCTTTCCTCACAATTTAATTATCACGCCCTTAAATGTCTGTATTCTCTTTTTGGTTTTGTTGATACCCATTCTTGTTTTTATTTCTTTGGAAATTTATGTTTACCCTGTTGGGTATTAGTTAGTTGCTTGTAATGCTATCATCTGTCCTTATCCCAAGGGGTAATTTACTGGCGTCCTTCCTCTCTCTAACAAACTCGTCTTGACACCATCTGACCATATGCTAAACCAAAACCCCTCCTCAGTCCAACAGAGTAAAACAAATCATGCAGTTGGATGTTGATAGGTTTAGGATGGTTCGGGTTGATATTATTTGCTTCATTTTTGTGCCGGTCAAGTGTCCCTTATCCATGATGTAATGAACTCTCTATTATGCTTTTACTACTGAGCTTTTGCAGGACCACTAATTGTACATGCAAATGTAAACTACTGTCTTGGCGCACATACATGTAGCAACAATGTGTAGAAATAACCGCTTATACCTGCACTACCTCTGTGACTTTCTCACTTTCAGTCATATCTGTTGATTGTTTTCATGTTGGCCACCATCTCAGAGTTCTTTTCTGCGTAGAAAAACATCAGTGACCCAAAAAGGGATAGAAAGACTGTTACAAGTGTTCTTACACTATTTTGCTGACAGTTGTTTCTACCACTTGAGTTTCGTATGAGCCTTTTTTTACTTGTTGATTTGACGAAAACTTCACAGAGATTTTTGCTATGAAAGCTTTTTGGGTTTGTAATACAGATTTAATGCACACTGTGCATCCAATGGTCTGGGCCCAATTTCATAGCACTGCTTAACGGTAAGCAAATTTTCATGCTTACTGTAGCAGAAAATTTTGCTTAAGCGTAAGCGTATTTCACAGGTTAGGAAGAAAATTAGGCAGCCAGCTAGAGCGTTCACCATGGATTTGCATCGTTACGTCATTCATTTTCATACAGTAAGCACTGGGAGGTTAGCATGCCTTTTCGTTCGCTTACAGTTAGCAGCGCTATGAAATGGACACTCACGCGGTAACAAAATCGGCCATAAACCCTCCTACTGTCAGTGACTCTTGGCAACATTTTTCAGTGAGTTGACCAACCAATTGAAACCATTAAACTGCCAAGGTTGTTTACAGTGGCACAACTGTGCACAGAACTAACTGTGTACTGTGTACATGCATTCCCTCATGGTATCATATTTCAGGCTGGCATAGTTTATCTATCATTCAAAACCACTTGAATGGTATTGAATGGTCAGACAGCAAGAGGGTTTAGCAGCTCTATTAAATTGGGCCCTGATGGTGGTGGACATGAAGAGAGTTCAACCAATGTACAGATGTACTATATACTTCTCATAAATGCACTTACATGTACCCAATCTTTTTCATTCTCATTATTGATTTGATGTCTTCATTTATCATCATTTCTTACCAAATACCGATGCAAGTATATATCTCTTGTTGTGGTACCCGCTGTGGTACCTGCCTCTAGCTACCGGGCATTCTCGGGTAATCTCGGTGCTCTAGAATGGCAAAGGTCGTTGGTTCGAATTCCCACCCGAGTAACATGCCTGTGGTTTTTTTTTTCAGCAGAACTCTGGAAAGTACTGAGTATACAGTGCTTTACATACATTGGTGTTAGGGTGAAAACCAAATAAAATATATCTCTGTTACTTTCAGTCCTTGCAAATTGGTCTGTGATTGCTGTGCATCGATTGGCACATTCTGTTTTTCCCTTTTCAAATATCCACAAAGAAATCAAATCAATTGTTCAGAGATATTTGACAAATTTTTAAATGTTACAAATTAAGATTGCACAGGGTTAAAAAGATACATTTGCACCGGTATTCACTCGCATTAACATTTCCATTATGACAACTCTGCAAGCCGCTGGAATGCAAAGCAAACTTCCCTGATAATCATAATGGAATGCAAGACATTGTGTCATTGTGAATTCAGTGAAGTTAGCTTTGCAAACACAGTTTAAACCAGGCAATGTTTGTAGTCAATGATAACCCCCTCTAGAGGCCATCACCGTATAACCATCACCGTACACCCAGACAGGACTGATTTTTCTGATCTTTTCGAGTGAAAAATTTCAAGTACAGGAATTATTTTATAATTAAGATCTTAAACATGAAAACTGGAAAATTATTCAACACTGTGTCAGTCTGGGCGTAAATGTTCAAAACATTGAGGTCTCCAGAGGGTTGTTCCATTTTTCATATAAGGTGTTGTGATCAATAACAAAAAAAACTGTCACTTGATTAGGAACTCCTCTGCACACTTTGGTATTCTGTAAAACTATTCTGGGGGAAAGTTACATAAAGCTGGTATGAAAAAAAACACTTGCTTAGCACTCAGTGAAATATACTGGTTAGCAGAAACAGGCAAGGTACCACGCAAGATAATAATAAAAAATAAAGGGACTTGTAATACGCACATATCCACCCTGCTGGGTGCTCAAGGCGCAGTAAAACAAACAGAAAGAAGGTGAAACAGTGAAATGAATTATAATAAGATCACATTGTTGGCTGGACTGGTGCCTCACTATTCATTCATATTACTACATTTGCCAAGCAGCAATTTTCTACTCAGCTTCGCTTTGAAATTTGGTCCGGTCCTGCTAAGCATAAGTTAGCAGGGAACCAGTCATAAACAGTATACATTACATGATTTTGAGGTTGGTAATCTATTTCTGCTTAGCAAGATATTTCTGTGCTAATCATTTGTGCTCAATAGCTCTGAGAGCTGCCTAATCAGAAGATGCCTAAAAACTTTATGCTTAGCAATAGTAAGTAGGAAACCAGTCGGAACAGATAATGGGTCACAGTGTTTTGGCTGGTGACCTTACTATGGTAAGCATGATTGTTTTGAGTTAACCTGCTTTTTGTGCTTAAGCAGCTTTATGAAATTGAGCCCCTCTGGTCACACAAATACTTCGCAAAGAAGGAGTGGTAGAAGATAAGGTTCAAAGGGTATCCTGATGTAAGTCAGCATTGTTAAAGGAACATTACAGAATTGGTTTTTGCTAACAAAACAGTTGCTGGCAGTGTAAGCACTTTATGTAATCCACCATATACATAAACTGACAAACCTGTAGAAGTTTGAGATCGATCGGCCATCTGGGTCACAAGAAAATAGTGAAAAACCGATTACACATTTGCTTGAAATCATATAGATTCAACAAATGAATAAAACGCTCACTGAGCGATAAACTCCAATCGGAAAATTTGTTTATTCATTTCTCATCAAATATGGCATTTCAGACAGAATAATTTCAAGGGATGTTTTCTACTATCATCATCGTTAGACCGTGTAAGTTTTATGTAAATCTGTGATCAGAAGTATATTTTACAAGTTTTTTTCTTACCAATTCTGTAATGTTCCTTTAAGTTGCCAATTTTTGTTATATCAAACCATTAACATTTAATCGCTCTGTGATCTAGCGAGTGCCTATTTAACAAGCTCCTCTATATCTCATCTTAAGACAATCCTGAATTGTAATCATGTTTATTGCAGTCATTTTAAAGGTATGTTACACCATTGGTAGTGGTTGGTCGGTAGTCTCTCTCCTTCATATTTCAGAATCTATCCAATGGTTTTTTTTTTTGTTGTGACCATTTCCGATAATGTACCATACCTTTAAGTTGACTACATTCATGACAAAGGATAAGTCACTGTTTTTGTGTATCTAAACAAATTTACTTGAATGGGTGTATTGTAGATTACCGCAAGTAAATTACATTTAATCATAAGCTGGATTCATGGGAAAATCGTTCACCTCTTCACAAAACCATTTCTTTATAGAAATTTTCCTTTGCAGTTTCTTGGTCGCTTACTAAAAAGCTGTTTTATTCTGCTCTGTCTTGCATGTCTATGTTTGTCTACAGTGTTGAGACTGACATCACCTTTCCGCCCTTTCTTTCAAACGTATAGCAGAGCCGTAGTATACAATGTGATGCTAAATCAGATGCATGCCGTAGTAGAGCAGTAGTATTGTGATGAAGATAAACAGTTTGATTCACGTAAGGCTTGAATGCTGTAGTTGTTAGTTCCAGTGAGTAAGGCGTTCGAGTACATTTTGTGTCCCGTGTTTCTCCTACATTCAGTTCCTGCGGTCCTCCAACAGTAAGAAAGTGGAAGTCTCGATGCTGCTGAAGAATTCCCCCGCCCTGTCCCCCGCCCAAAAGACCAAATTACTCTCCACGTCCACCCAGACCCCACCGCCCAGACCCTTGTCACCTCCTGCTAGATCTATGTCACCCCCTGCTAGATCTATGTCACCCCCTGCTAGATCTATGTCACCCCCTATACTTCCTCCTCGCCCTTTATCACCTCTAGCTAGACCTTGTACTCCTGTAGCCAGATCCCGCTCACCTCCTGCACTGCCTCGCAGGCCCTTATCCCCCCCTCTAAGGCCACTCCCTCCCTTGACTAGAACATTGTCCCCACAAGACTTCATAACAAAACAGAGACCTTGGTCACCACTGCAACTTAAATCACCTCCCATTATACAGAATAGCCATGGAAAGTCGGACTTGATCCTTCCAAAGGCCGTCAGGAAATGCCTCAGAGCGATCGACTTCCCAAAAGGCAAGAAACCAAAGAATCCTCAAGTGAAAGAGTTGAAACCTCAGAATGGACTGAGTCATGCAGAAAAGGCTTCCAAGCTGCCAAGACTTGTACTTCAGAGACTGAAATCCTCCCCTGTGTTCGACCAAGGACTGAGACACAACAGCCCTCCCATTAACAGAAACAACAACAGTCCGACAAGTCCGACCAGAACCCGCAGTAGACATCCCTCCGATCCTTGTAGCATCAAGAGAAAGCAGCATGCACGCCTGAAATTTAGTCCAAGTGATGCGCTGCTGACCATGGGCTCTAAGGCACTGGCAATAACTCCGAGGCTGTTCCATAAAGAAGGCGATAAACCTCCAAAGTCGCTTCCGCTTCCTCCTCAAGCACTCCGTCATCACAATGGTATGAGGATACGGCCTCCGCCCCAACGGCCAACTGTACCCCCACCTCGAACTCCTCCACCACCTCCTAAAACGGACTCTTATGAATTCTCCTCAGACTCTGAGGCAACTCATGATGGCTGCCCTCGTCAATGTCCAGATGATTATGATATCCGCACCTCAGTACTACCAGATCTACCATCTCTCAAGAGGTCACCAAGAAGACATGCTCCTCATCATCCTCTCCAGAAAGACAATATTGTGAACGATTTAAACAGTGACCCTCCTCATAAGCCCAACAAGCCCCCACTTAGCCCCACATTTGTGTTATTTGCCAAATTTGATTCGCCAGATAGGTCAAAGCTCAGTCCATGCCTGACGCCTTCTCCCCGGCATCCCCAGTTTGGTTTTCTCAGCATCCGCCTCATCATCCTGCTGTACCGAAAATTCCCTCCTCACCTAGACTTCCAGGACGAAGACAGATGTGGTCACCTGATATGTCTCCTCCGCTGCCTTTGCCTGTTCGTAAGGCTGTCAAGCCATTGGAGCGTGAGCATCCTCCTGAGATTCCTAGAAGAAACAGTCCTAAAGCTGCTCCTGCAAAACCACTTCCTACTCTGCCTTCTACTCATGAACCAATTGAAGGGAAGCCATTGCTTTCATCAAGCACACCTCAGTCAGATGTTCACCAGAGACTTGTCTCAAATGGAGTCCGGGAATGCCGATCACCAACACGCAGGAAAAAGCTGTCTCTTCCTGTTGATGAAGAGCCACTGTATGACTCTGATAGTCTACTGGACTCCTGTCCTTTCCCAATCAGTCCGGGACCAAACAAGGAAATCATGGCTGCCAACGGTACTGTGGAAACCTTCAATCCAGGCATTGATTCCGCCATCAATAACAAATCAAAGCAGGTTCATTTTATACCGGGTAGTGAGGACTCCAATGTAGAAGGGCATCCTAGAGCCTCTCTCAGACTTCTTTTCACCACAAATGATTCATTCAATATGAAACAACCAAAATCGCCTCTTTTGTCTTCAAAGCCCTTACCACCTATTCCTCAGTCAATCACAGTCCCGCAAGAGATTCAAACGTTCATGTGCCATTCCATGAAGCCCCTCCCACCAATTCCTCCCTCTTCTCAGATGAATGGTTTTGGGCATCAACACAAAGCTTCCCCGTCTGTACCTCCTCTTGTTGCCAAAGTTAAACCCCTTCCATCAATCCCAATGAACAACTTCAGGACAATTGAAGACATAAGTACAAATCTTGAAAGTGATAAGGCACATCTGAGGTGCAAACCCTTGCCTGAAATACCTCACAGTCCAACAAGAGGGCGTCACAAGTTAAATCTTGACTTGGACACCAGCCTTGGCAGTCCCCCAGATCCTTCCTCCCCAACAATTCAGGTATCTCCTCCAAGGGACAGAGTACGCACTCCAGGAGTTGGTCAGGAGAGCAGCAAACAGCCTTGTGATCAACAAAGTTTGTCCTCAGAAAAACTGCAAAAATGTCCTATTGAATCAACTTACAGTTTTAACACCCACCAGAGTCAGAATCAGATACACGGCGTCACTCTCAGGACAAAGTCAAGAAAGGGCTCAAAATTTTCCAAACCGCTCTCGGGTGATTCTGAACTCTTGCAGAAGATGCAGAAACGGAAGGCTGCCCTTGAACTGTCAATTTCAAAGGCGTCACTCAAGAAAGAGAATCGTTCAAAACTTAATGCAAAAAAGGCTGATCGACAGAAATACCCTTCACCAGAAGAAACAATTGAGTCTAAAGTGGCAGGTAGAAAAGAGGCATTGAGAAGTGAGTCCGAGCTGTTCCCACTGGGGCAGACTACAAGTGCAGGTTTCTTCGAATATCCTGACACCACATGTAATATTCTCAAGACTTCTACCGTCGTTGATAAACATTTTGAGAAACGTCCACCCGTCCAAGTCCGCCCTGATGAGAGAGTCTTAAATAGTACACAAGATAACATCTTTGAAGAGGAAGATGATTTAGATTTTGAGCCGTTTCCATGGATGAATTCATCACTACCAAGAGAACCACCCCCACCTCCACCTCTAGAGCCTACCCCACCCCCTCTACCCACTCCTGTGGCACCTCCTTTGCCACCACGCGATCCACTTCCAGAATCCTTTCCACCACCTCCTGCACCCCCACCCCCACCTCTACCACCCAGAATTTGTACAGCCTTTCCTCAAAGGAATGTTCAAACAAGGGTTGGCAGGAAGGGTGCAAGATCACCTCCGATGCCTCTACCCAGGCGTGATATTTATACCTCTTCACAGAGGAAGAAAAATGAGCACTGGATCTCTCCATCACAGAGAGGTTTACCCTCTGGTACATCTGTCTTAGACTCATCAGATTCAACCCCAAGTCCCTTTCAAAGTCCAGTCAGCTTTAATTCCACAGGTCAGGCTGAATTAATGGCTAAACTGGTCAGGAAGAGAGCAGAAATTGAGTCAGGTAGTCCTCAAGCATTGTTGACATCATCAGTAAGCTTTAGTAACAGAGGAAATAAAGGTCGTCAAAGTTCCAAAATTTTTAATCAGCCGAATTGTACAGGGGAGTCAGAGCTTTTGTCCAAGTTGGCACGCAAGAGAGAAGCAATCGAGAAGACGCTGCCAACAAACCAGCAAGCTCTCGACCGAGAACAGAACACTTGCGAGCAAAGGAGGAATCCAAATCAGTGTCAGACAGTTTCAAGTGGACAGTCTGAACTGATGCAAAAGTTGGAAAGGAAACGGGCACAAGCAGAATCCATACCTGTACAAGAATCGCACGTTAGACATTTAGAGCGAGACAGACAAACCCTCAGTCCCGTGAAAGGAGAAAAAATCCTGGTCACTGTCAGGATTTGTCGGAGGAATCGTCTGAGTTGATGCAAAAGCTGGAGAGAAAACGGCTGGAAACTGAATCCAGACTGAAGCCTGATTCGAAAGTGAATCATCACCAAGTGGATGCCTACAATCAGAGTGAAGTTTATTTGCCTCAAATCAACCCTGCTGAGGAAAGGAGGACTAGGGCTCATACGCGGGAGCCTGTCGCCGATTCGTCAGAGTTAATGCAAAAACTGAATAAGAAAAGGATTGCAGCTGAGCCTGAAAGTGTGTCAAGAAGCCAAAGACTTGACAATGATAAATTGGAACTGGGCAAGAATCACCAACGGAAGGAGCATTTCCCACAAATAAACTCCTCTGCATGTGTTGTGAATTCTGGCTGCAATCGGGACACCCCAAGTGGCACATCTGAGTTGATGCAGAAACTTGGACAAAAAAGACTGGAAGCTGATGCTACTCCTGGGAGCAACTCCCGTCCAAAGACAAAACTACCACCAATTGTACCCCCAAAACATACCAAAAAGAAGAGCCATCCTCTTAGTCTGTCACCTCCACAAATCAAATCCCCCGTTACTTCAGACAGAAAAATAAACTTTGGTCTTATCTCCGGAAACAATTCCATTAAAGGATGGAAACCAGAAAATTATGGTCTTCAGGCAACAGGCCCTTCGGAATTGTTTGCGAAACTAGAACGAAAGAAGACAGAGATCGACAAAGCTGAGAGTCAAAATGAAGAGGGGATGAATCGCCAGAGTGTACCCTTCCCTGAAATAAGTCTGCCCTGGAAGCCCAGAAAGGTGGAGCGAATCAACTTTTCCCCGAAGACATCGTTCTCTGGTAACGGTTTCAAAAGAGACTCGGGTGCTGGTTGTGAAAGTGAAATCCCCAAAGTGTTGAGACGAAGTAAAGTTGTCAAAAGAGTTCCATCTAGAGGATCTCGTGAGTTTCAGAACCTCAAATCTTTCCCAACAACTCAAGCCTGTAGACTTTCCAATTCGGGGAAACTAAACGGGACTAAGGTGACCCGACATGACAAAATAGCCTCAAAGGCTGATCAAAGCAACCCTTTACCAACTCCAGCCAAGAAGCTGGCCAATACCAAGGTTAAGAGGAAGCAGAGTGAAAAGCGCGACTCGCCTCCCGGTGTAGTCCACCTCAGAAAGAGAACCTCAATGAGAATATCCCCCACAAAGAGAATTTCTAATAAAATGCGTAGGAATTCCAAAAGCCTGTCACCCTCTCTGACCCAGGACTGCCTCTCCAAGGCCCCCTGCGCACCCAAGACTCTCTCCCTAAACCTACCAGTGCCAAGAGGCTCCAAGCAGCCAAATTGTTGGGATCGGCAGTTAGCTCGCCCGCACCTGCACAACGCTTACGCACTGACAACGCTAATTGCACAGTCCAAAAACTTCAGGTGTGGTGCACGTTCATGTTGTTGGCATGGCAATCTTGGAATCTTGTCGCTTGAAGCGAAAGTTTGCTAAATATCGCCTCCACAATTTGGTATATTTAGCCACTGCTCGTACATGTATAATGCCAGTCAGCATTTCAAAATGAAACCTGCTTAGTGGAGACACTGTCCAAAGTACAGCATTGGTGAAATCGATCTACTATACCAAGAGTATTTGCATTTTACCAGCAGTCTGTGCATTGCACTGAGTGTGTTGCAGCAAACTCTGAAAACCTTGGGATTTTTCCAAACCTCGGCTCCGGCTCTGGCTCTGGGCTTCATTGCTTGATGTTGAACCACCATGCACACTACTCTAAAACAGATGAGGTAGCCGAAGCCATAGCCAAAGTTGGACTAGGTTTGGAAAAGACCCCTCAACCGATCCGATAACCAATGCTGTACATTACATACATGTAGAGCAAGGACCAGTCCCTGTCTGTATGCTTAGAAGAATGTGCATGACTTTATAATAGTGCATGGGCTTGTTAGTTTGTTTGTCTTTAATCTCAGCCATTAGAGGGGAAAATTAGTCATACGCGGTACCTATTGGTCTACAGGAGTGAACCAACTATTGCATCCATGGTTCTCAGCCTGTAGTCCTTACCATGGTAGCCATGTTGGGTGTCTACCACTCGACCCAAATAAGCCATTTTGAGATATGGTGGACAAATTACTAGGGCACTATTTGGTTCGGGTGATTATATCTGAATACACCCAAACCAAACAGTGCACTCCTATAGTGTCCATCGTTCCTCAAAAAGGCTTATGTATTACCACATCGTGAGGTAGAAAAAGGGAAAAAACGGGAGGTGCAATTTGTGTAGAAAGTTGAGATTGAAGCTATGTCAGAATTAAGGAGTGGCTATGGCTGGGTTGCTAAAAAGGCCTATTCTTTAAGTTGATGGTGTAGCCATAGCCGATGTTAAAGTCAATAGCTTTTCAGAAGGGGCTTCAGGTTATCATTGTCATTTTCGTTGAGGTTGGGGGCTAAAAATAAATGATTTGTGAAAAAAAAAAAAAAATATGAAAACATTTTTGCATGATATACAAATGTCATAAACAGTTTGATTCAACAGTATTAAATAGTTGCTTCACAATTTTCTGGAAATATGAAAGTGATTAGATTATCAAATCTATTGGGTTAAATATCATAGAGGAAGATTCAAATCAAATGTCAGAGAAGTTTTCTGATCTGAAACAGTTGGACAAACTGAACTGCGTATGAGATTACGTAATACTTTGAACTCGGATGCATTGGTCTGTTGCATGGGTACTAACTTTGCAATGCAGTTTGCCGACGTTCATTTGGACTGTTACTAAAGGATTAATGTTTCAATGAAAAAGGAGAAATGCAGTTCGAAAAATTAATCTGTTGGTTGTGTTTTGAGTGTGGGGGTCACTTTGGCAGTATTTTAATGCAAGGGTCATTCAAATTGGAAAAATTTTGCACTCAATTTAGCAGACGTGTTTATGAAAATACATGGGTTTTTTTTTTAATGGGTTTATCTTCACTAGTTTGCAGATAATACAGATACAAAAAAAAACTACTGGCAACTAATTAGTTCAGGGTCTGAGACACCCTACGCCAATTTGGAAATAGTGAAATGGCATTAAAAGTGAAGACGACCAAAACATCAGCGACGTGGTTTCTTAAACATTCAGTACACTTAAAAATACTTATAGACCCTAATTAGGTGTTATGTGAAATCTTTTCTTCTCATTTATTTGGCGAGCGATTAACCCTAGTTTTGAGTTTTGGCAGGCAGTGCCTGGTTTTGGGCATGGCCCATAACATTATATAAAAGAGGTAGTAGATGCAAAATACATATACACTACAGTAGGTCTGTAGAATAATTTAACAACTATGGAATGTTCATTTAACTGGGGTATGTCTTCTAATGCCGGTAATGTTCCTTTGAATACTGTTTTCTTTTGCATTTTCCATGTTTCTTTTTGTTCCCCTTCAAACTAACCATGCCAGTCATATAACAACTGTCTGCTCTAACAACATCACCACAGCATCCTTGACTTATTTGCATATGGTTCATCTTGATCTCCCTTAGAAAGCGTTTCTTCTTACTTTAGCGGTTTTTGATTTAATTTTGCAGTCGAACCTAGTGATAGACCCGACAGCCATGAGGCCGGGTGCAGCCCCACCCTCCAAAGACACAGAGCCAGAAGGAGTGTCATTTGAGGATGCACCTAAGATCAAGACACTCAGTAGCCTCAACAAGGTAAGATTACCCTCTTAGGTCTGTCACCAGGGGTCCATGAGAGATTAAGCATGAATGCAGAAATTGGATATCTATCGTTTGCTTTTATATAACATTAATACGCAGTTCTTATATAGGGCTTTATCACAACCGAGGGCATCTCAAAGCGCTCATTATTTATAGGGCTTTATCACAACCGAGGGCGTCTCAAAGCGCTCATTATTTATAGGGCTTTATCACAACCGAGGGCGTCTCAAAGCGCTCATTATTTATAGGGCTTTATCACAACCGAGGGTGTCTCAAAGCGCTCATTATTTATAGGGCTTTATCACAACCGAGGGGTCTCAAAGCGCTCATTATTTATAGGGCTTTATCACAACGAGGGGTCTCAAAGCGCTCATTATTTATAGGGCTTTATCACAACCGAGGGTGTCTCAAAGCGCTCATTATTTATAGGGCTTTATCACAACCGAGGGCGTCTCAAAGCGCTCATTATTTATAGGGCTTTATCACAACCGAGGGTGTCTCAAAGCGCTCATTATTTATAGGGCTTTATCACAACCGAGGGTGTCTCAAAGCGCTCATTATTTATAGGGCTTTATCACAACCGAGGGTGTCTCAAAGCGCTCATATTTCTAAAAGGTTTGTGGAGCTACGTTTGTAAAACAAGACCTGTTTATTTACAAAACACTGTGTAATGGTTTACAAGGTGCTGTGGCACAATCTGTAGCCATCCATAACAGAAAGCACTGAGGAGAACCATTTCTCTTAACGATAAGTGTACTGGGTTCCTTTACGTACATTACACAACACATGGGACCTAGGGCTTTACATTCCATTCGAACCTTAACCCTGAGTGTCTTTGACTGGTACCCCTTTCCTCTATGGTAACACAAATGTTTGGACTAGGATAAGATTGGTATGCCTTGCCCAGTGATAAAGCAGTTGGGCCTGCAGTCCTAAATCCAACAACTTTTTTAGGATTTGGGACTGTTGGGGATAATGGATAAACAGGGTATGTTAGGAGAGATTCCGCCATAATTTGAAATTATAATTTGGAATTATGATGTAAAATCCTGCCCCAAAAAAAGTCTAAAGTGCCAACTTAAAATACTTGTTCATACAAAAAAAAAAAAAAAAATTTAGAACAGTTTGTCTAGAATAGATGGATTGCAATACGCATCATCGACCACCATCTTTTATGAATTGTGCATGCGTGAAGACCTATCATTGGCTGAGAGTCGTCCAAGCGTGTACACGCGTGCACTTTTCCATCGTTTTACATCAAAGATGGCGGTCAATGACACGTATTGCAGTCCATCTATGCAATCAAGCTAAAACAATATGGTTGAATCTGTCAGTGTGCCCAAATGAAAGGTTCAAAAAGTAGAAGTACAAGTATTGTCACCACAATGACAATGCTTATATGTGATTTTAAAGCAAAACGGAAAGTATTTTCCCCAAAAAGTGTCTTGAGAAATCAGTGAATAGTAAGAACTGTTGTCATCTGGTTTTTGAATGTCTCCACTCCAGGGTCGTGCCAGGGTGTCGGCCAAGCGTCGTGCCCCCTCCCGTCGGCACCGTACGGAAGGAGCTGCAGGAGGGAGACCCCCAACCCTGGGAGGGGAGTCAAGTCCTCTGAGTATCTCCGCTGATCCACTGTTTGAGGAACGATCACCTCTCGGAGGTCTGCCCAATATCTCATCCAGCCCAAAGGGTGTAAGTGATGTAAAGGGAATGTCAAGTCACGCGACGTCAGCCGGTAAACGGAAAGGTGGGTGCAGTATGGAAGGGTTGAGGGTTGAGGTGCAGGGATGCTGGATGTTAGGTGGCGTGTAGAATCTTGGAAATGTTGGGCATGCTTAAATCCACCTGAACCCGATAAGTCTGCTGCCACCTAGTGTTTAGAGTCTCCAATTATGACATTCAAAGGCCTAGCAAGCTGGATTAAATTTCATGGCTCTGCTTACCTCTGAATTCTGGGCTTATGGCGCCCTGTAAGCAAATAATGTTATGGGGGTGAAGAGCAGATTGGTTGAAGACTGGTCACGTGGGGGTGTACTAACATGTGATATTAAGACCGGCTCTGTGAACTAGCGAATAAATGGCCCCTTAACAAGCACATTGTTTTGTAAAATCCTATGCACTATGTGCTTATTGCGCGGCAAACTACCGGTATCAAATCCAATTATTTCTTTGAGCGTATTTTTGTTTGTTTTTGTCCGGTTCTTGAAAATATGTATAAACAGTTATTATATGTAAAAGATTAGGTACCACATAAAAGTTGAACAGCCAAAGGATTGGCCCTTGAACATGAGTAGAACATTTCAAAAAATAACAGCGAAAGAAAAATCTGAAAATTCTGACGATTTTTACAGTTTGTTTGTTATAAGGCATTTATTAATGGGAATAACAGTGCGATGAGTCGGTCTTCACTGCGCGGTAATGACCTTGGTTGATGGCTGGCCGCTGTTAATTAATGGCTCGGTCCATTAACAGTGGCCAGCCACCAGCTCGGTCATTACCACGCAGTGAAGACCGGCTCATCGCACTGTTATTCCCTAAATATCAAATAAATAGATGATGTAAAAACATTAAAATTGCAGTAAGACTATATCAATATCACATAAGAGGCCAGCGCCAGGAAATCTATTTCTATTTATGTATACATCTTTACATAAACTGAATATAAGCAACAATAGCAATCAGGGGTCCTAAACCAGCAAGTACAAATGGCAAACAACAAGAAACAAAACCACAACAAAAAAAAAAAACAGCATCAGATAGTTTAATGTAGCCAAACAAACTGGGAAGGACGAACATCAAGAGAAAACTAATCAATCAATGAAGAAAGTATATAAAAAAGGGGAGCCACGCTAAATATTTTAACACTTGGGGGGCAGTAATTGCTTCATCCTTGGCCCATGTTTTTGTCTCCGTTTTGTCTGATTTCTGTTTTTCTGTGTCCTTGCTACTTTGCTGTGGAGACCATTTTTCTATTAATAGCCAATAATAATTAGCAGTGCTCGATTTTATACATACCTGAAGGTTTATTATAATAAGGATTTGTATTTATTGGCGGGTTTTTTTTGTGGATGGTTTTCAGTTACCAGTAATTGTTTCATTACATTGTTGAACTGTTAATTTGGTCACTGGTTTGTTTCTCCATTTTGGATGTGTCAGATTTGTAAATATATCTCCAAGTAATTCATTAAATAAAAGTGTAAAATTTAACCTGCTGTAAAGGAAATTTACTCAATTGAATACTGGAAAAAATAGTGATATTTTGTAATTTTATTAGTTTTATTTATCAAATTTCTATCAAATCTAACAATTAGTTTTTTCTCTTAATAGTTAATTGTTTGTACTTGTGTTGTATTGTAGTCATAAATTAGCATTCTGCACATTGTTTTATGACCATTTTGTTAAGAGTTTTTCCACATTTCTTTTTATATTTCTCTTTTATCCGATTACAGAGGAAGTCATTCCAGACTCGATTGACTTTGACGCCCCTCTGGATTTCACAAGTGATGCTACCCTCACCTCACCGTCCCTCAGCAAGCCTTCCAAAAATTCATCCGACATGTTCGGTAACGATGATTTCTTCACTGCCAGTCCAAAATCAACCATCTCAGCTCCTCCTCCGGAAGCCGAAGACGGTGGCGACTTATTTGCATCCGTCCCCCACGTGAAAGCCAAACCCCCATTGAACATTGACGAAGATTTGTTCTCCTCAAGTCCCAAGATAGAGCCGAGCAAGAAGAAGGATGCAGGGGATCCGTTCGATGATGATTTATTCGGGGAGGCCCCCAAGAGCAAGAAGACGGGAAAGAAAGCCGGGAAGACGAAGACAGAGGCTGAGGGAGACGACTTATTTGCAGCGGCAGCGTCGCCAAAAAAGAAAGGTAGGTTGATATGAAGATCAAGTCTGCGATTTCTCAAGATTTTGTTTGATTGATTTCTATGTGCTCATTGTCTTGAAGGAGGTGAGGTGGTTATCATTACAGCAATCCTACACCTTGGCAAGGATGAATTGTGAAGAGCAAAAAAGGGGCACTTCCGAAAATACAGTGTGGTGTGCATTATTTCTGCCAGGTTTCCTTCTTTTTTATTGGAGCAATTTAGTTCAAAAAGATTGTTCTCTTTCAGTTTGGAACCCCTATGGATATGCCTTGCATCGTTGTGGTTACTAGTCATATAGCTCCTCAGTTAATTCCTTATTACCCTCATTATCCTAATTAAATTTATCTCGTATTTTGGGTTGTCATTTTGTCTAATTAACCGCTCTTTCCTTCCTGAGCAGGTAAAAATATCTCATGAGAATTTTCTAGATGGTTCCACAAACCTTGTTAGATATTTGTCTGAACTTCTTTCCGTCAAGATCAATGGCAAAACAGAATTTGTCAGGGTTTCTATTTCCTTAATCTGCTGGTTTTGCTTCAGGGAAATTATTAATGAAGATCTTTGTTACCGAATTGACTTTCTCAGATACCAAGTCTTCAGCGCTGTTAATGGATGATGACGATGATCTGTTTGCTTCAGTGCCATCCACTAAGACCAAGAAAAAGAAAGAAACCAAGAAATTAGAGGTGAGAGTCAGTCGATCTTTGAGTCGTACCAAATATTCTTTTACAAGTTTTACAGCCTGAGGTATTTTGTCAATTTATAAAAGAAAGTTAAATTGTTTGAAAGCCCACTAGTGGTCATTATACATTTGGTTTGTTTTGGTTTTACCCCCCCCCCCCACCCCAAAAGGGTCTTGGCACACTGGGCAATTTACAGGCAACCAGTTCCAGGCTATCTCTATGAAAACAAAACATTCACATGTCTACATAATTGTGTTGGGGAGATTAAGACACTAACAAAACATGTATGTTGTGCAACCCCAGTCTTTCCTTTTACATGCAGTGCAGTTGGCTGCCCCCAAGTTGCCTGTAAACATTAAACATTGCCTGACATGTATGTGACAAGGCCCTTAGACTGATATGTGAATAAGCACTGTATATTTCATAAGTCCTGCAGATAATACTCTAATGGGATTTGAACCCATGCCCCCACCCCCAACCCCCCCCCCCATCCTAGAGCAGGGCCCAATTTCACAGAGCTGCTTAAGCACAAAAAACAGCTAAGCACATAATATTTTTGCTTAGCAGACATTTGTTAATAAAGCAGTATTTTTGTGCTTAACCACCACCATGTATGCCCATTGGCAATCCGGTAATTAGCATTGGGTACTGCAGCATTTTGTTTTCCCCAGTTCAATTATTATATCTATTAAAATGTTTATATATCATTACTTTGGTTTAAATACTAACTTTTTGGAAGTGTAATTGTTTATATGTTGTAATTAGATGTCCTCTTGTTGACCATCTTTCATTTGAATATCCCCTTGACGTTTTTTATCTTATTATGTGTTTGGCTGTTACAATGTAGTAAGAATAGTTGGTTGCGAGTGTTTCATTCATTCAAATCATGAAACTTTTAAGATATCAAGTAATCAACCACAAAGGAAACTGACTGAGTAAATTTTACCCAGTCAGTTTCCCTTGCCGTTGATTAATTGATATTTGAAATAAAAAGTTGCATCCCCTTAAAAAGGTGATCCCTCTGCTGCCGCTTCCCAGGTTGTATCGTAAACTTTGGTGTGGTCCTTGGATATTTGGCAGTTACAGGTCGTATGGTTTCTGACTGACACCCTGAATATCCTTGATATTGACAAATTAGGGAGACCGCCAACATGAGGGCGAGATAGCTCAGTTGGGTCGCAGGTTCAAGTCCCATTCTAGTCAATGTTTCTTTTTTCAACTCTAAATTATTCAAAAATTAAGCAAACAGTGCAGGCCTTGCGCTTAATTTTTTTGTGAAGTAGCCCGCCGGGCCAGTAAACTGTGCATTTTACTTGCCCCCAGGAAGTTTAAATAGCCCAGATCTAATCAGGGATTGCCATATAAATGTAATGTTCTGATGTGTTAATAATTAATGATCAAATGAAGTTATATTCACACACTCAATAACGATTAACACATTGTATACATTAATTATTTACATTTAAAAAGGAAGAAATTAGCATTTTAAACATGTACAGTAGGTTGCAGAGTTATTAGTAGCCTACAGGGCAAGTTGAGAAGTGGTGTTTACTAGCCCATAGCATTTTTTGTACTAGACAATGTACGCCGGCTAGTGTTATAGGCGAGCCCTGCAGTGGGGACAGGGGGAATTAGTCTTTTGATTAGTCTTTTGTTTGTATTATGTTCAGCTTGAGGACGATGACGATCTCTTCACTACCAAGAAACCGACAGAGAAGAAACCTACCTCCAAGAAGTCGGACGCCGACTTGTTTGGGGACAGCGGCAGTAGCATCTTCGATGACATCCCAAGCAGTAAGCCCAAAGACAAGAAGAAGAAGAAAGAATCCTCTCTTTTTGCTGATCAGGCTGAAGGTAAGTTTGACATTCGTGTTTGTGTATTAGAACAATCATATGTTTGTGGAATTCTTACAGTAGAAGTGAGTTAAGTTTAAAATGTAAAGCAAACAGTTTACTGTACAGAGAGAGACTTGAAGCTCACTGACTATAAAGTTGATAGCAATGCCAGTCCTCTATAGCTATCTTAGATACTGTTAGAGTCAACAAAGTAGCATTTAAAGACCCACAAAGTCATCCTTGATGAATTTTTATTTCAGTAATCAAAATAAGCCCATTATGAATTTGTAGAAAGTCCATGGCAAAACATGAACAGTTAGAGCTACGGTTTTGGGTGTGGTTTTTTTCCGCTTCAAATTTTGTATTTATTTATTTTTTGTTTTTAATTGGAAGTTGCCAATTACAAGGCCATCAGAACAGGCCAGCCAAGGTGATGGCTAAAAGGTGGAAAGGGTGTAATAGAAGAGGACAAATCAATAAGTAGAAAGATGACCATTGATATTTCACAGGTGTGTTGTGTAGTAATTTATTGAAAAGCAGAGGATGGAATGGACTTTGCTTTACCAAAGACCATGTGTTATCCATTTTTTAAGCTAACTGAAATAACCCTCTTGCTGTCTGACCATTCAATACCATTCACTGTGGTTTTGAATGATAGAAAAACTATGCCAGCCTGCAATATGATACCATGAGGGAATGCATACGTACACAGTACACAGTTAGTTCTGTGCACAGTTGTGCCACCGTACACAACCTTGGCAGTCGAATGGTTTCAAATGGTTGGTCAACTCACTGGAAAATTTTGCCAAGAGTCACTGACAGTAGGAGGGTTTAAATTGTGGTTTTCAGTCAGTGCTGGAAATGATTTTTCCTCTACATTCCGCTCTTAGGAAAAAAAATAAAGGATTTAAGTTAATCATTTTCTCACAAGAAAGTAAACAACAACTGCAAGACCTAGGCCTATGTCTGAGATTGTAATTTTTGAGATATTAACTGTGTTTGTACGTGTGGTAAAGCCATCATGTCAAGGTAGTCGTACGACTGCTCTATTTTTGTCCTACCCTGATGCCTGGAGAAAGCCCCTCAGGGGATCGCCCCAGGACAATTATTGTTTGTCCACCAGCTTATTTTTCTCTTAAAATTATTGGAATGAAATGAAACTATATTGTTATGAAAATATTAATCTTGTCAAAGATTTGTCATATTTTTTGGTAAAGAAAGGGTACTATTGACTATTTTTATAGATGTGACATTGAAAATATTAATCTTGTCAAAGATTTGTCATATTTTTTGTAAAGAAAGGGTACTATTGACTATTTTAATGGAAAAGTGACATTGAAAAAGGACATCTCTTTTTTTTCTAATCTGTTGTTTTTTATTTCTATATTTTTCTTTTGTTTATTGCTACACTATTTATTTAGTGGGGGGATCGCACATAATTTGCAAACATTCCTGATGTTTCACATAAAAGATAAATGAATTGAGATTCCAGAAAGTCACTTCAACTGAATTGTGTCATTTGCGGCTCTTTTTCTTGTTTCAGATGATATTTTTGCATCACCAACGAGCTCTAAACCCAAGAAGACGAAGACAAAGAAAAAGACGATCGAAAAGAAGCCAGCCTCCGGTGGATCCATCTTTGACGATTCCGCACCCAATATCTTTGAGGACCCATTAAATGCCTTAGGGAAATGACGACCTTGCCTTTTTTTAAGCCATTATATCGTTAATGTCTGCATAAATGCTTAGCAGCTAGTACTTGCTTACCAGGTTTGTGATGGTTACCGGCCACTTGTTCACTCTGACTGTGTTCATAGCGGCTGGTGTTCAGAAGTGCTCAATGAAAATCATGAATCGTCATGAGTGTCACACACGCTAACATCTGAATGTGTCGGAGGGTGCCACTTTAACCTGTTGTTATTTTTCTGTGCTGTGGTTGACCAATCGAACTATGTCCTTTTGTAAGGAAAGTTTGGCTGGTGCCCAGTGGACCCCTGCTACGCCGGGTGATTTTTGGGCGGGTTTTTTTTCTCGGTTATAAAACTCTTGACGATTGATGGTCAATCTCCGCTTGGCTTTTTGGTTAAAGTTTTATAAACTCAGGGGGAAGCTTCGCCTTATAATTAAATTCAGGTAGGTTTCTTTCACACACACACACAAATAAAAAATACTAATTTTGTAAATAGATTTCCTTGAATCTTTTTTTGAAACATTCCAAACACAATTAAAGAAAATGAAATCAAGGGAATATACGTAGTCGTAACCATGGCAACCACCTTGCCTTGAAATTTAGAGGAATTGAAGTGGATGTGTTGGATTATAAAAATAACCCATCCTCCTCCTCCACCCCCCCCCCCAACCCTGTGACCGAAAAACAAGTTATCAGTGCATAACCTTGCAACAGACCGGTTAAATAGAATTTGGGTCAAAGGCAAAACGTGTGAAAGGGGGGATGACAAATTGGAAGGAGGTTTGTTCGGTTTCGGTCTATTGACAAGTAGCAGTCAATATTCTATATAGTTATTTGGGTCAATGTGTTATGCTGTCGACCTTACCTTATATATCGTGGGTGGGGGGGGGGGGGTTGTTGGCAAGTGGGGGGGGGGGTATTTCAATTGCGATAGATATTGCCTCACAGTGTGAGGATCAGATCAATATATTGATTAAACTTGAAGCTTGAATTCACTGATTCCTAGAAAAACCGAAGCTCATTATTAAATCAAATATCTTTTGTGTGAAAAGAGGCTGATTCTTTGTGAATGGATTTTTACAAGTTGTCTGTTGTATCGGTTTTTTGAAGGGGGTGTGGTTACGTTCAGTCTCTGGTGTGTTTTGGATGTACTATGTTTGACTCTGTTACCAGCAAGGGTCAGAAAAGCACAATATAAACTGTGCAAGTTTCGTGCAAAATTCAAATTTCTTGAAACATTTTGGAAGCCTTGTACATGAGTTTTTGTGTGAAGGAAAAAAAAATGTGTCTGATAGGAATATCCACGATTTAAATTTTTAAGATTGTTTTAAATATTGATCAATCAAGTTATTGAGAGTTGTGAAACTCTGAAATATATTTCTGTTTATCAAATTGATCCAATATTTCATATATCCGTTTAAGTACATTAAAAAAAATTGCTTTTTCAAAAAGTATTTGTAACACCTTTGAACATAAATATTTATGTTTACAGGATTTGTGTTGTTGTTGTTTTGGGTTTTTTTACACGGGGAAAAGTAAATTTTTTCTCCATACTTCTGCTAATTGTTGTGTTTTTAAAAAGGAGAGAGAGAGATGCATTCCACTGGACATTAGAGAAATATTTCTAGCCATCTTCAAATTTCTTCCAACTCACAGAGACCCAAAAGATAATCTGATGGAATAATTTCAAGATGTCCTTTGGAGTGATGAGATATTAAACGACTCAGTGTTTTAGAAATTAAATTTCTTAAGGCTGCTGAGGGAAAGACACTGCTTACCCAAATTAATTTGCTAAGCATGAATCACCAGGGAACCGTTAATAAGCAGTGTGCATCCTGTAGTTGGTGACTGGTTTCTGCTATTTAGCAAGTGGTTTCAGTGTATGTGGGAGAATAGTCTTCTGAGATGAAGGTTGCTCTCTAGAACACAATTCTAGACCCATTTTTTCTGCTAGAGAAAATTTGAGAAAAAATAAGCTGTGGGTAGGCATACACACAGCTGTTTGGGACTTTTACACTTTGGAACACCACAACAATTTGTCTTTCTTCAACTTGGTTCCTCAGGGGAATTCTTCAGAAAAGGGAGTAATGGAACAACTGTGGGTGCGCAAAACTGTGTGCAATACATGTCAGTACGTAGCATTTTGTCTGGTCACACATTTCTTTTTTAGCTAGATTTCAAATTCTTTGGGTTTAGGAAATTGTAGCAGAAATAGACCGTGGAAGTCTCACGTTTTATTCAAACACTTTTTGGGAGATCTTTAGATTTCCACACACATTTCTTTTAAAGGAACATTACAGAATTGGTTTTTTCTAACAAAACAGTCGCTGGCAGTGCAAGCACTTTATGTGATCGACCATATACATAAACTGACAAACCTGTAGAAGTTTGAGATCGATCGGCCATCTGGGTCACGAGAAAATAGTGAAAAACCGCTTACACATTTGCATGAAATCGTATAGATTCAACAAATGAATAAAACGCTCACTGAGCGGTAAACTCAAATCGGAAAATTAGTTTATTCATTCCTCATCAAATATGGCGTTTCAGACAGAAACATTTCAAGGGATGTTTTCTACTATCATCATCATTAAACCGTGTAATTGTTTTGTAAATCTGTGATCAAAAAGTATATTTTACAAGTTTTTTTCTTACCAATTCTGTAATGTTCATTTACTAAGCAGTGTGCATCCTGTATTTGGTAACTGTTTTTTTTTGCTATTTAGCAAGTGGTTTCAGTGTATGTGGGAGAATAGCCTTCTGAGCTGAAGCTTGCTTTCCAGAACACAATTTTAGACCCATTTTTCTGCTAGAGAAAATTTGAGAAAAATAAGCTGTGGGTAGGCATACACACAGCTGTTTGGGACTTTTACACTTTGGAACACCACAACAATTTGTCTTTCTTCAACTTGGTCCCCTCAGGGGAATTATTCAGAAAAAGGGAATAACTGTGGGTGCACAAAACTGTGTGCAATACATGTCAGTACGTAGCATTTTGTCTGGTCACACATTTTTTTGTCAGTTAGATTTCAAATTCTGTGCTTTGGGTTTAGGAAATTGTAGCAGAAATAGACAGTGGAAGTCTCACGTTTTATTCAAATACTTTTTGGAGATCTTTAGATTTCCACACGCATTTCTTTGAACATGTATAGAAACCAAATGGCACACTTATACACACACATTCTATTTTTTGCATCCCTGTGGAGACATCTTTTGTTCTTTCCTTTTTCCTTGTAGTTAAGAACCTTTGTACACAAAATTCCTTGTGGAACAACGCAGTCTTTAGAATTTCCCTATGGAGACTCTTTGTTATCCCTTTTTCTGTTTTGTTCTCGGTCTCCATAAGGTAGTGAAAATGAAATCACAAGTACGCACCTGACTTTCTCAGTCTATATAGACTGGTGATTGTCCATCTATGTTTCAACTTGAACTTCTCATTACCTGACATGGAAACTAGACTGTTATAGTGTATTTTGATTACTTTCTTATTAAATGTGCTATGCTGAAATAATGTTGGCTATATTCAAACAAAAATATAAAAAAAATCTTTGTAAAGAATTGCTAGACTTGAGTTGCTACTGTGACAGAAGAATGAAATCTTTGATGGATCCTTTTTGTAACATGTCAATTCTTATAAATACAAAATAGGAACGAAGTGTTCAAAGTGGTCAAAGCGTTCCTGCTGCATTAGTAAAATTGTCTGATACGTAATTTGTTTCTTAGTTTTGGGTTTTTCGGGGGGGGGGGGGGTTAAAAGGTTTTTTTGGAAGAGCAAACTTAGTCCCATCCTCTAGTTTTCAATAAAAACACCATACGAGCAACCGGTGAGGATCTCATCCAATTCGGTAATCGTGTGTTCGATGAGAACAACGAACAGCTGTGTCGTCAGAAGGATTTTGTGCGGTTAAATTTAAGTGCTTATTTTGATTGCCTCAATCAAATTAAGCAATGGTGTTTTTGAGGGTCTTGCTGCTATTTCGTAAACTTTGACAGTATTCCAGATGGATTTTTTTTTGTACTGGTATGAACTGTTTTATAATCAGTGAGCTCTGCAGGCCTGAAACGAAACATTTTCCTCTGTTGGTAACCAGTCTTGTAGTTTGTATCTGAAGAATGTGGACACCAGTGGTAATTGTGTCAAAGATCAGAATCCGCATTTTACGTGACCCAATGTAGACATGATGGTACAAACCTGTGAAAGCTCAATCGGTCATCGGAGTTGCAAGAGATTATTGGGGGGCGGGGGGGGGGGAATAAAATCTCAATGTGTTTTCACTGTTTTCAAATTAGTTGTTATACGAATATCTCAAAAGCTAGCATTTCAGGCAAAAACTATTTCAAGGGAAGTTTTGGAAGATAAAGTAGTGATGGGTCTCATTTTGAAGTAATCTCTAGCCTGGTCAAGCTTCATATAATCTTTCATTTAATTAAGCCTTAAATGCTTGATACTCATTAATATTGTTATTTTTATCATCATTGACTAGACTAAAAACAGTTGTACGGTTCAATTATGATAGCCCAAACATTGTAATTTTTTGTACAATTATTAAACCAGGTTGTACATTAATGCAGGTGACTGAACTATATGTCCACAAATTTTGTACAAATTAATTTTTGAATTAATGTAAATATGGATAAATACATTACTATTAAATGCAAATCATGCATATATATAAATCTAATGAGTGTGGTTTCTGTTGATTTATTTTCCAAAGACTTGAAAATTAGTTTGGTTTTGCAAAATTCGCATCATCTAGCCAACTGGCATACTTGGAGGATGACTTGTATTTAAGTTATTATCTGAAATTCCTTGCTGAGTGGATGTGTGGTTACTTGACCATGGTGTGCTTGGTGTTTGACTGACTGACCAGTGGCTAACTGGTATGATTGACTGGTTTGTCGTGTTGCTGGTTGGATTCTTGGCTTGCTGGTTAGATGCCATTGCTTAACTTCAAGGCTACAGTTTGCTGATTGGATGGATGCCTGGCTTGTTGCAACATGGACTGGCTTTCTGGTCAGATGGCATTTTGGTCTCCTGGTCGGCTTCGCTGCTGGTTGGTCAGCTGGTTGGCTTGCTCACCAATGAGGTGGCTTGCTGGTCATATTGCTTATGGTCAGTGGTTTAAAGGGGGCGGGGCATGAGCCCCCAATTAGTATCCGTGCCCCCAGTGCACACCATCCCCACCTCGTTTGAAATCTGACTTTTGATGCTACAAATTACCAGATTGAACTGTTAGTGTTAGACTTTATAAGCTTTAATGTAGTAATTAGTAATTTTTACAGCTATTTTTATTTTGTTTACACAAATTGTATTTGGTTTTACTTCCACATCAGATTTTCTTATAAAGAATAACAGATGACATAACAGGTTTTTATTTGCCAGAAATGCCCCCCCCCCCAGAAAGAAATGGTGCCATTGGCTGGCTTGTCGGCCACATTGTTTATAGTCCCCTTCTGGTTTTCTGCCCTGCTTGCTAGTAGGCTTCATTACATATGAGCTGACTTGATGGCCAGGGTTGGCTACAATACCCTGCTGGCTGGTTGGCTGGTTGGCTTGCTTACTTTTGAATATCCAGAATGCTTATTATGGTGTCCTGGTTGGCTGACCTACTGGCTGGTAGGTTGGCTGACCTACTGGCTGGTAGGTTGGTTGGATTGCTTGCCTATGATCTGGATTGCTGGTCAGATTGTTTATGGTCTCTTCGTTGGCTAACCTAGGTCTGCTAACCTACTGGCTGGTAGGTTTGATTGCTTGCCTATGATCTGGATTGATGGTCAGATTGTTTATGGTCTCCTCGTTGGCTAACCTACTGGCTGGTAGGTTTGCTAACCTACTGGCTAGTAGGTTTGCTAACCTACTTGCTAGTAGGTTGGCTGACCTACTGGCTGGCAGGTTAGTTGGATTGCTTGCCTTTGATCTTGATTGATGGTCAGATTGTTTATGGTCTCCTCGTTGGCTAACCTAGGTTTGCTATTACCTACTGCCTGGTAGGTTTGATTGCTTGCCTATGATCTGGATTGATTGTCAGATTGGTTATGGTCTCCTCGTTGGCTAACCTACTGGCTAGTAGGTTGGCTAACCTACTGGCCGGTAGGCTGGCTAACCTCTGGCTGGTAGGTTAGTTGGATTGCTTGCCTTTGATCTGGATTGATGGTCAGATTGGTTATGGTCTCCTCGTTGGCTAACCTACTGGCTAGTAGGTTGGCTAACCTACTGGCCGGTAGGTTGGCTAACCTCTGGCTGGTAGGTTAGTTGGATTGCTTGCCTTTGATCTGGATTGATGGTCAGATATTGTTTATGGTCTCCTCGTTGGCTAACCTTCTGGCTGGTAGGTTGGCTGACCTACTGGCTGGTAGGTTAGCTAACCTCTGGCTGGTAGGTTAGTTGGATTGCTTGCCTTTGATCTGGATTGATGGTCAGATATTGTTTATGGTCTCCTCGTTGGCTAACCTAGGTTTGCTAACCTACTGGCTGGTAGGTTTGATTGCTTGCCTATGATCTGGATTGATGGTCAGATATTGTTTATGGTCTCCTCGTTGCCCTACCTTCTGGCTGGTAGGTTGGCTGACCTACTGGCTGGTATAGGTTAGTTGGATTGCTTGCCTTTGATCTGGATTGATGGTCAGATTGATTATGGTTTCCTAGTTGGCTAACACGGCTTGTAGGTTAGTTGGATTGCTTGCCTATGACTTGGATAATTGGTCAGATTGCTTATGGTTTCCTGGTTGGCTAACTAAGTTGGTTGGACTCCTTTGATCTGGAATACTGATTGCCTACCCTAACGGTTGACTGGCTGGCTCATTAGATAGTTAGCTAAACTCCTCGTTTGATTGTTGAAGGGTATCTTTCGGCTAGCTTGCATGCTGTCTGGCTTGTTGATTTACCTCCCTTATACAAGATGGCTTGCAGAGAGTGTATTAAACACTTCGGAAACAGACTGGACACGGGTAAACTTGAATACTCTTGGTTGTATTAATGGTGGCAGGAAGAAGGAGAAGAAGAGGAAAAAAGATACCCTTTAGTAGGCCCCAATACTCACAATTTCGACGGAATATTATGTACGGATGTCATAATGAGAAGAATATTGCGTGCGAGTTATGAATGATGACTTTGTACACGCGATATGAACTTCACCGAATAGCTCGTTTCCGCATCAGTCAGTGAGGCGCACGAATTGTGTTTGGCAATTTTGAAAAAATGTTGCCGATCAGAGAACGGCTTAATTCCAAACTTGCTCTTATTGTTTATAAACGCTTGAGCGAAACTACTCCTAGATATAATTCCAATTTATTGTCATAATACTCTCCTCTGCGTTTTCTTCGGTCCACACTTGACATCACTCACTTGAATGTTCGCTCCCTGTAAACAAAGTTCTGAGCCAAAAAGGCTTCCAGTGCTTGATTTAGAACAGTCTTCCTCCTGCCACTAGGGAATCTGTTCGTTCTTCTCTATTTCGTAAAGCTTTTAAGACTCACCTCTATCCATTGTAAATTTGTATTATATGCGTGTGGATCTTGATGGATTAGCTCCTTATAAATTGTAATTGTTATATTATGTTATTGTTCGTTTGCAAAATCTTTATTCTAGTGCCCTATTTTTTAAGAATAATAATTTTAAAATGTACTAAAGATTTGTGCCAAAAAACTAGTGCATTTTTTTAAAATGTTTTTGCGTTTTATTTGCTCATTGACATATTAGCTTTTCAACTCTGCGGTTCCGGTTCGAATACCCAGTCGGAGTCTTGCACGTGGGTTTTCAGTCCGCACCTGAGTCATGTATAACAATAAGCTTCGCACACAACATTATGTTTAATGTGTAACTTGACATTCAAATAGCAATTCCTCAAGCATGCTCAACATTTCCTGTGGAAATGTTTAGGCTTGGCCAGCTCTCCTATACTGACTGACTATTGATTGTGATTTTGAACAGGTCTGTACGCATGACACCGTAATGGCCTCATTGCTGAATTTGATCTTTGCGGTGAAAACATCCATGAATGCGAAGGTAACGTTTTCCTCTTCTTCTTTTTTTCCTTGGGGATAGTTTCAGGGACGGAGAGCTTTTCTTTAAATAATTTCATTAAGAATTATGAAACCCCTTGGAGGACATTCGGAACATCTGTTACGACCAGCTGGGCCCACTTTAGGGCTGTTTATAATTGAAGCTGAAAATATCGCTGAACAATTTTCTATTTAGCAAAAAAAAAAAAAAAAAAAAAGCAGGATACCGGTCACAGATGGTATATTATGTAACATGATATTTTTGGCTTTTTCTGGTCACCATGGTTTCATTGTGCTGAGCTGCTTTTTGTGCTTGAGCAACTCCAGGAATTGAACCCTAAATACTGGTTAGTCGTTCCCCATCAGAAGTTAAATTGTTTAAGCACAGAAACAAGTCCTGTTTTTATTTGTAGCATGGGTTCATATTAAAACCAAAACCACGTAAATGGCATTCACCATGGATTTGCATTGTTACTTCATTAATTTCCATACAGTAAGCCCTGGAAGGTTAGCATGCATTTTCGTTCGCTTCCTACGGTTAGCAGCGCTATGAAATGGAAACTCGCACATAAGCACAAAATCGGCCGTTGAGCAGCTCTATGAAATTGGGCGCTGGTTGTTATTGCTTAGCAATATTTTGTATTTGTACAGCTTTAGGGATTTTTTTTTTGCTAAAGGTCAACTGATATAATTATACCAAAGACGTATAAATTATGTACAAAGTTATCTATCTTCATCCGACGCAAAAAAATGTGTATTTTTATCATAGGTTATTTTGTTAAAAGGCCCAGGAAAGCATCTTACGGTATTTAGTGTTTCTTTAAGATGTTATATTTTACATAGGTTTGTAATGCCCTATACTAAAGTATAAAACTAACGGCTCTCTCGTCATGGCATCGTGGCTAGTTTGAAGCTGGTGTTCATTATGATGTCTACCTTTCCTCGAGACATAATATATTTGTATGTTTTGCCATTTGTCTGGATTTTAAATAATTACCGATATCTTACTTTAAAGACAATGTAGGCTAAATCATGGTACAATGTTATTGTGAAACACTATAAGTTGACAGTTCACTTTTAACGATGTTTATAAGAACTTGACGATTTTAATTAATTTCTGCTGTGAGAGTAACACATTCTCGGATGGAATGAGTATAACAAAAAAAAAACAAGAAGGGTAAATTAATATGAATAATGGGTTTGTACACGACTGGGGCAACCTAGTGTGTGTGTGTGTGACTCGTTTATATCTAAAACCGAAGTTCTCGATTCTATGTGTGTCTCCCGCCATCATCTTGTATTACAAGCAGCCATGCTCAATTTGCTCGGCCGACTCGTAAACAATAATACACATTCTCCAGTTCCAACTTGCGGCCCGTCTGGCCGTAATCAAATTGAGGTCTGCGCTTTATACACAAGCGTATTGTGGTGAGATAACAAGAGAAACATAATTGCTTTGTAAATGAGGTTGCCCAGGTAGGCAGATTTGTTCAAGTGGAGTTTGAACGTAAGTCTTGCTGGTCGAAACACGCGGCGTAGCAAAGATGTATCTTTCTTGGTAAGAAAAACCTGCCTTGAGATGCTGGGATATAAGGGGTGTATTTGGGAAGCCCGTACGTGTTAGCATGGAAGGAAAGATCGACCCTGTCCCAAATCTCCTTCTGCCATGATGCTCTTTTCGTAAAACTTGTCTCTGCCCTTATTATCCTTTCCTCTGTTACCTTTTAAAACTACATGTGTTTTTGAACGTTCTCTCTCTTTTTTTAATCATTGCGTCGATTCAAGCCCGAAAGTAGATCAAAAGGTTGGGGTTATAGAAGAGAGTTGGGTAAAGGTTGAGGTTGATAGAGTTATAGGTTTAGATTTGGCTTTGTTAGAGAAGGGTTCTTTGGAAACACGGGTCAGGGTCGGGATTTAGATAATTAAGCCAGAGGTTTGTTTGTTAGGCATGTGGATAGGTTGCTAGGTTAAATGATAAGGTAAGGCTTAGTGTTTGATATAGGGTCAGGCTTTGGTAAGGGTGAAGGCTTTTAGGGGATATACTATAGGGTTGAACCACGTTAGATGAATTAGCATTAGCTATGATGTTTTGTTATGTCTCTATGGTTATATAGTAGTGCTGGGTCATTATGTTGGCATTAGTGTTTGCGCTAGTTGTTGTAGTGATGATTTATGTTAGATTAATTAGTGTTAGCGATAAGTGTTTAAGCTCGGGGTTATGGGTCATGTTAAACTAATAATGGTAAGCGTTAGTGTTTGTGTTAGTTAACATAGTTATGGTTCATGTAGATGAGATTAATTAGTCATTTCGGGTTGAACAAATACAAACTTACCAGAGTGGGATTTAACCTGAGACCCCCAGATTACAACGCCAACTTAGCAATATCTAGCCATAATGTTGGTGGTCTCCCTATTTCGTCAATAAATCTTTGTTTGGGGGTGCCAGTCAGAAGCCACTAAGATAAACTTGTGTCACGGTATATTGTGTAGTTATAGCATAGAGAAAGGACCTTTCTCTACGGTTATAGTATAGTGATATGGCCGTGCCATTGACGTAATCAGTAAACTTTCATTGGGGAGGGGCGGGGCAAAGACATGATTTTTTTTTGGGGGGGGGGCTACTTATTGTTCCGAACGTCTTTGTGCATTTTTTTAAATAATATTATATTAATTTATTTTCATTAATTTGTTAATAATATTAATAACATATTTAGTTTTTTGATTTATATTTATTGTTTTTATGTTATTTCATTTTATTACTATTTTTTATTATTTTTTTTAATGTTATTTTAATTTTTTTGTTTGGTGTTGGCGAGGGTTCTGAGCACTGGGGGGGGGGGGTTACTGTTACGCCACCGGTCATAACTAAGGTTGTTCGGACAAAATGGTATAAAGGGTTACGTTTTATGTTGCGGTTGAGATGAGTATTGGTGTCTTGTGTTAAACACCACAGTCGACAAAAAATGATTCAAAATATATATATATATTTTTTATATCATCATTTTATATTGCACAGTCATGTCTGACTCATTTTGAAGTACGTGTTTTTGCGTATCTACGTCATTTCCAAATTATTGAAAATAGCACATTATTCCATTGGCTCGTTGATGCAATGATGATAGTGCGCAGGTGGCTTCAAGGGATGTTATGATTGTTCGGATAGTAATTGAGTGCAGACGAAACGACAGTAGCGTTGATTCTATAACAACAAAAATATGTACGAGTATCTCACAGAGGGCAGAGAAGAAGAAAAATCTGGGTTTTCTCTGAAATTGTTGAGGAGTTACAAGAAAACGCAAGCTATAGTTATCTCTGGATTTAGGCCCGAGAGTTCGTGTGATAGTTTACGCGTGGTGGCGGTGCGGTCAATTATAAACGAGACAGGGAGGCGAAGCTCGTACTCGGGACGAAGCTCGTACTGTAGGGGAGGCGAAGCTAAGTGGGCTCTTAACACAAAGGCAGAATTACTACGAAATTGCAGCTTCTGAATATTGTATCCATTATGAATCCAGGGACCTCGTATAACAGCGCGGGTTCTTGGAAATGTAGAAAGAAGGCCAAAACGTTGCTTCCTGGAGCGTTTATAATGTGGTCACATCGGGATGCAGGTGGGGCGGCCTAGAATTGATGACGTCATCAAATCTAGCAAAGGCAAAAAAAAAAAAACTAGAGACAGGATGATTGCAATCGTAGTGTGTGTGTGTGACATGAAATCATGATCCATGAGTTCCGTTCATTAATTTTGTTTATGAGCTGTACATCATCCGTCCAGTGTGCTGCCGGTGAGTTATAGGCCCTTTTCGAAACCACGTGTTTGGCCTCTGGCTTCTAAGGCTTCGCCGGTTATTTTGAAAACGTGCGCTTATTTCGGTTCAGGGCTTCAAACGGGTAGACAGAGCCTAAGACGAAGGAGTTCAATCAAAAAGGGCCATGCATAACTATTTTAATTTAAGGGGTGTAAAACAAGGTAAAGAGTCGGGGTACATAATATTTTTTTCTAAGAATTATGCCGGGTCGGTGTAAAAAGTCGTTTTGTTATTATACTGTTACTAATGTATGTACACTATACCATGTCTTATAATGTTATCAGAATGAATGAACACCCCAACAAACAAACAAACAAACAAACACCCCAAAACTAACACCCAAAAACTAACACCCCAACAAAAACAAAAACCACCTCCGGTGGGCATCCATTTTGCACGGTTGAGCAACCGCAGTGCCGTCCCGTGTGTGCCATCGTCACTCTCGCGTCGACTCTCGGGGGAAAAATCAAGCCGCGGTTCTGCCTTTTACTTCTTCCACGACGCACCATAAACCTTTTTATTGCATTCTGGCAGAGAACCTGATCTATTGGATGGCTCTAAAGCAGACCCTCTCATTTTGAATTGATCAAATTTCGACAGTTTTATTGTCTTATAAACGAGATTTTTGAAGACATTTTTGATAGCATTTTGTTGTACAATATTTCGGGGCTTTCTGAGTAGATGCAAAATTCAGTTTCAGTATTGTTGTTTTCAACCCTATTGATGGTAAATGAACGGTGAGAACACTTGGACTTCCCTTAAAAATGGAAGGTTGATAAGTATAGCTCTCTCCCCTTAAAACAAACTCACAAAAAATAGGTTAAAATTTCGAAGATGCTGAAGAGAATCAACGCTTTTGATAGTGGCCAAAGCACGTAGAATCGCCCCGGTTTTTTTTTATTGTGTGGTCTGATCTGTCTGATCTGCTTCAAACTGTAAAAACTAGACAAACAAAAGTAAATACGCAACAAATTTAACATCTCTGTTTTTTTATTAAGAATCTTCACTTCCTGAACGCTCTTCCGGTAAACTGCACATAGCCTTTTATTGTTCGGGCCATGAACTACGGGATAATGCGCAATTAGGTTGGTTGAACGAGTCGATTAAGATTTTAAATATTAAACATGCCATCTTCACATGGTGTGTCTCTTCTCACTTTCTCACCCGGAACAAATTTGCCAATTTAATTGGTATTCACACTGACAATCGGATCGCGGCATTTCCCGACTTTGCTCACGCACTCATGTCAACTATACTAAAATGGCGGGGGAAAAACTAAATGACCGTACAGTAACGAGATATAAACAGTTTACATCTGACCGGCATTGTGAGCATAGCGGGTGTAAAATACCAACGACGACTATGTGTTGTCATTATTTTATGAAAAGGCCTTCAACAATTTACCGGTCTTTCAAAAAAAAAAAAATAGGCCTACGTAATCTTGATTTAAGTGGATGTATTTTCCAATCGAGTTTTTAGTCCCTTCCCCGTTTCACTGTCTCACCTTGAGTTCGAGTTCGAGTCCGAGTCTGAGTCATCGGGTCGAGTGATATACCTTGTCCCCAACCTCGTCCCCATGGTTTACTTTATTTCCAACCATGTTTACAAAAGTAAACCCTGGGAGGGAAACTCCTTACTCGGACCGTGATTGGCCGGCAACCAATGTACAAACAGGCTATTAAATCTGGTACCGGACCTCGAGACCATGACGAAGATGTGAATTTCGAAAAGCAGCCAGACTAATCTAATTTGCATACGTATCCAAAAATTTTGGATATGCAAATGATCCAATACCGGGGTGAGAGAGCGGTCAACCTCGTACTGCTCGACACACCCTGGGGACGAGGTTGCCTTGTCCCAGACACATCGTGGCTTGAGTCCGAGTCATCAAACACGTGACTCGAGTTGGACGCGACTTTGAGTCTGAGAGTCACGAGTCATGCAACTCTGCGTCCAACCCAGTTGCAAGAACTTGATGAAGCGTCTAAACTGTGTTTCAAAAAACCATAACGCTTTCGTTTGAGACCTTCCTGAGTCCTCCATTATCCTCCTGTATATGGTGAACTATCACCTATGGGTGGCTGACGGACATCGAACACACATAGTTACGTAAATATTTACGTAAATATTCACGATGTGTGCCCCAAATAACGAATATTCACGCAAGTATTTACGTAAATATAACGATTTCGGCTGTGTCGTGAATATTTACGTAACCGTGAATATTCGCGATTTGTGCCCCAAATTTCAAATATTGACGTAAATATCAGACGTAAAAGTTTGCAATATGGGACACAAATAGTTACGATTTGGGGCACAAATGGGGCCGTAAATATTTACGTAGATATTCATGTAAACATAAGTGCTCGATGTCCCTTTAAAGCAGCCATAATCACCCACCCAGTAAGGTTTAGATTGGTATGCCTACAGATTGAGAATTGGTGGCCAATCAATCAAAATCCCCCAAAATACATGACATGGATTTTGGAGGACCTTGGAAGGTTATTGGGTTAAAAGAAATTAGGCCTTTACGTGTAAAGTATTTTGACATTATAGAGGTGTTGCCGATATTCTTTTTTTTATGCCACCATATCCTTTTATTTACATGAGATCAGTCATTCAATGCTTGAGGGACTGAGGGGGTAATCATTATAAATTGATGATGTTTTTATGAAAATTACTTCTGGTTGGCCGTGCATACCAAACCGTCTGTGCCTGCACGTAAACGATCTTACGGAGCGTGATGGGCCTGTCGTGAATGTCAAGCTATCAACTAGAATGCAGCTTCGGGTCTGACAGATTACACATTTTGTGATTTTTTATTTATTCATTTTTTTCATTTTTTCATTTTTGTTGTTGTTGTTGTTGTTGTTGTTGTTGTCATGAATCCATGTTTTCTTGAGCAACCTATGAACAGTTCTTATTCTCCAGTGTGACTGACCTTGTAGACTGCTTCTGAAATCAGGCTCCTTGTTCAAGTTTACTTTTGGGCAAACTTCTGTTGACATTTCACACAGAGGTCTCTCAGTCAAAGTCAAAAGCCATTTGTAATAAAAAGGAATGGACTCAATAAATCGGATAAATTACTGCTACATAGGCCTACACTTCTAAGATGGATTTCTCTCAACACATCAAAGATGTGATGCATCTTATAAACACACCTTACGACGTGAAATATCTTAACACTCCACTAAGATGTGATAACTCTGAACACTCCTGTGATGTATCTAGGCATACCACTAAGATGTAATGTCTCTGATAAAACTAAGACTTGGAATATCTAAACACTCCACCAAGACTTGAAATTTATGAACACTATTAGATGTGATAACTCTGAACACTCCACTAAGATGTGATAACTCTGAACACTCCTGTGATGTATCTATAGGCAAACCACTAAGATGTAATATCTCTGATAAAACTAAGACTTGGAATATCTAAACACTCCACTAAGACTTGAAATTTATGAACACTATAAGATGTGATAACTCTGAACACTCCACTAAGATGTGATAACTCTGAACACTCCACTAAGATGTGATAACTCTGAACACTCCTGTGATGTATCTATAGGCAACCACAAAGATGTCATGTCTTGATAAAACTAGACTTGGAATCTCTAAACACTCCACTAAGACTTGAAATTTATGAACACTATAAGATGTGATAACTCTGAACACTCCACTAAGATGTGATAACTCTGAACACTCCACTAAGATGTGATAACTCTGAACACTCCTGTGATGTATCTAGGCACAAACACTAAGACTTGAAATCTCTAAACATTCCACTAAGACTTGAAATCTATAAACACTCCACTAAGACTTGAAATCTCAAAACACTCCACTAAGATGTGATATATCAAAACACTCTGCCCGGATGTGTGGAATTGTCCTTGTCCTTGTCCTTGTTGATGTTGATGTTGATGTTGATGTCTTTGCTGATGTCGTCGTTGCCGATGTAGTTGTCGTTGTTATTGTCATTATCGTTGTCGTGTTGTTGCCGTTGTCATTTTTGTTGCCGTTTACATTGTCACTGTCCTTGTCATTGTCATTGTCGACGTCTTTGTTGTTACTGTTGTCGCTACCCTTGTCGTTATATATGTCTTTGTCTCCGTTGTCGTTATCGATGCCGATGTCACTGTCGATATAGTTGTCGTTTTTATTAATGCTGTTGTTTTGTACTTGTCGTCGTTGTTGCTGCTGGATGTTTCGTGAGTTTTTTTTGGCGAATTGCCATTAACTTGGGACGGGGATGTGACGTAAGTCGTAGTATTTTTCCGACAGTTTTGTCCATGACTACATTTTCACCAATAAAATATGAACTATCCACCCTCCTACCCCGAAATGCATGACTGTTGAAGGGATCAGAGACGTGAAATGGCCATCTAACGGTGAATCCATTGGTCATGAACCGTTTCTCAAGCGGATCTCTGTGGCCGCGCGGGGCTGACTTTTAGGCTGATGATTTAACCTGCTGACGATTGCTAAAAATACTTGCTCCAGAAAGCGCTCAACTTTTGTCAAACTTTTATTTGTCCCCTCTCCGTTTTCAACTGAAAAAAGGGTCGGAGCATACTGATGAGAAACGTTGAGTGAGGGGCCGACCTTCTACGACTTCAACTTAAAGGGTGTGTACAACATTGGTGAGACTAAACATATGAATGTTCACAGATTTGCATATGATATGAAGATGGTCATGGTGGGAAAACTTCCCTTGAAATAGTTTTGCTTGAAATGCTATAGTTTTTGAGAAATTAGTAAAACAATTAGTTTTTATCACGGTGATAAAATGCGATGTTTGAAAACAGTGAAAACATATAAAAGGGTCTTTTACTGTTTTCTTGTGACTCTGATGACCGATTGAGCTTAAATTTCCACAGGTTTGTTATTTCATGGATATGTTGGGTTACACAAATAGGGTGGATGCTGGTATTTGACAATTACCAATTTTGTACACATGATTTAACCACCGCAACTCTTTCAGGTGTGCTTCATACAAGCCTTTCAGTATCGCATTGCCCAGTGGAAATTGTTTTCATTTTTATATATATGTATATCTTTTTCGTTCTTCTAATTATAGGTGACAACGATGCAAAAGTAACCTTTCTTTTTAAAAGAAAGCAAGAAGTGTCTCTGGTAATGTTCAGAATAAGATCATCCTAGACGTTTCTAACAGTGGGCTCTGTTCACCTTCATGAGAATGATGTAAAGCCCACTACATATTCACCTCTTCGTTCACTTAAAAAAGCACACACAACGATTTTAGTGGTCAAACCTTTTGACAATTATTTTGTTTAGATGCTGCAACTTCTTTATATTTATTTAAACATAAACCCCGTTTTCCTTAAAATTATTCGGCTATTCTTGACTATGAAAGCCTTATTTTCAAAATTCTTAGAAAAAACCCAAAAAGGCTTCATATTAGTATTCGGAAGACAGATGAATATATATCCCCGATTAATTCTTTAATTGCTTAAATATCGGTCTCGAATAGAATAGTAATACTATAGCGCAGCTGCATATGCTTATAGTTGATTGACACTTAATATGAAGGTACCGTATACACGGCGACCATGGCTCTCTGATAACGGAGCAATCATGGGAGCATAATGAAACAAAGTATCCTCTCCAATTACGCTTACTATTCGTCTCTCTCTCTCTCTCTCTCTCTCTCTCTCTCTCTCTCTCTCTCTCTTGTTCCTGTTTGGGAAATTATCTGATTGAGTATGCTAGCTTATGGGAGATGACAACGACAGATAAGCAAGTAATCTTGATGACATTATTTTATTGTAAAAAAATATATAAACAAAATGAATGCTTCGGGACGGATATTATTTGCTATTGCTATGAGTCTGGATCATCCCGTGTCTATTTATACTATTGGGTTTTTAAAAAATCCATCGGCTTACCTTACGTGTAGGTATTCTGCTGCTGGAAGCTGGGAGGGGGACTGTTGGGGTGTGGGGATGCACACCTATTTCTCAAAGGTTGAGACGTGCCATTTTATAGGACCTCCAGGGGCCAGTCTTGACATCGATTGTATATTCACAAAGAAACTAACTTGAGCAATACGTAAATACACTTCGGGAAGTAAATGTTTATACATCATGAAAATGACCGCTTTCACAGTCCTAAAAGTATCATGACACGGAGCCAAATGTAACCCAACCCCGTACCTAAATGTAGTCAGGGATAAATGTAGCTCGAACCTGAATGTAACCCAAAAGACCCTGTACCTAATGTATATCTGATCCAAATGTAGCCCCAACCCGTACCTAAATGTAGTCAGAGATAAATGTAGCTCGAACCTGAATGTAACCCAAAAGACCCTGTACCTTAATGTATCTCGGAGCTAAATGTAGCCCCAAACCCCGTACCTAAATGAAGTCAGGGATAAATGTAGCTCGAACCTGAATGTAACCCAAATGACCCTGTACCTTAATGTATATCTGAGCCAAATGTAGCCCCAACCCGTACCTAAATGAAGTCAGGGATAAATGTAGCTCGAACCTAAATGTAACCCAAAAGACCCTGTACCTCAATGTATATCTGAGCTAAATGTAACCCAAAAGACCCTGTACCTCAAAGTATTTTGGAGCTAAATGTAACCCAAAAGACCCTGTACCTCAATGTATCTCGGAGCTAAACGTAGCCTGAACGTCATTCCTAAGGTAACACAGACCTCCTAGCTTCAATCCTGTACCTAAATGAAGCCCATGGCTAAATGTAACCCAAACATACCTATTATGTAGCCCATGCCTGAGTGTAGCCCCAATCCGGTACCTAAATGTAGCCCTGAGCTAAATGTAGCCTGAACGTCATTCCTAAGGTAACACAGACCTCCTAGTTTCAATCGTGTACCTAAATGAAGCCCATAGCTAAATGTAACCCAAACATACCTATTATGTAGCCCATGCCTGAGTGTAGCCCCAATCCGGTACCTAAATGTAACCCTGAGCTAAATGTAGCCTGAACGTCATTCCTAAGGTAACACAGACCTCCTAGTTTCAATCATGTACCTTAATGAAGCCCATAGCTAAATGTAACCCAAACATACCTATTATGTAGGCCATGCCTGAATGTAGCCCAAATCTGGTACCTAATGTAGCCCGGGGCTAAATGTAACCCAAACGTTGTCCCTAAAGTATAACCCAGGCCTAAATGTAGACTCAATCCGATGCCTAAATGAAGACGGCAATAAATGTAGCCCAAACATTCCTCATGTAACCCAGACCTAAATGTAGTCCCAATCATGTACCTAAATGTAGCCCGGGGCTAATTGTATCCCGAACGTTGTTCCTAATGTAACCCAGACCTAACTGTAGTCCCAATCCTGTACCTAAATGTAGCCCGGGGCTAATTGTATCCCTAATGTTGTTCTTAATGTAACCTATAGGCCTAATTGTAGACCCAATCCGGTGCCTAATTTGAAGCCAGAAGCTACATGTGCTCCAAAGATTTAACATGATGTAACCCAGACCAACCAAAACCATTAATGTACCTAACAGTGGCCCGAGTTAGGTCTTGGCTACATTCGGGTACGGGCTACAATAAGGTCCAGTCTACATTTTGGTACAGTGTTTGGGCTACATGTATGCGTCGCAAACATGCTTGTGGGGGGAGTAGCAACACACCATACATAGTAACAATATGTTTACAATGGGGGCAATACACTGCTCTTAGTTGTATTTCAATATTTTGTAAATTGCGCGCGCGGGAAGCTTTAAAAAAATAATTATGCTAATAAAGAGTGGTGTCGTTAATACTTGACGACTGCTTATTAGAAAATGAACATCAAGTAAGGAAAGTGTTTCAGTGTGGTGTATGTGTGTGTGTGTGTGTGTGTGTTTTGGTACCCACAACCTAGCGATCAATAGCCACGCTGGTAGACCTAATTATTCGAAACAGAAGGCCACTACACTGCTTAAGTGAGTAAACAGTACATGGCTGGTGGATGTACATAACTAATGGTAAATATTAACCGTGGACCAGCATGTGTGTATACACAGTGCTTGTATTGTGACCTTAAGACTTGTCATTGTAACAATGGAGCCGTGATCATTTCAAGCTCGCTTGCTTGTATCATTATTTTTAAGGATAGTTATTGTGAACAGTCGGGAAAGATGTAAACGCCATATTGTTTTTTGAGGGTAGACTTGGTTTGGATCATAAGCCGTCGACGCACGCTTGATTACGTCGACGGCTCGGGAGGCATTTGCATCCACAGCATGTAGAAGCAAGATGATGTCATGATTACATCCTGCAATTATTCACGCCCATCGAACAGCCGTAGGGGTATTAAGCGCTATGCCGTAAGTCGCGACGCAGGTGAGTTGTAGCGCGGTAGGCGTAGTGTTTTATGTGATTGTGCTTACAGCATTTCAGTCGCCACGATCGATTGTAACAGTGGTGTGTATGTGTGTGTGTTTTGAGTGCAGCCAGGAGGTATCACTAGCCCGTACATACGATGTAAAAACCATGTCTATGTAAGATCCTTGGCCTCTGAAACTGCCTGTGACTGGTCTTTACTATGGTACGAATACATGTATCAGGGCATAGACGGAGGAAAAAAAGCTGTAAGATGTGTGTTATGCAACATTGCCTGTGCTTACGTCTGTGCAGAGAGCGCATGGCTGGCTGTGAAGCTTGATTAGGCGTTTTGTGTATACAGCAGATTGCGATGGATACGGTCTGGGTAAGCCACGCTACCTGCTAGCCATTATTGGACCTCTTGATTGTTTGGTCTTACGGAGTAGTTTTTTAGTCTGGTTCATGTATGACCTTGCCTTGACTTTGTTATCCGCTGACCCCATGCGAAGAAGGCGAAGTGCTTATTTCACCAACAACATTAGACGCTACATTAAATATTATATAAAGAGTTCACGCAGAGTGGAGTTTTAAAGACTTATATCTATAGTAATGTATTAAACGACAGCAGCATCGTTTGATATAGCCACAACTGCCTTATAGCAGCAGATGCCTTCAAAGACCATCCACATGCAAAACAAACGCTCACTTGTATCGGAGCAGCTACCGTTGGATCGACTTGTTTGTAGTACCCTGGATCCGGGTGGTATCCCCGTAACTGTCCCAGAGTGGCGTCGTCAAACTCCAACCACCACCACCCTCTACCGGCCCCACCAGCGGTCGTCCGTAGGCTCAGGCCGCCCATCACCATGGTCATTCTCCGGTACTTTCGTTTTATCTGCATCAGCGGAGTGGTCATCGGCACTATCTCATTTGTCCTGGGCCTTGTGGCCATCGGCACCGGGTCCTGGCTGCTCTCCCAGGAGTATCGCCTTATCAGTCCCGACGCGGGCCCGGTGACCACTTCCACGGTGGTGATCAGCGTGAACGGTACGGTGAACGACACGACGATAGGTACGGAAATCACGCCGACGACGGACAATACAACGCCGGCAGCTGGGGAGCAAACCACTGCTGTAGCCGGTGAAACTAGCTCCCCACCGGGACCCCAAATTATCACCGTCAGAGCAACCAGTGGTCTCTGGCATCTTTGTCAATCAGAAGTAAGAGATGGCGTCACTGGTGGTAAGTACCATTTACTATAGTCGTATCAGTTTATTTAAATAAAATGTTTACGTGTGTGTGGGTGTGTAGGAATACAAATTCAAACCGGGGACCTATAACAAAAGAGGACAGTACATGGTCCCCAGTTTTGGGGTGAAGGTCCCCAGTTGGATTTATGAACAAAACCGGGGGAGCTGTTGCCAAAAAGTGTAAGTACAAACAAAAGAGGAACAACAGGAGGTCTCCGATTGCAGGTGTTTACACACTTGCGTGTTTGCATGAAATCATGTATAGCATATTACAGCTTGCAACGAACATAAACCAAAATGTGAACTATTGTACACATTTACTTATCATATAACCAGGGCCACATTTCCTAGAGTTGTATTAAAGCACGAAATTCCGCCTAGCGTAGAAAAACATTTTGATTAAAAAATGGGTTACCAGCCAAAAATACCAAGTAATGTTGATGGTGACTGGACTCCACGCTAACTTTTACTCAGCAAATAATGTTTTTTTAAGCTTAGTTAAAACAATTGAAATTTTGCTATTGGGCCGGTTAGTTGCTACTGGTCTTTTAATTACAAGTCACTTGCTGCATAGGTTGGGGTGGGTGCTTATACTTCTGAATCCATATCAGTATTCTACTCTTGCACTATGATGTCCATGCACTTAATTTTGGACAATCTGTTTTCAACTTCTGGGGACGTCTCGAGTTTTGTATCAATCGCTTGAGTACATAAGTTTGCGTGTTACGGCCATGTGACGTTTGATCCACTCCGTGGGAAGCAGTGGTAGCTCAGAAGAAAAAAATGAGGTCGAGGTGGTGGCGGTCGACGTTTCAATCAGTATACTTTTCTTGTCTTCAGTCCACATGAACAACCGACTTCCCGGAATTTGTCTCCAGTTCAACCTTGGATGTCAAGCATTGTGTAAAAACAAAAACATTCCGACGGGAAAAACAAAAAACCAACAACGTCAGAGCTTGCTACTCGTTTGCTGCATTTTTGGCGCCTGTCCCATGACACAGGAAAACCCTAGCTTTATGCGCATAGATGCTCTTAGACTGTGTTGTTCTTCGCTAAACAAACTCATCCGAGTAATATGTTTTGTAGAAACATCGACTACAAAACACGAGCGGTTGGTTAGTTTTTGTTTCAAACAAACAAAATTGACGTTAATTTTGGATCCCGCTTTGGGCATCAAAATTTTACTCGCTGAAGTCACTACATTGCTGTGTCTTTTACATTGCATCTGTCTTAGATTTTGTATTGATTAGGGCCTATGCATCTTTTGATACTAAGTTAAAATAGAAAATATATTTTTCGAGATTTTTTTAAAATACATATTTTTTGAATTACTACTTTCGATAGGATTATTTCGAAGAGAGATTGTTGGTTTTTTTTTTTTTTTTTTTTTTTTTTTTTGGGGGGGGGGGTTGGGGGTTGGGGCGGGAAGGCAAGTTCGCCCCCCCCCCCCCAAAAAAGGCTAAAAACCACTCTTGATAATATCAAGGGGCTACAAGAGGAAAATATTTAAGATAAAATTACTCGGGGGAGCTGAAGATAGAAATTGATATTCCTTATCAGACAGTCTAGATTGTTGGATGGGGGAAACATGCACCAGGCAAGGAGCTCCAAAGAGATGCAGTACGTGTAATAAAGCTGTTGGAATGGCTCTTTGATCTACATCTCAGCAATGTAAGAGTATTATATGGGTGAGAACAAGCAGAAAGCCATGTTCACAATGTGTAGCATCTCACAGAAGCTCTCACAGCATTTAAGCATATGATCAATGTGCAGATCAATAATGCATGGAGTTTTAAACCTACGTGTAAACGCTACAGCATTCCATGTTCAATCGTACAAAATGGTGTTGTCGGTTTTTTTTTTTTTTTTTTTTTTTTTTTTTATAAATCTCTACTCCCTTAGGAGCGAGGTAGGATCGAGAGTTGATATGTTTGACTTGGTGAGACGGCCTACCCCGAGTGCGTCTTTCGAGCTTTAAAGGAACATTACAGAATTGGTTTTTGCTAACAAAACAACTTTGCTGGCAGTGTAGGCACTTTATGTAATCCACCATATACATAAACTGTCAAACCTGTACAAGTTTGAGATCGATCGGCCATCTGGGTCACGAGAAAATAGTGAAAACCGATTACACATTTGCATGAAATCAATAGATTCAAAAAAGGAATAAAACGCTCACTGAGCGATAAACTCCAATCGGAAAATTAGTTTATTCATTTCTCATCAAATGTGGCATTTCAGACAGAAACATTTCAAGTGATGTTTTCTACTATCATCATTAGACCGTATTTTTTAAATGTAAATCTGTGATCAAAAAGTATATTTTTTAAAGTTTTTTTCTTACCAATTCTGTAATGTTCCTTTAAGAAAAGCAAGTGGGTTTATATTTTCTCCCTCATCGTGACGCTCATAAGATCATAATACTTTGAGTGTACTGTGTGTGTGTGTGTCTGTGTTTTGAATGATAACACCTGTATATGACAGTAATTCTCGGAGTATTTATTTAAAGTTAACGGAATATATCAAGATTTCAGATAAGCGCAGTGTTGTCAATTTATTTAGGAACCTGTCTCTCTAAATCGTGTGAGTGATACATTCGCATAGTAACGGGACTGTAATGTGTAACTTCCCGGGAACGGCAAAACACGCTGAAATAAAATTCAGGTGATGGTCGCAGAGTTATCAACGAGTCTTTGTGGGTAAGTCTCAAGTCTTTGACGGCAAATCTCAATTCAAGTCTCAAGTCTTTGACGGCAAATCTCAATTCAAGTCTCAAGTCTTTGACGGCAAATCTCAATTCAAGTCTCAAGTCTATATGGACGGCAAATCTCAACTCAAGTCTCAAGTCTTTGACGGCAAATCTAAATTCAAGTCTCAAGTCTTTGACGGCAAATCTCAACTCAAGTCTCAAGTCTTTGACGGCAAATCTCAATTCAAGTCTCAAGTCTTTATGGACGGCAAATCTCAAATCAAGTCTCGGGTCTTTCAAGGCAGATCCGGCGTCTCAAGTCCCCCCAATTAATAGTGTAACTCGAGTCAGACTTGAGGCATTATGTTCGAATCTTGCCCATCTACTCACATTAGTGATACTCAACCTTCCCAGCTTCCAGACTACATCCCAAGCCCACCGTGTAATAAACATGTCTAGCTATTCAATCTCAAAATAAAAGCTATTTTATTTTACCATACGGGCACCGTCTTACTGTTGATACTGAAGACAAAAGTAACGTTTTGGTGGGGTTTTTTCCGATCACTTTCTTGGACCTCAGTCAACTTTCGAAGTATCTCTTTGTTGGCGTCCGCTGCACATGTATTCACGCCTATACCCGAGAGTCACTTGCTCAGGGTGTCACGATATCAATTTTCATTTGTCAGGTTTTATCCGCTTGAGGTGTGTCTAAGATGAAACCTTACACTCGGGCCGTGCCAGCCGGTCGATAACAACGTATGCCCCCGTACTTGTTAATAGAAGTGAACTTTCGTCCGTGTCCGAATGATTCGACTTCGGCTATACGGCTATGGCTGCCGTTGGCTACAAGACGCAACGAACAGTGTTTTCTTAACCGTAGCCGTGGCCGTAATCATAGCCGCAGCCACAGTCGCCTTACAACGTTATCCACAAGTCTTACGTCTTACTCCCTGAATTCAAAGAGGCTTTTTTTGTGAATGTTCATTATGGCAACCAGACTAAACGTTTTTTGTATGATTGCATGGTGGGCATACTCGTTTCAAATTGTTAATGAAATGGTCATTAGTTTATAGGCTCATAAAAGTATTGGAAACTGTTACCATCGCATGCAGAAATTAAAGGAGCTGGTTGTACAAACTTAGAGCCACACGTACCAATCCAGACAAAGAGAATACACACAGCATATTTACTGAACAAAGGTCCACGATGCACATGCCTTGATGGGTTAAAGCTGCACAAAGTTCAGTGAAAATGTGTTTAAAGCTCACAGCCTTGGGGTTTCAACTTTGGAATAATAAACCCCTGAAAAGAATTTTGTAGAACAAATTCCATTTAACGAAGTTCTTTTCAAGATTTAACACAAATTCTTATTATAATTTTATAATAAGTTACCTAACTACCCCAGGGCGCAAGATGTATCCATGTACATGTGAAAATGTTGTACCCGCCGTACTTCATTTGTGATTACTCGATTTAACTGAAGTTTTTTTTAATTGTGTATTTTGCGAGCAAATTAACTGATGGACAGTTACCCTTTCCCCGGAGTGATGTCGTATATAACACTATACGAAATCACTCTGAGTATTCACATAATATGCAAATGAGGTATGAAGATTCTTAGTCGTGGACCTGGACTTGCTTGGTTGTTTTTTGGAAAACGTCGTTCCTTTTGTTTACCAGACTGTTACTTCCCATTAGTAAAGTTTTACCGTTTGTTTCTCACCGTTTCTTTTTTCCCATTAGGCGAACTTACACTCTATACAGCGTCAAATCCCTAAGGCTATAAGCGCACCTTGTCTTAATTGAAATTTGAAAGCTGATGCTGTCGTTTTAACGCACAACGGCAGATGGGTTGGTTGTCAAAGTCAACTTGCAAATCGTTACTTACAATCGGAAAGAGGGGGGGGGGGACATCGCCATAAGAGTTTTGTTTTCCCGATTAAAGCCGTTGACGTACGTGGTAGAGTGGGTAAGGGCAAGAAAATGTGGCGATGCAGCGAGGAGAACAATAATTAATACTGTTGGCCTACTTGTAAATCAACCGAAGGTCTCCATTATAAGGTAATATGGATACTTTTACCTCTTTTTTGTGGTGACAAAATAAGTTGTGTTGTAGCACAGTTACGCACAATTCTCCGGTGTCACGAAACACATCGAGCCCCAAATGTAATTTATAGAAAGCAGTCCATCTTAATCGGGAATGAGAACATTAACTTCGATGTGGGGTTTCTCCCCGATGGTTTTTAGAATTTAATATATTAATTGCTTTCTGAGTCTTGCTAGAACCTACGACTGGAGATCAAACCCACATAAGTGAAAGCATGAGGATTTCAGGCAATCCCTTTCACTCTGTTAAAGAACTATGGTCCTATTTGTTGTTGTTGTTGTTGTTGTTGTTGTTGTTGTCGTCGTCGTCGTCGTTGTCGTCGTCGTCGTCGTCGTCGTCGTCGTCTTGGGGTTGTTGTTGTTGTTTTTTTTAGATGAGCGCAGAGATGACTTGAGCAACAACAAGTGAGCCTTTGAATTTTCATCAATATTACAGTGAAATTGCTACCATTTCTTCCAAAATCAACAGAACCTTCGGTTCCCGGTGTAAAATGAAGATACAGTCCTGCAATAGACTTACTACTGGCACAATAGAGAGATTATATAATCGACAATCATACAATTATTTTGAAGGTTTGATACTTAACAGACGGGAAATTGATAAAGAAACTTACAATAATGGATTCGCGTGTTTTATGAAGACTTGGGATGGAACAAAAAGCCACGTGCTGCGATTAAATTACTTTCTTTTCTTTTCCTTTTTTCTTTTTTTTCTTCTTTTTTTCTTTAAACTCTAAACTGATACGAAATTGTAAAATCTATTGTTGAATGTCGTCCTCGAGATAAGCCCCTTGGGATTTGTTGTCGCAATGGATACTGTTCTGTAAATGCACTGCCTACATTATTGAGTTGTGAACCTGAATATGATAGAGTAGTAACAGCCAAGCAAAGTGTCTAGGAGTGTTGTAGTTCATCCTTTTTAAAGAAAAAAACAAGATGTAACCCCTCTTTTATTTTAATCAAAAATCTCTGGCTTTGTTTAGTTGGTCGAAAAGAGATGTTTTCCTCACTTTTTAACATAAACGGTCTGAGACAGTGCAATTTACTTTTTTTCTTAACAGTGTTTGGGGAAACTTAAACACGTCTCTTTTCTTCTTCTTCTTCTTTTTTGTTTTTTTTGTTTTTGTTTGGTTGTTATTTTGTATTTTTGGTTAACCTTTCTGCAGAAATTCCCAGCAAAACATTTATCAAACGGATCAAAATTTAAAATGCATATTTGCGTATAGTGTATGGGCCTATTTTTAAAACATTATTGCGTTGACGTTCATGCAAGCAAGATTTTATCTCCATTGTTTCCTTGCTTATAAAATTCTTTTGTACAAAACATTTGTTGTTGTTGATCGAACAGATACGCGCTTGCCTGTACAACAAAATGTTTTCAGTTCATGTCGCAAGAGACTGGGATTTGTTAAGCGTGTATATAATATCAAACCATATATTATATGGTTTGATATTTTGTTTTTATTTCCTTTTCTGCGATTGGAAGAGTAATTTCATTCTTATTCTGTAGTCTTCAATAAAAAAACACCATGCAACTAATCTATGGATAATTTTCATGCACTTAGCTTGTCACGTCTCAGTGAAAAAAAAACACACACAGCGAACGGTTTATGTTTTTGTCGGGGATTTTATGTTATTTCGATTGCTGCAATCGACATAGACCAAAATTTGGTTCGGGGTCTTCTAATGCTATTTTTTCAGCTTTGACAGTATTTCAGATATAAAATGGGAAAAATAAACTGTAGCACTTAAATGACTAATTAGTAAGAGGTATCTGCATAAGCTTTCGTACTAAAGGAACATTACAGAACTGGTTTTTGCTAACAAAACAGTTGCTGGCAGTGTAAGCACTTTATGTAATCCACCATATACATAAACTGACAAACCTGTAGAAGTTTGAGTTCGATCGGCCATCTGGGTCACGAGAAAATAGTGAAAAACCGATTACACATTTGCATGAAATCATATAGATTCAACAAATGAATAAAACGCTCACTGAGCGATAAACTCCAATCGGAAAATTAGTTTATTCATTTCTCATCAAATATGGCATTTCGGACAGAAATATTTCAAGGGATGTTTTCTACTATCATCATCATTAGACCGTGTAAGTTTTATGTAAATCTGTGATCAAAAAGTATATTTTACAAGTTTTTTTCTTACCAATTCTGTAATGTTCCTTTCACAACGACTTCGTCAGTATTTCAGGTATAAATAGTTCTTGATACACTACGTAGTGTAATTCTGCTAAGAAAATCAAACAATAGTAATGCTTTTTGCATTAAAAATTTCTGATTACAAACGTTTGTCACTGAAAATGTTCATTTACTCGAGCCGATGCGTCACAAGAGAGTAAATAGTTGACCTCGGAATAAAAACAAAAAGTAATTCCTTATTGGACAAAATGTCAAAGTGCAATTTGTAGTCAAGTGTATCTCACTCCAGAGTGATTGTTCAGCGATGACTATTTATTGATTATTTTTAGCGGCAACAAAAAAAATTAATTGAACAGGGCGGAAGTGTGGCGATATGTACCACACAATGGATTGGTTCATTGTGCTGTGTAGAGGTTTTACATGAGTTGATACGAATGTCACAACGCGCCGGTGCAAAGTTGCCGTACCTTGACAATCCTTTCTCATTAGCGGCATGATCTGAAGTCAAAGATGTACATTATGGTATCTCATCCGAAGGGGGGGGTCGGGTTGGCTCAGTGGATTTTCTTATTCCCTACCTTTCACCTCTGTGGACAAATTCGAATTCCGAACTGGATTGCGTGTTTTGGGTTTTTTTTTTCTTCCTCTATTTTGGGTTTTTCCACACACACATCTGAATCTGAACATTTCTTCTCGTTTCATATTCAGTCTGTTATTGGCGCTAATAGTGCTGTTAAATGTGAATAATTAATTTTAAAAAAAAACAAATCTCCACACTTTTCATGTACACATCGTCTTTTTGGGTGGCTGCTTTGAGACACACGAATTAACGTTTCCCTGCGGAGTATGCCCGAACAGCAAGGCATCAAGCAGCTGTGTTTGGTATTAGCATTTTTGTCAAGGCTTAAAGGAACATTACAGAATTGGTAAGAAAAAAACTTGTAAAATATACTTTTGATCACAGATTTACATAAAACTTACACGGTCTTATGATGATGATAGTAGAAAACATCCCCTGAAATATTTCTGTCTGAAATGTCATATTTGATGAGAAATGAATAAACTAATTTTACGATTGGAGTTTATCGCTCAGTGAGCGTTTTATTCATTTGTTGAATCTATATGATTTCATGCAAATGTGTAATCGGTTTTTCTTTTCTTTTTTCGTGACCCAGATGGCCGATCGATCTCAAACTTCTACAGGTTTGTCAGTGTATGTATATGGTGGATTACATAAAGTGCTTACACTGCCAGCAACTGTTTTGTTGGCAAAAACCAATTCTGTAATGTCCCTTTAAACTAAACTTAGAGAATGCTTGGTTTTTTTGCAATAAATAACCGGGGCTGAAATTGGAAAATGACAATTCACGATAGACTGCGGCCACCTATCGTGATGCTTCTTATTCTCAACGGGCCGGTTCTGACACCAGACCGAGGCCCCTACTATAGAACCAAATTGTAATGTAAGTGTTTTTCGGAGACTGTGTTTCACCGTCAAATTGTCAGGAAATCGCTATAAATATTTCACTGACAAGGAGATATTGCAACATTTATAAAACGTAAAGACAACTTCCGTGTAAAAAAAATGTTGTTGGTTTTTTGAAGTGGCGTAACGAGACATTTTTGTTGTTGTTGTTTTTATGGTGTTAACACTATTTTGTATTTATTTTTTAAATTTATACATTTATTTAAAAATTATGTATTTTTTAGGGTGTTAATAATAATATTATATTATTATTATTTTATTCTTTATTTACTAATCGATTTTTTATATATTTTTATTATTATTATTACTGTTAACCAATATTAACCATCTAAAAATTATTATCCATCACCAAATTACATCACCAGTCTGCTCCTTTAATTAGATTACAAGTAAGCCTATTATGCACACAAGATTTTGAATCGCCAATTTTTAAATCTGAGCTTATTATTTTCTTCGATATCGTATGGGGGGATATTTCAGACAAAAGTATTTATAAGACAGAAGCTTTTTAGGGACAACTTCCTAAGTAAAACCAACACCTGTTCGATAATCACTGCAACTTCACCTCACTAATCAGTCAAACTTAAGGAAACGCCCTCACAGACTGTCACATCAAAAGGGACTCTGAAGGCGATGAGCTTGTACAAAATTCTTGTTCAGGATGTAGTGATGCATGATGGGAACGATTACACGGCAGTCGATGAAACGCGCACAATCGCAACATGCACACGCACGGTTTCTGATAAATCATGACGGCTCTAGGTAAACGATCTTTTTAAACCAGCAAAGAATGTTGTGATCGAGCCCAATTTGTAGCACAAGGCAAAGAAAAAACAATGGATTTACACAATAGACCTACATTGTTATTGATATTCAAATCTTTCGTAAACAGGAAGAGGTGAACGGGGGGGGGGGGGGGTGTTGATTTGGTGAGTGGACTTGTCCAATGGCGCATGTGTATACGTGGCCAGCCCATCCCAGCGCCTTTGGATGAGGCGCTGGGACCAGGCGAAAAGGGTAACCAGTGTAGACGCGACCTCGCTTGACCTCGATCGATTTGGGATCCTTACTGTTAACTTTATGTTTCATCCGTTGCCAATACTATAGAGTCTTGACATGCGGATGATTCTAAAACTGTCACAGAGCCACGCCCCCCCCCCCCACAACAACGAGTCCATTCACGTGCTCCACGGGGTGCTTCCGTCATGAACGTTTGCACCTAGGACTAGACACTCTCATCTAACTCTTCCTTCCTCCATGCTCAGACTTGACAACTCTTTTTTTTTGAAATGTGACATGTCAGTGTGAAACTGAGAACATGACATTGACTAAAACTTCAGGGGGTGGATTCCTATGTCATCAATTTTCTCGCCTTGACACTTCGATTGCTTTTTTCCATGAGTAAAACAAAGTTTTAAGGAACTTAAAGGTACGGTACATTATTGGAAGAGTAAATTTATTGCCGTTAGTTTCCATAATCTAAAACAACAATTGGCGTGTCGTGGCCGAGCGGTTTGGAGCACTGGACTCAAGCGCTGGTATTTCTGATCAGCAGAGTGTGGGTTCGAGTCCCGGTTGTGGCAATTGTGTCATTGAGCAATATACCTTACTATAATTGCTGTGTCCTTAGGATGGGACATTAAGCCGAAGTTCCCGTGTACTAGGATTGTTGATAGTGCATGTAAAAGAACGCAGAATACTTATCGTTGATCTGGAACAGTAGGGATTATCCCCGGTGTTTCTGGTTCACACAAGCACCCTAGTTTACAGGTTTTCTCAGGCTTACGACCTACAGTGTTTAAGTTCACTGATGAGGCATCCAACGAGCGCTACGCATAGCGCTGCAAGCCCGAAGTTTTCGCTACATCCAGCTCCTAAAGCTGGCATACGAACTCAGTATGTGTAAAAATTGACCAAAATATTTCTTACATCGTTCACAGGCATTTTTTATGTCAGAAATTCGAGTCTTTGGACAACGTATGTAAAAGCCAAGTCCATTTATTGAACCTTCCTTGCATAAATACTCATGCATATGATGTGCAATTCCCATGGGCTTCTGATAATCGTTGGTTTGTGTGAAGTGGGTGTGACTTACAATGAAATTACGTCACACTTACGAATATGGGCATCGGGAAGAGTCAAGTATGAAACCCCAAATATATCTAATAATAACTTTGTTTGGACGTTGCAAAAATAATCTTGTGAGGATTTTTGTTTTCGAATGAAGTGTTCATCCCTGGTGTTTTGAAGTGGATTCCGTTGGTGCTGAGTTTGTCCCAAGTCTGACTTGATATCACTAAGGCTTTCTCAATAATCCCATTAAAAACACGTCATTGATCTTCAAATCGAGAGATCTTGCCAATTTGTGACTAATTTGAATTGTGTGTTTTTGTAAAGTTATGTATATTTGTTTTACAAGTAAGATTAATTTGATTAGAGAGTGACAATAGGGACCGTTGCCTAATGGAGAGTGCGTGTTTGAAAACTCATTCAGTTGTTCCTTGTTGGATTAATGGTAGACCATGGAATTTAAGCAATACACTGGAGAGCGAGAGTGTACTGTGACCGTGACTTGATTGAGGAGCATTGGACTTATAGGTCATTGCCGAGTGTGCGGTGCTTCAATGTACTCTGAAAACTAAACATAGTCTGGTGTCACATCAATAACTCTTCAGTGTCCGCTTAAACGCACGCTCTGTTCGGCATGGCTTCCATAAAATATGGCACGTCATAGACGTATGACCAATCAGAGCAAAGCATTCGTTTAAAGCGGGCACTATTTGGCACCGGACAGGTTTTGGCTTGACATTGGGACCTAAATGTAGCCCCCTTTATTGTACCTAAATGTAGCTCCAACCTAAATGTAGCTTAACCCTGTTCCTAAAAGTAGCTCGAACCTAAACGTGGCCCAACCATTTTATGAAAATGTACTTTAGGTACATGTTTGGGGCTTCATCTAGGCACGGACTACCCTAACTTGAACCAAAATGTATTCCCAACATTGGTTGGGACTACATTTAGGTTCCAGCTACGTTAAGGTACAAGATTTGGGCCACGTTTTGGCCTTGGCTACGTATATAGGGTTTGGGTCTTTATATATGTCTAAAAGCTACATTTAAGGACTGGGCCTGGATCGTGGGCTACATTAATTAGGCCCTGACTATACGTGCGGCACAGCTGAGAGTGAGTGAACATTAGTCTTAAGAATATTGCACACTGTTGTTAACAACCAATAATAAATTTTCAGTTAAAGTATCCACTCTGACCGTGTCTCAAATGCAGGTGTTACTACATACATTTAACACACCAAACATTTTACAGTTACAGTAGTGGATTGGGTCTACATGTTTTTTGCTAAAATAAATGCAAACAATGGCTGTCTGCAAGAGTGTTTTATCGGGGCCGTTGGTAATGCTTGTCATTTTTTATAATATTGTTTGGGGTCAATACATTCGTACAGTCTATTTCCGTTTTAAATACTGACCACACCCAAATAATGACTGGGATACTAGATGAAGATGGTAGACTTAATTGATGATTGGGTTTATTATCCCGTGCTTTTCCATAAGGTCATATCTCTACACAACGTCCTGTACATGGATCTTCTTCTTTCCAAGTATGTTATGAAGATTTTGTTTTGCAGGCGTAAAAATGACCGCCTTCGAGTGGATACTCAAAATGTTTAAGATGAGTGATGAACTATCTCCGAACCAGCGATATCCAAAACAGTTTACCCTTGGTATGGAAACAGTTTAACGCGATGGTATGGACCATGAATTTTTAGCTGTGGGGTTTTGATGCTGGCTGTCGCTTCATGGACCCGTCGTTCATGGGAAGCCCAGTGATGTTACATTTTCTCCTTCGCTTGAGGCAGATCGGTCTCGTCTAGATCGATGTGGAAATTAGCCCTAAATGGATCACAATCACTGACAGTTCGACCCCATAATGGCTCTGTTTATCTACCATCATCCGGGGGAGGTGGAAAATAAAGCTGGCAGTTCAGACGCGAGTACTTAAAAAAAAATCGGATCACCCCCCGTGTATCTATATCGCAGTCAACTGCCGCGCACAGCTCAAAGCAAAACAAAAAAAATCAGGTCAATCCGCTAAGTGATGACCGGCAGCGGCATACAGGTGTTTTTAGGGAGGGATAATTGATGGTGAGCGTCTCTGGAGCTGTCAGTGGACATTAAGTCCTCGTATAGAGAGATCTCCCTTCATCATCGTCAGTGCCTTGCCTATACCGAAAGGTCGTTTCAATGAGGATGGATGGATAGGGCAGAAGTCTTAAGTGATGTATGAATTATAAGTGGAATGTAAGAAGTGCCATAAAACATTACTTATATGTACAGGGGGGACAATGGTATCTCGCTGAGTACATGTCTATAAAGGGATATCAGTGAGAGATTTAAGCCAACTACTTTAAAGGCACAGTACACGTTTGGTAATGACTCTGAAAATTAATGGCAATAAAAACTTACTTGGTAAGAGGTGCTGCAGCCTTGGGTAGTATAATGCATTTTAGAAAACTTTCAACTTCGAAGTACTGCGGTTATGGAAAATATATCACTATGTATTCCCCAAATTTGAATCTGAGAAGCGTTTCTGTCGCGCTTCTCAGACTGTGTATTCCAATGGGGAATATTCTTCCTGCGTGGAAATATTCGCTCCGGTTTTTCGGTGATATCTCAAAACGCGACCACCTTTTGAAGTGAAATTTTCACAGGTTAGTTTTATTGTGTGTACCTATATTTATATAGGATTAACACAATCAGTAGGCTTCAATTACCAAACGTGTACTGTGCCTTTAAGGAATGAGTGTTGTTCATGGAACATCCGTTTACTGTCAAATTTAGGCTCACTGTGCAGGTATATTATATTCAACGTTGATACACCAATACAAATGAAACAACGCATTGCTATAGGCAGAATCAAAGTGTTAAAGGTACCGGTTGCGAGCTGCAATTGAGAGACTCAGTCCGACCATATAGCTCGTTATAAATTTGTTGCAGCAAAGACGAACGAAGGTAGTTAAACCCTCAACATGCTTCATATGATTATTATCATGTGCCTGAATCACATGATGTCCTTGATCGGACAGGTTTTACGACTTAGCGATAAAATGTCAAGCACAATTAAACTTCATGCAAATTTAGTACCAGCAATAATTACATTCCGGTTGTCACACAGAAGCTGAAGACAGCTGCAGTTGCACTGCTGGCTCCTGACTCTGCCACGGTCGAAACGTCGCGTCGGCTCATAAGACAAACCGCTTTTCTTCTGTGAGAGACACCTCTCGCAGAGATTGTTACATGCTACGTTTGCACGAAAAACAATCTCCCCCGATACAAAGCCTTTCAAAAAATTCAAATCAGTCAATTAAGAAGCTCTTTAAGAGCCACCTAGTCCCACAGGAAGACGTTGTTTCCAATGCAACCCAAAATACTGACAATTAATTAGATATTCATTTCCACCGTGCAAGCCTCTGAATCCTACAAACCAACAGCGTCCTCTCAGATCCTTCACTTCTTCAGAGGAGAAAGATTTGTCACAATGTTTGCCTGAAGGAATGACCAAAATAAAATTTAATTTCGTCGTGCAAGACTTCGTTAAACCCTGTCACTAACTGACTCTTTTCTGAACCACCCTTTTTTCTTATAGAGGTTGTGCCATGATGTCATGTTCTGGAAAGAATAACCATATAAGATTAACAATCGTTTTCATCATGCCAACAAACTCACAATGATGCTGTCTATCGTTATGTTGTGAATAACTTCATCTTCCCTAGTAGGTGCCTTCTTTATAGCAGTCGTTTTAGCATTGTCAGTGTCACCGCGTAGACAGAGAACTATAACATGATGCTGTGTTGTTGGAGTTTTTTTTTTGAAAGCGCCAATCTCTCATTAGGGATCGGTAAGAGGTGTTGCCATAGTTACCTGTGCGTTATATAAGATGCTTACCGCGGTTGGGCTGTTCCAAGTTGTATTGGGCATGGGTTGTTTGTGCCATTGATCGTTGTTTCTTCATTGGGTTGTGTGTGTGCGCGTGCGTTGTTTATGTTTACGATTCGAAGCCAACATTCCAGCGAGCGAGACAAACGGTAATGAAACGAATGAAAGACCATTCCTGCAAAAGAGACGTTAATCAAGCAAACAAAAACACTCAAGCAAGTAATAAACAGGGGGGGACACAAAAGAAAAACAACAACAACAAAAACCAGAAACATGCAAACAAACCAAAAACGCAGAAAATACGACAATACAAATATTATGAACAAGCACACGACACCCACAAAGAGCCGATTGACGTTTTGATCAGAGGGCCCTGATCGTCTTGAAACCCCCTCGAGGACCCGATACGATCACACCAGAGAGACCCCAATCAGACTGACATCCAATCAAGCTAGCAACACCCGTTGCAGGCGGTATACTTGAAGAAATGCGAACCAACAAGCAAACACACGGGCAGGTAAACCAGATGGCCATGGCCGCTATCACTCGCATCTTTATGAACAGACTCTTTACTGTAAAAAAGACCTTGAATTATAATCCATAGAACAATGCTGCAGATGCGGATTAACATGCAATACAAACCTGCCGGCCTCTGCAAAAAAAAAAATGACATAATAGAAATTCTTCCTCTAATTGTGAACGGAGAAAAATACCTTCCCGTTAGCCCCCGTTCCAATCAAGGCCGTCACAGATGAGCACGCTACAATCAGCCAGCGCGCAAAAATGGATGGTGAAACCGATCACTTTGTGCGTAAAATTATATATGCATAATCGAAATTACTTTAGCCTTTGGAGGAAACACAACTCTTTCTTTGTCCTCGTTTTTACAGCTCCGCTGCAACTGTGCTGATACGACTCTTAAAAATTGGACACGTTGAGAGCCAGTCCTATAATGGAGATCATGATTGTCGAACCACCAATCCATAATAACGAGATCGATCATCTTGTGTAAAGACGATTTTTTTTATGAAGTCGACTTGCCGAAATAATGTATGCTCCAAGACGTCTTACTGCGACAAAAAAAATTAATTACCATCTTTTCTTTTTTAGTAAGTTGACTTCGCAACATATTAAAATGATCACGGCGAGTCGATTTTTTAGTTTCAACTCCAAGTATACGACGACATGTCGAGATAAAAACTAGCTCGTTATCTGCATGATTGAGTCTTTTGTGTGCTACAACTGGAGTTCCTTACGATCCTGCATGTAAGTTACAAAATGTGTCGCCCTAGTCTACTAAGTAAATTTCGATAAAGCATTTTTGTTCAGTAGCGTGTTCATCAGAATGTCCATTACACAAAGCTAAAGTCTCGCTGAAATGCACACATTAGAGATATTATAAAACAAATTTTAAAATGTCATATTAGGCAATGAGCTTGAATTAAACTGAACTTGAGTTATTTAAACTGGTAGTACTATTTACTATATAAGCTTCCGGGTCCAAGAATGATCCGAATTTCGGGTCCCGTGGGACCTGACCCATGACCCGTGTATGGGTCAGTGACCCGGAATCTGAATCAAAATTGCCCAGAAATTGGTCCAACTTTCGGAGAATCCGGGTCAAAATCCCATTTTATGACCAGTTTCCGGGTCAGCCTGACCCAGATATGGGTCGGGTTCCCTAAGACCCGGAGTCCGGGTCGATTCTGACCCAGTAGTTTTTTTAGAGTGCACCTTATTCATCATTGACATCCGGGTACCTTGATCCGGATACCAAGGGATCCAGACCAATTCCGGATCAGGATGACCCCTTTTTGGATTACGGTGAGCCGGAATTCGAGCCAAAAAGACGTTGCTGACCCCCCTATGCTTACCCGTAAAGCGTATCGTGCTGACCCGGAAAACGAGTCCGGGCCCGGACCTTGGACCCACATTGGGCCAAATTCTTACCTCCTCGAATTATTATTATTTATTTTTTTTCCCCGTTTTATAAAATATCAAAGAAAAATACTTACACGATTGATTGTTATCAGTTGAATGCCTTATAATGCAAAATTGTTTCGTTTACAAGAAGTAAGCTGCTTATATAAATGAACGTGTATCTCTGTCCATGTCCAACCCTGACATTTATGCAACTCGTTCAAGGCGAACAGATGTAAACGTACAATCAATGGGTTGTATACGCTCTAGGCTACAGACCGGGACGAAATGTCTGACCGTTGTGGTTGGTTTTTTTCCCCCTCTTCTTCATTGCCCTAAAGATGGATAATTCCTCCTTAAATGTTTTGGTTTACCATCGTGGATTGTTTGTTCACATTGACTATTCAAGAAAGGAAATCTCAATTCCAGCCTCGAGGACCTTGAAGTGTTTTGTTTTGTTTGTGTAATGGTTTCCCCTCTCCTCAGTCACTCTACCCCCGAGGCTCGTTGCAGGCTTCCAGTAAAACAATACAGTGTGCGTTTGAGTTTATTTATTCCTTGTTTACATAAATAACTAAAACCAAATGATCCTCAAAAACGTCTTCATGGAATGAAGATGCATGCCTGTGCAGACAAGACGAAATGTCCTGTGTTCGATGTGGGAGGAAAACCCCACTCATACCAGGGGAAACCCACGTAATATATACGTAGGGACCGAAAACCCAATCTACATGCAAGGCTCCGGTCTGTGATTCGAACTGGGGTCACAGAGGTGAAAGTGGTAGAAACATACCATATACTACTCAAAATAATTGTTGGCATAAAAACTTACTTGGTAACGAGCAATGGAGAGCTGATGATAGTATAAAACATGGTGAGAAACGGCTCCCTCTGAAGTAACGTAGTTTTTGAGAAAGAAGTAATTTCTCGGTAAAATATTTGAATTGATTTCGAGACCTCACGCGTGAGGTCTCGAAAATCAAGCAATCAAGCATCTGAAAGCACACAACTTCGTGTGACAAGGGTGTTTTTTCTTCCATTATTATCTCGCAACTTCGACAACCAATTGAGTTCAAATTTTCACAGGTTTGTTATTTTGTACATATGTTGAGATACACGTACAAGTGAGAAGACTGGTCTCTGACAATTACCAAAGGTGTCCAGTGTCTTTAAAAGCCTATCCTGATATTCTTGTTCGTTTTACGCTACATTTTCGCCTGAAAAAGGGAACAAGTTTGTAACCTTCACTAAGATCACGTAAGACTATATATACTTGGCAAGTGAATGATATTACACCCCCCCCCCCAATCTCATCAAATAACCTTTGGTCAGTGTTGTATCCGCACTGCAACAATTTAATTATTTCGAAATAGGAATTAGGTTTTTCTGTAGGCCGCATTTTTGGGTATCTCATGTTTCGAACGGGATCAAATGGAAAAATCTACAGTCAGAAAAATATGTTGCACAGGAAATAAAGTTGAGTCTCTGTAACTATTGTTGTGATCGTAGAACATGGGTGGTGTTTTTGTTAAAACAATCTCATTCAAAGTTTCTCCGCAGTGACAAACTATGTTCGAACAGAATGGTAGATTTGTTGTCCCGGCATCACAAATCCTTTGCATAGTTTCATAATATCGGTACGATGCCGCAGTTTGGTGTTTGGTGTGATTTACAGCTATATCTAGCACGACAACATGTCCTTTTATGGCAACGGTTTATATGCATGGTTTTCAATCATACTGCACAATCGGGTGATGTTAAAGCACAATGTATAACATTGGTATTTGTCAAAGACCAGTATCTGCACTTTGTGTGACCCAACATATACATGAAATAACAAACTTGTGAAAGTATAAGCTCAATCAATCTTGGAGTCACGAGAAAATAGTGACAAACCCCATTATATGTTTTCACTGTTATCAAACATCGGGTTTTGGACACGCGAGAAAAAAATTAATTGCTTTAATCATATCCTTAAAACTAAAGCATTTCAGGCAAAACTATTTCAAGGGAAGTTTTCCATTATGACCATCTTTACACCATGCATTTTATGTGCAAATCTGTGAACATCTTTTTTCTTAATCTTTCCAATGTTTTTCACACCCTTTAATATAATTTCAAATCAATCATACAAATTATGTATTTTTTTGTATAGGCCTATATATTTCCTTTTTATGGGTATATAAGGGCATTGTCACCAGTTCACCAATTCACATGACCCGAAGCGAAGTGGTCGCTACCGTAGACTGATGCCATTAAAACAGTCAATATTTATGAGTAACCGTTACTAAAATAAAGGACGGCATACGAGTTCAGCTATAAAATTATACTAACATTTTGCTGTACTTAATGTTTCCCATTTTTAATTCTAAAGAAAGGTTTCATCCAGAATCATCTTTTTTTTATAGTCAGAGAGAGAGGGAAAGAGTGACCAATCGCACATCATATCTCATTGTGTAGTGTATACATGTACAGTGACGCATGGAGTGGGATATCGCGGTATAACATTTTTCTTAAAGGCATTTCATAATTTGTAGGTCTGGCTATTGAACTTCCACTCATCAGTTGTGCAATAAATGAGTAATGATTGCGCTCGGTAGTTGAACCATTGTTCGGTCCGCTGTCTACTTGACAACGGTTGCTGTTTGGTATTCCTGTTTAATTTAGGGGCTAGTCCGTCGTCATGGCAACTAAACGTCTACATCATCTTTGCTAAAACGACATTAATGGTACCGACTGCTCATGAATTGGTCTATTGGTGTGTGTGTGTTGTTAAGATATACTATAAATAAACGACACCAAATCATTGGGAAATATTCTTTGTGTTATTGTTATTTCTTTTTTCTCTCTTCTTTTGCACCGCCCAGGGAGAAAATTATTCGAAAGAAGAAATCAACACCAGATTTTGTTTTCCAATTGTTCTGTCTGCTTCTAATGAATTGAGTTTCATATTCTGTTATTTGTTCATATTTGGACCAACTCGTCATTCTTCACAATTTGTTGCAAAAGTGTAACTTGGTTATGGTTCCTGCGAAGAACCATTACGATAAATTGCAGTCAGCAATAGTGTGACATTATTTAGTGACATGGTTAATACCACAAACACAAATCCATGGCCCTTGTTAACACCCACCCCTTGCTGTGACGTATCGTGCCATAGTTAATGAATATCCATGGTCAACCGTCAGGGTTAAGGAAAAAACATGTTTATCGTCCTGCCTTTTTGAAAAAAAAGGAAGGAGTAGGGTTTTTTTCGTTTTTTTTTTTCAATGGCTGCCCGACACAATTTTCCAGACAACCGGCCGGTCTATTTTTCAAGATGGTTGCCAGCTTTTTTTCGGGGTGTTTTTTTGGTGTGCTAAAGTCTAAACGATCTTATTTATTTTAACATTTATTTTTTTTCGTAAGAGATCTTAAAAGCTTATTGGGTTTTTTCATTAAAAAAGGCGGCCTAATGTCGAAAAGCCGTTAAGCATAAAAACAAAAGTGCTTAAGAATATTCACTTGCTAAGCAAATATTAGCTCACAAAGCACCCATTGCTGCTAAATTAGATTATTCATATGAGCTTAGGAAGGTCCTAAACTTTGAATCCCCATAAACATGACCGTGCTTATTCTTGGACCATTGTAACAATGTCCTCGTCAATCATGATATTATTATTGTTGTTTGAGGTAACAACGTGTGTGCGAATACCTGTGTACTGTGTCTCTCTACAAACAGCTTGATATTGTTGCTATGTGGTTAAATGAATTATTGTCATTTGACTGGATCAAGTAACTTGTTTGTAATCAAGGCACTTTGTTTTCCCATTTTGAGGTTATACACGCTATTACGTAAAAACATTGCGTCTCACGCGCCGCATCTCCTCCAAGTTTCAAGTTTTCGCTACAGTTCTATTACTTACAATGTGTACTTTTAGCACAAATCACACTTTTCAGCGTTGAAGAGCATTTCGTACGACAGAAACTGACAATTCTGAGAAGACCTCGCGTCTTTAAAGAACGTATGCAAAAGCCAAGTCCGATTATTAAAATTTTGATCACACCTATCGTGACTTTTGCCATATTTTAGTCGTCTGCTTCCTGGATTTATTGGACGAAAAAATTAAAACTAATTACCCGGGTCGTCACTCATGAAACGGCCGCCGGGCAGTCACAAAGACAGTAATTCGCCGTCAACATGCCAGTATCTTGTCTATTCCTGTAATTTTATTACATGCACACGCGGGTTGAAATAAAAGTGTAAAGTGCACTTCTTCTTCTTCTTCTTTCTTTCCCTTTTTTTTCCTCCTGTCAAATGTTGAAAAGGTGTTTTTGTCTAGAGAAGCCTTGCTTTTGGGAGAGATTATGGATGCGATAAGAGGTTTGGGTGCTTTTGAGACGCTGGATCCGGCAAGCTTTCCGTCGTCTTCGTCAGTCAAAGTGCGCCAATGCCGTCATGGTTTGATTCTTTTTTTTTTTCCCCCCTAAAGAGCTGATCGTGAGTTGAGCATAAAACACTCAACTTTTTAGCAATAACTATGATAGAAAAGTAGGCACAATTTTAAGAGGAAAGAATATCGCTGGTTTTTTGGATTCCCATCCACTAGGTTCCAATGAACACACCACACAATCAACATATGAAAATTAGTCATCATTGTTGTTTTAGTGTGGGGGTGGCGGAGGAGGGGGGGGGGACACGATGAAAAGGTTCGTGTTTTTCCCCCGGTATTTTGTGCATGTTCATTGTGGGCTTGTTACGCTTCTGTCCATCGAAATAAGCCACGATAATTTGTGGATCTTCGAACGCTTTTTTTTCCGACAACTGAACTTTTGTTTAATGGAAGTTTGTCTTGAGACGATTTGGCACTGTGAGCTTCCAGGTTGAACAATAATAAACTCCGATAATTACGTTATTTGATCTACCCTTAAGTGAGGGCTGGTAACATTAAGTCATGACACGTGTTATTTATTTCATTGTTTCTCCAAAGTGAAATGCCCTGGGGTAGTCAAAGTTCTTGATATCCTAGACTGGACCATTCCACATTATCTAAGAGGGGGATCGGGTCCTACAGCTGTGAAGTTTTCTTTTTTGAGGGGCTGAAACATATTTTCACTCATATATTTCGTGCACAAAATTGTACAGACATACAGATCTACCCCGATCTAACCCTCAGATGAAATTGAGCTATCTGTTCTTTGTAGCAGGCTTCCAGGTATTCTTCTTGCAGTCTGTCCTGAGGTTTCCAACAACCCCCCCCCCCCGACAATCAAACTTTTTGGCTTTCTTGGTATCGGAACCAGTATTTAGAGGAACCTTCCCGCATTTTGTAATTCCAGAGGTTTCTTCCTCACTTACAGGTTTTACAAAGAAAAACTTTATGTAACACAAAAATAAAAATATCACAGAGAGGCAAGTTTCGTCCCTAACCATAATCAGTATTATACACAATTGAGAATAAGTAACGGTCTACTGGTAGTCAGATACACGGCATACACGGGCACTGCGTCATTAATGGTCCACACATATACATCTGAACATGTACTGACAAACTACTAATTGACTCAAGTGCTAATGATTCTTGCTGAACATGTGGCGGCAATGTACGGTTTTACCCCCATCCTTCATGGCCAGAAATATCGATCGAGTATTATTTTTTCCAAATAAACTCGAACGTCGCCGTCATTGCAAGTTGAGTGGCTCTCGACTACAGCGGGTAAACACAAAGTAAATAAATAAGCATACACATAAATAGACATAAAGAAATATTAAAAGAGTAATAAGTTTCATAAATAAAAATTGAAAAGGGATTAGAGAGGTATTTGGTTGTATTTTCGTGTCTGTATGGTGCTCCGTTGCTTGGGTAATACATACGTTGCTGAAGGGGTCAGGGAAGTGTGGTCACGGGACACTCTGGTGATGATCTTCAGCTTCCCTGACCTTTGAAAATATTCAATTCAAAACTCACATTTATTTCCATACTATATGAACATTTAAAAAAAAAATACATAGCCAAAACATTAATTTAAAGAAGCAACAGAAATGCATTTTTACAAGGCAGAAAATTAGTTAAGTATGGAGGCATCATCTAGAAGCCGTGGCTTGTGGTGAGATGCCTGATGGACAGACAAACAGAACGCACACAGGAACAAGAACGTAAGGACAGACAGGTTGAACAAAGACAGAACTTTATATAACTACTAAACAACATCGATGTAAAAAATATTACTTGAAGACGAATAAAGAAAGCATTAAAGCACTACAGAAAAAGAAGCCGCAAAACTATCCACAAAATCCCTGGCCATGTAAAAGCCGTTTTCTGTTGTTTTCATTCAAAACGTGACCATTGATTTGGTAACATTACAGGTTGGTTCGATGGTGTGTTTCTTGAGACTGGAGTAGGGGAATGAGGTTTCTTACTGAAAGCCAGTGAAAAAGGAAGGGACACCTGTCACTGCGCATTTATGGGCTCCGCACCATAATGTATTATCACTTTTAAAACAATACCGTGTATTTCTTTTGCCTTTTCGTCTTCACACGTAAAGTGAAATACAAACCCTATCCGCCGTTATCCCATTGTGTGAGGCTCAAAATGCAATTTCAAAATTAAGCGGTGACATCCAAATGCTTTTGATCATGCATTATAATGCACTCATTAAAAATGTTCTATACTTTGTCCATCAAACCTAAGTACAGGCTCCTGTGGTGAAGATTACCGGAGAAGGAAAATAACACACTTTAATTTGTTGTCCAAGGTGAATCGATATGTGTGGCAGGCGCGTGCTTGAACTATTGACTGTGGGAACAAACGATTGTTTACGCCCATGTAGCTCGTCGATAATTTCCATCCTTGTGCCGTAGTTTCGATAATTATCAGCAACATGAAATTTGCGATTTTTTAATTTCTCTCGATTGAGAAATGCAGAGTATTTTACACCTACAACTTCGCGGCCATCTTTTTGAAAAAAATGTTTAATTACGATCTTATCGTTCATGCAACCTAGAATACATTTTGTAAAAAATGTAAAAGAATACATTTCAATCTGAAAATTTATTTGGTATGAAGTTGGAAATGTTTCCCTCTGAAATGCTGGTTGCTGTTGTTGCTGTTGTTGCTGGTATTGTTGTTGTTGTTGTTGTTGTTGTTGTTGTTGTTGTTGTGTTGTTGCTGCTGGTGTTGTTGTTGTTTTTGTTGTTGTTTTGTTGTTGTTGTTGTTGTTGTTGTTGTTGTTGTTGTTGTTGTTGTTGTTGTTGTTGTTGTTGTTGTTGTTGTTTGTTGGTTGTTGTTGTTGTTGTTGTTGTTGTTGTTGTTGTTTGTTGTTGTTTGGTTGTGTTGTTGTTGTTGTTGTTGTTGTTTGTTGTTTTGTTGTTGTTGTTGTTGTTGTTGTTGTTTTGTTGTGTTGTTTTGTTGTTGGTGGTGTTTTTGTGTTGTTGTTGTCGTTGTCGTTGTCGTTGTCGTTGTCGTTGTTGTTGAAATTGAAACAGCGACTTTATGACCACCGGCAATTAAACAGTTCTGAAGTTATTTTCTAGTAGGTTTGCGTAACAACCGTAGTAAAACTATCTCTACGAAATGCTGTGGTTTTGAAAAGAACCGGTGTAAACCACCGGTTCTTTTCAGCAGGTGGTTTAACAACTTGTAGAGTGAGATTCACATACATGGTGTTACCGCAAACCCCACTAAATTGTATCTCCAACATGCAAAATTTCAAATCCTACTCATGGTATTTCTGAAAATCTTACAAGGTCGTAACTCCATCAAGCAAAGTTTCAAATCCTACCCATGTACATGGTGTCACCGCAAACCTCACTAGATTGTATTCCCACCATGCAAAGTTTCAAATCCTACTGATAGTTATTTTCTCATATTTCGTTAAAACTTAAAAACAAGTGAGTGTTGTAACTGCTTTACAAATGTCGAAGCACCGAACACAGAGACAGGTTAGGAAGTTTCCTGCAGACAATTCCAGACGTTTCATTCCTAAATAGAATATGCAGCATTCCAGAGCTTTAACATGTCTAGTAGACATAAATAAATGGCCCACCAGCCTGACAGACGAGAGTACCAGTAATTTGTCTTTATTATTTGCATAAACTAATTCACAGTTTGTTATTAGGGTGCATACGGACGTCCGCTTCATCATAATCACACCCATCAATAAATTGTCGTTTAATGTATTGTTTGGAGGCTCTTATTAATGTAGTCAATAGAGCTATGGTCAGTTGTCTCTGGGGACGACCTTGATGGTAAACGTGGAGATGCTTCGCGCCGCTGCATCAATGTGTCATTCATACTAATACCCATCTGCTGATTGATATAACGTTATCTGAAATGTCTTCCCTTCTGACAAACCGATTCTTACGTAACATCCAATGCTAGGCGATATATATTATTACTTATGGATTTTCACAATGTCCTTGTCATGGTTGATGATGGCAGGGGGGGGGGGGGTCACCACTGAAGATTCTTGCTACTTACCCCCCCCCCCTAGTGATGTTATGCAAACAATACGGATGATGTACTTTCTCTTGATTCAAAGAGAGAAATATTGTTCGAAGCAGCAAATTGGCTTGCATTTGTACATCATGTTGTCATCACCATCGTGTTGATTTAAAAAAAAAAACGCAAAAAAAAAACACAGTAACCATAAAAACAAGCACTATGGCCAACTTTATCAAATGCTATACATCTTCAAAGACAGTAATCACGCCAATGCCATCAGAACCATTGCTATACCATAGTACCAGTTAGAGTATTTCAAACACGATGTATTCGATTCGAATCTTGGCTGTTGTTTCAGGCATGGTTTTTTCCACTGTTTGTATATTACAATAAACTTAGTTTGGCAGCTTCGACGACAACTAATGAAATTACCTCCGCTGTTCATTAATATCACCAAGTCTCGCGAGTATTCGAACTTATCTGGATACCTTGTGTTACTTTATCATCGCTATCCGTGTTTAGAACTTTCATCGCTTTATAGTGTTAACGGAACAAACCAGGGCCATGTCACACGGTGCAGTTTACAGGGCAACCAGTTCCAGGCAATCTCCAAGAAGAGAACAGAACATTCACATGTCAATTTCTTGGGACAGTAAGATACTGTCTCTTGTACTGCTACCGAAGATTTCCTTTTGTGCGTGCAGTGTAGTCGGTTGCCTCCAAGATGCCTGTAAAAAAACATATCGTGTGACATGGCCTGGTTAGGCACCATGCATTCCGTTCGTTCGTTCAGACCAATAACGTACCACGTTGTAAAAAATCTACTGAAGATTTTAATACGAACTGGCAACAGTCGTTTGCATCCAATTAAAAGTGTTATTGTTGCTCCTGTTTGTAAACACGTTCCGCTGTGATGTTTGTAATGAAAACAAAAAACCAAACTTCACCATCAATTCATATAGATACTGGACGTAACATTTCTAACTGATATATAAAAGCAGAGTCCGCTCTGCATTTACAAAAAGTGACGAACGCAATCAATTAAATGTTGTATGACGTAAATGCTCAACCGACGAAGAGCGGGAAATTAAAACAAAACAGAAATACACATTTTTGTGTTGTTGTTGCTGGGGAACCATATCAATAATAATCTTCAGCTCGCAAAAGAAAACCCTCAGCGCTCAACCGAAACGTGACATATCTTGTTAGCTAGCAGAGGAAGAAATTTCCCCCCTATGTTTTAAGACGCGTGTGTATAAATCGTCTGTTTAATGATCCCGTGTTGTATCAGAGAGTCCAAGGTTCCTGTATCCTTCTTTCCTCTATCAGACAATGTGGATGCATATTTTATCTATCCGAGAGGAGGATTGTTGTTTGTGATCTGATGAGCTCTAAGGTACAGTCCTCGAGACTGGAGTACCTTGCAGCTCTTTACTTTATTAGGCACGTTCCTGCCCGGTTTCCTTTGCATCGCCTTAAAGAAACTCAATTTGATCTGAGGAGTCTTTCAAGATGAAAGAAAATGTAGAAATACCATTATGAAGGTTAAAGGAACATTACAGAAATGGTAAGAAAAAAACTTGTAAAATATACTTTTTGATCACAGATTTACATAAAACTTACACGGTCTAATGATGATGATAGTAGAAACATCCCTTGAAATATTTCTGTCTGAAATGCCATATTTGATGAGAAATGAATAAACTAATTTCCCGATTGGAGTTCATCGCTCAGTGAGCGTTTTATTCATTTGTTGAATCTATATGATTTCATGCAAATGTGTAATCGGTATTTCACTATTTTCTCGTGACCCAGATGGCCGATCGATCTCAAACTTCTACAGGTTTGTTAGTTTATGTAGATGGTGGATTACATAAAGTGCTTACACTGCCATCAACCGTTTTGTTGGCAAAAACCAATTCTGTAATGTTCCTTTAACCTTTAAGGTTGAATGGGACGTGCATAAGAGTGATGTCACTAGACTCGGGTTTCTCAAACATTAACCGTAATTATATCTGTATAGTAATCTAATTTGATAATGAAAATTAATATGTCAACATTATTATGACTGTGGTTAAAAGTACATGACATCGTAGATTTGCTTGTGTGCAGTGCTTGTGAATACACCATTTAAATCTGAAATTGCAATCAGTTATATTTTTGGCAACATTCATTTGCTCATGAAGTTGATGTGGATTTTTTTTTTCACCGCTGTCAGCAATTTTCCTTTTATTTCCTCTTGATCTTTTTTTTTTAGAATCACTGGCTTCATTCACATATCTGGTAACTCCACAAACAAATGTGAACTCACTAGGGCCCAATTTCATAAAGCTGTTTACCGGTAAGCAAATTTTTGTGCTTACTGTAGCAGAAAAATGTGCGTAAGCATAAGCGTATTTCACCATGATTTCTCAAGTTAGCAGAAAATTTCTTGGCGCGCATGCACGCTCACCATGGATTTGCATTGTTATGTCAATTGTGTGCTAAACGCGGGTTAGCCAGCATTTACCCTTGCTTACGGTAAACAGCTTTATGAAATTCTGCTAAGGGACGCTCCGTAAGCACAAAACGGCTGCTTACATGTTTTATGAAATTGGGCCCAGATCTGTTCAAGAGTTCACTTAAAACCCATCTGCTTAGCATGTGACTTTCAAACATTTCTCCTGTCAGTTGTTTCAATTCAGCTTGTCAAATTTGTGTCATGCGTTTTGGGTATAATAATGTGTAGTTTTAAGAATTGTTTATGTTTCTTTAAAGAAGTTTCATGTCTGTACAGCGCATTGGGGTCCTGCCATGGACGGAATGCGCTTTATAAGAATGATTTATTATTATTATTATTATTATTATTATTATTATTATTAAAAAATATAAAGGCAGACTTGAGGGGCAGGAGGAATTATTATTGTTACGTTCTAAACGAGGCTAGGACCACATTTGGAAGGTATTTGATAACATTTCCCTGTTGACATTTTCTCAAGGTGGCATAATTCAATCGATTTAACAAAGTTTATGCACTACTCGGTTGTATTTTATAACATTAGGTGTGTTTTTTTTACTGGAAAGTACAGCAACACTAAAAAAACATTCGCCACAATTTCCCCTTTTTGGTCAACGCAGGTAACAGCACATATTATATTTTGTTACCATGAAATATAACCCCGGTTGGCATGGTAACAGACATACACGCACTCAATCAAGCGGGAGATATTCCCGCGCATTAGCCACGCTCGCCTGCCAAGGGGTCGTGTACAGCCTAGCCGAGTGTGCTATAATATGACGGTTTTCTACGGTTTTCTATCCAAGTTTCCATATATAAATGCATTGTAATGGCGGGAAGTGATGGCAACGTGCAAAAGCCATTAAAAGCACCCAGTCCTTTTCCGCAGTGTAAATAATACATGCTTTTTGAGCAAGGTAACGGAAAACATCAAAAAATATGCACAGGAGATGGAGATGGATCTGTCGTGTAAACTAGAACACGAATCTTGCCTTGTCACGGGAGGAAGGGGGGGTAGTAGGTGAGGTCGGGAGAGGGTAAGGTTGTAAAACTGGTCCGATGTTCGTAACAGACAATTAATATTTAACCCGCGCGTTGCTGTTTGTGTGGAAATGAGGAGGGCTCAAGGGTTAAGTCGAAAGCATTGTAGTACATTTTGCATTATATTTTTTTTAGTAGACTGTTTTACCAAAATGGATACATTATGGTTTGGAAAGAGGCGTTCTGCATCAATTTTCAGGTACTCTTTTATTCAGAAGCAAAAAAAAAAAAAAAGAATAAATAAATAAACAATATTGATAATAATATTACAATAAAAACCGTACGGATGGCTACCATAGCCTTGGGGTGTTTTTACGGATCATGCCTAATTAAGACGGGAATAATTCGCAACGACTGAAGTAAACTAAGGGGTACCGGCAATTTCTGTAAGAACATGAAGCATCAATTTTAAGTTCCCAACAATTCCTGAATAATTTTCAAAGGTCACAATTTTATTTTATAAGTGTACTCATCCTATCCTATAGGCCCTTTTCGAAACTAAGGCTTGGGCTTGGGCTTGGGCGCCAGCTCAGGCTCCATCCACCTGTTTGAAGCCCAGTACCAAAAGCGCACGCCTTCAAAATAACTGTGGGAGCCTTAGCCGGAGCCCAAGCCCAAGTCGTGGTTTCGAGAAGGGCCGTAATTAGTGAACGCACCATTGGAACAAACCATTGTTCGTTACACTCAAGCACATGGGCAACATTGGTCATCGTCAAAGACACTTTATGTGACCCAGCATTTACATAAAATAACAAACCTGTAAAAGTTTAAGCGCAACCGTTCATCTGACTCTGAGAAAATAGTGAAAACCCATCTTACATTTTTCACTATTTTTAAACAGTTTCAAGAAAAGGTCTCCGTCACTATTACAATGTTGTGTGCAAACCTGTGAGCATTTATATTTTCAATTTAACTCTTTAATCAATTGATTTAGTATTCGCTACCTTACAAAGACCGAAGACAATCTGAACAAAGGGTCTCCATAGGGGAGTTCTAAAGAGAGGGAAGTTTCCCGAGGAATTTGGTTTAGTATATGGAAGGACGTTAAGTACGGAGTTAGGAAATAAGAAAAGAAAGAACAAAAGAAATTAAAAAACAAAATAAAGAACCAAAGGAAAGGGAAAACAAAAGAAAGTACAAAAGAAAGAACAAAGAAGACACTTTGCACAGGGATGCAAAAGATGTGCGTTTTTGCTTGTGTTTGTTGTTGTTGGTTGTTGGTTGTTTGGGTTTGGGGTTTCTCCCTCTCCCCCTCCCCCTCCCCCCCCCCCCCCAACACTCTCTCTCTCTCTCTCTCTCTCTCTCTCTCCTCTCTCTCTCTCCTCTCTCTCTCTTCTCTCTCTCCTCTCTCTCTCTCTCTCTCTCCTCTCTCTCTCTCTCTCTCTCTCCTTCTCTCTCTCTCTCTCCTCTCTCTCTCTCTCTCTCTCTCTCTCTCTCTCTCTCTCTCTCTCTCCTCTCTCTCCTCTCTCTCTCTCTCTCTCTCTCTCTCCTCTCTCTCTCTCTTCTCTCTCTCCTCTCTCTCTCTCTCTCTCTCTCTCCTTCTCTCTCTCCTCTCTCTCTCTCTCTCTCTTCTCTCTCTTCTCTCTCTCCTCTCTCTCTCTCTCTCTCTCTCCCCTCTCCTCTCTCTCTCTCTCTCTTCTCTCTCTCACTCTCTCAGTTTCAAGCAGGATCACCTTTTGACATGTTTGCAGGGGACGAGGTTGATCATTTTCTCAACTTTTTTTGTGTTTTTGGTTACAGAGTGGGAGTGTTTAAACATCATATCGAATCTATCCGAGATGAACAACGCCAAACAGTTGTGTAAGTATACGCCTCGGTCACCTCTTTCCTTAATAATAATAGCACTTTTCACGACCCCGCCCAAGATAGTCTTATCTCACCCGCTACTTATACTTTCAACGTAGTTGGGCATACTGTCAGTGTTAGAGTTCCAGGGTAGGAAAGCTTTGTTGGTCAACAGCCTTGGGGAGGAGGATTTGGCTCGACAGAGATTGCCACGATTTGATTTTCCGAGCGCCATTTTGTTTTTAAAGCAGCACATAACGTCATGCATGAAGGAGAAATGCATGTTTACTTTTATTGTGTCCAATCGATGCTGGTTGGGCGCATTGCTGTATCCAATTAGCTGACAGATCAAAACTTTCAAAAAAAAAGATTTCTTTAGGAGTCTCTGAATCTTTAGAAACTCACACTACAAACTCAAACATGGCATAACTTATTGATGAATTTGGGGCCAACATGTATTCTTCAATGGTAGACTTCAAAATAAAGATGTTTTTTCTAAAATCTGATAGGTTTGTAGGCCTACCCAGTTTCCCTATCACTAACTTGGACCAAGTGTCTTTGACCTGTTCGAATGACACACAAACATGCAGATATATAATAAGAAAGAGACAAACTCTTTGGCTGAGATGTGGACCTGACCACGCTGTTTTTAAGTGAGGAAGCGCATGGAAACTACAATGTGCGTAATTTGCACGTGATCTTTACTAATAAAAATTGGTGCTTGAAAATGTGTCCAAAGACTGATGAAGTGTGGACGTTGGTGGCAGCATCACATTCATCACCTAGTTTTCACCAGATGAATCGTGCGGTGAAGCAAACAACTGGTGGTACAATGCCTTGCAAGTCAGGGATACTAATAAAGACCGTAGTTCATTAAGAAGTAAAAGCAAAAGTCTTTACAAGATTAATAATCGTACCCCAAATGCTTGATTACTTGCCAACTACCGACAGCTCCTTTGGTTGGGGCCATTTCGTCCAGGACAAATTCACCAACCGAGTTTAATATGACAATGGAAATACAGACATCTGAAGGTTAGTTTTTTTGTATTATTATTCGCTTCCAATTTGTGAATTTTTTTATTCAACTTCTTGTTTCACTCACACAAGCCTTAATTTTCATTTCATAATGGATTAACACTCATTTTGTCGCATTTTTTCTCGTTTGTCTTTATACTTTCCGCAAATTTGTGTGTTCGTTGCACATGCGCACTGGCAAGAAATGCCAAAAAACACATCTCGTTGCACACGTGACACACACGACACTGTATTCAGAAACAAGAGTCACTAAACAAAATTCGGAAGAGGTATTACTTTTTAAGTTGAGTTTTTTAATTTGTTTCTTGTTCCGTCCGTCTGTCTGTATAAATATTTTTGCTTTTTAATCCGTGATTTGTTGTTCTGTTACAACTATTGGCTTTAGGCCTTAACACTACTTTTATATCTGTATATTAATGTTCCTTTTAGTAGATACTTGGATTAATTCCTTTCAGTATTTTGTTGATTTGTTGATTAACCTCCCGTCTTGATTAATTAACATTTTCATTCATTAACCTTACAAATACACTAATAATTTAACAGCATTCCCTACCCACCTCACCTTAAATATATAAATATATATAATCTTTTAAGAAAACCATGAGAAATACAAATAAACTTTGTTCTTACATTGTGTGTAACTTAGTTTTGAGAGATTTCCTCGTGTTTTTCTACAAAAAAAAAAACCGCAGAAAGGACGTCCTCAAATTGTTAGAACACCCGGATTCCATTTATCCTCGGTTTCAACAGGTAGACACGCTCACACAAAACTGATAACTCAGTGAACAAGAGTTGTGCCAAAAAATGCAGTAGCTTAATTAACGTGTATTTTTTTTTTGGTACGGGAAGAACAATAAACAAACGACGATATGAAAATAAAAATATAATATTTATACCAGATACAGTGATATCATCGTCATCAGAAATAACCTCCCTTTCGAGGAATAGATTTTTATTTATATTTTTTTTTTTGCAAATCTAAAGAAAAGAAAAACAGAATAGTCTTAATGAGTCTCATAATTCAAACACAGCACTGCATAGCTATCTTTAAAATAACGGGTGCTTTAGCCGCCCGTTGGGTGTAGATAAAGGGTTATAATTTTAAAAATTGCGTAATTGTGTTAATATTCTTACTACTATTATTCTAAATCATCTAATCTTGGAGTAGAAAATGGAGGGAAGAGATCTGACAGATAGGTAGAAATATATTTTTTTGTGTTTTAAGGCAATTAGAAGATTCAAAATCCAAAGCTGAACTAATTGGACTATATAAATATACATTATGTATTTGCCAATCAGGACAAAACACGGTTTGTTTGTTTTGTTTTGTTTTTTTAATGGGAAGATGTCAATCACAAGGCCGTCAGAACAGGCCAGCCAAGGCGATGTCTAAAAAGTGGGAAAGGGTGTAACAGAAGAGGAAATCAAAAAATAGAAAGAGACCCTTGATACAAAACTTCAGCATTTAACACATTTTTATTTTTGATAATTTGTGACGGGTTAGATATTTGGTATTGAAAGCTTCTTGGTTTATACGTGCCATGACTCGAATACTACCTTGATTTTCTCAATGTATAACCATGTTTTGCCTCATCACTTTTGCCGATTTGCAGTGTGCCATATCATGCTTGGGTATTCATGCTAAGCAGATTTCTAAGCAGCTTATTGTTCTTTGCTTAAGCTTGATTGTTGCCATACTCTCTGTATTCTGGTCTCGCTTATTGTACCGTGCTATTAGTATAAAGATAAGCAGCTGCAGCTTATAAGTCCCCGTAATAAATTTGTGGATTGTTGTGACCACAGTGCCTTGGTGTTAGAGGTAGCCTATCTTCTCATTATTATCTAGGGCGACCTCTTCAGCCCATTATACAACAAGCAGTCATGTGAAATCATCCCAATGACAATAACTATAGTGAATCCGTTCTGTAAATATACAGAAAAAAATGGAGCAAACAGCCGGTTCTTACGGAGTTGAATTAACGTTAATTGCATTAACGTCCGCAATAATGTTCATTAAAGTAACGTCCGCAAACACTCAAGATAAAACATAATATGAGCGTGTCTGAGAAATTTATAAGGGCCTTTTGGGGGCTCCCGTGTCGCTTGATGAGATCGGCAATAATATTTCAGATGTATATCATTGTTTTGGTAAGCTGGTATCAATGTGGTATTCATGTGAAGTAAAATCGTGCACAGGTTCATTGGTAAAAAAATAAGCACAGAGAGGGACAATTTGTTTTTAGGAGTTTTGTTGTAGTTGTTTTAAGAGAACTCATTGACAATGGTAATGTCAGCATTAAAACCGGGTTCTTAACACAGTAACTCTACTCTAAAAATACTGCTTTGTTACTAAATGAATCTAGATGGTACTTAACGGATCTAGAATATTATTAACATATAGTAATACACGAATGGTATTTCTGAATTGTTACTAACTTGTGTGGGGAAACTAATTGTCTCTCTTGTTCACGTTTCATACTTTCGGCCTAGAAATACGCACCCTTTTGCTGCCTTTGTGCTAATCTTTATGTTTCTCAAATCAGTGTTTTCCAAGATTTCTCCCACAGTATTGTTGTTATTGTATAACTCGCACCAAGTGCTATTAAAGTAACGAACGGGAGTTTGATTAGCAGACAGGTTTTTAGAACTAATCGTACAGGTCCATGGCTAGGGAAAGTCCTTCGAGATCATTCCGTGCCACCATCAACAACTGAAGACCATAAATCGTTCTAAGGTTTAGCTACATGTTACTTGAGGGGGAAAAGGGACGTTTACGTGGAACGCGAAAAGTTTGAGTCATTGCCAGATGACGTCACCACTGTTTAGACCCTTCCCGTGAAATATGTAAATTACATTCACGCATGCGTACAGACACTACTGGTTGGCAAACTCCATAGAGTAGTGCACTAGACAGACTCGCAAACGCGTGTGCGTCACGCCACCATCAGCCCATACATAAAGGCGCGATATTCACTCATTTTGCCAACCAGTAGGGAGAGTGCGCACGCGCGATGTTCAATTTACATATTTCACTGGAAGGTTCTATTCCAGCTTTCGTACGGTCGGCTGCGAAGAGATATTAATGTATTTTTTTTTAAAGGTTGATATGCTAGACCTTTTTTTACGTGACGTCCGCTCACCATGACGCTCAGGTGAACACGTGTAGCTAAACCTTCCCTGGTATAGACCTTTCTATTGCAACATCACAGCCCACGTTTTTGCCAATCAAGGTTTGAAAACTATGGGAAGCCATAAATAGCCACAGTTAAAAAATGTTACACAAATATTCCAAAATAGTATTGAATTTGCTGGAAACAAAGCGACCAATCATGGGATGCATTTTGTTGTAATTGAAAATTTGCAGAAATGTTTAATTTGGTCACAACATCTGTTAAAACGATTGAATGTTTTGCTAACATTCGGCCGTCCATACCGACCAGCGCGGCTTGTTTATCGACAATGGAAAGGTCTATAGCATTAAATACATCAGTGTGCTATCAACTAAACAGTAAGTACATTTCCGCATATCAAATTATTCATGCTTTTGTTTGTACACTGGATGGTGATTGCAACCTAAAGGGAACGTGTGTAAAGGGGAGCTAGTAGACTATGTTGTAGATAAACGTTCGTCTGAAAAATTAAAAAAAATAAATACTATTTAAAAAAAATAGTTTAAAAAATAACTACCCCAAAGCAATTGAGGAAAGTTTAGATACCCTGCAAATTTCAGAAGGCGTTCAATGTAAACGGAGTGTGAAGTGGAACACTTGCAAACGATGTGTGTTCTTCTACACAAGGTAATACCATCATTTCATCGCAACTAATTTGTGTTGCGTGTCTTTATCTATATCTTTCTAGTATACTTCCATTCGATGCTGGCGTTTGAGCTGATTGGAGTTGCTGCAACTCTAGCGGGATGTTGTGTAGCTGGTATAGCTATGTTCAAGCAGCAGCCTCTAGCAGTGCTCGTTGCTGCCTTTACAATGTTCTTTTCAGGTGGGTAATTACTTATTTCTCACATTTTTAAGAGAAGTTTTGCCCGATTGTAGAGCATCATATGTTATTCGTCACTAGCATTGAATGGAATGTTGTTGTTGCTGCTGCTGTTGCTGCTGTTACCGTTGATGTTGATGTTGCTGTTGATGTCGTTGTTGTCGTCGTCGTTGATGTTTTTGTAAATGTTGTTCTCGTTGATATTGTTGTTGTTGCCGTTGCTGATGTTGTTGTTGCTGCTGTTGTTGTTGCTGCTGTGGATGCTGCTGTTGCTGCTGCTGCCGCTGCTGATGCTGCTGTTGTTTCCGTTGATGTTGTCGTCGTCGTGTTTTTGTTGAACTTGCATAGTGTGAATTTACTTCAATTTATTCTCAAAAGAAAGTTTTTTTTAAGGTAAAGTTGTTTTATTTGCTTATGGTTATTTTTGTTTTCTTTTTTTCTGACAGGAATGTTCATGTTGGTTGGACACTCTATGATGCTGAGTATCCATACATCCAGAAATGATGATACATCCGGGGGTACTGAATCTGGCTGGCATCACGGTTGGTCATTTATAGTCGCCTGGCTTGCATTCGGCCTATGCCTTATAGCAGGAGTAATAAACTGTATTGTGTACAGAAACTTCCGCAAGATGTCAGAGGAACTGACTGGGACGCCCTCTCGTGTCAAGTATGCCAACAGACCGCCTCCACCCGTCAATCTTGGGTCAAGCATTTGAAAGCGCGCCAATATTGGCTGGATACTTAAAATAGTGTTCATAATGACGTCACTGCGTGTTAAAGCCATCTGGTTGTAGCCCTCAACAAATCATTCGCCCAATTTTTGTAAAACTGTTTAAAACAGTGCAGAGTACAGACTACATTGTATTATTATTACTGCAGGAAATAGTCCTAACTCATTTGGGAACCGACGCACAATTTCGGAAGTACTTACTATACCAGTACTTCCTTGCATTTTTATCAATATCGTTTTCGAAACACAATCTTTGTTTCAACCAATAATTTCTGCAAGAGATTTTTTTTCTGTTGTCGGTAAGTAACTTACGAGGTAAATGTAGAGCATGGTTTAACTTCGTATTGTCAGTGCCTTTTCTACTTGTCATTTTCCTTACATTCATAACATTTATATACGTTTAACGTGTTTAATGGATTGCCTAGTCAGACAATGTTCGTAAAACGTTCGATAATCCAAAGAGAAGAACTTATCGTAGTTATTTGCACAGTAAACAATATTTAGAAATTGAAAAAGAATTCTCATAACTTGCAAAATCACCAGAGTACCCTTGTCCTAAAATAACGGGGGAAATCCGTAAGGTAATGACAGTCTGGTACTTGGACGTTAGATTGTGGTATGTATAGTTTAGTTGAAAGAGCAACCACACGTCCATTAACAGCTACACTGGAAAACTTGCACACATACGTTTTACTAGTAAACAAATCTTTGTGTTTACTACGCCAGAAAACTTGCGCGGGCAAAACAGAATATCATAAACGGTCAGGACAGTTTGTGTATACTTGTTCGAAATGGGGTTTGCACTGTTGCGCCACTCAGCGGCTTACACGAAATGCTGGCAAGTTCGAACGCATTCTGCGTCATGACTTGCACGGATCAGCCGTGTGGGTTGTAGAGCCTCGACTTCATGCTTTACTCGTATTGTATTTATGTATCTGTTCGGATTAAAGTGGTATTACATCACAGTGGCAGTACAGAGTTATATAATGCCTCTAATATTCACTGCTGTCCCCAATTCGAGGCTCTAGCTGCAAATGGCCGACCGTTCAAGAGCGAACATAAACTTGGCTTAGGGCCCCCCTAAAGAAAAACGTCTGTAACGGGTTTTCCCTCATTTCTGAAAAGATACATCCATATGCACAACCATAATTCAACTATGCACAGTATAAAAAGCAAATGCTTTTTGCACAGTTGACTTTTTTTAACTCAGCAGAAACCGACAGATCATTATAAGCCAAGTTGACTGTTTTGTCCTATGGGGTTTTTCTTCTTTTCAAATGCTTTTGTAAAATAACTTGCATGATGAAAATGTTAATTATGCCACGGGCTCGACCTGTGAATGCAAACCGACAAGTGCTTCAACTTAATGTCTCTTTCATGTTAATAATAATTTTGAATCTGTTACTGAAACATTGTGGTACCTCCCAATTTGAAAATATCAATACACTGCAGCAATGATGATTTCGGGAGCTCGTGTAACACACTTTAGGGGCATTTCCCGAACCAAAATGACCAAGAGATTGATTGTTTGAAAGTTGTGCCGTCTTTTTTGTGATAGGTTATGGCCAAAATAATAACAAATATATCGGATGGTGAGTGATGATTTAGAAAATGCCTTTGCCAAATTAAAGACGTTTAAAGCGATTTTATACTTGCAACTGTTGGGGAAAAAGCTGTGACCGCCACTTGCTAGTGCAAGCGTGTAAACGCTGACACCGTGTTCGCCATCGTTTGATGAAACGTTCACCCGTGTGTACGCGCCACGCACAACTTTCAACTTTTATTCAATAAAAGGTCTTCCTTTGACCTGAGTATAGAGAGTGCGTTGTTTGAGTTTGTGATGTCAAAATGCAAGTGAGCTAATGCCATGGAGCTATATCTATTGACTAATGGCCTCTTAAAAAACTGGGCTATCTAAGTGAACTATAATCTTCCATAAACCAACGTTACATCTTCCCTATTTATTTACGTTCAGTTAATGGGGGTAAAAATGAGAGACGGAGCCAAAAGCTCGATAAAAGAGAACAATGACAATGTAGTGAATATCCATCCGCACTTGAAAAACTGAAATACACGGTAGTTTTAAGGATCGGCAATCTTATCTGACGATTGTTAATAATGTGAAAGCTCACATTACCAGTTGAACGTCCTGCGAAGTATCCCCGTCTGGGACACCAACCAACAAGTTCACCATAGCCACCGTGCTTACTCAGCGAGCAGCCAAGTACGACAGCTTCGCTGACAAATCTCCAAAGATACTATATACCACGGTATCAAGAAAGAGCATGATCGTCTAATCGAGTTCACGAGCAAATATGCCGAGAAAACTTCCCAACAACACTTGGTATTTATTCTGATTTACCTCAATCGAAATACGCATGTACGATGACTGAGCACAAAATCAAATAACAGCTATAAGCTGATAAATCAGATGTTGTTTTTTCCTTGAAAATAATTTGACCATAGATTAGACCATTACAATTTTGTTTATTTTGTGTTTTTGTTGAAACTAGATGATCGAAATGAATCGATTCTTTTGTAAATCGATGATGTATCACATATTTAAATGAACATGGATACAGATTGCTCAAAGGGCCACCGTTGCTCGTACGATGGGCATCATTCTTGAATTGCAGAACAAATGAGAAGTCACATTTAAAAAAAAACAGTATGGGGTTGAACAAAGAAAAATTGACTAGAGCGGGATTTGAACCAACGACCTCCGGATTAACGTACCGGCGCTCTACCAACTGAGCTAGAAGACATTATGTGACGATCCATCTTATGATGAATCTTGTTCCTTAATGAAACTTAGTACCGCACTCGAAGAGCTCTCGGGTCAGAATTGTCTCGGTTTCCGGGTCCCGGAGGAGCCTGACCCATTTGAGGGTCAGCCTGACCCATTTGAGGGTCAGCCTGACCCATTTGGTCAGCTGACATTTGAGGGTCAGCCTGACCCTTTTCAGGGTCAGTTGACCCATTTGAGGGTCAGCCTGACCCATTTAAGGGTCAGCCTGGCCTGGAAACTTATTTGAAAATGGGATTTTAACTCGGGCTCTGCGTCAGTACGATCCATTTGTGTGTCATTCTGACACAGATTCCGGGTCATACTGACCCAGAAATGGGTCAAGCTCATTGGGACCCGAAATCTAGATCTATTTGGAATCGTTCTTTTTTTTTTAGATTGTGGTCTAACTTTCCCCGTCCCCTCCGCACCACTTTAAAGGAACATTACAGAATTGGTTTTTGCTAACAAAACAGTTGTGGCAGTGTGAGCACTTTATGTAATCCACCATATACATAAACTGCATACCTGTAGAAGTTTGAGATCGATCGGCCATTTGGGTCACAAGAAAATAGTGAAAAACCGATTACACATTTGCATGAAATCATATAGATTCAACAAATGAATAAAACGCTCACTGAGCGATAAACTCCAATCGGAAAATTAGTTTATTCATTTCTCATCAAATATAGGCATTTCAGACAGAAATATTTCAAGGGATGTTTTCTACTATCATCATCATTAGACCGTGTAAGTTTTATGTAAATCTGTGATCAAAAGTATATTTTGCAAGTTTTTTTCTTACCAATTCTGTAATGTTCCTTTAAGATGGCTGGAGGGAAATACGGCCGTCAGAGCACTTATGCAATTCATAATGTGACTCAATTCACGTTAAAAGCCAACGGGACCCGTGTCACTGCTTGTGTCTTTCTCTACATCTCGAAGTAAGTAATGTTTTAAAATACAAGTATTACCAATTTATAGATTCGGAGAGTGGAGAAAAAAATCTATCTGGTCATTTCTATGGAGGTTTAAACAAAAATGAATATTTAATACGCAATTTCTCTGTCAATTCTACTGTTAAACGTATAAAGTGAATCATTTATATAAGTATTCCATAATAGTATATATTATTAATGTCAAGTACAACTATGCACGAGTTTCTTATGTTTATGAAAGTTGTAAAAATCATCTTATCAACGTTTATAAAAGTGTACAGTATTAAAAAAAATAATGATATTTGATTATTGTATTGATGTGAATGTGGAGATGAAGGAGCCGCAATATTTGTAGCCGCGGGACGGTAGATAACGTGCCTCAAATTGTATCACAGCAAGTAAAGAATTTTCATTTAAATTAAATTATCTCTATTTAATACTTCAATGTAAGATATTCACTTTATGCAATGTAATTATCCGGTATTTAGTGAGATGTAATTATCCTTTTTCGCTTGTCGCAGTTAAAACTTGCCCAACTGTAACAATGGACCTTTCCCGTGAAATATGCTAATTACATTCACACATGCGTACAGACATTATTAGAGTTGTGCACATTGATCTACAGTAGAATGTAAATCAATGGCTGCACTAGGCAGACGCACAAACCCGTGTGCGTCACGACGCCATCAGTCCCATACAAAAAGGCGCGATGTTCACTCATTTTGCCAACCAGTAGGGAGAGTGCGCACGCGCGATGTTCAACTTGGAAGGGTCTTAACCATGTGTGGTATAAATGATTACTATTTCCTTAATGTTCTATCACTACACTACAGCAAACCCGGTCTACTTTTGCAAATAGAAGCCTGTGTCGAGTGAACTACCAACAGCGTTTAGTGACAAAGGTGTGCTAATCCAGGTTTGCTAGTAAAGACAATTTTTTATTCAAAGTTTTGGCGGTAGTTACACACAACTCAATTTAACACCAGAGTTTTTTTCGCAGTGTACACGCTCAGATGCCATGGGACATTGCTTGTGACGTAGTCCTATGCTGGTGTTTGAATGGCACATCGACTCTTTCAAAAAGTATTTTCAAAATGGACAGTTTATCAAATTGGGCCAGGATTGGTATTCTGAAAATTTATAATACACTATTCACAAGCCTTCAGTTTAAAAAAATCACGAGACAAAAAACCTGTTGAAATAGATGTTACAGAAAATGTGAGTTTATAGTGTTGTATTCATCTGAAATAGGCCGAGTATAGACCGATATCAGGATTCGGCCATCTTGGTTTTGTGGGGTTTTTTTTCTTCCATTAAACCGAGACTGAGAGGACCAATAAGTCTGGTCCCAGTTCATGTTATTGTGTATACAGGTAACCAGACCGTAACAGATGGCCGCTGTATGATAAAAGTCTATTGTTATTCTGCTACTGCCGTATTGTGGTAACTCAAAACATGGAGTGTGTTATCATATTCAATGGAGAGCAAAGTTTAATCTCACGACACCTGCAAAATGTCACATTCCTCGAAGTCAAGCCCAGTTTGTATAATAGACACGTTGTTTAGTATTATATAACTGGATCCTTGTCATTTAATTGGTGGAACACGCGTCACGTGTAACCTTCATTTTGCCATGTAATACTGCATGCACTGTTGGACCGCCGTGGCCGTCATATGAAAAAAAAAAACATATACGGGTGTATTAAATTTCGATGCTTAAAACTCTCAGCGTCGTTTCCAAAACAATCGTTCTCGCTCGTTCGTCCATATAAAGCAAGGTTTTTTCACGGCGGACAAGGTTGGTGCCTCTACCATGGATTCGTCAGTGTATTTGGAAGGTGTTTTTTTAATAGACTTTTCAGAGTGCGGGGTGGGATATATACTCACTCAGTGAAATCTGGCTTTTTCGTTTCACTTGGCTTCGCCTCGTGAATTGGATCAGGCCAGATTTTACCTCGTGATAGTTCTGCGAAAATGCACTCATATGCATTTAATATTAGTATTAGTTTATAGAAAATGAAAAATTCACTGTAGTATAATTGATATACTCTTTCTATTCGTATATACACACACACAATATATATATTATATTATATATTTTTATCATGAAAATTATTTCACGTCTCTCAGAATTATGTATAAAATGAATTTATTGTAAAAAATCTAACTCTCTACTAAGTATCCGTTGCAGAGAACACTTCTGTGCCGGAATGTTGATTTTGTTCATATTTTTTTTCCATTTTAAACCCTTTTTTTTACTGCAGTTGTTTACATGACGTAGTTAAAAGCTGTAGCGGTCATTGGTCTAAACCAATTACATTCAACAACAGGAAGTAAGAGTTTCTTTAGTTGATAGATTATTACTGTTTGCCAACTACGTCCAAATCTCTTGCCAGGGGAAATCCTGTCGTAAGCCTTATTTAAGGTTGTTTCAGCAGAGATTTATAAATTGTCATTGTGTCCATCTGTTAATAGACTTGTGCAAGTCTCACGTGTCTTCGAAGGTTTTTGACCCGTTAATAGTGCGATGTGTTGATTCAAAGTTGGAGCACGTGCGAGACTTCCGCGGTCTATATTCGTGTTACCAACACATGCACCAAATTTCGTGTCAGCATTCAGTCACGTACAGAATACTCAACAAGACACATGCATTTTCGCAAAATTGGTATTGGAAAAACGAACTCTTATTTTAGTTTGGAAGGGTTGGGGGGAAAAGGCATTCTAACTAAACTAATCCACAGAACGTTTTCGACCAAGAGAGTAAAGCGTCTGATTGCATATTTTTTAATGTAGTGACTCTTCCTTGCTCTATGGTTAAGGTATTGTACACTTTTGGTAACAGCTCAAAATCTGTGTCCACATTTTGTGTGATTCAACATTTATGCATGAACAAACAAACCTGTGAAAGTTTGAGCTCAATTGGTCATCGAGGTCACGAGAAAACAGTGAAAAGAGGGCCTATGTGTTTTCTGTTTTTTCAAACATCGAGTTTTTATCACGCGTGATTAAAACTATTGTTTTACTCATTTCTCAGAAACTATAGCATTTTAGGCAGAAATATTTTAACGAACCCTTTCTACCATTACTTACTTTAAATCATGTAAGTTATGTGTGAATCTGTGAACATTTGTGTTTTTCAATCTTGCCAATAGTGTACAGGCCCTTATAAGCTCAACCTGCTTCTGTTGTAAAGACTTGTTTGTATGAATTACACAACTACTGAATGGCAGCACTGTTTTTCTTGTTGTCTGATAACAGAGTTGTTTATTTTACGGTGTACTGTAGTCGCTGGTGGCGAGGTCTCATCGGAAACTGATGACGTAACCCGTTTCAACGAAGAAGAAGAAAACAAATGTTAAAACCAAAACGGGAAATGAAATTGACATGTGCCTTCGGGGAGAACAAAAACGCGTTGTTATAATCGCACTAAAAAATGTAATCACTTCTTTGTTCATGGTATATTGATGACAATTAATGATTTTTTTTTGAGGATTAATCTGACTTGTTCTTTAGTATTTTAAATCAATTGATACCAGAATAAAATAAAGACATTTCATTGATTTAATAATATGAGACACAAGAGTGATCTTTGTTTGTTTTTCCGCTAGTGTTGTTTCACACAGACTCGCATCAATCAGTATGTGGCCAAATAAATCAATAAACATGTTTAGCGTCCCCGCCCACTTCCGTTTTAGAGGACGCCTCCTTTTTTCTTTTCTTTTTTCTAAAGGACCGATTTTTACGATCTCTGGCGAAAAAATTATTCTGAAATACATAAAATCGTATTATTTGTGCACATAAAAAAAAACACCTCAAAAAAAGCTGGCAACCATCTTGAAACATAGCCCGGCCGGTTGTCTTGAGAGATATGACGGGCGGCCATTTAAAAAGGCAGGACGCTAAACATGTAATTGTTATTTTATTTTTTGCCTAAACCATTTTTGGATTTTTGTTGTATTTGGATAATGTCTCGGACAATGACTTGCTTAGTCACAAGTTCCTGCTTAAATTTGATTTCATCAGACTATATAGAGACAGTTGCTTTGTCAAATGCTTTAGGGACAAGCTTTTGTATAATATAGCAACCTCCAGATGAGCAAACCCTTGTACCATTGTGCCGTACACATTCATTCAGAATAGCGTTTGGTTCTTCGCCGTCTCTTTTGTAACTTTGCAAAAGCTTGCCTCGAATCATGTGACATTATAGCAACTATATCGGCAGGCTGACTATCGGTAAAGTCTTAAGAATTCAAATTTAAGCGGGAACAAAGAATAATTCCAACACTCAGCCTGCTTCGTAGGGCAGTATGACAGAAATAATAATTCACTGGGTAAAACATGTAAAGAATGAATTCGATTGTTGCACTTTGTACTCTACACACAGGCAAATCTGACCCCTGTGTACTGATGACGTGACGGATTGTTTAACACTCTGCGGAAGAGTGGGAAACCGTTGTGTCTGTGTGTCCTTGATCTATGGTCTCTGCACAGATGTCGAAATATTCGGTACTCCGTTGAGCATGGAGGAAGAAAATGGTTAGAGCATAAAAGCAATGGTTTAGAGGTTAGAGGAAACAACCCGTGTCGTCATAGGCCTACATCAGGTATCAGATTTGCCTTCCTTCTGTGCTTGTATGTAAACTTGCAAATTGTACAAAGTGCATAGGCTTCTGATTCGTGTTTATATAACTCGTCCTCCATGGTTTATGTAAGAGGTCATAAGTACAGGCCTGCACCGCGCCGGTGGGAAGGTTCGTACATGCATAGAGCATGGAGGTAGGAATTTTGTTACATCATGGTTGCATGGAGCCCGTGAACTGAAAGACACCTTCAGACACGCAGCATTAACCTCCATTATTTGGTGTTTGGATTGGGTTATTAGTAGTTACAATGGTGTATGATGTGTGCGTTGTTGGTGCTGGTATGTGGGGCTCCACAGCAGCCCGCTATATCTCGGTACACAGCGATCTGACTGTGTGTTTGATTGGACCCGAGGAGCCTTCGGTGCAGGTAGGTATAAGGGGCCTGTTATTTCATGGGGGCTTACCACACTAACTCGCTAAAGCAACCAATGCTAAATGCCTCCGCCTCCTAAAAACAAATCGTATGTATTTGCCGGATGCTGAACTTCTTCTTTGTTCTACCAATTTTTTAGTAAGTTAGCCGTAGAAGTGTTTAGCTACGCTCAAGCAAAATTCAACTTTACCCCGCCCCCGAGCGAATAAAGTGGCCAGACCGTTATCAAAAGGGTAATTTTTAGAGGGCTATAGTGTACCACAATATTGCTCCAGGTTGATTTCAACAACCCCAGGGGCACAGTATTGGACCTTTTTTTCTTCTTTAAACACCCTATGAAAGCCATGACCTTCAAATCCTTGTGAAACAGAATGTGGGTTCATATTCTATTCATGAGGCTTGGCACGTGATTTTCTCTCTATTTTGTGTGATAGTGCACGTGCACCCACGGCTCTGCTTACCGCGGAATTCTGCGCTTACACCACATAGATTCCTTGATTTACAGGGAACTGTGAGCGCGGAATACGGTGGTCAGTGTGACCCGGAATCTCTGTCAAAATTACCCAGAATATGACCCAGAAATGGGTGAAACTGATGACGAAGAATCCGGGTCAAATTCCTTTTTTTTATTGCCATTTTCCAGGTGTAACCTGACCCAGAAATGGTGCCCGGAATCGGGGTCAATTCTGACCCAGAAGTTTCAAGAGTACAGTGTAATAGAGATCAATGGTTCAGAATTACGTGAGCGAGCACCACCGACGTGTTTATCTACCGCCACCTAGCGTTCATTACAGAATTGGTAATTGTAAAATATACTTTTGATCACAGATTTACATAAAACTTACACGGTCTAATGATGATGATAGTAGAAAACATCCCTTGAAATATTTTTGTCTGAAATGCCATATTTGATGAGAAATGGATAAACTAATTTTCCGATTGGAGTTTATCGCTCAGTGAGCGTTTTATTCATTTGTTGAATCTATATGATTTCATGCAAATGTGTAGTCGGTTTTTCACTATTTTCTCGTGACCCAGATGGCCGATCGATCTCAAACTTCTACAGGTTTGTCAGTTTATGTATATGGTGGATTACATAAAGTGCTCACACTGCCATCAACTGTTTTGTTAGCAAAAACCAATTCTGTAATGTTCCTTTAAAGGCGGTGAATACTTTAGGTAATTACTCAAAAAATACATCACCAAAGAAACTTACTAGGTATTGAGCACCAGAGAGCTGCTGATAGTATAATATAACACATTGTGAGAAATTACTCCCTCTGAAGTAATGTAGTTTTTGACAAAGTGGTGTTTTCTTACTAAAATATTTGAATCTGAGAAAAGTTTCAGGCATTTGAAAGCACATAATTATATGCAGCAAGGATTTTTTTTCTTTCATTATTTTCATGCAACTCTGATGACCAATTGAGCCCTAATTGTCACAGGTTTGTTATTTTATGCATATGTTGGGATACACCAAGTGAGGATACTAGTCTTTGACAATTTACCTAAAATATACTCTGCCTTCAAGTCTCCCATTAGTTAATTTGATCAACTCATGAAACAGTCATCGATTTTCAGGAGTTTCCCACACGTGAAATCTTCGGCGCTCATTATGACGCGGGTCGCATCTACACGAAGTTTCACGATGCTGATCACGTGGGGTGTATCAGGAGCGTCTTGAGTGAACGAGCAATGGCAAGGTTTCCAGAACTACGGAAACAATCCGGTAACGATTAGTGACAAGCGGACCAATTAGTTAGGCTTTCAAATAATCATCAATTACTATTTTGTTTTTAACTTGGTATAGACCACTATGCATTGGCCGCCATCACTGATGTCAAACAATTGAAACGTGCAGCGTAGGCACGCGCTGCACACTGCTAGCTCTCAGCCAATGATAGCTCTGTATTGACCTTGGTGGGGGACTGTTTGGGCTTGTGACGTCATTATGCAAGGAAGTCTGTTGACTGTTGACCCCGGCTCTTGCAGTATCGGAACGTACCTTCGCAAAATGAGCGTCACCATTTCCACCATTTTGAGAGTCAATTCCTTCTTGTACATTTTGACTCCCAAAATGGCGGACAGGATAGGCGTGTGTAAAGGTCTAAGTGCCCTGCGCGTTGTGCACTAGGGGTCAATGTAGGCCTAGTGCTTATAAGGGAATTTAGGGGGACAACTATTCTATAAAACTTTGTACGGGTACCGACTTTTTTGTCCAAGATTATTTCTGTGTCAGAATGCCATTTTGGAGAGATGTTGTGCGCGATTCCGATTTAGTTTTTGTTTTTTGTCTTAAGGAGCCATAATAGTTTCTTAGAATTGCTGCACCTACACATTGAAGTCAATGGCACATGGTTATGTTGATAATAATTATATGTAAAACTGGACTGTGTTGCAAGAATGCAATTAAAACTCAATGAAATTGTGAAAAACTGTACTTTATGTGATCATTACAGGAATGCAATTTTACAAGGAAGTTGGTTTCATCCAGTTTGGTGACTGCACGGATACATTTGACTCGATCCCAGAGGGCGGTGTGCAGCAATCAGCCTCGGCCATACAGCAACTCTACCCGTACATTGACATCAGTGCAGACGGACAGACCGGGATACTCGCCCGAACGAACGCCGGGTACCTCGTCGCACGTGACTACGTCAAGGCGCAGACATTGGTCGCCCGTCGCCAGGGCTGTGTCGTCATAAGTGACGTGGTCGACCGCGTGACCGACCATTCAGACGGCGTGGGTGGAGACGACCACGTGCTCGTTGAGACCGAGGGAGGGAAGAAACTCACAGCGAGGCGTGTTCTACTTTGCACGGGTGCCTTCACACAGTTCAAGGACCTCCTGCCGAAAGATTGCAAGCTAGACGCTATGGTAACAACTGATATTGCTGTTAGATTTGAAATTAGTGAGGAGTGTGCAGAGAGGCTTCGTGATATGCCGTGTATGACGTCAGAGTTTCAAGCACCGTCACCGAGAGAGTGTTATATCCTTCCGCCGATCAAGTACCCAGACGGTAAATTCATGATTGGGATCCATCCTTCGTAGCGAATGCATCTACGCAATACACCTACAGTTGCAGGTTGTTCTACCACACACAACCTGTTGTGCAGTTCAATGGTTTCGAATGTCGACCAACTTTAATACTGGGTTGGGTTCTGATGTTATTCACAGCGTTTTATATATTGGCCATTTTTTATAACAGAACAATGTTCAATTGTTTTAATGCAGGGAAAATTTACGTGAAAATAGGCCATGGTGGATACTTGGAAGAAACGCTGTCTTCATTGGATGAAGTGCGACGCTGGTATACCGAGCCGGCTGACCTGGAGGTTGTACAAAAACTCAAGAATCTATTCCACAGTATTGTCAAGGGTAAGAAATCACACCCAACTTATACCCAAGTCAAACCCAGGGATCACACCCAGTTTACAGGTTGAATGGCTTCTGACAGGCACCCCGAACAAAGATATTGACAAAATAGGGTGACCGCCAACATAAGGGCTAGATAGCCCAGGGCCCAATTTCATAGAGCTGCTTAAGCAGAAAATATTGCTTAACAACTGTCTGCTAAGCAGAAGTGAGCAGGATGCCAGTCACAAATTGTACATGTGACATGGTATTTTGGCTGGTAACCAAATTCTGGTAAGCATACTTTTGTTGTGCTTAGCCACTTTTTGTGCTTAAGCAGCTCTATGAAATTGGGCCCAGTTGGTAGAGCGCTCACATCCACACACTCTTGTCAATTTTTCCTTGTTCAAACCCACACAAGAAACCTTGATTCGTGTTTTGATGCCCGATTTGAACTTGCTCCATTTACTGCTATTGTACTCACGGGAGAAACAACCTTGTCTGTTGTTATAGCCTGTTGTTATTGATTTCAATATTGATGTTACTTCATTTTACTTATAAACTGTACTTACTCTTTTGCCGATGTTTATTTTTGAAGGCCAGTTATTTAAAACCCTCCGAGCAGCCACGGAGCGTAGTTGGGAGGACCAGCTTCATACTTTTTTTAATAACAACAAAATGTGTGGATCAATTCCGCAGAATTTTTGGGGACTACCCTTAAACACCCCCTCGTTCAGATACTGTAGTGATTTCTTGGTGAGTGAATTCAAAGGTTGACAAGTAGTGTGGGAAAGCTGGGTCCCATTTATAACGTAAACACAATAATCCTATTGCCCCCCTATTTTTGTGCACAAAATGTACTGTTTTGAAAATTAGTAGTGAACCAATGTGTACATTTTCAGAATGCTTTAATCTTTAGTGTGTGGGCCCAGGGAATATCCTATTCATCTGTTCAGACCATTACAACAAGAATTGTGCCCCCAAAACACAGTTATTTACCCGTAATACAATCTGCCTCTCGACCGCGCCCAGTGGATCCAGCATGTAAATTGTTTACCGTGGCTGTTAGGAGGGTTCCTTAAAGTACGTTTGATTCAATTCGTTTTATATAGTAGTAGAAGTATTCTCCTTATGGGCTTCCTTAAACAGATTATTTCGTAAAACTTAACAGATATCAAGCCGCTGTCGGAGATACATTACACATGTGCGGACTTGGACACTGCAACTAAACTCCCCTATTGCGGAATGGTTTCGTCCAGTGTCGGCGTGCTGGTTGGTGGGAACAGCTACGGAGCGATGATGGCCGAAGAAATGGGGAGGATCGGTGCCGACATGATCACCGGGAGGGGCGAGTGGAATTCCGACGTTCTAAAAGACGACTTGAGAGTTCGGTACATTTCACCGCCATAAGTTAATAGATGGATTGCAATGCGTCATTGACGTGACCGCCATCTTTGATGTAAAACAATGGAAAAGTGCACGCGTGTACGCGCTACGCACGACTCTCAGCCAATGATAGCTCTTCCGCGTGCACAATTCATCAAAGATGGCGGCCGATGACGTCTATTGCAATCCATCTATTCCCAAATATTTCGCAGAGACTCCGCTCTCAGATGGGATTCGAACTTGGGTGTATAGAGAGTTCCATCTTGACGTCACACAGTGTAAAGTGGGCCATCTTAACGGGCATTGTTTGAACGCACAACTATGGCCCTCTTCGAATCCACGGCTTCGGCTCCGGATTGGGCTTCAGGCCCAGTTTTCTTGTCTGAAGCCCTGACCGCAAAGCATGCGTAAGTTAAAATAATTGAGGGAGCCTAGCTAGCCTGAGCGATTTTGGAGCCGAAGCCGTGGATTCGAAAGGGCCTATGCGTTAGGTCGGAAATCCATGTGTCCGTCATGCATTGTGCGTTGTAGTGCGCATTGCATACAAAATGAAAGTACACGCCAAGCACTGCCATTTGGTTTCATTTCTGTTAAAACTTCATAACAAAGTTGTACGGAAGAGAAAGCATAAGTCAAAGCATTTTTTTTAGAGTGTTGTCTATTTCTGTTTATTTTTAAACGGCTACTTGAGCGGGAAAAAATGTTAACGAGATTGTTACTTAGATTATTTTGTTTTTAATGTGTTCGTTTATCATTAATTGTAATTTTATATTTTTACAATCCAGACTTGGTTCGAAATTATTATTCAACAAAATTTGGCCACAACCTCGAGGTTTTTAACAAAAACTAGCTATACGCCTGCCGTTGACGGCGTGCGTCAAAATGACAATACTTTGACGTCATTTGTGGGACTGTTGCTTTGTTATTGCAACATTGCGACTTTACAAAACAGAGCTCCCACAAATGACGTATGAGTGATGACGTGTCGGGGCTTTTCGCTTATTTTTCTGAAAAGCGCAGGAGAAGTGTATTCAAAATGATAGTTTTTTGTTACCATTAAAATATGTTAACTCTCGTGTGAACTCAATTGACTGAACACGTTATAAATGAGTTTCAGCAAAGGTCACTTGTTGCCGTTTTCGTTCAGGCTGGTCTTATAGTTGGCCTTGCCCTGCTGGGCGGCCCCTACTCATCGATGTGATGTCCAAAGAATTTTAAACACAGTAACTCACAAAGTAAAGCTAAGTTAAGTTGTGTTTAAATAGCTTAAGTGAATCCAGATATTTAAATACCGATCTAGTCTTGTGACGTTAGTAGTTTTGCTAACGTAAGTGCAGAATATCTGTACCCAGTCCGTCAGACCATGTCGATGTTGCGCCCTCTACCGGCGAATAATATTTAAAAACAAAGTGTCTCCAATCAAAGATTGGGCGCGTTCGATTAGTTTCCCCGGGTCGACCCCGGTGTGCTCATCCTGGTGAGCCCTGACATGGCTAATCGAACGCCAACTTCCCCCAGCATTCACACCAATGCATCTTGGCACAGCCGACCCGGAACTACTTTCATTTTGTGCATTACGTGAGTGGATTCACGAAAAGATCGTAAAATAATTATTATTAAGGTAAAACTGCAACGATAAATTATTTTACACGCCCTAGTTGATACACAATTACCCATCTTCGAACAAAAAAAATACTTCTGCTCATGAAGTCGCTGTTTAAAAGGTGAAAATGTATGCCAAACTTCCTGAAAGTGCCCCGCTGAATTACAAACAAAGTGGTGGCCATTGAGAAAGTTTTTCGTCGTGACGTCATGCACCTCGGTCAGCCCCTAGTGACCCGCTCCACAAGCAGGGCACTTGGGGCTGACCCGGGTGAGCCCGAGAATGACGTCAGAGCTATTCGAACGCAACGGGGGAAGACCTGGGTCGACCCGGGGAAGCTAATCGAACGCACCCATTATTGAGCGCTGGACTGAACAAAATGTGAACCTATGCACTGGATGCTATTTCAGCAAGCAAAACTGTTTGATGCAGCAATGGATCAGTGCAGACATTGACCATTGCTATTGTTATCAATGATACAAAACATTTGCTGCTGAAATGGCGCCCGTGCGTTTTCCACGTTCCAACATAAAGAGCTCCAGCAACCCATCTTATTATACCATGCCCAATATGGGGCAGAGGGTATCTCCAACCCCCAACCCCCATATTGCCATACTTTAAACATACTGTTTTCCTCTTGTACAGAGTACCCCCCCCCTCTAAAATCCCCTAAAGAATTCCTGAGATTCCTAGCATACAATGAAGACACAATAGCGGGGTGGTACCACGCCCAATATCGAGCACCAATTGTCCCAGTATTGCGCTTTCTGTTCTTTGATCCAGAATTTTGAAAAGGCGTACCTACTTGGACATTGCACGGATTGGGGCGTTTACGGCGCTTAGTTCATCAGAGCATTCCTAGCCAGCAAGCAGCCAGTTTAACACTGTAAATTGCTGAATAATCGACGAAAGGCACAACGAAGATCAGGGAGTGAAAAATATATTATATATTTACGAAAACGCTGACGGAAAGTATGTACCGGTTGGTATGCAAAATATTCAGTGTCTTCATTGTGTTCTGGGGGTCTCAGGAATTCTTTAGGAGACTTTCGGGGCAGGTACAAACTGTTTTTGTGTGTGTTTCTTGTTTGTGATTTTTTTGGGGGGGGGGGATTATGGACTCCCTCTGCCACATAATGGGCACTTGTGATAGTTAATTGTAGCATGACATCCAAGAATTTCAGTACAGAAGTAAAAGGCTATAAATCAAATACACAAGTTCTTTACTGGAGATCAATATGCTTACTTGTATTGCTTTATTGAAAAACAAGACGATGACAATATTATTTTTGTGAACATGCTACAACAACTCTGCGTAACCAACATGGATGGTTTTTTTTCGTCAATACACGTTTCTACCAACAGAGGGCGTTAACGGAGGTTCATTGAGATCTGCGACTTCGGTGCGGTTTTGGTGGAAGGTTCCTTTCCCCATGGCGATGAATGTAGTAAATGAACGGATTGAAGTCGTACTTTGGGAATTACAGAATTTTGGAATAATGGACTCAATAAACTGTCAAGTTGAACCGAGATTGGGTTGAACTGATGAGAAAGAAAGTATCGAACTTCAGTTTCGGCTGAGCTGGGGATACATCTATCGACCGTCCCTTGACTGGTATAGTGGTAGATCTACACATGGATCAAGGACTTACACTGGTGAGAGGACCGACACAGAGTTTGTCATCATTTTTACATTCCATGTGATTCTCAAACAGCAACCAAGGTAAGAAAAGCAGTTTATTTCTGTACGTTGGATTACATTATGAATGTCACATTTTGGTAAACTAAGCCAATCTCGAACGACTCTCAGCTACCTCATTTTAATTTTTTTTTTTAAAGAAACTCGAACGGAGAATTGGTTGAAAAACTGTGCCCAAACGAGTGTCTTGGCTGGCTAAGGTCGTGTTTGGGGGATGGGTGCAGTCAGTCGCTGGGATTGAGTGTTCACGGCAAAGGGGACCGTCTCGGACTGGTACCCGTTTGTACAAACCCCTTCATACATTAGTGGGAAAATTAGAGATATTGTTGACAATACCCTTTGCCTTTTTAACGCTCTGGTGCCTATATGCAGCACGGGTCCGTGACAGAAGCAAGGTTTAATTTAAAACGCTTTAATTAACTCTTGAAAATGTTTATGATTGTTCAAATAAAATTCTTAACATATTTAAAGATATTTAAGCAACCAGACTGCCAATGGAAAATCTAGCATAACACGAGGTGATATTTTCATTCAAACATGATCACACTTGTAGTGTGTGCCGCCCTCTATGTTGACCAAAACATGACTGTAATGCGGCTTTGTACGATTGGTATTATACACAAGCTTGCTTCACTGCCATGAAATCAAACATATTGAGTAATTGTTGTCTGTACATTGTATCAGTAATGAGCATGACTAGAAGATTGATGTGACTTTGTTTGTGGGTAAAGTTTATTTTCTCATTTTTTTTTTCCATATGCGAATTCCTTCACCCCCACCACACCCCACCCCACCATAGTATTCTAACTTGTATCGATTTACTCTATTCACACCACGTGACTACACAACTTGCAGCAGCAGGTTCGGTATCCCTTTTATATCTCCTTTGATCTTGTCTTTAACTGCCATTCCAGTCAGCATCGTCTCTCCCTCTGGGTAACCAATATGTCGCCCTTCTTTTTCCATAAAGAGTGCAAGAGCTCCTGTATAAGAACACAAACATGAATGTTGAAATAGTCATGTATTCTTCTTGTGAAATGTAATTGTTCGGCTACCTTCCGTGAAGCCATATGGTACCTTATAACTCTGTTTTAAAAGCCAAAGTCACACCAAACTAGTTCTCAAAACGTCCGAACCCGTCCTAAAAAAAAATCGTAAATCGGGCTTTGGCCTGGCTAGATTGTATAGCTTTGGCCGAACAATGTCTTTAAATGTGACCCGTTCATCTCGTCTTTATCCCGTCTGCTGTCCGTTTATATCAATTTCAGGTAGGGGAAAATTGCCCGTTCACTTCAGTCCAAGCCGTCTGTAGTCAGTTTTAACCGGCTCGTAACTAGTTCAACTTCGTTCCAAGTACGGCAATTCAGTTCGTGTACGCCCATCTCGTTTAAGTACGTGCCACTCCGTCTAGTTGCAGGACGGGATGGTCGCCCGAACATTTTGAGCAGCCTCAAAGTTCTGGAGCGCCATTCCCGTCCAATCCCGTCCATGAAGTTCGTAAATGACCGTAAAAAGTTGCTTACTACGTCCACTCCGTTTGCACACAGTTCAAGCCCGTTTAGCTAAATTTTTCAGAACGTAGTGAGAACGAGTTTGGTGTGATGGGGGCTCAAACAAATTGTTTTCACTTTGATAAAATATATATATATATATATAACCTACCAGTTACATGTGGGCATGCCATTGATGTTCCTGTGCGTATATCCGTTGCGTATTTGATCCCAGTGCTTATGATGCCCACACCAGGCGCAATTATATCCACGCAGGCTCCGTAATTATTGACGTCATAGGGCCAATCCGACCCTGTACTCGCTGCCACTGTGATTACCTGAATGATTGATAATAGGTCGTGTTTACTGACAAAACCTTTTAAATCGAAATAACCCTTTTTAATCTCTAATGACATAGTTCACTTCTTCTTTACTACTTGTTAACAGTGGCAATTATTTTGAGAAATATTGACTATAATATTGACAAGTTTGGAAGTGTCCGTACTAAATTTAGTACTAAACAAATAACCACATTAAAAGAATGTGATCAACTAAGTAGATGATTTTGGGTATATTATATTTTTATTTATGTTGTTTCTTTTGGAAACAAGAGAACGGCAATGAAGACAACCAGAACATACTTAATGAAACGTCGAGTTGTTACGCCTCCGGTTCTTGTCATAACAACTTTAACTCATAAGAGAGTTTCTCATGGCATGGTGTAACCTAAAAACAGTGACGTGTGGTCACATCATTGAGAATAAACCACCAGTGGAATTTAGGTAAGCACTTTTAATACCTCTTTGGCACCAGAGGGCGCAATTTAGGTAAGCACTTATAATACCTCTTTGGCACCGGAGGGCGCATTAGCACACGCGTCCTTGTTACTGTTCCCAGCAGAGGTGACAAGGTTCACATTTGTCGTTGTCACAAATGTCGCTGCGAAGTCATCAAAGGACGATGGGAAGCCACCAAGCGACATGGAGGCAACTGCAGGCTTCTTCATCTTTACTGTGAGACAGTCAAGCACTGTGAAAAGACCATATGACGAACAGGAAAGTCAAGGGGGTGCCCTGATTTTTTTGATTTTTTTTTGGGGGGGGGTCTTAGAATGGGTTATCGCACTGGATGGAGGAGGAGCGAGGGGCGCGACCGCACAAAATGTACTCTTCTAAAATCAATCTTGTCAAAGTGACTTGTCATTATTCCGTTCACTTCGCCTTTACTCTTCTGTGGATTTTCGGGGCCTGGAAGATTTGTCGGGACCTTTGCAATGATCACGCTTTGTCTTGTAAGTTGTGAATGACATATGGAACAAGATTTATTGTGTCTTAGCCTCTAGTTTTCCATTGGTATTGGGAGTGTTGAGAGCCTACATTATTAATATCTTTATTGTAACACCCATGGATATACCAGCCCATCAATTTTGTTCTGACATGTTTAGATTTTTTGAGACTTACAAACCTCTTTGACTGTGAAGTGTCAGCAAAAATAATTTGCAGAACTTGTTTAAAAAAATTGTTTAATTGTTCTCTTGTAATTTAGATACTAATAAACCTTTTTTTGTTTACAATTGAATTTTGTAATCGCATGTGATCTAAATTCCATATTAATAATTGAACACCTGTTCAATGACTGATAGCAAAGATCACTCGTTGACGTCCTCGTGACGTCAAGCAGTGTTTCACCGTTATTTTATTTTTTTAAAGAAAAATTACAAGTTCAGTCAAACATACTTGTCTTCACTGATGCGGTGTCTGTGTATTCCAGCATGTGAATGTTGGTCTTTTTAGCTACGCCGTAATTCCTACTGCCAACAATTCCCGCCACGTGGGTTCCGTGACCACTCTGATCAACTCCCTGATTGGGGGATGACGTCAAACAAAACATCAGTTTAATTAATGAAGAAGAACAAAAACTGCAATCATACGGACAAACTAATTAGTTTCAATCTGGAAGCTCGTTATAGTTTAATTGTAAATTTTTGACCACAACACTTGACAAATTGTCCGTACCTGTAATCTTACAGCTGTTTAATTAAGCGTAAAAGGTAGCTGAACACCAGAATAAGGTTATCAGCAAAAATATCATATCACGAGTACTATATCTTTAAATGGAAGCTCGTTGTTTGTAAGTTTCATGACAATACCAAACATTTTGGGGGGAATAATTATTAGTAAAAGTCGAGAGAGAAAAAGCATTTAAGTAGAATGACAAGTGATGTGGGAAAATGGAAGTTGCCGCAAGAGGGCTTCATTCAACTATGGGTGAATACAGCCCGGGCCTAAGTTCATATAAAGCTGTTTAATCAGAAATGTCTAGACAAGATACTAGTCAAGGACAGTACATGTGGCCGCTTAAGTTGTGTTTATATGCAGCTCGTGGTGAATCGAAACAGTGCGCAAAATCCCTGTAGGCTAACTAAACATAAACCGCTTTTTGTTGGTGGTGTTTAAATACATATTTAATTATAGGTCCGATTTGGATCGAAAGCTAAGGCCATCTCCCTAGTTTTGTATATATATATACATATATATATATATAAACGCAATCACCTATTATTTTGAAGTGGAAAAGAATGAATTAATTTACCCTCTTCCAAAAACTAATAATGTTTTTTCTCTTCAATTAGCTAGCCAAATTAGGACGATTTATACGATTATGTTAATAACAAAAGTATCAGCAAAATCTTAACACGTTTATGAACAACTTCAAATTAATTATAATCCCATTCTCTTTCATTTAAAAGCATACGTGAAATACTTGTAGTGTTTATTGCGTTATTTGTTTGTTTTATATCTTTGGAGCGGATGGGCCTGTACTTTTGTTATGGGTTTAGTGTCTTACGTCAGCAGCGCTGCACTCGTGTACTTTAGCACGGCCTCCAAAGTCGATGTGATCCGCCTTGATGCCGGTATCTATCACGTACACATTGACTCCCTGGCCAGTAACTATACGATTAGATAACATTTTAAAAAACAACACGTTAAATTGACAGCTTGAAGGACACATGACCAACGAACAAACCACGGTTAAGAATGCATTGGCTTTTCTGGTAAATAACAATGGGGTGAAATCACCACCAACGAATCTTACAAAAGGCGCCCTCTGTTTCAATATCGAAACAGAGGGCGCATTTTGTAAGATTTTTTTGATACCACTAATGCTTCTCAGTCTGCACGGGGATCCATTGCGCAACTTATGCAAGGGCAGTCAATGATGCGTACTTCGTTCACCCCATTCATGTTAACCTGATGTGGTAAGAGTGATTTCGTGTCTACATTTTTAAACTTACACTTTGTGTCATAATTGTAATCCATTGGTATGTCAGGCTGATCTATGCGATCTAGTCCCCACTGTATTGTGTGCGAGTCCAACACCAACTGCCCGTTTTCTTCTACGTACTTTACAGCATCAAGACCGCGGACCTAATAATACAAGTATTACAAATTATTTTATTTAAAAAAGACTATATAGCACTGCAGGGGCAGTTTGTTATTCCAAATGGATTGAGATTCACAGTTTTAACAATATTAAGTAATTTTGTATTCATGTTTGACTGTTTGGTAAAATTAAACTCTATCATGTCTCAATGTGGATTCCTTTAAACGAAAATGTTTGAAGAGATTAAAATGAAGAAACATTTTCCCTGTGTGATGTTAAGTCAAGATGTGGCAAACCATTGAACCCCAATCCACTAGTCGGTTCTGGTCCTCGTTGGAATCAGAACCCGGCTACTACTCGGGAAGTAAAAGGCGTGGGGTGTTCTAGTCTACTCTAAAGCCACCTATTGGCAACAACTCGTTACGCATTTAAAGTCACGGCACACCTCCCCCTCCTCTCCCCTCCCCTCCCCCTCCCCCCCCCCTCCCCTCCCCCTCTCCCCTTCCCTCTCTCCCCCCTCTCTCTCTCCTCCCTCTCTCTCTCTCTCTTTCTTTGGCTTGGACTTTTCATTGTCTCGTCTACAACACTGACACAATTATCAAGTCATTTCGCTTGTCATTATTTTGTTATTATAACATCAGTTACCACGTCTAGTACTTCACTGGAAAGTGTGGCCACTATGGTGGGCAGCACGTTTGTCAGTGTGTTGGTCACTCTAGCGGTTTGATTCCTTGTTCTTCCTGTTGATAAAATCAGTTGGGATACCACTTTGATTTGCGAGACATCCTGAAGCAAGAAAGAGTAAATCAATTTATTATACATCAGTAGTTTTTTGCATCTAGTTCAATCTTTCCCGTCCTCTATAGTCTTCAACAATTCTAGAAAATCCCAGTCCATAATGGACCCGGATTCCGCGTCCCGTGGGGCCTGACCCGTATCTGGGTCAGTGTGAGCCCGAATGTTGTGTTGAAATGACCCATGAAAATTATACAAACTGACGCAGAATCCAAGTTCAAATGCTATTTTTTAAGATTAGTTTCCGGGTCAGCCTGCCCCAAAATAGGTCACTGTTGACCCGGAAGTTTTGTAGATTGAGCCATCCCCCATCCAACCGAGCTTGAAATCGGAAACAACGAATTCAAATGGTTTTTATCAGGCCTGGCTTTAATGAACATTCATAAAAAATTCTTGATTGGCGACGCAAAAGTTGTTGTATTACAGGGCGCAACATCAACTGGCTCAGAGGGACTGGACAACTCGACGAGTCTTGTTCAAGTCTTGAGACAGATGTTTGTTTGAGACAGACTATATCTCCCCGCCAATCAATACTTTAAAAAAAAAGTGCTCGTTTGGAATGCGGCAATTGAAATAATGTAAGATGAATAAGGAAGTCTTAAAATGCTGTTTTCTTGATTTTGCCGGTACTATTCGAGGGAATTTAAAACAAATTTATCTGAGGAATTGACTCTGGTGTGAGCTGTAGAGAGATTCAAATCCGTTACCAATCTTCTTCTTTTATCTTTAAAACAACAGCATCCCGAGAACAATATAGTCCTAGAATTTTTCTATTGAAAGCAATTGATGAATATCGCACTGAGACTATATTATAAAAAACAGGTGGTTTTTAAAATATGGAACGGGGTTGGCTCAGACAGATTGACATTTACAACGACCTACAGCAGTCTCGAGAACTCATTGCCCTTTTGGTATGGTGTATTATTGTGCAAGTGCAGCCTTGTTCGGGTGAACATTAAATGTTAAATTTAACCTGATGGAGATATTTTTAATTGGATGCGTGGGCCGGACAAGGCAGTCTGCCAGGGGGTGAGAAACAGATCGACGATATCAAACGAGGGAAACATTCGACGACATTCAGAAATCGATTGTTATACACAGGATATTCGGACAGCAAGGCGCATCCACATTGCCAGGGCCGCACCCTTTTGTGCGTCCTTGGTGCTGAGGGAATGACGCAAATTATTTACCTTGAGTGTAATAACGTACTCCCGGTGTATTGTCTTGGCCGCCTTGAAGAGAGGGGCTCTCGGCGAGGGCTGCGGCGCGACGGCCCCGGTGGTGGCTAGAGCTAAAGATACCGCGACGACAACCAACCAAGCCGTCTTCATCGTTTGCGTCGGGATGGTCTTTGCAGACCTTAATTAATGCCAAGTTAGCTGTAGTGTTTATGATGTTGTGTGTATCGTTGCCGTGCGGATTGTAGGCGGTTATTGGCAAGATTGGAAGACCTCACAGGGGCTTCAATAAAAACCGGTTTTTGAAATGATTATTAGGCATACCTTGTGAATGCAAATGTAATAATTTGGAGTTGAACATACAAAGTTACTAGAGCGGGTATTGAACCTGCGATTCCGGATTACTGATGTGCTGGTGCTCTCCAACTGAGCTTCAAGCCCTACTGTTAGCCCTAGAGGTCTCCCTCTTTTGCCAAGGGCTAGATAGCTCAGTTGATCGAGTTGGTAGGCATACCTTGTGTATGAAAATGTAATCATTTGGGTTGAACAAAGACAAATTTACTAGAGCGGGATTTGAACCTGCGATTCCGGATTACGTTAATCTGGATGGGATGTCACAGGTCCTTTGTTCCAGCTCAAGTCAGTTTTTCTTTGTTCAACCCCTAATAACTATTAAAAAAATTACCCTGTCAGTTTCCCTTGCGGTTTATTACTTCATACATGCAACAGATGGATGAATAAATATGTAACACAAATACATATTGTACACGTCATTTACACTGGTTGATCGAGAACACACACATTCATTGCTCCAATTAACTAACAAGACCCAAGAATTGTACACAATTATGGTGAACTCAAGAACTGTTGGTCAATCACACCCTTGTTGTCAAAACTATGTGTTTCAAGAACAAATGTAATAAATATAAATCATAACTAACAAATAACACTTTAAAGCGCCGTACATATATGAGTCAATATTGCTCATAAAAATGTATGCACAATTGCCTCAAGTGTAATAATATACAATTCAACATCCAATGGAGTTTATTGCAACCATTCATGTTACACTTTCGGAGTCTTGTCACTTTTTCCCAAACAAAACAAAATACGAAAACAACCGCAAGTAAAAGCAATAGTTTTATAAAATCACAGAGAAAATAGAATTCACAGTTGTTGCAAATTGCTTACCGACCAAAAGGACCTATGGTAAATAAACGCACACAAAAAAAATAGTTAGTGGTCTGACGTTTCGACCAAAATCGAAAGTCAGTCCACTATTAACAATTTTTTGCGAAGTTAGAAACCTTTAAAGTTTGAGGTAAAATTTTGTGAATTTTGCATAGTATTAATAATCGTTGTAACACTAATTGCGTACTTACCTGCGTGCGTCAGCCAAGGTCGTTGTGAATAATGACCGGTATTATCAAAAATATTAACAATTTAAAGTAGTTGCTTATCACACTACCTTGTCAATCATTTCTAGTTTTTCATTTTAATCAATATTATCAGTTTTTTCAACGTGTTCATATCGTCGGTCGAGTTTTATTAAAAAAGAACTTAAAGCACATGGACAACGGTGGTAATTGTCTAAAACCAGCATCCGCACTTTAAGCTCAATTCGGTTATCGGAGCCGAGAGAAAAATAGTGAAAAAGCTCAACCTTTCCGCATGTGCGTTTCATTGTTTTCGAACATCTTTTTTGTTTCTTTTTCTTTTTTTCGTCAAGTAATGAACCACAAGGGAAACTGACTGGGTAAATTTCAAACGGTTTGGGGTTGAACAAAGACAAATTGACTAGAGCGGGATTTGAACCAACAACCTCCGGATTAACGTACCGTCGCTCTACCAACTGAGCTATCTAGCCCCTTTTTTTTTTTTCGCAAGATAAAAAGTAATTGTTTTACTCGTTTCTCAAAAACTATAGATTTAAGGGAAGTTTCCCACCCCATGACCATCTTTATATCATGTAAGTTATGTACAAATCCGTTAACATTTATTTTGTCAATTTCTTACCGACGTTGCACAGCCTTTAATGAACTTGGGGGCGGGGGTGCAACGAAATGATATCAATTAATACGAATTGAGAATGCAATGTCAGACATAAGTATCGATACATGTAAAGTATCGTGACAACTTGGTTTATTTTTTTTTCAGCTGTAGCCTACTCATTTTCACAAGATGCACTGCGGTATATTTTTTAAGATGGCGCTTGTGCTCAAAATGGGCAATTTGGCATTTAGGCCCGTAGCCACTTCCCAGCGACAAAACCATGGGTAAAATTTTAAGGGAGCGCAAAGGGGTGCACCTGATTTTCTAGGGGCACTTCAGAGAAATTTAAACTAATTCCGTTTGCATTTTTTCCTACACAAGCCCCTTTTCAGCACTCTTGTTATGTCTTTTACAATTTGTTTTAATCTGACGTGAATGTACAGACAGATACATTGTCTGTGTGAAAATAGAAAATAGTATTTTTAAAAATGTGACTGTCTCATAAAAGTTGATAATGTGTAACATTTTTCTCGGGTACCTTCAAGTCCAGATTTCAAACGGGGGCATCACGTGGACGGACAGCACGTGTTCCTACCCCTGTGCCCCCCCCCCCCCCACACACACACACCAAGGTACGTCACTGACACTACCGAAGCCAGTAATTCGGACACGACCTAGTTCATACGCAGCGTGTCTGGCTCATAGCCACAGCATGGACCAAGTTCGCACCAGGTCGCACGGGATTGGTTATCAGGGATTGGCAGCTTGATGGATCATCGTGCCGAGCTCGGGCTCAGTATAAGCATTGCGGGGCCCTCCAAGACCCATTCCTCTTGGTTGGAATGGACTTTGAATCGTGACGAATAATTGCTTTCTGAGCCGAACAAACTATAGAGCTATACAAAAAAAAAACTGATAATAACAGCTGTACATCATTTTTTGTTTTTTTGTATATTGTCATTGAGCGTTTGATAACAAACTCAGGCTTTTTAAATACATTTTCCTCGAGGATAAAGTGTTTCAGTATTGGCATTTAGAAACATATCTATGATTATGAGGGTGTTAATTCCCCCACGATAAAGTTTCAATTCAATTCAGATGAACGCTCGTTGCCATTGAGATTACATATTAATAAAGAGTAAACAAAATAATTCAGATACATTAAGAAGAAAACCAATTATCAAATACGGGCCTGGAGCTGTTTTGATAGAGCAGAAGCTTGTATAAGAAAAACAGCCAAACAAACAACACCCTCAAGGGACAGACAAACGGACATGACAATGGCCACACTGACACAAGACACATTATAGATCAGAGATAATAATAGTAACAATGAAGATCAGTTAATAGTTCTAGATTGTTTTCTTTAATTTGTTAGTCTTTTCATTTTCCCCACTATAACGCTAGTACTGGGTACACCTTGTCTTTGCAACGTCACTGCTGCGAGTTGTTTTATCGCTTTTAATCAAGTTTTAACAATTTATCACTTAATAAAATAACTGACTGTCAAACTTACCATCACTGAAATTCAATTGTGCAACCAAAAACATAACTTACTAAAAGGAACATTACAGAATTGTTTTTTGCTAACAAAACAGTTGCTGGCAGTGTAAGCACTTTATGTAATCCACCATATACATAAACTGACAAACCTGTAGAGGTTTGAGATCGATCGGCCATCTGGGTCACGAGAAAATAGTGAAAAACCGATTACACATTTGCATGAAATCATATAGATTCAAAAGGGGCCCGAATGTTATATCTATTGTCCTATGCTTCCTTTTGCATAGCAAAAAAAACAAGCAAGTCTGATCTGCGATCAAGGTTGATAATTTTACTTTACATTTCGGTTATTAACCAACCTCGTCCCCATGCATGGTTTACTTTATTTCGAACCATGTTGACAATAGTAAACCCTGGGAGGGAAACTCCTTACTTGGACCCTGATTGGACAAAACCAAATGTTAACCTTTGTCAAAACAGCCAGCCTGCATCCAATGTACAAACAGGCTATTAAATCTGGTACCGGACCACGAGACCATGACGAAGATGTGAATTTCGAAAAGCAGCCAGACTATTCTAATTTGCATACGTATCCAAAATTGTTGGATATATAAATGATCCAATACGGCAGGGTGAGAGAGCGGTCAACCTGGTACTGGGTATTAACATGCTGTTCGGAGATTGGCCAGGTCAAATGTCAGACTGTCCTGGAACCGATACGTCACATCACTACCGCCATTTATTGGGTTAAAGGTCAAAATGTAAGCCCACTTCCTTGCAGTTTGTCCCGGCAGACCTTCTCAAATGCCTTGTCTTGTGCATCGGTGAATGTGCTTCTCCAGTCATCAATTTTTCCTTTACAAAAAAATAATATAAAATACGAGATTGAAAATAGTTTCGAAGTGTGATCAGAATCTTCACATTTACAGATGCACCGCCCGATTATTTTGCCAAATTGATATCGCGACCCATCTGGTCCGGCCACTCGGTGGGGAACGCCGGGCCCCATCGGAGTACGCCTGCGACTGCCCTCAAAAAGTTTTTGTCCGGAATGCATGGGACCTGACATTATCTTACGTAGCAATGTCAAAAAGTACATTGCATTTATTTATTTTTCGTGCATTGTGCATACATATTATACGTAATAGTATTTCATGTGTGTGGTTTTTCTTCTTCTTTTGAGACATCATCATTTTGTCAACAATTCGTTCGGAGAAAACTTCTAATTCGGGGGGGGGGGGGGTCATTCGGCAAATATCCGGGCGATGCTACTATATAAGTTTTTCAGCTGACGTCACTGGCCCCGACTACCGCAACGGCAGCCATCTTGCCAGTCATGGTTACGGTAATGAACTGTGATCTTGCCTCTGGTCATTGACCGGCATTATGGCGTCTCAAACACACAGTCATGTGATAACATCACGTGACTGTAAAACCTCTATAAGAAACAAAGATGATCTGTTCACACAACCTTGTTTCCTGGAGCTAGGGTCCCCCCCCCGAAAAAGAACCTGTTTCTGCAACTTAAGTCTGAACATCAAAGACCTTCAAACGGTTTATCTTTAAAGACCATTGGCAACGGGGTCTTGGGTTCGGTTCACAACGGACAGTAAAGCCTTTGGAATTTTTTTTTAATATACATAATTTGTGCTTACCACATATCGGTGTAAGGATAAATCCAAAGTAACACTCTTCATCCCCGATGTAATTAGCATAATGAGGTTTTTCTATATTATTGTTTTCGGTACCTGCTGTTAATTACAGAAAGTGAACTGGCCTCTTGTCACCGGACACGCTTGTGGGTCCGGAGAATGGGGGTGTCTGCTCTGGAGTGCGGAGTCCGTGGTTCAGCTCCCACCCGCCTGTTGATTTCCCCCGTTGGGACTTAGAAGCAGTGCTTTACCACTCCTCAGTGTAAAGTGTAAAAGCCAAAACCATTGACCATCACTTGTTCAATGCCTTATTGTCTTACCTTTCCGCATGAATGCATCCATGTTGCCGTAACTATTGTCCAAGTTGACCTTCGGGTTGACCTTCATGTTGCTAAATGTACTTGTGTTACACACCTCCCCGACTTGGGCCGCCGATAGAGGGCTGCCCAAAAATGTTGCGACACGACTTACTATGCTGTCCAAGTTCTGTATACGGTCAACACAATAATTGCACTGGAACTTTATCGTTATACCATGTAAGATTCAAAGACTAAATTTTCAAATCAAATCATGAAACAGAGTTTTGTATTCAAAAATAAAGTGCCACAAGCCAACAAGACCAGTTAGTTTTTCTTTTTTTCTCGGTCCGTTTCTTAAATTACACCGTATGGTTTCCAGCATTGTCATTATTTTGTACAGGACTTGGGTGCGGAGCCATAGTATAAACATAATATGGCTCGAGGCCAAGTCGTTGTTTCGAAAACGGCCATAGTTTAGGTGCAGGTTTTTTCCGTTCGTTTTGTTGTTGTGTTTTGGACGCCGAGAACGCTAAGTAAAAAGCATAGGCCTACACCTGCACTGTTTTGTATACATACAGTAAACCCATATCGTACAACATTGCGATCGTGGTATTGAAAGAGCAAATAGTAACAACTGTAATTGCTCCAAATCGTTGCCAGTCGTTGGATTGCTCACCTTTTTCATGTCTTCATACCTAATGAATAAGACATTTGGTTCCTGACGCAGTTTCCACCAAAACAGGTTATGCTCGAACACGCAGCCATTTATAACTGAGTACAGTAACAGGACATTCCGTAGTATCAAATCATACAAGTTAGAAAATACAAGGGGACTCAATCTTGTTCTCTGGCTGTCTCTCTCTCTCTCTCTGTCTCTAAGAGGCTCTTTTTTTTTGGGGGGGGGTGGGCTGGGGGGAGATAATCCTTAAAATCGAAGTTTATAAATACTTCAATAAAAGTGGTAAATAATGGATGATGGGTCCCATAATGGTATACCAGAGGTTTTGCATGTAAAGTTGTTCTTATCCTACGTTTAGTTTGTATTCTATTAGTAGATAGCAGTCTCTATTTGTGTTCAAGGAGGTAGGCTTATGATGGACACTATTCATGTCAGCTTATCGCTACTCAAACATTCAGCCGTGATGATAACAGGTGTCACGTACAGAATGAAGACTCGGAATCGAACATAATAATGGCAAGGAAATACAAAATGGCCATTTCATAGTGGTTCACTTGCTTCACTTGCCTCATTGCTTATATTATTTCAAATGACATTTTTTTAAATTGATATGTACGCCCGTCTCCATTGTTCAGATGGACACATATACTTGACTTGTGTTCGGTGTTGTCTCTTTGAATTTGTACTTTTTTTCAAAGAAAACTAGACTTACTGTGGTGGTTTAGGAGTTACCTTTGCCTTGGATGAACTCTTCAAAAAACTCGTTCCACGAACTGTAGGTTGGCAAGAAGTAGGCCGCTTTGTGCCAATGGAAGTACGACACGGCCACGTCACGTGGATTGCGTGAGACGTAGATGACCCGTGGTCTCTTCTCAAGAAGTTGCAGTGGCCTCATACTGGGTGGGAGGTGTGTTTTGATGAGTCGTGGGGACGAGCAATCGTTGAGAACGACATGTCCAGGCTTCACAAGACCACTCTGCAATTAAAATCAAAGTCAGGGCAATGTGTTTTTACTTGAGAAACATGGGGCATAACTGGGGCTGGGTGGCCCGTGCCCCCATGCCCCCCCCACATTGATGTGTGCCCCCACCCCACATTGATGTGTGCCCCCACCCCACATTGATGTGTGCCCCCACCCACATGATGTGTGCCCCACCCACATTGATGTGTGTGTGGTCCCCCCCCCCCCCCACCGTGCCCCAATTTGAAATCTGACTTTTGATATTAAAAATTACCAGAGTAAAATGTTACATTGCTTTAATGCGATAATTTCAACCTGTTTAAAACTATTTTTTCCATTTTACACGCAGACAATATATTTGTCTTACACTCACGTCAGATTATATATATTTTTTTAATTAGCAAATGGCACAACAAGAGCGCTGAAAAAAGGGGCTTGTTTAAGAATGAGACAAACGAAACTTTGCCACAAATACCCCCTGGAGAACAAAAGGGTGCACCTCCAAGTGTGGGCCCCCCTGAAATGTTACCTTTAGTTCCGGCGCTGATTAGAAATGTTTGAGTTGAATTGATTTCGATATTCAAAAGAGAAGATCCTGAGGTTCTCCTATACCTGTGAAATATGGTGGATCCATGTAGATTCAAGATTCAGAAATCGAAAGGACAAGTGGAGATCGGAGTCTCTGAGATAGTCCGCACTGCCTGAACGTTTTAATATCTCGAGGACAATATGCTGCATCCACGTTGTGCCTGAATCAATGGAGATTGCGACCGGTTATAAACCATAGAGCGATATTTGTTATTGGCGACTTTGGGGGCAAGGTTTTGACGCCAGACACGTCAATGCTATAGATTCGTCTGTCGTTGGCGTCAATGTTTGCAACTCAGTACCGAAAAGCTTGAAATGACATAACATATTCGCGACTTTGGGCGAGGTTGTACAATCAGTCAGTCGTAACGTCAAGGTTTGTAAATAGGGGCAAAGTCGTGTAAAGTTGACGTCAAAATGTAAGTTTGCGGCGGTACGGTTATAAAATCTAACGGAAGAAAATCAAAACCACTGTAAAATAAAATTTTAAAAAATCATTTCGAATGAACACAGGCCTTCAAATCAGGTCCTATCTGACTTTGGATATACAGAGATATCGTTAAGGTGCAACCCACATGACCATGGCCGTCAAATTTGACATCAATTTTGCAAAATTTGACCGCTAAAATTTCTTCCGAATCTGTACGTCACTATTCACATTCTAAAAAAAAGCTCAGAGTTTACCCAGATTCTGGGTTCCAGTGGGCCTGACCTCTCTGGGTCAAGCTGACCCTGATTTTTCGACCGGATTCTGCGTCATTTCGACGACTTCTAGTCTTTTTTTAATATAAATTCCGGGTCATACTGACCCAGAATTGGGTCAGGCCCCACCGGATCCAGGTCAAAATTCTGACCCCGCGAATCCTGACTCACCTGACTTTGGATATGTGTACACAAAATATCATCGGGGCGCACCTCCCAGGATGGTACCTCCTCTAGCGATTTCCTCTCGCATATATTATACATCCGGATACCCTTGTAGACGAAATCTAACTTCTCACCATCTTTGCTTGGATCACGGGTAAGGCTTTGAAGGCCTTGGATAACTCTTTAAAAATATATATATATATCAAGTAATAAACCTCAAGGGAAACTGACTGGGTAAAATGTTAAAATAATTTTGGGTTCAACCCAAAACTCGAGAAAAAAAAAGAATCACATCAATGATATATGAAGAGATTTCAGGGATTATGTAGTTCCATGGTGACCTTCGGGCGTGCTATTTTTGATACTTACATCACCCATAGAATATTCGGTAAAACCATTGACAAATTCAAAGCACTGGGATTAACTGGTCTGCATATTGTTGTTTAAAGGCCCTCTACACTATTGGTAAGATCGAAAAACACAATGCTCACAGATTCACACATAACTTACATGATTTAAAGTAAGTAATGGTAGAAAGGGTTCCCTAAAATATTTCTGCCTAAAATGCTATCGTTTCTGAGAAACGAGTAAAACAATATAATTATCGCGCGCGATAATTGAAAAAACATAAAACACATAAGATCTCTTTTCGCTATTTTCTCGTACCTCGATGACCAATTGAGCTCAAACTTTCACAGGTTTGTTTGTTCGTGCATATGTTTAATCACACAAAATTAGGATACTGATTTTGAGCTGTTACCAAAAGTGTACAATACCTTTAAAAACCCTGCAGCGAGGGACCCGTTTGGACGCAATGTCCCTGTGGTTCGTTGTCTGCACGGGTGCTGACAAGGTGTTTTTTCTCCATAGGTTTAAGGAACATTACAGAATTGGTTTTTGCTAACAAAACGGTTGCTGGCAGTGTAAGCACTTTATGTAATCCACCATTATACATAAACTGACAAACCTGTAGAAGTTTGAGATCGATCGGCCATCTGGGTCACGAGAAAATAGTGGAAAACCGATTACACATTAATTTGCATGAAATCATATAGATTCAACAAATGAATAAAACGCTCACTGAGCGATAAACTCCAATCGGAAAATGAATTTATTGATTTCTCATCAAATATGGCATTTCAGACAGAAATATTTCAAGGGATTTTTCAACTATCATCATCATTAGACCGTGTAAGTTTTATGTAAGTCTGTGATCAAAAAGTATATTTTACAAGTTTTTTCTTACCAATTCTGTAATGTTCCTTCAAGAGGGTTTGTTTCGCATTTCTTCAACGATTTGTGATATCTAATTGTGTTGTTAATTATGTCCAGGGGCGGATTTCACAAAGAGCTAAGATTGATCTTAACTGTTTTTCAATCTTATTAATGCTATAAGCAAAGTGTGATGTCACAATACAAATCACTACGGCAGTATACTGACAACTCATCGAGCCCAGATATTGCCTGGGTTCATTTCAGCATATTTGTTCAGACAATTTAGTTTCATTTGCCTATCGCCAATTGAAAGACCGATTTTGTACACAAAGGATGCTGGCAGAGTTTTGTTCTGCCCCCTTCTAACCAAATCACTGTCCCATGTTGACTGACACTAGCTTAGGCTTTATAAACGTATAATAATAATAAAGACATTTGTAAAGCGCCTAATGCAAAAGCCTCTAATGCATAAAGAGAACAATACAAAATACAATAAGTGAAAGATACATTACAAGTAAGCAGATTACAAATAAGCAGCTTCAAACAAATGAGTTTTTAACAGAGACTTAAAACAGTGTAAAGAACTAGCCTGGCGAATATGCACAGGAAGACTATTCCAAAGAAATGGAGCAGCGTAAGAAAATGATCTTTGACCATAAAAAATGGAAGAAGCTCTTGTAGTTGTGGTAAGCAATGACTGTTGAGATGAACATAAAGTCCTAGCAGGGGAGTAATGGTGAACAAGTTCAGATAAATAAGCAGAAGATTGACATGTTTGAGCTTTGGAAGTTAACAACAGAATTTTATAAATTGTACGAAACCTAACTGGGAGCCAATGCGACTTCATTACCACTGGTGTAATATGGTGAGAACGAGGCAAGCAAGAAACGAGGCGAGCAGCAGTGTTTTGTACACGTTGCATTTTAGCGAGATCTTTATCAGGGAGGCCATACAGGAGAGAATTACAGAAATCAAGTCTAACTGTGACGCAAGCGTGAACAAGACAAAGAGTAGTAACTTCATCCAGGTAGCGGCGAATCTGTGCTATTTTTCTGATAGCCATGAGAGCTGCTTTGCAAACATTAGCAACATGTCCACTCATGCACAATGAAGAATCCATGGTTACAGCGAGGTTACGGGCAAATTCAGATGGTTCAATAACAGACTGGGCAATATGTAAGGGTGGCGGAGAAATCTTTTTTGTGAAACGAGATCTTAAAAATAAGATCTCAGTTTTGGAGTCGTTCAGAGCGAGTTTGTTGGACCATGGAGGTAGGAAAACCACGTGCATGGTTGGACAAAGCCCAAGATTTGACATCTTGAATGCATAATTCAACTTTAGCAATGGCAGAAGCGCGATCAGCTGGATCAAATGTAACGTAAAGTTGGGTGTCGTCAGCATATTAAGCAACACTAGAGTCACCATGGGCAGCAATGAGGTCTTGTAAGGGTTGCACTAAACATTATAAATTCAAGAGGCCCAGCTACTCAACCTTGAGGAACACCACACCAGAGATGATGACGATCGGATTTAGCATTGTTGATGATAACATGTTGGGTTCTGTTGTTCAGATAAGAAGAGAACCAGTTAAGGGCAATACCAGTAATTCCATAGCAAGAAGATAAACGTTGAAGGAGATGCTTATGGTCGATAGTGTCAAAAGCAGCGGAAAAATCTAACAGCACAAGGATCGCTTCCTTATGATTGTCCAGTGCACGCAAGATTTCATCCTGTACACGAATGGGAGCAGTCTCAGTACAGTGGAAAGGACGATAAGCAGACTGCATTTTAGCATGGAGGTTATTTTCACAGAGATAGTCTTGAAGTTGACTAACAGCTACATGCTCAATCAATTTGGAGATGAATCTCAAGTTAGAGATAGGACGATAATTTGACAAACACTCCTGGTCCAAATGTTGCTTTTTCAGAAGTGGCAGGATGCAGGCATCCTTAAGATGATCAGGGAAATTTGACCGAAATCAGAAGACATATTAATAATCTCTATGAAGACTTGCAGCAATTCAGAACAACACTACATAATAACAGATAATGGCAGAGGGTCCAACTTGCAGGAGGTAACCTTACAAGAGTGTATCAACTTCATTTCATGCTCCTTCGCTTCGCTCATACGCATGAAAAACAGTTTTACTTTATAGACTGGCCGGGGAATGAAAGAGGCAAACAGAAACAAGTTTTGGGTTCATGAATAAATAATAATTATTTAATATACAGCATGGGATTTGGTTCAGCACGTAGACGCTGATTGAATTATGACAAAGTATATAGTGATGAGGGGATCAGAGGTAATTGGAGAATAATTTACTAAATAACTGATATAAAATAATACCTCGAAAAAGCATACGATCAGCAGGATTAGCCGGTGAGTTGAATATGCCATCTTGGGGAGAAGGACGTCTTCTACGTTTTGGGTTTTCTATGTCTTTGAGAGCGTCTTCTTCCGCAGTTTTGACCCTTTTCTGCTGTTCGGAGGACAAGTGCTCAGAAGAGCTCTTCTCGAGGTGAGGGACGGTGACCCATCCAGCCTTACTGTTGTCTGCGATGCGAATTTTTTTCTTTCTCTCCGCGATGAGATCCTCTGCCTCTTGGATCCCTTCTATTACAGAATCAGTGTCGTTCTTTTGTAATAATGCGACCTTGATCTTATCCAAGACAATTTCAAGATGTACGCAAAATTCGAACTGAGCGACGTTTCCTGATTTGTTGAGCTCCTTCGCCTCGAGTTTGTTCTTGAGCTCTTTCAAAGAAGAATCTTCTTTGGCCTTTGGAAAGGAATTAAATTTGTCGTCGAAATAGTCCTTAAATTTATGGAAAATGTCCGCAGATCAAGACTGTGTCCTTCTTGTTGCGACATAGCAAAATTTTGGAAAATAGCTAACAGTTGAGACAAGAGTTAACTTAGCGTGTGCCGAAACCTGAAGTGACATGCTTCAGTCCGTCCGCAGCGTGCTCGATAAAGAGGTCAAAAGCCCGATTTCATTTGCAGCGTAAACGTGTTCTCGGGCCTTTGAGATTTCGCGTGAAAGTGCGAGCGTTCCGACACGCCCCCTTTGAAATCGATGGGAAACCCGTAGGTGTCAGTGTTAGGCCAATGGAGTGGTACATTCAGTGGATGTACCTTAATACTAGCTTTAAAAAAACAAAGGCCCGTAATGAACTCTATTATGTAAGCTATAACGCAAGATTGAAGAGCGATTGGAATGTGGATGGAATGCGAGAACAACAACAAATCCCCGCCAGTCAACCAAACAAAACTATATTCACTTCGTCAGAAGTGACCACACGAAAAGTGGTGAACGAAGAATCGCAATGATCATGAATAACAACGGAGATGTGTGTACGGTGTTGTTAAGACAATGGAAATATTAAAATATGTCGTATAGAGCATGGAATTCTACCTCCATGTATAGAGCAAGGCGTGACTCGAACCTAAACCATGGAGGTAGAAATGTCCTCCGTGGCCGAGGCTCAACGATGCCCAATAATTATACCACTGACCGTGCATTCAATAATCACCAAAATTGTCATCAAACCATGATCAAACACAATAGATCAACTTCTTACAGTAAAACAAACTAAGGTAGCCAGTTTGTACAAAACTCAGCTGTCTGCCTTACCGTAACACGGATCGATGTTGGTTTCTTCCATCATGGAGGATGGACGTCACAATGGCTATAGCTTTGGGAGTAAATAACCCATTGCAATCATTGACAAAAGAACTACAACAGGGAGATTACTGCCGTGTCCGAGTTAGGCGACCTCGGCTGCGGCTATGCCCGCTTTGGATTGGCTGCAACGACAACGTTGGAGAATAGGACTTTTTGTATTGGCGTTCCGGCCATAGCAACTGCCGTAGCCATAGGACACTCGGGGTGTGGGACCTTGAAACACAAATCGGCTGCGCAAGGAAGTGCGCCCGCTGTTGTTAGCTAAGTAAAACCAAAGATCGTTTGCGCGGCAGTCAGGGGCGGATACAGGGGGGTGGGGGCGCACGCCCCCCCCCTTTTTGATGGACCCCCCAAAAAAAATGAGGGAGAGACAAAGTTAGACCCTACCTGTTATTTTTTTTTCCAAAAAAGCTACTAATAATGTTTTTTTCACACACTGAACATAAACGCAAAACACCTGCAAATGCGGGCGCGGGGTCCGGGGGCGTGAAGATCATTCACCCGCAGCGTGAGTCGACCATGCCACCTCAGATGGGGTACATTGTGCAAATAAGTTTCTGGCTGTAGGTCAGCACGCGCGCTAATACAATGTGTTTTTTACAATATGAACTTCGGTGAAGACATAGCTCCATGAATAGGGCCAATACACTTCGTATCCTCGGCTCTAGCATCATTGCATTCCTAGAAATGAATAAACTAATTTTCCGATTGGATGTTATCGCTCAGTGAGCGTTTTATTCATTTTGTTGAATCTATATGATTTCATGCAAATGTGTAATCGGTTTTTCACTATTTTCTCGTGACCCAGATGGCCGATCGACCTCAAACTTCTACAGGTTTGTCAGTTTATGTATATGGTGGATTACATAAAGTGCGTACACTGCCAGCAACTGTTTTGTTAGCAAAAACCAATTATGTAATGTTCCTTTAAAAGTAAACAGTGTTATAATCGCACTTTATGTTTGCACTTTGTTTGTGACGCACACTCCCATTAACCCCTAAAGCCTACCGAGATTGAAATCCATTTCTAGTGCAGGGACAGAATTAAGAATCAAATAAAAATACAAAGGTTATCGGCTGTATACAAAGACTATGTTTCTTTTTTTTAGGGTGTGAAATTTAGTAACCTTAGTCTGAACGACACCCTATTTATTCCTCATTTATTTACAACCCTTTGTAAATCATACAGGAACCATTTACTTACAACCCATTGTAAATCCTACAGGAACCCTTTTTCTCAAATCGATTTATAAAAATTTATGATGGCAGTTGTACAACGATGATCATTAATTTTCAGTCATAATTTTTTAGTGTTTTACATCGCTATTTTCTAATGCGAATAGTCCACCTTTTCTTGCCGTTATCTTCCTAATGCTATGACTTGAACAATTCGCCCGGCCCCAACGGTCTCATCCAAGACCCCCCCCCCCCCCCGAGGATGTCCATGATGTGACTGATTGTTCTGCTGATCGGAGTGCAATGCGCACAATCCACACACACTATGATAATGAATAACAATCAATAATCACTCTAATCATGTTTAAACCAAGGTTGCAAGAAGAGTCCATACTATTGACATAAATGATTAAAGTTGCGAACGAGACGTATTTTTAGTGCAAGGCAAAAAGAACAAGATGATAATACCTTAGAGCTATATATATTGACTAGAGCGCTAACACCCCGTTATACACGCACTAAGGTTTTGAAGCCGTGTGGGCGCATCCATGTTTATGTACAAACCAATACAAAAGCTTGAAATTTTGTACGGCAATTGTACGGCTATTTGCATGATAAAGCGTTTGTTCTTTTCTATGCGTCATCGAACCAAATATGCAGCAAATGAGAACGCACAATCTGCTAATGAGCGTACAAACTGCGAGCGTCATGTGCGTCATGTTTAACATTGTGCGTTTGCGCGTATACTGTTTTTTTTTTTTTAGTTCGTCATTTTTGCCGGCATGTTGTGTATCCTTGAAGCAGATTTCGTTTTTTCCCCCTTGACATCTTGAAGCATTGAATCCTCCCAAATAAGGCTTTAGTTCGACTCAGCATTTTTCCTAAGACGTATGTAACAACATCAGAGAATCACCTACTACATATTTTTTTTAAGACATCCTAAAATCACCTGTTTACAAGAGCAATGATCGTTAGATTAAATATGGCGCGTACGTAAGCGCGCACGCCGAATGCAAAATTTTCGCGGCCATGTGTGCTCTCTTAAAATTAAAATCGTTCCGTAGTCACGCAACACATCAAACATGTCTGCGCCCAGGGTGGCTTCTAAACTCAGAGCAAGTTAGCGCTCTAGTCAATATAATTATATAGCTCTATGGATAATACAAACAATAACTAATCGCTCTAATCATTTTTAAACCAAGGTTGCAAGAAGAGTCCATATTACTTATTGACAGGTAAATGGTTAAAGGAACATTACAGAATTGGTTTTTGCTAACAAAAAAGTTGCTGGCAGTGTAAGCACTTTATGTAATCACCATATACACAAACTGACAAACCTGTAGAAGTTTGAGATCAATCGGCCATCTGGGTCACGAGAAAATAGTGAAAAACCGATTACACATTTGCATGAAATCATATAGGTTCAACAGATGAATAAAACGCTCACTGAGCGATAAACTCCAATCGGAAAATTAGTTTATTCATTTCTCATCAAATATGGCATTTTAAGACAGAAATATTTCAAGGGATGTTTTCTACTATCATCATCATTAGACCGTGTAACTTTTATGTAAATCTGTGATCAAAAGTATATTTTACAATTACCAATTCTGTAATGTTCCTTTAAAGTTGCGAACGAGACGTATTTTTAGTACAAGGCAAAATGACGATAGTTATTTCCAGGGGACTTAAAGCCACATTATTATTTATAAGAAGAGGTGATCAGGGCAGGTCAGGCGTAACAGTCCAATATCCATGTGATGGCCCCCTTCCCAATGTACCGATTTTGATAAGTTGTTCCGTTAAAGGTACACGTTGCCTTGGATCGGGCGAGTTGGTCTATAAAAAGCGTTTGTAACCATTTGTTTATAAAATGCATATAGTTAGAAAGATGTTTTCAAAGTAGAATACAATGATCAACACAAATATTGCTCGAAATTGCGTGGTTTTCTTTTAACTTTGCGAACTAACACGGTCGGCCATTTTGTGGAGTCAAACATTTTACTCCACAAAATGGCCGACTGTGTTGGTTCACGATGTAAAAGGAAAACCACGCAATTGCGAGGCATATTTGTGTGGCTCATTGTATTCTACTTTTAAAACGTCTTTTTAGCCATATGCATTTTATAACAAACGGTTACAAACGCTTTTTATATACCAACTCGGCCGATCCAAGGCAGCGTGTACCTTTAACATCTGCTGCCGTGCAAAATGGCACTGGTGGCCTACCGACTGTGTGTCAAAGTCGACTTTCAAAATCCGCAATAGGGAAGTTGCCTACCCTGAAATCGCACAACGCCCTCATTTGTCAGGGGCAAAACTTTAACAACTACAATACACTCAGTTTAGACATGCAGTACTTGTCACAATTTGTATTACCTGAATGCAGAGAGGATGCCTGCTTTATGGACCTGTCTAAACTAGTACGTTTAAAGGAACACTACAGAACTGTTTTTTGCTAACAAAACAGTTGCTGGCAGTGTAAGCGGTTTATATAATCCACCATATACATAAACTGACAAACCTGTAGAAGTTTGAGATAGATCGGCCATCTGGGTCACGAGAAAATAGTGAAAAACCGATTACACATTTGCATGAAATCATATAGATTCAACAAATGAATAAAATGCTCACTGGGCGATAAACTCCAATCGGAAAATTAGTTTATTGATTTCTCATCAAATATGGCATTTCAGACAGAAATATTTCAAGGGATGTTTTCTACTATCATCATCATTAGACCGTGTAAGTATTATGTAAATCTGTGATCAAAAGGTATATTTTACAAGTTTGTTTCTTACCAATTCTGGAATGTTCCTTTAAAAAAGACTGCGTGTAAAATAACATTGAATGTATATTCAGTTTTGTGGGAGCACCATGTGCATACATCTACATGTGTAGATTGTTCTTGAGAACTTCAGTCTTGCTAATTATTCTATACCGCAGCGGAGTAGATTTCGGAATTCGAGAGACTATACTTAATTGTCCTGCTATATTAAAGGGTCCATGAAGTATGATTCTTTTGTTAAATGCAATCCTTGGAGATGCACCGCTGTGTCCCATTTCGCCCTATTTTCAATTTTTGTTCTGCCATTTTGAAGGGTCGTTTGGTGCTTTTGTGTATTTTATGCTAATATGCAAACTTGCATATTCATGAGAGTGGACAGAATTTAGGATATTTCGCCGTCGTAAACTTTATTTGTTTTCTTAGTGTTTCTTAGTTTGTCACATCATGGCAGTAGGCCAAAGCCTAAACTTTTCTCACAAAAACAAGCAAATTTGTGGGTCATTTTGACACAGATTCAGGGTCATGCTGATTCAGAAATGGGCCAGGCCCTGTAAGGGAGCTGCAATCCGCGTCAATTCTGACCCAGGAGTTGTTTTCAGAGTGTGAGGTATTGTTACGTCAAGGTCAAGAAAAAAAAGACTCATAATTGGCACACACCAAAACATCTCGCTAATAGTGATTCCAGTAGAAGGCGAAAAATCATCACAGCGAGGTATATTGGCAAAATGAAAAAAACGAGGTGGTCGCTACTTTCAGTAAAACTTTGAGGTCGGCAAAGTGGAACACTGCATGGGGCCCATTATAACGTTGATTGTTTTATAGTTTCTCGTCCGCACACGCATGGAAAAAAGTTTTCATCCATAATTCATTTATTATCAAAAATGCATACAAAATTACGAAAACAGGTTCGGCTGCCAAATGTGTGGTTTTGTTTTTTTCCCCTCCCACAATATGTATTTTTTTTCAACAAATGCGTCTGCACCATAACTACTATGTAGCCTTCTTTAGAAAATCTTTAAAATAAAGAATCAGGAACACTTGCCATGTGAAAGAAACATGCAATTTGACAAGGGCAACAAATAACGAAAATAAAACAATTTCCTCGTGATTTTTCTAAGACCATTTGACGAGAATTATGAATTACATTTTGGAATTAGTCCCGCTGGGAATATACTGTGAATCTATTAACAATTACTCCTTAAAACAATTATAAGACAAAAACAACTTGATCAATTAAACAAACAACAAATTCTCGAGTTGATTCTGGAGATTTGATCATCCCAACTCGGTCGTCTGGGAATGTCCTCAATTATTCACGCGACTCTTATTTCTGTTGTCAAACTATTGCACTCCAACGCTTCTGTTTCGTGTATACACAATTGGTTTTATTTTATTCGTTGACAATAATAAATAATAACTTATAAAATATATGACAATATAAACAAATCGTCGCTTACACAGGCAACTTACACATTGATTATTAACAAAATGAAAGTAAACTCACATCAAAAATGAGCGCTTTGTAAAATGTTATAGTATACTTTGAATGGTACAGCGCAAGGTTGTTTTGAAATTGATTAACATTAATAAAAATCGAGCGGATTTTATAGTCGAATTGTCAAAGAAGCTTACTCTTCTATCAATTAAAAAAAAAAAAATGTACTAGTTTGCTTTCCTAAGTTTGAACCGAAAATGTCTTCATCACCCTTCTGTACGTGTATCAACGCTTGCTTAGTCTTGGCTCAAGAAGTCAGTGATCGATAGTAGATTGTGCATGCTCAAAATAGTTCGTATTAGTGCGCCCTCTAACAACAGATTTCTGGTATCGAACACTGACGTCTTGGGATAAGACTAGCTTCTGCTTTTTGATAACTCCTTATGTTTATGTTTAAAACAAGGGGAGAGAACACAGGCATGCAACTGGAGTTTGTCGAAAAAGAGGAAACTTGTGCCACGCACAGCATTTGTATTGCACTGTGTTTTTGTAATGACTCGGTTGAAAGCCAAAAATCAGCTAACAAGCTGCATGCCATGAAGCTATTTATAAAATGATACAAAAGTATTGGACGAAGTAATTTCATGCAGCTATTTTGATTAATTCCAACTTCGATTCGTTTACATTATTTGACAAATAATCAGGTCACCATAATGAGCTTGTATACACGTACACAGGCTTTTGTATTCTGGGGATGAAACATAAAGGTCAAATCTATGTAGATCCACAAATTTCTTCATTGTGAAAAACATTTAATATCAAATGCCAAAATACCATGGGAAATGTTTCAGTTTTTAGGCCTGATTTTCTTTCTTTTCTTTGATTTTGTCATGTTCTTTTTGCGAGAAAGTAAGATCTGAACAATATGAAAATAATTTCAACAATATTGAAGTTCAATAATACTATCACATTAAACAAGTGAATGTTTGCTTTCTTTAACTTTTTTTTATACGCGAGTACCTTTCCACTTTTACTGTTTTACAGTACTATAGATGCTTTTCTTGAACAAATGGGGTTTTTAACAAACCCTCACGTGACAACACAGCTCTGTGTTGCATACATCTGTGTTGACACACTCTGTGTGCACACATCTGTGCTGACAACCTGTGCTGCAACACTGGCGCAACTGTGTGCACACTCTGTGTGACACACTCTGTGTGCCAACTCTGTGCTGCACACACCTGTGTGCACACCTGTCTGCACACACTCTGTGTGCACACACTCTGTGTGCACACCTGTGCTGCACACACTCTGTGCTGCACACACTCTGTGCTGCACACACTCTGTGCTGCACACACGCTGTGTTGCATACACTCTGTGCATACACTTGTGTTGCATACACTCTGTGTTGACATCTGTGTTGCATACACTTGTTGCATACAGCTGTTTGCTACACCTGTGTGATACACTCTGTGTTGCATACACTTGTGTTGCATACACTCTGTGTCGAACACGTTTGTGTTGCATACACCTTTGTTGCATACCTCTGTGTTCGAACACGCTGTGTTGCATACACGCTTGTTGCATACACTCTGTGTTGCATACACTCTGGTGCATACACTCTGTGCTGCATACACTATGTGTTGCATACACTCTGTGTTGCATACACTATGTGTTGCATACACTCTGTGGACATCCTCTGTTCTGTAAGAAAAATCTTATTCTTCAAGACTGTAAAAAAAAACACTGTGTGGACGTGTGTAAGTCCACACAATGTATCAAGTCCCTACATTATGTCGACTTCTTTTGTTCTCAGGTCCACAATTCGTATGTAATAATATATCCCATTCGCTTTGTTTGCTCAAATCAATTATTTAGCTCCATGCTTTAGCTCCATGCACCTGCTTGCAAATAACTACATGTTTTTGTATAAAATTATTACATGGAATACGATTTCATAATAGTAATAGTTACCAATATTTATTTACATTAGGTTTGATAAATTATATTTACAAATACAACGATATAATGCACCTTCATCGATTCAATGAAATATCCAACGAACAAAGGCATGTTATGAAAATATATCAATATTACAGCTTTTATTTTGGTAAACGAGTATGCCACATAGCGTTTTTAATATTTATAACGGGCGGGTTAGTCATCTTTTGGGCTACGTGACGTCTTGAGTGAAGACTATAAGTACAGGTAAAATTAAACACTGGCGCTTAGAAACGTTCTCGATTTGGATAAGTATGTCTTGCACGGTCCCCATCTTTAAAAGGCCTCCTTTATGCTGTGGCATTGTATTCCACACCAATAATGGCAAGCAGACAATGTTAAGCTCAGAAAACCCTTATAAATGATTTTTATATAGTTTTGCTCAGTGTCCAAATTTCCTTTACATTCAAAATACGACTTTGAAATGCAAGAATACAGAGGATTGTTTTGTGACGATTTCATTATTTCTTGATCTGGTTGAATGCGATGTTAGATACTTCTTGTTAGTGGGGAGATTGCATAACCAAAGCAGTCCTTATCAGACCATGATCATCGGTATGTTTGGTTCCTTGCACGCTTCATGTTGTGGCAATTATAAGCTTACCCCGTAATAACGGGGCTACTTCTTATTTTTGTTCTTCTTCCCAAACTCGGTTTGACTGTTACGGGCCATCTGCGAATCTACGGCTTTGACTGTGGCTTGGTGACTGTGTACACAATGCTTCAACGGCCATAGCCAAGATGCTGAGGCAGTCGGGCTTAGATTTTTTGAATAGGAAAAACACATGTCATTATGCTTTAACACTAGCGGCAGCCAAAGCCAAATAGCCTCAATTCGCAGTTGGGCTTCAGCTTTGTAAAAGGGAAAACAGCAGACAGTGTCAAAGGTCTGTTAAAATACAGACCTTAATACGAAAATACAAACGACGCAAAAGCCTTCAGACTTTTACAAGAAACGCACAACAAAGTGCCGGAAAGATGTTGTTTTTTATATACCATCGCAATCCGGGTTGAACAAGTCTAATACGTTTTCAGTCTGGCAACCGGTCATGTTTGACATGCCGAGTCTGACGCAAGATCCTATATGGTAGAAAACGACGACCTCTTCCACTAGGCAGCCCCTATAGTGGGAAGTTTGTCGTCTCGCGATCCGGTGGAATGCCTGCAAATAAAACACCAAAAAGGAAAGTAAATATAGAATACTAAAACAGATGTGTGGGTTTCAATTACCTCTCTTGTTTGACTGTTTCAATTCGGACGATTTACAGTGATGCAGTGTTTCAGAAAGAGTTTTTATAGAGTAGAGGCCACGTTTGCAGCGTACCATACTAGTACTATTACTAGGAATACGCAATGAGTCAACGTTACCTCCAACAAATCAAATATGTTCAATTTTGCAAAATGGGTCCAGTTGTTTTTTCAATGATTCTTAACATGTTACATAATGGGCGGTTATACGAGCGCAAAAACTCCATACATCGATTGTCTTCATTGAAAACTATTGGTAGTCGTTCCCTGCGGCAAGTTCTTGGTGGCGCTCTGTATTGTGAATCCCCAGACCTGTGTATCGAGAGAGTTGCAACATGGAGGGACCAGTTTTCTTTGGTCACGTGGTTGCTGGACGCCATGTTGTCTCCAAATGCAGCACAACCCAATGGGCAGACTAGTCTGGCACCCCGTTTCTTGGGGAACAAAATGGCTTCTAATCGCGAGTTGTCGTAACTCTCCCAATATACGGCTCTGTGAATCCCCAGACCTGTCTATCGAGAGAGTTGCAACATGGAGGGACCAGTTTTCTTTTGCCACGTGGTTAATTGATGTAATTTTTGGTCAAAATGTAGCCCAACCCATCGTGCAGTCTTGTTTTTTCTTTCTTTCTTTTTTTTTTTTTTTTACCGAAAATGGCTTCTCATCTTTAGCTGTTGCAACTTCCCTCAATACACGGCTCTGTGAATCCCTTATTTGTGTTTAATTACCATTGAGTAGGCTGAAGAGTTTGCAATAATATTTAACTTAACACAGATGTCAAGCAACCTCCATTAAATTAACAGACAATAAATACGACGGCAAATATCATACAATTCCTTAAAACCTTTGGCCTTTGAAATTCTTCCCAGCAGACGAAAAAAGGCTCCCAAGATAATATTGTAGTACAATTACCATCCCCTCCCACAGAAAAAAAAAATAAATTTAAACAAAATTAAAGACCACAAATATTTATATATTCTTGCAGGTTTACGACCTTCAGATTTGATCAAACGGAATGGCTTTTTACTATCGTTTCGAGTGGGTGTGAAGACTTTAAATTCAGGTTTGCTCAGAACCCCATTCCCAGGGGGCGTGTACAACTCCGTGCGTGTCTCAAGATGTGTAAAAACCAGGTCAATGGAAACGAGGTTTAAGAGCTCTGCCAAGCAAAGATTTTGAGTGTGAATAAATTGTCATGTTTAGATTTAAATCGTTCATTTGAGCTGTGTTTTTACCATAGTGTCAAAAATCGTCTTCATTCTGTTGTTTTGTTTTGATTTTTCATGCGCACAACGTGTGGTTTACGTACTCGAGAGCACGGACTTCCATGCCGGGATTCGAACCCACATCCTAAATAAAGTACAACGTGTGCACAGCACATCCAATGTGTACTTTAACGATAAAGGTATTGGACCTCGTTATAAGATAACTGTGTAGGACTGTAGACCCTTTTTCCCACTCCTTTTGATGTTTGGTTTTAATGAGAAAATAAACATAATGACAAAAATTGGCCTAATTAACCAACTCGTCAATAACCAAGAAATATGCGGTTTATGGAAACTGGAAATAATGTTTGTTACTGCGCATCGTAGAAACCTGCCAACCAGTAACTTTTTTTAAACTAGAAAATAACTGTTTGTGTTGAATCGGCTGATATAACATGTTGGGTGACAAATTCCACCGAAAAGTCTGCACATTAATAAACACTTAAAAAGGTAAAGACCAAAACAGTACGAGGAACACATGTTAGACGTAAAGTTAGGCTACATATGGGTTATCGCTATCGATCAAAATAGTTCATTACGAGAAGTTCAACGTTCATATAGATACTGCGTTATCACCTCACACCGTCACCTATCTGTCGATAAAGGAAGTATACTACTGACGACGTCTGAAACCATTCCTTGAGAAATATTTGTCTAGATACACCACTAATCTACTCGCCGACCATGTTTGACAATATGACATTCTTGATGAACGGCTGACATCGGATATTTGGCACTGGCAAACGAAGAATTATGTTTTAATAGTCAACCTGATATACCCCCTTTTTTATCTTAGAGTCTGCTGATAACCTAGCTATAAGGAGTTATACAATGTTGATGGTGTTGGTCTACCTTTTTGCTATCTTGCTCCAAGCCGTTATCGCTCTGGGATGATAACCGTATAGTTGTCTCGCCCTTCTCCAAAAGTTCTCTCTGTTGTGACGGGGTAATAATGACGTTACGGCTTGGCAGTCTGGAGTCCCTCGTCCCGTCCGTCGCGGCGGACTTGCTGGTGGAGGACGACTTGCTGGCGTCGACGGTGGTGCCGAGATTGCGGTGGAGCCGCTGCGCGTTGTGTGGTGTCCTCCTCGACATGACACCTGCCCAGGCCATGCTTAGACCGCACATTAAGATGACGAAAAAGAGGCAAGGTGATTTGAAGCTAGCGAGATGTCCGGATTGCATGGTGGTGGTGGTGTTCACACAGGGGGGGGGTTTAGTTAATTAGGAATCTGGAATCAGAAAAAAAGTATGGTTTGTTTACTTCAAAATAGAGAAAGTGATGATGGACTTCACCTATGGATACGAGGTGTGTACGAGGTTGTTGACGAGGGATTTACCTTTCATGGTTTGGAATCGTCCACACCCACATTTGACACCCTGAAAGTTCCTGAACCCTGGTGTAGAAAAATCGACTCGAGATCTTACACAAGTCGACATGTCCACCTTATAGTCATTTCCTTCTTCAAGGGTCTCGCTAAAAAGTCTTATATAGAGCGTCTTACTGCTGGCGTAACCAAAATATATTCGATATTCAAAAATTGTGCTCGAAATCAATTTCAATTGCAGCCACATACATTCACTTGAGATACTAATCCGTTTTTGCTTGAGACTATTTTGGTCTGTACTTTAAAGGAACATTACAGAATTGGTAAGAACAAAACTTGTAAAATATACTTTTTGATCACAGATTTACATAAAACTTACACGGTCTAATGATGATGGTAGTAGAAAACATCCCTTAAAATATTTCTATCTGAAATGCCATATTTGATGAGAAATGAATAAACTAATTTTCCGATTGGAGTTTATCGCTCAGTGAGCGTTTTATTCATTTGTTGAATCTATATGATTTCATGCAAATGTGTAATCGGTTTTTCACCATTTTCTCGTGACCCAGATGGCCGATCGATCTCAAACTTCTACAGGTTTGTCAGTTCATGTATATGGTGGATTACATAAAGTGATTACACTGCCAGCAACTGTTTTGTTGGCAACAAACAATTCTGTAATGTTCCTTTAAGTAATATCATCCGCTGCCCTACGACACAATTATGACAAGGATTTTACTATACTAATCCGTTTTTTGCTTGAGACTATTTTGGTCTGTACTTTAAGGTGCTGGAACACCTCTCTTTCAAAACAGTTGTTTGGGGGTTAGAGAGCCGCCTCTGGTGGTAGAGCTATCTAAGGTATTTTATTTATTTATGTGACAGCCTGCGCGATATGAAAGTATGTAATGTGCATTCCCGTAAAATGTAAACTTAGTATCAACAACGATTAATACTGGGGGAAGCTCGTCATGTTCATCGTGAACAGACGTTGAATTTGCACTTGCATTAAAGGCACTGGACACTATTGGTAACTACTCAAAATAATTGTTAGCATAACAACTTAGTACTTGGTATTACGAGCGATGGAGAGCTGTTGATAGTATAAAACATTGTGAGAAACGGCTCCCTCTGATCTGAAGTAACGTAGTTTTTGAGAAAGAAGTAATTTCTCAGTAAAATATTTGAATTGATTTTGAGACCTCACGCATGAGGTCTCGAAATCAAGCATCTGAAAGCACAACTTCGTGTGACAAGGGTGTTTTTTCTTCCAGTATTATCTCGCAACTTCGACGACCAAGTGAGTTCACATTTTCACAGGTTTGTTATTTTGTGCATACGTTGAGACACACCAAATGAGAAGACTGGTCTTTGACAATTACCAAATGTGTCTAGAGTCTTTAAGGGAGCTGTGTCGTCATGACCATAGTCTGCTTGTGGCTGGGCATGGCATTTATAAACATGAACTCTCACCCATGCAGTTACTAAACACGCGTGCGCCTTGACCAGCACACCACCACTAGTCAAAGCTTTAAAGGGCGACGTCGTTATTATCGCGCGCGCGTACCTGCATTAACTGGTTGCGAGTTCATAATTCAATGTCTGGCCACAGACTCGCTGTGATCAAGACGACACAGCCCCCCTTTAAGGAAACTATTTGCAACTGTTTGGGCATACCCTGGATAAAGAAATATAATAAATATGTCAACCAACTGACATTAATAACAAACATGAACGCATAATGTCAATCTTGACTCGCCGACAGTGTCAATGGTCAAATCAGTGCAGTCTACAATGTCATAAATTTCACATGTCAAGAAATCAAACAACCGAAGACAAAAAAAAAAATATGATAACAGTGAACTCACGTGACCGTTGTCTGGCAGTGCAGCTACAAATGACAAGCGTTTTTGATGAGATCGGCCGAGACTGAAATTTATCTGTGCTCAAGACGGGCTCCGTACGTTCAAAGCTTCAACTTAACAGTTTTGTTTTTGTTGTTGTTTTTCACATTGAAGACTAGCCAAGTTGAACGCGATGTGAACTAACTACCTCCTCCGATTCCTTCTCTGTCTTGCGTTGATTTTAAGACACTACCTTTATAATGACAACCCTCTCCTTATTTATGTCTTGGCGATAAGCCGGTCCCGGCATACGCACGTGTTGCCGGCGTTTATAAACTGATAGTAAAAATAAAATCTTCAATGAACGGAGAGTGGCCAATCACATGCCAGTGCTTCCTTAAGCGGGTTGGATTGATCGACTTATAAAACAGGAGGGGTAGTTATTTGATAACGTTCTTAAATAATGGTAAACGAATTTGAAAAAATTACATTACAATTTGTATTTCTTGTGTTGGTGGTTTTTTTTATTCATGGGTGTTTAATTATAAGACACTCTTGGTGAAGACGGGTCTGTTAAAAGATGTCTTACCGCTACAAACCAACCAAAATAACACCCCCTGAGCAGTCGCATCGTCCGCATCGTATGTTTCCAAGGGAGTTTTTTCAGTGACTGACTTTTGGGGCGAGCCAAAAAGAAAAGAAAACACACACACAAACTACCCTGAGCCCTGGCAGACTGCCAACTTTAAGGATCTGAACTTCCGACGCTCTTGATTGGAATGTTTGGTGAACTCTGTTGACATCATGCATCGGGTGCAACGTCTGCAAAGAAACTACAACAAGCCAGCCAAAATGTTCCCACACTTTTGTACACAAACTAAGTATGGCCCTGGCATACCACAGCGTAAATTGTTAAGGTCTGTGTTCTTTGTATCAAGCTATTAATAGAATGTAACAGTTTGATCATTGTTTACATAACAGAGTTGTTCGATCGCGGATACCTTGCAGTGGAGGGAGTGGAAGGTGAAACCATAGGGCAAGGAACAGTGATGATCAATAGGAGTAATTAGTATCGACTATAATATTATATAAAAATTAAATTTATGTAATATCTCTACAGTGTGCATATTCTGATATTGTCTGAATTCGGCCTCTGGCTAGGATGACCTTTTTATTATTATTAAACCGTTTCAATTCCATTCATTCAATAATTATTGTTTACAGTTTATTTTGAGTGGGCCATACCAAACCCTTTTTGCTTGCTTTTCTCGTTTCTATCTGTAAAGATGTTTGTTGAATAATTTGTGATCAAAGTGTAATCACATTAGAATCACCTCAAACATATCTGGAGCTGAATGCCAGGGGACACTCGGTGACTCTATTCTCTTTATTTGGTTCCTGTCCTCAGTAATTGTTATTCCCGTGCTCCTTGTGATGCCTGATTCTCAAGTCTTTGTTTTGCAACTTCCTTCCTCTACGGTTTTGCTGTCATCCGTGATGATCCAGTGTCATTTTGACGATAGTGTAGAGTAGACATTTTTATTGTTTGGGTCGATTTTTTTTCTTCTTCTCGTATTTGTTTTTTTTTCTGCTTGCCAGATTCGACCATTTCACGCAGCGCTGCAGTCGTCGATATTTTTCGATCTAACATTTGCAATAGAGGAACAATAGAGGTTCACATTTGGCGTATGGAAAAATCTGTTATCAGTCGGGTAAAGTACTATAGCGAATTTAGTGGTTTATTGTAACAGTGGCGTTACAAAGAGGAGGGGGCACGTGCCCCCACCCCCCCCCCGCCCTCATTTAAAATCTGGACTTTTTAAATTAAAATACAAAATTGTTAATTTGTTCAGTATTTTTAAAACTATTTTTCTATTTACACACGGACAATGTACTTGTTTTTTTTTTACCTCCATTGCAGATTATCTAACAACAAATAGTAAATGCCAAAAAGAGAACGCTGGGAGGGGGCTTAATTTGGAGAGACAAAAACTGAAACTACCTTTTTTATTGGTAAGAAGTGCCTCCTAAAAAAAAATGGGTGCACCGCTTGTGCCCCCTAAACTTTGACCCAAGTTTCGGCGCTGTTTACGTCATTATGACGTCATATAAGTAGCTGTAATTAATTAGAGAGTTGATGAATGGTGATATCGTCCACGTACTGGGGGGGGGGGTTGTCGGCGTTTAGATGTGTTTCAAACTGAATTGCTGACGGGAATACTAGCCGTGGTACAATGGTGTTGTTCAAAATCGATTCACAGATGCAAACCCGCCCGCCCACGACTGCGGTGGAAAAAAAATGGTAAGATATTACCGCCTTCCCCCAACTTGCCCGTATGTAACCTCCTGTAAACCCCATCGTCTCCCGGCTGATTATGGAAGCTTTGGAGCTCTCTTCTTCAGCCTACAGATAGCTTACATCTTAATCTTGATGGAGTAAAAGGGGGAAATAACCTTCGTTTTTTTAACCCCATTTTCCATGAAAACTTACTTGTTTTGATTCAAAGACGGTCGCTGCGAAAAGTTCGCCGTGTAAAAAGTCACCGATCGGGGCCTGATATGCATTTGGGCTTCTCGTGAGCTCATGTACGATTTAAGTTGTTTTTCTGACTGTACAACTTCGTCTCAGTCTACAGACTAAGGCCATTTGATTTCAAGTAAATATTCATTACAAGAACAAGGACGTGGACGACGGTGCAGTATTGTTGTGGAAAGGGGCTCAGAGTGAGATCCGACCTTTAACTGAATAAACGATGAGTTAAAACAATTAAAGCGAGCAGGGTTTTTTTTCTTCTTCTTCTGAGAACTACCAAATTCGATGTGAATTGATTACGAAGAAATAATTTTGTTGAACTATTTGCCACAATTCACAAGGCTGTAAAATCATAAACTAGTTTATTTCTCCATGGTTACAACTGCGTGGGCCGATTCCCGATTTTGTTTTCTCTCTCTCTGAACAAAATTATACCGTTTCAAAACGAAATTGTACAAAATCGTTCACATATGCCGCGGACAATGCACAAAATACAGTTATCATGCAAAATTGTTTGTACATGGCTGATGGACGAGATTCCGACAATTACCTTTTTTTAGTTTTTAGTTAACAACCTCTAGTCATAGGTGGATTTTTTTTTTTAATCTAAGATTTCGGGTCAAATCGGCCGAAAATCTAACCTAGTATGTTGAAATGTTCCTCGTCTAATTGTAGATAAAGTCTAATGCGCTGGTTAATCAACTCCTTCGCTAGTCGGCTCTTATCTGTCAGTGATTTATACCTCACCTCTCTTTATCTTCCACTACTAGAAGATTCCAAGTTCTTCAGTAACCCCCAAAACGTGTCTTTTGAACGCATCTTGGGCTCTGGACGAGATAACCTTTTTAGCGACCATTATTTGAGTCGAATGGTGGAGAGGACAGCAGCCCTGAGTTGCCACGGGTGAATGTTTTGAGTCTATTTAGTACGCGGGCCTTGACGAAGGATGTAGGTCGTGTGTCTGTTTTGGTGTGTACGGTCGAGGGTATTGGTTGTATCAGTCAGTGAGGACCGTCCACAATCTCCGCGTACTCATCGGTTAGTGTACTTCTGAACTCGCCCACATCAAAACACATGTTTAACCATTGGCTATAATTTAGTTGATAGGGCTTTTTTCTTTGCAAATCTGATGATGATGAAAGTGTCATGGTATACTTTTCATTATTAACAGTACGGAGAGTCAAAATGGCAACAACAACAAAAACGGTTTCGGGAATTAAAAAAAATGAGAGATTTCCACCGTGGATATGAAGTGATTAGTACACGGGTTCAGCTCGGATAATGCACAATTTTAAATGACAATTTCTGAGAAACTGGTATACTCCTGCAAAGTCCGTTTCCATTAACCCGGGGACGTGCGTGCGTCGTCTAGTAACCCGTGTCAACCCCAAACTGCCATCTGATCGTAAGCCCTCCGTTTCGTCAACAGGTGCACAGTCTACTCGCGGGTGAAAACAACCCCCTTAGGCCTCGGATCAAGCGGTAACAAGTTTGGGCTGATTGGATGAAATTGACTGTGCGGAGCGCAACCATGCTTAATTTACACGATCAAACTCTATTTCTGACACAATATCTCCATAGACAGACAGTTCACCCGTAGACGGAAGGACACTCACTGTTCGTATTGATACAGTACACAACACTGAAGATGCGTGTCCTTCACTCATACAACCGAGATTCATGTCTCCTGGTAGGAGAAATCTCAGACAGGAGGATGCGGGGCATTGCCCTGCCAATTAGACAAGATTACTTCCGGTCTAGTTGATGAGAAGGAGTGCAGCGGGCGGGGGGGGGGGTTGCGTCTTGTGAGTAAATTGCTTGGATATTGAAGAGAAAGTATTTTTGTGTGTTTTTTTTTTTTTTTGCGTGTGTTTTTAGAATAGTCCTAAGTCATTCTGATCCTCTCGATTTTATAAATAGACACGCCAACAAAACCAAACTATAAAGAAAAGCTATCGAATCGGGTGGTCACATTTTTGTGAAACACTGTTATTAATATTTTGTCTGGGATTCTGTGCACGGTGTTATCAGGCTATTTTCGATTGCAATTATCGAAATAAGCATTGTGTGCGGGCAGTGTCTTCAAGCGCTATCTTTGACTTTGATGGCAGTTCAGACGGAAACTAATTATCTGCATAGAGTTGGTATACATTATACTGATGTGAATTTTTCTCAACATAAAGAGCTTTTAGTCAATTTATTTCTCCGGTACTAAATCCTGTGTAATTGTGTCATTAAAGGTATTATACAGGATTGGTAGAGCAGACAAAACAGTCCCAAACAAAGTTCATGTTTTGTGTGATTAACCATATACATAAAATAACAAACCTGTGAAAATTTGAGCTCAATTGGTCATCGAGGTCACGAGAAAATAGTGAAAAAGGACCTTATGTGTTTTCTGTTTTTCAAACATCGAGTTCATTATCGCGCGCGATAAAAAACTATTGTTTTATTCATTTCTCAGAAACGATAGCATTTTCGGCAGAAATATTTTAAGGAAGCCTTTCTACCATTACTTGCTATAAATAATGTAAGTTATGTGTGAATCTGTGAACATTTGTGTTTTTCGATCTTACCAATAGTGTACAGGGCCTTTAAGAAGAGCTTGACATAGCCCGACAACGTCTTCAGAAAGACACGCCTGGTCAAATTAACTCTCGTGCTTACAGCCTCATCATCGATGTATGTACACAGGTTATGTGTTGGTGCATGTTTATCAACTTAGTATGCATTACCTCAGCCTTGGTTATGGTTAGCGAAACAGTTAATTAGTTGGGCGGAAATGTTTTTCTTTTTTTTCTCGATTCTTTCAATGACATCGGATATCACGAGTCTTGACTTGCACTCAATGGTGAAGTCTTTGCCTATCAGACGACCTGATTATGAGCAATCCTAAACCGATTGAATTTTTACCAAAATATAGAACTTGTGGTAGTTAGTATAATCGTTTTGGTAAACCACGGGTAAACCATTGTGTAAACTATAACGGCTGCGGTTGCTCTGAAACGAGCCGGTTTGGTTTATTCACGAAGTTTCGACGGTTATTCAAATCTTCGTCGGGAGAGACTGAATTTATTGCCCACCTAACCATTTATTATTATTTTTTTCAGACAAGATTTTTGAGGGGAAAAAATCAGACTAATATGAGGGTCATGTCATGTGGGAAATGTGGAATCGTATTCAGCTAAGTCTTTTCCCATTTGATTTCAGTTGGAGATTAATTTTGTGCCATAAATTCCCATCCCCTGTCATCGAATACTCGCTGACTATACCCCCACCCCGTCGACCTACATTTTTATGAACTGGGCCGTGCTCTCCCCTGCTTGGCCAGGATTTATTGGACGTGGACGGTATACCATAGAATCAAAAAACTTGTCGCGGCGGCGTGGGACGTCCGTCCCAGATCAACCCAGACAGCATCTCACGAAAGAGCAGAAATACTATTTGACCTCAATTTAAAATGAGTTGCTAATATTTCACATTTTCGAATGCCGGAGGCCAACTGGTTAATACAGAGGGCACGTAGAAAACACATTGAGTTTACATATACTATTGAACTCACCAGTTTCAAACTCTCACGGTACCTTTTCTGATTTTGTTTTGGCCCGTTTTGTTTGGGTTGTTTTTTTTGTTTTTTTAGATATGAAAGTATAAAGGTTGCAAATAATGTAAGCTCATGTGGCCAAACTTCCAGTCAGAAATGTTGTATTTTGGGGTGAGTGAAATAAGGGTCATCACCGTAGTAGGACCTACAGGTCCGGGCGCTGTTTGGGGCATTTACCTCGTGTTGGTGACCTGTGGAATTTGAAAGGAGCGTTAGGCACCACCCCCCCCCTCCCGCCCACCCCGAAAAGCGGGGATCAGCGAACATATAAAATATGGTTTCTGCTCTTCTTCTTCTTTTTTACGTCAACGACGTTATCCTCACAGAAGACCCCACAAAGGTTGACATCTGAGATTAGCGATACATTTAAAGGCTCAGTGTGTTTTACATTTCTGAATATTTCGTCATATCAAATTCAAATACAAAGTGGTTGTTACATCCGCCAAGTTCATATGTACAAGCCTGCTAGCCATACAATTTTACCCCCACCCTCCACGACCGACCCCTCCCCCATCGACCCCCCCCCCTCCACCCCAATGAATACTTGACTCTCACCCCATCCTCTCCCTTTCCCCGCTCAGTAAACGCGTCATAGAGTTTTCACGTCACTAAAAAAAAAAAAATTTAAATAAAAAAAAACTCTTAGGTTCGTGACCTGAAAGTTGAAGAAACCGTCACTGCCGTGTTCACAAAAGGTTGTTGTAAGCTTGGCCCACCCCACTAGCAGTATTGTTAAATTCGCACGCCAAGGACACCAATGTACGTAAAAAAATATATATAAAAAAAAAAAAACACTGACGCAATTGCTCCGGGTTCCAGTGAATTTACCCTGAATTCCCTTCGGGTGCACCACACTGAATAAACAAACGGTTGTTGGATTCGATTGTTCTTGGAAACAAATCTAATATATTTTCTGACACTGCCAAACTTCATTCTTCTTGTCAATTTATAGTATTAGCCGTCCAGCTTTTGAGGTAGGCTCATCCAAAATGAAAAACACACTTGAACGAGTAATCTCTTTATCTTGGAAAAAATGGCCCTTATACACTCTTCAAGAAAAAAACATGGCAATTTTTAGAGTGCAAGAAGTGTACACAAAACTCTCCAGGCTGGAAGTCAACAACCCCCGGGGGCACACTATTGGACCAATTTTCAACAATCCATCAAAGCAATGACTTTTTAAATCTCTGATTAAAAAAAAGGGTTGTGGGGTTAACAATGTTAATCATGAGGCTCCGCAAATGAGTTTCTCTATAGTTATTGTAGTATCGAGGTGGTTGTTTTGAGATAGGTGGCCAACGTAGAGGGCCTATTATACATGGTATACATTTTTATTTTTTTTTAATGATGAGTTTGCCAACACCGCTTACAATACCCATGCCCAGAGGTATCCGAACACCATCCACCTCTTTCAACCACCAACTGCTGAAATATACTTGGTCACCGCACTCTTCCCTTCAAAGGTTTGTCGAGCAACAGGGTTTGGCGGATTGCGAGATATCAGGGCTTTTGTTTTACCATGGAACAAGGAACCCTTGCTCTGTGGTTTTACGTGATACAGCAACACTGGTTGGTTATGTGTGGAGTAGAACCACGCCCACCCTCTTCTAGTTTTCACCCCGATCCAACCAACCAGTGAAAGTTAAATCAAATTTGGTGAACAAAATTCTTTTTGATGGAATTTTTGGTGCACGTTCCAATATTTACAAGGGTTATTTCGATTGCTAAAATCGACTTCAATCGAAATAAGTATAAACGGTAATATATCCTCTACTTTGAAAGTACTCGGACGGACATTAACTGAAGGGTCAGTACAGATATACACTTTGTGATTATCTGTCTTACCGATTGAAAATATTAATCTCCCCCCCCCCCGCCCAACAATACCTAACACTCTCGTTTGTTTTTTAGTCGTTTAAATCATGTTTAAACTATTGAACGGGGGCTAAACCGCCCCTTCTCTGGGCAGTCTGCTTCAGTGTACCTTTCGGGGGGGGGGGTGGCAGAAGTATTCAACACTTTGCAATCTGATGAGATTATGCAAACGAGAGAAGCTGAAAACAACATTTTCTACGTCATTGATGAAGACCTGATATCTGATTTCACATTATTTCGATGCCATTCGTTTAAGTGTGCGCTAAGTGTGCATGGCGCCTAAGAATGTCTAATGGGTTATTAGCGCAGATAACTTAATGTGCAATTTATACACCAAGGACGTAGCCGCAGCACAGCACAATGAAATTTTCATTTTCAACCAGTGTACTATACCAGTGTGCTATACTCATAGCAAACCAGTGTACTACACCTATAGCAACCAGTGTGCTATACTCATAGCAACCAGTGCACTATACCTATAGCAACCAGTGTGCTATACTCATAGCAACCAGTGTACTATACCTATAGCAACCAGTGTGATATCATCATATCAACCAGTCTACTATACCTATATCAACCAGTGTGCTATACTCATAGCAACCAGTGTACTATATAAATAGCAACCAGTGTGCTATACTCATAGCAACCAGTGTACTACACCTATAGCAACCAGTGTGCTATACTCATAGCAACCAGTGTACTATACCTATAGCAACCAGTGTGATATCATCATATCAACCAGTCTACTATACCTATATAACCAGTGTCTTATCATAGCAACCCGTGTACTATCTATAGCAACCAGTGTGCTATACTCATAGCAACCAGTGTACTATACCTATAGCAACCAGTGTGCTATACTCATAGCAACCAGTGTACTATACCATAGCAACCAGTGTGCGATACTCATAGCAACCAGTGTACTATACCTAAAGCAACCAGTGTGCTATCATCATAGCAACCAGTGTACTATATATATAGCAACCAATGTACTATACCATAGCAGTCAATGTACTGTACTCATAGCAACGGCTGCTTCTTCGTACCTAGGCGTCTATAATGTTTATAGTGTATCACGTTGGGGTGTTATAAAACACATACTGCCTGTTTCGGATGAAACTACGCTCCCTCGATGAACCCCAGGCCGTTTGACTTTCCCTCAGCTTCGCCTAAATGGAACACTCCGAGGTCACCTCGACAGTCATAGTTTTAACCATCACTCGAAGCAGTCAATATTTGTAATATTCACTTTAAAGTTTGTAAAATTCAGTTACCATTTCTGGGAGTTATGGGAACCGGGTCTTCTGACAATCGGTAGTTGTATTACACATTTTTACATAGTGAGCTTTCCAAACTTCCTTTTGCTGATATTGACCCAAAGTCACCTGACGTCCTCACCGCAATAAGGTTGCGCTATTTTGGGAGACGGTTTCCCTGTGTGCGCGTTTAATATACACGCACACCGTTATCTTTATATAGACCCCCTTGCACTGGCAGCCATCTTTGATGAAACGTGCATGCGTGAAATGCTATCATTGGCTGAGGGTTGTGCGCAGCGTGTACACGCGTGCACGTTTCCGTTGTTTTTCATCAAAGATGGTGGTCAATGACGTCATGTGCAACCCATCTATTGACCCATTGCACCAACGTCAGACGCGCTAATGTCAGCCACGCTCGCCATTTTGGGAGTCAATGGTAAACTTGTAAAACGCCCCGTGTCAGCCTCGCTACCATGGACAGCGCGTCGTATCAATACCTCTCGTCACTTACCCCTGGCCCTGGAGGGGATATGAACGAGCAAAGCATTCTGGGGAAAAACTGGCGTGCTGAGATCATACACCACTGGGAACGAGGTTGGCCCAGTGTCGCCTAAGATGCGCACTACACTGTGATAACACACGGGGGACACCAAAATGGCGCAACTAAGACTGAATTAGTGTGATGATAACGTCATGTGAATTGGGTCAATACACTTTTCTATTGCAACGTCACAGCTCGGGTTTTGCCAACCAAGGCTAGAAAACTATGGGCATGGGAAGCCATGAATGCAAAGCAAAAACAGATATTTAAAAATATTCAAAAGTTTTGTTGAATTTGTTGGAAACAAAGCAGCCAATCAAGGAGTGCATGTTTTGAACTAAAAGTTTGCAGAAATGTTGAATTGGTCACATCATCTGTTAACACGATTGAATGTTTTGCTAACATTCGGCCGTCCATGCCAACCAGCGTGGTTTGTTTATATCAACAATAGAAAGTCTATACAAATAATTTGACTCCCAAAATGGCAGACCATGAGCAGACAGCAGCCTGTGACGTCAGTGCAAGGGGGGTCAATTGGAATGCTGCAAAGGTCTTTAACCTTTACATCTAGAGGTCTTTGACCTTAAGCTTTTTAAAGGTGACCGTATTTTTGTTGTTGTTGTTGTTGTTGTTTTTGTCTTGGGGTTTGGGTTTTTCTGTGGGGTTATTTGTTTTGGGTTTTTTTTGGGGGGGGTCTTTTTTTCCTTTTAGTTTCTGTTGTGGTTTTTTTTGTTTTTTTTTTGTTTTTTTTTCTGTTCTCGTTCTCGTTCTTGCTTTTTTTTCTTCCTGACGTTGACCCGTTGACCTGTAATCAAATCAAAATTATTATTTATGGTATGATATTATTAAAAACATTTTCCATATTAACCAGGGGCTGAAATAGGGAAAGTGAACAGCGGTTCTACAGAAAGAAATATACATTTTAAAGAGCACTTAAAGGCCCTGTACACTATTGGTAAGATCGAAAAACACAATGTTCACAGATTTACACATAACTTACACGATTTAAAGTAAGTAATGGTAGAAAGGGTTCCATAAAGTGTTTCTGCCTAAAATGCTATCGTTTCTGAGAAACGAGTAAAACAATAGTAATTATCGCGCGCGATAATTTGAAAAAAACAGAAAACACATAAGATCTCTTTTCACTATTTTCTCGTGACCTCGATGACCAATTGAGCTCAAACTTTCACAGGTTTGTTTGTTCATGCATCTGTTTAATCACACAAAATGTGCACACTGATTTTGAGCTGTTACCAAAAGTGTACAATACCTTTAAATACTCACCAATCTAAGACATCAAATATTAGCTTTAGATAACGCGAATATCTGTTATTATTGTGAGTGTTTTTTCTGTTATTTTCTTTTTCAAAACCATCTACACTTAGGTCTAAAGCGTGTAAATACGGACTGAATTATAATAAGCGTTTGGTTTTCTTTTCCCGGCCGTTTTGACAAAGGAAAACCTTCTCCATAGCAACCTCTTTACGAAGAATTTTAAAACAGGAAATGTGCAATGTTTGCAATCCATCAAGTGTCACGTGATGAAAAACCGATATCGTGATTCTAAGAAGATTGGTTCCTGTTAATGACTTTGTTTTTTTGTTGTAAAACTATTTTGTTTTCTTCTTTTTTCACATTCCACTTTCGACCCTTCGTGATCGAAGCATGTACTTCTTTCATCATCCTATACCTCTACCGGTAAATGACGTCCGGTTACCAGCAGCAACAAAACATCTTCAAGGTTACCCAAGAAACACAGGGTTAAACCCGGTTTATTTCTCCTTTTTTCTGAAGGCTGAAGTGTTATGAAAAACACTTCCCGGTAGTGAGAGTTTTGAGAAAATACAAACTCGTGATAATAATAAGCTTATCCTGGACGGTCCTACGACCTCTTTATTACGAGAAAACGCACGTTGTTTGTTTATGTTGAATGTTGACGTGAACGTAGAGACTCAATTACAAAATTCACTTACCTCGCCTACCTCTTCAGTTTGTCTCAAAAAAATCACTCCAATAGGCAAAAATTAAAAGAAACATGTTTAGCGTCCTGCCTTTTTGAAAAAAGGAGGAGGGCCTTTTTTATCTTTTTTTTCTTTTTTTTTCAATGGCCGCCCGACACATTTTTCAAGACAACTGGCCAGGCTATTTTTCAAGATGGTTGCCAGCTTTTTTTTTTTTTTTTTTTTTTTTTTTTTTGAAAGAATTTTGTCGTCAGAAATTGTAAAAAAAGTATCCTTCAAAAAATATTTTTTAAAAGGAGGCGGCCCCTAAAAAGGAAGCGGGCGGGGACGCTTAACATGTTTTGTTTTCATATTTATTGTGTCTCAGATGTCACAGTCTGATAAATAAGTCTCGTGTCAGAATTCATTTGTTTGGGTGACAGCTCCATCATGATTCCGACAACCATATGTTCCGAAAACATAATTTACACGCTAAGGTTAGGGTTATGGCTAGAGTTTGAATTTGGATAACACAAGGGCAGTCTGAACATAGGGGTGTCTGTACATAGGGGTGTCTGAACATAGGGGTGTCTGTACATAGGGGTGTCTGAACATAGGGGTGTCTGAACATAGGGGTGTCTGTACATAGGGGTGTCTGAACATAGGGGTGTCTGAACATAGGGGTGTCTGTACATAGGGGTGTCTGAACATAGGGGTGTCTGAACATAGGGGTGTCTGTACATAGGGGTGTCTGAACATAGGGGTGTCTGAACATAGGGAGTGGGAACATAGGGTGTCTGTACATAGGGGTGTCTGAACATAGGGGTGTCTGAACCTAGGGGTGTCGGAACATAGGGGTGTCTGAACATAGGGGTGTCTGAACATAGGGGTGTCGGAACATAGGGGTGTCGGAACATAGGGGTGTCGGAACATAGGGGTGTCGGAACATAGGGGTGTCGGAACATAGGGGTGTCTGAACATAGGGGTGTCGGAACATAGGGGTGTCGGAACATAGGGGTGTCGAACATAGGGGTGTCGGAACATAGGGGTGTCTGAACATAGAGGTGTCTGAACATAGAGGTGTCTGAACATAGGGGTGTCGGAACATAGGGGTGTCGGAACATAGGGGTGTCGGTACATAGGGTTGTCGGGAACATAGGGTTGTCGGAACATAGGGGTTGTCGGAACATAGGGGTGTCGGAACAAAGGGGTGTCGGAACATAGGGTGTCGGAACATAGGGGTGTCGGAACATAGGGGTGTCGGAACATAGGGGTGTCGGAACATAGGGGTGTCGGAACATAGGGGTGTCGGAACATAGGGGTGTCGGAACATAGGGGTGTCGGAACATAGGGGTGTCGAACATAGGGTTGTCGGAACATAGGGGTGTCGGAACATAGGGGTGTCGGAACATTGGGGTGTCTGAACATAGGGGTGTCGGAACATAGGGGTGTCGGAACATAGGGGTGTCTGAACATAGGGGTGTCTGAACATAGGGGTGTCTGAACATAGGGGTGTCGGAACATAGGGGTGTCGGAACATAGGGGTGTCGGAACATAGGGATGTCGGAACATAGGGATGTCGGAACATAGGGATGTCGGAACATTGGGGTGTCGGAACATAGGGGTGTCTGAACATAGGGGTGTCTGAACATAGGGGTGTCTGAACATAGGGGTGTCGGAACATAGGGGTGTCTGAACATAGGGGTGTCGGAACATAGGGGTGTCGGAACATAGGGGTGTCTGAACATAGGGATGTCGGAACATTGGGGTGTCGGAACATAGGGGTGTCTGAACATAGGGGTGTCGGAACATTGGGGTGTCTGAACATAGGGGTGTCGGAAAATAGGGGTGTCTGAACATAGGGGTGTCGGAACATAGGGATGTCGGAACATAGGTGTGTCGGAACATAGGGGTGTCTGAACATAGGGATGTCGGAACATAGGGGTTACGGAACATAGGGGTGTCTGAACATAGGGGTGTCGGAACATAGGGGTGTCGGAACATAGGGGTGTCGGAACATAGGGGTGTCGGAAAATAGGGGTGTCTGAACATTGGGGTATCGTAACATAGGGGTGTAACCCCCGTTTGCGGGTCAGCTTGACTCGTTTTACGGGTCAACGTGACCCGGTCTCTTTTAAGTCACATATCACATTGCTCATCCAGATTCCTCATCAGTGCGAGCTCTAACAAGGCTCACAATGACCTTGAAAGAGGTATGGCTGATTGTGACCTCTGACCCGGTCAAACTTTACCCGGGCTCATTCCTGACCCGAGATATTTTTGGGGACCAGGGGCTTTTTAGAGGGCAGAATCTGGTGATTGGTACAGCTACGGTGCTTTTGCAACAACACTAAAAAAAATCATTAAAAAGTTACCGTCAAAGCCCCTTTTCAGAACAAACGACCAAACTATACTATGATGCAGTGTACATTGGATTGAAGGACTACTGTTATAAAGCATGAACATAAAGTGTTCGTCTTATTTGGAGGGAGATAAACTTAATTGTCACTTTGGTATGCTTTGGTGTCATCTGTAATTCTATGTAGGAGGAAAGCCAAATCAGAGCACTCTGGTACTGGTTTTGGGATTTATTTTCTTGAGCAAGTACCATGAAGAGCTGTTAAGTGTTTGTTTTGCTATCGAATCGGAGACGAGGAATAGGAAATGCACCTCGTCTTAAAAAAGTGGGACGGGTGGGTGACCCCAGTGCACTGTTTCACCCCTCAAAACTGACAAAATCATTTCCGCTTTCTAGAGAGTAGCCTATTGGTATAATCCATTGTAACAATATACACTCACACATGCCAGTGATGCTTATGAGCTCATTTCACCTTAATACAACGTGGTGTCAATGCACCTATACACCAAGGCTATACGCTAACAAAGTTATGAATGACCCGGTCACCAATATTTTTTATTTCTTCGACGACCTATATTTGAACTGAATCCAAAAAAAAAAACTCCAAGAGATGTGGCGAATATTCCCACGAACCATGAAGGCATAAACCCGGTGCCAACCGTCAGCGGGTTAGCAGTGTTGTATATGGGGAGCATTATAGTATTACTAAACCGTTGGGAAGTCTTTTGGCTGAGGGGAGCCCGGCGTTGCCACCCCCTCAAGTTAGTTAAATAATCCTTGGGTGATTTTAGACACAAAGAGAACGGAAACGGGAAGAGATAAAAGGGGTGCGTCTTGTTTGACTGTTGGTGGTCGATTCGTGCAAAGAGGTTCGAGGACGTTACCCCAGGCTGGCGGCCTACTTTATTTGAGATTTTTTTCCCCCTTACAAAGGTGGCCTCATAATTGTCCTTCAAACTAAACTAAAAACCGCAATCGTGGCCTCGGGCAGGTCAGCATGCCCTACATATCATAACCCATCTTATGAAAAACGTCCACAGCGTGCGTGCAGTTCAAATGTTGGAAGTTTTCTCCTTTCTTTTCTTTTCCTTTCTTTCTGTTTTCTAAGCGGACCCTTGGTGGATCCCCGCAAAGCATTTCAAGGAAACCGGCAAGGGGTTTGGCGCGCAAACTATATCTCGTGAAAATGCGACTTGGCCCGTGTCCCAACCCAAAGCCGCTGTTTAGAGCCATTTCGAACGACCCGTGGAAATCGCATGAGAAAACGCCATGTAGCTCCATGTGTGACCGGAGTTTGCCCTCGCTCCTCGGTAGAGGGTTCAGGCGGTCAGGTTTTGTGGGTCTATTTCTTTGTGTACAATCTGTCAAAATTGTATGGTGTACTATTTCTGCCATCGTGATCTCGCATCTCGCGTCTCGCATTATCGAATCTCGCGTTAGTTTTTCAAATTCGCATCTCGTGTTATCGAATCACTGCATTAGGTTGTTTACAATAAGTGTGACCTTGTACATTCTTTGAGTATTCTGGCAGGCAAGATACTACACTGGTCCTTTGGGAAAGTTGACATTTTGTGTCATAATTTCCACATAAAACCAAGAGTTATGAAAGTAAAGGCTGGACAAGTTTTTAGATGTGCCCCCTTTCATCATATCAAAAGTTGATAAGAATTAGACAGTGCAATCTGCATAAAATATAAGATTTTATGCTTTCTTCCATTGAGCTGTGTACAAACCGTGCCTGCAGGAAGTCCAGGCTCTGTGGCTCTTTTGTAAACATGTGATGCCACAGGTCACATCGTCTATATGGCTTTCAATCTTGTGTTAGGTTTTCAAACTCGCCTAACGTACTAACGTCGTACGTTTTTCAATCTCGCATCCCGCCATTAACGAATCTCGCGTTAGGTTTTCAAATTGTGGGTCTCGGAACCAGACTAACATTAATATATATATATATATTTGGTTTTTATATAGCGCTTTATACACCATGTCTCAAAGCGCTTCCAACATTATTACCCTGATCACTGGGCCATTTCATTCCTTAAACCATCTCAGCTCCCTGGGGAGTATACAGCCTGTGCTGCCAAATATGTAGCGCACTAAGCTAAATCAATCACAAGAACCATCTCTGCCCTCACAGGTACCCATTTACCCCTGGGTGGAGAGAAGCAATTATAGTAAAGTGTCTTGCTCAGTGACACAGGTGTCACGACCGGGATTCGGACCCACACTCTGCTGAACAGAAGCACCAGAGCTTGAGTTCGGTGCTCTTATCCGCTCGGCCACGACACCCCACAATGATGGCGTCTGCCATGCGTCGGGCTACCACACTAGCTGCACGTGTCGGACACCAGCCTCGTTCCCAGTTGTCATTAATGATAGTCTGGTTCCCGACCCAAGAATTGAAAACCTAACGCAAGAGTCGTCAAGGCAAGATGCGAGAATGAAAAACGTAAGGCGAGACTGAAAAACCTAAAACGCGAGATTGAAAAACCTAACACGAGATTGAAACCCTAACGCGAGATTCGATATTAACACGAGATGAGAGATTGGAAACTTAAAACGCGACTTTCGATAACGCGAGATGTGAGATGCGACATGGCACACATGGAACACCATTATAGTCAAAGTTGTAAGGCAATGGGGTACAAGTACGGGCATGTTGAAGAGGATGTCAAATCAGTTCGAGGTTGAAGTGGATGGCGATGTATATTACGCCACCGACAACACTTCAGATAATGGTGTCAGCGTTTTAAAATCAGGCGCCACAAGTCAGAGTACGCGTCAAATATATAACATTGTTTCTTCAACCCTATAGAAGGCGTCCTATATGTCTCTATGCGTCAACTGTTGGGCAGAGAGATCATAACACTTATGTTTTGAGTTGACGTTACATGAGCTTAATGTAGGACGCATGGCGTTTGTAATTAGTCAGTGTGGAGACTTCTATAAACGTAACGTGGTCATCCGATCGATGGGGCCGAAGGAAAACCGAGCCATTGCGGCCGTAGGGATGTCAGATTCCCGGAGATGGGGGGTCACCAGACGTTTGTTTGGGGGGTGTGTGGGTGGACGTCCGGGGGATAGAATGTGGACTAAATCAATGTTTAAAGAAAATTGTGAGTTTATCAGAAGGACAAGTAAGGTGTGGGCGCATTTGCTATTGCATACAAATTGCCCATCAATCATTGCCTTGTGTTATGCTTTCATCAGAACAATCCATATGTATGTAAAAAAATATTTAAAAAAATATAAAAAAAGCCGTAACCGAGGGAAATACAAGAAGTTTGAAATTCCTCATTGAGAAGAAGTGCTCTCTACCGAGCCAAAGAAAAACATCTCTTTATAATCAACAAGTATTACTGTGAAGTAGCCCACCCCCTTTCAGGTTGTTGTTGTGGACTTGCTTCCTAGTGAATATAAAGCTGCCAAAGTCGAATGAAGGACCTTTTTGCAAAAAAGGAAGGGATAACAACAGTGGGTTCGTCGGGCGTCGACAGTTCAATTCAATCAAAACAACCAATATTCATACAGAGGGTGACCAACGTTGGTGTCGAAGAGTATACCACCCAAATTACGAAAAATTGCTAGCCTCAATGAGAGAAGAGGGTTTCAATCGGGGTAGAAGGATACATCCCCAAATGGGGGTCACAGTACTATTGTCGATGTTTTATTGATGTAGGTGTATATGCATGGGCACATATCTTTAAGAAATATTTAGTGACCGGAATTATTGTGTTAAAAACAGTTAACGGTGAGAATCGTTAAAAAGGCAGTGGACACTATTGGTAATTACTCCAAATAATTGTTAGCATAACAACTTACTTGGTAACGAGCAATGGAGAGCTGTTGATAGTATAAAACATTGTGAGAAACGGCTCCCTCTGAAGTAACGTAGTTTTTGAGAAAGAAGTAATTTCTCAGTAAAATATTTGAATTGATTTTGAGACCTCACGCGTGAGGTCCCGTAATCAAGCATCTGAAAGCACACAACTTCGTGTGACTAGGGTGTTTTTTCTTCCTATATTATCTCGCAACTTCGACGACCAATTGAGTTCAAATTTTCACAGGTTTGTTATTTTGTGCATAATGTTGAGATACACCAAGTGAGAAGACTGGTCTTTGACAATTACCAAAGGTGTCCAGTGTCTTTAAAGGCCTGGCTCCATGCGAACCCCACCCCCCCCCAAAAAAAAAAGAACCCATAAAATAACGTGAGAAACCGAAAGGCAAGTTAGATCCCTTGCATTGGCCGCCGTCGCTGATGAGGGGTCAAGCAATGAAAACGTGCACGCGTGTACTCGCCCCCCCCCTCCAACTCTCAGCCAATTAAAGTCTTCTTTGACCTTAGTGAGTGCGCTGTTTGGGTCTTGTGACGTGATATGCAAGGTGGGGGTCTGTTTTTTAAATCTGTAAGTTCTGTCTGTGAACAGAACACAGACAGATATAGCATTAATTCCAAGGGTTACACTGACGGTGTTTCAAACCTCAAAATACTTATAGAATCACTACCGTACCGATCCTGCCCAGCATTGAATGAAACCTTTGAAATAAATTAGGTGGCCCCGTTAGTTGAGATGGTCCCTTTTCAGTGTAAAACCAATGAGAAACGGTTGACGCCCTTTGACGGGGAATGCATGAACGGGCTTATTTTGATGGCGGCAATCACACTAAGCAATGGTCTTTGTTACTTTTGAATTAATTCAGCAGGAAATGGTTCTCTGGATAATAGGACATGGTAAACTGTATTGTTGCTGAGCTTTTTGTGGTACAAACTTTTCTCATTCATCACCAATCCTGATACATCGAGAGGACGAAAATGCATCCGTGCCAAAAATGGAACTTAGTGGTGATTCCATGCCAGTCCTGCCGAGTAGCCATCTTAGAAAGAGGAGCTTAGGCCGAGTAACCATCTTTAGAAGTAGAGCTTCCTGCCGAGTATAAACCATCTTAGAAAGTAGAGCTTCTGGCTGAGTAACCATCTTAGAAAGTGGAGCTTCTGGCTGAGTAACCATCTTAATTAAGAAGTAGAGCTTTTTGCCGAGTAACCATCTTAGAAAGTAGAGCTTCTGGTTGAGTAACCAACTTAGAAAGTAGAGCATCCGGCTGAGTAACCATCTTAGAAAGTGGAGCTTCGGCCGAGTAACCATCTTAATTAAGCAGTAGAGCTTTTTGCCGAGTAACCTCCTTAGAAAGAGCTTCTGGTTGAGTAACCATCTTTATAGAAAGTAGAACTTCTGGCCGAGTAACCATCTTAGAGAGTAAAGCTTCTGGCTGAGAAACCATCTAAGAAAGTAGAGCTTCTCAGCCGAGTAACTATCTTCGAGAGTAAAGCTTCAGGCTGAGTAACCATCTTAATAGAGAGTACTGGTTTAGAAACCATCTAAGAAAGTATAGAGCTGTGACCGGGTAGCCCTCTTAGAAAGTGGAGCCTCTGGATGAGTAACCATCTTAGAAAATAGAGCTTCTGGCCGAGTATCTTATAAAATTAGAACTTCTGACCGAGTAACCATCTTAGAAAATAAAGCTTCTGGCTGGGTTAACCATCTTAGAAAGTAGAGCTTCTGGCCTAGTAACCATCTTGGAAAGCAGAGCTTCTGGCTGAGTAATCATCTTTAGAAAATAGAGCTTCTTAAAAGAGAAGATCTTGAGTTGCAATGGTTCGTGTCCTCAAAGAGCTCGGTAGCGAGTTCCCTTTGGGGCACTGGAGTCCACGCCCAAACAAGACGGCTAACCCAGTTAAAATTACCCCGCGAGGACAGCGGTGGCAGCCCGTTAATCAGTTGGAATGTACTGCCGTCAGACGGACAAGGTCATCCGTTATTAGGCTCAAAATGACTGGGATTATTATAAGAAATAATCCGCTTTTTTCCCCGGCAGTTGGAGACTGAAACTCATATTTGACGTTTGTTTTATCCTTTTAAAGTAATCTGACAAAACCAGCGAGGTTTTTTCCTCACGACGACGTCATTTTGTTTACTTAAAAAGACGTCGTTCAAGGTAATTTTTATGGCAGGACAATATTGTGAAGATTCGCACCAGTTTCGTCACAGGGGGAATGTTATATATTGAAAAACTCCCAGGCGGGCCCCTAACTTATGTCAAATGATTTTACTGTACATTACTCCATCTGCAAACAACTGTTGTTAGATTCAACCAACACTATACTGAATTCATGTCAAACCTTTGTTCTAACCGGCTATAGTCTAGTGACACTAAGAAAAAAGTGAAGAAAAAAACATTTAAAGACACTGGACACCTTTGGTAATTGTCAAAGACCAGTCTTCTCACTTGGTGTATCTCAACATATGCACAAAATAACAAACCTGTGAAAATTTGAACTCAATTGGTCGTCGAAGTTGCGAGATAATAATGGAAGAAAAAACACCCTTGTCACACGAAGTTGTGTGCTTTCAGATGCTTGGTAAGTTGATTTCGAGACCTCACGCGTGAGGTCTCAAAATCAACTCAAATATTTTACTAAGAAATTACTTCTTTCTCAAAAACTACGTGATTTCAGAGGGAGCCGTTTCTCACAATGTTTTATACTATCAACAGCTCTCCATTGCTCGTTACCAAGTAAGTTTTTATGCTAACAATTATTTTGAGTAATTACCAATAGTGTACAGTGCCTTTAAAAGTCAGTGATTTAACGGTGATTTACCATGCCGCTGAGCAGGTGCGCCAAACAATCACTGATAACAATACGGGGAACTAGTTCTGTTTATCTGCGAACATCGTACATGCATAATATACGCGAAGCGATTGTAAATATTGGGTTTGTCCAAATTTATCAAGGGCCGGATAAGGCCGGTGTCACTTGACTCGAACATGTGGGCTGTAATGCATTGATGGCTTTGTAATGGGAACAGCACTAAACAAAATATCAAATGCTGTTCAATGACAGCGTACATTGTGTAAAAGTTAATTAAAGGTAGCTCTTTGCCACCTATGCTTCCAGTTAAATAACCGTAACATTAGTGGAATTTGAAGCATTTGTTTTGTGGTGGGGGCAATCTTCTTCTTCTTCTTCTTCTTCTTCTTCTCCTTTTTTTCTTCTTGTGTGTGTATGGGGATGAGACACCACCCGCAGCTTTTGTCTGGAGGCTACGGCGAGATGTTACTCAATAGATTAACTTCATTACATAACATTGTTCTATTTTGTGTGGCCTGCTGCAATGAGCTCTAGGGGTCGTTGACCCTATACCCTTCAGTGTCGATCAAACAAGGAGCTCGTGATTATCGATGGCTCGGAGCCAGAACACGGGATAATGCTCAAAGTGGATGTATGTGGACTCTTGCCAAACGGGGGGGGGGGGGGGGAAACAAATCGCAGCCGTAGTATTTTGCTTCAAGACTAAAATAAAAAACCAAACAAACAAGCACCCCAACAACAAACAAATGAACAAATAACAAACGCAGATGAGTGGTGCATTGCCTATGCCATGCATGTGGCAGAGGGTGTACCCCCCCCCCAACACACACACACCCACGCCAACACCCCAAAATGTTCCTATCACTTAGCTGTATAATGATTCGCCTATATAGCCAGCGTCACTTGTACGTAAGACCGTTACAGAGGGGCTCCAAGGTCAAATTCAGTTCTCTGATGCATTCATTGTCCAATAGATAGGGTCCTCATGAATGGAGGGGGAGATTTCAAGTCTCGTAGAACCTCACGTTAAAATGGTGTAAAAAGTCATGTTATTAAAATGTGAAACATGACGTCATCGCAAATTAAAAACCTAATGGGTCTGTACATTCCAAAGAGTAACCTGTGCGCCAGTCACTTGGTCCAATTCAATGCCGTTTCGATTGAATGTCATTAAAATCCAGTAATGAACTAAGAAATTTCTCCACAAAAAAATGTAGCCTACAGACCATAAGGACTCTCTCTATTGGAAAATGAGTCCAGCACCGAACTGAATTTGGACTTAAAGGCACTGGACACTATTGGTAATTACTTAAAATAATTGTTGGCATAAAAACTTACTTGGTAAGTTGTTATGCTTGAGGTCTCGAAATCAAGCATCAAAGCACACAACTTCGTTTGACAAGGGTGTTTTTTCTTCCATTATTATCTCTCAACCTCGACGTCCAATTGAGTTCAAATTTTCACAGGTTTGTTATTTTGTGCATATGTTGAGATACACCAAGTGAGAAGACTGGTCTTTGACAATTACCAAAGGTGTCTAGTGTCTTTAGCAGCCACTTTGTAAGCATATGAGCGGTGTGTATGAAAAGCGGGAAAGCTTGGCAGCCTTGTACCTACGTAACGGTGGCTGTTATATAGGCGAATTACCTCTTATGCAGAATTACCACAACAAAAATCATCTAAAGAATTCATGAGACTTACAGAACACCAATGAAGTCACGGTGGGAGGGCGTGGGTACCACCAAACCACCAAGCCACATAATATCGAACACCAAAATGGTGCTCCCCTGTATCCTCCCTGGACCCCCCCCCCCCCGAGCCCCGAGTGAAAAGTATTTATCAACATCACTGGTGATGGATTCGTATGTTACTTTTTTCGGGGATCCATGGATTGCGTTTTTAAACCCCAAATTGGAAAGCACCCAAAATTCTCGGCTCACGCATCCTGCCCCGTAAAGTCCTGCTTTCGTAAACCCCTGGCCACCAACACCTACGATAGAAAAGATCAAGTTATCTGACCGTAGCCCGGAGCGATTCTTAAAGCGATTCTTCATTTCCGGATGCTTAAAACCAACTGCCCAATTAAGTGTTTATTTCTTGAGTACGGCTATGGTAACAGTAGTGACAACCCAGCGATTATCATTATAGTCTGTGGTAACATCACAGTCACCAAATTCTTTCCTCTTAAAGAAAACGTAATGGTGGAGGTCGTATGTATTAAAGCATCAAGTATGCACGACTGGAGAACGTCTAGACAGCTAGTGTTTAAGATTGCTAGGGTGGGATGCGGAAAACCATAGTTGACCCCCCCCCCCCCACAAAAAAAAGGGGGGGAGAAAAAAAAGACAGGAAAAGGCGGATCTCAAATTAGCTTTCGCGGAGGTGATTACAGGGTTTTAATTGGCACAAAAGTTGGGAATTTGTGGTTGATGGGGTCTTTTCCCAATTGTGTGTTTGTGGTTTTGTCTTTGTTTGATTCCAGGCTTGCTCATCCCAACCCGTCACTCACATCGTGCGCTCCCATTGGAACCCTCTGTTGAAGAGTCAAACAGGAACCATCAACCTGGTGGAGAGTGCAAAGGAGGAGGGGGTCGGGGGGAGAACTCAAGCCGTGGGTGTGATTGTTCTTCAACATGCCCAGTTTTACTAACAGTGGACCACGCGGGTTGCTGATGTAAGAGGAATGTGTATCTCAAAGTGTTGGGTTCATCCTTGCCCTGTGGGTTTATCGATGCTCCTGTTTGATTTTGTCTTCATCATCCAGTTCCCTCTATGAATTGCCCATCAATCTAGATCTAACTAATATGAAAACGCACACCAGACTATTCCCCTAGACTCAATTCGGTTACGTTCATTCGAATGAAGGTCGAAACAAATTAATGGAGGCATCATCATACATGTAGATCCAAACGCACCCCCCCCCCCCCCCCCCGTCCCTAACTCTACCACTACCACTACCACCAACACCACCATCACCGCCCACGCATGAAGTGGGGTTAGTTATTTAACACGGACTTTATACACGACAATTATTGTATAAGAACATTGACATTAACATTCAATTGTCTCTCACCCCACACGATCGTTAATAATGTCAAGTCCAATTTTGCGTTATACGGCCGTGGCGGATGTTAGCATTCAGAGTGTGTACATGCATAGAGAGGTCCGTTCTCTATGGTACATGTAAACCCCCGTAGCCTTCATTACTATAGGCCTATAAACCGATACCTCTTAACCCAGCTATACAACAAGCGTACACACACAGACAAACCAAAACATTGTTTATGTCGTGGGTGTGCTCATAAGTGGATAGGAAGGGCAACCAATTAGAACTCCAAGATGAACGGGGGTTGCGACGAGCAGCCATTTTCATCTCGGGCTTTGAGACTCAAGTATTATTCCCGGAACTTAAGATCCATTATAAACGCTGATATACACCGCCCACATCTAAAGACGGACAGAAAAAAACACTAATTTAGCTGATATCCGGGACCTGAATGTCAAAAAAAAAAAAGTAAGACTAAGAGTCTGTTTTTTGAATTTCATTAAGTGGTACTCCATCATGCGCCTTTCGTAATTCAAAGCTTAACAAGTTTAGAATTAACGAATCCGCGGTTTCGTCAACTATTTTATGGTCTGGGATATTTATTAAGTGTGGGTTCTTGTTGCCATGACAATGCCTTCACACGGCCTGAGTTTTCATTCAAGTAATGGTGCTTTATTGGCTTGAAGCCAAAGCGCACTTTTACAGAGGGTTCAATACCAGAATAATCAGCTTTTGGTATAAAAGGGATAATGGAACTAATATTTACACTGTGGGAGAAAAAAAAATAATAACTGTGCCAGGAAAAAACCCATTCCCACGGTTCATGCAGATGGTGGTCAACAGAGGGCAGTATTGTTAGTTGTATCAAACAATGACTGTGTTGTTTTTTAAATGGCGAAAAAAATGTAAGCCCGTCCCAACTAATTTTACTGGGAATACTAACGAAGCTGGAATATTGTAATGACCTCGATGCATTATTGAATGTAACACCCACAAGTGCATCATTGAGAATAAGCACATGTAAAGTTTGTACACAATATCATATACCTGTACATGTACACAGTGAAAGTTACACTACACTTACAATTTGCCTACAGTCTGTTTTCTTTACTTTGGTCACTCCATAAAGTTGTCCATACAAGGACAACACAAATTATTGTTGGATTGAATCAGACAAACAAATCGTGGATTTCAAATTTCAAACTCTAACTTCATGGTATTAATTTGACTCGACATCTAAAAATTTAAAAAAAATGCTGAAATGTTCGAGCAGTTATAGTTTGAGCATTGAGTCTGGTCGTATTGGTGGGTATTACAATGTCATCGCATGCACGTCCTAAAAGTATCACCGTTGTTGCATGTTGTGATTGGCTAGCTGTTCTCGAAAACAAGTCTTGGCTGCCGAGTGTGGTCAGCAGAGTGTGGGTTGAGTCCCCCCGGTCTTGACAACTTGGTGTCCCGGAGCAAGGCACTTCGCCATTTATTGCTTCGTCCTTTTGGATGGGACGTAAAGCAGCCGCGTTGGTCCCGTGTGTTGTGTAATTCACTGGCCTCGTGTTAGTGGCATATAGTTGGCTGCAGACATGCACTAAATCATCTTGTAAAACCTTACAAAGTGCCACAATAAGTGGGTCTCTCAATAATCACCCTGCATACCTGTCGTGCAAAACATAAAGCGACTAATGTTTTCTTTTGTGATGTTTTTCTCTAGATTTCAGAGGATATTTCGTACCAAATATAGTTATTTAGTTTACTCAGTAGAGCGTCTTTAAATGCCGTTTTTATTATTATTATTATTATTATTATCACCTCAAACTGTATGTATTTGTATTTCAAAAAATGAGATTCCATGATAAGTACATTAGTATACATACATGTATTTTTTGTTTTTATAAAAGATGTTAACCCCCAGTCGTTGTCCCAAGACCATGGCAGCTCCATTAATTCATTATGACGGTTGTAAAGTGGAATCGAATAGTCGAAAGAGGTCGCTGTTTTTTTGTTTTTTTTAACTTGATCTAAACAACAAACTTTAAAACTCTAAAATAAAAGGAATGGAGCCGTTGTAGTTTTCTTTATTTACAATCTGCAATGTAATAACCCGAGGGTGTCATCAGCAGAGGGCGCCCTATTGAACGAGTCGTTTTAGAAGGGTGATCCACACTAAATAAAATATTTCTTATCCAAGAGTCGCTCAGTTTTGGGGACAAAACTGAAAAATGTATATAGTATGAATCTCAGTCTGTCAAAGTCTTTTCAATTTTTGGCAAATGCCGTTGAGAATTTTTGCTAAATCCCCTGAAAGTCACACCCACGAAAGTTGGGTGTTTTTTTTTTTTTTTGTTTTTTTTTTCTAAATCGACTTGCTGCCAGTTTTCATGAAGCATCCCTCCACTTGCAAAGCCAAATAGGATCAACTGTAAAGCCAACATTTATCAAGTTTCCTCAAACGTTGATGAGCAGAACCCTTAGGTTGTTATACCTTATCATAAGTAAACAATTGCATGACCTAAAACAAAATATTAGACCCATTCATAAAAAAGTTAAAATTGTGCTAATCATCAGCTAATCGCGTATTGGTTTTTGCCCATTTAGTGCGGTGCACCCTTTAACCCTCTAGTCCCTGCACCGCCCGAGTTTGCTGATTGTTTTTTTAGTTATCAAGACTCTTGCAGAAAATTGCTCGAATCGTGGTTCAAATTTTAAAAGATACCCAAGGCTTATTAGGCCTATTTACGAAAACAATGTTTTGACCTTTTCGTTAATATTGTCATTTAATAATTACAGCTTATTTCAATTCGGGAAGAATAAGTAGAAACATAAGTGTCCATGGGAACAATAAGTAGCTCTCGTTAACGGTTACCGGTAAATTTTATGGCGGTTATTTTTAGTGCAATACACAGTACACTTTTGTAAGGCTTTTATCTGGCATCAAATGCTCATACTGAGTAATTATGCTCATATCCCATTAGTTTTTTACAGTATCATCATGATGAAAGAAAATTTAATTTTGGGTTACAAATGAGCGTGGTGTTGATGATGAGAGCTACAATTATGTCATCGTCATTAGCGTTAACATTTAGCAAGGCAACTGTGAAAGGGGGAAATTAAAAATGATTGCTATTGACTTGACCTAGTTCATTTTGATGTTACTTTTATTTCTCCAAATACACGCAAGCTGTGAGCGATTTCTCCTACCGCGTGTAACAGTGTACCGCTTTGGGCGGCTGGGCGGTCCCTATAGGGTTAAAAATGAACAATGAATTTGAAGAACTCATTGAAACAGGAGGTAACTATTGCTTGTTAAAGGAACATTACAGAATTGGTAAGAAAAAACTTGTAAAATATACTTTTGATCACAGATTTACATAAAACTTACACGGTCTAATGATGATGATAGTAGAAAACATCCCTTGAAATATTTCTGTCTGAAATGCCATATTTGATGAGAAATTAATAAACTAATTTTCCGATTGGAGTTTATCGCTCAGTGAGCGTTTTATTCATTTGTTTAATCTATATGATTTCATGCATTATATGTGTAATCGGTTTTTCACTATTTTCTCGTGACCCAGATGGCCGATCGATCTCAAACTTCTACAGGTTTGTCAGTTTATGTATATGGTAGATTACATAAAGTGCTTACACTGCCAGCAACTGTTTTGTTAGCTAAACCAATTCTGTAATGTTCCTTTAACTTGCGGATATACAACCATGACCATGGCTGTGTAAATAACATTTGAGAGGAAATTGCTGGCTCTGAATAGAGCCGTTGTTTTGGTATCGGTGGTCCGAGCAGTGCACTCTGCTCGTCTTCAGGGGAACTTCACCAGAAAATTGTCGTTCTGTATAACACTCAGTCTTTTCTTGGTGCAAAATTAGGGAACTTACAACATTCACAATCAAGGTTGATATGGGTTTTAACGCTACCCTGAATGGTCATCATTCTGTTTGCTAATTGTTATGATTATTTTTTGTTAAAAATTATTTATTTATTTATTTACTTACCTATTTTATATTTTGTTTATTTTATTGTATTTCTTTGTTTACTTTTGGGGTGGGTGGGTGAGTGGATATACATGTAGGAGCTCTGATATGAATCCCAGCTAAGATGCGACAGAATAATAATAGAGTAAGGCCGTGTCTGAATCAATGTGGAGGTAGGATGAGTACTGTAAGCGGCTTCGCCCTATTTAGCGACTGTCGAAGCCACTTGGACACGGCCGTTCCTCACAATCCATTATTATGACGTACTATGTCACATGAGGCAACGGGGCAATCAAGCAATCAACTCCAGGCAATATTCAAGATGACAGGGCTTTCTCATTTGTTTTCACGCCATTTTCTTGGTATCCTTGATATCAAGGCTGTGTAGACAAGTACTCTAGCTAAAAGTCAACGATCAGACACTGGTACAAAGTTATCTCCAGCGCTACTGGTGTTCAGTTTGCATGCGCTGCAGCAATTATTGCCTCACGGTAAACGCTGCATCGTGTGACAAGCCGCTATTTTAAGAGTCAAACTGCAGAATTTGTCTGCAAATCTATGTTACACATTTCCCCCGTCATTATGAGGGCACTAATTCACTGGAGAACAATCACATGTACCGCTAACCAACTTGTATCAAGTGCGCTTTATGATTGTTACAAAACATGCAGTTATTATAATGTTGTGACCAAGCAAGGAGTTATGTTTCGAGATCTGTGCAACACACCGAACACTGACCATATAATTTAAAGCACGCCCTCTTGTGTAACTACGGGACAAGACTTGTAAAATCATCGCCTGCACAATGATGGAGTAGACACTACAAACCGTTTTGTGGCGTCTACACATATTCTGTGGAACATGGTGAAATATATAGGTCTGCAGGGAAAACATAAAATTAATCCACCCTCTTTATTCGGTTAAAAAACGAAAACGAGACAAAGCAATCTAAACTGACGACAAATATTGTTGATTTTCGTGCAAAACGGCAAAGTGTCTGCGAATTGTGACATAAACAAACCCAGACTGACCTAAATTCGAGTTTCCGGATGGGGAAAGTATAATGATTATAATAAGCGTACAGTTAAGCTAACAAGGATCTGTGATTACAATAGGCAGGAATCTGTCATCACCATCAAACGGCATTACATTGAAAAATTATTAAGTGGTGCACTTGCACAAAGTGCAAAGGGACAAAGCCTCCCCAACCAGGCACACACCTCAGAGTCACACCCCTACAAGCCTAGAATTCGGTGGTGAGCTGTGTCATGAAATAGAGCTGCTTAAGCAAAAAATTTCGCTTAAAAATTGTCTAGTGCTAAGCAGAAATTAGAAGGATACCAGATTGTACATGTGACGGGGTAGCTTGGCGGTAACCTTATTCTGGTAAGCATAATTTTGTTGTGCTTAGCTACTTTTTGTGCTTAAGCAGCTCTATGAAATTGGGCCCTGGTATAAGAGCAATTTCTTTTCAAGGATTACACAAAAGGAGAAACATTTCCGTCCGAAATATTGATATGAGGAAAATGTCCATTATAAAGACCCAACTTCTGATGTCGATTTGCCAATAACAGACATACAACTTATAAAACGATAAATAAATGAATAGACAAGAAAAAGAAGAGAAAACTAAAGGGCATGAATATTTGTACAGCGTTGTTGTGCTGTTGTTTTAAAAGTGTTTTTTTTATGGAACACACACCAAGAAAAAAGAGTAAATCGGCCGTTCCGCGCTGAGAAGTTGCATGCCTGCAAAATAATCACATGTGAAAGTGAACAAAACCCATCATACTAAGTTGACATCCCGGGCACAATGTCAAAGACCTGCTGAAGCACAACATTGCTAGATAAGCACAACAAAATTACGCTTACCAGAATAAGGTTACCAGCTAGAATAGAATTTCACATGTACCATCTTTGACTTTAGTTTTGCTTGACAGAAAATTGCTAAGCAATATTTGTTTGCTTTAAGCAACTCAATATGGTGGACACATTACTGTTGAACATTGTTTAGTTTTGATAATTGTCCGCATATCGTAACAAAACAATGCACTCCTCTTGTGTCCACCCTGTCTAAAAGGTATTGTACACTTTTGGTAACAGCTCAAAATCAGTGTCCACATTTTGTGTGATTAAACAGATGCATGAACAAACAAACCTGTGAAAGTTTGAGCTCAATTGGTCATCGAGGTCACGAGAAAATAGTGAAAAGAGATCTTATGTGTTTTCTGTTTTTTCAAATTATCGCACGCGATAATTACTATTGTTTTACTCGTTTCTCAGAAACGATAGCATTTTAGGCAGAAATATTTTAAGGAACCCTTTCTACCATTACTTTCTTAATCATGTTATGTGTGAATCTGTGAACATTTTGTTTTTTCGATCTTACCAATAGTGTACAGGGCCTTTAAAAGATGAAACTTCACCGGTTGTTCCTAGTATAGAGGAATTGATTTTTTTGAGGAACTAATTTTATTTCGCCAAGGTGGGGGATTGTTAGCTGAAAATAACAATAGAAAGAAATTTCCTTTCGAAAGAATCAATGATGTGTCATTCCTATACGTTTTCAAGTAATAAACCAGAGGGGACATCAAGGTAACTCCAGAAAACATTACTTTAACACCAGTAACATTAATGTAACAAAAGTAACAATAACCAGTAACATTAATGCAAAAAACTCCAGCGCAATGCCGATTACATGTATCTGAATTATGTTGATTTATTGTGTTTTTCTGTTGTTATTGTAAAAACATAACTATGTCATCTCCAAACAATACGTTCTGTATAATATAATGGCAAATAATATTACATTATACAAACACGAAAGATACACTAATGCATATTGTGACAAACATCACTTCATAACTAGGCAGCTCTCTAGAAAAAAAAAACATAATTTGTAATTATATTTATTATAAATAATTATAGTAAATAAAAAAACTCGGAATAAAATAAAATAAGTATACTTAGATGTTACTACTTGAATCGGGGACAAATCAATTTTGTTTTCAATAATTTTTCTCTTTTTTTAAACATATTTATTCACTGATTTTATTTATTTATTTTTTTTATTTTTTAAGAAGTTAAAATGAACATACAGTATAGTTTGGAAGAGTAAACATAGTTATTTCGACCCATACCATAAAACTAAAATTTGATCACTTTTGGTGCTTATGCAGTTCTGAGGAAACAGCATTAAAATTGTTACATAATAATATATTGAAAAAATACATGCAGGTTGTTGCCAAAGCTGCAGATATAATTGGCTGTACACCAGTACTCAACCTGTTGGAGTACAAGGTATACTCAATATAAATACATGTTACTAAAAAGAGTAATAAATTATATATAATAGCACTGAGCCAGTCATCTCATTCAGCCCAACTCCCTTCGGTGAGTCACTAGGATCGTTCCCCACTCAAACAAAGTCCAACCCCAAATGGAGCTCCAAACCAACAGTTCAAACTCAAATTGGAGTATTTGAGGTGGTTTCATCAACCGAGAATTACCCAAACTGTTGGACTCTGATTATGGTGGTACATGTACATGTGTGCCTGATCCCATGTAGAGCATAATCAGTTGACTGAGTGCAGTTCTCAGTCCAACAGAACAAAACATGCAGTTGGAGTATGAAGGGTTGGTGATGGTCGGAGGCCAGAGCTGTGTATTGAGGGAGTTGCACCAACTTGCGCTTATAAGCCATTTTCGGTAATAAAAAAAAAACATGCATGTGCGCACACAGGGTGCCAGACTAGACTGCACATTTGGTTGTGCTACATGTACATGTGGACCGAAAATGGCGTCCAGTAATCACATGACCAACGAACATGTCGCAACTCTCCCAATACAAAGTTCTGGCTGATGTACATGTATGTATCACCAGGCATGATATTTGACCTTGACAATTGAGTAGGAAATTGTTAATATAAGGGCTGACCTACATTAGGCTTGGGCATTGATAGGGTCTTAAAATGCTTAGTAATTAGCTTACAGATTTTCTGATTGTAATCAAATTTGAATCAGATTAAAGTAGGAAGAATATCAAAACTTGATAATAAGAACCGTTTCTGTGAAAATCAAATTGATTTTACTAAATGTTCACAAGGATTTTTTTATTACCATTATTTCTGACAACGGGGAGGTTTATATTTTTGTTGAAAGTGAACGTAACAAAGTTGTATCCTTTACACTATTCAAAACTACAAACTGTGTAGAGATTTACATGAGATCCAACAATTTGTTGTGGTACAAGTTTGTAATTTGTAACAAAGTAATAGGTCAATATGATTTCACACAGAGCAATTCACATAAAGAGATGGACTTTTACGTTTCCTCCGAATCAATGTATAGAGACCAGGATTCAGGATATATTGGTCTGATTTCAAATCATATAGATTATAATGGAGTTAGTCTTATTTCTTTCACCATGTGTCACTGTAGTTATATGCCTTATTGGTATGTTTTAGTTTTGTACATTATATTTTTAGATGGCATCTTCGAACTTGAGAGTTATGTTTTTTCTTTTTGTATTGTTTATATTTGTAGCCTGTCGTTGCCAAGTGGTCTAGAGCATCTAACTCAAGTTCTGATGGCTGAGTCATCAGAGTGTGGGTTCGAATCTAGGTCTTACAAGACACATTGTGTCCTTTGACAAGCCACTTAACTATAATTGCTTCTCATCACCCAGGAGTAAATGGGTACATAGAACCTGCGAGGGTAGAGATTCTATGTGACAGACAAGGAATCTGTGTGCCTGTGGTTGCCGGTGCTGCATACTTTTAAGGCCTTGACATGATAAACATGTAGACCCACTGAGCAGGGGTAGTAATAGCGTAAGGCGCTTTGATTTGGCGTTGTACAGTGCCTAATAAATGCCCATTATTAATGCCTTATATTAATTGTTAGCTTCGGTAAGACAAAGGCTTGCTGATCTTAATCAAGTCCTTCAGTCAGACTTACTGATTAACATCTCACGCCATTCTGGGCCCAATTCTGAAAAAGCCGTTAAGCAGAAAATACTACTTAGCAAATATCTTTGCTAGCAAAAAAAATTGAGTAGGGCACCAGTCGTAACAATTAATATTTCAAAGAATTTTTGGCTGGTTACCCGATTCTGCTAAGCAAGATTTATCTGTGCTTAGCAAATTCTCACCAGTTCAGGTTTTCTTTAGTGTTACGTGAACCAGCAGAAACAATGATGTCTTAACACATGTGGCGTGTCGTGGCCGAGCGGATAAGTTTTTGTGCTTACAGGCTTTATGAAATTGGGCCCTGGATGCAATTTTTTCTTTAGTACCACACTTGAGACAGGGGGTCAACAGTGAAGGGATCCGGGAAAGCGCCCATACCTTATGCGTGTATGCATTGGCTCTAGTGTGGTACGGAAACAAAATTGCGCCCTGGATACAAGAAGAAGTGCTCTTGAAGAACACCACACATTTGATAAAATGTCTGCAAAACTGTTTACTGCCAATTTTTCTAAAAAGGGGATATAATAATTTATATCCATGTTTCAGTAACAGCACATATTTGTTTATGTGGTGTTTCTATTTTATTTTATTTTGTTGTCTGTACAAAGGGCGCTTGCAATTTCTGTGCAGTTTTATGTACAGTGTAACAGTCTAAGGAGTTCCAGCAGACTTACTTCTCATCTTGACAACTCATCTTGAGCACTCTTTAAGAATAATTTATCAATTTTACAACTAAATAACGACCATTATTAAGTTCCTTTATAAATTAAAGATGAAAACACATTTGTTTTGTTTTTTCAATTGCGTATTTTCAACAGGAATATTGTTATGTGTTATAAGCGCAGCAAGCTAAATGTGAGATCTGTTTCCTTTTGTACAAAACCCCAACAAAACTATATTGGTGAGCCTTAAATGTTCCAAACATTTAATTTTAGCAGCATGCTAATCTTATAACCAGTTTAGGTTTTCTTCAGTGTTACGTGAACCAGCATGATAAGAAACAATAATGTCTCACACATGTGGCGTGTCATGGCCGAGCGGATAGGAGCACCGGACTCGAGCTCTGGTGTTTCTGATCAGCAGAGTGTGGGTTCGAGTCCCGGTCGTAACACTTGTGTCTTTAAGCAAGACACTTAACCATTATTGCTGTGCCTTCGGATGGGACGTAAAGCCTTAGGTCCTGTGTGTTGTGTAATGTACGTAAAAGAACCCAGTGCACTTATCATAAAGAGAAGGGGTTCGCCCCGGTGTTCCTGGTTTGATTGGCTGCACCACAGCACCACAGCACCACGTAAACCATTACACAGTGCTATGTAAAGGAATAGGGTCTCATACTTAAAAAAACGTAGCTCCACATACCCAGCAGGATAAATAATATAATAATGTTGGAGCACCTTGAGCGTCATTGAGTGACGGATTTGAGCATTATATAATAAGCCATTATTATTATACTGTCACTTGTACTATATGGTAAATGTACACATACATTACACACCCGTTGCATGGTCTACCAATGCTGAAACGTGCTCGCATGTACGCACGACGCACAACCCTCAGCCAATGATAGGTCTTCCATTGATCTCAATGAGGGCACCGTTTGAGCTTGTGACGTCACGTGCAAGGGGTCTACATGTAATTATTCTGTCCTGTTGGGTCACACTCCCTCCCCCCTTCCCCCTTGTTGTCTGTGTTAATGGTACAGTAGAAGAAACAGTACCTAGATTTGTTTACTACACATAGATAGTTACATGTAGATAGAGAAAATGGTGGGGTTTGTTTTGGTGAGAATATAAAAACGGCCAACCAAACAGGTCATGCATACATGTACCGAACAAAATTTTTCACCAGCTGTACAGTAACTTATTAGCAACTTTCACCTCCGTTAAAATACTGATGTATACATTTATTGTTATTAAACTGAGGCCGTTTTCGAAACCAGCGCTTGGGCCCTGTCAGCTATTTAGAAGGTGTGTGCTGTCCTTATGGGGGATTCAAACAGTCGGGCGGAGCCCAAGCCAGAGCCCAAGTTTCGCAAACGCCTTAAATACAATACTCCATCTTTGGACATTTCTTAGCTCTGAACTTGAGAGTTTACATATAGCTTGGAGACTTTAGTATAAAAATAAGACAAGTCCATGAGTCATGGGCACCATACTGGGCGGTCAGAGGAACAGAAGAAAATGAAATACTCTGAAAAATATGAAACTGTCTGTATTCTCATTCAAATTGGAACAACAGCCAGGCAAAGGGTGAATAAATTACTATTAAATACTACACATGTACTTTTACATTACTCTCTACGTCTAGATTTACCTTCGTCATGCAGCGGCCATATTGGGGTTTTTTTTTCAAAATCCAACTCTGTCCCACCCTACACTTGATATGTGGTCCCATTTTGGGGGGATTGTTGATGACATAGTGTAGAGGGGGGGGGGATGAACTGGGGAATGTAATCTTTATCTCACATACATTACCACTTGAATATTAGTATTCAGGCCTAATGCTTCTTGGAGGAAATTGCTTCACGGAGACAATTGCTTCCATTGCCCCTGGTCACTGCCTTGGGGCCCCTTGAAACATTCCAATTTTTTTTTTACAATTACCTCATACAATGTAGAGGTGCCCTTTCATAAAAGAGAAAACGCCTTGGTGCCCTTGCCCTTTCAAGAACGAAGCGTCAGGCCTAAGTAGTGCAGTGAAAAGCTCCGATCCTGAGGAGCCAGTGTTTTCCCCTGCCCATTCAAACAGGAGGCCGCTACTTTCAGTGCCTACCTCGCTCATTTATTTGACCAAATCAACCACCTCGCCGTGAAGATTTGCCATAAAGGAAGTACTAATCTAAAAATTTATATTTTGTGTCATTAATCGAGCCTTTTCATTGACCTCTTTGTACCAAGAACTGATAGTTTGGATGTGTAGATGAAATCATCACGCATTTGTGCAAGCACTGCATTTCTGTCAATTTGCACACGGTCCAAGTTTAGCATCAATCGCCAACTTGAATTTGTGGGTCGAGAATTCACAAAGCACTAAGCCGAGTTGTCAGTATCAGGGGCACATGGCACCCCCGGCTTCGCCTCGGATGCCATTGCCCCATCGGTCAACTACGGCGATATGTATTGTGACATCACAGGTAGCATTTAAGATTGGTACACATCAAGCCCAGTTAGAGACAGCATGCCTTCAGCCAGAGCATCTCCTTTGTCCTTTTGGCCGTTCTGATTTGAAGTTGAACACTCTACTGAATCATTCATTGCATGTCAAATTTAGCAATTTGGATGTCTTTTTGTATCCAATTGACTAATGTGGACACCCTTTACCCACGTTCTGGCTGTAAGCCTTCTGAACAGCCACCCCTGCAAAGGTAACTTGGCCGGGGTTCTTTTGGGGGCACAGCGTTACAAAATGTACCTTCATAATCACTGACGAGCTAACATTGAATGCGCCCGTCAACATTTTGAGGGCCAACAATTTTTGTCTAGGGTGTAGATTCTCAAACCTACTCCGGTGCTATTTGCTTCCTCCCTGAAACTGTCTTAATGAGCACTCGAGTCACATTTTTGTTTTTTTCTAAAAGGTCATGAGGAAAACATTCCTGAATGAGACAAGAGCTGCTTCTTCAAGGCCTGTTAAACGATAACTAAGGACAAATTTGGAGAAAACATTACCCGGATATTGGGAACGTTAATGAGCACAATTAGGTCAAGTCCAGTCAAACTTCATAACGAGTTGCTCTGATTGCAGTTGGGACAATGACACCAGGCGATTTGAGTGTCTCAAAGGGTCTGGTTCACATCAACAATCAGAAAGACTACAGTACACTGCAAGCTGTAAATGCAATCCCTTGCAACACGTTACGTATGACGGAACTGGTCCTTCAACCAACATATATTGTTAAGATCTACTCTAAATAAAGTGTTAACAAGAAGACTCCGCCTGTAACCAGCTCTCTCATCTTTCATCATCTCTACTTAAGAGTTACAGCTCTTTGTCATCTACACAGTCAAGACGTGTAAACCTGACAGTCGAAACACAGACTTACCATGACGAGAGAGGGAAGATCTGTTCAACAATGTCTACACCTCACTGGAGTTCAATACAACATGAACAGATGAAGGTTAGTCGAAAGACAAATCAAGAACCCTCAGTTTTCTTCTCTCCGTGTTTTGGTTGTAATAGCTCCAGAGCAATTTCCATTTGTCTCACATGTCCATCTCCAGTCCCAAATCCTTAGCAGAATTCCTAAGCTCCACTGTGAAGTGTTCTATAACAATTTTAAACCACTGCTTTTTAATTTGTTCATTTTTTTTTTTTTCTTTTTTTTTTCCGTGTGTGTTTTGTTATATATATTTTTTGTATCTTCTTTTGATTGTAGTATAGTACACCTACAGCGGCCAGCCTGTGTCCTCCTTTCATAGTAGCCTGTTGCGTTTATGTGAAGGGGAGTCCATGTGAACATCGTTAGGTGAGGTGTTTCTCTTTCGGGAATCTGGATGGGCAAAGAGTTCATCCGGGAAGAGATCTAGTACGTTTCCGTGGCGGCGACGTGAATGAGAGTGATGAGGTGGAGACTGGGACACACCAACATTGGCCATCGCTCCGTTTAAACCTGGAAAAAAAAAATAATAATAATAAAATCCAAACTCACTAAAATAAAAAACTTGCAAGAGATTTTAATTTTAACCTCTTTAAAACAAATGTTCAACTCTTTATAATTATGTGGCCTTTACCTTGGGCAAAACCTTCATATTCACGAGAACATGGTCGAGAGGAATTTACTCAATTTGGCACTTTCTTTTTTTGCACAATTTGACATAGAAATTATGGTTTCAAAGGATGGTTTCAAAGGAGGGGAGTTTTCCCTCAACCTCTTCAACCCTGTGTATGTTACGTGTCCTTGGAAGTTTCATTTCACTATTTCACAATTATCTGCGACTTCAGAAGTACCAAAATACTTCAATAAGAAAATATTGCTCAATGTTTGAATACTGACCCTAACCATCCATATTCCTTCAAAATCCTAGTACTGCGTATTTCATTCTGTTGGACAGAGAACCGCACTAGTGAAACTGATTTCCATGGGATTCGGCATAACACCATAATAAGTTTGGGTGTTTAAGTTACCATAATATGGTGTTGGATTTTGTTAGAGTGAGGATGGATCCCCATAAACCACTCGGAGGAGTTAGCCCATCAATTGTCATGATGAGGCAACGTCTGTGTTTCGTACATTTGTCATCAATGTCCTGATCTCCGACTCTAATCTGAATTAATCCAGCATCAGAATACTTCAGCAACTTGGACCTCGATAGTCTTTGGCATATACCTGGTCCTCTGCGATGCACGGTTGTTTTGACTGGACTGCGCAGTACCGAGTCCGTCAAACTCATGCAAGACCAGGAGATAAATTTGGGAGGAGGATGCCCTCAACTCACCTTGCAATGCTAAAGCCTCCCTAAATGGCTGTAAATCATCAGCAGTTTCTACAGAATGTCCCACCACATCATGGGACTGTGTGTGTGACCGCGGAGATGACCTCTCTGCTGAACTCCGACCCATCTGACTTGGACGAATACGATGAGGGGGTGCTTTACCACAGAGAAATGCTAGGAGGTCCTCTCGTTTGATGAAGCGTCTCCTTTTCTTGACCCAGCCCACTATGTCTCTTGTGCGCCGCTGGTAACCAATTTGGGTACCGAGCTCTATCGAGCCCCTGTGTGCTTCTAAGCTATCTGAAATCAGCAGGAATAAAGTGGTTACATGGTTAGTGCTTGTTATTGAGCGTTAATCTCTCATTTAGTGTTCTTCGTTAATTTAACAGTGGTCTGCAAGCCCATTGCAAGTTAAAACTCCAAAGGACCAGTTCACATTCTGTCAAAGTGGTAGTTCTGTGCTTCCAAAAGGTACATGTAAACTACTATTAAATGTTCATGGGGTTTCGCGTTCAACTCCCATAATAATGGCAAAGCTAAAACCTAAAACTCTTAAAGGAACATTACAGAATTGGTTTTTGCTAACAAAACAGTTGCTGGCAGTGTAAGCACTTTATATATCCACAATATACATAACCTGACAAACCTGGGAAAGTTTGAGATCAATCGGCCATCTGGGTCATGAGAAAATAGTGAAAAACCGATTACACATTTGCATGAAATCGTATAGATTCAACAAATGAATAAAACGCTCACTGAGCGACAAACTCCAATCGGAAAATTAGTTTATTCATTTCTCATCAAATATGGCATTTCAGACAGAAATATTTCAAGGGATGTTTTCTACTATCATTATCATTAGACCGTGTAAGTTTTATGTAAATCTGTGATCAAAAAGTATATTTTACAAGTTTTTTTCTTACCAATTCTGTAATGTAACTCTTAAGTTTGTGGACAAGTAAAAGAACAGACTACAGATAACCGGTCCCCATGTTATGTTGGCTCATCCATGAACAAGTTTCGGACAATTCCAACTCATTCTTTAACTAACAAGGAACGTGTACAGAGCCTGCTGGATACACTAAGATAGATTGTTAAACACCACAAGTTGCTTTGACCTATGCTGAGATCAACAAGAATATCTTCTTTGTTTTGTTCGATCTTTCTTTTCATTACAAAGAAATAACTTCTCAGGTTCACTATATGTTGACAAAGAAACTAAGAAATGCTAAACTTTAATAAAGGAAACACTTAAAGAAAAGTTGTGCAATAGCTTTTCTGAACTTTACCTTTGTACATTTTTGTTACTGAACTAGCGGCATTCTGAAATGCAAGCCAGAGAGGAAGGGCATTGGATTGACCAGTCAAGCGTTCTGTTAAAGAAAAAAAACATTGGAATGTTTATACGACTCAACAAATATAACTAGGACCATATTCCTTGAAATATCAATCAACTTATGATCTGAACACCAGAACAATTATATCATGAAATGAAGATTTTACCTTTAAAAATATATATTTGATGCCCTCAATAAAAATATGGTTGCGATAATCTTAATTAATTGTAACCCTCAATCCTCCTGATGGTCGCAGAGGATGGAGGGTTACAATTATCGCAACTAAACAAAATGACAAAAAGTCTGGGTCAGTTCTTTGTTCTACGTCTACACAGAATTTTGCCTACAACTACAAGTACAACTATGTATTTAAAAAAATCAGAATGTGAAAATTTATTTCTTATCAAATTTCAGAAATATTTCAAATACAGCCCATTGAAATAAAATAATAAAAATAGTTATCAGCTCAGTCTGGGGCTCTCCTTGGAATTGTTCTCAGACCTTTCTGGTGTGACTGTGAAACTCAGTCTAGTCTTGCATAGACGAAAGTAACAACAATCAATAATTTGTCACATTTTATGAATATGATGTACAGTGTTGATTAAAAAACACATAGAAACTTTTATGGACTATTCCTCAAAATATGCAGAAAATTTCAAGCAAAACACAGTAAAAAAAGACAATGGCCTTAGCACTAGCACTGCAGGCGTCTTCATCCAAAAATTAATGTGCAAATACAATACAATCTGTTTACAATCGTACTGTTTATTTTCAAAATAAATTTTTGTGTATTTTGTATTATACTATTATTATTTCGTACAGTTTAAAGCATGTAACATTGCAGGTACAAATCTCCACTTTACAATCCAATTCTCACCAAGTTTATACAGATGTGTCACAGCACTTGCACAAGTCTGAAAACTGTACCACAGTTTATCAACTGCAAACTGCCGTTCTTGAGGAAGCCGATCTTCCAAGTTAGGTTCGCTGTCCAACTCGTCCAGACATTGTTGCTCCCAACTTGACGTCCAAAGTTCGCCCCCTGAATCATCCCCTCTCTCTTTCTGCTCACTCATGTTAGTAACTAAGAGGTAGATATTCCTAAATTACACTAAAAATTATACTTTTGGGCCTAAAACATTACGAAATATTTGGACAGAATAAATTAATACGCCCTGAGCGAACGTCGAATGTCTGATGTCGCAGTGGGGTCGCAATGGTTTGTGGGTAGAATAATATGCGCAAGCGCAGAGTATTGTTCACATCTGTTCCATCATACTGAATTCTAATTGGAATAATTTAGAAATCTTTTTCGTAAATTTATTATTAAAAACCAAAGGTTTTCAAGCCGTTAGCAAATATATAAATCTATATAAACTGCAGCTTTGCGAAAAGGGAAAACCATTGGACACAGTAGGGTGTGTTTTGTTTAGGGTGCTAAATTCACTCTGTTCGAAGCTGCAAGTCACGTACTATGACGTCATCTAGTTAAGGTAGAAGATGCGACGAGGCAACAACGGAGACGACTGACCCCTCATTCAACCGGGTGAATTTAGAATTACGCCGTCTTTAGGCGAGTCGAGCTACGGTGTCTGGGAAGTGCCAAACTCCCAATCGAGAGGGAGTTCTCGTGCGGGTTAATCTGAATCGAAGGCAATTGGTTTTCTTCTCTTTTGGAATATCGCTTTTTAAAGTTCTTGTTTCCCAATTCATTCATACATACAGAAGCATCACTATTCATCACATTATTCTGATGGTTTCATTAACCTTGTATATATACACCAGACTGAATAACAGTTGCAGAAAATTATAATAATTTATCAATGATTTAAAGGAACATTACAGAATTGTTTTTTTCTAACAAAACAGTTGCTGGCAGTGTAAGCACTTTATGTAATCCACCATATACATAAACTGACAAACCTGTAGATGTTTGAGATCGATCTGCCATGTGGGTCACGAGAAAAAAAGTGAAAAACCGATTACACATTTGCATGAAATCATATGAGATTCAAAAAATGAATAAAACGCTCACTGAACGATAAACTTCAATCGGAAAATTATTTTATTCATTTCTCATCAAATATGGCATTTCAGACATAAATATTTCAAGGAATGTTTTCTACTATCATCATCATTAGGTAAGTTTTATGTAAATCTGTGATCAAAAAGTATATTTTACAAGTTTTTTTTTACCAATTCTGTAATGTTCCTTTAAGGGGGGGGGTCAAACTTGATTTAAAAAAAATACACAAAATTTAACTCAATTAACAGCCCTACCTTGTAGTTAAAGTTAAAGTCAACAAAAACAGGATTTGTAAAATATCGAAATAATTTCCGCCTGAAATACTCAAGTCAAGAAAATAACAATAATTTTAGGACCCCTAAACAACGAGAATTTGTTTCGATTTTCACAAGTGATCAAGCTTAGCTCAATAAGGACGCCAGCACACAATCCATTTTTTTTAAACATGACCAATGAATCAGATAAAATTTTCACAGGTTGTCCATGGGAGGTAGAATTTATGGGTTGACTTTCGAACTTGTGTGGGGTGTTTGTTGAAAATACGAGGCGGGGGTATAAAGAAGAAAAGAAAAACGGGGGGTCCTTTAAAATAAGAATAATGATTTGTCATCATCCGTACGAAATGGAGCCCTATGTTACATATTGTATATTTTGTGCATTGTCCGTGGCATTATCGTTTTCGTTTCGAATCTGTCAAAACTTGTTCTGGTCAAAGAAAATAATATTATAATATATTAAAAAAGTCAAGAACTCAATAAAAAGTTTAGACTTGTGGACAAGTCGTTAATGTATGTCGCGGTGATAGCGTTCCGACTCTCTCATCATTGACATGTACCTGATTTAACTTCCCTTTTCAAATTCCAAAAACGTTTTAGTAAAATAGAAGCTACTTACGGCTTTTTTTTAGTGAAATTTTATTTAAAGTACACAGATAAGAAGTTTGCTTCAATTGACTTGCTTTTATATCTTGACCTCATCTCGAAAGAGGTCAGTAATCAAAATTAGTGTTGTCTTAAACATTTCAAAGCCTTAAAGCGTCTCCTAAAACTGGTTTGGGGTACTACAGTTTCTTAGGAAGGTTTCTCATGAGTGAAAAAGAACTTAGAAGTAGTACAGTTTCATTCGTTTCATATCAACATACAGCACAGAGCCGTATATTGGAATACAGCAAACAGAATAGCGCCCTCAATGTCATTGTGGGGAATTCAACTTTGGCACAAATTGTGAAAAAAATCTTAAATATCATAAATGACTTTCGATTATCTTTGAATTGTCTGTCCCTGAAGTGTTATAAATTTAAAAAAAAATCCTTTTGATATAAATTACTCTATCCTGTTTTTCTAACCCATTCAAAGACGCTTTAAAACAAGAGTACTTTGACATTTATGACGCTTTTAATTATTAGTAAATGCATGGCATTTCCAGGTCTCCATAAGTCGGTCTACCCATAATGCACGCATTTCAATGTATGGCGGCCATGTTACTCGGAGTTTATGTTTTTTAGACAGTGATATCGAGAAAGCATGAAACAGTGCATGTATTTCACTGTTTTCCGGGTAGCTGTGATTTCTCGTTGTACATAGACTATTTCTGGACTTAGTTTCTTAATGAGTGCCCCTTAACGGAGGGGTTAAGACCGCCGAGATTGGGCGCATCGCCAGTAAGCACGTCAAGGTGCCTCCAGCGTCCCGGAAAACTCCCTCATCGCCCGGCAGTGAACGGGGATCGGTCGCGGACAAGTCTGAGCGGAAATTTTTAAGGAGGTCGAACAACAAGAGTCCGATCAACAATATGAATCACTGTGAGGAACAAGAACGACCGCAAAGTGAGCCAGAGGAGATGGAAACGCAGGAGGGTGAGGCTTTAGCCAGTCATTGTTAACCACAAATTCGGTGACTTTTCTTGTGCAGCAGAGCACTAGGCCTGTGTAGGACTACAAAAAAAAAAAAAAAAAAAAAAGCATGACCGAATTGTCGGTTCATTAAAAAAATAATTAATTAAAAAGTTCAGAAACATTTATTCCAGGTCAACATATACTGAAAAAACTGAATATTGATAAACAGCTTTCATTATTCAACAAGGCAAATATAAATATTGATAGCATTAACAATAACAACAGTAACACTTTGATTTGACTACCTTTTTTCACCGGTCATAATGACCAACATTGACCCCAATAAAAATAAGAATTGTTAACATAAGATTGTACTTTTGACATAATGATTGAATGAAAGAATGGCAGTTGAATTCGGTATTCTTTCAGTGAAAAAGATGTAACAATTCGATCAACTGTTGTGAGTTGCTATCCTTGTACAAACCCTCAATCCCTCGTCAGTCATACTATGTCGACATAGCCATCTGGCCATAGCATAGGAGGATCAAGGGTAGGTTACAGATTGCAACTAGTGCTAGTAGTACTAGGCAGTGTAGTACTACTACTACTACTGTACTAGCGTGTCGCTAGCGTGTCGTAGTCGAGAGGTCTAGCACTCCGAATTCAAGTTGTGGTGGCTGAGTCAACACAATGTGGGTTCGAATCTCGGTCCCGGCACTTGTGTCCTTGAGCAAGACACTTAACTATAGTCGCTCCTTGGCGTTTATGTCCTAACTTATGGGTCCATGCAGAGTACGAAGTACAAGTAGAAGTAGCAAGTAGAAGTAGTGCTACCAACCATGTTGGAAAATGGGAAAGCGGGGATTTTGTACCTTGCCCTATGCCATGGACACATGATTTAAAAACTAGCAACACAAAACAAAACAAAATGGAGATGAAGACATGAAAGATGAAGACGAAGACAGACGGAAAGCAATGAGGAAGATCAAGTGAGGATTCATAAAAAGGTCATCTGGGGAGAAATTAGAATCAACTTGCAAAAGATCTTGGCATAAGATTTAAGAATGGAACTTTGTGAAGTTCTCTGGTAAAACTTCAGCTCATGTAAATCTGTGTTGAAACTGTAAGTTGGACAGGTTAATATCAGAGATCAATAATAATGATGATTGGGCCATCAAGTCGGTTGCAAAGTGCTGCCGCAGTGGCTCGCCCATTGCCCCTGCTTACTGCACTATCTTTAAATGCTTTTAACCCTCCTACTGTCTGACCATTCAATACCATTCAAGTGGTTTTGAATGACAGGTAAACTATGCCAGCCTGAAATATGATACCATGAGGGAATGCATGTACACAGTACACAGTTAGTTCTGTGCACAGGTTGTGCCACAGTACACAACCTTGGCAGTCGAATGGTTTCAAATGGTTGGTCAACTCACTGGAAAATGTTGCCAAGAGTCGCTGACAGTGGGAGGGTTAAAGATATGCAGCCTGCATGCAGTTGCATGTGTTTATGTCTTAACTGCAAGTACACATGTCGATTTACTTTTGTACCTACAATGTATACATGCGTGTATGCAGGCCGAGACTGAATTACAACCATGTACCTAAGTTGTAGAAAGGTTAGATTCTGGGCTAATCCGGGCTAAATACCTAAATGTGTATTCTTATAGTGGTTAACCTTTTGCAAATAATACAGAATCTGGTAAGAGCAGAAGGTTGCAGGCTGAAAAACAGATTTCAAAGTCTGGTGGGGTTGTTGACAAGCTGTTGTTGAAAAAACACTGCAAAGTGCTTTTCGCTGGTTTTTGCAAAGGTTGTCTATTCCTAGGATGTACGTGTGTGTTGGCCATGCGGAATTTTAATTCCCAATTTTATGCATCTAGCAATTTATTCTCTAGTCAAAGTTTAATCAAGTGAATCGACCCAAGCATCTTCAAACATCATACAAGGGTTTATGATTGGACATCATCTAAAAATAATCCCTCAGTAAAGACGGATGAATATTCAAATATCTGATTCCCGCTTGAGTAATTGATTCTTGAATGCTGTGACGGGACAAAGAAAAACATTAAGCTGGTGTTTTGGAATAAGGCTAAATTCAACATGTTTGAACTGTATAAAGCCGTACAGGCAAAGTTTGGTTATCTTTCCAAACATTAAGTTCAGCAAGTTCATCTTACCATGTTTTGTTTGTTTTTTCGTAACCCATCTAAAATTTCAACTGTACATGTAATACCATACGGTTAGAATCATTGCAACTACTTAAACCAATATACTTGTATTCACTTCCAAGAAACTTGTACAAATATTGGATGCATAAGTGCATTGCATTGTCACAGAATCTAATCAATCATGTCGAGGTGAATTCTGGACTTTAATGGAAAAGCCAGATTTCACCGACAATGCACGAACGGAATGCATTCGATAGCCTATTTGTTTTATAGAACTCACACACGTACATAAGTATACATGTAAGTAGTCCTTGTCATTTGAAATTGGTTTCACAATAAACACAAAATAGACACGAAACTCGTCCACCCCACACTCTGAAAATTATAGCACACTGTACGCAGAGTACATTTGATGACATGTCTGTAGATTTAGTTTGTACCTGTACTATGTATACAAATATGGTACCTACATGTACAAGTACATTATGCACAGGTACGCATTACCTACATGTACTGTACATATATACTTGTCCCCATGTATACTACATGTAGTGCACTAGTGCAGTGTATGTTGTCCCAAAAGGCACACATTGAATACACGCAAACATTACACGTGTACATGTAGCTCTTCTGCTCTGTGTCCCACACGCAGGCCTGATGCTTTACAAGGGCAACAGAGGCAGTTGCCTCTGGTTCTTGCCTTGGTGCCCCTTGAAACGTTCCAATAGAAATTTCCAATTTCCTCATAGAGGTGCCCTTTACAAAGGAGAAAATGCCTCGGTGCCCTTGCCCTGTCAAGAACGAAGCATCAGGCCTGCACATTCAGTTTGCACGGCCACAATCTTTGGTACACTTTTTGTTGCAAAGACACCAAATGAACAACACATTTGATAAATAATGAGTAGGCCTAACTCTTTGCAGATCTTGTATTCGACAAACTCAAGTACATGTACTTTCTACTCCTCATTCACACAGCGCTGGTTAATTAATTTACAAACAACATTGAAATAACTGTTACACATACATTGTACATAATTGGTTTTCAAACTCTAGTTCATAACATGGACAAAAAAATGTGTACCCATGATTTTTTTTTTTTCAAGAACCCTATTTTTTTGTACACTCTCAGACCACAGACTGCCCAACTGGGTCCGTGTCACAAAATTCCACAGGAGACTGTGGAGATGAAGTCGACAGAACATTTAAGCAATGGGGTTTCCTGATATCAATACCAGCCATACCAACAGAAGAAACCCATGCACCCAATGCTAGCTTGGAAGGTATGGTACTATGTGGCAGTCTGTGGTACCAGTGTATAGGACGGTTTATGCTAAAATAAAGTACATTACACATGTACAAGCCTGTGGCAAATCCAAACCAGTCAGGTTTTGTGTTTGGGTAACTCGCCATCAGCATTGAATGAACACGGACAGACGGAAGGGTATACATGTACAGGGTTACAAGTACAAGAAGCTACAGTACACAAGTAGCTCATACACTGACACATTACGAACCAAGCTTGAGGCTGGCCTTTTAGCCAAGTCTGATTGTACATGAAGTAGTTTAGGATCGTTAAAGTTTGCTGTATTTGTACAGAAAACTTTTGTGTATCAGTAAAGAAGCTACAATATTCGTACTAGTTTTTGTCGTACACGGCACACACAGAGCTCTGTCATTTCACTGGTGGAACACACGTCATGTGTCGGCCTTTATTTTGCCATGTATAGGCCCTACTGCCGCAACGCTATAAAATTTTGTTAGGAGTCCTACATACAAGTACATGTTAATGGATAATTTTAGGGCGCTTCACACCATCGTTTCCAAAATGATTGTTCCCCCGCAAGTTTGTCCAAATGAGGCAAGGTCGTGTCATGCCAGACAAGATTGGGGTCTACATGGAGTCGCCCACTTTGTTGAGAAGTTTTTTAAAATTGTAAATAACACGTACTGTACGTGTACATTGTATTTTGAGAATACCTACGCACAAATTTTCAGAGCTAACACCCTCCAAAAGAGATTTTACACATATAATGGCAGGGCTAGAATTTGGGGGAAAAACCTACAAGACCACAGGGCTTGTAGATACAAATATTTACTGGACCAGAATTTTGAGTACAAGACCAGAATTGAAGTGAGAAGAAAAAAGCCTAAACAGGTTCATATTTGAACTGTTTGAATTAGAAAAAGAACTAAGAGAAGATTTATCTCATTTGTATAGGCCCCTATTATGGGTATGTAGTCTTTGATAATCAACAGAATTGTATTTATCAGACTGAATGTCAACATTTGAACACAAACACAAGACCGCCGGACTTGTCCGAACATGAGTTTACAGGCCCGATGCTAAAATCACTGGCCACGGGCCAGCGGTCCAGTGTCAAATTCGAGCCCTGAATGGTTGTACCCGCAAGTTTACTTATTATAGACATTCTTATTTTTCCACTCAATGCAAAGCTTCAAACACCACTTAGTCTACCATCATTCAGCAAGAACTATAGATTGCTTCATTTTTTTGTGCCAAATTGATAGAAACTTTAAGTCCACATGTGCAAGTGCTGTAGATACTAGAACAATTATGTACTTGATCCAGATAATTACCCAATGAAAGAGCCAATGGCTTGTCAACCTGTCAACTGCAACTTGACCATGTTGACTTTGTTGGTCAGTACACTTTGCACTCGACTTGCTTTCGCATGTTACACTTATTCCTAATCCTACATGGTTGGCTGGCTGGCTAGACTGGGGCACATTCTTAGAGACCTACACCATGGGCCGTGGTTAGTACGTGGAAGGGACACCATACCTGTGTACAGCTACTGTCTGTAGTTTGTTTTTTGCATGGCTGGATGTCTCATGGAGGAAGGAAAAGGATGGTTCGTCTGGAATGTCTGGGGCATGTTTAGACAGACCAGTAATTTGTGGTCAGCACTTGTACATGGCTATTGGCTACATTGTGTAAATGGCAATACATGTAGATGTAGAAGAATCCAGCACACAGTTAAAGAAAGGGGGGTTGTCCAACCTTGTCGGATTGGCTTAAATGTTTTGCTTCTTTACTTCTTTTTTTTATTACTGAAGACCGTTTATAATTCTTGCTAGTTTATTGCTTGCCACTGCTGGTTCACATGTATGTAGATCGTGTACATGTAGATACACTACATGTAAACTGCGCCAATAAAGTATCTAAACATTTACAAAATGGTCAGATTTATCGGAATCTCAAATAGTATGCAGAACATTAATTAAATAATTCGATTCACTGTTATCTTCTGCGCATTTTGACACCTCTTTTGCTGCCCTGCGATGTTGTTTGGCGGATTTATGGGCACTTGAGTGGCTTTAGGTCAAATTTCAAAAGTTGCAAAAGCCCCTATTCACCCCAATTCCAGAAGGGAACTCGCACAAGCATCACACAAAGACAAAATCAAGACAAAAGACACAAATTTGTTCTGTTTACTTAACCATGAAATTTATTGCAGTAGCTCCTCCGACTTCTAACTTCACTGCTTAAAGGTACTCTCTGCTTTTATCTTATAAACTGTAACTGCTGATATCCTGAAGATGGTCCTCAATACTTAGTGTGTCCTCCATCACTGTCCTGAACGGCAAGGATACGTCTTGCTTGAATAGGGACTTATCACTTGAACTTTTGAAATTTGACCTTAAGCCACTCAAGTGCCCATTAATCCGCCAAACAACATCGTAGCGCAACAAAAGAGGTATCAAAATGTGCAGAAGATGTGCATCGGATTAATTAATTAATGTTCTGCATACTATTTGAGGTTCCGATATATCTGACCATTTGTAAGTGTTTAGATACTTTATTGGCACAGTTTAGATACATGTACATGTAGTTCCCAATAAACGCCATCTTTCATGTCAATGGCTTTGAGCTGCGTCAAGCGTTCGAACTTTCCTACGCATCCAAGGGGTTCACCGACCAATCGTGGAAGGAATTTGATAAAACTTCTGCTTGCCGCATGTTGTATTTTTTGCCAATAGTTACGCAAAAATGCTAATTCAAAAGAATGATATAATTGCCCGTAAAAATGGCTGTGACAAAAAGTGGGAACTAGCTATTACTTTAATTGCTATAAATCCAATTCATATAACAATGTTAAAAGGAAGTACTTAAAATATGGACCAGTAAAAAGCTGGCAGACCAGGGAAATGACAAGCTACATGACTAGGGATTTTAGCTTTTTAAAAAGTAGCCTACCGGGCTTGCCCTAACATTTAGGAAAAGTTATTTGCCCAAATTTCAAATTTGTATCAATTGTCAAAACTTTATCTTTCTGATGTACATGGTAGCACTCACAACCACTTATTGGTAAAATAAAATAACATGCACTCACTCAAAAATATATTTGTAAAATGTATTGTTCACCTTTCAAAATGAAGAAATATGACCATTGTAAACAGGTACATGTACATGTAGGTCGCACAGTTTTTAGTAGCCCATAGGGCAAGTTGGGTAGTGGCGTTTGCTAGCCAATACAATTGTATGCCGGGCTAGTGAGCCCTGAGCTAACTGGCCATGGGAAAAGTTAGGCGCAAACCCAGAAGAAACACACATAAAAAAACAATCTGCATCTTAGTGCAGTTTGGAATCGGTTTACTATGTATACAACAAAGACTATAAAGTATAAAATGCCATTTTATTGCTTAACCCATGTATCTGATGATCAGACCGCATTCATTTCACGTACCAGTTGTGCATCAATTCCACAAGGAATGACAATGGTAAATTAATTTAGTTAGTGTGAACACAGAGAGGAAACAGACTATAGCTCTGTATTATATGAGCTAATTCATGCACCCCCCCCCCACCATGAGCATTGATTGTGCAGACAATGAGCTCATAAACAGAATGCTGTTTGTAATATATGTAAAGCTGAAATACATGTTAAAACAGTGCAAAAGTGCTCAGACTGTACATATTTGAGTGTCTTCTCGGGTTAATTAACTGAGTGCTGGAGTGGAGTGATAGCAAGTGAAATGGGGGATTGAACTCAGGGTTCTCAGCGTGCACAAGCTTGCGTATTGGGACGATACGCGCCAATTGCATGCTGATGATACCTTTGATTTAGGACCAACGCAAACGGATGGAAATAAGAAAGAATTAAAGTTCACAAAAACCATCGAGGTAACATCATTTAGAATGCCCAGATTGCACAGTAGGTTTTTTTTAAAACCAAAGTTAAACACCGAGTAAAAACATTCAGAGGACCATGTTTAAATTCAGTGTGCTTCTAAAGGCAAAACCTGCAAAATTTGGGTCCAGAATGCCTCACAGTTTGGACAAATCCTGGGGAGAGCCCTGATTGAACCGAAGTCTGCCTGTACACAGCTCAATAATTCAGGCGATTTTCTTTTGGATCCCATCTACACATTGTGTACTAAACCCTTGTTTTGCAAAACCATCAAGGAACTTATGTTTGCTTCATCCTATAGGCCTATTTAAGACATACTGTACCTTATTTTTTTTTAATGCATTTCTAGTGGTAACATCTTGAAAGATCGATGATGATTTGGGTGAAAACAAACAAATATCCAGCCACTGAAAGGTGTGAATGAGTCAGGCTACATTATGTGCAGGGAAAGATTTGTATGCTTTTAAGAAAAAATAAACACGTACATGTACATGTACATGTACACGCCAGAGGCCTCCCTATGCACAATCTAGCACATCAGGCTGATCGGCGCAAATTGTGCATCGACACACATAAATTGTGACCGATTGGCAAAAAACTAATTAATGATAATAATAAATTTTAGATTAAAGCCCTATCCCTCCCAATTTACATGTATTTTATATCCACTTTGCTGAAATTAAGGGTTCAAAAGGAATGAGGGTTGCTCATACGTACATTATAGGCCCAAATAGCAATTGCTTATCACTAGGTCAGGTATTCAATCTTATCCAAGTCCAAACATGTTGATGCGGAATGACATGTAGGAGAGGAAGATATTGGAGGATTGGAGTCAGCTGGGCCCAATTTCATAGAGCTGCTTTAAAAGCACAAAAAGTAGCTAAGCACAACAAAATGATGCTTTCCAGAATAAGGTTACCAGCCAAACTACCATGTCACAACATCGTGTAAAAAACATTTGGATTTCAGCAATTTCAATTTCAATTCAGCAGGCTTCGGCAAAATTTGGAAAATATGGGCCCAGAATGCCAAATATAGTTTTTATAAGTCTCGGGGAGACTCCTACAGTACATTAAACATGTATAGTTCATGTATGAAGTTAATAGGGAGAAACCTACGGTACATTAAACATGTACATGTACATGTACATGTACGTATACATGTAGTAGACCCATATGTACATGTATGGGGTTGGTTAGGCACACCCCTATACAGGATAGGCCATCTGTAACCTTTGTTTACAAAAAGAGTGACCGTTGTACATTCAGAAGCCTTTCTGGAAGGCAAGATACTTCACTGGCCATATAGTAAATATTACATTTGTGTCCCAATGTCCACATAAATTGAAGAGTTATATAACAATATAACAGCTGAAACAAGTTTTGCGATGTGCCACCTCAGTTCATATCAGAAGTTGAAAAAAAATTTTAAAGTGCAATCTCTGTAATTGTAAGATTTCATGTTTTTCTTCCGTTGAGATGTTGACAAACCGTGCCTGCAGGAAGTTCAGGCTCTGTGGCTCTTTTGTAACAAGTGATGTCAAAGGTCATTATGGTTTTCATGCTAGACAAGACACTCTTCATATTACCATTAATGTGATGTTTATTTTGATCAGTGTTACCGTTAACGCTTTGATGTACATGTACAAAATGCACATTTGGAAAACATTAAGTTTTTCCCCCTTCCTCCCCCTCCCCACAAAAAAAAATTTAAAAACCACAAACAAAACCCAACTGTTTCTTTGTCACTCATTTGTCCTCCATACATGTTTTTATAAGATTCTGGTGTTGCCGTAAATATACACTGTACATGTACTAATAATACTATGTGGGCAGATACATGTACATGTACATTTATGACGATGCTGTGGCTATGCATGGAATACGCAGTGGGAAATTGTCATGATACGCTAACATGAAGATGGGTTGCAAAATTGTGGCTTAAGATATAAGGTACACACATGTATACGTGTACAGTATGTGTAGGGGGAAGAGGAGCATATGGATCTCTGTTAAGATAGCGTCAAAGTGCCATTTTTCGTGCTCGTGTGGAAGCAAAAGTAGCATAGATGTATTGGGGCATGAATAAAATCCCTTAAAATGATGTGATACTGTACACTGAATATTATTGTAAATCAAACATCCAGAGACAAAGTATAACACAAACATTGACAAACATTAGTACAAATGTATTTTGTACATCTTGTAGATCTACATACTGTACGTGTGTAGCACAAATGTATGCATGTCATGGGTAGGAAAAAATGCTCATGTGGAAGCAAAAATAGTATCAGGGCATGAATAAAAGTCACTTAAAATGATGTGATACTCCAGAGACAAAAGATCTGCATACATTAGTACACATGTTGTTTGCAGTTGTACAAAGGTATCTAGTACATCATGTAGATCTACATGTACATGTAGCACAAGTATACATGTCATGGGTAGGGAAAATGTACATTGAACCGTACATGTATGTACATGTATGTATAAGTATACATTCATAAATACCCGGGAAATCCATTCTGATTGGTCGAGAGGACATCACGGCCGTGTTTAAACGGATAATAATGCACGGCTAGAAGTGTTTAAACATACCTGTGGCGCACAAGGTTACGCAGGCGCTAATCAATGCATACTGGTATTCAGCCTAAACTCTGTTAGTGTTAGTACGCGCGCGTACGCACAACTGTTGGGCATGGCATGCATATCCTTCGCAAAACAGGGCCAGAGGACGTGAAAGGAATTGAAAGTTAACAGAAAAATTGAGATTTTCCAACAATAATTTCGGGATTTGTTTTCCTTTGCCATCATAAATGATTGGCAGACGTGAACAGACCACCGAGAAAAGAAAGTCGTAGCCTTGATTGTGTCAGAACACTCGTACACACATTGTAGCTTTACTGTTTTGATGAAGCAAACAGTCTGTAATTCCCGTAAAGTGTATATTTAACACGTTGACTGCCGCCGACGAGTATATTCGTAGTAACAGGTGTAACAGATTCTGCTACCACGACAGTGCGAGTATACTCGTAGAGATTGAATAGGCTTAGTATTGTTAATTGAATGCACTGGCATCACTGAGAACACAACAAATACGCTTTTGGCAGTGGTGAGGACATTGTACATCCTTAGAATGTGTATGTTCAAATTATTTAAAAAAAAAAAAGTACCTATTTGGTATGCGCACATGCGCACCACACTTGGCAAATGGGAACGCCCTACGAATCAATGACCGGCAGTCAACGTGTTAACAGCCTGGGAGGTTTCTGGGTGTTCATGGTGTTACTCTCTTGACCAAGAGAAATGCCCATGATCCCATTTTTAAAAAGGATTTTACACTTTTTTGTACGGTTGCACCCCTGCCAACTGCCGTTGGCACATGGGTTAAATGTGACATACAGGTATGGGCTTATTTTTTTGACCTGTTAAATATTGTTTGCTTTGTAGGTGTTCGGGGATCAGCCGAAAACCTATTGTTATTCCTTTTGCTGTTGTACATTTGCATTTTTTAATATATTTTTGGCCTTAGCTTTTATTATGGTATCATTGTGAAGCGCCTTGAGCACTTTTTTTGGCGAACTCAGCTTTGGCGCTATATAAGATTATGTTATTATTGTTATTACAGTGTACATGTTTTTCAACACATGTGCTACATATATGTGCAAACAAGAATATATTGACTATTCGTTTATAAAAGCCATAAGAAACCACTTAATGTCTGTCAACAAAATTAATGTTTATTTTATCACAACAACTTATTAACCTTAACTCCATTGATTGATTTACTCTGGTCTTTCCTCACTCTAACAAAATCCTACACCATAAAGTAGCTTGACGCCCAAACTATCGTACTCTGATTTAATGCTGATCCCAGTGAGTACAACTCCCCAGTTGTCTTGGCTAGAAACCAAATCTGCCAAAATCAATCAATTGTTGGACAATCAACATGATTAACATGATCAATAAGGCAACAGTACTGAATTGATCATAATCAATCATAATCACTCAGTGCTAAAGGAATCAATCGTGTCAATCAGGACAATTTTGAAGTATTTTGATAGATTTAGTGCATTAGGATTTGGACTGAGTTAATTCCCTTTCTATTGCAGTACTGAGTCTATCAAAATCAAGCAATTGGCTTGCATACAAACTTTACCCTAACCCAGCAAAGATACTTTTGAAGTATTTTGATTGATTAAACGCATTAGGATTTTGACTAAGTTCATTCCCTTTCTGTTGCAGTACTGAGTCCATCAAAATCAAGCAATCGGCTTGCTAACCCAGCAAAGATACTCTAATCATTGGATATGGCAATGTTCTGTACCAATGAAAACAATGCACTGTACCTCAGTTCCACTGAAATCAACCTGTGGTTCTACAGGGCTGGTAGGTCGACTCCATCAAAATCAACCAGGATTTGATGTGCCAAATGTTTTGATCCGGTGGTGTACAGAATCAATCAAAATCAAGCATAGTCAGCCGATTGATTTTGATGGATTTTGGACTGTTAGGGTTAATCGGTTTTTTAGTTCCTTAGTCCAAAAGAATCAAACCAAACATGCAGTTGGATTTTGAAGGGTTGGGGATGGTCAGGATTAACTCAAATAAAAAAAAATCTTATAACCTTGGCCCAATTTCATGTTGCTGCTTACCGTGGAATTCTGCGCTTAGTGCCAAAGGATCACGAGCCCTACAGGGACTGGAAGCGCACAATTCTGTAGTAATCTCCCTGATTATGGAAACCTTTTTCCCTATTGTGTTGAATGTAATTATAAATATCTCCCTGATTGTTGTGCAAAATCTCCCTGATTGCAAGATGCAAATGTCGGCAGCTCTGCACATATATGTAGAACGTTGTGCACAACTCCTACATTTTGTGTAAAAATAGTTCAAGTCAAACAGCAATAATAATGAACACCAGCCAAGAACAATACAGGACCTTGTACAGCTGTTGTAGAAGTCACAGTTCCATGCCCAGTGTCTATTTTGAATTGTATTCAGAATGGATCTCTGCCTCAGCAGTCGTCTCTGTGTTTTTGTTCTTGGAAAAAGAATCAATTGAAGTAGCTCAGCTTTATACCAGGCGTGTTATTACTGTCAACACATTTATTGCAATCACAAGTTTTGTGGTGGGGGTGGGGTGTGTTGGGGTTGGGATAGGATATCAATGATGAATTAATGTTCAAGTTGTACACTGTGTAAATGGTGAATTTAAAGGCACACGCTGCCTTGAATCGGCCGAGTTGGTCAATAAAAAGCGTTTGTAAACAGTTTGTTATAAAATGCATATGGTTAGAAAGATGTTTTAAAAGTAGACTACAATGATCCACACAAATATGCCTCGAAATTGCGTGGTTTTTTTACATCATAAACTAACACAGTCGGCCATTTTATGGAGTCAAACTTTTGACTCCACAAAATGGCCGACCGTGTTAGTTCGCAAAGTTCAAGGAAAACCACGCAATTTCGAGGCATATTTTTGTGGATCATTGTATTCTACTTTGAAAACATCTTTCTAACCATTAGCATTTTATAACAAACGGTTATAAACGCTTTGTATAGACCAACTCGACCGATCCAAGGCAACGTGTACCTTTAAGATTCAGTCCAAATTTAATTCTCCTTGAAAACAACATTTTGTTTCATATATGTAAGCCTTGAAAGATAAAACTGTACACATGTGGCACAACTACAATGTACATCTACATTCACAATTGTACAGAATTCATTTTTTTATTTGTGTGCAAGCATTTCTTGCATCTTCTGATGAACAGACAAGTTTTGTACCCCCTTTGGGAATAAATGAATAGACCCGATACTTTAAGAACAGACCTGTACAGCTGTACTTGCTGTAAGGACGTTGTTCCTTATTAAAGGGCACCTCTATGAGGAAGTTACATTTCTACTGGAATTTTTCAAAGGGCAAGGCAATGACCAGGGGCACGGAGGCAATTGCCTCTATTGACCTTTACTATGGTGTGGCCGTCTTGATTTTCTCCAATCTGAACGAGTGCAACCAAACCGAGGCTGGAAGAAAAAATAGTCTGGTCCCTTTTTCAGTGCAATGAATACTAGCATTCATTACTGTTATTGGGTACAGGGAACATGACCAAGATGGTGGCAGCTTGATAAAGGTCTATTGCCTGCTTGCAATATCAGGCTTGCTACATGTATGAACGCCAACTCTGTTTGTTTACGTGTTTGTTGTTGATGTTTTGTTTTTTTGCAGCACCGGATGACTCTTTAGTCCCTGAGGTCCAAGGTTCCGATGTCAACAAGGCAGACAGTGGTAACCATGACGAGGGCCAGAAAGAGTCTGAGGACCAAGTCACTATCAACGGAGACATCGCTATGGAAGGAGGAGAAGGGAAGCAGACGGACCATGAAGAAAATGCCGAAGAAGGTACCTGACCTTATTGCGTTTTATTCTTCTTGAAGATCTTGCGGGTACAACCATGTACATGTATTAACATGATTAACAAAGTTCTTTTTGAAGAAGTGTTGGCTCTGAGAAGAGCACAACTTTTCCTACACATCTATAATGGACTCACTCTCAGAACCACCACATTTCTACATTAGAAATGTCGTTTCAGGAGTAGTTCCTCATCAAACCCTTTCAACATTTTAAATATTGGTGGTCTAGCCGCTAAGATGCTTTAGATTGTGGATAGAGTTGGAGTCCCACCAGCGGTGCCTGTGGATTTTTTTTCTCAACAGGACGCATGTTTGTTGCGTGTCGTGGCCGAGCGGTCAAGCGCACGGACTCAAGCTCTGGTGTTTCTGATCAGCAGAGTGTGGGTTTGAGTCCTGGTCTTGACACTTGTGTCCTTAAAGCAAGACACTTAACCATTATTCCTTCGTCTTTCGGATGGGACTTTAAGCCGTTCGTTGGTCCCATGTGTTGTGTAATGCGTGTAAAAGAACCCAGTTACACTGATCGCTATTAGAGAAGGGGTTTGCCCTGTAGTTTCTGGCAGTGGCTGCTGAATGTGCCGCAGAACCTTGCAAAGGTGATACTTAAATGGGTCTCACAATTCAAAAACTTTAAAAACCCTGTCGGGAAATAAATAATTATAAGCGCTTTGAGATGGTCATAGATAAAACTGCTAGGCCTATATAAAAACTTGTTATTATTATTATGTAAAATTTTACAATCGCCATAATCGCAGCTCGGTGAGGTGCAAAAGGTGTATTTGATATTTCTCTTGTTGAAACATGATGCGTCGAATACCGTGTTGCTGCTTTTGAATCATCCAGGCCTGGAATTTCATCTTTGAGGGGGGCAAGGCAATTTGCATTTTGCTAAGGGCACTTCCATTGGAAAATGTTAAAGTCTATGGGAAACTTTTGAAGGGGCACCAAGGCCAAGACCAGGGGCAACAGAGGCCATGGCCGCCGTCATAACCTCTGTGTAATTGCAGGCCTGATCGTCCTTGAAATGCTTAAGATGGTTATTGTGTTTTCTTCACCCAGATGGAAGTCGTTCTGTAGCTACATTCAGGTACACTGCGCATGGCATCAGTAAGCTCAAGGAAACATCGCTCAGCCCGTCAGTTATCGTTAGGAATTTACCCTGGTAAGAGACGCTATGATGAACACCATCGTGATGAACATTTGGTTTTGCTGAATACAGCCCTTGTGTACAAATTGATTGCATTAAAACATTTTTTTTATGGGACATGTTGCCTTGGATTGGGCACTTTGGGCTATAAAAAGAGTTTGTTATGAAATGCATATATGGTTTGAAAGATGTGTTGAAAGTAGAATACAATGATCCACACATGTCTCCAAATTGTGTGGTTTTCCTTCTACTTAGTGAGCTAACACGGTCCACCATTTTGCGAAGTCAAAAGTTTGGCTCTCCAAAATGAACCAGGCTTAATGTGCTTACTTTGCGCACCTGAACTGGCCGTGGTAGCGCCCTCTTTAGTCAGATAGGTGACATAATAGTGTTATAAAAGAAGCATAATAATACATTTGATGTGTAAAAATTGATGAAGAATAACCTTATAGAGAAATGTAACATGATGGGTTTGTTATTTGGTATCATTCAGTATTAAAGTATTAATATTAATATTAAAGTGATTATTCATCAGTCGTACAACCGACTCCGAGTGAGTTTTAAAAATATTTTTAAATATTGCCAAAGTTGTATCTTAACGTTCACCTGAATGTCCCAAGAGCTGCATATGTCAACACTTCCTTTTCAAATCTGACATTCTCTGAAATGAGCAAGATAGTAAGCTAGAGTTTCCGCATGGCATCATCCAGTGTTGGTTTTTTCAAATTCATGCTAACCGGTTTTTGCTTTTGGTTTGGCAGGAAAATCATGGCGATGCAGCGGACTTCAAACAGTGGGGAGCGCACAACCAAGACCCTGGGTTTCTTTCTGCAGTGTAACGCAGAGTCGGAGTCTCAGTGAGTACAGCCAAAATCTCGCGCCGTAAATCGCTGCATCGAAAATCGAGGCCTGTTTCTTAGTGACTGTGTCGTGACCGAACTATCTAGTGTATTCGGACTCGAACTCTGATGGCTGAGTTATCGGAGTGTCGGTTCGAATCCCGGTCACTGTACTGTGTGTGCCCTTGGGCAAGAAGGTTGTGCAAGGGTAGAGATTGTTGTTGTGAATGATTGGCAGCCTGTATGGCCCATGTGGTGCTGCATACACCTTTCTTAATATGCACGACGTCATCATTGTAATCCGAAACGAGGCTACCGGCGCGGGGCCACCAAAACACTGATCCAGTTAGCCCCGCCCCTTTTCAGTGACCAATCACAGTCGCGAAATCTGCGATCACCATTTTGCGCTACCCCTGTAGCCTCATTTTGGATTATAATGATGATGTCATGCATAAATATTGAGAAAGGCGAATACTCCACATGAGGTGAAATAGTTTCAGGAATGCTTAGGACGTGATGAACAGAGGCTAGTGGTAATGTAGAGCATTGTGATACCCAATTTAAAAGTACCCAATACATGCCTATCAGTTAAATGTTACATTTGTTTCACTTCAAATGTTGGCGTCGTAAACAGAAGTTGGCACTTTTGTTTCGGAGAATTGTTTGCCACTGTTTTCCCCTCACATTCCCCATCATTAAAAACACCTAAGACCCTAAAGGCTGATTGACTTCTTTTTTTTCTTGGGTTAATTCTTGCAGGACGTGGTCATGTCAAGCATCTGCAGAACTCAGGCTCCTCAACCAGCGGGATGGACCAGACCACACTAAACGTTAGTATATAAAGATCAACAAAGTAGCAAGCCAATGTCTAGCTTTATTGAAGACAATTCGTTGGGTGTCCGGTGGTGTCTGGTACCCCATGACCAATATTTAGTCCTGGCCGAAGGTTTTTAGTGCCATGGAAAACTGACAAACACAAACTTTATCTGCTCAGTCGTTTCCTTGTATTCTTCAATTACAAAGTTGCTTGTCTGTCTGAAACAATAATGACCATTTGAAATAAACTTATTGATAGAATACGCATGAGGTATCAATTACTGTTCCTCTATGCTTAAAGTTAACTTTCTTTCATTGATGACCGAACTCTCCAAAAAGGTTTTTCACCCAAAAACTACATGGCAACTAACAAATCACTTACAATTTTGAATAAACGTCTTGACTTTGGCAGCTCCACTTTTGAAATATTTCTAAAAGTTGAAACATGAATGATTAGTTTTATTGACAGCGTAAATTTGTCTTTGTTTCCTCAGAAATTATTCACCTATTCTACAGCAAAGAGAATGATTGGGGATTCAGTCATTTCATAGCCTGGTCGGTACGTATCGTCAATTTTTTTTTATAATGGTCTGCAAAATAATGGTAGGCAAAATTATCAAGAATGATTCAATAAAAGCCACCTGTGAAAGTTTCAGTGGAATAAAGTGTCTACTTGTTGAGAAAAACAGAGAAAAAAAAGTATTTAAATCAAGACATCAAAAATCCATTAACGTTTAGTGGGCATCAACCGCATCTCTGTTCATATTGAAGGCAGCTTTCAAACGTACACTGCGCAAACTTCAAAAATTTGTCTGCGGGCGATCTTTGGAGATTACAATTTTTTTGCATTTCAGTCGAAATAATTTTGCAGGTTGGTTGCATCTTTATAGCAAGTAAGCTTTCTGATAAATATCACACAATTTATTTTCGGGGATCATTACCAAAGTATGACCTTACCTTTAACATCAAAGCATACCGTTTGAAACATTGAGTTGTTTTCGTTCTGAAAAAACAACATACTGGTTGTTTTAAAGCAACCAGTGTGTTGTTGTTTTCAGAACGACGACAATTAACTTAAGAGGTAATTCCATGGTGTTACCGCAAACCTTACTAGAAACAACTAATCCCACCTGCTGCCCCCCCCAATGATTGACTCTGACACTCCTTTGTGATGATTGTATTCAGGATCTGTTGGATCCTGAGAAGGGTTACATCAAGGAGGACTCGATCGTCTTAGAGGTCCAAGTTGTTGCAGATGCACCTCATGGAGTCAGGTTAGTGGTAGGGACAGTAGGAACCCACACTCCACTCTGCGTCACCCTCACACTCCCCCCCTCCCCGTCATCAAGGATGACTCGACAGCGTTTTCCCTTAACAATGGTCTGCTGGCCAAATGCCAGTTAAAACACTGGTCAAAGTTCTCTCGAAGTGGCCAGAGTTTCTAGACATTTAGCTGAATTAAGACATTTTAATCTCTGCCTGGTGAAAGAAAAACAGGTGTTACTTTCTTTAGACATAAAGAAGTCATACTCTTTGATATTGACACGCGGCTACTGTCTGCCACACTGGCCCCCCTGATATTGACACGAGGCTACTGTCTGCCACACTGGCCCCCCTGATATTGACACGCGGCTACTGTCTGCCCGCGGCTACTGTCTGCCACACTGACCCCCCTGATATTGACAAGAGGCTACTGTCTGCCACACTGGCCCCCCTGATATTGACACCGGCTACTGTCTGCCACACTGGCCCCCCTGATATTGACACACGGCTACTGTCTGCCACACTGGCCCCCCTGATATTGACACACGGCTACTGTCTGCCACCTGGCCCTATGTCTGACACGCGGCCACCCTGATATGCCCGGGCTACTGTCTGCCACACTGGTCCCCCTGATATTGACACGTGGCTACTGTCTGCCACACTGGTCCCCCTGATATTGACACGCGGCTACTGTCTGCCACACTGGCCCCCCTGATATTGACAGCGGCTACTGTCTGCCACACTGGCCCCCCTGATATTGACAAGGGCTACTGTCTGCCACACTGGCCCCTGATATTGACCGTGGATGTCTGCCACACTGCATTTGGAGTCAATGCACGTGAAAATTTTTGGTAAGCATGTAAGCGACGCCTGAAAGCATGTAGTAGCTGTATAACACAAGGGAACATTGACTCCCAAAATGGCGTGACCAAGAATATTATGATAATGACGTTGGGTGAGTTGGTCACTTGTCTAGTGACTGTTCCCAAAAACTCTTTGGAGTCTATAGCACATGGAGTTTGGTGGAAATGCCATCATTTCAACGTACTTCTTAATATTTGGATCCTAGTTCCAGGCCTTTTTTGTCAGTAATGACTGCCGCTCCTGATATTTGACATTGGATGGGCATTCATCTTGTACTTATTGTGTTTTTACTTTTATTTGACAGTTGGGATTCCAAGAAGTTGACCGGTTATGTGGGTCTGAAGAACCAAGGAGCCACCTGCTACATGAACTCCTTGCTACAGTGTCTCTTCTTCACTAACAAGCTCAGGAAGGTCAGATCTTACTTCTCTCTCATTGTCTCTCTGGCTCTGGCTATGACTTGACCCCTTTGGAGATCTTGACAGCCGCAAGTGGCTGGTACCAAAATGCCCATAGAAGCCGAAAGTGGCTTGTACTAAAACGCCCATAGGAGCTGCAAGTTACTTGTACCAAAATGCTCATGGCAGCTGCAAGCGGCTTGCACCAAAATACCCATGGCAGCTGCAAGTGGCTTGTACCAAAACGCCCATGGCAGCTGCAAGTGATTTGCACAAAAATGTCCAAAGCAGCTGCAAGCGGCTTTTACCAAAATGCCCATGGCAGCTGCAAGTGGCTGGTACCAAAACGCCCATGGCAGCTGCAAGTGGCTGGTACCAAAACGCCCATGGCAGCTGCAAGTGGCTGGTACCAAAACGCCCATGGCAGCTGCAAGTGGCTTGTACCAAAACGCCAACCAACAGTTGGCGCGGATTGTTTATGGTGATACAACTGTGCACAGAGCTATCAGTCTGTGTACTATGTAGATGATTTCACCTCATGATATCATATTGCAGGCTGGCGTAGTGCATCTATCATTCAAAACCATGTCGATGATGTTGAATGGTCAGATAGTAGGAGGGTTGACTGTGTACTGTGTAGATGATTTCATCACACGATATCATATTGCAGGCTCGCTTAGTGCATCTATCATTCAAAACCATATTGAATGGTCAGACAGTAGGAGGGTTAACTCTGTACTTTGTTGGTGCCTTCACCACATGATATCATCATTCAGGCTGGGATAGTTTATCAATCATTTAAAACCACAGTGGATGACATTGAATTTTAAGACAGAAGAAGGGTTAATAGCTGTTTTTCCAAAAAAAAAAACCAATAACAAAATACATGATCATATCAAAATAAAACATGTTTTGAAATCCACCTGTTGCTTTTTATCTTCGGGGGTATTGTAGGCAGTTTATCTGATGCCAACAGAGAGTGATGATTCGTCTAAGAGTGTACCTCTAGCGCTACAGAGAGTCTTCTACGAGTTACAACACAGCGAGAAAGCTGTAGGAACCAAGAAACTCACCAAGTCATTTGGGTAAAAAAAAAAAAGATGCCACTCTTTATTTCAGTATTATCTTTTTTCAGAACCTCTTATTCTGTGAAATTATAAGAACGTCCCTAGTATAGATTAATGTCACTCTTACATTAGGAATATAGACTCCAAAATAATTGTTTCCTTTATTTATTTATCAACTATGTAGGGCTGTGCATCTACGTTTATTTTCCTATGTTGTTTGGAACTTGTGACTTCAGTTACTAACCATTGAACCTTTTCTACCGAATCCAATCTGAGCTGTAAGGTAACCTGTAAAAGAAGCAAATGTCAAACCACAAACGACTTGTGTGGTTGCTTACTAAGCGAAATCTGTAACAGAATGCAGGGGATTGAAAATAATGTATTACATTTTGTAGGGGATTCAGATATGACAGATCCATCAACAATCGTTTTCCCTGGATAGCACCTGGGGCTAACATTTTCAAGGAAAGAAAGCTCCCGACATAGTGTTAGCCAGAGGGGTGTCTCGGTGTCTTTTGGTCACCCTGTTTTAAATTTGGACTCCCTGTTTTTATCTGTCATTTACATGTAAATGTATTGTAAGTGAACAATTTGGACACCCAGTCTTTAATTTTGGACACCCTTTTATCAAATCCTGGCTAAAAACTTGGCTCCCAATTTGTTTTTATTTTATGTTTTTAATTGTGGGCTTTGTTGTATTTTCTTCTTCTTCTCTTTTACTGTTGGCTTTGTTTAACAGTTAACAGTAATTTGGAAATGGATTGTGACTTTGTTTTGCGGTTAACTGGTTAAAAGTCTTAACCCTACCACTATGTAGACCAGGCAAGGTTCGGTTGGTCAGAGATAAGTTTTTATAAATGTTTACAGAGTGGAAGTTGGTTCCAAATGTTTGATTGACACACTTGTTTATGAAATGGGTGTTGTTGTTTTGTTGTCTCTCAGGTGGGAAACCTTAGACTCTTTTATGCAACACGACGTCCAAGAGCTCTGTAGAGTGGTGAGTTGTTTAAGATTGATTGCGTTTCCATCATCTATCAGACCACTTGCGTAGTGATGTCATGGGCTCAAACAGCGCCCTCGCTGAGGTCAAAGGAACACCTCTTAATGGCTGATAGATTTGCGTGGTGCAGCTGTGTGTAATTCCATTTTTCGTCCTCAGTGATAGCGGTGTGTGCATGGGGGTCTGTATTATTTTTTATAACAGGTTGATTTGAGTTCTGCTTGATTAAATCATTCACCGATATGTAACATCATTTTTAAGTGATCAGTAGTTTTCTATAACCCAACCATTTGAAATAATTCCAATGTATGGTTTGTGTATGTGCACAGAACTAACTGTGTAGGTGTGTAAACTGTGTATGCATTGACCACATGATATCATTGCAGGCTGGCATAGTTTATTGATTCAAAACCACAATGGATAATATTTAATGGTCGGACAGTAGGAGGGTTGACTGTGTACTGTGCAGATGCATTTACCATAAGTTGTTATATTGCAGGCTGGCAAAGTTTGTCTATTAGTCAAAACCAGAGTTAATAATATTGAATGGTCAGACAGTAGGAGGGTTGACTGTGTACTGTGTAGACGCATTCACCACAAGTTGTTATATTGCAGGCTGGAAGAATTTGTCTATTAGTCATAACCACAGTGAATGATATTGAATGGTCAGACAGTAAGAGGGTTGACTGTGTACTTTGTAGCGGCATTCACCACATGTATGTTATAATATTGCAGGCTGACATAGTTTATCATTCAGCAACCACAGTGGATGATATTAATTGGTCAGACAGTGAGAGGGTTAATACATTATTTCTTCCTGTTTTCTCTTTCAGCTTCTAGACAATATAGAAATCAAGATGAAGAATACTTGTGTTGAGGACACCATACCTAAACTCTTTGAAGGCAAGATGCATGTAAGTGATTCAACGATTTTCTGGGCCCCAATTTTAAATAAATCTCATTTTGATGCTAGCACTGAAGCAACTTATTAAGAACATAAAAAAACTAAAATCTTGATGAACAGTTATTGATGTATCCTATGAAGGTATGGAAGGTTGTTGAGATCTAACCTGGTTGTGGAGTTTTTGTAAAGGGCTGGAAAAACACTTTCTGTCATGCATTGGTGGAAAGCAAAAACTTAAAAAAAAAATATATTAAAGAATACAAAAACTTGAAGATTTGAAAATATTTATCAGGTTTACCAGGAAGATCAATTGTTTTATGACGTTACAGACGCATCGGGGATAAAAACCGAATGATTTTTTTTTGCCCTACACTTATGTGTGATGCACATTCTGTACCCAGTGCTTTCTGAGACCTGCACAAATGAAAACAAGCCCACCGGCACCTTGGATCCTTGGCGTAGGATGATCTACCGTAATAAAAAAAAAAGGACAATGGCTGTATGTTTTTGTGGAGAATAAATTTAATGCGTAACAACGGTGCTGATTTCAAGGTTGTTTACATACACTGTACAGAGTTACATGATTCGTTGGACTGCCAAATTAAAGTAGACGTCTTGGTACGCTGTCTCCATACGATTGTTTGCTTGTTGCCGGGGTGATAGTTTTTTGTTGTAACTCAAACATTATTACCCCCGGTCACTGGGCCATTATTTCATTCCTGATACCATCTCAGCTCCCTGGGGAGTATACAGCCTGTGCTGCCAAGTATGTAGCGCACTAAGCTAAATCAATCACAAGAACCATCTCTGCCCTCACAGGTACCCCATTTACCCCATGGATGATGAGAAGCAAAATTACAGTTCTTGCTCAAGGACACAAGTGTCATGACTGGGGAGGATTCGAACCCACACCCTGATGACTTAGCCACCAGAATTTGAGTCCGATACACTAAACCTCTCGGCCACGAAACGCCAATAACGAGACAGAATCAATGCAAGAGGTGTTACAATAAGGGAATCAATGTGTGGTGATGAGGTTTTAAACTAGTGGTTTAAACCCGCCGAGGCCTGGTTCTTGATAATATCACCGAGATGAAGTCGAGGTGATATTGTCAAGAACCAGGCCTCGGCTGGTTTAAACACTAGTTTAAAACCGATTCAACACACTTTGATTCCCATTCATAAATACCTTTCTCCTAAAAATATCCAAAAACCCTGTAAAAGTTGAGAACAAATCTGATAGTTTAGCCTTAGCTCACCTCGACTCGGCGTTGAATTTCTATGCGTGTAGAAAACCGCGTCGCGCTATTTTCGAACTTGCGCGCTTAAGTTTCAAGCTATCGCACGCAAGTTTTCAACTTGCGCGAAATAAACTATGCGGCTTACCAAATTTGCGCGCTCCGCGCAAACGTGATAGCGCCCTCTTTGACAAAAAGTTGCCAGGCCATGTTTAAACACTTCTAGCCGGTGTTATATCGTCCGTTTAAACACCCCCTCGTGATGTCCTCTCGTCCAATCAGAATGGATAAACTGTTGCAGGTATTTATGAATACTTTGTAACGATTGGGGTTGCTTTGATTTATAATTCTCTTTCCTGTCTGTCCTTATGTTGTCTACAGTCATATATCAAATGCAAACAGATCGACTACGAGTCCGTCAGAAACGAACCTTTCTATGACATTCAGCTCAACATCAAAGGCAAGAAAAACGGTACGTCTAATGAAGTTACTTTTAATATCTGCTGGTTTTTCTTAACCCTCCTACTCCTAGGTGCATCTTCCAAGATGCCTTTAAAATCCCCTTGTTAAGCTATGCACACAACAATGAGGTTAACCCGTGCCACACTTTCCTGTCATTGTATTATGTGTGATCAATCAGTGCCACAGATTGCCACTGCTAAGACTGAACAGCCGCCGATTTCACAAAAATTTACACAATTGCGTTAGTCCAATTGTGCAACATTTTTGTGTGTGAGTGGTGCACAACTTGCGCAATAATTGACGTAAAGCCTTTGGTCCCATGTGTTGTGTAATAGACGTAAAAGAACCCAGTTACACCAGTTTGCCCTGGTGTTTCTGGCAGTGGCTGCTGAATGCGCCGCAGCACCTTGTAAACCCTTAAAATCTTAAATAAATTTGTCTCATAATTTTGTCTCATAATTCAAAAACTTCAAAAACATGTCTGGAAGTTACATAATTATAAGCGCTTTGAGGCGCTCATAGATAAAGCGCTGTATACAAAGTAACTATTATTATTATTATGATTATTACTATTATTATTATTCTATTGTATGAATGAATTCCTTTGCAGTGTACGAATCGTTCAGGGACTACATTGCTAGAGAGACGATGGACGGTGAGAATAAGTACGATGCCGGGGAACATGGTTTGCAGGTACGCATTTAAGAACCTCCGCCCTTGTCCCTCATTATGTCTGTCAATCTGTCAAAGCAGTTGGAGGGAGGAGTCAAATACCAGAATGTCCAGCATCTTGTCTTGAATGAGTTGTCTAAACTTAGAAGATGTAATAGTTGCATCGGGGATAACGAATACTATTTTTGTTTTACACCTTACCATGCTTACTGGTGTGTGAATCCCAGGCAAGAAGTATGTGTTTGGTTTTTTTCCCGCAGTGGGATGGTATGACACTGTTCCGGAGCGTTCATTTTTACATGCAGTGCAGTTGATTGCCTCCAAATTGCCCATAAAAACTGCCTCATGTGACAAGGCCATTAGTGTCCCACTAACCCTGAGAATGCATTTTGAATAGTTTGAATTAAGGTCCGACGATGTCAGTTTTTTGTAATAATCAATCTATCGGAATTTCCGTATTGAGTATACTGGATGTAATAACAATTCTGATCACATCCTTCTTGATTGCCGTACCCAGGAGGCTGATAAGGGTGTTATATTCGTCAAGTTTCCGCCCGTCCTTCACCTTCAGCTGATGAGGTTCCAGTATGATCCAGTGACTGACTCCAATGTTAAAATCAACGACAGGTAAGGTGGCACAAACCACACACATTCTCATCCATGTGGCCCCTCATCCTCTTTGTTACTACTGACATCAGCAATGCTGAAATTAGTGGCAAGGAGGTACGGTCTGCATCTTAACGTCTCCTACTTTTCCCCTCGTTCTTTTCGTCTCCCCCCCCCAAACTTCCTTCCGTGCTCGAGTCACCCGCTCAAATCAATTGTAGGAAGTTGGTAGTAGGCCGGGTTGCCTTAGACTTGGTTCCAAAGACTCCAAGACCATTCAAAGGGGATGGCTACCAAGTGAAAACTCATGTTTTGTTAATAATAACAAACATTTTTGGATTTATAGAAAGTATTTCATTGCAAACTGTATCGCCCAAGGTGCTCATAGTTTTATAAGTGGGCCTGTCAAACTCTACATTTTCTGCTTTCTGGTGAACCTCCACACATAAACGTATTTACTCCAGTCAGGGGTGCTCTTTTTCTAAAGGAAAACCTTCCCTTTTCTATACAAGGAAAACCTTCCTTTTCTTTAAAAGGGAAACTTGCTTTTTTCTAGAGGAAAACCTGCTTTTTCTAAAGGAAAACAAATTTTTTTTAAAGAAAAACTTGCCTTTTCTACAAACGAAAAACCTTTCTTTTCCAAAGAAAAACCTTCCTTTTCCAAAGGGAAATCTGCTTTTTCTAAAGGGAAACCTGCCTTTACTGAAGGAAAAATTGCCTTAAAGGGAAACCTGCCTTTTCGAAAGGAAAACTTTCCTTTTCTATAAAAGGAAAACCTTTTTTCCCAAAGGAAAACCTTCCTTTTCCAAAGGAACACCTTCCTTTTCCAAATGGAAACCTGGTTTTTCTAAAACGAAACTAGCCTTTTCTAAAGGAAAAAACTTGCTTTGCCCATACAATAACAAAGTATCAGTCCTGGACTTTCAGCTCAGTTTTTCTTGTTTCCATAATGAATGCCGGTATTTAATAATTATCTCAAAGTAAGAGGTGGAAGTTTTTTGGGAGGTTTTCTTTACCAATGACATCGCCATTTCCCTCTGTGTCTTTCAGGTATGAGTTTCCATTTAAGTTGAATCTGGATCCGTTCTTGAAGGAGCCTGAATCTACGCCGGCCGACTACACATTACACTCGGTGCTTGTACATAGTGGGGATAACCACGGGGGACATTACGTCGGCTTTATCAATCCAAATGGAGATGGCAAGGTAACAAATCAAAAATATTGCAAGGACTTGTGAGTCACGCCTACTCTGATTTTGCTGATCTTTTTTCATAATTCCATGGCATGAGTTATGGATAATTCCAAAACCAATCACATTTTCTAGTTTATAAATTTTGTACCTGACATACCTCTGAAAACATATTTATATGTTAACTTTTAACTACACACTTTGTACTTAACTTCACAATTTCATAATTTAGTGTGCTAAATGAACTTTTGTAGTATCTTTTCAAGTTTATGAGAACAATAAAATTTCTTCTTTTTGAGATAAATTCCCTTTTTCCAGGCTTCTTTTATGATTTATTTTTCTTTTATTTTTTATTTTTATTTTTTTATATTTTATTTATTTATTTATTTATTTATTTTTTTTTTTTTTTTTGGGGGGGGCATTTTCGCAATGGATGTTATTTTTCTGAATTGGCAGATTTTTGATTTGAAATACTTTAACATACTTTAACTTGTTTTTTTCCCCTCTTCAGTGGTGTAAATTTGATGATGATGTTGTATCAAGATGTACAAAGGCAGAGGCCATCGATAATAACTATGGAGGTCACGAGGACGACCTCTCAGTCAGACACTGCACCAACGCTTACATGTTGGTTTACATCAGGGACAGCTGTAAATGTAAGAGTCTCAGTGCTAAGCAATATTAACAATATGTATCTGTGCTTAGCATGAGCAGCTCTGTGTAACAGCTGTAAATGTAAGAGTCTCAGTGCTAAGCAATATTAACAATATGTATCTGTGCTTAGCATGAGCAGCTCAGTGTAACAGCTGTAAATGTAAGAGTCTCAGTGCTAAGCAATATTAACAATATGTATCTGTGCTTAGCATGAGCAGCTCAGTGTAACAGCTGTAAATGTAAGAGTCTCAGTGCTAAGCAATATTAACAATATGTATCTGTGCTTAGCATGAGCAGCTCAGTGTAACAGCTGTAAATATAAGAGTCTCAGTGCTAAGCAATATTAACAATATGTATCTGTGCTTAGCATGAGCAGCTCTGTGTAACACTGTAAATATAAGAGTCTCATTGCTAAGCAATATTAACAATATGTATCTGTGCTTTGCATGAGCAGCTCGTGTAACAGCTGTAAATGTAAGAGTCTCAGTGCTAAGCAATATTAACAATATGTATCTGTGCTTTGCATGAGCAACTCTGTGTAATTTCCCTAGTGTATACTTCCAAGGCACTTAAGACAGAATTTGAATATAAAAGAGTCAAGAAATACAATGAAACGCATCAACTCTTTGAAGTAAAAAAAAATCAAAACTTTTTTAATGGATTCTATTTTGCGTTACAAAAGCCAGGAAACTTCTAAATATAATTCCACAGATTATCAGTTGCAAAGATGAGACACTACATCATGACTGAAGTTGTTCATACAGTATCATCTGGTTTTACCCTTACACCGATGTGTGTAAAGCACTGTTGTTATACTCCTATTTTTCCGAGTCCTGTGAAAAAAAAAATCTACAGGTATATTACATGACTTGTGTGGGATTTTATACTAAGTGTACAGTGCTTTACACTTCTGTGTAAGGGTGAAAACCAGTTAATATTATTTGTCCCGATGCAAATTTAACATCTATTAGTTTCAAACAGGTTGCGTTCAATCAATTTAGCTTGAAATAATATGGCTTCTACCAGTTTTGAGAAAGAAAAGACGAAGATCGTGAGTTTTGTTTTTCTACCAGTGCAGGCAAACTTTCGCAACACGTGATCAATATACATTAGGTCTCTGATGTTTATCGAGCGCCATGTGTACTGACGGTCTATTGTTTTGTTTTTTACATTTTAGCTGACCTGCTACTAACGGTGACTGATGAAGATATTCCGGAGACTCTCAAACGAAGGCTACAAGAGGAAAAGTAAGAACAAGATTTTTTATTTTGAGGTGTTTTTTTAAATTTTATTTGCCAGGATTATTCCTATTTCAGGATTTTTAGGATTTTCCAAAGGTTGTGTTGTAGCTGAGCCTTAATTCAATTCAATTCACTTTGTTATCTCCAAATGGGAAATTCATTTCGACCTTTACATCAATAAGTGAAATATACAAAAATTACAGCACGCTGAACTTTACCATTTCAGTACAAAAATACATCAAAAAACCACAATACTTCTGTATATAAGAGGAATGACACAAAAATACGCATTTTTAATTGTTTAGTTTTTAAAACTGGTACTTTTGTTATCCTTATTTCTTTTATCTGTAATGATCAACATAAATGTACACGTGGAAGATTGGCAAGTTGCTTACTAACTGCGACGATTGACGATTGTGGTTTTATTTTTTCCAGACGGTTAGAGGCCCAGAAGCGCAAGGAACGGACAGAGGCTCATCTATATATGACCCTACAAGTGGCATCAGAAGATGATTTGTATAGTCACCAAGGCAACGACCTCTGTGACTACGACAAAATGAAATTTAGGTCAGTTTTTTTTGTTAACACCACTGTGTGATGAGCACGATATACTCAGTGCTGTACAGTGCTTATCCCTCATTAGTCTAAGCGAACAACCAAAACAATATTCTATATCCCTGTTGCAATTATTTACATAATACTGGATGGCTTTAAGTGTGATACAAGAATATATGACGAGTCCAATATTGTCATAGCGAGAGCAATATATTCTTGTATCACACAAAAACAAAGCCATACAATATTATTATTATCTACATCAGGCTGACTAGCGAAATAACAAAATTTAACTTACCAGTGAAGTTCCCGGATGACAGAGCAATACGAAACAATATTGATCTGTCATCCGGTTACTTGCGCTAAAAATATTAAATACACTGATTTATTGTACCACTTGGAAGCCTTATATAGATAATAATATAAGTTACTGATTGCCTAGAGAAAAATTACAGTTTGAAATATGCAATTTTTTATTTTTTTTAGTTTTTAAACTGGTACTTTTGTTATTCTTCTTTTCTTTTATCTGTAAGAAATCAAATGTTTGCCGTCAAATTTGCAAAGTGCTCAAGAGGGGCTTTTCCCATGTTAGACAAGTTTGCTTTTATTTGATAGCGTTGTTGTTATGGATTCCGTTGCAGGGAATTCCGTCTGTTGAAAACGGCAACGTACCGCGACGTCATGACGATGCTGTCGGAAGCGATGGGTTTCCCCGAAGACCAGATGAGAATATGGCCGTTCATCAACCGAAGCAATCAAACCAATAGACCCACAGTGCTGGACTTTGAGGATACAAGCAAAACGGTAAGAGACGGCGTTGTAGTGTTGTTAGCCACAGGGGTGTCTGGAACGTGTGTTTTTTGGGACACCAGCTTAGTCTGGTTACATGGGTTGTAGATAGGGAAAAACAAGATCACTGCGTTGTAGTACCAGACTGCCCCTTAACTGGATCCTTTTGAACCGTGTGCAAACTTGTCATTTTTTCTGAATTTACAGTTTGAAGAAGTAATGTTCTTATTTTCTTTGCTCGCAGATACACGACATAGCTAATGGTGACACTGTATGGGCAGTTTTCCTAGAGACACAACAAGCGGAGTGCCCTAGTACTAGTTTGCCCAGTTTCGATAAGGAATGTAAGTATGCAGATTGAAAACCATTACTGATAACCCCCTTTCCTACCTCGCCCTTCTCCACCTCACCCCTTCCCTACCTCACCCCTTCCCTACCTCACCCCTTCCCTACCTCACCCCTTCCCTACCTCACCCCTTCCCTACCTCACCCCTTCCCTACCTCACCCCTTCCCTATCTCACCCCTTCCCTACCTCACCCCTTCCCTACCTCACCCCTTCCCTACCTCACCCCTTCCCTATCTCACCCCTTCCCTACCTCACCCCTTCCCTACCCTACCCCACCCCTCCCTGACCACCCAGCCCCTGTCTCCCAAATGGTCACTGGATACACTTGTTCACCTTGTCACTACCCATAACCCCACCTCTCTGAATCCTACAACCATGTGTCTCCTGGTGATGACTAGAGCAGACTAATTGAAACATTGAGATCAATAAATAAGTCACTCCGTGGCAGTGAAGTTAATTAAATGGAAGTTCCCTTGATCCACTATTAGTGAAGGTAGTAAAGCAGGACAGTTCTTTCCAGAACTACGTAGTCTCCCCAAGTCCGAAATCTACTCTGCGGCAGTTGAATAAATAGCAGGACAAGTTCTCAAAGAACAAATCTACACAGCAAAGTAGATATATTTTACATGGTGTTATTGCAAGCTGATTATACAACCAACCCTTCCCATCTCGAAATCGGTCACCGGAGACTCTTGTTTACCTCACACCCATCCTCCACTAGGTAACAGTCTATTATTTCCCAACTCTTTCTCCATTCCTCTTCCAGGTGACGTCTTACTATTTCTCAAGATGTACGATCCAAAACTCAAGAGAATATTATTTTGTGGTCACATCTACGCCCCCATCAGCACCAAGATCAGTAAGTCATTTTCCAGCTCGGAATTCAAAAACTTCAACGTTTATTTTGTGAGCATGTGATATCTTAAGTCATTCTGTCAATGCCGAGTATCATCGAACAGGAACAAGCGGTCGTGAAGCTGGGTACTCAATTGGCTTCCAAATTATACCAAAACTATTGAAAGCTATATTCATAACAGATAGTTAACGTCAATGACTGTATGGTACCTGCCGTTAAACCATGTAAAACGGCCTAGCGTAAAACACACATTTTGGAAGATATTTTGGGCACCAACAGCCAAACGCTTAAGATTTTAATTCCGCAAAAAATCGGTTGCAGAGAAGAGACCCTACGTTGCGACTGAAGTAGTTCATACCGGTTGAATTCAGTCAGTTTATCGTGAAATCTGGCTTCAACGAGTCCCAAAAAAAGACAGACGATCACGACTCCATTTTTTCTACCAGTGACGACAAGCTTGTTTCCTGCTATTTACTGAGCCCTGTTTTGTAATGGTCTGTTGTATCTTTGCTTGTGTAACAGGTGACTTACTACCGAAAATGTGTAAGCGAGCAGGATTTCCACTTAGTACTCCACTAGCTCTATATGAGGTGAGTCCAACAAATGTCTTCAACATCTTGTCCTACCCTGCAGTGGGGGCCGCTGTCAGCACGTGCTGACATATTTAGTGTGAATATCCCTTGTTTTAACCATATGGTACACACTGGTCAGCTCATATAGCCATGATATCCTAAGCTGGACCATGCCACAGGTCCTAGAGGCGGGTGTCAATCGACAGGGGTCAGTGATTTGGTCAGGAGGGGGGGCAGGACAAAACTCTGCTAGCATCCTTGTGTACAAAATCGGTATGTCAGTTGTCTGCTATTTTGGGAGTGAAATTGCTCCGCCACGACACTCCACGACTGTGTTTGATATCAATCCTGTGTTGTGTTGATTTCAATCCTGTGTTATGTAACAATCCTGTGCTATGTTGATTTCAGGAGGTCAAACCTAACCTGACAGTCAAGATTCCTGACGTGACATTACAACTTGACAAGGCTTTGGATGAGTTGATGGATGGTGACATCATTGTCTTCCAAAGGTAAAGACGAGAAATAACTTCCTTCTTTTCTTTTCTTTTTCTAAGAAAACATATTTGTTTGTAGAAGCCTGTAGTTTCATATTCCCAGTTTGTGTGTCAATTTGTTTTTTCTTCACCGTGTGATATAATGTAGTAGGCATCTGTATGTTGAATTGAATGTGTAAAGTAGCATTTGAGAAAGACTCTGTTAGGCTCGAACCGAGAGGCCATCACCACTTATGGCATTTATACCACAGGTTATCTAGGTTGGAAAGCACTTTGCAACAGTTGCTTACTTGTTTTCATTATTGTTTTCAATGTCACTTTTAAATGCGTGACCGTGATGTTAATCTCAGGCACGATGCCAATCAGAGCCTACTCCATATGCGACGCTCTACAGGGCTAGAACTTGGGAGAAAAACCCACAAAACCGCAGGGCTTGTAGCTCAAAGTATTTACTGGACCGGAATTTTGAGTACAAGACCAGAATTGAATTGAGAAGAAAAATTGCCTACTCAGATTAATTATTGAACTGTTTGAATTTGAAAAAGCACTAAAAGAAGATTTATCTCATTTGTATAGTATGGGTAAGTAGTCTTCGATAATCAACAGAATTATATTTATCAACTGCACTAACGACCTTATAGTCCTGATTTCAAGAATGATGTTTTGCTTGTATTCACTTTTAATTCCATTTCACCATTTCCTGAGTTGTGGCTGGTTTTGGTAATGGGGCGTCGTTTAGCCCCCCCCTGTACTCCCATTCAATCTTTTGATTATTTACGCTTCAGGGATGATCCGGACAACTCACAGTATGAGCTGCCCACGGCTAGGGACTACTTCAGGGATCTCTACTACCGAGTGGACGTGACTTTCCTGGATAAGAACAACCAAGCCGATCAAGGGTTCACGCTCGTCTTATCCCAGAAGATGAATTACTTCCAGGTCAGGTCAAAAGCGCTCAGAGAAAAACGTTTCATTTTTGTCGACGTCAAAATCTTGCTTTAGATATCGATTGCTCAATACTGCAAATCCTCTAAAATCCATATCATTATTTTGCTTGAACTTGATGGAAATGGTTTGGTACCTAGAAATACACCCATGCTTTGCATGAGGACAGGTATACCAAGCTTCTCCTCTACATGGTTTTTGAGGCATTGCATGGTGAGGTATCAATGTATATTCGGTTTGTGGTAATACCATGTGTACATGTATATCTACTTTGCTGTGTAGATTTTGTTCTTTAGAGAAATTGTCTTGCTATTTTGTTCTACTGCCGTGGAGTAAATTTTCGGAATGCGGGAGACTTCTCAGTTCTGTAAAGAACTGTCCTGCTTATTAACTACTACCTGTAGGAATCTGGCCTGGACTACTACTTTAGCTTTGTGGATCGGGGGGACTTCTTGTAATTAACTGCACTGCCGTGGAGTGAGTTCTTTTTGGTCTCAACGTTTTGACTAGCTTGCTCTAGTCATCGTCAATCTTCTCCTCTGTTATCAGAGAGTGGAGTATTTTGATTGACCTCAGACAGTGCCAAGATAGGGTCATTGTCTAAATCGTCATCAATGTTTTGTTTCAATGTCTGACTGATTCAAGTTGACGTACACATTGACAGCATAATCAGGTTGAGCTTAGCGGTATCTTGTCCTGCCTTTCACCTCTGTGGATCCCCGGTTCGAATCCCACTCCAGACCAGAGCCTCGCATGTGGGTTTGGTTTTCAGTCCCTACCTGATTACGTGGGTTTTCCTCCCACGTTTAAAAACTTAACATTTCTTCATCATCTTCTCTACATCCCCCGTTGTCTTAAGGCCTAGGGTGAACAGTGTAAGTTTGAACAAATTAATGAACAGTTTAAATAGATAATTAAATAATGTTGGTTGTGCCAGATCATATGTCATGTTTCTGTCTTATCTTTCCGTCTCTGCACAGATTGCAAAGGCTGTAGCAAGCCAACTAGACACCGATCCAATGCTTCTACAATTTTTCAAGAGCCAAGGGTGAGTTCTATCTAGTCAGGATTTGTCAGGATTTTATTTTTTTCATAGGTCTCTCTCTGCCTAAAAACTTGTTGTTCATAAGGCAAACAAAAAAAAACGTGTTGAGTTGCCCTCCTCGACCGACCCAAAAGTGCTGAAATCTCGGGTCTTAAAATGACAGTTAAGGAGAAGAAATTTTAAAAAATTTAAATAAAATCCTGACCGACCGACCCCTTCAAATATTTTTCCTGGAGGGCAACTTGACAATCTTTTTTTTCTGGCCTTACTTGTGTGTCCCACGGGAAATCCTGTAGTTAGGCAGTTTTGGGTTAAAGGAACATTACAGAATTGGTTTTTGCTACTAAACAGTTGCTGGCAGTGTAATCACTTTATGTAATCCACCATATACATAAACTGACAAACCTGTAGAAGTTTGAGATCGATCGGCCATCTGGGTCACGAGAAAGTAGTGAAAAACCGATTACACATTTGCATGAAATCATATAGATTCAACAAATGAATAAAACGCTCACTGAGCGATAAACTCCAATCGAAAAATTAGTTTATTAATTTCTCATCAAATATGGCATTTCAGACGGAAATATTTCAAGGGATGTTTTCTACTAACCGTGTTAGTTTTATGTAAATCTGTGATCAAAAGTATATTTTACAAGTTTTTTTTCTTACCAATTCTGTAATGTTCCTTTAACTTTGTGCAACTATTGTTGGTTATTTCAGACATAGAGATGGACCTGGCCACCCACTACGCTGTACATATGACGGAACCCTTAGAGACTTGCTATCCACGCTGAAACCGAGACAGCCCAAGAAGCTGTACTACCAGAAGGTAGGGCTGTCGTGTTATCTTTTAATTGCAGCACATCATGTGAATTAGCTCTTTGTCTGGTGAGGCAATTCGCTGTTGCTACTTTTGCAACCATGTGTCTGAAAGAATAGACCCTCCCCATGAGATACGTCAATTGAACATCGCGGGTGCGCACTCTCCCTACTGGTTGGCAAAGTGAGTGATTATCGCGCCTTTTAACACGTTGACTGCCACCTACGAGTATATTCGTAGTAACGGGTGTAACAGATTCTGCCACTACGAGTATACTCGTAGAGAATGAAAGGGCTTTGTATTGTTATTTAAATACACTTGCATCACTGAGCACGCAACACGTACGCCTCTGGCAGTGGTGAGGACACACATCCTTAGAATGTGTATGTTCAATTTTGTTTGTGTATAGTATCTATTCGGTATGCGCGCATGCGCACTGCACTTGGCAAATGGGAACGCCCTACGAAACTATGACCGGCAGTCAACGAGTTAAGTTTGTATGGGATTGATGGTGGCGTGACGCACACGCGTTTGTGCGTCTGCCTAGTGCACAACTCTACGGTGTTTGCCATCCAATATAGTGTATGCCTACGCATGCGTGAATGTAACTAGCATATTTCATGGGAAAGGTCCATTGGACTTGTTCAGAATTTGGTCACAGGCATTTCCTGCTACAACAGGCCTCTGATTCGTCATGATTTCGAAATTGGTTATCTTATTTTGCACGTGCAAAAAACCACTGGCTACCCATGACTTAAAAGTGAACAAGTGACTTAAAAGGAATGGTATACCTTTGGTAATTACTCCAAAAAGAAGCGCTGCAGCTGTTGATAATGTATAACACTTTGAGAAACAATTCCCTTCAAAGGAATGTGGTTTTAGAGAGAGGGATTTGAAAACATTTCAATCTGAGCTCAGATTGTGAACTCCAATAGACCGATCCATTAAGCCCCACCCCTTTAGCATATTGACCAATCACAGCATTGGCTGCCTTACCACTGCACATGTGTGCAGCACATGTGCGTCTCTCCAATGCCACACTCGCGACATGAACGTGCGCGCTTTAAGTACGCGCGCACGCATGTTTACTTTTCTAATGGGATTTTAGCGTGTCGGACTTTGTCGGACTTTCGGTGGCGTATAGCCAAGGTTGTGATCGGTCAACACGTAAGGGGCGGAGCTTAATGGATCGGTCTATTACAGAGTATCGATCCCTACGTACACATAACCACTCCCGATCTGATAATGTATAACATTTTGAGAAACAATTCCCTTCAAAGGAATGTGGTTTTAGAGAGAAGGATTTGAAAACATTTCAATCTGAGAAACGTTTCTCAGATTGTGAACTCCAATTGCAGAGTATTGATCCCTACGTACACATAACCACTCCAGATCTTCGGCGATATCTAAAAAACGCTACCACCTTTTGAAATGAAATTTTCACAGGTTGGCTTTATTGTTTACGTCTACATTTACGTGGGAATGAAACAATCGAACAGTTTCAAAAACCAAAGGTATACTCTGCCTTTGAAAAGCTTCTATTTGAAGGGTTCAGCTATCAATGGAACACTTACGGTCTCAGGTAGGGCATTCCATAGCTTTGGGGCAGTGCACAGCCACAATCATGGGTACACATTTTTTTGTGTGTCCATGTTATGAACAACACTTTGAAAACCAGTGATGTAACAGTTATTTCAATGTTTTTTGCAAATTAATTAACCAGGGCTGTGTGAATGAAGAGTAGAAAGTACTTGAGTTTGACGGATACAAGATCTGCAAAGAGTTACTCAATATTTATGTGTTGTTCATTTTGGTGTCTTTGTAACAAAAAGTGTACCCATGATTGTGGCTGTGCACACCAGCATTGGGCAAATGCCCTACCTCAAGAAGTCTTTGCCCATGATGGAGGAACTTCCAGAAGGGCCTTGTGAAGGATGAACGGAGATGCCTAGACGGAGCGCAGTTGCACTGAGCTTCCAGATTCTTTGAGGAAATTTTCCTTTGGTGATTACCAGCGCTGTACTTTTTTTCATTATATTATCATATAATTAAAACTGACACCAATTTACCTGGTTGATTTATTTGTCCCGCGTAGTTGAGCATCAAGATAAACGAGCTGGAGAACAAGAGACAGTTCAAGTGTATCTGGGTCAACGTCAAACTCAAGGAAGAGGTGAGAAGGAGATGAGAGGTGGAACGATGATCCACTGGGAGAAATGTTCAAGACTTAGGAGGACATGTTTAACACTTCAGAAAACCATTCATTTCTGTATAATCATCACCACATGCCCAGAGATGGCTAATCTTGTTGTTTTTTCTGCCCCATTATTTTCAGGAAAAACATCAGGAAAATGATGTTAGCCATAAACCCAACAAATTACATTTAAAAAAGACACTCAAAGACTAAAAACCATGTAGCAGTTAATAATAATAATAACCAGTTCTTATATAGCGCATTTCACAATAACGTATCAATGCGCTTTACATTAGTGCCTTGGTCATTGGGCCAATAGCATTCCTTTAATCTTTCTCATCTCCCTGGGGAGTATACAGCCCTGTGCTGCCTTGGCGCTCCAAAGGCTTTTTCACACACAATAGTTGTGTTGTAGGTCTACGGATCTAGCTCTAATGACCAAACATCTTCCCAACTACACCTTACTTTGTGAGATATGATCATGGTTTCTACGCAATTTTGACACATCAGACTTTGATGCTTTTCATGGATACGATTTTCTGAATGCTGTCAATCTTTTGATTCTTCTGAACTAGGAGCTGGTGTTGTATCCGAACAAGACAGACTCTGTGAAGGATTTACTAACAGAAGCCAAGAAGTATGTTCAACTGTCCGAGAGAGGCACGGGGAAATTAAGGTACATGCGAAATAGTCGGCTGGTACCCAGTGTTAAGTGGTTGTATTAATATTTATGGAAGATCTCTGAAAAGATCTGGTTGGTTTATTCCTCAACATGTTGCCTAGTGTGTTTCAACTGTCGTCAGGAGACGTGAGTCTTCGTTGTCTTTCCGAAGCTGGTTAGTTAAAGGCTGTGGATGCTTTTGGTAATTACTCAAGAAATACATTACCGTAAAAAATTACTTGTTAGGGAGCTCCTGAGAGCTGCTGATAGTGTAAAACATTGTGAGAAACCACTCCCTCTGAAGTAATGCTAGTTTTTGAGAAAGACTTAATTTCTCACTAAATATTTGAATCTGAGAAAGGCTTCACGCATGAAGCCTTTCTCAGGCATTTGATAGCACACAATTCTATGCAACAAGGGTGTTTTTTCTTCTTCGCAACTTTGATGACCAAATTTTCACAGGTTTGTTATTTTGATGTATATGTTGGGATACACCAAGTGAGGACTGTAGTCTTTGACAGTTACCGAAAGTAAATCCCGTCTTTTAAGAGAAAATGAGATTTGCCACTACGAAACGAAAGTGAAACTGAGGGTTTGTTTGAACAGGGTTTAAAGGTTTTTGAAAGACAAGCTCTCTTAAAGGAACATTACAGAATTGGTTTTTGCTAACAAAACAGGTTGCTGGCAGTGTAAGCACTTTATGTAATCCACCATATACATAAACTGACAAACCTGTAGAAGTTTGAGATCGATCGGCCATCTGGGTCACGAGAAAATAGTGAAAACCGATTACACATTTGCATGAAATCATATAGATTCAACAAATGAATAAAACGCTCACTGAGCGATAAACTCCAATCGAAAAATTAGTTTATTCATTTCTCATCAAATATGGCATTTCAGACAAAATATGTCAAGGGATTTTTTCTACTATCATCATCATTAGACCGTGTAAGTTTTATGTAAATCTGTGATCAAAAAGTACATTTTACAAGTTTTTTTTCTTACCAATTCTGTAATGTTCCTTTAAGTGTTACCAACATCCTTGCATTTAATCACTAATCCCCTTCTTAATCCTTAGATTACTTGATGTGATCAGCAACAAGATCTACCAAGAGCACAAGGAAGAAACCCTTCTCGATCATCTTAATCCGCGGGCACCAAGACCTACAGGATAGAGGTCAGTCGTCACTCTTGTCTTTAATCCGAGTAGGATCTCATTACCCCTCCTCTCCTGGTAACATTCTCCAGCGAGTTGACCGACCATTTGAAACCATTCATCTGCTCGGGTCGTGTATTATTGCACAACTGTGTACAAAACTATTTCACACGGGTAGATACTGTGTAGATGCATTCACCACATGATATCATATAGCAGGCTGGCACAGTTTATCTATCTTTCAAAATCACAGTAGTTGTGTTAAAATGGTCAGACGGTAAGAGGGTTAAAAAAAAAAACATAACAAATCAGGGCCCAATATCATAGCTCTGCTTACCTTTCTTTGCTTGCAGGGTAAGGGCCATATTTCTGTGCTAGCTGTGTAAGTGAAGCGTGCTTAACCCTTTCGAGACCATAGCCTCCACAAGGCCCTTGTACCAAAATGCCCACAGCGGCTGCAAACGCCGGCAATATTTGACCTTGCTTCCATTCACAGAGAGAGGTCATAGTGAAAGTCATGTCCGGAATTGACACTTTCCAATGTTTCCCGTGCTGACAAACTACTTACATTTGTGAAACAAAACCCAATTTCCTTTACATATTGGGTTTTACAGGCACTTCTATTGAAAAGGAAAATGGAGCAAAACAAAATAATCACTAGTAGCCATGTATGGCAGTATTGTGATGATTATACATAAATAAATGGTTTCTAAAAGGTGAATAATGTAATGTAGGCACGGGAGCAAGCAGAACATTCTTGCAAACTTGTGAAATAAGCCTACTATTGTGGATTTTTATGCTCCCTTTTCGCTAGGCCAACCAAAAAAATTGTTATGTTGATGTAACCCGACCGACCCTAAAAATACGGCCGACCCTTGGTGTTGTTTTTTTTTAAAGGGAAGAATTTAATAAACAAAATCTTTAGAAATTACTTAAGATACGTTTGAAATCATTTCTGGCCGTATCTCATTGTTTAATGAGTGAACAATGTTTTGCACAACAGAACATGCGTAAGATTGCGCAGACCGATACTTTAGTAGTACGGAGATAGATGCACATGTACTGTGTATAGTCCGTACCAGACTCCTACTATACTGTGCTGCGTTTCACAATGCTGAATACATGGGCTGCTTTCTTGGAAGTCTAAAACAATTAGAAAACATGTCATTTTCGTTGCCGGAAGAAAGAAAAAGAAAGGAAAAAAAAAACCTACCTACCTATCCTGTTTTTTCTATAATAAGGCCTTACGGTAAGAAGAGCCATAAAATTGGGCCCAGATGGGGGGACAATGATAAGAGGGGGTTGGGGGTACAACAACAACAATAAAATTGTGCTTATTTAACATTGAATCTTGTATTCTATACTCCCCTCGTAGGAGATTCCCGCCGATCAACTGGAGCTAGCCGATAATGAAATGTTGGTCTGACGGCCCACTACCACAAAGACCTGTTCAGCACGTTTGGAACTCCGTTCCTCCTAAGAATCAAAGAGGTAATTGCTGCTTCTGGTTGCGAGTTAACAAACGAGAAGTCTGCCTTTGACCTCAACGAGGGCGCTGTTGAGCTTGTGATGTCATAATGCAAGGGGTTTATGCTGTTTTTTAAACTTTTTGTTTATGATGTGACAGAAGGCTCGAGATCTTCTTGTTACTTAGCTTTTTGTCAGTTGCCATTCGGCAAGACGTCTGCATACCTCCAAAATAGCCTGCATAGGTCACCTCGAGTAGGTTTGAAACTTTGCTTGCTGGGGAAAAAACACCTCTAGAAGCTAAGCTTGGAAGAGACACCAGGGCCCAATTTCATAGAGCTGCTTAAGCAGAAAATGTTGCTTAACAATTGCTGCTAAGCAAAAATGAGCAGGATACCAGTCACAAATTGTACATGTGCTTAAGCAGCTCTATGAAATTGGGCCCATGTCAATAATCTCACTGATAAGTTGTTTCGCCGCCAGTTCTTTTCAGAACCACCACAACTTAGTGGATTGTTTACATAATTGCAGCAAGCCATTATTTCTGAACAACACCTTTACAACTACACCCATGTGTTTACATTGCAATCACAACCTATGTATATACCATAGTGTTTTAATAATAATAATAATATTTGTTCGGGCAAAACATTCAAAAGTACTTGTTCAAACATTCAAAATATATTACTTACGTTAAACAACAGTGGGATGTCGAGGAGAGCATAAAAGTTCAAAGTGTAACTGTCTCCCAAATCCCAGAAAAGCCAGGAAAATATTAAGGCAAGAAAGGGCATAGCATACAAAAACAGCACAAAAGATGATAAATAACACTGAACAACTAAAAAAGCCTAACAAAACAGAAAAAAAGAACACAGTGAGACATTAAGGAGAGTCTTTAAAAAAGCAAACCTAGACATAAAAAATGATTCTTGAGCTAACAGGAAAATTCCGGTAAGGGGGGCACATATGAAATTATTAACTAGGTCAGTAGGCAAGTTACTCCAGCTACAAGCAAAGTTGGTTTTATTCCGATGGAATGTAGTCGGTGTATTTTAAAGCTTTTGTTTCTTCTCTGTCGCCATTTTCTAGGGGGAATCTTTCACCGATGTCAAGGAACGATTGCGAGAAATTCTGGATATCTCAGAAAAGGAGTTAGAAAAAGTAAGAACTCTGCGTAATTATTGTTGTCATGACACAATATTGGTTATTCTAACGTTTCCTGATGATGGGATGTTTTTATTTAAAAACAAGCTCCTGGTCCAGAGTATGTAAACCTACACGACCTAGGAGGTTGAGGTAGCTTCATCCTAATCAACCAAGTGGAGACCAAGAGCTCTATTTCACAAAGCCCTAAGATTCATCTTGAGATGGGAGATGTCGATCGTCATTGATGACACATCTTAAAATCATTCCAAGCTATCAGTCAAATCGTGCCCTGGACCGCTACCCAAGTTCTTAATGTGTGGTGATTTAGAATGGGAGGGCTTCATCCGCTCAAACCCATTTTGCCGTGTCGCGGCAGAGCGGTCAAGAGCACTGGTGTTTCTGATTAGCAGTGTGAGGGTTCCAGTCTTGGTCGTGACACTTCTATCCTTGAGCAAGATACTTTACCATAATTGCTTTGTCCTTCGTATGGGACATTTAAGCGGTAGGTCCTGTGTAGTAGGATTGTTAGTGCATGTAAAAGAACCCAGAACACTTATCTTGGAAGAGTAGTGGTTAACCCCCGTGTTTCTGGTTCACATAGCAAGCACCCTTGTTGACAGGTTTCCTCAGGCTTGCGAGCTACAGTGATTAAGTTCACTGATAAGGCATTATTGGTTTCATTACCAGAAATATTTAATAATAATAATAATAAAATAATAACACATACTTTCTCATGATGGCTTGTTTTTTGTTTCACTTTCAACAAATCACATCCCTGTATTTATGCAAAAAGCACTTAATTTTTTGCCCAATCCCCATCTATGTATTCTGGACACCTTTCTACTAGTGTTATCGTTTGTTAAACCTGTATTTTATTTCTCAACTTTCAGATCAAATTTGCAATAGTTGTCATGGGAAGGCCGACATATATTTCAGAAGGTGAGGACTTTATGTTGTTGTATCTTACAAGATTACTTTATGATCCCTGTTTCAGTAATGTTTATTTGTAAGCAGCAGGCAACCAAAGACAAGTCACAAATTTGCACTCCTTTTTTTATTTTGGGTGGTTTTTTTTTCTTCTTCAATTTTCCAAACAGACAGATTAAAGATAAGTGTTTTTTATTTCTTTACTCTTGGATTGTAGCCAAATAATTTATGCAAAGACTTTCAAAATAGATATGCACACAACTGTGTGAAGGGGTATTTAGTTTGTCAAATTGTCTGGGATCATCTTGGCTCCGTTGGTTTCTTGCTCTGCCTTGCACCTCTGTAGCCCCAGCTTCGAATCCCACCTCAGACTGGAGCCTTGCGTGTGGATTGTGGTTTCAGTCCCTACCCTGATTGTGTGGGATTTCCCCTATTTGGGGTTTTTGCCTCCCACATCTAAAACTGGGCATTACTTCTCGTTTCCTAATCACCATCCTGTTATCGGCGCTCGGGCTGTTGGATGTGTGATTGAAATAAGTAAATAAACTTCCTTTTTCACGATCTGTGTTACCATCAAAGAAAATCAAAGAAGAAATTATTGTAACTACCCACAGAAACTACTCACAGAACTGTGGGTTACACAAATATGTGAACAAGATTTTAAAAATTAATAAATATTTGTTTAAGGTACCCTTATATGAATGTTTTTTAAAAGTTAATTTTTTGTTTTTATTACAGAGGGTGATGTCAAAGTCAGTTTGAAGGATTTCCAGCCACAAATACACAGCGGTAAGTCAGATGATCCACGCTTAACCTTCTCAACTATCTTGCACATTTCCCCTTATCCCTCTAGAGTCTGTATTAAGGGAATAAAAGAGTAGGCGACGAGGTCTTAACTGGCAGTTCGAAACCGGCAGAGTCGTGGCTGTGTGACCGAGTCAAAACCTTTATCGCATGGCGACGATCCTGCAAGGTTTTAAACGGCCAGTTAAGACCTCGTCGCATTCTCTTTTGTTCCCATTCATAAATGCCCTTTTTGTTAAAAATCAAAATGTTGTTGGAAAATCTGTGCAACTTTTCTGTTAACCTTTCAATTCCTGTCACGTCCTCGGGCCCTGTTTTGCGAAGCATATTGCATGCGACGCTCAACAGTTGTGCATACACGCATGTACCAACACTAACAGATTTTGGATTGAATACCAGTATGTATTGATTGCGTTTCGCGTAAATTAGTGGCTGCGTAACCTTGTGTGCCACAGATATGTCTAAACACTTTTAGCCGTGTTTATATCACACGTTTAAACATGGCCATGTGATCTCCTCTTGAATCAATCAAAATGGATAAACTGTTCCTGGGTATTTATGAATGGCTATTAAGAAAGCTTCACTGTTGCCCTCTCAGGCCGGGAATTTCATCTTTTAGAGGGCAAGGCCATTTTCATTTAGTAAACGGTATTTCCCTTGAAAACCTTAAAGTCTACCGGAAGCTCTTGAAGGGGGCACCAGTGCCAAGACTAGGGGCAACAGAGGCCATGTCCCCCGTGGTCTCCACGTAATTCCAGGCCTGCCCTCTTACGATGACTCCCCTCGTATCGTCTCTTACAGGTGGCACAGCACAGCCGAGGCCCTGGCTCGGCCTGGACCACATGAACAAGAACAAGAAACCTAGATTTAACTACTTTGAGAAAGCCATCAAGATCTTGAACTAGCCGATCGTATGCTCCGAGCTTCTGCATCCCTCCCTCCCTCTCCCAGCACTGCCGGTAGGAAGTGGCAGCGACTTTAAATCAGTCATTTATAAAGTTGCATTTTATCCTATAATAATGATAATTATTACCATGGTTTTTTTTTAATCCAGTGGACGAAATTTGTTTGTTTTTGCTTTTTTTTTTTCCAAGGAAATTTCAATCTCTTAAACTGTGTATCTGATCTAAGTGGTTTTTGGAAGAAGTTTCCTCGAGAGTGGTTTGGGGTTTGGAAAAAATGTTAGCTGCCGGGCTATAAAGGTGCACATAGAAGCAAACAGCCAGGGGGCAGCTGCATTGAAGTTCTTAATGGTGAGCAAATAACCATGCTAACTATAGCAGACAAAATTTGCTTGAGCATAAGCGTATTTCACTGGTTAGCAAGAAAATTAGGCGGCAAGCTTGTGCGTTTGCTGTGGATTGCAAACTTGGGTGTGATCTTAGCCCCTGGTTAAACGGCAGTTACATGTTGAATGGCTTCTGACGGGCACCCTTGAACAAAGATATTGACAAAAAAAGGAAAAAGCCAATATAGGGCTAGATAGCTCAGTTGGTAGAGCGCCTGCATGTTAATCCGGACGTTGCAGAATCAAGTCCCGGTCTAGTCAAGTTTTCTTTGTTCAACCCAAAATGATTTATTTCGTCACGATCAATATAGCGCTCAGTTTTGCCCTTTTTTCCATGTATGACTCAAACGGCACTGAGTGTACCGTGCTTATCATGCAGTCCCTAACATGCATCCATGTGGGGCAAAAGTAAATTGTCAAGTAATTTATTCTAATACAATTATTGCAGATTAGTTAAATTCGTCACTATCGATCCTACTCTTAAAATTCAAAATAAGTCATCTTGCAAAGGATCAGAATACACAGATTAATAAACAGTGACTGCTGCTTATTATTAGAACCAACTTTGTGTTCCCCTCTGAAACTTCTGTTCGTTTGGTTGCTAAGGCCTCTGTGTGTACCTTTATAAATATGGGGGAAGTAGTCGCTGTAGTCCTAAGTTCAGTATGAGGGTGTGAGGCCGTGTCCAAATTGGCATCTACGGCTACGGCTGGAACGCCGCGTCATCGTGCGTTGAAGTGTATAGGATGTCCTTAGCAACACCCTTAGCAACAGTCATAGCCGTAGCTGTAGCCACCAATTCAGATGCAGCCTGAGGCTCATGAGTGACAGGAGGAATGTCTAATTTGAGACATTGTTCAGATCAGCAGCAACATAAACAATCCTTATCTTGGGATGTCAGAAAACTGTCAAGTTAGAACTTTCTCCGAATCCGTTCCCGGTTGATTAATACACTAGGCGTCTTGACCATCAGCTGGTTCCTCAGTGGTTCAACTGATGAATGAAATTGCCCTCGGACTCGGTGCTAGAAGGTGGAGCTCGCCGATAATGTACAAAGCTACCACAAGTCATGTAAACAAATCAAAAAATGGATAAAACAAAGAAAATCGTCAATGGTTTTTTTATACTTGTATTTGAAAGGTTAAAGTGCAATTGGATGGTGGTTGAGTGGAAGGTCAAAGCGAGGCAGATTGTTCATATTGACCCAACGACGTCTCATCACAATAATCTTGGCTGTGCCATTTTAGGAGTCAATGTCCCTGTGTTGTTGTACAGTGTGGTGCACATTTTTAGGCGATTTACACGCTGGCCATATTCGGAAGTGCAGTTTGACTCCCAGAATGGCGAGTGTGGCAGACGGCAGCCGAGTGTGACGTTGGTGCAAGGGATCAATAGCTATTATTCATGCCATGTATTCATTCTATAAGGTCGGATACACATTATTAGTCGATTTGATGGACTTAATTCTGTAAAGAAAAAATAATGATAATAATAATACTACTACTAATGTTAATAACACAAACTCATGAATTGTTGATGCTATAACTAATTGCTCCTTCATTTGTCTTGGGAAAAAATGTTAAAATAATTCCGTTGAAAGATTCTCTCTTCAGAAGAATGGCACTCAAACGTAACACTTGCTCAGAGGAGTTTCAAAATATTTATAAATGTCTACCATAATCGGAAGCTTTGTCTGTCTTGTAAAGTGCATTGAAGCAAGAATCCCCCACTACCCCCCCCCCCACCCCCACGAGTGAATGTTCAATTTTAAATTCCTCGGACTATACCCAGTGTTGCTTTGTCACATTCTTATTAGGGTCAAGCTTTTACGTAGTTATGACAGAGACAACAAACATCCGTACACGATGTCCTACTGAATGTGTGGCACGAGGGGGGATCTGGAGGTTGCTACGCAAAAGCTTGCCTCGAGCCATGTGATGTAGCGTTGGCATTTTTTTAGTCTGAGCAATTCAGATTGAGCTTTTAAAACTGCAAGACAAGTCAATGTACCAGACATCATTAACATTCAACTCGCCTATGACGCATTTGGGAAATTGTGTGTTCATTCTCTCGGCAACTATCCTTGAGGTGTGTATTTTTTTGAACAGGAATCTTCAGCATTACCTGACTACAGGCTCTCTGTACTTCTGCGCTTAAACCGTGATGTTATAGCGCCCTCTGTGATAATGGCTTCCCCCCCCCCCCCCCCCGAGAGAGTGGCGGTTCCTGTAGATAAATATTCCAAATCTCCAACCTCCGTCCGTCTGTCCCAAGAAACAAATCTTACTTTGATCTCCTACGATGTTAACTTACCTTTTCAGTGTTCTGTATCAACGTTTAATGTGTCTATTTTTTATTATTATTATTTTTTGTGTGTGTGTGACCTGGCTGTGACCCCCCTCCTTTGATCCTCAAAGGTCGAACGATCACCATTGGAAGGCTTGAGGTTTAATCCACACACAAACAAACCTTTTAAAACAAGTTGGGGCTTGTCCCCCAAAAAGTTGATGGTGTAAAAACTGTTAATCTGGAGAGGGTTACTTTAAAGCCAAGGAAATATCTCTTGTGAGTTGTGTATAATAATAATAATAATAATAATAATAAAATAATAGTAATAATGGTCATTTATATAGCGCTGATATCCACCAGTGATGATGCTCATGGCAAATCAAGCTGAATCAACCACAGGGACATTCTCTGCTCTCACATGTACCCATTTACTCTGGGTGAAGAGAAGCATTATTGTCTAGCCTCTTTCTTGAGAACACCAAGTGTCGCAGCCAGGATTCGAAGCCCACACCCTGATGACTTTTTCCCACGACACGCCTATTGTCGGAATATTTTATGAGTGATTTGTTTTGTTTTGAATGAAGCTGGAAACTCTGGTCTTCATAGTAGCAGACGGAAAGTGGAGTACAGTATTATGTAACTATTTTGTTGATAATTATACGTGTATATGTAGGTCCCTAATTAGTAGGAGAATCAATTTCAAAAGTTGTGTCATTGGCTCGGGATAACCAACATTACCAATGGCTATGTTTATAAAGAAGATTAATGTGGAAAGGTCAAGGGTCATGTTGAAAGGTCAAGGGTCATGTGGAAAGGTCAAAGTTTGTTTCACATGAAATAGGTCTGGTGCTAGGTGAGGAGAGAGGAAGGCCTACCCTTAAGAATGCTAGATCTACTGTCATACAGAACATCATTGGCTTCAACTATGAATTTCATATTCCCTCAAGAAATCAACTGGTTGTTGTTGTTTTGGGGTGGGTTTTTTTAGGCAGTTTTTGATCAACATGTTAATGAAGTGTTGCAAGTTTTGTGTGTGTTTATGCAATGGGCCCTATTGCTTGGGTAAGATTGCAGAGGTTGAAAGTTCTTCTCCTGTGCCTAAAAACTGTGGAATGTTGGGGGGACAAGGGGGTGGAAGTAAGATATATACAACCCAAACCTTCCAAGAGAGAATCTGATGGGTTGTACCCATTGGCCAAAGAGAGGGTGTCTATGGGTGTTTGTTTGGATAGGTTTTTTTTAGGAGGATTGAATGGGATAGGGGTGCCAGTCGGGTTGTAACAGGCTCAAATCTTACCCACCAAAGCTTTGTATTTTAGTGGTCCAGGGTGGAGCCATGTGTTGTGAATACTTTGTAGATAGGTCCATGTCTGTCGTTTTACTATTTAACTTTCTCTCCATTTGTCTCATTGGATCTTCAAGTTTGTGTGTATGAATTTTTGAGCCATAATTATAATTTTTGGGTTGTTGCCAAAATGGAAAAGTTGTTCACAGATAATCTCTAATCGTCAGTCTGTATATACTGTGTAGATTATTTGAAAAAAAGACCCAATATGTACCAGTATTTTCGTTTAACAAAAGGTGAGGGGGGGGGTTGGATGAATCTTTTTGCTTACTTTGAGTGACTGCCACGTTCCCAGATTGCAAGAAAAAAAAGGGGGGAGGGGAAGGAAATTACCAGTTGGTCCATGGTCAGAGATTTTCAAGGCAAATTTGACATTAAACAAGAATAATAACTTAATCCCTGTAGATGGACTTGACCAACTATGAGTATTCTATCTGGTTTTTGGATCTCGCCAAAAATGATAATGAATACACGTATCATTTTAATCTAGTGATCACATTTAGTTATAATTTCATGCGGAGTTCAAAGTATATGTGATTTTTTATTTATTTTTTTCTCCAAGATTGGCATTGTGAACTTCGGCAAATTAGTTGTGTTTGATTAGTGCCACTTTGTGTTTGTTTGAAACCAAGGTCCGATTTCTTTTCAGTTTTTTTTTTCTTGCCTTGACAATCTCAGTCACTCTAAAGCATGATTAGTTTTGTGGTAAGCAGCGATCTTGAGAAGTTATGTCTTGTAATGCATACAGGGTCCAATTTCATTGCACCGCTAGCCACAGAATTCTCCGCTGTTGAATGAATGAAATCGGACCCGGCTGACAACTTGCATAACTTATTTCTTATTGAGTCCATATGAAACTCGTAATTACTTAAACTGAGATTCAAGAACTAGTTCGGTATACATAATTTAAGAAAATAGTGCAACCAATAGTTCAGCAGACCGGGCGTTTGTCAAAAAAAATTCTGTCTCGATCTTGAACATGATGTGGCTATCTTTGTCAGGTTTCCTGTGTTCATTATTTTCACTAAATGCAAGGGATGCACACTGGAAAGGGACCCGACTATTTTCATTTTCAACCCAAGGCTTGAAGCTATATTCGGCTCAATCCGAATTTGGCGGCTACGGCTATTACTGTTGCTAAGGGTGGTGCTAAGGAAGTCCTAAACTTCAACGCATGATGATGCAGCAATCCAGCCGTAGCCGTAGCTGCCAATTCATAGACACGGCCTTAACCAGATACTCCATGATTGTCGCCACATTGGAAATTGTTGTGAAGGGTGCCCAGATTTGAACTCAATCACAAATTTAACTGTGCATTATGATACTCAAATTCAGCTCTAGTAAATTTGTATTTGTTCAACCCCAAACTATTGATAACTTACCCAGTCAGTTTCCCTTGTGGTTTATTACTCGATACAAATTTTAACTGATGAACTGATTGCATTTTAGTCAAGATGTTTGTGCTAGAAGTTGTACTTACAACAAACACTTTTACTTTTTGCATGACATTGACCTCTTTTTCAACAATTTCAATCATTTAACAATTTATCAGAGCGGCAGATTTGTTTTTATTTCTTAAAAACTTGCTTCATAATAATCATCAATGCTTTCTCTCTGAAGAAGGCTCGTACACATAGAGATGGTTTCTGTAACAATGAACTAGAATGCTTTTTCTTCATTCTAAATGTTTAGATACATTACTCTTTTCACAACCATGGACATGAGCATTAAGCTGCAGTGCTCAGTGTATAAATGTACCTTTGCACTTCAATTTTCTCAACGGTAACATGTTTGGGGTTTAACAGGTACCAGGACCGGGTTACACTTGCCCATTTTGTTTCAGTCAACTTGGAAGCAATGGTGCAACTCCACTGCATTCAAAGGGAGCAGTTTAACAGTAGCAGAAGAGATGTTTGGTTTGGTTTTTTTTCCTCGCAGTATATTTACCATCCCCAAGGAAATGATGTGAACATTGAAACGTGAAAGGTTTTGTTTTTCCCCGGAACTAGTTCCCTGTAAATTGTCTTGTATGACAGAACCCTTGGATCGGTAGAGAGTGAAATTAACTTTGTTCCAGCTGATGGAATTTGCTGCACTCACCAGAGCCTCGTATTGTACAGCTGCTTAAGCATAAGATACTACTTTAAAAAAATATGCAGATAACCATAGTCACTAAACGGAACACTTGACCTTTTCTAGTTTGGGCTTTTCGGTAATTTTTTTTTCTTGTACGCAGAATTGTTTAAGTGCCTAGGTTACTTCTGTGGTTAAGCAATTTCAGTTCACTGGACCCCAGGTTGTCTGCTTGTGTGTCGGTGCCGCTTTTGGCATTCCTCAAAGAGTACAACATGGCTGGCGGAGGGTAAAGATGCAGATCTGTCCAATTTTTAATCGTAAATTTGTTTCATCGATTCGGGGTCTATTCAGTCTTTATAACAGAATGTGGAAGTGAACAGCTCTAATCTTAATCCTCGTCTATAGTTGGAATAGTTATGTTTTATCGTTTCATTTAAGTGTTTCCTTAAGACAGCTGCTTTTACAAGGCTTTTAAGTAGGCGTGCAATATAACATTATCGGAATTGCTTTACTTCACACGGTGTTTAATCATTAAGACGATAACGACTGTGCCGTGGAATCTATGTGCTCTTCTGAATTTGATCTCCGCAGCAGTAAAAGAGGAACACTGAAGTAGTTTAAAGGGGAAAGTACAAATCCCTCATTATCAAATGGTTGTATAAATTCATGCACGGGGTAGCCCGTCATTTTGAATAAGAACACTCGGTACGTGCGTGTCTTAGAAATGAACAGATCTCAAACTTCTGCTTATCAATTTTTGATAAAGTGCTTCTTGAAATGTAAAAAAAAAAGACAAACAAAAACCAACATAATTACAAAATAATGTACATGTAGAAGTCGATCGTTCTTTTGTCAGGCGACATTCTCCTGTTCCAAATTTGTGTTCGTTCCTTCCCTTAAATAAACCCCAGAAATACCGTTTCTTGTAAACGTCACTTTAAAACTATCTCTAAATGAAAAAGAAAGTATCTGTTATTAAAACTATAAAATTATTAAAAAGAAAGAAGAAACAAGGTGCAAATATTTAAAGCAGAAAAGCACAGTAGAAAAGCAGGTTGGTTCACATATACATGTATATATATATACATGTCTATGTATGTATATGTATATATTTCATATTATCCTTAGATCAGGTTGGTATTTTTTATTGCACATTTGGTAATACTAGTTAAGAAAGCTGTTTAACAGTATGTGATTTTTGAGTTGGATGGGAGTGTCATGAGTTTATCCGTTGAAAAATGCTTATTTTGTTCAGTTGATATTTGTATGGTAAATTGTAAATAAGTGAAGTTATAATGTTATAGACGAAACAAAAACAAAAACAAAATCAATTGGGGTTAATGATATGTGGTTGGATATAGCCAATATTTGGGGGTTTACAATGACAATTTTCTTTTTTGTTGAATTGTAATAAAAAAAAATCACCTTGTAAATGTCTAACAAAGGAAATTTGGTGTCAAGATTGTGTTTGATTTCATTGTTTAATGTTGTGAAAAGCCTTTGCCAATACAGCACTACCCACTTTCAGTTATGAAAATTGGATACCACATTTGGAGGACCCAAAAGTGACACATTTTCAAGCTAAAAAAAAAAGGAAATCCTTCAGTATAATTGGATGAATCAAATTTTTTTAAACCTTGGTGCTAATAGAAAAGAACAGCCATGAGCTGCTGCAAGAATTACAGTTGCACTGTGAAGGGATTGAGTTACATTCATGTTTAGTTGTTTGAAACGAAACTGCATTGTTAGCTTACAATCAAGTTACAGCATGCATTGATAACCACTTCAGGATTGAAAAAGATCAGGATTGCCGCAATCGAAATAGGTCTGATATGAATATTTACTATCAATCCCTGATAAAACAAAATTTGACCATTGAATTTGATGATGTTCTCACAGACTCGTGTGTTGATTGAAAACTATAGAGGATGCAGTGTTCTCCAACTCTGAACATTAAAGGTTGGTTCTTGGGGGCGAGAACCGATGCGAGCGCAATTATCAAGCAAATATCAAGACTTGTCAAACCATTTTTCCTGTCAAACCGTGTGGATGTAAAGTTATTTTAATAACTTTTGGATATGCAGACAGGTAGGCCGCGAGAACGGCGTGAAACTTTGGTTTTAATAGAAAGTACTGTAGTCTTTCTTGTTTCTAAACTATTTCTGTTGTAAATTTACAATGCAGAGTCAAAAAAAGTAAACGTGGCCGCAACATTTTAAAGCTTGGCAGCGATTATAAAGCGTGGCGCGCGCCGCAGAAAGTGTGGCGGTGCGCCACGGCTTTTCTATAGGTTGGAGAACACTGAGGATGGGAATTAAGTTACTCCTTCCAAAAACAATCGTGTACTTTCACTAATAAGTAGATCTATTTTGCTGGAACTGTTTGGAGAAGAACCCGTGGAGGACAAATGTACAAATGTAGGACCTGTGCCTTCTACGAATAGATTATGGTTCAAACATGGTCCAAGAACCACTGAGGTACTAGAAAACTGATCTGTTTATGGCCATAAGGTTTTTTCAACATTTCTTTTGAAATATGCCTTTGTGAAAATGCCTTTGTGAAATTTCAGCCGATGTCTCATGGACTAGTATTATAGGGACCATTGTCTACAAGCTTTGCTTTTTAATGGATCCCTCAGCAATATCACACTTACTTTGTTCTCATCTCTGTAGTTTCATTCACATATGTAACATTTTGTTATTTACTTTCTTTGGTAAAATTACTTTAGAATATACAAACTTGAAACTTGTAAAGGCGAGGGTTTATAGGCCCTACTCTCAATTTATTTTTTCACTCAAAAATAAAGTCCCTTTTCAAAGTATAATTATTTGTTTTCATTGTAACTCGAAGAACTTGTTTGGCTTTCAATTCCATCAACCGGTCAGGTCAGACCTCACGACCACTTCATGCGAGTCTCAAGGTCAAAAAGTGCAACATTCAGTCATGAATTTTACCGACTCAACAAGAAAGGTGAGAACCGCGCCCCTTTGAACTTGATCGTTATTTTTATACGGCTTAAAGTTTCACCTCTTTTCAGCTCAACAACTGTTCGTTAAAACTCTCTGGTTTTCAAAGAATTTACCCCGATTATTATTTTTAGGAATGTTATTTTCAAAAAAGAGTTAATCACGCGCTCAATTAGTTTACAACGATCTCAAAATAACATGTGACAGTTACATTCATGATTGAAACTGACACTAAAATCGCACTGCGCCTGCGTAGTAAGGACTTAAATTTTTCAGTCTGATCCCCAAGGCTTTAGCGTGTAGTGTGCTCGGTTTTCGGTTAAGTGAAAACGAAGCCAGACATGACTTGCTGATCAATTATTTAGCAGACTATTTTGGTTTAATTCCGGTCGTATGATGGTCAGATGTTACCATCTAATAACGCGTTTTGACAGTTATTCCAGAGTTTTTCTGGTTTTAAAATGTATTCCACTTGTATAGACACTCCTTTTTGATACAATTTGAGTTGTATTTTAAAACTGAAAATGGTGGAATCACCGAGTATTTTGTCGACAGCGGCTGTGCTTGTCGCGACCCTCAACACCGTAACGACAGTTACCGGACAATCAGCTGGCGTGAGTCCAGGAGTGATACCGACGAAATCACCCGATACACCGACAACCTCCCCAGGTAGTTCCGCTCCAGTAATAAGCATGGTATCGACATCTCCAAAGGATGTAATAACAACGCTTTTACACACTGTTTTAGACCCGAATGCCACCACAATCTCGGAGGGTAACACGACGGAAGTGCCGGTCTATTCTCGAATCTTTTTGCAGACGGCAGCGGCACAAGCAATCGCTGGTGTTTTTGCCTGGGCTGCAATTCTTATTACTTGCCATCAGGTAAGTTGTGCTAGTGTGTACTGACTACTGTTAAGTAACATTTTGTACTGTTGTACCACAACTTGTAGTGCTGGTTGTGACGATTGCCGTATTTTTAGGCAGGAATTGTGATACTGTGTGTTTGAATTGTTGTTCGGCAGTTTAGCCTTCGAGAAAGACTCTGCTAACTGCTACTGCTACTGCTAGGGTAGGGTCGAAATGTCATGCCATTAACTATTTTTTTGCATTTATACCACAGGTCCTTTTGGTTGCTAAGCAGTTTGAAACATCAAATTCTTATTTTCTCAGTTAATTATTCATGACAATTGACGTGAATGGTCACATTGAATATATGTGTAAACATGGTAAACTTGAGTGACGGTGTCATGCTCATGACAAAATAGTCATGAACAGAGGTTTTGACAGTTTGATGTTTTAATACAAAAGCTTTTCCATCTTGCTTGGTATTTGATCAAATAATATTGGCAAGTGTGTTTCTGAGAACGTGTCTGCTGTTAATTTTGTAAAAAAAATTCTGATTTTAAGTGATTTTATGTGCATGGTTATAAAGTACTCCTAGAATTATGAGGTTCCATGAACCTCATAGAGGTCCATGTACAAACTACAATACAAAACTTTTTTTCATTTACGTTTCTGCACCTGGAGTTCTCATTTGAAATCGGATCTCGCCAAAATTAGGCTCTACGTGTTCCTTGGAATCTCATTGAGCTTTGCATGGGTCAAGAAAATCCACTCCGCAAATTTAAAATTGTTAAAAAGCAATAAATTCTTACCGTCATTCCCAGTCCTCTTCAAACAGTGTGAGTGTTATAACAAATATGGCGCTGGAGTCACATGATGTGTGTACAAAACCAACCTACAGTTGCCGGGACCAGCGTTGCTGCGCGCGGAGTACCAGTTTGTTCGGTAGACCTTTGCGAGCGCAGCAAGCGCCATATTTGTTATAACACTCACACTGTTTGAAGAGGACTGGGAATGACGGTAAGAATTTATTGCTTTTTAACAATTTTAAATTTGCGGAGTGGATTTTCTTGACCCATGCAACGCTCAATGAGATTCCAAGGAACACGTAGAGCCTAATTTTGGCGAGATCTGATTTCAAATGAGAACTCCAGGTGCAGAAACGTAAATGAAAAAAAGTTTTGTATTGTAGTTTGTACATGGACCTCTATGAGGTTCATGGAACCTCATAATTCTAGGAGTAGTTATAAAGTACCCAGACCAGGATTTGCACGGAGGCCACTGTCCACTGAGGCCATTGCTTCTGCTATGTTGTCCTTTTCATGGCCTTTCATATCCCTTCAAAAGTTTCTCAAAGACATGCAAGATTTTCCAACGGAACTGCCCTTTTAATAAACTAATATTTGGCCCTGCCCTCTCAGTATGAAAGGCGAAACCTGAGTACAGACTCTAGTTGTGTCACTGCAGTGTAATAAATCAGTTTAAACAAAATTCATTTATAAACTAACTGTACCTTTTCATTCAATTAAAATTCTCACTCATTTTCCCTATATCTGGCAGCTGAACTAAAAATGTATGGTATGTAATCTTAATAAAGAGTGAATACCATTAAAGTAACTACCCAGAAAGGAATCAAGAATACTTGTACAGGTGTACTTTAAAACAAAAACAAAATCAAAACAAAATCATGTTTTTAATTTACAATAGTTTCTCTCTGTAAACTTGCTTTTTTCAGAGCGATTGTTTGAAAGACATAAATTATTTACATAAAATAGGCGTGTTTTAACTTATTTTGGGTATTTATTTTTCAAGAGACTTTGAGTTAATACCTGTTGGCTCAAATGAACTTTTGTTCATTTTTGGTCAGAAAAATAATTTAAGTTCATCAAAAAAAACACCATTGTACTCTTAAGTGGGAATTCATGTCATCATTGAATCACCACTTTCTCTTCATTAAAGTGAAGTGCTTATGTCATCTTTCAGATTCATTTTCTCTTTCAGTTTCATGCTAAAAATTAGCTTATTTAAATATTGAGGGTCGTTCAGAATAATCAATGTTTGAAAGTTTTTGAAATAAGTGGGTGGGTGGGTCAAAAGAAGTTTACAACCGAAAATTAAAATTCATTTTACATACATTAGCAAAGACTTATTTTCAGTTGGGAGATTTACCCAGCAATCTTTTCCCAATATATCCTCTGTCAGGTGTCAGTTGTGTGTTGTGCTCCTCATTGTTAAATCAGTCAACCTTGTTTCCATAGTCAACCTTCGTGCCTGATGGGGAGATGGCAAAGATTTCCTCAGCTACAAGGTTGCATTCTTGGAAGCCAGGAAAGGCCATTGAAACTCCTGTGCTGGGGGAACATTGAACTAGATCTGCTTTGTTTGAGGCATTACTTTGTTCTTCGGTATATCTGTCATTATTTTTAATACTTGGGGTTGGTGGGTGGGTCAGACTAAATTGAAACTTTGAATATTGATGACTCTGAATGGCCCCATATTGGAGCAAATTTGTTTTGGGAAAAAAAGTAACAATACAGCGCAATGGAGTCTCGTTCGTTGTTCGTTTTCTGTTTTCATAAATATTTGCCTTGCAATTTGTTTTTAGTTTAGATTGCAACTTGGAACCTGCAGCTGCCACTGTCCCTACATTACAGTTACTGTATGTCTACATGACATGCATAAAAAGCAATTGCAAAGCTCTTTACTTGAAAGTTGTTTACTGGTAGGCAAATATTTGTGCTTACTAAAGCAGAAAAAAACATTAGGTCAAATACTTCATTAATGGATTTGTGACAGGTTTTTTCATTTGGATTTTACAACCTATTTGTGTTGATGCATTACAAACTTGCTGATGAAATTACCGTCAGCGAGCATGCCTGTTGGCTTTGCTAAGCAGGCCTTGCGCTTAAGCTTTTTGTGAAGTAGCCCGCCGGGCCCGTAAACTGCATTTTACTTGCCCCCAGGAAGTTTTAGTAGCCCAGATATAAACAGGAATTGCCATATAAATGTAATGTTCTGATGTGTTAATGATTAATGATCAAATGAAGTTATATTCACACACTCAATAACGATTAACACATTTTATACATTAATTACTTACATTTGAAAAGGAAGAAATGAGCATTTTAAACAAGTAGGTTGCACAGTTTTTAGTAGCCCACAGGACAAGTTGAGAAGTGGTGTTTACTAGCCCATAGCATTTTTTACTAGACAATGTACGCCGGGCTAGTGTTAAGGGCGAGCCCTGCTAAGAAATTATGCTAAGTTGACAAGAAATGTACGCAGCAATTGTTTGCTCACTGGCACTGTGAAATTGGGCCATGAAACGTTCACAGAAGCTTAACCTTTTGAAGAGGTAATTTTATAGGCTACGCATAACAACATATGTAACTAATAAGGGTAATTTCACATCTACATGTACTCTACATGTATGTGTAGCAATTCACCAGAAATATTAGCAAATTAGGTTTTCTGAAAGATTTTCATGACTGTAAATATACTGAAAGTTCGTGTTGGCAAATCGCAGCCAAGAAAATTATTCAGACAGTCTATTAGGGTTTTGCAGTGCCCCTACTGGACCACTAGACCAAGTCTAGTTTTAGTTTTTTAAATATTTTTTTAAATGAAATATCGCCTGAACTAGACCAAGTCTATGTAGTTTTTTTAATGAAATATCGTCTAAATCACTTCAAGGTGAGGGCTACACTTACATTAACTGATTTAGGCTGTCGACCCAAAATAACTGTCACCAGGGGCATGTTGTCACCTACTCCTGGGGCTGAAACAGGGGTTCCCCCTCTTCACAGTCCCTAAGGATGTAGGCAAGGGTATCATCCACTAGTGATGTCATTATTCCATTGGGTTTACATACTACCCGAACATCTCAGTTTTTGTGTTTGTTTTTTTCCTCCTTGCATAACAAAAAACATGTTCAAGACTAATGTACATTTATATTTATCGCTTAGGCTGTCAAATTTAAGCCTTCATCTCAGCAAGTGACAAATATACATGTACAAAGGATAGGATATAATAACTGTAGGTTGGGCCTCTTAGGCTTGTCCAGGGCGGTTGCATTATTTCCCGGAAAATGTGTTTCGCGTTGCACAACTGAAGTTCGCAGTGCCCACGGTAGTCAGTAGTGCCTGGCTGGGCCGCAGATCCCTGCTGGTCCCAGTGTTCTGTGACAGAACTGTAATGAACACTTCGCTGTACGAGTACGAGTTGTGAAGCCGCATCGACCCCACAATACTTATTACGCCGATACCACTTGTACAGTTCGTGCACCTGATACCTACTTGGCTTTTGGCATGTAAGCGGACATGTTCCTGTACAGATACAATGTACTTCCAGTTCAATGAAAGTTCAGAGTAGCATGTAAATGAACATGTCACTGTGGTCCAGTGTCAAGTTTTCCATGAAATTTGAGCCTTGGATGTCGGTGGTCAGTGTAACATAACTCTGGTATCGCCCATAGACATTGTTTTAGTACTGGGCTAGACTCTGCCTTTAATATTGAGTAAAAGGACACTGTTTACGATGCCAAGGTAAACACTTTCCAGTGGAATCAATACAGATAATCATTAGTGCGTGATAGTTTTTCTAAACCCTCGGTAATTGCATTTTGTGTGCACAGATATGCTTATATGGTACTTGTACGCTGTGCGACCCGCCATGCCCTCAATAAGACATTTGTTGTCCATTAGGCCTACATATTACATCCATAGTACAATCTCAATCAAATTTCACAATTTTTGTTAACAGGCCTGGAATTTCATCTTAGAGAGGGCATGGCCATTTTCATTTTTCAGAGGGCACTTCCATTGGAGAATATTAAAGTCTATGGACAACTTTTGAAGGGGCACCAAGGCCAAGAGCAGGGCAACGGAGGCCATGGCCTGCGTGGCCTCCGTGTAATTCCAGGCCTGCAGTTTTTGTAAACGAAAAAATAGGCAATGGTCCAGTGGTCCACGTGTTTTTTTGTTTTGTTGTTTTTTTCATGTTTTGTTTTTAAGGACAATTATGTTGGGTGATTAGTTACAGCATTTAAATTTGTTTCAATTACTAAATTTGAGTCTGAAGTTAATCAAGTTTTCTTGAAAACTCCACAGTTTCTTTCTCAACTGCTGTTGTATCACCATGTCCAAGTCCAATCCATCGGCACCATCGAACAAGATACAACATTGTAAATAAAAATTTCTCTATTTTATTGTTTAGAACCTTTTTCAATAGGGTTGCTGCTTGTTCTCCGTACACTCTCGCTTTGCAGAGATGTGGAACAAAGAGCCATTCCAACAGCTTTATTCCACGTACTGCATCTCTTTGAAACTTCTTGCCTGGTGCTTGTTTCCCTCCATCCTACAATCTAGACTGTTTTAAGAGGAAACAATTCTTACCTTCTGCTCCCCCCCCCCCCCCCTGAGTTGTTTTCATCTGTTCAAAATGTTTAGTTTTTGTAGCCCCTTACCAAGAGTTGCTTTTAGCCTTGTTTTGGGCAAACTTGCATAAAAAAGATACTACAAAATTTCATGTTAATTTCTTTTTTTAAATCTTTGGAATCACTTTGGAACACCAAGAACAGCCTTTTTAAAAAAATTCTGAAAATTTGTCATTGTTGTTAATCTTGGGCTACTAAATACTTCTGTGAACTTACAAAAAGCACAGTTTACTAGACCCGGCCGGCTACTTTAAAATAACGCTTATTAAGTGCAAGCCCTGTGTTGTTTTCAAGAATGAACATTATGATCATTTCACTGTTATTACCATGATACTCATTTAATAAAATACACAGGTGTGTCCAGAACGTTGACGTAGCAGCATGTTCATGCAGTTTTGTTAAAATGTTTTTTAATTAAGATGGATGGCTTGATATCAGTCGATATCTTCCAGCTGATTGCCCAACTGTGATATTCTTATTGTAATATACTAATAAAGTGAAGGTATCTTTGGCGGACATATGGTGGATTCTTCCATTCTTAGTGCAGATCTATCCTAGCTGCATCCTGGACCGCTGCTTCTTCACCTGGGCTATACACCACCGCAGAGCGATTCACAACATGTGCCGAATACCATGAAGCAGACCGTGCGAGAAGCCGGTCAGCAATATTAAAAAACATGCGTAAGGCTGCCCTAACTGTAGCTCCGGGCACAACTTCAAAATAACGGAGCTGGGAAAAAAAAAATAAAACAGAGTGGAGCGTTCATGACAGAACGCAGCATATGGCAGGCATCCCCTACTTAACATCCCATGTCAAAGTGTGCACAGTATTTGTGTGTGTGTGTGTGTGTGTGTCATAGTCTATGCATATAAATACATGTAAATAAAGCCTTAATACTATAATCAGGAATGGAGCATTATCTTTTGTTAATCTTCCGTTGTTATGGTTTAATCTGAGCTGACAAGGAACAACTCACAGTCTGTTTGGGGAATTGAGCAAAGTGTGTGTAAGATTTTATTTTAATGTCAAGTAATGAACCACAAGGGAAGATTTTATTTTATGTACACTGTAGAGCCTATGTTGCTATAAATGAAAGATAATTTGTTGTGCTAAAATCATGTGAAACGAAAGACAAGTACATTACAAAGTAATTATAGAAAAAGAGAGAAAAAAACCCAAAAAAGACAACATTTTTTGTTATAACATTTCCAATATATAGGCCCTACACATCTTGTTTCATTGGAATATTCCAAAATGTGTAAAGTGAAGTAGAACTGCAGTTGTCAGTTGCCCTTTTGTCAGAGATAAAATGTCAAGGGATGAAGTGATATATTTTTTTTTGTCTCAAAGCATGTAAAATAAAACAGGGTTCACATTGTGATATCCTGTAAACAAGTGGACAGGTCCTTGAGAGCCCTGTTCAGAATCTTGTTTGGATTCTGTATCATGCTGACATATTGACATATTGTTCGTTGTGTACAACTGGGCCAGCTTCATGGCTACCTACTGTGGATTTCTGCATTAACGACTCAAGGAATTATGCTCTTTACAGGGCGTCCTAAGTGCAGAATTATGTGGAAAGTGGTGCCGTGAAATTATGCCCTTTGCGTGTGTATGTGACATACTACAAAGTGGCTGTGTACATGACCGACACTGTTGTTATTAAAATTATTATGTATTTCTGGTAATGAATTCAAGAATGTATCATACATGTACATGTAAGTGAACTTTAAAATCACAGTAGCTCGCAAGGTTGAGGAAACTTGTGAACAAGGGTGCTTTCTATGTGAACCAGACACTGGGTTAAATCCGTACTCTCCCATGATAAGTGTCCTGGGGTCGATTTCACAAAACTCTTCCTAACTTAGGACTAGTCCTAGGCAATGCTAAGAGATAGGACTAGTCCTAAGTTAGGACCAGTACTTAGGACTAGTCCTATCTCTTAGCATTGCCTAGGACTAGTCCTAAGTTAGGAAGAGTTTTGTGAAATCGACCCCAGGGTTCTTTTACTAGGTGCACTACATGTTCCAATCCTAGTTCAAGGGACTATCCCCATCTGAAGGACAAAGTAGTTACGGTGAATGTATCTTGCTCTAGGACACAAGTGCCGCGACTGGGACTTGAACCCACACGCTTCTGATCAGAAACACCAGAGCTTGAGTCTGGTGCTCTTTAAAATCGCTCGGCCACGCCACGCCACTAATGATACTGTAACAATGCCTGAGATGAAGGGAAAACAAAAAGTGAAAGAGCTGCCAATGTATTCCCAATCGTGGATCCTAACTTGATGAGAGAGCTTCCAAAAGCCGAGGAGTTCATCCTTTGTTGTACACCCACACTTCATTACACCTGTACATACCGACCTTTCCGTTGCATAGTTGATGTTCAATGCTTTTGTCCTTCAATTCCCATCCTACCTTGAATGGCTTTACATGTTTCTAGTATAACATTGTAACTCTAGGGTAAATATCAGCAATCAACTTCAAGCCCTGATGCATTGATCCAAATATGCTTTTAGCTCCCCCCCCCCACACCCTCATCATGAATATCGCTAAAAGCATCTTCTTTGAAGCATTAGCCGTAATTCAGTTGCCGACTAATTTGATCACGAGGGTTAATTTTGTTGTTTTCCTTTCTTCTTCTTCTTCCTTTGCCCCATGCTGCAGATCTACAAGCATTTACGGCACTACACCTGCCCAGGGGAGCAGCGTTGGATTATCCGCATTCTCTTCATCATTCCTATTTACGCTTTTGATTCCTGGCTCAGTCTACTTTTCTTCAGTCAGGATCATTACTACGTGTATTTTGACAGTGTCCGAGATATTTATGAAGGTGAGAACGTGTTACTGTTTAAAGGAACATTACAGAATTGGTTTTTGCTAATTGGTTTTGCTAACAAGCACTTTATGTAATCCACCATATACATAAACTGACAAACCTGTAGAAGTTTGAGATCGATCGGCCATCTGGGTCACGAGAAAATATTGAAAAACTGATTACACATTTGCATGAAATCAAATAGATTCAACAAATGAATAAAACGCTCTCTGAGCGATAAACTCCAATCGGAAAATTAGTTTATTAATTTCTCATCAAATTTGGCATTTCAGACAAAAATATTTCAAGGGATGTTTTCTACTAGTTATCATCATCATTAGACCGTGTATGTTTTATGTAAATCTGTGATCAAAAAGTATATTTTACAAGTTTTTTTCTTACCAATTCTGTAATGTTCCTTTAACCAGTCAAACAGGGTTGAATCATGACGAATATTGTTTGGCGGAACAACATTTACAAGCTTCGCAGAATTTACAAATGGTGCTTACAAATGTGCATTACACAAAAATTTGGGCTTGTACATGGAACCTTGTCCCATTATCATAAAGCCATCAAGCGCAGAAAACTGCTTAGCACAAAAAATCTTGCTTAGCAGAAACAGGTAAGCAGCCAATGTACATTAATTGAGACTGGTACCCTGCGCATATTTGCTAAGCATGATCATGCGTTCATAAAAGCAAGTGTTTCTGCTAAATAAGCGGCGTTATGAAATTTGGCCCTGTTAAGTTTGGTATAAAAACTTCAATCTAGGAGCTAAGGTTCGCAGTAACCAGGCCTGGAGTTTCATCTTCAAGAGGGCAAGGCCATTCTCATTTTACAAAGGCTAAGACCAGGGGCAACGGAGGCCATGGCTGGCCTCTGTGCAACTCCAGGCCTGATTAAGCTGCAGGGCTCGAATTTTACACTGGACCGCTGGCCGAGGCCAGTGATTTTAGCATCGGGCCTGTAAACTCATGTCCTGACAAGTCCGGCAGTCTTGTGTTTTTGTTCAAATGTTGACTTTCAGTCTGATAAATACAATTCTGTTGATTATCGAAGACTACTTAACCATAATATACAAATGAAATAAATCTTCTAGTAGTGCTTTTTAAAATTCAAACAGTTCATTTTTTCTTCTCACTTCAATTCTGGTCTTGTACTCAAAATTTCGTCCAGGTCAATTTTTTGAGCTACAAGCCCTGCAGTCTTGTGGGTTTTTCACCCAAATTCTAGCCCTGCGCTGTGCAATCTCTAATGAGCCATGGTGGTCTGAAAAGGACCAAGTGGTGTAAACAACTTCAATATAGCATGCTCTGATTGTCTGCAGGAGATAAGCTGGATTTACCAACAACCTTCATTTCCAGATTGTTTCCCCACCACTCAAAATCATAAATCCTAACTAAAAGTGTTGATGTATATTGTACAGTGTTATACATGTACCCAGCAACTTTGTCTGCTTAGAATCCAGATGAGGATTTCCCACACTGCCAAGCATTGTTGGTCAATACTTTCAGACAGGCAGAATGGACCAGGGCTCGAATTTGGGGGAAAAATCCACAAGACCACAGGACTTGTATCTCAAAATGTTTACTGGACCAGAAATAATTTTACAAGACCAGATTCATACTGAGCAAAGACTACCTTGCACAGTTTAACTTGCATTTAATTGAACAAGCACTAAGACATATAAGAGAAGATTTACCTCATTTGTCTTTAAGGGTACTACGTATATTTCAATTCAAATCATTACTCATTGTTTCTGTTCAAGACATTATAGAGTGAGGTACATGAATTGTTATTGAATTGAAAACACAAGACTGCCGGACTTGTCTGGTCATGAGTTTACTGGCCCAATGCTTAAATCACTGGCCTCGGGCCTGCGGTCCAGTGTCAAATTCGAGCCCTGTGGACGCTATCAAGTATGTGTACTCAGTGCTGAAGTCAACCAGAGCAACACTGGTCAAACGTCACCGTTGTAAACCACCAGGCTTTTCTCATCCAGAGCCTTCGTAACTCAAAAGAGAGTTTCCAATCAATTTGTCCTGGCCATGTACATTAGAAAAAACAGATCCTGTGACACTGATGTGCTTCTTTCACATGCAGTGCAGTTGTTTGCCTCTATTTTGCCTGCCAAGTTTGCCTGATTTATTAAGGTCCTCTCAGTGTTTTATTGCACATTCAACAGCGCAAGTGGCAATAACAGGATGGATAGGAAACGTGAAGAAATGTTTTAGATGTGGGTGGGAAACCCAAAATGGGGGGGGGGGGGGGCGGAAACCTACACAATTTATTAGGTGGGGACTGAAAACACAATCCACATGCAAGGCTCTGGTCTGAGGTTGGATTTTCGAACCGGGGTCCACAGAGAGGTGACAGGCAGGGAAATGACCCACAGAGCCAACCCGATTCCCTTTAAAGTTCATGGTGTTAATTTTTTCGTGGAAAGTGCTTTATTTACAAATATAGCATAACATACATTGTACTTGTAGATGTGAAGTTTCATAGTGGTAACATTTTTTGTCTTTATTTATTTATTGTTATATTAAAAAAAGTATTTACAAACACATAAGAAGACATTCCATTTATCCAATAAGAAGCAAGCCTGAGGGTGACCCACTTCAAAGCGAATTCAATCACTGTCTAGAATGGTGAACTTCGGAGTAGGGTGAAATGAATTCATTCCTGCATTTAACTTTCGGTACTGTGTACTATTTTTGAATCTCTCATTTATTAAAACCCTCCGACTGCCAGGCCAATCATGTACCATGGTGTTGAATGAACAGTTAAGATAAACTACATCATCCTGGAAGCAGGCACCGATTCTTCACAGGCAGAGGTGACAAGAACAATTGCCACCATGCCCCCCCCCCCCCCCCCCGGGCATTGATTTGGTGCCCCTTAAACATGTTGCTGTACAAATTACCATTTCCCTGATAGAGGTGCCCTTTTCTGGGGCAGAATTAATAGCCATGCCCTTAAAGGCCCTGTACACTATTGGTAAGATCGAAAAACACAATGTTCACAGATTCACACATAACTTACATGATTCAAAGTAAGTAATGGTAGAAAGGGTTCCTTAAAATATTTCTGCCTAAAATGCTATCGTTTCTGAGAAACGAGTAAAACAATAGTAATTATCGCGCGCGATAATTTGAAAAAACAGAAAACACATAAGATCTTTTTTCACTATTTTCTCGTGATCTCGATGACCAATTGAGCTCAAACTTTCACAGGTTTGTTTGTTCATGCATATGTTTAATCACACAAAATGTGGACACTGATTTTGAGCTGTTACCAAAAGTGTACAATACCTTTAAAATACAATCGAGCAATTACGCGTCATGCCTTTGCAAGATACAATGCCATGAATAATTTACACAATACACGTACATTAGGCAAGTTCAGTGCACAGTTCGGCCACCAAACACAACCTGTGTGACAGTAGAATGTTACCAAGAGAAGGAAGGGGATGAATTTATTTTTTCAATTTGCCTAAAAGGGTCAATATTTACATACATGCCTAGACTTTCATTGAACTATTGGATTTAATTGATTCAACCGAAGCCCGTGGAGTAAATTTGCTTGCGCCGTGTAGACGAAACTGACATCGCAAAAAGGTCCAATTTGCCAATTAGGAAAATCAATCGATGAAAGACCATATGGAGACGCAAACCAACTCATGGTATGACCATGTTGACAACCAGCAGGATGTGTGTGGCTCATTTATCAGTGTATTTACATTATGCCTATGCCCTTCATTTCTGTTCACGGACATTTATTGTCCTTGTGTACCCATGCGCTGTTTTCCATTAAAAACTCGAGTAGCATTGAGGTAAAAAGTTACAGCCTCTAAAAAGTACATGCTCGGTTCTACCCCATGGATTTTAACATGACTTTGGTGATTTCGGACACGGTATAGATGTGAAACTATTCACAGAATTACAAATACACCAACACTTCATTTGATATATGTACCAATGTGGAGTATTTTTGAAGGCTTTTTAAAAAATCTTTTTGTTTAGTCTTAATTCTTCCCTCCTATAAAGATAATGAAACAAACATTTTCTTTGCCCGTTTGTCCAGTACTTTAGGTGTATTGAAGAATATACATTGTACCATGATTGTACGCACACACTAGCTTTACACTGAACATTGGTTAAAGGAACATTACAGAATTGGTAAGAAAAAACTTGTACAATATACTTTTTTATAACATAAAACTTACACGGTCTAATGATGATGATAGTACAAAACATCCCTTGAAATATTTCTGTCTGAAATGCCATATTTGATAAGAAATGAATAAACTAATTTTCCGATTGGAGTTTATCGCTCAGTGAGCGTTTTATTCATTTGTTGAATCTATAAGATTTCATGCAAATGTGTTATCGGTTTTTCACTATTTTGTTGTGACCCAGATGGCCGATCGATCTCAAACTTCTACAGGTTTGTCAGTTTATGTACATGTACATCTATATGGTGGATTACATAAAGTGCTTACACTGCCAGCAACTGTTTTGTTAGCAAAAACCAATTCTGTAATGTTCCTTTAAAGAAACAACCTAGAATTAACTCATTAAGCTCAACCCCTTATTATATTGACCAATCATAACAGAGAACATGAACCTAACATTTTGAAAAAGTCAGGCACATTAATATCCCCTTGCAAAAATAAAACAAGTGATTGCCATTTGGCTTGCTGCACATCATGTCTTTTTTATGTGGAGTGTGGAGTAGAGCATAACACTTCTCGAATGATTGTCGTTGATACGCGCTTACCCTCATGGGTGTCGTTGATACGCGGTTACCACTCATGGGTGTCTTGGTACGCGCACCTCTTGGGTGTCGTTGTATACGCGCACCTCATGGGTGTCGTTGATACGCGTACCTCATGGGTGTTGTTGATACACGCTTACCCTCATGGGTGTCATTGATACGCGCTTACCCTCATGGGTGTCATTGATACGCCCTACCCACATGTGTGTCGTTGATATGCCTACCCACATGGGTGTTGTTGATACTCCCTACCCACATGGGTGTTTGTTGATATACGCTACCAACATGGGTGTCATTGAAATGCTCTACCCACGTGGGTGACTGGGTGTCATTGATGGACAGTTGCTAAGGTAGGCCGGGCTTAATGGACCAATGTATAGACCCCTTGCATTGTGGTCAGACAATGGAATCGTTTACCGGCCGCTCACAACACTCGGCCAATGATAGTCTTCATTGACCTCGGTGAGGGCGCTGTTTTGGGCTTGTGACGTCGTATGCAAGGGTTCTACTGTTTGATTGTTGATGCATTCATCATGTGTCAATGTTTCATTGTGGATTCATTGGAAATGTGAGATTTGGTCAGACTAAATCTTGTGCGTGATATTTCAAAGAACGTGATCATACATCATTACTTTAATTAGACGGTGCTGTTTTGTCAGATTGATTAGTATGTTCGTGAGTTCCTGTCTTGACTCAGTATGCACTGCAAGTGTACAGTCCGGGTCTATGTCATCCTCCTGTACGAAGCTCATCTATTCAGCAGTGTTAATTTGAAAACACTTGTCACTTTCCCGGGTGGAATATTCTCATCCCATGTCTTCACCTCTTGACATTTTATCTCTTCCGGGAAGCCCACTGATTTTTTATTTTTTTTTCACCTTCTTCTTTAATATTACCCCCCAAGTCTTCTGCACAATCTGTCCTCATTGCCTGAATATTGTCAGTGTGACGCAGTCCCTTAGAAGTTAAGTCGTCTGTCTGTAAACCGTTTCCCCCTTGTGGAATGGAGCCACTTTCAGACCATTGATTCTGATTCGATGAAGTCAGCGTTGCCGACATGGTTTTTTTTTTTTTTTTTTAGAACTGATTATGGATTTTACAGACACGGAATCTTTGACGGTCTGTCTCATATTCATTCTAAATAGTGGACCTTGCTATTTACAATGTGCTTACCTCACCAAAAATACATAACAGGATTGGTGTTTATTAAAGGTATTATGTACTGTACATACTTTGTATTCGGAAAAAGCAAGGTTTCAACAAACTTATCCAATCCAAACCAGTGAAAAATTTAATCCAAAAATAGTTAATGGCCTGACGTTTCGCCCCTGGCAGAGTCTTTCTCCAAGGCGGAAATTTAATTCAAACGCTTGTCCTGTTAATTGGAGAAAATACCAGTTGCACTTTTTAGTAAACAGGATTTGTGTGTGTCACTTGTGTTTTGATTTGGGTTAGGGTTGGGGTTGGGGTTAGGGTTAGGGTTAGGGTTAGGGTTGGGGTTGGGGTTGGGGTTAGGGTTAGGGTTAGGGATAGGGATAGGGTTAGGGTTAGGGTTGGGGTTAGGGTTAGGTTTAGGGTATATGTGACCTGAAATGAGGAATGTGTTAGACAGAACGTATTGCATGTAATTTGCGTGTAAATTTGGTCACAATCAAAAATCATGAACAAAACTTTAAAAAACATTCCGCGATTTCGGTGGTATTAGGTTAATTAAAACTTTATCTTTCTTGTCGTGGTCTTACCATTAATTGAAAAGATGAATAAATCCACAAAAAGTACGTCTTCTTGAGCATTTTTGTACACAATTGGTTCTCTTCAAAGTTAATTAAAATGAGTATCTAAACAAACACGTCGTAAAAAATTGGAAGTGGCCTTGTCTTGTAGACTTTCTTCATTTCCCGATAACTTCGGACTGGAATAAGTTACGGAAAAAATAATGGTATTGCTGGAAAGCCAGTGAGTTACTTGTTAACACGGTATGCACAACTCAGGGGTCGATATATTCCTCATTTCGACAGATCGGGTCACATGGTAAATCAAAATGAGGATCGTGTGTTGGGGGACAGCTTATTTAAATTGTTTGCACACAATCAACGATAAGATATAAAAAGAAAATATAAATGCTCACGGATTTGCACCTTACATCAGAAATGGTCACGGTGGAAAAGTTACGTGTACCATTTGAATATTTTTTCCTGAAATGCTTGTGCCTATAGTTTTAAAAAATAAGTTAAACAAGAAGTTTTGATCTTGTGAATCGAAAATTGGAAGTTTAAAACCAGTGGGTTTTTCAATTTATTTTTGGTTGACTCCGATGACTTAATTGAACTTAATGTAGCAGTTATTTTGACAGAACCATTTCTCAAGTCATAAACCAAAAGGAAATTGACAGTGGGTCAATTTATGGTAAACAAAGAAAAAATGACTAGAGCTGGACTTGAACCTGCGACCTCTGGATGTACATGTTCATGATAATGCTCTTCCTACTGAGCTATCTAGCCCTATGCTAGCAGTGTCCATACTTTGTCAATATCTTTGTTGGGGGCACCAGTAAGAAGTCATACATCTACAGGTACAACTGCTAGTATACATCAGGGCTCGCTCTTAACACTAGCCCGGCGTACATTGTCTAGTAAAAAATGCTATGGGCTAGTAAACACCACTTCTCAACTTGCCCTGTGGGCTACTAAAAACTGTGCAGCCTACTTGTTTAAAATGCTCATTTCTTCCTTTTCAGATGTGAATAATTAATGTATAATGGTTGTTGAGTGTGTGTATATAATTTTATTTGATCATTAAACTGGTTGTGACCTTTAACATTAACACATCAGAACATTACATTTATGGCAATTCTTGTTTAAAATCTGGGCTAATAAAACTTTCTGGGGGCAAGTAAAATGCACAGTTTACTGGCCCGGCGTGCTACTTTACAAAAAGCTAAAGCGCAAGGCCTGATACATGTAGCCAGATATCACGCCCGGGCTACGATACAACATGAGAAGCGACTGTAAGGGGATTATCATAAGGGATGCAACTTTTTTCGTAAAATACTTTTCAGGACAATCTTTTACTGGCATCCAATTCAAAGGCAACGTAATGCTGATTTTTATAGGCACAATTATCAAGAAAGATACATCTTGAGTAAACAGCAAAAACATTGTCACAGTATTTTCATCAAGAACGTCGAATCCATCCACGTTTATAGCGAGAAAGAAAAACACTGCACTGTTTCGAAATGGGTACCAACTGCATCTCTGGTCATATTGAGGGCAGCACTCGAACACCACAAACAATTTCTTTTCAGGGTCATTACCAAAGTACAGGGCAACTTTAAATTGTACACATGTAAGTTATTGGATTAGATCATCACTCAACAGACATAATGTGTGATGTACACATTCTTTTGTGGCGTTTCGTGGCCGAGCGGAGTCAAGCTCTGGTGTTTCTGATCAGCAGAGTGTGGGTTCGAGTCCCGGTCGTGACACTTGTGTCCTTCAGCAAGACACTCAACCATTATTGCTGCGTCCTTCGGATGGGACGTAAAGCTGTAGCCGTGTGTAATGCACGTAAAAGAACCCAGTGCACTTATCGTAAAGAGAAGGGGTTCGCCCCGCTGTTCCTGGTTTGATCGGCAGCATATTGCGCCACAGCACCGTGTAAACCATTACATGGTGCTATGTAAAGGAATAGGTCTCAAACTTCAAAAAACGTAGCTCCACATACATGGCAGGTAACACTATCAGCGCCTTGTATCCTTTGTAAACAGGCGCTTTATATACAGTTATTATTATGTACCTCATGTGTACGTGTGCAGAGGTAACTGTATCATGTCAATTTGTTTGCGCTCCTTTTCAAGCGCTCACGCTGTTATTGATTTTTCCGCTATGGGAAATTGCCATCCAAAACTGCGACTCGAGTGTCATTTTGTTGACAACTGAAAAGATGAGCAACACTTTGACTTGTTACAAGGAAGATTTATAACATAATTCTACATCACACTGTATAAAATATTGAATTTTTGTTGAAGAAAAAGCCCATACTTTTGGGGATATTTTAGCAGAATTAATCATTTTGTGTGTACGCCGCGATTTTCAGCGAACACTTGAGTCTCTTCAACTCACCGTAAATACAAAATGCGCATACCCTGTGACCTTCTTAAGAAAAAGTGTTGTTAGGGAAGGTTCTGGTCTAACTAGGTATCTAAAAAGTTTTGCTATTGGACCTTGTTAAGGCTCGTACTTTTAGGATCGAAGGAGATGATCGGCAATTATAATCCCACTTACATAACACATGAGCATTCAAGGTATGATGCGTTCCTCATACACAAAGTCTGTGCTGTGCATGAAGTCTGTGGTGTGTGTGAGTGCAAATGTATTAGCACACAATTTAGTGAAATCGATTAAAATAAATAGAGTGGTTTGGGTCACAAACAAATGGATGTGACATTGTAATTTGTATGTGAATTGTTATTAAGCTTAATTGTTATTTGAGAGCTTTATCTCAAGAGGATTGGTATTGCCATGGAGACAGATCAGAAGCTGGTACTTGTTTTAGCCTCACTTAATATGGCAATGAACAGGACTTACATCTTGTGGGATCAACACTCATCGTAGAGCAACCATTTTTGCATTATTAATTTCTACAAGCTGAGTAAACATGAACATGTGTGACAATGAAGTGGCTGTGAAATGAACTCAGCATGCACATTTACTAATTCAGTGGACTTGGCTCTGGGCTTGTACATGTAGTAAAAAATGTAGCTTGTCCGTAATTGTCATCATTTTCACAGGAAATCATGGTATCAAGGAAAAGGGTATATTAATACAGTAGTGCTTCTTTGAAACCGTGGTTATTTGACATGTAGATTGATTATTTTTGCATAATTTGGGGTTGAACAAAGAAAAATTGACTAGAGCAGGATTTGAACCAATTGAGATGACCTTCCGTATTAACGTGCAGGCACTCAGTCTCCCTATTTTGTCAACATCTTTGTTCGGGGGTGCCAGTCAGAAGCCATTCAACCTGTAACTGCCATTTATATAGCCAGGGATTACATCCAAGTTTACGATACAACCTGGGAAGCGGCAGCAGAGGGATCACCTATAGGGGATGCGACTTTTTATTGCAAATATCAAGTAATAAACTACAAGAGAACTGACTTGGTAAAAAAAAAATAATAATTGGGGTTGAACAAAGAAAATTGACTACAGTGTATTATATGTATACTTAAGGTCATTAGTATTTCATAATAAAAAAATAAAATAAACAATGGATACATTTAAACAAATCTTATTATTTTATTATTTGGAACCTTCATAAATTTATAGTTTTACTAGAACCAAACCTCAAGAAAAATATTTCAGTGTGAAGTACTGTAAACATGTTTAAGGAAGTAGCATTAAAGATTCCCCAAATCACTGTTGGGTAACTTGATTGCAACCCTTTCAAATAAAAAAGACAAAACATGAGCCGTTTGCTCTAACCACTTTGTATATTTTATTATAAATATTATCATTTTTATTTCACAGGTTGTTTAATATGTTACATGTGTGTGTAATGAAAACTAGGTGTTGGGATTCATATACCAGAAACTAATCCATGGAATAGAATAGAATAGAGCATGCTTAGTTGTGGGTCCACTCAACCAGTTTGCCTATACATGTATACCCAAACCAGGGCTCTAAATACCCACTGGACTAATTGCCAGACCGCCATACCACTGGCCCCCAGTCTGGTAATCTTAGCACCGGACCAGCTACGTATCAACTGAACAAGCCATGCAGTCTTGTATTTTTCCAAACCACATAATTTTGAAACTGACTACACAACTGTTGGCTTTTCAAATCCCAACTTCCCCTTAAAATTCAGCAAGTACATGTATACCAGAGCAGGGCTCGCCCTTAACACTAGCCTGGCGTACATTGTCTAGTAAAAATTGCCATGGGCTAGTAAACACCACTTCTCAACTTGCCCTGTGGGCTACTAAAAACTGTGCAACCTCCTTGTTTAAAATGCTCATTTCTTCCTTTTTAGATGTGAATAATTAATGTATGAAATGTGTTAATCATTCTTGAGTGTATGAATATAACTTCATTTGGTCATTAAACTGGTTGCGATCAGAACATTACATTTATGGCAATTCTGGGCTACTAAAACTTCCTGGGGGCAAGTAAAATACACAGTTTACTGGCCCGGCGGGCTACTTTACAAAAAGCTGAAGTGCAAGGCCTGCCAGAGAGAGAACTCATTAGTATTGGACTTGTAAAGTTATTTCATTTCCAGTGTTAATACTGATCCATAAGACTTGTTTCTTACAAGTGGAGATTTCCTTGATATTTGAGCCCTGTTTCAAGCCCCATTTTCCCGGCAGATGTAGTTGCCATGTGAGCTGATGATTCAAGAAGCCTTGTTTAATAGTGTACAGGAATTTGCATTATGTGTAGTAAAGTGCAGACCGCAGGTGTTGAGTTCAATTGAGGTGAAGACATTTACAGACAAGTCCGCGTGGTGGCATTTAAATTTTACATCTGCTCTCTTAATAGCAACAAAATGTACAGAGATGGATGGAGATTACAGATGGATCGAAGACTTGTACATTATGTGACCTGTAGGCATCGTTACCATCTCTTGATACACATGTAGATTACTGCAGACCCACTATTCATTAAAGGAAGGGTATACCTTTGGTAATGACTGCCAAAATTAATGCTTGTAAAAAATTACTTGGTAAAGGGCACTGCAGCTGTTGATAATGTATAACATATTGAGAAACGATTCCCCTCTAAGGAATGTCGTTTTAAAGAAAGGGATTTTTTTTTTTAAATTCAATCTGAGAAACGTTTCTGCATGAAACGCTTCTCAGATTGTGTATTCCAATGATGGATAAACATGTATTATTCCCACATGGACATAACCGCTCTAGATTTTTGGCGATTTCGCAAAAACGCTACCACCAAATGAAATTTTCATGGGTTAGTTTTATTGTTTCTTTATTTTATGTAGGATTAAAATAATGAAACAGTTCCAAAAACCAAAGGTATACTTTGCCTTTAAATTTATTTGGTTTTGTGTTCAAATTACTAGTGGAATGTTAACTGGGGGTAGCCTATATGTAAGTTCATGCAGTGAATGTGGATCATTAAAACTGCAGTTGCAGTGAGCAGCGCTGGCAGTGAGTACAAGTAGACCGGCCCCAGCTACACATTTGTACTTGAGGATTTGCTGTTAAATGTTCAAATTGTAGTGAAATGTTGAGATTCCATTTCACACGCCCACTGGGCGGCTCAGTCAGTCAGGCAAGCAACCAGTGCTCCAAATTTACTCTGGACCGCAGGCCCGAGGCCAGTGATTAGAGCATCAGGCCAGTAATCTCATAACTGGACAAGTCCGGCCGCCTTGTGTTTTTTGTTCAAATGTTGACTTTCTGTCTGATAAATCTCTTTCAGTTCTGTTGAGTATTGAAGAATTCTTACCCATGTTACAAACGAGATCAATCTTCTCTTTAGGTGCTCGTTTAAATTAAAACAGTTCGAATATATACTGTGTAGGTATTTTTTCTTTCTTCTCATTTCAATTCTGGTCTTTTCAAATTGTGGTCCAGTAAACATTTTGAGCTGCAAGCTGCATGGTGTTGAGGATTTTTCCCCCAGATTTGAGCCCTGGCAATGATTTCAGCTGATCAGCTGAATTCACTTTTGTTTATGCTGTAGAAAACTGGAAAAATACTGTACAACGCTTTGTGTGCTTTGCAGTTTCTTCATTTTAAATTTTTTATTGTGTGTGTAAATTTATGTTAAATTTGCATCCCATGGATAAATAGTATGATTTGTGTTTTCCCCTTGACCATTCAATGGTTGTTGAGCAGTGTATACTCGGACCAGAGTATTATGCCTGAGGATTTTTCCCACAGGACACCTGGGCCCAATTTTGTTAGAGCTGCTTAAAAACCGAATGAAAAGGCATGCTAACCTTCCAGTGCTTACTGTGTGACGTAAAAATGCAAATCCGTGGTGAGCGCGCAAACTGGCCATCTACTTTTCTCAATGCTAACCTGTGAAATATGCTTAATGCTTTTAAAGCAAATTTTTCTGCTGCAGTATAAGCACAAAAAATGTGCTTACCATTAAGCAGCGCTATGAATTTGGGCCCTGGGAAAGTGCTGAATATACAGTGCTCAACACACATTGGTGTGTGGGTATAAACACAAATAATATTGTTGTCTTTTTAAGGGTTACATGCCTGCATTTCTTGCAAATGTGAGCAAACTGTACTGCACATTGTGTTTTAAAACACTTAGTGCCTTGCTGCATAAACGTTTGTTTTAATTACAAAGCAATAGGCACTCGTGCAGATTAAAAAGAACATCTGGTGTGGTCTCTTCCGATGGTGGTATCGTTAATTGTGACGCAGAAGTCAGTGTCACCATATGGTCTGTTGCCATGGCCACAGCATAACCAACAGAAACAGTTCGCTGATGTGTAGTGTCAAAAAATGATAATAACACTTGTTTTTTTATGTGAATTCACTCCGTATTGTACAATGGACAATAACTGAGCGGCAGTGCAGTCCCTCATTTTTAAGAAAAGATGAGGAAAGTATAAACTTCTCCAATTCTTAACTTCGCACTTAGTCTATGAAGGTCGAATTGAACCCGATTTTATCAAATCTGACTGCTCATGATGTTTAATTAGCCTTTACAATGAAATATGCTAATTACATTCACGTATGCATGCAGACACCAAGGCCATAGAGTTGTGCACTATAGGCAGACGCACAAACGTGTATGGAACACGCCACCATGAGCGATATACAAAAAGGCACAAAGTCCCCTATTTTGCCAACCAGTGGTGTTTAGTGCACACGCGCAGATTGAAGGCTTGGATTGGTGGGAATCGCTATTTTTTTTGTTTTACATTGATCAAAGCAAGAGTCCTTGATTCTTGGATGGTTTCCTCTTTGTTGGGTTTTGCCAGCAGTCTTCTTTGTCTGAGCACTGTAATGTTTTCCCAGTGGTCCTCTTTAAGTATTATTATTCAACGCCTTTTATTAATTTAGTCTTGAGCAAGTTCAAGGTGGGAGACTAGACTTGACCAGAGCCGTATATTGGGACCAGAAATTGTTACGTAGCCCTCGAATTGACCATAGTCGACCATGCTCCAGTGCATGGTTCGATATAGTCAATCTCCCTGTGCTCTATTGGTTTCTGGTTAGTTTAGTCGGTCTAGTCAAGTTTAGTCGCCACCCGAACTTGCTCCTTGGTGTACATTTTTCAGGATTTGTTTATCTGTTTTGAAAACCAGCATAATAGGCTGCTATTTATAATCAGCTACTTGAGCAAAAGGTTGTTAACGGGAATGCATTATAAACTTGTTTATAAGGTTTATTATATAATTTAATTGTAATTTGGATATTTTTTTGCGATTGTCAATCAAAAAATTAGGCCCAAACCTCAAGGTTTTGAAGAACTAGGTACACTTCTGCCGTCGATGGCATGCGTCAAAATGACAATACACTTTGACGTCATTTGTGGGAGGCTGCTTTGTTTATACCTCCAATGTTGCAACAAAGCAGCTTGATACAAAACGGAGCTCCGCCAAATGACGTGTATAATTGATGACGTATCGAGGCTTTTTGCGAATCTTTCTGCACAGCACCGGAGAAGGATATTCATAATGATTGTGTTTTTTTACAATTAATTAAAATCTGTTTAATCTCATGTGAACTCAATTTCTTTATTGATTGAAGAGATTTTAAATGAATTCCAGCAAAGATCGGCACTCTACCGACTGAGCTATCTAGCCCTTTGTTGGCAGTCTCACTGTTTTGTTTATTTGTTTGGGGGTGCCATAAGAAGCCAATAATTTATTTATGCTGTCAGTTACAAACAAATGAAGATTAATGATTTACCGTACCCTATGAGATGTAGACTGAGCAAACAGCATGGAGAATTAATGATCTATATGTACACATGTACAATGTGCGTGGACATCCTCGATGCATCTGTTGTTTTAGTAAGTCGGCAAGTTTGTTTTCAAAAAAGTACTAGGGCTTACATTTCTAGAAAATCTCCGCTAGACCACAAGATCTTGTACACGTAGCTCAGAAATGTTACTGGACCATAATATATTTTGTATCAGACCAAATCATTTCTTTCTCTTTTAGTATTCGATGAACGTTTAGGACTGGACTGATGCATTGGGTTCATGTCTGTGAATCGCACAATCGTGACTTGTTGGGTTTTGATGTTATTGGCCAAATATTTGAATTACTAGACACTGGCCAGAGTGGTCCATTGAGTGTTTGGGGCCATTAGTACATGCTTTAAACATACAGTGTATGTATACACAGGTGTAATGTGAACATGTCTACACATTCAAACCGAGAACTTTAACAAAAAGGGATCTGGGAAAGAGACATGATACATGTAGCGAGGACAGCTCTTAGCTTCGCTTTCAGTTACCAATGGGGATGTCGCTAAGCGTGCTAAAGAAAAAACTACATGTAACTTCAAACAAAGGGAGAACAAGGGAAGTTCTCAGTTCACACCATTTACAAACATGGTAGTACACACATTCTACTTTTTACATCCCTGTGGAGACATCTTTTGTTCTTTCCTACAATGTACAGTATGTCCCTGTAGTTCCTCTCGTAAACTTTGTACACAACATTCCTTGTGGAGCACCCAAGTCTTTAGAATTCCCCTATGGAGACCTTATCTTTCCCCCTTTTTGTTTTGTTCTCAGTCTCCATAAGGTAGTGAATATTAATTACAGCAGGTGTTCGTACACGCTCTGCTACTCATTTGAATTCTCTTTTTTAAACCAAAGACAACATCTAGTCGTATTTTGTATTTGTCTTTAAATTTTTTCAATTTTTTTGTATTGGAAGTTGCTAATCACAAGCCCCTTAAAGGTATTGTACACTTTTGGTAACAGCTCAAAATCAGTGTCCACATTTTGTGTGATTAAACGTATGCATGAACAAACAAACCTGTGAAAGTTTGAGCTCAATTGGTCATCGAGGTCACGAGAAAATAGTGAAAAGAGATCTTATGTGTTTTCTGTTTTATCAAATTATCGCGCGCGATAATTACTATTGTTTTACTTGTTTCTCAGAAAGGTAGCATTTTAGGCAGAAATATTTTAAGGAACCCTTTCTACCATTACTTACTTTAAATCATGTAAGTTATAAATGTGTGATCTGTGTTTGTTTTTCGTTCTTACCAATAGTGTACAGGGCCTTTAAACAGGCCACTCAAGGTTAGGGCTATAAAAGAGAAATGAGATATAGGAAAAGGAAATGTTAAATATAGAAAGAAATATGACCATTGATATTGCGTTTGAGGCTTTTGAAATTTGGGATGGATAATTCCTTCCAACTTTCTTAGTCTTCAAGAAACTTGTTTTTAAAATTATTAATACAAAGCTGTTTATTTCACAATACCTTCATTCCTATTCTCTAAAATTCTGCGACAGCATTTCGAAGGGATAGACCAGAAAGGTTTGTGGAAGTAACATTCATTCCAATTTTCTTGGTCTTCCAGAAATGAGGAATGTGGACCAGGAATTGTTTTGCGAAAAATAACTTTATTCCAAGTTTTCATTACAACAAAAAGGGATAAACCAAAAATTGATTTTTGGAATGATACATCCTTTCAAAATGTCTCAGTCTCGTCAAATGGAATGGACGGAAGATACTTTTCGGAAGAACACCTTCATTCCAGTTTTCTTCTTTTCCCAGGCAACGAAGAAGAAATTGTCAAAAAGGTATGGCCCAGAACTGTTTTTTGGAAGAGTGCATAAACATCATTCCAATTCCATTTATATTTCCCACAAATATCGTGAAGGGGTATGTCCCACTGTTTACACTGTTTGATTTCAAGTTATTAATGTAAACATTGGTGATGGCAGCGATGATGGAAATTACGCCACCCTCTGCTGACGGGAAGAATGTGCAGACGGTCGTCCCCAAAACCCCGCCAGCGATTTGTCTTGTCATGAATGTTTTCCCACGGATTATCAATATCGATCACAATGTACACACTTACTGCTGGGATTGCAATCAATGACGGGACTATGTGTTTGCATAACGGGACAGACATGACAATACGCGTACACCTCACATTCACGTGTAAATAGCGCTGTGTACGACGACGGACTAGCTGCTTTATGGCTCCTGGCCATACAGAAGAGTAACATGGTCATCATGTACAGGATTAGTGTGTACTGTGATGTTTGGATTGGGCGTAGTATTTGCCAGATCGGTTGAATGACTTATCCGGGGGAAACTGAATCCAATTACGCTCACTGTTTTTAAAGATGGAGTGTTGGAATGGAGACTTTGTCATTTCATGATGGGAGAAGAATGCCTTCAAGAAAAATTATTACTACAGGCATCAATATTTATGATATTACTCTGATATATAAAATTCACAGGGATGAGGAATTTTCAAACTAATTTTTTGAGAGGAAAACATTCAGAGTACATTCGGCTGATCTCGGGCCCTCAATATAAAAACACACGGAAAATATAGCAATAGCATACCTGCCGCCGATTTCACGAAACTCTATGCAACTGCAGAAGTCCACTTCTGCAACATTTATTGCGTAAGTTGTGCACCCCTAACGCAAGATATCTTTCACAAGTGGACTTACGCAGTTGCGTAAAGTTTCGTGAAATCGGCTGCAGGCCTCGAATTAGGAAAAAAACAAATTTACTACATGCACCCAGTGCATGCAGTTTGAAAAGTTTGTATAAAGTTCGTACCTCAAAAAAAGTTCCATGCACAGTTTAAGTTTCAGTGAAATAACCTTTTTTAAAGCACAGTATCGTAATAGTAGACATAAACATTGAAATGCGAGTTCACCTCATAACATACATCAGGGCTGCTCAACATGCCAACATTAGTACAAGACACTGCGTGTTATAAACTGTTATTATGTGTCAAACTCGTACACGGTCTGACAAGCAGCAGACTCCACTCGTTGAGTTCTTGGAGTGGTATACTGCATTCACCTTTGCAGTGGGCTGCTTCATGTTTCAACTGGAAAGACAAGATTGTTTGCTTCTGTTTTGGCATTGGGTACAAATAGCTGATCAAAATACGAGACGATATCATTCGCACATGCGAAATGTCAACATTCAACCTGACAAGCGACCGACTGTACCGTTATGTAACACACAAACACATCGCTATACACACACATTTACTATAGGGCCCATAGGGGTTTAGTTTTATTGCGCCAATTACCGCAACCCCAGGGATTAGTCTTGCCTGAAGACGGGAAGTTGGGTGAGCCAGATTATTTACTTGCATTGTAATACGCTGGGAATGAGACAGTGAGTTCAGTGTGGTTGTTTGAATCTTGACCAAGACTACAATATTGTAATTGTTTGTGTGCAACATTGCGACCGTACTGCCCTGTCTGTCACGCCATCTATCGTGCATGGAACCATCGGTCGATTGCACAAACATCGCCCAATTGTGCCAATATTCTGCGTGATCAACGATAACATTTGGTTAGTTGTGCGATTGGTAGATAGTGCAGGAATGGGTACGCAATTGACCAATCCCGCAGGGGTTTAGAATTTGAAAACACGGAGCAAAGACAAGACTCGGTACAATGGTACAATGCATGATACCATGTACATGTACGGTAATAAATTCTTGTCAAACTTATTGGAAATAACTTGAGGAAAGTAACTGGAATTGTGGCAAGGTAAATTGGGACAAAATTCCCACTTAATTCACAATCAAATGCTTTACAAATAATGAAACACTAAAAAAATCTGGATGCACGGCATGCATGTAATTCATTGGAGCTACGTGCACAATGGAAACGTTTCATGCATTGGTGCATGTGTGCACCTGGATAAATTCAGGCCTGGAGAGTACATCCGAGTGACACATTATACATGTAAAACACTGATGACAATTCCCTTAAGATTGGAAGAAATAAAGGAGCACCTTTCTTTCCCCCCAAAATAATTTAATTAACACTCACATAGCACAAATAATAACAAATGACACCTATTGTAGTAAACCGAATGATACTTGAAAATGTATTCGTAAATACATGGGACAGTTATCCATTCTGATTGGTCAAGAGGGCAGGTCACGTGGCCATGTTTAAAACGTGCGATATATAAACACAATGAGGAGGGTGTAAACATGGTCTGATAAAATTTAGTCACAAGAGGGCGCTATCAGATGATTGTGCGGAGTGTGCAAATTTCATGGCCCAATTTAGGTTCGTACAATTAGGTAAGCATATTTGGCTCACACATGTTTGAAACTAGGATGCGATAGTTTGAGCTACTTAGCACTCAACACTGATAGAAAATCAACATAGAGTTTAGGTGAGCTGATGCTAACCCTGTGTCAGATTTGTTCTCAATTTTTAAAAGGTTTTTGGATGTATTTAACGGAAAGGTATTTATGAATGGGAATAAAAGAGCGGTGACTCGGCTTTTTGAAACCTTGGAGGGTGGTGGCTGTGCGATAAAGGACCTCGCCTTCGACTCAGGGCCACGACCCTGCAAGGTTTTAAAAATGTCGTTTAAAGGCAGTCGATACTTCTGGTACTTACTCAAGAAATACATTACCATAAAAACTTACTTGGTAAAGAGCACCTGAGAGCTGCTAATAGTATAAAACATTGTGAGAAACGACTCCCTTTGAAGTTATGTAGTTTTTGAGAGAGAGGTAATTTCTCACCAAAATATTTGAATCTGAGAAAGGCTTCTCTGGCATTTGAAAGCACACAATTCCATGCAACAAGGATGTTTTTTCTTTTCATTATTTTCTTGCAACTTCGATGACCAATTGAGCCTAAATTTTTACAGGTTTGTTAATTTACGCATATATGTTGGGATATACCAAGTGAGGATACCAGTGGTCTTTGACAATTACCAAACGTATATATCCTCCCTTTAAAACATTGTTACCGACCCTTTTATTCCCTTATTCAATGTTTACAACTTAACATTGGACTTCTATCCGAAAATGTTGCTTTTCTTAAGATGGAAAGAAATCATATACCCTTTAATCTTCTTTTTACTTCCCCATCCCTGAAGATGCTGTTCCGTTTTCCCCAAAGCAATTTTAAATCTATTACTCATGCGGGTTACCAAAAAACGGGATATGTCATCATTTCCACATATACCTCCTAGACATTTTGCCAGCATTGACTCCCAGTCTCAGCCCCTGTGTGTAAATGTTATGAGTTGATCAAATCCTGTTATGCTTGGCTTATGTATTTATGTACATATTTGTATGTGCGCTGGATACTTGTTTATTTTCTACCCATTGCTTGAAGCTTGTTAAGAGTTAATGGGAATATTGGATTTGCTCAAATGCTAAGTACATGCATTTAGCTAATTCCTACATTTGTATACACTATGTAAATGGACAGTACAAGCTTTAGCAGTAGATGCATTAAAACCAGGTCAATTGTCACAATTGATGTAATTTTTTGCATGTAACCATAATTGGGGTCAAGTATTAATAATAATAATAATAATAATAATAATAATATTAAGTTCTTATATAGCGCTTTATCACACCAATTGACGTCTCATAGCGCCCAGTATTTTTTTCCTGCAAGGTATGCGGAGCTATGTTATGAAGTATGAGACCTGTTCCTTAACATAGCACCATGTAATGGTTTACAAGGTGCTTTGGCGCACTATGCTGCCGATCAAACCAGGAACACCGGGGCAAACCCCCTTCTCTCGACGAAGTAATGTAGGTCTGGAGCCACAATGTTGCAACTTCTACCATCTGTAGAACTTGCCATTCAGTACTGAACCTCAGGCACGTAACTTTTCAGCTGATCAGCTCATTTCCTTGGTTTTAAGTTTCCTCAACTGTCAGGTGTTTGTGCTAGTGCAAATTGTCTTGCTGTTCCTGGCCACTTTCCTTCTGTGTATTTTTTGACAAACTTTGTGTGCCAGGAACTGTTAAACAGATACTGCACGCATACTTGCTCTCATTTAAAGGAACATTACAGAATTGGTAAGAAAAAAAACTTGTAAAATATACTTTTGATCACAGATTTACACGGACTAATGATGATGATAGTAGAAAACATGATCATCCCTTGAAATATTTCTGTCTGAAATGCCATATTTGATGAGAAATGAATAAACTAATTTTCCGATTGGAGTTTATCGCTCAGTGAGCGTTTTGTTCATTTGTTGAGTTTATGTGATTTCATGCAAATGTGTAATTGGTTTTTCACTATTTTCTCGTGACCCAGATGGCCGATCGATCTCAAACTTCTACAGGTTTGTCAGTTTATGTATATGGTGGATTACATAAAGTGCTTACACTGCCAGCAACTGTTTTGTTAGCAATAACCAATTCTGTAATGTTCCTTTAATAAAAAGTAAAATATCCTGTACCATACATTATACCATATATACATACAATGTACAACTGTACAGGGCTCAAATTTGGAGGAAAAAATCCTCAAGACTGCAGGGCTTGTAGCTGAAAATGTTTATTGGACCAGATTTTTTGTTAAGACTAACATTTAAATTTCGAGGGGAAAAAAGAAACAACAAAAAACCTACACAGTTTAACTTTTGAACTGTTTTAACTTGAGCGAGCACTGAAAGAAGATCGATTGCATTTGTAACACGGGTATAAGTATTTGTCAACACTCAACAGAACTGAAAGATATTTATCAGACTGAAAGTCAACATTTGAACAGAAACACAAGACTGCCCGACTTATTAGTAATCGCTGGCCTTGGGCCTGCCGTCCGGTGTTAATTTCGAGCCCTGCCTGTAAGTCGGCCCTTTTACTAGACGTTTCATTGTCGTCGTCGTTCAAATATTATGCCTGCACATGTTTAAATTTATTCTATAGGTGTCCTTTAATCATTTTGTATGCACAGCAGTATCTACTTGGCTTTAATTCCCAATATTCTTCCTATTTTAATCTGATTTCTGGTTTCTGGTCGCCCAGAAAATCAGTAATGACTATTATTAAACAGCCAAGTTTACAAAGTCTATAAAAACCTATCCCATACTTACATGTAGGTCAGCCCTAATTGAGCTCAAGGAGATGTTCCTACTTTGTTTCAAGGGTCTAATGTCATGCCTGCTTAAAGGCAGTGGATACTTTTGGTTATTACTCAAGAAATACATTACCATAAAAACTTACTTGGCAAGGAAGGGGCACCTGAGAGCTGCTGATAGTATAAAATATTGTGAGAAATGACTCCCTCTGAAGTAATGTAGTTTTTGAGAAAGAAGTAATTTCTCACTAAAATATCTGAATCTGAGATGGAGCCTTTCTCAGGCACACAATTCTACATGTATGCAACGAGGGTGTTTTTTTCTTAAATACTTTTTTGCAACTTTGATGACCTATTATTAAGCCTCAATTTGTTGTTATTTTATGCATAAATGTATGTCGGGATACACCAAGTGAGGTTACTAGTCTTTGACAGTTACCAAAAGTATACCCTGCCTTCAATACATTAGAAAAGGAAAAAGGCAAACGCAAACAAAAACATGCAGATTGGGCAGACTTGCCTTATGAGTGGTACATGTACAATGTCCTTAACCCTTAACCAAAAGGGAAACATGTATACATGAAAGAAGGAAGTGATTAGCAAAATAGAAGGTTTATCCTGTATTTAATTTGTTTGGTTTTACCCCACAGTGATGTGTGATTTAATAAGCACTGTATACTCTGTGCTTTCTGGGTCCCCCGGGGAAAACAAATCCACATGTGTACTACTCGACTGGGATTCGAACCCACGACCCCCGCATTCTATTGACCCAAATGATCTTGATTGTGCCATTTTGGGAGTCAATGTCACTGTGTGTTAGTCAGTGTAGTGTGCATTTTAGGTGACGTGGCATTTACTTGATTGCAGTGATTTTTAGGTTTCAAGGTTTCAAGGTTTCAAGGTTTCAAGGTTCCAAGGTTCCAAGGTTCCAAGGTTTCAAGGTTTCAAGGTTTCAAGGTTTATGTTATTTCCACAGTATCAAATCAATAATATATACATGTACATGTTCCAATAATAATACAGTTAAGCCAGGTTGATATAAATGCACTTTGGGGATACTGCAGGGGAGCTCACTAAGAAGCAAAGCTTATAAGCGTGAGCCCCAAACAGGTACATGTATGCTCATTGAGCTCAAACCAAAGACCCATGATGTACATATGTATGTAGCCCAAAATTTCAAGCATGGCAGACAGTACCACCCCGTTTGACATTGATGCAAGGGGGTCATTGGAGCAGATAACTTACCCACAAGACCACCGACCTTGCCCGATAATGAGGGGCCAATTGGAATCCTGTAACTGGCAGCACATACTCTACACATTTACATTGTGAACCTCATTCAATTAATGATGTCTAGTTTTTGTTTTTTTGCATTACAGCTTTTGTAATCTACAACTTTTTGAGCCTTTGCTATGAGTACCTGGGTGGAGAGAGTTCAATCATGTCGGAGATTAGAGGCAAAGCTATCATGTAAGTCTCTTCTTAAGCCCGGTTCATACTTCACGCGCAAGCGAAATTACGTGACGCAGACCATCAGGTGCGCGTTTTTTCCACCAATTGTGACGCAAGGAAATTCGCTTCGCGTTTGCAGTTCGGGTGAAGTATGAACTTGGCTTTAGTCAAATCTAGTTGAGTAACTGAATGAAGGATCACAGGGGAGAGATATGTCCTGGGATGGATTGTACAGTACTACACTGTAGGTACTTGGACATCCGGGGGGTACAATCGTATTTACACATTGAAAGGAGTACAAAGTGAGGTAGCCCTTATTGCTGCCAGACCATACCAGAAACACCGGGGCAAAACCTAACCCCTCCCCCCCCCCCCCCTTTACGATTTATAAGTGTACAGGGTTCTTTAACACGTTGACTGCCGGTCATTATATTCGCAGTGCGTTCCCATGTGCCAAGTGCGGTGCGCATGCGCACATAAGTGCGATGCGCATGCGCGCATACCAAATAGGTACTATACAACAACAACAAAATTAACATGCACATTCTAAGGTCGATGCCCTCACTACTGCCAGGAAGCGTATGTGTTGCGTGCTCAGTGATGCCAGTGTATTTAAACAACAATACAAAGCCCTTTCATTCTCTACGAGTATACTCGTAGTGGCAGAATTCGTCTCACCTGTTTACTTCGAATATACTCGTAGGCGGCGGTCAACGTGTTAACATGCATTAAACACACTTTGGCTTTATGTCTGATCTCGCAAAAGACAGAATAAGTGTCTTGCTCAAGGACACAAGGCATCGAACCAACATTGTGACAACACAATCATTTGAGTCTGGTGCACTAGACTGCTCAGCCACAACACCCCTACCCTCCCTGACCTTCCCAGGCATGTGATTTCTCAGGGTGTTTCATGATTTCAGGATTTGCTCCCCACCCCCTTCCCCGTGGCCATGGCCATGTCCTTACGTATAGTAATTATAAATACAAACTGTCCACCAATGAGGCCTCTTCTTTTGACCTGTGTGAGCATGTGACGCCATTTGAGTACATGTACGCAAGGGGTATTTTGTGTCTAGTTACCATTTTAACTTTTACCTCCTGTTCATTTGGGTTCCTTTCCCCTCTCCATCCCCCCCACCCTCTCTTAGATAAAAAAATAAACATGTCACACGTGGCTGTTGTTTGCCACTTTGGGGGTAAAATTGCTTGGAAAGATATGGAGCTTGTCAAACTGCGTGTGTCGCATAATTGTGTTATTATATGTACATGTAAAAGTGCACTGTACAGTAACAAACAGGGAATCTCACCAAGATTGCTCATGGCTGGTGACATCAGGGGCATTGGGTCAATACAAGAAACTGAAACAGTTTCACCGAATGGAAAAAAATTGATGAGTGGATTTCTGGACCCTGCCTGATGGATTTAGGGTTATGGTGAAGGAAGAGGTTTTTGATTAACTTATCTGCATTTATTTTTATTTTTTCCATCTACGTTCTGTTTGTCATCTTCCCTCAGACCCACCAGTTGGTTCTGTTGTACCTGTTGTCTGCAGGGCAGGACCTACTCTATCGGCTTCCTTCGCTTCTGTAAACAGTCCACTCTACAGTTCTGCTTCATCAAACCCATCATGGTCCTTATAACCCTTATCCTGCTGCCGTTCGGCAAATACTCCGATGGAAACTTCTCGTAAGTTCACATTATTAACGTCTGGAAACTTTCTTTATGAGGTTCGCCCATCATTTAGGCCAACTGAGGTCACTCACGGTGGGGGACCCAAGAAAAAGCGGGATTGGAGTTGGGAACAGTAAGGTTGGAAAGATGAATAACGTTGTGCCAGTGCAAAAAGGTTGTATCTCCTAAAATAGCACTTACGTTACGCTCGTGTTTGAAATTGTCAAAACGTCATGCTTAAAATAGCCGGGGATGTACTCACAAAAACCAATGTATGCGCCCAGATACAACGTTTTTGCATGGAGGATTTTCATGCAAGATACAATGTTTTTGCATGGAGGATTTTCATGCAAGATACAATGTTTTTGCATGGAGGATTTTCATGCAAGATACAATGGTTTTTGCCATTGGAGGATTTTCATGCAAGATACAATGTTTTTGCTAGAGGATTTTCATGCAACATACAATGTTTTTGCTCAGGAGGATTTTCATGCAAGAGTACAATGTTTTTGCAAAATCGAGATACAACATTTTTGTACTGACGTGCCGATATCATCCAAGGCCAGAGAGGTCCATGCATTTCATGACCTTTTTCTGCCTGGTAATGGCCTTGGTGCCCCTTCAAAATATTTGCACAGACTCTTAAGATTTTTTTCGTTGGAAGCTCCTTTTTCAAAATGAAAAAAGGGCTTTGCCCATTCAAGTGGATTGATACATATGTAGTTTGATGTTCATTTGTGTACATGTACAGTGTAGGTGCATCCAATTCATGTTCTTCATTTGCTTTTAACAATTTTATGTTTGAATGACCATTCAAGATTCATTTACAGGGATGAAGAATTTCTGCCTTTTTTTTTAAAAGGAGGGTATACCGTTGGGAATTACCCAAAAATTAATGACTATAAAAAAAATAACTTGGTAAGAAGCACTGCAGCTGTTGATAGTGTATTGTTGAGAAACGATTCCCTTCTAAGAGTGTGGTTTAAGAGAGAGGGATTCAAAAACATTTCAATCTGAGAATCGTTTCTGCATGAAACGTTTTCTCAGATTGTGTGTTCCAATTACGGATTATTCTCCCTGCGTGGACATAACCGCTCCGGATATTTGGCGATCTCTCAAAAACGCTACCACCTTTTGAAATGAAATTTTCACAGGTCAGTTTTATTGTACAGGTTTACAATCGAACGGTTCCAAAAGCTAAAGGTATACTTTGCCTTTAAATTCGGTTTTTTTTTTGTCCGCCAGGTGAAAAGTGTACGTGTAGCTGTTATTTTCTTCAGATATGCAGGGCTCGAATTTTGGGGGAAAATCCACAAGACCGCAGGGCTTGTGGCTCAAAATATTTACTGGACCGAAGTTTCGTTTACAAGACCAAATTCAAAATGGGAAAAAAACTTGCAGACACAGTTTAGCAAAAATTAAGACATGGAAGAGAAGGTTTGTCTTTCATATAAGTATACTTTGTAATGTTACTCGACAGAATTGAAATATGAAGGTATTTATAATCAGACCCAAAGTCAACATTTAAACATAGAACTTGTTTTGCTATTACACAGTAAGGTAGTCTCATTCAATTGAAAAACACAAGACAGTCGGACTTGTCAGGTCTTCTCAGTTGGGTTCACTAGCCAGACGCTAAAATCAATGGCCTCGGGCCTGCCGTCCAGTGGCAAAGTTCAAGCGCTGATATAAAGAAATCATGCTCTTTTATTTGCTTCATCTAGTGCTCAGGATAATGTTCCTAAAAGCTCCCTGAATTCTGCAACTCCAGGGGGTTACTAAAGGCTTAAATGCCATCATTTCAACATACCTCCTAATGTCAAACAGTGCTCGAAATTCAGGGGGGAAAATCCACAAGACCACAGGGCTTGTAGCTCAACATGTTTACTGGACCAGAATTGTTTTTTACAAGACAAGAATCAAAAATGAGAAAGAAAACTTCCCAAAATACAGTTTAACACGATGCATTTATAAACGTTTTTTATTTGAACAAGCTCTGAGAAATGCGGTAAAAGAGAAGATTGATCTCATTTGTTTCTATGGGTTTTGCATTCTTGAAATTGAGAGGTATTTTAACGACTCAAAGTCAACACTTGAACATAAATTGTTTTTTATTCAAGATATTACACAGTGATGAGGTGTTGTTATTCAATTGAAAAAACACAAGACTGGTGGACTTGGTCGTTGAGACTACTGGCCCGACACTAAACCTACTGGCCTCAGGCCTGTGGTCCAGTGTTAAAGTCAAACCCCTACCTAAGATATAGATCCTATCTTTGAGACCTTTGTCTGCAGCGACTCTCACTCCTGGCAATTATTTATGGACTTATATTCATGAAGAGTACCAAATCTGATGCTGATTTTTATGCAAATTTATTCTTATGACTACTCTTCTCGAGGAATTGTGTTCTTTTATTTGATTGTTATATTTTATAGCATCATTCAGAGTTGTCCATTCTTACTTTTGACGGATATTTCCATGGTTACTTCACGTCACATGAATTGGAAATGCATTGCTTTTCGGAGTGACTTTCATCAATTTTTATGAGTTTAATCATTTTGAGATAAGTTGCAACAATACTCCATGGAATCGAGTTTGACAAAATATTCGGAAATCAGATTTTGCTTTACTCCTGTATCCAGTGCAACGCGACTCACACATGTACCGTGGAATTATCCATAAGTCATGCAAATAAAGTCTCATTTGAAAATATCTTCTTTCATTTCTTCTTTTAAAACCACTTTTTTTTGTAATTTAAAATACATAGTAATAATAATGGAGTCTTGTATAGACGATGTGACCTGTTGACATCACATGTTTACAAAAGAGCCACAGAGCCTGGACTTCCTGCAGGCACGATTTGTACACAGATCAATGGAAGAAAGCATAAAATCTTATATTTTATGGAGATTGCACTGTCTAATTCTTATCAACTTTTGATATGATGAAAGGGGGCACATCTCAAAACTTGTCCAGCTTTTACTTTCATAACTCTTGGTTTTATGTGGAAATTATGACACAAAATGTCAATTTCCCATAGGACCAGTGTAGTATCTTGCCTGCCAGAATACTCAAAGAATGTACGAGGTCACACTTATTGTAAACAAAGTTCACATGGTCTATAGTGCCGGTATCCGCCCAAAAAGGCGCTCGCCCATGATACAAGAAACATTACAAAAGAAAGGGAAATCTGTTGAATATCACTGGTCAACATTTACTTCAAAAAGATGAGTTTTGAGAGCAGATGTTGTATCAGCAGTCCTGATGTGGTACGGAAAGCTATTCCACACTTTCCCTGCACTAACTAGGAATGAACATGGGACTTAGGTTTTTATGTAAGTATCATCATTTGTGATGCGATCAAGCTAAATGAGTCGTTTGTCGGTAAATGCATTATTGAATAACAGACCAAAATAGGTCGACAGGGGTGTACGTTTCTATACATCTCTTGGTGTTTTGACTTCCATAAATTTTGAACCAAAGGCGGTATCAACACGGGGTTTTCATATCCTTAAAGCTGAGATTGTACTTCTTTCAAATAGATTTAAAAAAAAAAAATTGACAAGGGTCGACAAAAAGACTCATTTAGCTTGATTGCATCACATTTTTACTATTAACTTTTTTTCTTGTTGTTTTTGTGTGTTACAGTGTAGGGGACGGCTATCTTTACATTACCATCATCTACAATATCTCGGTTAGTCTTGCCCTGTACGCCATGTTCCTCTTTTACTTCGCCACACGGGACCTGCTCAGCTCCTTCAGACCAGTGCCCAAATTCTTCATGGTCAAGTCCATCATTTTTGTCTCTTTCTGGCAAGGTGAGTGCTACGGGAAAGTGTCCAGTCAGGATGTTTCCTCAAGAGTTTCCCCCGATTTCTGGATTGAGAGGAGTGGTGAAATCCCCCCTCCCCCCCCCCCTCCTTAAATACACTGGACACCTTTGGTAGTTGTCAAAGACCAGTCTTCTCACTTGGTGTATCTCAACATGCACAAAATGACAAACCTGTGAAAATTTGAACTCATTTGGTCGTCGAAGTTGCGAGATAATAATGGAAGAAAAAACACCCTTGTCACACAAAGTTGTGTGCTTCAGACTTGATTTCGAGACCTCACGTGTGAGGTCTCAAAATCAATTCAAACATTTTACTGAGAAATGACTTCTTTCTCAAAAACTACGTTACTTCAGAGGGAGCCGTTTCTCACAATGTTTTCTACTATCAACAGCTCTCCATTGCTCGTTACCAAGTAAGTTTTTATGCTAACAATTATTTTGAGTAATTACCAATAGTGTCCAGTGCCTTTAAGAAACAGTATACAACTATTGAATGCATGTGAGTGCGTTGTCACAGAATACAATCACGAGGTGAAACGTGGACTATTCCATTTCACGACGTGAAACCGAGTGAAATGGAAAAGCCAGATTGCACCGAGTGAGTATATACTGTGACAATGCACGAACGAAATACATTTAAATATTCGTTTTATATAACTCACGCATAGATCCTTCTCATTTGAAAATGTGTAACAACAACCACAAAAAGAACTCACTCCGCGGCAGTGCAGTTAATTACGAGAAGTCCCCCCGATCCACAAAGCTAAAGTAGTAGTCCAGGCCGATTTCCTACCTCCCGCCCAGGTAGTAGTTAATAAGCAGGACAGTTCTTTTCAGAACTTTGAGAAGTCTCCTGAATTCCAAAAATCTACTCCGCAGTAGTATAATAAATAGCAAGACAAGTTCTCTAAAGAACAAAATCTACACAGCAAAGTAGATATTTATACACAGGGTGTTACCGCAAACCGAATATACATGTATATTGATACCTCACCATGCAATGCCTCAAAACCCATAAACCACAAAATGGAAACAGAAGCTCGTCCACCCCACATTCTAAAAACTCAAAAAGTCCTGGACACAAGTGTCAAAACCGGGAACTCAAACCCACACTCTGCTGGTCAGAAACACCAGAGCTTGACTTAATGCACATAAAAAGAACAGGTACACTCATCGCTAAGAAAATGGGTTTGCCCCGATGTTTCTGGCAGTGGTTGCTGAGCGCTTTTGAAATGTCAAACCCAGGAGGTTCAGGGGCTTCATCATTCCTTTAGACCATGGGGAGACCCAGGCCCACCACTCTACTTTTCTATTTATGGGGATGAACAAACTCTGTAAATCTTCTGAAATACATGTATAAATAAATGAGAAGATGCCAGTATACAATTGTTGCCTGCAGTGACATGATGGTCCATGTTGTTTTGTACACCCGAGGGGGCAAAAGGCACCTGAGGCGAAGTTAAGGCAAAGCCGAGGGTGCCATTTGCCCCCGAGGGTCTACAAAACCCATGGACCATGTCACATCAGAAAACAATTGTTTTGTTATACCTCTGTCTTGAATTCTTAGTAATATTTTCCTCATCTGAAGGACTCCAATTTCATCGAAACGATGATAATCTCGATCCTTTGCTGCATGCGCAGAAAGTTGTACGATGGTGCGTGCGTGAGAGGAGAGTGGTACATGGATATCTGTTGCCCGCTCATGTGATCGTTCTGCGCCAATGAAAATACAGCATTCAAGACAGAGGTATAACAATTTGAATTATGTAATTAACTGTGGATATACTGTCCCAGTTAAATATAAGGGTGCGTGTAAGTATAATAAAATCTTTGTTATTATTTGTTTTTTACACATACACCGATGTATGTAAAGCACTGTATACTCAGTACTTTCCTGAGTCTTGTGTAAAAAAAACACGGGCATATTGCTTGGGTAGGATTCGAACCCACGACCTTTGCCATGCTAGAGCAGATGTCTTACCAGCTAGACCACCAAGATTGCCTGGTAGCTAAAGGCAGTTTGAATTCTTTAGTAGCGGGTACCAGCAACAATTTAATAGATGTCAAATTGGCATCAGGGATAAAGAATATGATTTTTTTTTACCCATACACCCCAAATCTATGGTTTTTTTTGCAGGTGTTCTTCTTGCTATTCTGGAAGTGGCCGGTGCAATCAAACCTCTGGAAGTAGAAGGGGCGGGGGAAACCGTGCAGGCGGGTACCGTCTCAGCAGGCTACCAGAATTTCCTCATCTGTGTAGAGATGTTCTTTGCTGCTATTGGACTCCACTTGGCCTTCCCTTACTCAATGTATGAACAGTGTACATTGCTGTCTGATGGGCCGGAGGGACCGAGAGCATCTACCATGCAGGTAAACTATTGTAAACAGGCAGGCAGGCTGGCATTCTCCCAACCTCGTCCTCCGGGGTGATCGATCTCGCCGCGCCATTTTGTCCAGCATGCCTTGCTCGCTCATACATGTGACCCCTGGAATTGGTTCATTAAAATGTGCTTGAATCCAGCACATTTTGATAAGGCCTGTGGGCGATCCACTCTAAATGCCCAGTCAAGTATGGTAACCCGCATATGAGGCCTAAAGTCAAAGAGCAACTGGTCCCCTCCCATTTGTCTTTGATCTTGTGATCTGTCTTACTCTATACAGTTTAGGGTGACCGTGTAAAAACATGATTCATTTTCACACGCACGTACTAAGCGTCCTACAAGTGCCATACATCTTCTTGCTTAAAAAAAATCATTTAGAAATGATTTTATATCGTGTTGCTTTCCAGAGCATTTCGTCCAACTTGAAGGACACAGTGAACCCCAGGGACATGTTCCAAGACACCATCCACAACTTCTCCCCGGCCTACCAGACGTACATGCAGCAAGGGACCACCGACGATATCGAGTCGAACAACCACAAGAACCCGGGGCTCAAGGGGAGCCTCAACGCAAAGAGCGGGGGAGGCGGAGGAGGAGGAGGTGGCGGCGTGGGACCTCGGCTGCCGAGATTCACGAGCAAGTCCAGCCAGAACGAGAAGTCTGGACTGTTGAGTTCGGATGATGAGTTTTAGACAGGTTTTTTTGTTTGTTTGTTAGTTTGAGTCGGGCACGTTCCACCTGTTTGCCATTGTGTTTGAGTTACAAGCAGGCCTGTGATGTCTTGTCGGAAATTTGATTTTCCTTTGCCCTGTAAATTCTTTGCAAGACATGAAAGGACTTTTACATCAAAGGTCAAAAGGAAGCCCTTGTATCCAAACCTCTAGTTTTATGTTGTTGTATAGAGTCTGTACATCCTCGTACATCCTCTCAAATTGAACGCCCTGGGAAGGAGGGGGGCTCACTCTGGCCCATGAAGAGACCACCACATTATTGTGTTCAGCATTTTTACATTCTCCAACGGACTAATAATTTAAAAAGTCATGGAATTTCCGACCTGAAGTCAGAATTTTAATTTTAAAGTCTTTGGGAATATTTTGAAGGGGCACCAAGGCCAAGATTTGGGGCAACACAGGCCAAGACGAGCAGCAAGTACAAGACCAGGGACAACTGAGTTCATGGCCTTCATGTATTTCCCATGTAGTTGAATGATATTCATGTGGTTTTGTCTGCTGAAGCACTTTAACAAAAATGCAGAACAACTTATGCATCTGTATGGCTCTCAAGCTTTCTGCTTTAAAAAAAATGAAATAAAAAAATAATGCAGCTTTTGAAATGGTCAGTGAACTTAAAAAAAATTATAAAGTTTCCAAAAGTATCAGGATTTTACAATGTACTTATATTGCACATCATATTACCAGACAAAATCAAAACCCTTTTTTGTGATTTTGTTTACTCTAAAACTTTGATGTATACGTACTTAAAGCTCACAAACTGTACTTAAAGACCATATTTTTGAAATAATATCAAATATTTTTCAAAATGTTGGAAGTGTTTAGTTCTTCGACATAATTTTGTTGTCTAATTGTCCCAACGAATCTGAAATACATATGAGTTGACAAAATACAAAAAAATAAAAAAATGATAAAAATGATTGGGGGGGGGGCCTACTCCCTTTAAAATGGGACCGTTTGAATATTTATGCAGTTGGATCCAAGTTGTAATATCAAGTCTTGGAGGAATTATATATTTTTGTTACTTGAGACGAGGTTTGCAGTTCATATCCAAAGTAAAACTACAAAGGTGTTATGTTTAGTTGTTTTATATACGTGTAAGGGCAGAACTGTTGTCCGCTTGACTTTTTGCTCTAATCACAAACCTTAAGAACTTGTCGCACAGGGCACATTTTTACAGGCAACTTGGAGGCAACCAACTTGCACTGTGTGCAAAAGGAACACTTTGGCAGCACAAGAGACATTCTGCTATCTGTAAATCACTGTCCGCAAGAAAACAATGAGAAAACTGAAATGTTTGGGGTTGAACAAAGAAAAATTGACTACAGCTGGATTTGACCCAACGACCTCCGGATTAACGGTCCGGCGCTCCACCAACTGAGCTATTTAGCCCTATGTTGGCGGTCTCCCTATTTTGTCAATATCTTTGTTCGGGGGTGCCAGTCAGAAGCCAAGCAACCGTTAACTTCATTACTTGACATTTAAAACTGAAATGTGAATGACTTCTCTTATTGAAGATTGCCTGGAACTGGTTGCCTGTAAAATGCCTCGTGTGGCACGACCTTCACAAAACAAAACAAAACCTGTTTTCAGAATAATCAAGCATTTTATCTTCATCAGATTCCATGATTTCCAATGTATTATTACAGGGAAACGCTAATAAAGGCCTAGACTGAAATAATTTTTGGAGAATCTCAGTAACTAAGAGAGGTTTGCGGTAACACCGTGTTAAAATCTCTTTTGAGTAACGGTTGGTTCTGAAAAGAACCGACTGTTGGTTCTGAAAAGAACCGACTGTTGGTTCTGAAAAGAACCGACTGTTGGTTCTGAAAAGAACCGACTGTTGGTTCTGAAATGAACCGACTGTTGGTTCTGAAAAGAACCGACTGTTGGTTCTGAAAAGAACCGACTGTTGGTTCTGAAAAGAACCGACTGTTGGTTCTGAAAAGAACCGACTGTTGGTTCTGAAAAGAACCGACTGTTGGTTCTGAAAAGAACCGACTGTTGGTTCTGAAAAGAACCGACTGTTGGTTCTGAAAAGAACCGACTGTTGGTTCTGAAAAGAACCGACTGTTGGTTCTGAAAAGAACCGACTGTTGGTTCTGAAAAGAACCGGTTGTTAACGACTCAACAAGAATCTCAGTATTTAGATTTTTTTTTCTTGAAAACATCTTTGTACTTTTCTTTGGTTTACTGCATTGGATTTTAACTTGTGGTAAGGCCTGACCGAAAAATAGTTTTGTTTCCTGTAACCGAACTGACCATTCAAAAAACCTGCAAACTGTGAACAATTTTATAAATAATTTAACAAGTTTCCTGTCTGACTGCATGGTCCACTACTATACCACCAGAATTAAAATAAAGACTTCACTGAAATATTTTCTCAAATCTGATTGCTTCAATATGTAAGAGTACCTTCATATCCCAATTCTGCTTATTGTCTACTTTATGTCTCAGTGTGCACTGTGTACAAACTTTCCTACCATAATATAGTGTTTCCTACCTATCCAACCCTCTTTCTTTCTAGTATGTTACAGGAAACAAAAATATTTATTTGGTAGGCCTAGTAAAAAGTGTCTTCTGGATTGAAGTTCGGAACACACATGTAAATATGAGTGTTTTAAGAGAACAGGGTGGCCCAAGTGGGTTGACTTGTAGACTAAATAGAATGTTTTGTTAGAATTATCCAGGCTTGTGTAAGATATGTACAGTAGGTTATCTTTGATATACATGTATGTAACTGTACATAGTTGTAAGTATGGGAAAGAGGAAATGAGCAACCTCCTTCTCAGGAAGTAGTCTGGCTCAATCGTTTCACTAATACGTACTGGCTGTGACTTGGTACCCAAGGGCTTTATGGCATTAGATTAGCGCTGTTGGGCATGGAGTTAGGGCGTATCTTGTACAGTTGTATGAGATAGAGGTGGTCAACAAGCAGTGGACTGTCAACAGTCTGGTAGGGCGGGGCACTAGACTGGGAGTCCTGGAATCGCGTTGCAGGGGGACATGGGGGAAACGCCCCCCTGCCCCGGACCACACCCATCACAGTGTTACCAAGAGGGTTGTCTGAATATCCTTGGGGGAACCCTGTTTATGTCATTTAACTGTTAGAGCATTTGAATGCCCTGTTGTTAAATTTGCAGCAAATTTGGTCTCCTATTTTCCAGATGCTGTCGCATAGCTTGAAGACCACCAGGGCTAGATTTAGGGAGCTTGTAGGAACACGGATTATTTAATTTTGGAAAAGAAACTGTATAGCGCAGTCCACTCTGATGCCAACTTGAATTTCTGATGTGACTGTTCCAAGGCTGGTTCGTCAGTAAATAAATCTAGTACCCCATAGAGGGAAACAGACCAAGGGAGCAGCTGAGACAAGTCTACCAGCTGTTAGGAAATTCACTGTTTGGTGTAGATAGCATAGTTTAGATAGCATGACTACCTGCAATGCTAAATATTGTACTTAAAACTGCAACGCCAATTGTATAGACTTTTAGCGTTACTGTGAATGATGTAAATAGGTTACCATGGTTAACTGTGATGTATGCAACCTGTGTAATTGAGATACGATGTAGTTTGTGATTCAAACATCAGGTCTCGATGGACAGATCCGTTAAGCTCCGCCCCCTTCACGCATTGGCCAATCCCGACGGCAACTGCCCCGTCCAAAAGTAGGACACGTTAAATTCCCAGAATGGAAACAAGTGGCCGCCACTTGCGTTGTCGCGATGTGCGTTTTTTGTGTGTGTAGCGGTGCCATAGAGGTGTATAATGGACTTAGAGGGAGCACTTGTTGTTACACACGTACATGTAACTGTGCTGTCCCACTATGGGCAAGAATGGATAAATTACATACAGATGTTCACTTACAAAATGTTGGTTTGTGTGAACTGGTGCGTGACCTTTGTTATATGATGGGTCAGCACCATTTTCTCAGTGGGCAGAAAGGCCTCCTGTCAAGCTGTGTCACATGGTATTGTACACCCTCTAATTCTATTATATAACTCAGTGTGGGGTGCGCTGTTCGCAAATTGAGTGCAACCTATGCGTTACCATACGGGGGCGCTGTTGCTTGGCTGTGGAGAGATGGTGGGCGGGGCATAATGGATTCGGTCGATTATTAAACCAGTCCTTATGAAGTGTGTTACATCTGTTGGAACATGGTCACAATCTTAATGTTCGCCGTATGCCCGTGTAGGTGATTGCTACGTTACATAACATGTAGTTTGATGGGTGTGTTGTAGCTCACATATTGGCAAGTGGATGAGATTTCCATTGGAAGTGTTGAGCTCTTAATTTGCTTTGATAAAAAATATGCACATTTGCCAAAGAGGGAGAAAATTATGAATGAAATGTACAAATCCTAATTGAATAATATAATTTATAGATATTTGATCCGTAGGGTGTCGGATGGTAGTTTTAGATGAGGTATAACCAACCAACAGGTATGGGTGTAAGTATGTAGAAAATATGTTGTGATATTACTTGTGTGCTGTTTTGTTATTTAGAATGGATTATTTAGAAATGTGGCAGAATAATTTGGGGTTTCAGGAAAGGGAAGAGTTAATCTGAAACATGGATGGAAGATGTATTTAGTTATAGTATTTGAAACGTAACCAAGGGCAATATTGTACAGCTGGTGGAAAGGTTAGACTTGACTCAAGTCTGACTTCACATAGGGGTCAAAATCCATTGTGCCATCAGGACCGTGCTGCCCTCTTGTGCAATGAACACGACGGCGATTAAATCACTTAAGTTGATAGTACGCTAGCCCGGACATCTGACATCACACTTCGAGGCTCGTGAATAACGCCAGAGACCGGCTTTGAGCGTTTGGAGAGATCCTGACAGACACACTCTTGACCTTGCATCCCGTTGCGGTCTTGCGGATAAGGACAGGGGACCAGTCTAGCAGTGACCATCATTTTGATTAACAGACCGGTGCCTGTCCTTATCCTTGCGGTAGTTGCGGATAAGGACAGGGGACCAGTCAATAGTGTGCCATCTAGGACCAGTTCTGCACATGGCTGCACTTAAACGCTCGGGATTTCTGCACTGTGTATTGCGCAGGGGGGCTGTTGGATTGCTATTGGATTTAGACCATTATGACGAAAGTCTGACTTGGGTCAAGTCTTGTGGGAAAGTTGAAAATATATTCAGAAATGAGATAGCTAATTACTACATGTAGGTGTACCATACAGAGGGACTGTGTATAAGAATCATATACTTGCTGGCATATATATAGAGGTTTAAGTGGTGTTTGGTACGTGTAGGTGTGATTAATATGGAAGTGGGAAATAAAAATGTGTTTTCATTACAGGGAGAGATATAAAGCATGCCGCATTTATTTAAAAATAATCGCTTGATAGGAAGTCGGTCTCTTGGCTTTTGAAGTGTTCTTCCTTTTTCGGGTCGGATTCGGCAAGAAAAACATGTATTGACCCCTTGCAGACATGGAATGCACCTCCACAAAATGCACGTCTACCATTTCCACCATTTTTGGGGGGCAATTTTCTTTGTGTACATTTAACACCCCAAATGGGGGACAGGACAGGCGGGCGTAAGTGCACTGTGCATCCTGCAAGGGCTCAATAGGTTTTTCCGCAGTCATTGAATGCAATTCACAGCTTGAGGAGAGGTTTGAGAACATTGCGACCTTGATAAGGCTGGATTTAGAAGAAACTCTGAATGACGTGCTTGGATAGTCTGAGCTAGCTTTGGGTTTATTTCACTGGCCAACGCCTCCATGATTAATACGCTGGCTTTATGCCAGGGCAATCGTTGCGAGGAAATTAGGTTGAAGTTGGCTCATCTGTTGGCCTACTTCACTGGTAATCAAAAAGGAAACTTCAGACGGTATAGATGTGTCATATGAAATCACAGGGTAAACCAAAAAGGCACACAGTGTGAAAAAGGGTGCGCTGGTCGACGTTTCACGACGTGCAGATTCCACCATTACATGAACATTGTTATCAATTGTTAATCAGTGAAGCGGGGTGCATCTAAATCTTTTATCAGGTTCTCCTAAAGTATTTCTGCTTTTTGCAGTAGACCCCATGAGAATGTGATGTGGAAAGCTCAGACAGGGCTGCCACTGTAGTCAGAAGAAGCCACACTATTTGGCAACTGTTTTAGGCACGAGTGGTTATAACAGGTGTCTCCGTTGTGTGAGCTCAGCCATGATGTCATTATATGCAAGGGGCTTGGTGTTGGGACAGCACGCAGGGCCCTGGCAGGAATTGCTCTTGAAAGGTCCTGTGTATGTAAACAGTATGACATCATCAATGTACCCCCCCCCCCAACAAGCAGCCGCAAGGAATTCTTCCTCCAACATAGCGTTAACCGCAATGACTACAACTGAACAAAATGAGTCAGACCTGTGCATGCCCACAGGTTTTGAGTCACAACAGGAAGAGGGGGTGCAGGAACTGTTATGTATTTCATGGTACCTTCACAAGGGAAACAAAAATGACATGTCAAGGGTCAGAGGTTATTGGTAGGGATGACTGTACATGTTTAACACTGATGTGTAGTATAGTCTTAGTCTGCATAGAAAACCAATGTGTTATGTGATGTAATTCTCGGGGTAGTAAAACCCTTCATCAATGTGTGCTGTAGGACCGTCCTCAAAGGAGGTCAATTCCAAACTTATTTCTGCAGTATGTACCTGTATTTATTGTTGCAACTTTAAGTAACTCTGATTATTATGATACATGTATTTGTATTTTAGTAATCACAAGTTAATTTCCAACGAGGGTTACGCATCATGTGCATATATGTACTTATAAGGGTATTAACTGTTTGTTAATGCGTCTGTACTTAAAGACATGAAATCTTTGATTTGTTTAACTGCCAATCGGCAAGTGTACTTAGTCTGCATGATGGAACTTGTACCAATCAATCCGAAAACCCTCAGAAATATCACCAGGCCAGACCAGGCAAGGTAATTTACAATTAACATTATGTAGCATGTATAAAACATTTTATCACTACACGAAAATGTTCACCTGTTTGTTTGTTTGTTTTTCAACCCAAACAATCCTAAAACCCTTCAAATTCAAGTGCATATTTTTGTTTGACTCTGTTGGACTGAGGACTGCACTAGTAAACTGATTATGCTTTACATGGGGATCCGGGTACACCACCATAATCAGAGTCCAACAGTTATGGTGTTGAGTTACTGTATGGTGTTGGACTGAGGGACTGCACTAGTAAACTGATTATGCTTTACATGGGATCCCGGTACACCACCATAATCAGAGTCCAACAGTTATGGTGTTGAGTTTGTTGGACTAAGGGACTGCACTAGTAAACTGATTATGCTTTACATGGGGATCCGGGTACACCACCATAATCAGAGTCCAACAGTTATGGTGTTGAGTTACTGAATGGTGTTGGACTGAGGACTGCACTAGTAAACTGATTATGCTTTACATGGGGATCCGGGTACACCACCATAATCAGAGTCCAACAGTTATGGTGTTGAGTTACTGAATGGTGTTGGACTGAGGACTGCACTAGTAAACTGATTATGCTTTACATGGGGATCCGGGTACACCACCATAATCAGAGTCCAACAGTTATGGTGTTGAGTTACTGAATGGTGTTGGACTGAGGACTGCACTAGTAAACTGATTATGCTTTACATGGGGATCCGGGTACACCACCATAATCAGAGTCCAACAGTTATGGTGTTGAGTTACTGTATGGTGTTGGACTGAGGACTGCACTAGTAAAACTTATGATTAAATTGCCTTTCATGGTGGATCTTGGGTACAACCACCATAACCAAGTCCAACAGTTATGGTGTTGAGTTACTGAATGGTGTTGGTCTGAGGCCTGCACTAGTAAACTGATTATGCTTTACATGGAGATCCACGTATACCACCATAATCAGAGTCCAACAGTTTAGGTATTGAAATAACATTTGGTGTTGGACTCTGCTTTGTAAGGAAGGATCCTAGATGTAGTCAATCAGTCAAGGGAGGTAGGGTTAGGGTAAGGGTTAGGGTTAGGGCTAGGGTACGTTTCTTTCAACAACTTAGGATGATGAGTGCATTGTACATTGAACATGTTATGTTAGTTACTTTATGTATCTGTGTAGCATTTCAATGAAATAGTGAATGCATTCGTGTACTTAACTGGTTTGTTTGAATCCTTATTAAAAGTAAATGCAGAGACTGTTCTTTCTTTTCTGATTGAGTTTAAATTTCTGTCAACTCGGAGCTTGTACTACAAGAAAATCGTCACTAGACCGGAAGTCTTGTAGCTCAGAACATTCACTGGAACTAAACTGTTTCCAACTGTTTGACATTTTCTGTGTTTTTAGGAGGATGTTTGGAACTACTAGCTTAAGCATACATTAGTAAATCTTCAAAATTGTGTTTTGAAAATAGAAAAAAACACTAGACTGCAGGACTTGTTGGTTTGTTGGGTTACTGGCCCAATGTTACAATTGTACTTGACTCTGGTCCAGTGGGTATTTTGAATCCTGCAACTAAGGAGCATTCCAAGACCCCTTGCTTTGGCGGCCATCGCCGGGGTCAAAGAATGGAAACATGCACACGTATACGCGCTGTGCACAACTTACCCAATGATAGGTCTTCATTGACCTCAGCGAGGGCGCTGTTTTGGTCTTGTGACGTCCATATGCAAGGGGATATTGGTGGTCAGAGCCGATGTTGTAAACTACTTCAAATGAAAAAAAACTGCCTCTTTTCAAATAAGGATTTTGTATACAGTTTCTGGATCTTCCCATGTGTATAATACACTTGTTGAACTATAGCCTTTAGACTACCACTTCAATCTATTGAAAGAATTGAGGATTGATTATCAATGTTATGAATAAAAAGTCAGGTGCATGTTTAACTCCACTGTGTTGTGTGCTAAGTATGAACGGTCCAAGTCTCCAGTTTATTCCAGCATGTACTTTGCTTTAACCCTCTTGCTGTCTGACCATTCAATACCATTCACTGTGGTTTTGAATGATAGATAAACTATGCCAGCCTGCAATATGATACCATGAGGGAATGCATGTACACAGTACAGTTAGTTCTGTGCACAGTTGTGCCACCGTACACAACCTTGGCAGTGGAATGGTTTCAAATGGTTTGTCAACTCACTGGAAAATGTTGCCAAGAGTCACTGAGAGTAGGAGGGTTAATGGTGTGCAAAGGAAATAACCACACATTTTAACGCATCTCGGTGGTGTTTGAATCCGTGCGAGATTTTCAGTCTGTTGTCATTGTGCACCCGTTCTAACAATGCATTAGTCTTGGTTCCAAGACCATGGTGTTTGGGCGGTACACACAATCAGTACCAACATTCGGATTTACACTGTGTACGTTTATGAATAAACATAGAGGGTGCTGTGACTAGTGTTATTTTCCCACCGGCATCTGATCCAAGGAACAAAATTACAAAGTGCCCTCTATGTTTATTCGTTACAAATGTACAGTGTGTGGTGTACATAGATCTGAACGTTGGTTTTTGTCTTTGAACCAAGACTAACAATGCATATATGCACAGTGTATTGGTTTTAAATTCATTACTAAAATAACACCATCACAGATTCCAAACACAAGGTACGCACATGTAGCTGTGAAATAACCATGGCAAACCCTGCCAAGGGTGCCCTTTGCTGCTGTTGCCGTCAAGCCGTTTGTTAAGATCAAATATAGCTTTACATTTTCCTCACAGAGTGCCCTTTTAACCAGGGGGGAAATTGCTGAGCCCTTTGAAATATCAAAGTGTGTTCTAGAGTCTTGGTATGCCAAGTCTTCTCTATGATGTACCCTTAGAAAATTTATGAACAGACAGTGGAAGAATTAGACTCAAGCCATGTTTTAAAACACAATTCATTTTAATTAACTGACCAATTATTAAGACTGAAATCCTTTAAACATTTGACCCTTTATGAACACAAAAGAAAAATACTAAAACTGACAAACGTTGGACAAATAATCCTTAGGAGTTTTTTCACAAGGCTAAAGTAAATTCCAAATGTCACTGGTTTGAACAGTTACATGAAAATGTTGTTTCTGAATGCAATCATACTGTGGCATGCCATGGCCGAGTGGTTAAGAGCACTGGCTCTGGTGTTTCTGATCAGCAGAGTGTGGGTTTGAATCTTGGTCGTGGCACTTGTGTCCTTGAGCAAGATACTTAACCATTACTGCTTTGTCCTTCCACTTACAATGTATCATGGAACAGTAGTGGTTAACCCCAGTGTTTCTGGTTCACATAGCAAGCACCCTTGTTGACAGGTTTCCTCAGGCTTGCGAGCTACAATGGTTAAGTTCACTTATGAGGCATCCTGGTTTCATTACCAGGAATGTATAGTAATAATAGTACCACCAAGAAATGGTTGTCCTTATGGGAAAAGGAAAAAACTACATTGTATAACCTTCAAACACGTTAAGCTTTCCACGATTGTTTTTGGCAAACATGCATTTCTAGAAAGTAGACATTTTATGATAGTACAAGTTTGTTACATAGCACTTTATCATGGGCGTCTCAAAACGGTCATTATTTCTATAATGGGTGTATGTTTTGGAAATGCTGTGAGTGCACTGGGTTCTTTAGCAGGCATTAACGAACAGATTACGGGACCAACAGTTTCACATCCCAATGGGCAGGACAAAGCAACAACGGTCAAGTGTCTAGCTTAAAGGTAGGGTCATAGATTGGTAAATACTCCAAAAATTAATGACCATAAAAAATTTACTTGGTGAGAAGCACTGCAGCTGTTGTCAGTATAAACTATTTTGAGAAAGGATTCCCTTTGAGGTAATATGGTTTGGATAATTTGTTACCCCGAAAAACGTTACAATCTGAGAAACGATTCACGATGAACCGTTTTTCAGATTTCTGAGGGTTGATGTCCGTTCCCCGAATGCAGCTGCCAGAGATGTGGTTGGTACCCGCTGTCACCTCACTAAAGTGGATGGATTCAACGTTCTTTGAAAATACTGGAACAGTTTTTTGCTGTTTTTCTCAGCAAGCAGACACTGTATTCAGCTGAAATTTTCATGGGTGACTTTTATTGTATCTTTCTGAATAATTTTACCAATAAATCAGCATTACGTTGACAAAACCCAATCTATGACCCTACCTTTCAGCAAACAAGTGTCAAGACCAGGGCACCAAGCCCACACTCTGCTGATCAGAAACACCAGAACTTGAATTCGGTGCACGAGATCGCTCAGCCACGACTCACCACAATTTGGAATATAAGCTTAAGACTTCAAAGACCAATGGTATACAAGTCTGTTATACTCCATTTCACACTGAAAAAAAAAAAACCTACAAAAAGCAGTAACTATAAATTATGTATAATACATTATGATTGGTTACTTCCTTATTTTAGACAAAAAAATGAGTATTCCGATTCATGTTCGATATCTTTACGACAATTCTTTCTTGTTAACAATGTCCTGTGTGCCTAGAAAAAAAAGTACTTAAAAAGAAAACGGTCTTAAATACAAGTTAATAATCGTACATGTTACCTGCTTATTTGTGGAAACTTTATACAAGACGTGTGATACATTTCAAAAGGCCAAGAAAAAGGGTGGAGGTGAATGTTTATTTCCTGTAAGAGCAGTGTCCTTGATGGCTCTGGGGGTGTCCGTGCCCCCCCCCCCCCCACAAAGCAATGATTGAAGACCACCAATAGATGGATTGCAATACGGATCATTGACCAGCCATCTTTGATGAATTGCGTGAAGAGCTATCATTGGCTGAGAGTCATGCGAAGTGCGTACACGCGTGCACTTTCCCATCGTTTTACATCAAAGATGGCGGTCAATGACGCGTATTGCAATCCATCTATACGTATCTGTAAACAGGACATATTTGACTAGAAAACTAGTTCATTCACAGTTATATACATTGTTACAGTTGATTGCCACAGTGTCACAATTGTAACTGTTGACGATTAATGTACAAAATGCAGTTTAACTACTGTGTATAATCCAACACGCACACCTAGCCCTGGCGGCCTTCCACTTTTGTATAAATACTACAGTGACGCCCTGGCTATGAGGGTCCCTTTTTCTATGTAAATCCAAAATTCCTGTGAAACAATTTAGTTTTCAATGATAAAAACTTTCTGTTTTGATTGTTCTCTTAAGCATGCCTGTTGCGCCTATGGTTACATTACCCTGTTCGGCGCAGCAGGACGTTCACTTGAATTTAGAGCCTACTGTGGTATGCGTTATTGGGCCCATGAAAACAAACGCGTAACTGGTTTGCGTGATGAACTGTGTTTAAAGTTTGCAGAAATGTTTAATGTTGTGAGCGAAATTGTATAAAAATGACAGACTCATGAGGAATATCCGACGTCCAAAACCCACTGCCAAAAAATTGTATGTGGCCAAGGAATGTTAATCCAGTGGGATTAGTGGCTTTTTACACGTAAGATTTGAATTATTGAGCCCTGAAAACGGACCCTCATCTAGGACTCTATATCCGTGTACAGCACAGAGAACTGGCACACACCATGCTATGTTGATATGAGGTGACTCTCCAATGTCCATGATATTCAAACAGTATGCAGTTTCAGGACTAGGGGTTGGGTGGGGTGTTGTGGGGGGGGGGTGTCCTCCTGATGCGAATAAGTAATGTCTAGAGTGGCAGTATCCTAGGCATCTACCCTGAGCATCCTCTACATCCACAATGTACACACTCGACGATCCGGCCCTGCAACAGCAATCAATACAAATTACTCTATTAGCAACCAAAAACTACAGTACCTCAGGGGTCACCTGCCGTGTCAATGGTCTCAGTGCATAAACTGTTGACTCAATTTTTTTCAGTGAAAATGTCAGTCAAAATTATAGGAAACAGAAATGTTGTTTTGTTTTTGGGAAAAAAACAAGTGTTTAACATGGGAAACATACATTTTCCATTGACTTTTTGGGTTGACATAGTTGTGGAAGTGCATGTAGGTCCAAATCTTGCAGCCATTTATAATTTTGGAGGCTAATCATCCTTACAGCTGAGAGCTGAATTGCGAAGGCGCGGCTACAACGTGGTCAAGCCGCAGGGATGCAAGGCGCCTTTGGCGGCCAGCCACATCGACCCATATATAAATAATAATAATGGCTTCTTATATAGCGCTCATATCCGTCACTCAGTGACGCTCAAGGCGCTTCAACATTCAGTATTTTCCTGATAGGTATTGTGGAGCTACTTTTGAAGTATAGATATTCCTTGAAGTATAAGACCTAATTACGTTTGGTGCAATATGCTAACCAATCAAACCAAGAACACCAGGGCAAACCCCTTCTCTTTTCAATAAGTGCACTGGGTCTTTTACGTGCATTACACAACACACGGGACCTACGGCTTTACGTCCCATCCGAAGGATGCAGCAATAATGGTTAAGTGTTTTGCTTAAGGACACAAGTGTCATGACCGGGACTCGAACCTAAAAATCTGCTGAACAGAAACACCAGAGCTTGAGTCCGGTGCTCTTATCCGCTCGGCCACGACACGCCATGTCAAATATATGATACAACCACTGCCAGAGGTTGAAAGTGTTTGATTTTTCAGGATGGAGGAAAACCGGACGCCTGGGGAAAAACCCCTTGTGGTACAGGAGACCACCATTGAACCAACCAGGTTATTAAAGCACGCGGACTACATTGGTAATTGTCAAAGACCAGTCGTGTTTTGGGGTGGAAAATTATCCAAACCATATTCTTTCGGAGGGAATCCTGTCTCAAAATAGTTCCTACCATCAACAGCTGCAGTGCTTCTCACCAAGTTAAGTTCTTATGGTCATTCATTTTGGGAGTACTTACCAATCTATGACCCTACCTTTAAACACCTATGAAATTTACTTCTCAGAGCTTGAATTTTTCTCACCTCTTCCAATTTACTCTTTGGAACTCTGCAGATGCAATTTGTGCCGAAGTTGGTATCTCTTGCCTGGATACAGCGGAGACAACAGAGATTTTCATAGCCTTGTTTCTTCCATTTTGCAATCAGATTCTTGTCGGCGAAGCCCTCCTTGATGCAGTAGTCATACAGGTCTGTGTACCAATTCAAATATGAGAACAACTTTGATAATTACTATTCATAAATACCTGGGACAGTTTATCCAGTCTGATTGGTCGAGAGGGGATCCCGTGGCCGTGTTTAAACGTGCGATGTAAACACCTTAGCAATGTTTAAAACATGACCTGACCTTATTGATTCAAAGGAGGATGTTATCGAATGATTGCATGAAGCGCACAAATTCACGCCATTAGTTATAGGGCGCATATTTGGCTCGCACAAGTTTGAAACTTACGTGCGATAGTTTGAAACTTAAGCACGTAAAAATTGCGCAAGAAGCTACTTCGCGCTCAACACATATAAAATTCAACGCAGAGTCAAGGTGAGTGAGGCTAAACTGTCAGATTTGTTCTTAACTTTTAAAAGTTTGTTGATGTTTTGAAACTGAAGGCATTTATGAACGGGAAAGAAAGAGTGGTGACTCAACGTCCATTTAAAACCTTGCAGGGTCGTGGCCATGCCATAAAGGACCTCGCTTTTGGCTCGGTCCTTTAGCTATGGCATGGCTTGATCCTGCCGGTTTTAAACGGGCGTTTAAGACTTCATCACCGTTCCTTTATTCACTTATTATATACCGTACACACTGATCCTTGTTATTTGATTGGTGGAACGCACGTCATGTGTCTTCCTTTATTTTGCCATGAATACTGCCACAACGCTCCAAAAGTGGTTTTTTTGGCCCAACATGCGGTGAATGCATCAACACAGCACACAGTTAAACTTTACTATCAGACTGACTATTAAATATCTTCCAGTATGTTTTTTAATGACAGCTAAACCATCCCAGCCTGCAGTAAAAAATATTTTCTCCTCAACGTTCAAGTAAAAGATTCAACTTCACAGATTCAACTTTCATTTGTTACACTCAAACCCACCTCTGCTGATAGCCTTTCTCTTGTGGAATAAGTCGTAGACGTATCTGGACTTCTGATGGTGGATTTTGAAGACCGGCCAGAGGGATTCAACCTTTCGTTTCCCTTCATGGGTTTCTGTTTCAGCTGTGAAGAGAAACAAATTCAATAAAATTGTTGTTTATATAGAAATGTTTTGCATTCGATTATTCTTATTTCTGAAGAACCCTAGACAGATTAAGAGAAGGTGCAATCCATTCTGTTTGAGAAAAAATTAATATTATTAAAAACAAATTCTTATATACATGTAGCGCATTTTACAATTTTTAACATGTCAGTATCACCGTTATGGAAGTGACCATGGGGAGAACAACTTTGGAAAAAGTTCAACACAGCCTACTAAGTGGGCTGAGGGCAAAGAAGTGGAAGGAGTCCAGACTACTACTAGTGTGTAACCAGGTACCCCTCCGGCATGTCCGGTCTACACAACCATCGGAAGGATCAAGCATTACGATTACCAGGATAACCAGGTACCCCTCCGGTCTGCACAACCATCGGGAGGATCGAGTGTTACGATTACCAGGATAACCAGGTACCCCTCCGGTCTACACAACCATCGGGAGGATCAGTGTTACGATTACCAAGATAACCAGGTACCCCTCCGGTCTGCACAACCATCGGGAGGATCGAGTGTTACGATTACCAAGATAACCATGTACCCCTCCAGTCTAACCATCGGGAGGATTGAGTGTTACGATTTAAACCAGATAACCAGGTACCCCTCCGGTCTACACAACCATCGGGAGGATCGAGTGTTACGATTTAACCAAGATAACCAGGTACCCCTCCGTCTACACAACCATCGGGAGGATCGAGTGTTACGATTACCAAGATAACCAGGTACCCCTCCGGTCTGCACAACCATCGGGAGGATCGAGTGTTACGATTACCAAGATAACCAGGTACCCCTCCGGTCTACACAACCATCGGGAGGATCAAGTGTTACGATTTAACCAGGATAACCAGGTACCCCTCCAGTCTACACAACCATCGGAAGGATCGAGTGTTACGATTACCAAGATAACCAGGTACCCCTCCGGTCTGCACAACCATCGGGAGGATCAAGTGTTACGATTACCAAGATAACCAGGTACCCCTCCGGTCTGCACAACCATCGGGAGGATTGAGTGTTACGATTACCAAGATAACCAGGTACCCCTCCGGTCTGCACAACCATCGGGAGGATCGAGTGTTACAATTACCAGGATAACCAGGTAGGCCTACATGTGTACCCCTCCGGTCTACACAACCATCGGGAGGATCGAGTGTTACGATTACCAGGATAACCAGGTACCCCTCCAGTCTACACAACCATCGGGAGGATTGAGTGTTACGATTTAACCAGGATAACCAGGTACCCCTCCAGTCTACACAACCATCGGGAGGATCGAGTGTTACGATTACCAAGATAACCAGGTACCCCTCCGGTCTACACAACCATCGGGAGGATCGAGTGTTACGATTTAACCAGGATAACCAGGTACCCCTCCAGTCTACACAACCATCGGGAGGATCGAGTGTTACGATTACCAAGATAACCATGTACCCCTCCAGTCTACACAACCATCGGGAGGATTGAGTGTTACGATTTAACCAGGATAACCAGGTACCCCTCCAGTCTACACAACCATCGGGACGATCGAGTGTTACGATTACCAAGATAACCAGGTACCCCTCTGGTCTACACAACCATCGGGAGGATCGAGTGTTACGATTACCAGGATAACCAGGTAACCCTCCAGTCTACACAACCATCAGGAGGATTGAGTGTTACGATTACCAGGATAACCAGGTAACCCTCCAGTCTACACAACCATCAGGAGGATTGAGTGTTACGATTACCGGGATAACCAGGTACCCCTCTGGTCTACACAACCATCGGGAGGATCGAGTGTTACGATTACCAGAGAAGCGGAAGGAGTCCAGACTACTACTAGTGTGTAAACAGGTACCCCTCCGGCATGTCCGGTCTACACAACCATCAGGCAGATCGAGTGTTACGATTACCAGGATAACCAGGTACCCCTCCAGTCTGCACAACCATCGGGAGGATCGAGTCGAATGTTCGCCCAAAATGTCCAACCAACATTTTTTAAGTGCAGTTGATAACATTTTGTATGTGAATCTGTCTAGGCCAAACAAAATAATGTGTGTGTTTCCTATTACACTGACCCCCAAAATAGGGTAGGTAGGGACAAAAAACCATTTTGTTTTGTCATATTTTGTTGCTCCAAAACTTAGGGAATGAATGTTGACAATATTTTTGCCCTTGCTCGTTGTTCGTTAATTTCCTGTATGAACATACCCTAAAAGTAACACATATGCTTCCAGTCCGACGCCAGTAACAATAAATATAGTTGCAGTACAACACTTGTACAAATGGGATAAAACTTTATAAATGTTATGCTTTTCTCTGCAGATGAGGTTACATTTAAATCGCAGGCCGAACACAGCACCGCCGTCGCTAAGCATCGCCGCCATTGCAAGCATAACCTCATAACAACATGCAGTGCATTTTCGAGGGGGTAGCGCAATTATCGAACATTGCTTTACAGAGGCTATCTAAAGCCACTTCTGATTGTGCAATCTCGAGATTGGGCAGCGCAACTAACAGATTGCTTAAATCCCCAGCCTTCCTTGCGAACTAGCACATAATTTAAAGCACATACATGTGCAGCCACCTCCCATCATGCGTTGGGCCGGGTACCGGCTGGGCTGCCGGCTACCAACAACCAGCCGCAGGCTTTAATGCAGGACTGCACGCGGTCTACACACGGCCGGCTGTTGCCAGTGTTTATGCTATAGGCTCATTCAAATGTAAAAACTATTTGAAAAATAGGAAAAAACCTTTAATCCTACTGTTTTTTCCCCACAAATTTAGGAGTGGGTTTGGGATTATTTTATTTTATTTTCTCTGCAAATTTCACAAAACTCCATCCATGGGGTCGGTGTGTTTTTATAAATTATATAGGGAGGGTTGGGTCGGGTAACCAGAAGCACACATATTATTTTGTTGGCCTAAGCCAAGGAGTATCGCAACTGGTTGATTATGCACATTATGGTTGAAAGGCACAGTAGCCTACTTAGGAAGGAATGGGAACAGTGTTTGTACCTTTTTCCATTTGTGATGAACCATTTGCGATGGTTCTACCTCGATGGTTGTAGTACTTGTACTTCGTGCCCATCCATAAAGCACACACTTTACGTGTGTGAGGACTCCCGCTACTCTAGTTCTATCTTATACAACTCTAGGTTAGGGGTCCAGGACATTCAGGGGTCCATACATAAGTTAAAGGCCCTGTAGTTGTACACTATTGGTAAGATCGAAAAACACAAATGTTCACAGATTCACACATAACTTACTAATACATGATTTAAACTAATGGTAGAAAGGGTTCTTTAAAATATTTCTGCCTAAAATGCTATCGTTTCGATAATAAAACTCGATGTTTGAAAAACAGAAAACACATAAGGTCTCTTTTCACTATTTTCTCGTGACCTCGATGACCAATTTTTCACAGGTTTTTATTTCATGTCACACAAAACATGAACGGGAACTTTGTTTGCGGCTGTTTTGTCAGCTCTACCAATCCTGTATAATACCTTTAATCCTACAGTACAAATGGACGAGTTGTCTCGGCAAGTCGGTTTTAATAACGGTCGAGTTGGTGATGTTACTCATTCATTGCAACTTAACTTACTCAGCTCAGTAAACCTCTCCACAGTAAATAAGCAGTCACAGTCACACTCACAACACAAGTTTACTTACCTTCTCTCATTTTCTGCTCAATTTCTTCAAGAGTTGGTTCAATTAACTCCCATCCCTCTGGTGGGGGCTTTCTCGATCGTTTTACTTTGGGCATAATTGTTTTAATATAAATCACTGGTCTTTAGAAAAACTAGTTTTTTACAGGGCAATTTCGGTTTCGTTTGTTGTTTCCATTCACGTCGCAATTACACATAAAAAGTGACCTGTCTGGCGCCACCAAGCGGTACGTTTTCATCAGGGGATCCGTGTCCGATTTGCCGATTTGGTAGGGAGCCATTTCAGGCCAAGTTGTCCTTTTTTCCATTTCAAGAAGTGGGAAATAATCCTTCATGAAACATATGGTAGATTACGTCGATGGTTGTTCCTATTCCTACCAAAAGTCCGTCAGTTGATTTGCTATTTCGTCACTGACTAGTCTCTGTTCAGCCCGCCGGAAGGTATTTAAAAGTGGGGGGGGGGGCATGGGCGGATCCAGGATTTTTTTACCGGGGGGGGGCACAACGGTGATTAGAGGGAAGACAAAAAATGGGTGGGGTCCAGGGGCGAAGCCCCGGTGGGGGTTCAGGGGGCTTCGCCCCCTGAAGCTCTGAGCCTTTGCGTTCTGTGGGGTTAAAAATCAAGCCTCCATGTGCTTAAAACAGAGAAATAGACACACTTTTATAGGAAATCAGATCCATATAAATCTTCTAAATTTACTGGAACATTGATGGTAAGGGTCCAGGGGGCGAAGCCCCCGGAAGCTCTGAGCTTTTGGCTTTTTGTGGGGTTAAAAATCAAGCCTGCATATGCCTAAAAAACAGAGAAATAGACACACTCTTATTGGAAATCAAATTACTGGAAACATTTCTGTAACATCGATGTTCGGGTCCAGGGGGCGAAGCCCTCCCAAACGTTTGTCTAGCCCCCCCCCCCCCAAAAAAAAAAATGCAAGGGAAAAAAAAGAAGAAGATACATGCTGGAAAATACTGGATCTTCATTAAAAATCTAAATGATTAGATACGACGGTCTTTTTCACATATTGGCCCAGACTACATGTACATTTAAGCATTTCACGTCGGACAAGCGCAGTGCTTGGAATTTGCGGTTTCCGCCGGCGCTCGCTTCCGCCTCTTTTTGTTTTGTATTACATGAACATAAAAACCAATCTCAGTTTGGAAATTAAGACGATGCGGTTATAAAACACAAGTGGCTCAACATATTATCACCGGAAAATGTTCTTTTTAGTAAGTTCTAACCTCTTTTCCTCCCCCCCCCCCTCCACTCCCTTTCTAAAAGTCTTCCTTTTTTCTGTTAGTATAAGGAGGCTTGAAAACATCAAAGAAAAGGTCTGTTTTAAACATCGCCTATTGACTTTTCAAAAAACCTTTGACTCCCACATTAACAACAAACAGTCATAGGATGGTTGATTACGAGACCACACCAGAGCCATATGGGACATTAGTTTCACAACGTTTCTCTGCCTATTTATCTCTAGATGGCTACCTCCGAAGATAATAGTTTCCATTTTTCCGCACTCCAATTAACACATCACTAATTAGCTGCAGACTGGTTACACGGTCTCCACTCTCTCTCTCTCTCTCTCTCTCTCTCTCTCTCTCTCTCCTCTCTCTCTCTCTCTCTCTCTCTCTCTCTCTCTCTCTCTCTCTCCCACTCTCTCTCTCTCTCTCTCCTCTCTCTCTCTCTCTCTCTCCCCACCCCATTAAAAAATTTTTTTTTAAAGCTTGCCTTTCAATACATGATTCTCACTCGTCACGGAGAGAATCTTCATAACTGACAATTTTGTCAGCTTTTTGAACATTATGAGTGCGTTCTGGTCCTATTATTTGTTCTTGCTTGTCCATTAATAAAACCTCTCTAAATGATTCTTATATCGAAAACCATCACAATTTTTTTCGGGGCCACATGATCTCATCCTTTGACTCTATTGCACACGGCTACATGTATGATTTCACTCTTCCCTCTATAAACATCCCATAATATTTTCAATCAAAGTCGTTACACAATTGCAAGCTTTTGTTCTGTCCACCGTTTTGGAGTCAAAACAATTTGCACGCAACTGCATCATGTGTTGTATGATTATTGTATCTTTCTATTTATACGCGCCAAATATATGAAAAATGCGCTGTTTATATGTTGATTTTCGACTCCCAAAATGAAATAGCAGTAGCGAAAGTTAGAGGGTGACGTCACGTTCAAAATGTCTAGCCCCCCGAAAATTGTGACTCTAGAACCGCACCTGCATTAGCTCCTCCAGTCCATGTTAATTCAATTTACCGTAATGGGAGATTACTACTGGGGAGAAAATCCCCCATACGACACTGGCAGGGTTGGGCAAGGGTGAGGTAGTATTTGTTCTAGGGTTAATTGTGGAATAAGGATTACAACCTTCTGCTTCAGAAGTTTTTTAGCAGACGTTTTCTTTACCTGTCCCTTTAGGAGCTCCGTAGACAAATACTTTTCCATGAAAAAGTTTTAACAACAGCAACAACAACAACAACAACAACAACAACAACAACAACAACAACAACAACAACAACAACAACAACAACAACAACAACAACAACAACAACTTTACGTGTGTGAGGACTCCCGCTACTCTAGTTCTATCTTATACAACTCTATGGGTTAGGTTAGGGGTCCAGGACATTCAGGGGTCCATACATAAGTTAAAGGCCCTGTACACTATTGATAAGATCGAAAAACACAAATGTTCACAGATTCACACATAACTTACTAGTAACATGATTTAAAGTAATAATGGTAGAAAGGGTTCCTTAAAATATTTCTGCCTAAAATGCTATCGTTTTCTGAGAAATGAATAAAACAATAGTTTTTATCGTGCGCGATAATAAAACTAGATGTTTGAAAAACATCGCCTACTGACTTTTCAAAAAACCTTTGACTCCCACATTAACAACAAACAGTCATAGATGGTTGATTACGAGACCACACCAGAGCCATATGGGACATTAGTTTCACAACGTTTTCTATGCCTATTTATCTCTAGATGCTACCTCCGAAGATAATATTTCCATTTTCCGCACTCCAATTAACACATCACTAATTAGCTGCAGACTGGTTACACGGTCTCCACTCTCTCTCTCTCCTTCTTCATCTCTCTCTCTCTTCTCTCTCTCTCTCTCTCAGTACTCTCTCTCTCTCTCTCTCTCTCTCTCTCTCTCTCGTCTCTCTCTCTCTCTCTCTCTCTTCTCTCCTCTCATCTCTATCTCTTCTTCACCTCTCTCTGTACTCTCTCTCTCTCTCTCTCTCTCTCTCTCTCTCTCTCTCTCTCTCTCTCTCTCTCTCTCTCTCTCTCCCTCTCTCTCTCTCCTCTCTCTCTCTCTCTCTCTCTCTCTCCTCTCTCTCTCTCTCCTCTCTCTCTCTCTCTCTCTCTCCTCTCTCTCTCTCTCTCTCTCTCTCCTCTCCTCTCTCCTCTCCTCTCTCTCCTCTCCTCTCTCAATCACCACCCTCCCTCCCTCCAGTTCGTCTATCCCCGGGCTTCCGGCAGTTTTTGCCCTTCCTCCCCCACCCCATTTAAAACATTTTTTTAAAAGCTTGCCTTTCAATACATGATTCTCACTCGTCACGGAGAGAATATTCATTACTGACTGATTTTGTCAGCTTTTTGAACATTATGAATGCGTTCTGGTCCTATTATTTTTTCTTGCTTGTCCATTAATAAAACCTCTCTAAATGATTATTATATCGAAAACCATCACAATTTTTTTCGGGGCCACATGATCTCATCCTTGGACTTGATTGCACACGGCTACATGTATGATTTCACTCTTCCCTCTATAAACATCCCATAATATTTTCAATCAAAGTCGTTACACAATTGCAAGCTTTTGTTCTGTCCACCGTTTTGGAGTCAAAACAATTTGCACGCAACTGCATCATGTGTTGTATGATTATTGTATCTTTCTATTTATACGCGCCAAATATATGAAAAATGCGCTGTTTATATGTTGCTTTTCGACTTCCAAAATTAAATAGCAGTAGCGAAAGTTAGAGGGTGACGTCACGTTCAAAAGGTCTAGCCCCCCGAAAATTGTGACTCTAGAACCGCGCCTGCATTAGCTCCTCCAGTCCATGTTAATTAATTTACCGTAATGGGAGATTACTACTGGGGGAGAAAATCCCCCATACGACACTGGCAGGGTTGGGCAAGGTGAGGTAGTATTTGTTCTAGGGTTAATTGTGGAATAAGGATTACAACCTTCTGCTTCAGAACTTTTTTAGCAGACGTTTTCTTTACATGTCCCTTTAGGAGCTCCGTAGACAAATACTTTTCCATGAAAAAGTTTTACAGCAACAACAACAACAACAACAACAACAACAACAACAACAACAACAACAACAACAACAACAACAACAACAACAACAACAACAACAACAACAACAACAACAACAACAACAACAACAACAACAACAACACACAGCAGCAGCAGCAGCAGCAGCAGCAGCAGCAGCAGCACACAACAAACAACAACAACAAAACAACGTCACCGAGACTATAAAGGCCCAATTTCATAGAGCTGCTTAAGCAGAAAATATTGCTTAACATTTCTCTGCTAAGCAGAAATCGGCAGGATACCAGTCACAAATTGTACACGTGACAAGATATTTTGGCCGGTAACCTCATTCTGGTAAGCATCATTTTATTGTGCTTAGCTACTTTTTGTGCTTAAGCAGCTCTATGAAATTGGGCCCAGGCCCAAATTCATAGAGCGGATTATAATCTCTTCTTGGAAGCAGTTTTGGCTCTGCCAAAATACTGTAGTTCAGACGGATGCTTATTGAAGTTTGGTATAAAATGTCTAGCTTTCTTTAAAATTTATAACTCTTCCCCACTAATTGTCAATCAAGCAAGCAATGTTTACTGATGTGCCCTCCACACTACTGTAAGTAAATTTTCATATGATAAATACTTAAACAACACCACTCGAATATGTTATGAACACTACGTTTTAGTTAAAGCGCAGTTGTTTTAATAATTAACGTAAACGATATTTCTAATTTAATAGTATAGTATGTTTTATTGTCACACTTGTATATACAGAATTATATACAGTGAAATGCATTTTGGTTTTGCGTGTCTCTAAAAACCATTAGGGTATAAATTATAACTTAGTTACGCACTAAAAACCACATGTATATTACTTCCTAATGAGATGTTGATGGGTCCAATTTTAGAAAGCTGCTTTAAAAGGAAAGGTCTACGATTGGTAATCACTATACAAATTAATGGCAATAAAAACTTACTTGTTTAGAAGTACAGCAACTTTCGATAGTATAAAATGTTTTATAGTGTGAAACATTTCAATTCAGAATAATGTGGATATGGAAAAACATGTAAGTTTTTATCCCCCAAAATTTGAATCTGAGAAACGTTTCTGTCAGAAACGTTTCTCGGATTATTCTTTATGCGTGGACATTTTTCGCTGCGGATTTTGGCGAGATTTCAAAAACACGACCACCATTTGTAATGAAATGTTCACAGGTTGTTTTGTATCTACATTTATATAGGATTAAAACAATCAAACGGTTCCAAAAACCAATGGTATATTTGGCTTAACAATCTTACGCAAAGCAAAGATCGCACTACTTTACCTATCTGATGTATAACAGAATTCTGAACCGCTGATAAAATGATATCATTACGGTTGCACTTAAACATAAACATACCCTGACATAGCAATTAAGCTATAGGCCTATATTGAAGCCTTTCAATCATCATGTTCTGACATAACATCAACAATCCTTCATTTCATTGCATTGCTCATTTTGAGGCCGAGATATTAAACAGAGTAAATAATAGCAAAAATGTTATTAATTTTTTGGTATTAAACTGGCGCAGAATCCGAGTTAAAATTTCATTTTGCTGGTCATCCTGACCCATGCAATGGGTCAAGCACCCTGGGACCCGGGATCTGGATCAATTCTGACCCAAGAGATTAAAGAGTGTAGGGCAGACTAATCAGATCAGAATTCTTTATTTTCACCCCATCCATCTTGGATTGTGATGTGTTCCTGCGACTTCGCTCGGCCCCAGCGGCCTATCCAGGACCGCTGGGATGGGCTTACCAGCTTGCACAGATTCTTGTTCAGGAAGTACGCCATGCGTGCAGTGCTTGCAGTGTGAGTGTGATGCATGATGGGACTGAGCATGGGACTGAGCATTAACGTTAACGATACGTTTGCCCATCCCTGGGGACGAGCGAATCCTGCGACTTGCTATGTACGAGTGTTTGGTACAAGTTTGCATCATGGGAATTTGTTTTCTTCCGCGTGGAGCAGTTTACCTCTTTGTTCAACTACTTCTTACCACGTGTTGTGCAAAAGTTACACTGCTTGAGGTTAAGGCAAAATGTTGTTTTACCCACTTCTTGAGTGATTCGAACCTCGATGTTACGCTATTTGTATGTTATTGTTTGTATTTAGCGCCACGAGCACTTTTATGGATTTGTGCGCTTTATAAGTTTTCATTACTATTTGTTATTATTATTTTACTACGTACCAAATTGTGGGTATACTGTATCACCTTTTCATTGCGTATAGAGGTTTTTTCAGCTGACGTCACTGGCCCCGCCTACCACAACGGCAGCCATCTTGCCGGTCATGGTTACGGTCATGAACTGTGATGTTGCCGCTGGTCATTGACCGGCAATATGGCGTCTCAAACACACAGTTACGTGATAACATCACGTGACTGTAAAACCTCTATTTTACACAAGTGAGGGGTACAACGAAAATTTTCGATTTACCCAATATTGAAAGGTTTTGAGTCAATTCCCGTCTTCCACATTCTAAAAACACCCACCACTCGCTGACTACAACCACACAACGGAAAGGATCTCAAAAAAAATGTCATGGCGATTGTGCATGCGTTCATATCTGACTTATTTTGATAGGCATTTGAGATAATCAACAGTGATTTGGAGGGAGTAAAAGCATTCCGTCCGAACTATAGTTCGGACGGAATGCTTATTGAGGTTTGGTATAAACTGTCTAGACTTTGAAGTTAACAACTCTCCCCCATTTTCAATCAAGCACGCCATGTTTTACTGATGTGCCCTTTACAACTGCAAGTAATTTTCATATAATAAATACTTAAACAACACCCCTTGAATATATGCACACATACACTCTAAAGCGCGGTTGTTTTTAATAATTAACGCAAATTCTATTTCTAAAAGCCCTTAGATTACTTCTTTATGAGATGTCGACTGGTCCAATTTTAGAAAGCTGCAGTTGAGCACAAAACATTGCTTTAAAATGATATGCAAAGCAAATTATATACGCACCAGGATACCAGTCGCCGATAGTACATGTTGCACGCACGGTATTGTGGCTGCTAAACTTATTCTGATGAGGGTAAATTGTGTTTAATGTTCATTTTCACAAACCAAACCACTTTTTGGGTTACCTTTAGCCCAAGTGTATCTGGCTGTAACCCCGCCCCACCCCGAACTGTAAATCATTGTTTTGTGCACAAAAGAGTACATTTTCAGTTGAACAAAAATACACTGCTATGAATGGTTATTATAGTGTCTATTGCTGACTTCTCTTCCCCATGCCCAATGCAACAGTTTTCTTCAACTTAAGGGAGTCTGTAAGTAATTTGTTTTTTTTGAACCGATTGTTCAATTCGTTGACTGGTAACCTTAAGTCTAGACTGGCGTTTTTAATGTTGAATTCAGGTTGGATTAATATTTGAAACGGTGTCTGTTTTTAATCCAGATACAGGTTGATAATTTGTGTTAAAACCACCTAATAAGCTGTTTGGTAAATGTCCTATCGCTGTGCAGTGTAAAACTTTATAACCCGACTTTTGGGTAAGAAAATTACACAACACGGGGGTAAAAATAATGATGCTTGGGTAAAGTTTACACAATTATTTTGGGGTAAAAAGAGAACAAGGTGGTTAGTGGGATAAACTTGTACCCAACTATATTGTGCTAAAAATATTATAACACAGGAATGTTTTTAATATATAACTCAAGAATGGGTACTTTTTAAACACTTCATCGATTTTGTGCAACAATTTGACACAACTGGATGATCTTGTTCCCTTTCTGTTTCCTTTAAAATAGGCATATTTTTTTTACCCAATGTTGAGTAATGATTTTTTTTTTTTTTTTTTTTTTTTTTTTTTTTACAGTTGATACAGCACCTTTATCTTGCTCGCTCTCGGTAACTTCATGATGTATTTTAGAATTCCACAACGCTGATAAATCCTATCAATACGGTTGCACTTAAGATAAACATACCCAGATACGGCAATTAAGCTATAGGCCTATATTATAGTGAAGCCTTTCAATCACCATGTTTTGACATGACATCAACAATCCTTCTTATATTTGATTGCTCATTTTTTGCGGCCGAGATATTAAACAGAGTAAATCATAACAACGATGTTATTAAATGTTTGGTATTAAACTGGCGCAGAATCCGAGTTGAAGTCCTATTTTGCTGGTCATCCTGACCCATGCAATGGGTCAGATAGGACCCGGGATCTGGGTCAATTTTGACCCGGTGAGTTTATTAGGACAGACTTTCAGTTCAACTCTCTTATTCCTTTTATTCTCCTTCTTTGTTTGTTTTTATTCATAATTACCAATCCTGTATTTATTTTTGTCTATAACTTGCTATTTGTATAAGCTTAATTGTAATACCGATTGCCGAAAAAAAAGATAAATTGACGAAGCAATTAGCAGTAGAAGAGTATATATATAAATATAAGTATAAATATTGCCTGACCTCTAAACCTCTCAAAGTATTATTCGTGTTTGCGGCTGAGTGACGGAATGGTTGTACTATGAGTGATTAGTCATTAATCATCCGGGAACATTAAGTTTCAGGGGCATTCCCAAACCTCGGCTTTGGCTTTTTAGCTCCGGACGGGTGTGACAGGAGATTCTGTCCTCCCAGAGATGTTGGTAGCCCCCCCTTCCCCTTCGCTCGGCCCCAGCGGCCTATCCAGGACCGCTGGGATGGGCTAATCAGCTTGCACAGATTCTTGTTCAGGAAGTACGTCATACGTGCAGTGCTTGCAGTGTGAGTGTGATGCATGATGGGACTGAGCATGGGACTGAGCATTAACGTTAATGTTACGTTTGCCCATCCCAGCGCCTTTGGTTTTAAGGCAAGGCGCTGGGGACGAGCGAACCCTTCCCCTCCCCATACAGCGAAGGGTGTAGAGATTTCGTCTGACATAGCATCCTCCTTCGATCAACTTCCTTCAGCCCATGGTATTTACCGTTTGGGGGACACACGAACCGGAGAACAAAATCAACTGTGACACCGACCTGGGCTCCGTCATCAATTTGTGGAGCAGTGTACATTTTACATAGTGTTTCCAACATCAAACGGAGCCCGCAGCCGGAGTCGGAGCCTAAAGCCGGGGTTGGAAAAAAGCCCTAAAATTGAACGGTTGTTTCTCGGCAGTCACTACTAATGTTCCATTAGTATTGACCCAATGACCAGGGAACTAATTAATGTAAAGCGCGTTGATACGTTATTGTAAAATGCGCTATAAAGAATAAGTACCGTCAAATCACATGATAGCATTTTTCCTGCAGGTATTACGGTTTCTGATTAATTATAATTGTTATTCGGTTATTCCATTGGACCATAATAAGCTACAGTCGCACTGCAAAACATTGGTGAAGTACAAAAAACAAAATCCTAGTCTATCACGGTTTGCAGTGGTTTCATCAGTTTTGATCAATGGCTGACAACTTCACTACAGACAGCTTCTGTCGAAAAATCTTTAGATACAAGCCTAACACAGTGCATATAATTATACAGGCGCATTTTTGTCAAATTTACAAAACACAATCAACGTTGCTACATAGTCGAACTAAGCGATGAGCTTTGTTTTTATTGTCTTGGATTGAGAAGTTATGATGGTAGTGAGTACCTAACACGAGGAGCAGTAGCTGTAAACAGCAGCTGTCATCGCTTATAAATTTGTTAACATTTTTGAGACGGCTAAGCCTTGTTGACGGGATTGTTCTGTAATAGTATTTGACTTTGTATTAAACAAAAAACACTTCATCTTTCTACTGGGAAAGATTCAATAAGCAAGCATAGCGAAGTGAGAACCCGAAATCATAATTATAGGATATAGGGTCTTGCGACATTGTGTGGACTTTAACGCACAATGTCCACACAATGCCTACCCCCGGCCAATGTAAAAGCAAAACTCATTCAATTTCACGTGGCTCATTCAATTTCGTTCGCAAAATGATTTTGCCCCGTGCATCTTCATTCAAAGGTCAAAATAGTTATTCAGTTTTGAACAGTGTGTTAGCTTTCACAAAACGCAACTTTGTCCATCTTTTTGGGATCATACAAACAAAACTGACTGAGTGTGTGATACAATTGTTGCATTTGATGTTGTCTTATTGAATGGGGATTAGACTAATCACTAAATGACATAACAACAACAACAACAACAACAACAACGACAACAGCAGCAGCGGCAATACTTCATAACAGCAGCAGCAGCAGTAGCAACAACAACAACAACAGCAGTAGCAACAGCAGCGGCAATAAAAATCAACAACAACAGCGTTCGCAGCAGCAACAACAGCAACGAAAAGAATAGCAGCAGCGGCAATACAAACAACGACAACAGCAGCAGCAGCAACATCAGCAGCGGCAATACTTCATAACAGCAGCAGCAGCAGCAGCAACAACAACAACAACAACAACAACAACAACAGCAGCAATAGCAGCGGCAATATATAAAAACACAAAACAACAACAGCAGTTCGCAGCAGCAACAAAAACAACAACAACGAAAACAACAGCAGCAGTGGCAATACAAACAACAACAGCAGCAGCAACAACAACAGCGAATTAGAGCCGTTTGCAGCAAATAATCCTTTTGTTCACACACTGTAATTATTTACACTTTCTCTATCTATGAATGGAACTCTGGTTCAGTCCTTCAGAAACACTTAAAGTGAGATTTGTTATTAACAGTTTAAAGTTTAAGGTCTGTGACGTCATCTGACTGGTGCAATTTATCACTGCCATCGCACAGAGTTTTACGTTCCTATTGTTGAGATAAATCGGTCTTTTATAATAGCGGAACCAAACTCAATAGTTACAAGTCCCATGGTGGTGAATCTTTCTGGATTTCAGGGTAACCATCCAGTACTAAAAACATGTTTGTCAGGATTCGATGACCTCCTCCGGTAATTCCTGTTCTCGAGCGGACCGTGTTGTCCGGTAGCCTATAGGGCTGCTAGCTTCTATCACTTTTGCTTGGCAGATAGGAGGAGTGGCAACGGGGACGAGAGCGGCAAGATTCGGATCCGATAGCTGGTTCATAGCGTGTTGCAGCAGGTACTGAGGGGTGAGGCGGTCGTCGGGAACGGTCTGTTCGTAAGACACATGGGTTTGGCTGTCAGGGAGCTCACATACCGCGTAGTGATATTTTGAGCATTTTCGATCGTGCCATTTGCCACTTACATACCACATGATGGCACAATGTGCATATGTGTCATTGGCGCTACTGGGTTGGTCGCTCTTCCAGTTCTCGTACGAGTCGGTTCTTCCCGCCAACGGGCAGTGCTGCCACTTTCCCTTCTCCTCGATCTCATTACAGGCGATCCAGATATGGGTTGATGAATTCTGATCGATCGCATCCAGGCACAGTGCCAAAATGTACTCCTGTTCGGACGGCGAGTTTGGGACGGCCAGACCTGCTCCCGATTCGGCACAAGTGCGATTTGCTTCGTACCAGTCCATCACCCTGTCCTTGATGACGAAGTAACATGACTCGTTGTATCGGTGCCAATCAGGAGGGCAGACGTCGGCCACAATACACCCACAACCAAAACCCAGGACGGCAAGAAGGAGACCACTGAAGTGAATCATTTCGTTTGCTATGCTTTCGAGGAAGGAGAGAATTGTTGTCCACTTATCCCGACCCCCAAAGCAGTCAAGTCCTTAGTTTAAGGTCTCTTCCTGTGGACTGCTGTAAAATAACTGCTGCTTGATCGCTATGAGGGAGAATGTTGTGAGGGTAAAGTGAACCGTTACTTGGCAACAAACCGACGCGAGATGAAAACGACATTAGAATGTATCATTTAAATAAATAAACGGGTTTAACACACGTCACGTACTCGTCTCCAACGGCCTTTTATTTTGTGAGGTTTACATTAGAAAAAAGGTAAACTAGACCTGTATCTGATGTATTTGACTTTGAACGTAGACTTCTTTTGTAACAAAGAAGTGGTTGAAGGTTCTATCATCGTATAAGTTATAATTAGGTTAATCAAACTGCTGTCATATTTGTGTGACGTGATTCCACTGAAATCCACACTTGACACATTGAGCTGGCTGCTGCAGCGAGTACCAGAGAAATACAGAAAATGCTAGTTGCTTGTAAAAAATAATATTTATGCAAGAAGAAGGGAAAACAAAATCTTTGGCCTTTGCAATTTTACATAATGCTGTGTTGTATACTTTCATCTCTCTCCCTCTCCTAACCCATAACACTACCCCTCATTTACACCCCTAACATTAACATCCCCCTCCCCTTCCTCCCCTTCATCCCATCCCTTCCACTTTTACCACTCCTATACAACTATACGTCTCGCATTCACCTAGCGTCTTACCCTCCCCTTGCCTGCACGCCAATCATAATACACTGCAAAACTTGCTATTTTTTTTCTTCTAATCATGCCGAGGCTTTTTCCCCTTGCATTTCTGCTTTTCCTTTAATTTTGGTTTAGTGTGACTGTATTATATCTATATATTTTTCTTTTTCAGCAAAATCACGATCTAAATTTACATATGAGATAAATACAAATAATTATTTATATTTATCTCTTAATATATGCCACGAAATTTATCATTATTTCCGTTACCTACTGTAAAACTAAACGTGTTGGCAGATTAAAGGCATAACGTAATGACAAACAAATGGTGGATACCCGAGAAGAAGAAAAACAACAACAACAACAACAACATCCGTCATAGACAATATTATTTCTGTGTCCCTAATCTCAAATATTATCCTAAACTACAAAATACACATTGTACAAGCTAGCTGGAATTAGATTCTCACTGTATGTACCGGATCGGTACACAACAATTTTCTGTCAGGTTTGGCATTGAACAATGCTAAGTACATGTGCCGCTCATACTGCAATGTGTCATTTTATGAAGCTTATTGACTATTGTTGCTGCGTAAAATTCATGAACATGTTTTTTCTACTTTTTCTTTATTTTACGATTTCTTTGCTGCAATTATAGGTACCGTATAATATTCTGATTTTAATTGCAGGGTATTTCGCAATGGGGGACTTTTTGGACGCTAGGTGGCAGCAGACTTACCAGGTAAATCAATTGTTCTCGGCAATGTGCGCATGCTTAGAACTACGTAAAACCAAAGGAATTGGAGACTTTTGAGCGCTAGATGGCGGAGAACATTGGATTTACCTGGTAAGTCTGCTGCCACCTAACGTCCAAAAAGGCCCCAATTTTACCTGTTATGTCTGCTGCCACCTAGCGTCCCAAAGGTCTCCCATACTTTTTGCTGTTCTCTGTTAATTCCCTTAAGCTCATCTTTGCTGGCGTCAACAGGTAAGAGTAAAAACGCTACATCGCCTAAAACTCGCACTACACTGTATGACACAAAGGGACATTGACACCCCAAAAATGAATGGCGCAACCAAGATTATTGAGATGATCACGTCAGATAAATTGAACCTGTTTGTAAGTGTGACGTAATTCCAATGTTAGCCACGCCCACTTCACACAAACTGGCTCCACTGATTACCAGAAGCTCATCTTTGAGGATTTATGCAAGAACAGCTTAAACAAGAGGACCTTTCCCATGAATATATGCTAATAACATTCACGCATGCGTACAGAAAACCATTGGTTGGCAAACGCCTTAAGCCCGGTTCATACTTCCTGCGAATGCGAATGCGAAGCGAATATTGACGTCACAAATTCGCAACGAATAGTTCGCAGCAGTTGAGCTGTGCTCAACTCTTGCGAATTATTTGCAGCGAAAACAGAGTTGTGACGTCAATATTCGCTTCGCATTCGCATTCGCATGAAGTATGAACCGGGCTTTAGAGTTGTGCACTAGGCAGACGCACAAACGCATGTGCGTCACGCTACAATCAGTCCCAAACAAAAAGGCGCGATATTCACTCATTTTGCCAACCAGTAGGGAGAGTGCACACGCGCGATGTTCAATTTACATATTTTGTGGGAAGGGCCCGAGGACCTTATGGGTGCAACCCACCAAATAATCTCCCATAGCACACAGTGCAAAATGCTAAATAGTCAAAACTACACGAAAAATACCTAAAAGTCTCACAGCTTTTAACTTGAAAGGGAAAATTATTAATTTACTCTTGAACTTTTATTCTCCGCTCAATTTTATACGGGTAGTCCCTGGGCCCGTCGAGTTATTCTCCCTCCAAGTAAAAACACCCCTTCACAGGTGTAATTATTAAAACGTCCGAGCATCAATCTTAAAAATGTCCCTACACCTCTCAGCAAATAGGACCACTTATTTCAGGGCCTTTGTCAACCAAAATACCTCAAGCTGGAAGTCAACAACCCCCAGGTCACAATTGGGCAACATTTTTACACTGAAACACTTTCTCGGGGCTCTCAAATCTGTCTAATATAAAGTATTTTGAGGGTCTACAAAATATTAATGAGCTCGACGCTCTGTTTTCTCCTATTTGGTGGGGTGCACCCTTATGCTTTGACGTCATCAAGCCGCCATCTTAGAGGTAAAACTATGACTATTATACTGAGATCGATGGGGTTGACCCATTTAACATCGTGCAGCGCACTTACATGCGTCCTTTCCCGCCATTTCGGAAGTCAAAATATACGCAAAGTCCTCTCTACCTTGAGCAGTACGCCGTAAACTCTCGTTATGAACGAGCAAGGCATAGTGTAAACAAGGCGGGCGAGTTCGATCGCCCCGGGGAACGAGGTGAAATCATAGAAACTAACTCCCAAAATGGTGGAAATTGTAGACGCGCAGTGTGCGGATGTGCGTTCCGCGTCGTGCGTCGTGCAAGGGGTCAGTAATTTCCGGTATCTAAAACGTTTATCGGGGTCAGCAGGGCGTGACCTTAGACTCCGAGTCAAAATCCAAGTTACTGACCCAATTCCTGTTCAAGCTGACCCGAAAGTGAGTCTGGCTCCCTGTGACCCATCAACTCCGACCAAGTTGGGCATGGGAAACTTGCGTTCGCTAACTGGGAACCAGTCTGCATCTAAAGCATAGTTTACAGAAGGCAGAGATTGTGAAGGCATTGTTGTTAAACTTGGCGGCCTACTTCGTTAAAGGTAATGCGGTGAAGAGCAAACACAGCGAAAGCTCCGTTACAAACGTAAATAAATGTTAAAGTCGCTGTTTTAGTTTGAATAAGATGTTAAATTTGAATCGGGGATACGAAATATTATTTCTGTTTTTGAACACCGGTTTAGTTTGACTGATCAGAATAAAATAAAGGTAGGTTATTAATTTTGTGCAGTGTAAAATTTTATAACCCGACTTTTGGGTAAGAAAATTACACAACACGGGGGTAAAAATAATGATGCTTGGGTAAAGTTTACACAATTATTTTGGGGTAAAAAGAGAACAAGGTGGTTAGTGGGATAAACTTGTACCCAACTATATTGTGCTAAAAATATTATAAACACAGGAATGTTTTTAATATATAACTCAAGAATGGGTACTTTTTAAACACTTCATCGATTTTGTGCAACAATTTGACACAACTGGATGATCTTGTTCCCTTTCTGTTTCCTTTAAAATAGGCATATTTGTTTTACCCAATGTTGAGTAATGATGGTTTTTTTTACAGTTGATACAACATCTTTATCTTGCTCGCTCTCGGTAACTTCATGATGTATTTTAGAATTCCACAACGCTGATAAATCCTATCAATACGGTTGCACTTAAGATAAACATACCCAGATACGGCAATTAAGCTATAGGCCTATATTATAGTGAAGCCTTTCAATCACCATGTTCTGACATGACATCAACAATCCTTCTTATATTTGATTGCTCATTTTTTGCGGCCGAGATATTAAACAGAGTAAATCATAACAACGATGTTATTAAATGTTTGGTATTAAACTGGCGCAGAATCCGAGTTGAAATCCTACTTTGCTGGTCATCCTGACCCATGCAATGGGTCAGATGGGACCCGGGATCTGGGTCAATTTTGACCCGGTGGGTTTATTAGGACAGACTTTCAGTTCAACTCTCTTATTCTTTTTTTTCTCCTTCTTTTTGTTTTTATTCATAATTACCAATCCTGTATTTATTTTTGTCTATAACTTGCTATTTGTATAAGCTTAATTGTAATACCGATTGCCGAAAAAAAGATAAATTGACGAAGCAATTAGCAGTAGAAGAGTGAAGCTTAGCCTAAATATATATAAATATAAATATTGCCTGACCTCCAAAACCTCTCAAAGTATTATTCTTTTTTGCGGCTGAGTGACGGAGTGGTTGTACTATGAGTGATTAGTCATTAATCATCCAGGAACATTAATTTCAAGGGCCTTTTCCAGGCTTGGGCTTTAGAGCTCCGGTCGGGTGTGGCATGAGATTCTGTCCTCCCAGAGATTTTGGTAGCCCCCCTTCCCCTCCCCATACAGCGAAAGGTGTAAAGAGATTTCGTCTGACATAGCATCCTCCTTCGATCAACATCCTTCAGCCCATGGTATTTACCGTTTAGGGGACACACGAACCGGAGAACAAAATCAACTGTGACACCGACCTGGGCTCCGTCATCAATTTTTGGGAGCAGTGTACATTTTACATAGTGTTTCAAACATCAAACGGAGCCCGGAGCTGGAGTCGGAGCCTAATAAGCCGGGTGTTGGAAAAAGCCCTAAAATTGAACGGTTGTTTCTCGGCAGTCATTAATGTTCCATTAGTATAAGTATCGTCACACGTGATAGCATTTGCCTGCAGGGGTTTCTGATTCGGTTATTCGGTTATTCGGTTATTCGGTTATTCCATTGGACCATAAGCTACAGTCGCACTGCAAAACATTGGTGAAGTAAAAACAAGACCCTAGTCTGGCACGGTTTGCAGTGGTGTCATAAATTCTGATCAATGGCTGACTACTTCACGTATGTAAGATGTTATACTACAGACCGCTTCTGTGGAAAAACCTTTGGCGTGTCATGGCCGAGCGGATAAGAGCACTGGACTCAAGCTCTGGTGTTTCTGTTCAGCAGAGTGTGGGTTGGAGTCCCGGTCGTGACACTTGTGTCCTTAAGCAAGACACTTGACCATTATTGCTGCGTCCTTCGGATGGGACGTAAAGCTGTTGGTCCCGTGTGTTGTGTAATGCACGTAAAAGAACCCAGTGCACTTTTATCGAAAAGAGAAGGGGTTCGCCCCGGAGTTCCTGGTTTGATTGGCAGCATATTGCGCCACAGCACCGTAAACCATTACATGGTGCTATGTAAATTGGAATAGGTATAATACTTCTAAACGTAGCCCCACAATACCTTGCAGGAAAATACTGAATGTTGAATGTAAAGCGCATAGAGAATTAAGTATTAACTATTATGCGCTATATAAATCGAAAGTTGTTACTATCTTACCAGCCTAATACAGTACATATATACAGGCGCATTTTTGCCAAAGTTACAAAACACAATCAACGTTGCTACATAGTCGAACTAAGCGATGAGCTTGTAAGTATATACAAAAACAGTTTGTGTTTATTGTCTTGAATTGCGATGTTATGATGGTAGTGAGTACCTAAACACGAGGAGCAGCAGCTGTAAACAGCAGCTGTCATCTCTTATAAAAAAATGTTTTTTTTGAGACGGCTAAGCCTTGTTGACGGGATTGTTCTGTAATAGTATTTGACTTTGTATTAAACAAAAAACACTTCATCTTTTTACTGGGAAAGATTCAATAAGCAAGCATAGCGAAGTGAGAACCCGAAAACATAATTATAGGATATAGGGTCTTGCGACATTGTGTGGACTTTAACGCACAATGTCCACACAATGCCTACCCCCGGCCATTTAAAAGCAAAACTCATTCAATTTCACGTGGCTCATTCAATTTCGTTCGCAAAATGATTTTGCCCGTGCATCTTCATTCAAAGGTCAAAAGAGTTATTCAGTTTTGAACAGTGTGTTAGCTTTCACAAAACGCAACTTTGTCCATCTTTTTGGGATCATACAAACAAAACTGACTGAGTGCTTCGTATGATACAATTGTTGCATTTGATGCTGTCTTATTGAATGGGTGATTACAACAACAACAACAACAACAACAACAACGACAACAGCAGCAGCGGCAATACTTCATAACATCAGCAGCAGCAGTAGCAACAACAACAACAACAGCAGTAGCTACAGCAGCGGCAATAAAAAAACAACAGCAGTTCGCAGCAGCAACAACAACAACAACGAAAACAATAGCAGCAGCGGCAATACAAACAACGACAACAGCAGCAGCAACAACAGCAGCAGCGGCAATACTTCATAACATCAGCAGCAGCAGCAGCAACAACAACAACAGCAGCAGCAATAGCAGCGGCAATATATAAAAACACAAAACAACAACAGCAGTTCGCAGCAGCAGCAAAAACAACAACAACGAAAACAACAGCAGCAGTGGCAATACAAACAACAACAACAGCAGCAACAACAACAGCGAATTAGAGCCGTTTGCAGCAAATAATCCTTTTGTTCACACACTGTAATTATTTACACTTTCTCTATATATGAATGGAACTCTGGTTCAGTCCTTCAGAAACACTTAAAGTGAGATTTGTTATTAACATTTTAAAGTTTAAGGTCTGTGACGTCATCTGATTGGTGCAATTTATCACTGCCATCGCACAGAGTTTCACGTTCCTATTGTTGAGATAAATCGGTCTTTTATGATAGCGGAACCAAACTCAATAGTTACAAGTCCCATGGTGGTGAATCTTTCTGGATTTCAGGGTATCCATCCAGTACTAAAAACATGTTTGTCACTATTCGATGACCTCCTCCGGTAATTCCTGTTCTCGAGCGGACCGTGTTGTCCGGTATAGGGCTGCTATAGCTTCTATCACTTTTGCTTGGGCAGATAGGAGAAGTGGCAACGGGGACGAGAGCGGCAAGAATTCGGATCCGATAACTCCTTCATAGCGTGGTGCAGCAGGTACTGGGGGGTGAGGCGGTCGTCGGGGTCGGTCTGTCCGTAGAGCACATGGATCTGGGTGTCAGGGAGCTCACATACTGCGTAGAAATCTCTTGAGCAATCTAGATCGTGCCATTTGCCACTTGGATACCACATGATGGCACAATGTGCATATGTGTCATTGGCGCTACTGGGTTGGTCGCTCTTCCAGTTCTCATACAAGTCGGTTCTTCCGCCAACGGGCAGTGCTGCCACTTTCCCTCCTCCTCAATCTCATTACAAGCCATCCAGATATGGGTTGATGAATTCTGATCGATCTCATCCAGGCACAGTGCCAAAATGTACTCCTGTTCGGACGGCGAGTTTGGGACGGCCAGACTTGCTCCCGATTCGGCACAAGTGCGATTTGCTTCGTACCAGTCCATCACCCTGTCCTTGATGACGAAGTAACATGACTCGTTGTATCGGTGCCAATCAGGAGGGCAGACGTCGGCCACAATGCACCCACAACCAAAACCCAGGACGGCAAGAAGCAGACCACTGAAGTGTATCATTTCGTTTCTATGATTTCGAGGAAGGAGAGAATTGTTGTCAACTTCTACCGACCCCCAAAAGCAGTCAAGTCCTTAGTTTCAGGTCTGTTCCTGTGGACTGCTGTAAAATGACTGCTGCTTGATCGCTATGAGGGAAAATGTTGTGAGGGTAAAGTGAACCGTTACTTGGCAACAAACCGACGCGAGATGAAAACGATATTAAAATCATCGGCACAAATAATTAAACAGGCGCATCTATATGGGCGCTTCGTTTAAATAAATAAATATACGGGTTTAACACACGTCACGTACTCATTTCCAACGGCCTTTTATTTGGTGTGGTTTACATTAGAAAAAAGGTAAACTAGACCAGCCTGTATCTGATGTATTTGACTTTGAACGTAGACTTCTTTTGTAAGTGGTTGAAGGTTCCGTCATCGTATAAGTTATAATTAGGTTGATCAAACTGCTGTCATATTTGTGTGACGTGATTCCACTGAAAGCCACACTTGACACATTGGTGAGCTGGCTGGCTGCTGCAGCGAGTACCAGAGAAATACAGAAAATGCTAGTTGCTTGTAAAAAATAATATTTATGCAAGAAGAAGGGAAAAAACAAAAATCTTTGGCCTTTGCAATTTTACATAATGCTGTGTTGTATACTTTCATCTCTCTCCCTCTCCTAACCCATAACACTACCCCTCATTTACACCCCTAACATTAACATCCCCTCCCCTTCCTCCCTTTCATCCCATCCCTTCCACTTTTACCACTCATATACGTCTCGCATTCACATATAGCGTCTCACCCTCCCCTTGCCTGCACGCCAATCATAGTACACTGCAAAACATGCTATTTTTTCTTCTATTCATGCCGAGGCTTTTTCCCTTGCATTTCTGCTTTTCCTTTAATTTTGGTTTAGTGTGACTGTATTATATCCATATATTTTTCCTTTTCAGCAAAATCACATATGAGATAAATACAAATAATTATTTATATTTATCTCTTAATATATGCCACGAAATTTATCATTATTTCCCTTACCTACTGTAAAACAAACGTGTTGGCAGATTAAAGGCATAACGTAATGACAAACAAATGGTGGATACCGAGAAGAAGAAAAACAACAACAACAACAACAACAACAACCGTCATAGACAAGACTATTTCTGTGTCCCTAATCTCAAATATTATCCTAAACTACAAAATACACATTGTACAAGCTAGCTGGAATTAGATTCTCACTGTATGTACCGGATCGGTACACAATAATTTTCTGTCAGAATTGGCATTGAACAATGCTAAGTACATTTAAACTTTAATTATTTACATGTGCCGCTCATACTGCAATGTGTCCTTTTATGAAGCTTATTGACTATTGTTGCTGCGTAAAATTCATGAACATGTTTTTTCTACTTTTTCTTTATTTTACGATTTCTTTGCTGCAATTATAGGTACCGTATAATATTCTGATTTTAATTGCAGGGTATTTCGCAATGGGGGACTTTTTGGACGCTAGGTGGCAGCAGACTTACCGGGTAAATCCATTGTTCTCGGCAATGTGCGCATGCTTAGAACTACGTAAAACCAAAGGAATTGGAGACTTTTGAGCGCTAGATGGCGGAGAACATTGGATTTACCTGGTAAGTCTGCTGCCACCTAACGTCCAAAAAGGCCCCAATTTTACCTGTTATGTCTGCTGCCACCTAGCGTCCCAAAGGTCTCCCATCCTTTTTGCTGTTCTCTGTTAATTCCCTTAAGCTCACCATTGCTGGAGTCAAAAGGTAAGATTAAAAACGCTACATCGCCTCAAACTCGCACTAGACTGTATGACACAAAGGGACATTGACACCCCAAAAATGAATGGCGCAACCAAGATTATTGAGATGATCACGTCAGATAAATTGAACCTGTTCGTAAGTGTGACGTAGTTCCAATGTTAGCCACGCCCAATTCACACAAACTGGCTCCACTGATTACCAGAAGCTCATCTTTGAGGATTTATGCAAGAACAGCTTAAAACAAGAGGACCTTTCCCATGAAATATGCTAATAACATTCACGCATGCGTACAGAAGACTATTGGTTGGCAAACGCCTTTTAGAGTTGTGCACTAGGCAGACGCACAAACGCGTGTGCGTCACGCTACCATCAGTCCCATACAAAAAGGCGCGATATTCACTCATTTTGCCAACCAGTAGGGAGAGTGCACACGCGCGATGTTCAATTTACATATTTTGTGGGAAGGGCCCGAGGACCTTATGCTTTGACGTCATCAAGCCGCCATCTTAGAGGTAAAACTATGACTATTATACTGAGATCGATGGGGTTGACCCATTTAACATCGTGCAGCGCACATACATGTGTCCTATCCCGCCGTTTCGGAAGTCAAAATGTACGCAAAGTCCTCTCTACTTTGGGCATTGCGCTGTATCGATAACTCTCGTTATGAACGAGCAAGGCATGTAAACAAGGCAGGCGAGTTCGATCACCCGGGGAACGAGGTGAATCCAAAGAAACTAACTCCCATAATGGCGGAAATTGTAGACGCGCAGTGTGCGGATGTGCGTTCCGCGTCGTGCGTCGTGCGTCGTGCACGGGGTCAGTAGCTTCCGGTATCTCAAACGTTTATCGGGGTCAGCATGGCGTGACCTTAGACTCCGAGTCGAAAACCAAGTTACTGACCAAACTCCTGTTCAAGCTGACCTGAAAGTGAGTCTGGCTCCCTTTGACCCATCAACTTTGACCAAGTTGGGCATGGGATACTTGCCCACGCTTACTGGGAACCAGTCTGCATCTGATGCATAGTTTACAGAAGGCAGAGATTGTGAAGGCATTGTTCTTAAACTTGGCGGCCTACTTCGTCTAAGGTAATGCGGTGAAGTGCAAACACAGCGAAAGCACCGTTACAAACGTAAATAAATGTTAAAGTCGCTGTTTTAGTTTGAATAGGATGTTAGATTTGAATCGGGGATACGAAATATTATTTCTGCTTTTAACCACAACATCGGTTTAGTTTGACTGATCAGAATAAAATAAAGGTAGGTTTTTAATTTTGTGTCAATTTTACTTCAAACCTTACCCCCAAACCTCCATTAACTGTCGTTTTAACTCTCCTCACACCATTTATTTTAGTGACACAATGAGCATATTTTAGACAACACAGATAATTCTTTTAAAAAATCCACACATTTACAATTCAACTATTAACAATTCAATTTAAGACTCTCGTTGGAATCAAATAGTATTTAAAAAAAAAACTGTTTCCCCATCATCACATTTGTGCATATGGTGCTTTAATTTAAAGAACGGGGGGGGGGGGGGGGTCACTAATTAACAAACATAAAGAACACTCATTCTTTTCATTTATATTCTTTTTATATAAAGTTGATACAATTTATTATCAATATATTCTCAAAATTATACCTTAAAATAAAGCAATCATTTTAATATACAGAGAGATTTCGATAATCGTATAATACCGAATAAACGATTTAAAAGAAAACCAGAGCTAATAGAAATCAGATAAAGCAAAAAATATCGAATAAAATTACTAATCGATTATCACTACTAATCGATTAACACTACTAATTGCACATAAGGTAGAAGAGAACCCATTCCAAATTTCCAGTAATCAAAACAAATTGAACAAATATCTCCCCCACAACTTTTTTTAACCGATCGATTAATTAAACTCTAATAAAATAATCGAAACTTAGAGACATGAGCTACGTTCAAATTGTTTTCAGTCAAAATAAATCTTGAGAAATTGTACCGTAATTTCATCCGCAAATATCGAGATTTATAGTGGTAATATAAAAGGCACGCTTTCAATATGAAGAAGAGAGTTTGCGCAGTAAGTTTAAGCTGAAAACAAATAGATGGCGTTATAAAGCGGCTGAACGAAACAAAAAAATTTTTTCCAAAATACTCCCCATCCCACAAAAATAAAAATAGTGTTCGTTTTTAAAGCGCGGAGTGAGAATCTAAAATTAATCTAATTAAAACCGAGAAGCCAATAAAAGCATATACTGTATGTCAGCGCTAGCTTCGTTGTTTCCGCCGATCAACGGATATTTTTCGAAACAGTGGAATGAAGTATTTTCGAAACAACAGATTTAGTTCCGACCAGAGTTGTGGCTCCGGCTAATTTGAAGCCCTGCAGTTTCCAAGTCTATCAGAGGGTCTGAAAGGAAAGCCGAAGTCAACATTTCCAAAGTTTATGCTTTGTTTCACGGTAAAAAAAAAGAAAAAAAGAACAGAAAGAAAAGAGAACACAAATAAAAAGGAGAGGGCGTTTCTTCTTGTAACCAACGCTGTGCTCTGTATAGGAGTGGCAACATGGCAGCGCCGGTGCTTATGCCTTCATTTTGTAGACCTAAAGCAAGCATCAATGACGTAACATTAGAGTCCCATGAAACCATTATGAGATACTGTTTTATATTTAAAAATAAAATAATAATAAAATCACTGGTATGTACGTGACCATTTGTCACCAAGCGACATCAATGGCACACACATCCTTAAATTAATCGACAAAACTAAAAAATGGGGCAAAGTAAGTATAAAATGACACCGTCAATTTGTCCTGAAAGTGTCAATTTGTTAGAACTTAGAATTGTAAACGTGTCTGTGAGTGGAGTTACTTATTCACTCACGCACAGTGTTGTGATTGGCTGTCTTACAGCATTTCTGTCACACACAAAATTTTGAGTTAAAAATTGAACACGAATTGTTGTTGTTAAAGATTCTCTGGCAACAAAACAAGTTGTTTTTAACATCATAAAAAACACAACTCTTTTAAGAAAAAGAAAAGACAAAGTATAAGTCTTTACTCAAAGCAGTAAACCACATTCACACACATCTGTGTGGATTCTTTTAAATGCAAGTAAAATAAAAACCAGCCGAGAAAAAAGACAGAAAGAAAAAAAGCTGGTTTTCGTGAAAGGATCATTTCTTCAACGGAAGATGGACAGATTTACTGACTTTCAAAACAAATCAAATATTTCAAATATTTTCCATTTTCAATTAAATTCGTGTTTTTCTTCGATCCAACAACTTTGAAAACAAAGTTGTATGTTTTAAATTCCTTTTTAGAATGGAATTCCTGGAATTTGCGGAGTACTTGGGAGCTTCACATAAGAAAAAAAAAAAAAATAGAACTCCTTTATCTTTAGACTACACACTTTCTTTTGGATTCTTTGGTATCCATATAAAAAATATCCCTTACCTCGAAATCTAAGACAAAAACTTTTTTAATTTTTCGTTAAAAACAAAAACAAAAACGGTCACTAATTTTAGTAGTCGATGTTTTAAATGTACGCACGTAACTTACCTCGTTTCCAACAGACTTATAAGAGCATTTTGCCAAAAGTAAAAGCACATAGACCCTCGTTCAATTGTGATTGAATTGAATCCAATATAATTTAAACAAAAACTTGTTTGCTGTAATAAGTTTGGAATAAACACACGGCAGCAACATTTGTGTGTATTTATGTTTCTATAGCGAATCATAGAGTTCAGTACTCGTCCTCAAAGTTGTCGACTTTTGTCAGCTGTTCGGGTTCTAGGTAATCCTTGAACTGAGGTTCGGGCTTGAGGACACTCGACCTGTCCTTCCTCTGGAAGCATCTCTCGACCTGGCCGAGGATCGTCTGCAGCCGTCGGTCCATCGCCTCCAGGTGGGCTTCTATGACGACCGGAAATAACAAGTCACGTGAGAGTGATTCGCGCATGACGTCACTCAGTTTAAACTGCTCCGAGGCCAGAAGTTTCAGCCGGTCGAAGGTCGTCTCTCGTAAACTGAACAAAAATAAAATATATAACAATGTTTCAAATTGATTTGTATCAAAGACGAGAAACTCAAACTTTCAAGTTGAGACTGCACCAAATAAACTTGGGGGCATGCATTTATTTTAACAATAGCAAAAGAAATATTGTAATACATAGGGGTGACACTTAACATTTACTTAATAGTGTGCCCTTATGACAAAGTGTACCCCGATGACTTTTCCATTTTGGGGGTGACGTCCAAATAATTTGGGACACAACAATCAATCCCGGGACGTCCTCGGTTAGTCACACCGCCTGGACCCTTTTGTGTGAATGTGAACATTCACAAGAATATGTTAGTTTAGATCTTCAAATCCTGTTCTTATAATTGTTTTTATTTTATGTATTGTACAAACTGTTACAACAGATCGTGATGACTATACGTACTCATTTATTTCCAAACAAATACGAATTAATTTTGTAATGTTATCCAAAACATTGATTCATTCCTAACTAGGTTTTTACTTTACAAAAACCCTGAACATGTAAATATGGGTGATTCACAATACAGCGCATCAACAAGACGCTAACGATGAGAGGTTTTATTTTTTTAATGTTACATGAATCATGGAATAGGTCGAGTTTTACCGACCCAACTTTCTATTTAGTCGAACAGACGTCGGGTTTAAACTGCTAACTGGAGTCCACCTTCACAGATTGAAGTTCACCTTCACAAATTGTTAGAAGCTTTTGTGTGGGTAACTGCCATTTTAATTGGGAGGCTTCAAAATGCTATCAGCGGAAAAGCTCCGCGTGCAAGATGGGTCCTCTACATCGGGTGTTGTCTTTGAAAACGACCTCTCTATTGAAAACTCCTGGTGGCGCACTATATTGCAACCCCCCCCTAGCATTTTGTAACGCGGATGTAGTTGCATACACTTACAGGCAACATTGGAATAGTGGTGCGAGAATGGATAACTCGTCATGATGATGTTTACCGAACCTAGTTGAGTGAAAACGAATAAAAGAGAGAAGGAGAAAAAGTTGAGTGAGAATAAGTTTTAGTTAAAATAATAATTTTAACGATAACGAAGACAAACTGTGTTGCTGTCCGAGGAAAAAGTCATGTAGCGTTCTGGTTGTTTCGTGTATAATGCATAATGACTGAGATTACGCTTCTGTGATGTCATGGAGGGTATTCTCCCTTTGCACGGTCAGCCATTTGCATGTAGAGCCTCGAATTGGGGACAGCAGTGAATAGAAGCATTATCATTATAACTCTGTATTGTCACGGTATAATGTAATGGCACTTTCATCCAAACAGATACATCAATACAATACAATATGAAACATGAAGTCGAGGCTCTACACGCACATGGCGGATCCGTGCAAGTAGCGGATGATGCATCTTGGTATATTTATTCTTCATTCCTTCCTCTACCCAACTATAAAACACACCTTACAACCAGCGTGACTGGTGGTTAGTGTTTCGAGAAAAAATACCATTCGAGTAAACTTCTTAACAAGTCCGGGGAAAGAATTATGCATTTTACTTACGATCTTCCGTGATCTAAATGAATCGGGAATGTAAAGTTTCCAAAGGCCTCGAATGTCTCGTAATGATGGCGGTCCATATTACCTGTTCGAGGAAGAGAAAAGAAAGAAACAAACTTTTTAAAACAAATTCACATTTACGTCAACTTTCCATAGCTTGCCATTTAGTCGACCAACTAATCAGAGCTAAACCCACTGAACCAAACTACAACTGTTCACATATCTCCCTGCGTGTATAGTGTTGATTTATTCACCACATGATATCATAGGCTGGCATATATAGTGCATGCACAACATTCAAAACCACAGTAGATAATATAGCATTGTAAGACAGTAGAATAGATTCATTCACCACGGCCGGCTTAGAGCATACATCTTTCAAAACGATGTTTATTGAAGGGTCAGTCAGTAGCAGTCTGAAGGGTCAGTCAGTATGGCACTTAAAATCCAATAAAGTGTTATCAAACTATGACATCCCTCACACATTTTCATCCTGGGCGGCAGTTTAGTTAAGACAGACGACTGACTTTTTTGACACGGTCACAGTTTGACGGTTAGAATGTCCGGTCTGTGGTTCTTGAGCCGAATGAAAAAATGACCAACTCATCAAATCCATTTCGGCGACACTCCTTCCTGTTTCACAAAGTGCCACCTGTCTCTGCGTTACCTGCCACTACGGTACGCCATTTCCTATTTCCCCCCAGTTTCAAGATTGATTCTCGCCATCGTGGTATTGGAGAAGCGGCGAAAGTCCACCTGCCTTCTTTGCCCCGTATCGATTTCCCCCCATCATTCTTCATTTTCAAATCATAGTTATGATGAATGCGTTATTAACGCCATACAGCGTCATACGTAGCTATGATATTTTTTCATTTCGTCTCTTTATCAACATACACTGAACCGCCCCTCGAGTGACTAGAACTAAAAGTGCGTACAGCACGTTGTGTATTTGCACATAACGGGAAATCACTGACAAAGGCAATCGAAGGGACACACTGCCTCCGGATTGGGCGCTTTGGGCTTTTAAAAGCCGTTGTTACGAAATGAATACGGTTGGAAAAATATTTGAAAAGTAGAATATAAATATTCACACAAACATCTCTCAAAATTGTGTGGTTTTCCTTGCACTTCGTAAACTTACACAGTCCGTAATTTTGTAGAACCAAATTTTTGACTCCACAAAAGAACGGCCCCTGTTATAGTTCACAAAGTAAAATGAAAAGCACACCATTTCGAGGGATGCTTGTGTGAATCATTATATTCTACTTTTCAAAAATCTTTCCAACCGTATTCATTTCAAAACAAACGCTTTTTATAGCCCAAAGCGCCCAATCCGGCGGCAACGTGGTCCGTTAACATTCCTCGTTATTTGGAGCTAGCAAACCTGGGCTCTGATTTCATAAAGACGTATTCACGGAAGTTTGCTTTGCACAGATATGCTTCTGAGCAGAAACCAGTGGTCGGCCCAAACAAGTTGTCAGTTAAGTTCATCAGCTGCTCTTCATATTTCTAGACTTTGATGTTCCGATATGTTCCCAACCTTACTCTCAACAGCCGCGGCATTCCAGATTCAATCGGGCATAAAACCCATCCCAAGGTTCTGCATATTTATTCAATTAGTTTGCAATCACTTCTGTCATCCATTGAAACAATATCAGACCGTCAGCGATAAGTGTGTCTCACTGCAAGACATCAGATGTTCCATAAAGGGATTAAAGCATAATTGGTTTTTTGGGGGAAACATAAATTCATTCCCATCCTCTAGTTTTCAATACGCATACCGCCAAGCCTACCTGTGAAACTTTCATTAGATTGGGTGAGGACAATCAACGCGAAACGTTTTCTTAATTTGTCGAAAGTTTGTACACGTTATTTCGATAGTAAATTCCGGGGTTCCTTTAAACACTTATGGTTTCTCATCTTGCAGTTATGTCAGACGGAAACCTTTATCTTGAGAATCGGCACTCGTACTTCGTACTCAGTGAGATTACAATTCATCACTGTTTTCCTTCGACGACCCTAATATTATTGGTATTAATACTAAAAATCAACTTACCAATTAAAAAGTCAAAGACGCACATATCCATAAGGTCGAGGAGTCTACGGCCAGTTTTGTACGGGTGCTTACTCATGACGACACGCTCGCAGTACGTCGGATCCTGCTCCCATCTGCAAACCAGCCATCAAGATTAAAATTGAATTCGGTAAAATGCACGGCTGTTTTTCTTTAAATATGTACAATTATTTATAGTGGAGCATTGGAAATAAAAGGCCTGCTGGCTGACCGGGGAAGCGGCACAGCCGGAAGGCGAGACAAGTAGGCGTAACTTAATTGACTGCGAGGATGACTTGTGTTTTTTGAGTGCAGTGTTTTAAAAGTCTTGTGATTCCTGTTATATAAAAAAATGTAATTCATTTTTAAAGTGGATATTTCAGCATAACAAACTTGATGCTAATCAAATGAATATTTCAATGTACCGAAGCCGCACCAAAGCTTGTGAAAAGTTAGGAAACAATATCTCAATATCAAACAAAATGTTTGGAAGTGAAATGCCCTAAAAAGTGCCTCAAGCGAAATGCCTACTTTATTTTTTGTTTATACTACTACCGCCTCAATCTGAGAAATGTTTTGCATCATTAAACTTTCGGGATGATTTCGTATTTAACTTACACGGCTGTTCTATGTTTACTGTATGATCTTCGCCACGGGTGCCGCCACGTTTTACGGGGCGCCGACTTGAATGAAGGCAGGTAGGCCGCTATGGAGCCCTCGATCATATCTGGCTTACCGCAAACAGCCGTCTCGGTTTCACAGTAGTAGGAACAATGACCCACAAAACAAATATTATTAGCTGGAAATAGAATGGGACAGAAACTAGATTAGGGTTAATAGTTGGAGACCTTTCAAATAATTACAAAGTAACACACGATTGTGAAACCACAACTGAAACCGCTTAATTCCTTTTTGTTCAACGGCAGCTGATCGCACAGCTGCTTTGGCATCCGATACAATAATTCAAACAACGGAATTACCAAGAAACATCAACGTATCATTGAAACCAAAATATACTTCATCTCTTCTGATTTCTTTGAATCTATAACAAAACAATTTAAAAGTAATGAATGTGTCCATTGTACAATCAGTCCATATGCGACGCAGCGAGCACACACAACAGAATGAATACGTCGTCTCATTGGTTGAGAGATACAATAATCCAATGACGTTTATAATCAACACGCTCTCAACAACTAATCACCGAAGGGCTTAAATCATCCATTTGTTTTGCAATCAGTTGAGGCGTCTCATTGGTTGAGAGATACAATGACGTTTATAATCAGCACGCTCTCAACAACCAATCACCGAAGTGCTTGTTGTGTGCAAACTGGTACTTAGTATGCAGCGGATGTTTTACTGAGAATTATTTTATTGAATTAGTTACAATCGCAATCAAAGCATTGATAAAGCTTGAATTGATTATACCGAGTTAACTTTGATCGAGAAACCTACCAGGTGAACGAAAAAAGGTTTTACGTAGTCCCGAATCGGCCAAATCATAGATATCTGACGTCAAATTGAACCAGCGACCAGCAACAGGTGGCGCTCTCCGAAAGTCTAAAACTCTGTGGGGAAAGACAACAACAATATCAAAGGTCATTGACAAACGATGGAGGTTTACTTTGGCGCGGTTTATATTTACACGTAGGCCTTCATCTTATCATAAGAACTACAGAGTGAGTTTAGGTTCTAGAAACGAACCTCGATTGCTGACGTATTATTTATAAAAAGCTTACTAACAACAGATGAGTCTATTTATGCCAATCTTACTGTTTAAATTACACAGTTCAATGAAGTATGCGCTAACTATAGCGTGCTATTAATTTAAAGATATCTTCTGCTATTTTAATAGTTGACTGTTCCTCCCTGTAATGGACTCCACTAATATTAGAACAATTTCAGACTTAAAGGGACACGTTGCCTTCGGATTGGGCGCTTTGGGCTACAACAGCTTTTGTTATGAAATGAATATCGTTGGGAGAGATGTTTTAAAAAGTAGAATAGAATGATTCACACAAACGTCACAGGAAATTGTGTGGTTTTCGATTTACTTCGTGAACTAACAGAGTCCGTTCGATCTTTTGTTGAGTCAAAAATTTAGTTCTACACAATGGCGGACCGTGTTAGTTCACGAACTTAAAGGAAAGCCGCACAATTTCGAGGTATACTTGTGTGGATCATTATATTCTACTTTTAAAAACATATTTCCAACCATATTCATTTCATAAAATAAGCATTTAATAGCCAAAAGCGCCCAATCCGAAGGCAACGTGTCCCTTTGAATGATTTATGCTTTTAACTTCAGGTCTTGACAACACAGAAAGGAGATAGAAAAACAGGATGATTGAAAACGAACTTAAATAACAAAAGTTCGAAGCTGTTACTGGTGCACTCGGCGGTTGTTAAATACTTCAAAAAACAAACAAACAAAGGCATATAAATAGATTACTTTAATTGATAACATCCAAAGACCTATACATTAACCGAAACAACAGTCTGTAGGTCGCCAACGAATGCAACCGAATCTACTCTCGGATAGAAGTCAAACAAAGTTCACTGTACAATATCAACATTCCATGATGTACAACAAATTGGAAAAACATGTCAATCAGTCAAACGGAAGAACAGTGTGATAAAATTCCAATGCATTTTGTTAGGCATGTTATAAATTGACTTTGAGTGAAGGTAAAATATATACATTTAAAATGATGAACAGTCAAATGCCTTGAATTTGTGTGCCTCATACGTGCAAAAGGAATATGATGTACATATATATGACATGATACATGGCCCTTTTCGAAACCACGTTTTGAGCTAATAGACTCCGGCTTAGGGTCCGTCGGGTATTTGCAAAACGTGTGCTTGTGGGACGTGTATGCTTCAAACAGGTAGACGGACCCTAAGCCGAAGCCGGCCGAAGTCGAAGCCAAACCCGTGGTTTTGAAGACAGTAATATGGTATTCACAAACTGAGGCTGAAAAGAAAAAAACCAGTATGGTACCGGTTTTTGCATGTTTTCCGGATTCAGTACCGGTATACTTGTGTGGATCATTATATTCTACTTTTAAAACATAATATTTCCAACCATATTCATTTCATAAAATAAGCATTTAATAGCCCAAAGCGCCCAATCCGAAGGCAACGTGTCCCTTTGAATGATTTCTGTTTTTAACTTCAGGTCTTGACAACACAGAAAGGAGACAGAAAAACAGGATGATTGAAAACGAACTTAAATAACAAAAGTTCGAAGCTGTTACTGGTGCACTCGGCGGTTGTTAAATACTTCAAAAAACAAACAAACAAAGGCATATAAATAGATTACTTTAATTGATAACATCCAAAGACCTATACATTAACCGAAACAACAGTCTGTAGGTCGCCAATGAATGCAACTGAATCTACTCTCGGATAGAAGCCAAACAAAGTTCACTGTACAATATCAACATTCCATGATGTACAACAAATTGGAAAAACATGTCAATCAGTCAAACGGAAGAACAGTGTGATAAAATTCCAATGCATGTTGTTAGACATGTTATAAATTGACTTTGAGTGAAGGTAAAATATATACATTTAAAATGATGAACAGTCAAATGCCTTGAGTTTGTGTGCCTCATACGTGCAAAAGGAATATGATGTACATATATATGACATGATACATGGCCCTTTTCGAAACCACGTTTTGAGCTAATAGACTCCGGCTCAGGGTCCGTCGGGTATTTGCAAAACGTGTGCTTGTGGGACGTGTATGCTTCAAACAGGTAGACGGACCCTAAGCCGAAGCAGGCCGAAGTCGAAGCCAAACCCGTGGTTTTGAAGACAGTAATATGGTATTCACAAACTGAGGCTGAAAAGAAAAAAAACAGTATGGTACCGGTTTTTGCATGTTTTCCGGATTCAGTACCGGTATACAGGGAACAAGACATAAATGGTGGCCATCTTGTTCTGCTCTACTCTACTGGCTCTGCATAAATATTATTCCTCTGTACATTCTGGTCAAGTGCTGCTTACCTATCAAGGTGAAATGCTGCTATCTCAGCGTTGTGACGCTCAATATCCGAGAAGTAGAAATGATTCGGTAATGTTTCGTATTCTCGCGGTACCCTGCCATTCAAAACAGAAACACGGTATTATATCTTTGTTGCCACTGTGCTTATGTACAATACATAAGTGAGGGAGTAACCCCAGGAATTACACAAAGGAAGAAAGGTTCCACTAGTTACTGGCTCCTATAGTAAGCCAATCAAGTTTGATTGTCAGGGGGATGGGAAGGGTGCTGGAAACCACATAACTTAGCACCGTCCGCCAGCAAGGGCAAGACATCTGGAAGCCTTCTACAAAGAAAAGACGGCTCCATTTATCAGAGGGTTCAGATCCGGGTCTGTCTGTATGTCTGTATAACATTTTGTGCACCAAGTATATGAGTGGGGGATTTTTTTTTTTTTTAGCCCCTCAAATAACAAAAAACAAATAACAAAAAACACATAACTCTAGCACCTGACCACCATCTTAAATATATGGAATAGTCCAGTCTAGGATATCAAGGACTTTGACTCCCCCAGGCATTGCAATTTGGAGAAAACAGTGAAATAAACAACATGTGCCGTGACTTAGTGTTTCACCCCTACATACCGCAAGGCAACATTACTTTAGGACAAGAGCAAATGTTGGACCTTGGCAATGACGGTGGAGAAGCTTGTGGTGTGGAACACTTACCTCCAAGGCTTGAAGAGTGAATGACCTCCATCATCATATGTAATAATAAGTTTCACTTGGGTACCTCCAGATTTCTCATCTAATACACGGAAGAAAAAAATTAACAGAATAATGTTTTGTTTTTTATTTTGTTTTGATCGTGTGACGATTTACTGTTGTGGTCCATAGGCAGTTACGTTCCTTGCTGATTAGGAAGAAACATTTCATATTTTTGTAACTTTTATTCATGTTCCCATAGTGTATACCTTATCAATTTATTGAGGAACGCATCATGTTATAAAAAAAAAACAATTATATAGACTCACTTTTGACCAAGTAACCCTTTTTTACAAAAAAGAGTGACCATGTACATTCTAGGGCATTTCTGGCAGGCAGGATACTGCAATGGCCATACGGGAAAATTCTACACTTTGTGTCATAATTTCAAGAGTTATAAAGTAACAGCTGACCAACTTTTGAGATGATGTATTCCACTGCTTCATATTATCAATAGTTTATAAAAATCAGACAGCGTAAATCTCCATAACATATAGCCTATAGGCCTAATAAAAAAGATAATGTGTTATTCCATTGAGCTGTGTGCAAATCGTGCTCGCAGGCAGTCCAGGCTACGTGGCTCTTCAGTAAACATGTGATGTCACAGGTAACATGGTCTGGACTGCACTATACTTTAAGGGTTTTGTCTACAATGTTTTTTTTTTTCTTTTTCAATAAGTTACTTTTTTTCAGGTCGGTAGAAAACACGAGTGTGAATTGTTAAAAGGTACTGCAATGCAGCTCTAAAATCCATGCAGTTACAGGTCTATATACGTGGTTGCACAATTTTAAATCTGAATTCGTCCTAATACAATACATTGATATCAGCACAAATTTGAACTGAGAGAATTTTCTGGGTTTAAAAACTGCCATCAAATAAATTTGCGATTCGACTTCACAACTGCATCATTGACACAAACACTTGGGCCTCAAATCCCGGCCAATAGGTTTACCATCTTATCTTAGTTGATGAAAACGTTTCAGAGGATCGCTGTGCGGTTTGTTCATTGAGAAGAGCTGATTTATTTTTTTCTCATCCACACATCAACAATGCATCATCATACCTTTACACGAAAATAATTATTCTTACTCGAATTCATTCCAGGAACCCCATCTCCCTTGAGTGATTCACAATGAGCCTTCCTCACTCTGACAAAATCCAACACCAAAATGCCAACTCGACACCCAAACTGTTGGAACTCTTTGGGATTGTGGTGGTATGCCTGATCTCATGCAACGGGAAATCAGTTTACTAGTGCAGTCGTTTAGTCCAACAGAATAAACAAAACATGCAGTTGGAATGTGGCTACACTGTAAAAACTGGGGTGACAAAATATACACCATGGGTGTTGTCACATAAAGCTACCGAAAAAGAGAATAGGGTGTTAAAGTAACACTAATATCTGCCAACACAGTCACATTGCTGTTATTTTAACACCCTACGATGTTATTTTAGTTCACTCTTTGGTATCTATATGTGACAACACCCAGCGTGGTGTAAATTTTAGCACCCCAGTTTTTGCAATGTCGAGTTAATCATTTGGGTTAAACTACAGCTATAGCCAATCTTACCAACTCCGTATATTGACTCCGTCACGATGTAGTCTAAAAGCGCATCGACCTCGGAATAATTGGAGTAGACTTCATATCTGTTGATTCTATGCTGGAATGCCTCCCAAATCTTCAAATCGTGTTTTCTGTTGTAAAATGAAATGACAATAAAACGTCAACAGAAATAGATAAATAAACAATTGTCTCCACCGCAATTCTTTATCTAAAATAAGGTTTGACTTCAACAACAAGACTTACATTTTTTCCATAAATAAAAACGTTTCAATCTTTTATTCATGTTCCCAAAAAACCTCCACTAAAATGAAGTATACAGTAAGTGTCCACACTTATTCACTTTTCAAACCATCCCGCGCTGATCAGTTCCACTCCAAAGCCATCTTACCTGAAGAGCGACCTCTGTTGGTTTATATGTCACAACAGAAGCGATCAGTTAATAATAAACGCACACGTTCAATTGGATTTTTATTGAAGTGTTCGTGTACAGCGTATAGAGTGAACATCTTATACCTCAGCGAAATGTCTCCGTGTTATTGGTGGAGTGATATGATTATTACCAGCGATTCAACTGCCTGAGAATTACCACAACCATGAGTACATCGTACCACTGTCACAAAGTATGGTTATGAGTAAAGAGTTGTTGACCATGTATTACATATACAGAGCTGAAGAAGTGCCATTCAAATGTTATCAATAAGCCTACTAAACAATGAATTGCACTTGGGGGTTATTAAATTCATTCGACTGGGTTTATGCTGAAGGATCAATTTCTCCAAGCAGATGACAACAGATGGTGTTGTTTTGAGACAACGAGTTACCTCACAAAACCTTGTCAAAATATGCAACCACGATAGTGTGGAGGACCGTCAGTCGCCAACAAGGTTTTAGCCAGGAATTGGTAAAAGGGTGTCCAAATTTGCTGGAAATTTAAAAACCGAGAGTCCAAATTGTTCACTTACAATACATACACATGTAAATGACAGATAAAACAGGGTGCCCACATTTAAAACAGGGTGTCCAAAAGACACTCCTCAGGCTAAACACTATGGTCACCAATCAAACAAGAGTTGATATTTCTTAGAGACAACTAACTTAGTTGAATTTGGTGTTGTTCCGTTTCTTTTTATGACAACTTATAACTCATCGAAATCTACATACAAATTCCGATTAAATTTACGCGTGCAAACAACATTTTAGGTTGAGAGAATTTCTCAACATTTTGTGAAACTCTATATATTTTCTTTTCAGAAAAAAAAGATACTTTTACACACTGATTCACATGAAACATGAATGTTGTGCCCAGACTTATTAGGGAGCAGAAAGAGACAGTTTATCTTGCCTCCGGCGACACATCTTCCTAGTGAGGTCAAGTAATATTAGTATCGTGGCATATACAATCTACGAATCACCTTTACAAAATGCCTGGTGGCACTTACGGTACTCCGTAATTAATAGGTACAAAAAAACCGCGGTGTTTTTTTTGTGTTTTGACATTCTGTCAGAAACTTGCACTGCAAACAAATGTCTTAACCACAAAGAAAAATGGGAAATTAGTAACATATTTCAAAGTTAATCCTTTGGAAGCAATCTAAATTATTCAAAAGGTCGGCCTGTCTTGCGTAAAATGAACGATGTCAGAAACTGCACACACAAGCAGGTCGTCTGGCTTCAAATTGCTGTAGCATAATGCTCCACTTCTTTCTTATTGAAAATGTGGAGCATGCATAAAGAGTGAAACTGAATGCAGGGATGACGTGAGAAGGTGACACAATTCTTTAATAAAACTGCCAATTACTCAAGTTCTTTGGAAATGTTGTCGGCATTGTGATTAAACAACCTGGCCACCATCAGGGGTGGGTGGGGTGGGGGCAATTACTCTTGTTGGCACAGTGGGCAATGTGGACACACCTGAACCAATTTCTCAAATTGCTTCAATTTATCACACGTCTCATAGGCATAACTGGTTATAGTTTTCAACATAGGACACCAAAGAGACAATACAAATGAAACAGGGTACACTTTGTTGGAAACGGTCATCGGGAGCGTGTATCACTATCAGGTGATGAAACAATGCATGATTTATTAAAATACCACATTATCACAGGCTTAAAGTCTTGTTTACTTGTCAAGTGTTTGTTTACATGCTCTTCTGATTGTTGGCAGTGTGGCTTGGAACCTTCAATCGTGTTCTTTGGGTTTTCTGTATAATGAACTATCAATATGTTGCAATGTCTTTGCGGCGTGCAAAGTTCATCAGTCAACTCGCATTGTCTTCTGGAATAGACCTTAGGCACATGACGTCATCTGAGTAGGGCGCCCTCGGCAAGAGGTCAAAAAGAAGGTTACTCGTTTACCTCTAAGATGGCGGCGTGATGACGTCCAATGCATATAAGGTCTATTGGAGCAATCGTGAGACGTTAGCCTCTCCCTCGATCGGGGGGGGGGGGCTTTTTACAGAAAAGTAAGCCTAGACCAAACGGACACTGCGCATCGGTGGAGCTCCAAACTGATTAGCCTCCGACGGTATCGTAAAGATTATATTGTAAAGGTTGCGTTACCATGGCAATGCTCTGTTGCCATTGTGATGGGTACGTTGGTATAATCACCCCCATTCATCTTTCGTAACAATAAATGCTACTGCTGTTGTGAAATTTGCGGATGCATTGTTCATCACTAGAACAAGTACGCCGGCTATAAGCTACGGCTTAATTTGACGTATAAGACGAAACTATAGCTGAATATTTTATATTTATTTCATTTAATTTAATTTAAGATAAAAAGTACAATAAAGCAGTTAGTAAAAATTATCAAAGATACAACAAGAGCAATTAAAATACAAAGGAAGGAAAGAGTACCAGCTATAGAGCCCGAAGGTTTGTCTAAAAGAAAAAAGTTCATGTCTAGAAGGTCTCGTCTCCTCTCAAGCAGGTCTTAAAAAATAAAGACAATTAATTGGGGGGATAAAATAAACATTTAAAAACAGAGAATCATTGGGCAAAGACTTATGTTGGCTGTCTGCTTATATTAAAACGGCTGATGATGCAAACAGCCACAGCCATGGCCGAGGTAGCCCCATCCGTACACACCATCCTGATTATTTATCCTACCATAACATGCATTAATACCACCCCTGGCTTGCACGCCATTACCACGGGAACAGAGAAAGTCACACACAAACTTGTATATTTTATTGATGTCTTCAACATCATTATACAAAAAAAGGTTGTTGTATGGATTATCTGAGCATGAATTGAAACATTTTGGATGAGCGTTGGCGAGAAATGGAGTTGCATGGTCCTTAATATGAATAATCAAACTATAAATGAGTTCTGCACAACTTGTCAAGGGGTTGTATTTATTTCACAATATGTAGGCCCATCATGTTGAAGAAAAACTTACGCAAGCAGAAGGCTTCACCCACCCCCGTCTGTCAAACAGTAACACTGTTCTCAAAAAACGGGAAAAGAAAACCAAAAGAAAAGATTTGTGGTTAATGAAACTTAATATCCATTGCATCTCGGGTGACATTAATTCAAACTATATAACAGAGAGATGAACCCACATTTAAAAAAACTTGTGATGATCGTAATGTGCTAGGGACGTCCTGATCGATACAACACACGCGTCGACCTCAATTCAATATTTACAACCGCGGCTAAACCCAAGCCCTTGCAGATTGATGCATTATTCTGAACCCAGATCGAAACACGTATAGTGAGTTTCAATTTCCACAAGTAAAAGCCCCCACTGTTGACGACGAATTTATTTAAACACAAGAGACCGTGGCATAGAAAAACACAGATGACTAAAATCCATTCTTTCCGTGATTCAAAGGCGGCTTTTGAACACGACCCGGGGGTTTGGGTGGAAAAAACAACGCTGGCTGGCTACTATTCACAATGTTCGTTTCTTCCTCCAACCCACCCCTACAACAAAACATTCAATACACGTATTGAAACGTGTGAATGGAGTCCATTCGCAGAAGAAAAAAAATAAAAATAGGTTTCCATTTCAGGCCATGGATGAAATGGCGAAAGAAGAACTTATTCAATTAGATCTAATTTTAAACTTAGAGTGATTTCAGCTGTCCGTAACCCATGAACATTTCGACGTGTTCTTTGGGAACAATGCCAGATTGGCGCTAATCAAAGACTACAGGATTGAGAGCCCCACCCCCTCTCATACAAAAAGTCATAAAGGGTAACTGCACTTCGATTACTCGTATTGTTACTATGAATTTGAAACCAAAGCAAGCCTGCAAGAGACTCTAGTTCATGCCATTTTCGTTTTGTTCCTAACACACGGGCTCTCTTCCCCCTTCTTTTTCAAAGCAAGTTCGCCCCCAACAGGCTAAAAGCCACTCTTGGTATTTAAGGGGCTACAAGAAGAAAATGTTTCAGATGAAAATAACTCGGGGAGTAGAAGGTATGAATTTAAATTCCTCTTAAAACAGTTTAGATTGTAGAATGGAGGGAAAACATGCACAAGGCAAGGAGTTCCAAAGAGATGCACCGCGTGGAATAAAGCTGTTGGAATGGCTCCTTGTTCTACATCTCAGTTCTCTGTCCTTACTCTATGATCTCAGCAAAGCAAGAGTGTATGGGTGAGAAGAAGCAGAAAGTCTGGTTTCACGCTCAAACATCCTGATAGGAGGAACCAGGTCGGACACACTGGTGGCACACTTTACCATGAAACGTATCGGTATAGAAAAGACAGAGGCTGGCTACAGACGTACGGTGGGAAAGAGGTTGTAATATTGATAGCAACCCTGCAACCAACAAGGCTAATTTATGATAAATGTTGTATAGAGCGGAGACGTGACAAAAATGGTGGCGGCAAGATAAACGTGGCTACATTAGATCGTCATGCCACGTTGGGTTCACACTAATATCGGTTGCTCAGTCCGGACTTGGAATTGCAAAACAGCTGACTGTCTAAATCAGAGTGCCTCTCTCGTCTGACTAAAGATCAACAAATGCCACCAACTTATAACTTGAACATCTTACAGTTAGGTTATGCCTTCGATAAACACTCAGACTCGCACCGGGAGGTTAAACAAGTTCAATACAGCAGCAAATCATCTTGTTTCAGGTGATTGCACTGTCTTTCATTTCTCACATTAAACAGTGATTAAACAGGGATTTAATGCGAAAACAGCAAATATAAAATTCTCTTCAATTTGTTACCCCTTTCAAAATGAAAAACAACCGACCATTTCTGAGTGATGTCTTTTAAATCATATTAGTACTGAAAATATGTACAGGGTAAATTTTTTTCTCAAAAAAGGACAACAATCATTTCAGAGTGCCGCCTCTTAAAACTGCATTCCTTTGGAAACGCACTGGGGGAATCGTCATCAGAAATGGTACACTGAGATAACTTTCAAGGGTGTGCGCACAGACCTAACCGCTAACCCCCTTGGAATTTCCTTTTTTATATTGTTGGGCGTGTTTCCTGTTTGCTCCGGTGGTTATTATCTTTTGTACAAGTTAGAATGTACACCGGCTGGGGAGTCAGTAAATCTTCATCGTTACCTTTCCTCCTCCCGTTCAAATCAATGGAACTAAATTGTGTAGGTCATGATAAGGAGTCCGTGTTCGCCATTGATCATGCACGCAGGGACCGCGGACATGAATTTCACCATTAGTGTGTACAAGGCTCCAACAGGATTCAAGGTCGTCGCCCGTTAATTTGATTACAGACAAATGGTATTGGATAACAGAATCCAACTGAATTGTCGATTTTTAATCTTCATTAGAGCGAAGGTGTCACTTGTTAGTAACAACACCACGGTAACAACCGCGGTGAAGTATTTCCATCACGTCCGCAAAATTTGTATCAATTCGTCAGTTTTGTTGAATAGGTTTTCCCAGCCGATTTCAGTTTTAACACCCGGCTCATTCAATTTCATTTGAAAAAAAATGAATGTTCTGATGCATCAGCATTCACACGTCAAAAGGAGCAATTCAATTTCAACAGTTCGGCACTCGATGGTAAAACTCATTCAAATTCATATAGGTTGAACAGATGATTCAATTTTGCAAAAGCCAACATCAAGAGGGTATAATGGTAAAATCAACCATTCAATTTCATCAATCAGAGGTATAGTAGAAACTCAACGGAAATTTTTTGAAAATGTAGTCTTGAATGCCTATAAATGAAATACACTGACTGAAACGAACCTAAATGTGAAGAACGAAATCATGTGTGCACAAAAACGAAATTGAATGCAATAGTAGCTTAAAAAGAAAAAAGAAACCATAGTTCGATCGAATTAAGGGAAATGCGTGAATTTGAATGCGTGTTAATGACATTGTTTTAATGCTTGCTTTAACTGATAGGAAAAACCCCTCATGTTTTTAAACAACTGCCAGGGAAAACCCCTCTTTTTTAAAAATTAAGTAATTAGGGGAATAAATATGCATTGTTAGTTACTTTACAATTTGTAGGTACAAACCTTCGTTTATGTATAAAGGGCAATACAGCTTTATCATAGTAAAGGGCACCTCTGAAACAGACCTTTCTAATGGAAGATTTCAAGGGGCACAAAGGCAAGGACCATGGGGGCATAGTTGCAACTATCAGGCCTTCGTTGACCACACGTCTCATAAATAAACGTCTTAATTTCCATAAAATGGCGTTGAATATATGAACAAATCAATTCACGAAAAATATTCCGAAACACAGATTTATTGACGTTATCTGTACTCGGTGTATACTGTGTACAAAGTAACGATGGAACTCATACTTGATAACATGGTTTAAGGAATTCCTTTCTGACGGGTTGTTAGATAACTAAAACAAGGGAATTGCAAAGAATTGTCTCTTCGGAAAACCAAATGATGTTCCATCAGTATTTCTATTTTATGATAATCGATTAAACAATGAATAAAGTGTGTAGTTTTATGGCGTCATGGCTCAATAACAGTGGTCGCCATGAACACATGTTGAAGTACCAACAGATGTTGTTAAACAATGCCCAATCCTTCTGTATTGTCTTTCTGCTCATTCATAAGGTGGGAAACTGTACACGTGGCGTTATTTTCAATGACATTAAAGTGACAATGTTACTAATATTCAGTGATGTAGGCCACTATCTCGGGGGTTTTATGTTGATCTATTTGTAACATTTTACGATGAACTCGTCAGTGTTACTTTTGCGTTTATTTACTAATGTATTTGTTTACAACAGCGTGAACGGATTTAAACCTATGAGTCGATTCTCCATATGGCATGAATCTGCATGTACATTAAAGAGAAAGTTTCCAGTTATTGTGTTTGTAGCTACTGGTCTTGTACTTTATCATCAATTAACTGAGATCATCCCAAATTTGACAAAAAGACAAGGGGATTCAAAGCTGTTGTTGTTGTTGCTGTTTACGCTTGGAATGAGTAAAACATTCCCCTAAACATTTACCTGAGACAAAATTTATGTCAAGAAACACACTTGCTTCTTAATTCTTATCTTAAGTGACGTATGCAACTTTGCAAGTTGTGGATAATTGGAAGTAGGCCTGGTTATAACCAGCACACCATACGGGTACAACCAGGTGTAAATTCGTATATCTTCTGATGAAGACGAGCAGGGTATACTGTTCGAAACGTCCAGACAAAAACAACGGCACTTTTCAGACCTACACTCCTCTCCTAAAAGATTTGCGCAATACACACGGTTGTACCCAAAAGCTTACTATATACAAGTATATATACAAGTACAAGTACATATACAAATACAATGTATTTTTGTTTATGTTGTTATTATTGCTGAAAGCAAACACATTCAAAATAGCAAAATAGCAGTTATAAGTAAAACCCGTGCATGATTTTTTTTAGTCCTTGGAAAAACGTAGGACATTTATCAAGTACAAGGGCTGACCTACATGTACATATACACATTATAGGCCAATAGACTGTTTAATCAGAATTTTCCCGATTTTTCCAAGGGCCATAAAAAAAATAATCGAAAATCAGACTTATCAGGAAGAATATAATCATGCCAGGGAATACCTTAAACCGAATAATTAAATGGCAATAAAAACCTCCCTTTTTAATTGGGTGAATAAAACGAACATAATGGTATCAATTTCGCTACAACAAGCCGTTCAGAAACTAAAAGGGAAGATTTCGGTTTCGTCAATTTCAAGGTTAAGTTTGGGTAAACGCTTCGTCGACCGCGTTGTCCCTTCCCCGTTTGCAAACAAACACAACGGCACAAGGCATCATTGAAATGGATGTTAATGCTGCTTTCAACGACTTGTTCAAATTGGTTTGGTCAACACACTTAAATGGCAATTGTAAACGACTAAACAATGCTTCGGCCGTTGCAGTGCAAACACACGGGTGCATCAGCGAACACTACAGCCAAGTTGGACGGCATAGTTCTACACACGTAGATTTCATATATCAAGGTTTTGTTTGGCAATTTTTGAATTTAAAATAGAGTTTACCTCCCTTGTTCACAATAAAAGAGAGGCTGATTTCCGTGACTAAAGTAAACATTACGCCTAAAGGTATATAGGTCTACTCCCCCAGTCGTCTACAGCCGTTGATATTTTTTCCACAACTTCAAAATTCAAAAATGGCGAACATGATAATCTGGATTTGGCCAAGGATTTGTATCTGACTATACAAATGAAGGCACACAAGTCTACTGCAAGTTCGACGTGGACACCAAATGTCAATGAAAATGTCTGTAATGACTGCCAGCATGTGACCTGACCCCTGGTGAAATGTACTATATTATTATTACTACAGTGGAGGTTTTCTCATTACAGAAATGTCAACTCTTAATATTACATGGGGCAGCATTTACATAAATACCTCATAGTCAAGGCCATAATTAACCATTTTGTGTGCTTTCCCCCTCTTTAATGGCCGTACGGAGACCACTCTACAAAACAAATCACCTTTCTACATGTACATTGTTGTCAACCATGCCTGTCTACACACACGCAGGGGACTATTAGGCATGTTACTCCCTCGTCTGCGAATTTTCACAACGGTCGTATCGCATCGCCGGGCGAGCCGCACCGCAGAACGTGTCCGACCAGCGATTCCTCGTCGGTTTTTCTTTCTTGCACATTTTGTTATTGATCTATCGACATTTGGCGGGGGATTCGGGCAGATGTCTCTAGGCAAATTTGATTAAAAAGACGTCGTGCCCAATGCCCCCCCCCCCCTCCGCTTGGGGTGTATCGTATTTTTTATTAGACCGATCGTGTATAATTTGAAGCTTTGTGTGTGTTTACAAAAAATTCAAAAATTATGAGCCAAATGTCACGAAAACGTCCCACCGCGTTTCACCTTTTGAATGGTTTGAAACGCATTAGCTCGTACTGTAATTTTATATATATGAATATCCTGTTGGAGATATGATTTTGTATAAACAAAAATAAAACAAACAACTTATAAACAGCACTCCTATGATGTCAAAAGTCTCGCAGGAAAAGTGTTTTCCAAATATTGCACCCATCGAGGGTTCTTAAACAGCTACCTTGAGCGAACAATATTGTTTAACCGGTAATGCTATATCAAATGTGTTTATTGGTCATTTAATAGTAATTTTGATATTATTACACTCACTAATTTGTTAGATCAAAAAATTAGGCCTAAGCCTCAAAGTTTTTAAAAACTAGCTACACTTCTGCCGTTGACGGCGTGCGTCAAAAAGACAATACTTTGACGTCATTTGAGGGTGCTGCTTTATTGTTATATCATGGAGGAAGAAAGTCTGTTTTCTTCCTCCATGGTTATTTACCCCCATGTTTCAAACACTGCGGCTATGCAAAACGGAGCTCCCACAAATGACGCAACTTGGGTGATGACGTAACGGAGATTTTGGCGAATCTTTCTGAAATGCACTAGAGAAGGGTGATCAAAATGGTTGTTTTTTTTTTACAATCAAAATCTGTTTAATCACATGTGGTCTCAATTTCCTTCAGATTGAAAATTTTTAAATTGAATTTCAGCAAAGTTCACTTGTTGCCGTTTTCGTTCAAGCTGCTATTTAACGTCACTTCTGTCGGATGCTATGTCAATTTGTTCGTTCATTTATGGGGGTTGAGGTTGTACCGTCAAGTATAAGAAATTACTCATATAGGAGATATATAACCAATCAGACATATGAAGCTAAACCACGAACCACAACTATTGTGCACGTTCTATGGTAGCTGTAGGGGCAGGGGAAGGGGAAGGGGAAGGGGGTAGGGTTTAAAAAAAAAAAAAAAAGGTTAGGGCTACCAGCTGAGAAACAGGGAACCAGTGGCAGCTACCATAGACCGTGCATGGTTTTCGTTCGTGGTTGAGCTTCATACGTCTGTTTGGTTATATATCTCTATAGGAGGCAGTTACTCCCAACGTTTACATTTGTCACAAAGTCTTTCCGCAGTCACCTCCTGGTGCACTATTCACAACTAATAAAGCGCACTGGGAAAAACGTAGGGACCTAAGTGCAAAATACACCAGAGTTCAACGCTGGATTGTATGTAAATGTTAAGTCAAGTTCAACTGTCGACTTGAACTGTGGAAGTAAACCTCAGGCAGGGACACCACCATGCACCCACGTATCGCAGACTTGGTGTAATTACGAGTTTGTAACAGGGATGGTACATGAAGCTTCGAAAATTCATCGATTTGGAATCTTTGGTACTTCTCAGAAAAGTTGCCACTCGTCCCACATTTACACAAATTAAGATTCCAAATCGGTTATTTCTTTCCTCAGCTATGTAACATACCTGTAACATATACCTGTAACAGGTTCGTAATCACAAGGTTGTGATACGAGCTGGGTGCATTTTGTGTCCCCCTTGGGACTGGTGGAAATTGTTCTGAGAAATATTTATGCTTAAAATACTATTGGTATGTCCGTTAAAGTTGTCCACCTAGACACTCGAATAACCGATTCGAAAAATATAATAAATGGACATGTACTGAACTAAGTACGAACCATTACTTGTCGTTATCTTTCCTTTTACGTGTTTCGCTGTGGTGTGTTTAATCGAAAGCTACAGGAAGGGAATGGATTTACTCTTCCAAAAACCCCTGACGTTTTCATCCCTTTACGCTTCGGAAGACCTGATTTCGTCCTTGTAAGGGCAAGACAGGTTGTCCTTCGGTAAAGGGCACCTCTTGTGACGTAAATTTCAACTTGTACGATAGAACATTCAAAGGACACCAAGGCAATGAGCAGAGGCGTGGAAGCAATTGCCCGTGAAATATCTGGCCTCAGCAACAATGCCAGTACGACACTGTACATGTAGGTTACATCATGTATCAGCAACACCTGCATTCTTCAGGGTTGAGATTGTATGAAAATAAAAAAAAAAGTTCCTGAAAATTTTGACAGAAGTTCCCTCTGTGTGGAGATAAAAGCCAATAGAGTGGCAAAGTGTTAAATTGCAAAGGTTTACAGACTTCTCTACATCATTTCAAATAGATATCTGAAAGTTTGGTACCAACAAGTACAGAGTCGTTCATCTCTGTGGTGGCAAATCTGCCTCTTTCAAGAAAAACTTACGGTACAGGGAGATCGGTGAAAACAACCTGATGGATCACATGCCTGATTCTCACACAACGGAATGCCACAAAATATGTTTTTTAAGGACTAGAGTAAATTCATTTATCTATAGCTTGCAAGTAAAAGTAAACTTTTGCATTTCATTTTTATAACAGCACATTCATTCAAATCCTGTAGGTGGCTATATTTTTTAATTCACATTCCATACATATATTAAAGGGGTTGTGCATTTGGTTGTGGAAGAGTACGTTTATAGTCTTCTTGCCAGAAACATCATCCATAATACAGTGTTTTTTTCATTTAAAGGCGTCTGTTCATTTGATCTTGTATCGAAATTGAAGTTGATACTATCAAATTAAATGTGTAAAGCATTTCGAGTGAAACTATGAGAAAACTTGTCGAGGCCAATAGACCACTGTATTGATGACGTCACGGTTTGTTGTCTGCATTGATTGAGTGATGTATGTAAACCGGGTACTGTATTTCCGACAGTTGTGCAGAACACAATGGTTTCACTTTCTTTTCAACAAAGTGGTTTATGAAGTGTAATTATTGCAATGTTTTACCTGTACAATTAATAAATGAAATGACATAAAATGAAACCAACTTTGACGTCATCAGCACTTAGGTCTAATGAACCAATCCCTTTGCACGTTTGAGAAACAATTTTCCCCCCAAGATATGCAAGTTCTGAACTAGATCATCCAATGACAACTGGCAAAAGAAAAAATGGGACCGGGTTTACGTCAACATGAGTCACCCTCTCTACGCGACTAGACCGGGTCCTGGGAGAGCAACATCCGGCTGGCGTTCTAAAGGGTAGAGGTCTACCCTCACTACAACCTCGTAGTAGTCGCAGGCCAGCCTGACCGTCCATGATCAACCCAACACCCACGGAAGTCATGCTCTTGATCTCTCGAGCGAACGACAGAACAGCCATGAATCCCCCACTGATATGACGAGTGTGGTTTTTATGAGTCAAAATTGTTTAAAGGAATTTCAAAGAAATGATCAGCTAAGTTTGTTGACCTTCCACCTCTGGGACGTGGTACGCACCCCACTGAGGTGAACTGTCTTAACGAAGTTTGTGATCTTCTTTACAATACTGCATTTGATGTGTACATTGTATAGTATTGGTTTTTATAGCCACGACATTTGTCAAACATTCAAATTCACTTCATATAAAAGTGAAGAATAATGTTTAGTTTAAAACCTTCCAAACGTATCAGTACGTTTGACCACCCGTTCAAAAGTATGTTACACACAATAGACTACGGTGCACGGAACTCAATATACATGTACATGTACTGTACTAAGACCACAAGTACAATACTGTGTAGATGCGTTCAACAAATATTATGTCACATTGAACGGTCATAAAATGGAGGTCGAAAATAAACAGATAGTATAGTATATAAGAGAGATTTCATCAACCAAGAATCAACATTAAAAAAAACCTGGCTGGGCACTTCGAGTTCGAGCGTCGATATTGAAGTTACGCAACAGGTAGTAAATGGTGTATTCACTACAGACAAGGCTGTGTGTGTGTGTGTGGGCATCGATCGTCTAGAGTTTATCTCCCTGCTATATTTCAAACCGGAAATGATGACAGCACAGACCTCAGCTAGGGTCATGAATGTTGATGATTTAACAACAAATGTTGAGGTCACTTTCGGTGACCTCGTGATGCTCGAGTCACACACCCAAAGTTTTAGATCCTTTTGTCGGTGGTTTGTCACAGCGTAGAGCAAGCTGCTCTATGCACAGAGCAAGCTGCTCTATGCACAGAGCAAGGATTTGTATGTACGGTCGATGCTTCCGAATGGGGGAGGGGATGGGTAATCTGCACTCATAGTTGCCGAGAAACTAAATGAGGTATCACCTTGCGCGTGAACACCTTCCCCGTAATGCATTATTCTGTCAGCTTTATTCCTTAATAATCAACTATCCTCGCCAAAAAATGAATAAACCTCATCGCAATATTTTATCAAATAAAAGAGTTTTTACTTTTGTAGAGATCCATTGTTGTGAACGCATTACACATGAATTATGAAATCAATTATAACGATTTTCACGCTCATTGGAAGCACAATTAATGAAGTCCTGAAATTGCGACCAAAAATAAAAAAATCAATTTAGAACGAGTTCATTGCCCATAGCGAAAGCTCTCACAGTGGTCGGAGAAAATTCACACTATATAACGGGGGCAGACGATGGAACCAAATTTAGCAGGGGAAGGTAGTGCATTGGACCAATGGTGGAGATCTTTTATACTGAGTTGATTTTTTAACCTTTTTTTTTACAATCAAGTGAAAATATAGCCAAGAAGCATGTCTGCTATATTGCTGTAAGTGAAGAGAGAGTGCAGATTGTACCACCAGATTGAGCATTAGACGCAGAGAGCACGGACTTCGGGAGACTTCAAAGAATGTTATCTATTATGCTGTGTTTTGCATGCAGCCATGATTGTCATTCATGAGTTAGTGTGTGAAAAAAAAACTGTAGGTGTAGCAGACGTCTTCATTTAGGGTCCGTGGATGACGCACCTGGATGCTAAAGACACGGCATAGCATTCTTCAAGGCTCAGGAAAACGAGGGAAAATACATCCTCAACTTGAACTCAAGTACAAAACTCGTCCCAGACAGTAAGTTCGTCCTGTCCACATTGCACGTACAAACGCCTTAGTACCAGATATACACACTGTGGGTGATTTTTTAAATAGGAAGTGTATTTGTGGGTTAACAAATAAAATTAACGAGAAAGGTTACAGAAAATGGATATAGAAAACTACCGGGGAAAGCCCACAGTGTCACTCTATACTAAAGATGATTGAAGAACACATCAATGTACGTAAATGTTTGTTACATCATAGGTTTAAGGAAGAGCAAACTAAATTTATTTCTTAAAAAAAAAAGTTCAATTTTAGTCAAATCGGTGGCTCTTATGATTCGTCAACGATTTGGTACACACACAGCGTTCACAGCGTGCTTATTTTAGTTGCGGCAATCGGAATAAGAAACTGTGATTGGAGGTGTGGTCTTCGAGTGCTATACTTTGACAAGTTTGACATGCATCCCAGACGGAGTAATTTCACTGGCGTAATCATAGGAGCTTTCAGAAACTATCCAAACAATTTGACAACTACATGTGTACCATCCAACCAAACACGTTCTCTTTAAAGGCACAGTTCACGTTTGGTAATTGGAGCCTACTGATTGTGTGAATCCTATACAAATGTAGGTACATACAATAAAACTAACCTGTGAAAATTTCACTGCAAAAGGTGGCCGCGTATTTGAGATATCACCGAAAATAAACCGGAGCCCATTTTTTTTTACGCAGGAAGAATATTCCCCATAGGAATACACAGTCTGAGAAGCGTTTCTGTCTCAGATTCAAATTTTGGGGAATAAAAGGTGATATATTTTCCGTAACCGCAGTACTTCGAGGTTAAAAGTTTCTCAAAGTTCATTATACTACCCAACGCTTGTGTACCTCTTACCAAGTAAGTTGTTATTGCCATTAATTTTCAGAGTTATTACCAAACGTGTACTGTGCCTTTAACAGCAGTCTGCTTGCCAAAGATTATCTCCAAAGCCGTCCAGCCCAGCTGGTTCATTATACAGTCAGAAATTGTTCATCAACATAGGCCTCAAATACAAATGACACTGACCACACTGTGCAAACTTTAAAATACAGTCTTCAGGAAATTCTCCGTGACACGTTTACTGCTCGTGACCATGCAAAAACCCTTTTTTTTATCGGAAAATATTTGGAAATGGGTGAATCAATTTATGAGAGACAACTTTTACACTTTCACTGCTCACTTTTTACACTTTTCATTTCCCATGAAAGAGCGTGTAAATAACATCGCTTGCATAGAAATGGTGTAGGCATGTCATTGCAAGCACAGTGTACTCTGTGATCGACACATGGTTCAGCACCCTATTTTCCAGTAGTATAACCTGGGTTGTTGGACTGCAGTTTCCGGTTTTAATTTCCGCTTTGTTTCAACAGAAGAGAAGTTTCGGTTTGCCTTTGCCCTTCAAAAATGCTGAGGTTATCTAGGCCTATTTGTCCTATACACGATACACACGGATATTGTTTATACTGGTCCATTTAGCAGCGTCCATTATGATGTATTTGTGACCATTTCAAAAAATTGCAGGACCTTTTGGCAATCATCAAAGCAAAATAATTGGTTCTAATCTGGAAGCTCTGAGGGATATAATGTTTAGTCCAGTGCAAATCATCCAGAGAGTAGGCCTAATTTCTATATGTTGTGACGTGCATAAATTCTCTCCCAATAACCGGTTTTCCGTTATAGTTTTCACCGAAACATGATCACCGGATTTGATGGCGCTTTCACAGTTCGCTGTGTGTGTGTGTGTGTATTGGACACTAGGCGACGTGGGTGACTTAACTCTTCCAAAGACCATTCTATTTATACCTTTGTAATTACAGTTCCCATTGTTTGCCAGTAATGGTTTCATTTTGGAACTCAATCGTGGGAATGTGTGCTAGTTAAGAGTTGCCCACAAACGTGTCACAACAACACTTGAGAAAAGGTTCCAGTTGCAGCCTGATATTTGTGGCACACTTCCATTTTTTTCTTTCTTTCTTCTTCAAAGCTTGGGGAGGGCTAAAAAGTAAATGCCCGTGACTGCAACAGTGTACGTGACCAGCATCCACACAGGGTTAAAGTGCTCTGAGCTGGCATTTGCAATGAATTGACTCTCCACACTATTACCTACTATTATTTTCACACCCAACCTCATTGCTTCATCACAAATTCATACATGCATTATTTAGAAGTATATAACTATAACGGCGGCGACGTCTGCCTGTGACAACGGGGGTAATTATGACTGGGCACACAGTGCGGTGTGCAAGTGGGGGTATAGGCCGGGAATATCGGTCTCATCAACTCGCAATAATGAGAGACGGAACTTCAATAAACGATTTGACCTCCAGATAGGTCTTGCAGATAGTTGAGGGGGAACTCACCACGATAATAATATACACACACTGCCTCCTCGCCATGATAAATTGGCAGTGACGCAAAACCGACAACTATACGAGTCAGCGATGGCCACACACTGCGCTATGTTCGAGCATAGAGCTTAGGAGTAAGGAGCGATATAACTTCTCGAAAAATATCGGCTCGCCGGGGTCAGCAAACGTCACGATATATTGAAGCACGTTCTGCAGAAACTACGGAGGCACTGTTTGTGATTTCACTTTTAAAGTACAAAACATCTTTGTTTTTCGAAAAAGTAAATCTATGTCCCGTCCTCTAGGTTTCAATAAATACAACATTGAACCAACATATGAATATGTTATCCAATCAATTGGTTCCATTTACAACAATGAGAAACGGTTTATGTTTTGTTGTTGGTTTTATTTTTTTCAGGGATTTTTTGCACCGTTATAATACACGTTTATTTCAATTGCGGCAAGCACAATAAACAACAGTGATTTAGAGTAAGAACTGAAACAACAAGATTGATGAAACAGAGTTTAGGTTTCAAATTGCCACGGCGAATTATTCTAGTCGTTTAAAGGTCACGTCTGGAACTATATATGTGGCCTCTTACACGGACTAAATAATTCAGAGCACTTAAAATACAGAGCACTTGGAAATAAAGTCGTTATTACAAGATTTCTATACAGCCCTCGTTTCCAATCCCCCTGAGGGGGAATTGTTTGGGACATGCATTCCCTCACCGTGAAGAAAGTGGAGAAAGCATATTGATATCTGTAACAACACGTACGGCTACATTACCCTGACATTTTGGTAATTTGTAATATTTGGTTTCGTCAACAAAACGGAACAGTTTGTTCTAAACATGGGTTTAAGATTTAAGAAAGGATCGGTTTTTGTTTTGATTTTGATTTCGCATCGGGAAAACACCATCGAGAAACTAGTGAAGTTTGCGTCAACACCATGTAAACAATATCTTAGATGAGCTATATGATGGTTTCCAAAACTACTGCATAACTCGATCATTTATGCTCCGATCGTCTTCAATGAAAAGGAAACACACAGGTCTGCCGAGTGGCGTGCAGCGTGGGCGCACCAAACTGCAAAAATGGTGGGCCACAACACTAACACAGTAATAACTCATTTCTATATCGTACATACATTTTACAAAATCAAAACCTATCCGTTTCCCTACAAATGAATGAATTGCAGCATGCAGTGCTTACCCGACGAATTTGTGTCCTTGTACACGTAATAGTGGATCCGCATCTGGTGGTATTTTTTGAGCTGAGGGCAGGGACATAAGTTTTCTGTATTTCCCAGTGTTTTGTTTCAGTTTAGACGGTTGAGTTTTCATCCACTTATGGTTGGAGTTGTAGAAATTACCCTCGTCCGGAAAGCCTGCGGGTCGTTCTGGTCTTGAGATGTTCGGCTGGGGCGGTCCACCGCGGGTGCTACTAGTTCTCGAGTTGGTCTGTATCATGTGTTCATGTCTACCTATCGGGTTGCCTGGGTTTGATAAGGGGTCCAGGTCGTGCGGGTGTCGCACCACGGTTGAGTTGATGATGCTACCCCCCGAGCGCGAGGCGCTCTTCCCCAGTTGTCTCCGCAGGTGGACGGGAGGTTCGTCGTCTCGCCTCGGGTTGTAGTTCCCGACCGGACCTCCCTGGGGCGACTCGGCCTGTGCCCCGTGGCGGTACAGCAGGGACACGGGGCTCAGGTCTAGTACCATGACCATGAGGAAAACAGCTGTAGCTACGCTCGTACCCACCATGGCCACGAGGGCCCTCTGTTTCAGCTTCATTCTTACCCTTGCTCTATATGTATACTGACCGGCCGCGTCGCTTATCAACAATTATTCCTACCAATTCTTAGTCATGGAGGTAAGCTCGGGTCGTTCCAGATGTCATAATAAACTAAACGAAGACGTTAACCCCTTCACAGAAGAGCTTCCGATGGGTGCACATGGGCTCTTGTTCCAATTAGGTCGAGTGTTAAGGGGTGTGTGTATATCACACAGCACAACGCACATGATTTCCCAGCTTGCTTTAATAGCGTCAAGGCAGTCAGTTTGTTCACCGTGAGTTTTTATGGCAAGAACTTCGCTAACGAGCGATCACCACGCTGCTCTGGATGATACTGGTATAAATATCCGATCTCTCTTGCTGCCAGCTTCCATAGCATTCAACGTGGTATTGGCATCATCATCATCATCGCAGGCGAAACCCCACTACCAATCAATGAGTACACAACTGGGGGTGACCAACCAACAGTGATTTGCATGGTAATAGACAGCAGTGGTCTTTAGTCGACGTCACACACACACAGCGGTTATCTTCGGCAAGCAAACACACGGTCACCGATTATCACTGGTTCACCTCGGCAATGTTGACGTGAAGAAGTGGAGAGAGGGAGCAGCGCTTATTGTTCTCCAGATAACAATCGATGATAACAATACGCCGTCCATGCCGACTTGAAGAGCTCAAGTGTGTTTTTATGTTGTACGTGCAGCCCGTCTGCGATATTCCAGTGCACATGCGGATTGTTCATGGACGGTCTGTATTGCTCCATGCTAAATCAGATATTTCCTTTAGCCAGTGTCGGTCGACCGTGATGTGCGCACATAGCTATCTCGCATGTACACACCGGTTTTTAGTAATAATAGAACTTGATGGCACATGCATTTGCAAATGTTCCTCTACGACGTAACCTCGCGCTATTGGCGTATGCACTCACAGTTTACTGAAGCATGTTACAACGGTGACCCAAAGCCAGCTGTCGTAGACGTTCTCTACACCATGATGTATCGTTCATTACAAACAGTAGTAATAATTCATAGCGAATTCATAAAGAAGCGAGGCATGTCTCGGGTTGTGTGCGTGTGTACGTGTGTCAAGGCGCTGTGTGTGTAAAGAGAGCGACGGTTATTTTAGAACTGAGCCTTGGCTGCACGTGCAAGGCTCTACGATGCTACTACCTACTGGCAAGACACTGCCCTCACTCTTAAGTCCCAACGGTCTTCGTGTCTCAAGATGTTTGAAGGTTACGACGAGATCTGAACTGATTGATTGGTCGGTCGATTGAGGACTATAATAAGAATTGCTCCACTGGCCAAAATCATAGGCTTATTTCATATGGGCCCTCAACTCTTCAAACTCTAATATAATTCAGTAGTAAGTAATAATGTCTCGAAAGATGTGGTGGTTATAAGCTCTCTAAAGATGTGTGGCGTTTGTGAAAACGTACCGAAGTTCTAAGAACTCAGTTCTAGATTTTGTCCACCCCCACAAATTACCATAATAATTAGAGATACGAATTTTGAAATATATCACAACGATTTGTGATAAAAGCTACCTATATCAAGCTATCTATATCTAATCCCTGTGCCTAAGGAGTGTACGCACGCAATTGGGACAAGGGATGAAAAAAAAAACACGTTTTCAACCCAGAGTTATTGGTGTTTTAAGAAAGAAAAAAAGTTTGAGCTTTTGATTACCGCCTGCTGTGGTTTACACATTAACATTCAAGACCGTGCAGTTTTTTTTGGACGAGACTGTCTCCTGCTTCGAAGTTCACATCCAGCTCGTACACAAATTGTACCCTCCCACAACCTAAACCAACACCCAAACAGACATGTACAATGTATATAGGTGCACTCACTGTTTTACACTGGATTTTCAAAGAAGAAAGCAAACACGAAAAAAGGAAATTCATTCATTTTTCCTTCCTCGATTATCAGGACAACTGTAGACGACGTGACCTGTGACATCACATGTTTACAAAAGAGCCACAGAGCCTGGACTTCCGGCGGGCACATTATTTGTACACAGCTCAATGGAAGAATACAACAAATCTTATGTTTTATGGAGATCGCACTGTCTGATTTTCCTCAACTTTTGATATTAAGAAAGGGGGGACATCTTAAAAGCTGTACAGCTATTGCTTGTGTAAATTTTGAATTTATGTGAAAATTTTGACACAAAATATAAATTTTTCCACTGAGCCTGTGTAGCATCTTGTCCGTCAGGAATAGCATTATAATGTACGAGGTCACCACTCTGTAAACAAATGTAACATGGTCTATAGTGATTAGTTTCATTCTGAAATCTCACCTAAGTTCGTATACCATTAACCAATCCTCAAGAGAACTCATCTAGAGCACATCAACTACACAACCGAACTTTTTAAACAATATTCCGAATAATTTATGAAACGTGGGCACAGCATTTCATGGCAAACTTCAAGCGTTTCGCGCCCCACTGAAAGATGAAACCCGAATTTTGTGAAATTTGAACGAGTTGTTTGTATAGGTGTCTTTAATTTGAAAACTTTGGGATGGAAACTAATTTGCCCATTAAAAAAAGGGAGTTTGGTTCTTTTTAAGTTCAACCCCCCTTGCGCTTTGCTTTGCACTCTAAAAAAACGGAACAGAATTGACCCAGATTCCGCGTCCAGGGGGCCTGACCCATTATGGGTCAGGCTATGGGTCAGGCTGACCCAGACAGTGGTTCCGGGTCAATTCTGACCCGGAGGTTTTTTTATTAGATAGATAGATAGATAGATAGATAAAAGGTTTATTCACAATAGTCATCACAGTATAAAAACTGAATTGCAACTATAATACATCATTAAAAGATAAAACTACATTAAAAGGATATCAATAAATAAAAAAACACACACCAGCACACACACACAAAAGAACAAAAACAAGCACACAAGCGCAAACGCATGAACCACACCCCCACACATGCCTCACAAACTATTCAAGTACCCTGCGCAACACTCCCAAAACCAAAACAGCCAAACGCAAAAAGGACCTGAAAATGCGAATACATTAGTTAAAGAAATTATAGTGTAAGAGTGTAAGCTACAGCTCTCATTTAAAAAACACAAGGGAGATAGACTTCGGGATTATTTAGTCAAACCAAACAGATGCACGTTATCCTACCATTCCACCGGTGCTTATCGTTTTGGATCTCATCTTTATGATCGACGCAAACCCATAAAACACGTAAACACCCGACCCCTCCTTTCGTTTCGTTTGAACGGTTGACCTCTTAATGACTTGACCTCTAATACGTGCTCTTGAACCCCCCCCCCTTGTGTGCCGCTGCTAGACGGACAGGCGTGCTCTGTGCACCGTGCATGCTCTTTACCTCTCCGTTGGGGCACTGAGAAGGCATCCCTTGTGAGTTTCAGGACATCCACCGGAACGGTGCAAGATCTTCGTCTGAGTGTAAAAAGCCCACTCGATTGTCAGATTAAAACGTGTAGAGTGGCCTTCTCGTGTATCCAAACGGTGAGCGGGGATGCAGACAGACAATGATTGAATGAATTATAGCTGCAGTCCTGAAACGCATCTTGCGTCTGCCAAGTTATTTAACCTTGGCGATAAATAATAGAACATTTGGACCATGAAAACACATTCAATGATTTTTTACCCGTTAGGCCTAATGCCAAGTACAAACAGAGAAAAGAACAAATTTGGCATATTTATTGATGGGAAAAAACCCTCAGACAATTGATTAAGTGGTATCTTTAAAGCTAATAGAGGAATGTATTAAAGCTAGCTGCAGTGTGAGAGGTCTCCACTCCCTATTAATAATGTCTTCTGACATGTAATAACATCTACTCTTGAAAAATAAAAAAATAAAAATGGCTTGGACTGGCCCAGCAATTTGAACTGTTGGACAAGTGGTACCTTTAACACCTAAGAAATGCAATCCTCTTATACATCACACCAGGGGGAATAACGAGAAGGCAGGCAGATGTCAGAAGCTAAGTTGGGTTGAATGGCCGAGTGAATTTTCGATAATATTATTATAATACTCGATCATCTTCCCATTATTATTGTCAGCTACGGGAGCGGCGTCTCACAGCGGCCATGTTTATCAGATTTCTATACGTAGGCCTACACGAAATGACAACAATCCCACTATAGTAGTTCTAATTCGCATTTTTTTTACGCGAATGAGCACCAGCCTATTTTGTCACTGCATTGTTGAATAATTTCGGGGTGAGCCTGGCAAGCCCTTTTGTGCACCAATGTAAAAGTAGTCAGAAAAGGTGAAGTTAAAAAAACATGAGCTTTATTGTCAAGGCTTCGGAGTATCGTTTTGATTAATTAATGATCTCTGTATGAAGATCATAGCAGATGTGGTTTTACGAGCCAGGCATAATTATAATGAATCATCTATAATTATTTGAATCATCGTGTGGCCTAAATTGACATCATAGTGCTTGAGATTATGCGCATGTTCCTTCCATGTCACTTGTACTGACAGCATTATATTTGAAAAGGTTTCAGACACTAATAACCGCGTGAATCATGACATCACACGTTCACAAAAGAGACAAATAGCCCGGACTTTCTGCAGGCACAAAGTGCACGCAGCCCTATGGATGAAAACATAACACTCACGTTGTGCAAGTGCAGCGTACGATTTTTTTAAACTAACGTTTGATAAAGAACAAGCTGGTACATCCAAAGACTCGTTGGAAAATACGTTTAGTTACAAAATGTCCCAAATCAACAGGGTGGTCTCTTGCCTGCCAGAAAATGCAGAGGAAAGCACAAAGTCACCTTTTTGTTACCAAGATGGCAGTTTTAACTCCCAAACCAGAATGGATTTAACTCCTTCTTATAATTTTTTTTAATTATTCCAATAATCAAGATTGCTATGTTGTATTGAAATAAATAGTTGTAATGTGATCTGAATGACCTATACAGTATATTCGGTACAGGGGATCTAGCCAATCACAAATCCGGCATTGTCGTATGTTTTTTGCGTAAGTTTTTCAAAATATATAATGATACAATCTATGCTTGCATCATGCTCTAGTTTTTCAACCTGCGTGCCCGCGTGAAGTTGAGGTTCACATTTATCTAGGGCACGGGTCTAGATAATATAAATTAACTTGACATTAATGCGATCAAAATGTTGGATTTGTTGATACTGTTTACTAGGTAACGTCCCCCCGAGAACCCCCCTTCGACGCTAGCGACAATACCCAGCTCTGCAGATCCATCGCCATGGAAACCGTAAGGCTCAAACACCGGAGCTTGACGCTGGGAGCAGGTGTCGAGGAGTATATTAACCCCGTTGTTTCATCTACGTCCCTAAACATTGACGGTGCACAAGCGTGTCCAACATTTATTTGTATACATCGCATGTGTGTATGTATGTGCCGAGGGAAGACGCTTATCTGGCCCCGGGGTGCTAGGCAGGAGGAGGGGGGGGGGAGGCAGAGAGGGAGAGAGAACACGGGGTGTAGAATATGATGTTGCCACGACTGACTAACCGACTGACTGAGTGTCGATGCAATGACTACATGCTCAGTTATTCCATCCTACACGACAAATATATCGTTACTGGTTAATAAATGGCACACATTGACTTCTCACGCAACAGATATCGTTACTGGTTAATCAACCAGTTACACTCTGTGATGCAATGACATTATCTGTGGTTATTCTTACACGGGACATGTCGTCACTGGTTAATGGCCAGTAGCCTACATTGTAAACGATTCGATGACATTTTCAGCTATTCTTACAAGTAAAATATTGTTACTGTTAATCAACGGCACATTACGATGTAAGGACGGCATCTTCAGTTATTCTTACCACAGGAAATGTCGTTACTGGTTATCAGTACTCTCTGTATTCGATGCAACGACATTATCGTCAATTTTTCTTACACAAAAATATCGTTACATGGTTAGTCTGCTTATAGTTCTTTATTAGGAAAGCATCGCTAAGTGGCTTTTTGAATTTGTCCGTAATTTCATAGTGGTTTACGAGGTAGCATGGGTGACAATCAATTACCGTAAAGTGTAGGCCCTGCAGGTGCCATCAAATTCGATAAAACATGCTCTCTCCTAACACAAGAAAGGTTTTCGCAGTTCCAGTTGATTCACGTTCAACAATTAAACAAATAACTAAATCAACAAAAACTTTACCCTAATGTTTTAGCCAAGATAAATCACATTTTAATTTCCAAGTGTATATCATTGTTGAAGGCCTGCCACGGCCGGCTCTTCGACAACAACAAAAACAACAGATATTGCCCTGTCATGATTGACGTTCACAACCTGCAACTCGGGCTGCGTCCGAATTGACGGCTACAACTCATCATGCGTTGAAGTATATAGGGCGTCCTTAGCAACACCCTTAGTAACATTCGTAGCTGTAGCCAAAGCCGCTAACTCGTACACGGCGTTTCGCCTTATTCACGCGCTAGCCATCTTTTTGTCTTATTCCCTGAACACAAAGGTTATGTAAGCGTGGAGTGCGGTGTCGGTAACCAGACTGTTCTGTCTGCAATTCTTGTCGAACTACAAGGAAGAGAGCTGTATCCAGTCTTTATGCCAGGAATGCAGTGGTTCTGTGTATAAATTAACTACAGCAGTCAACGCTCTCCCTGCTGACGTCATCATCTCTCCACTCAGTAAGCGTCTATCTTCAGGTCACACGCCTACACCCATTAGCTCTAACTAGTTTTGTATTTACTTGCACTTATCCAATAAGCACAACTTTCCACCTGTGTCACGTGCACCTAGTTCTTCACATCAGCTTCACATCCAGAAGTGGACTCTGCCGAGTACCAGCGTAGATGTAGACGTAAACTATTTTGTCGTTTTCACCGATGCATGTTGAACGTATGCTACAGAGGGTGGTTGTGACATTCACAGCCTCAGGCCTGTGGTTCATACCTCACGCGAATGTGAATGCAAAGAGAAAACTTGACGTTCCGAATTTGCAACAAGCAATTTGCTTAACTTGAAATGTGTTCACCCTCTTGCCAAACATTCCCTGTGAATAATGAGTTGTGACGTCAAAACTCGCTTCGCATTTACTTGAAGTATCTTCACGGTCAATACGGGGTGAATAGCTTGGTGGTGTCAGCCTAAACACCGTCTCGGTTATTTCAATTCAGTTCAGTTCAATTCATTTTCATACATGATATATTTCCACATCAAAGCACATTAACACCGTGTCTAATTGCATGCGTCTCAACATGGTTGATGCTCTCAGTTATCTGTTTATTTACAGATAAACGCAAATTCACAACTCAGTGTGGTATTAAAGCCTTTTCGAAACCACGGCTTCGGCTTCAGGCTCCGGCTTTGGCTCCCTCAGTAATTTCGGAAACGTACGCATTCGGAATGGGACTCCAACACAATGGACGGAGCCTTAAGCCGTGGTTACGAAAACGGCCCATGGGGAGAAACGGCTCAGCATTCGACAGTCGCTCAATCAAAAGCTATTACCATCAGCCCAATGTCATCAAGCTGTATGTCAGCAAAAATACTGCTCAAAGTTATTAGTTGCTAAGCAAACATTAGCAGAGAACCAGTCAGCCAAGCGATGTACATTTCATTGTATTTTTGGTTGGTCACCCATTTCTGCCGAGCGAAAAAAACTTTCCGGCGCTTAGCAACTTTTGTTCTTTCTTTCCCGAATTGCTTTATGAAATTGCGCCTTGTCGGTTGGATGCGGTATAGAGCTACGCAAATTGGCTGGTTCACGATGAAGGGGGATTTAATGGGATGGAACAACGACGACGAAAAGGGCTCACGTGTGGTTAGTTTAAAGTGAAAAGAATCTCCAGGTGCCCGGGAGACGCATTAACCTTAATGAAGATACTACTCAAGGTATTTGATACACCGTTGGTTTTTGGAACAGTAAATGCACTCCCCGTCAACCCGTTTTCTGTTAAAGCACATGAGGACAACACGGGGAACTTTTCAAAGACCGGTATTCGCACTTGATACATGAAATAACAAACCTGTGCAAAATTTAAGGTCAACCGGTCATCGGAGTCACGAGAAAATAGTGGACAAAAAACTTGATATTATGTTTTCACTATTTTCAAACATCGAGTTTTGGTCTCGTGATATCAGTTTTTGTTTACTCGTTTCTTAAAAACTATAGCATTTCAGGCAAAAATATTTCGAGGGAAGTTTTCCACCATGACCATCTTTCATCTTTATTCCTTGTGTGCAAATATGTAAACATTATTTGTTCAACCTTTACCAATGTTAGCTTTTAAAGCCACATAAAACAACCAGCCCCCAGGTTTACAAAAAAAATTGAGCGGTTGATTTAAGGATTTTGTGCTTAATTTGCAAATTACTGAAATTGAAATAAGCAAAGAAATGTGTTTTTTTTAAAGCTTTTTTTTTCTTTTTTCTTTTTCTTCTTAAAAAACACACATTTTTATTGTTTTTTTAATTTTATTTTTTCTTTTCTTTTCTTATTTCCTTCTTTCTTAGGGGATGGAGGCGGGGTCTTAAATTAGACGGAAACCTGGAGGAGAGGCACTGGTACAAACTCTATTATCACTGAGCTTCAAGGTAACCAAATTTTGGATGACTACCGATCCAACGTTTTACCTTTAAAACATGACAGTGAATAAACGGGTGTAAGTGTCCGCCAAATGCACCGTTCAGCTTTATGCGCTTGTACGCTTGGATGACCACCGTATTAACCGCACACGAAGTCTATCGCGACATATCCAGGGAACGTCTATAGGTAATAAAGCCAGTATTCCTAACATAATCCTATTCGAGCTCGGTAAACATGTATTATACAACTTCACTATTACTTCCATCATAATTAATTCACGCAAAAACACTACCGTCGATTCTAGCTTCTTATCCACAGCGCATTAACTGCTGCAACTCCTACGGTTGTAATAAAGTAAAAAGCCACGGTGTCCTCACCCGTCGCTAAAAAAAACCCTCTCTATTCGGCAACTTCCGCTGGGGAAAAAAATGTCGATCGGCGAGCAAGCATAAGAGGGTCCAATCCCCGTCATAAATATTCACCGGGGAGGATTTTCTTTTTAAACCTACCGGCTACGTCGTGGCGAGGTCAGCCGGCTAAGGAGCACGCGGGGTGAAGAACTTATCGTCTCTACCTCCAATACTCAAATGCTACAGTACGGAGCGTTGACAGTGTGTGACTGTGTGGCAAATGCAGACCACGTGTCGATTGTAAATCTTGATCGCCACGAAGCAACAACACCCGCGGGAAATTGGAAACTATAATTAATTAAGGTTTTACGATTTTTTATCCAAACACTCTGCCCCGCTACTGGATCCAATTTCAGCATCCGTGTATTGACCAAATTCAAAAGTTCTTTTGTAGTGATAAAAGTAATCATTATATTGGAGTCCTGGCCATTTCCAATAAATATTCAACCATCCATGACACCGAGTAACCGGATGATTGTTCACCTACACCTTTTTTTTCATTTTATTAAAACCCCAAGTTTGATTTATTGAAATCTAAAGTCATACACCGAGTGTGGTTTTATAAAATGCTTATCAACTATTTTACTTCCAGCCCGGCTATACTGGACCCAAGAATTTTTCTTGTAGTGACTTTGACCTCTCAAAACTCCCGGGTCAGAATTGAGGTCGCAGGGGGCGGGGCTGACCTTCTTCTGGGTCAGTATGACCCGGAATCTGGTATAAACTGACCACTAAATGTGTTGAACAGACGCAAAATCTGGGTCAAAATCCTAATTTTTAACCACTTTCTTGGTCAGCCTATACCTTGAAATGAGTCAGGCCCCCTGGACCCAGAATCCAGGTCAAGTCTGAATCGGGAGTTTGTAAAATGTTGAATGAATCGCCAAATACATAGAAGTTATTGAAAACATTAATGAAATAAATGATAGGCCTAATACATATTGTATAGACTATTGTTACCCGAGCCTGGACTGCCTGCAGGTATGATTTGTACACAGCTCAATGGAAGAATACATCAATTCTTATTATTTCGTTGAGATTGCACTGTCTGTTTATTATCACCTTCTGATATGATGAAAGGGGTACACTTTTAAAGGAACATTACAGAATTGGTATGAAGAAAACTTGTAAAATATACTTTTTGATCACAGATTTACATAAAACTTGCACGGTCTAATGATGATGATAGTAGAAAACATCCCTTGAAATATTTCTGTCTGAAATGCCATATTTGATGAGAAATGAATAAACTAACTTTCCGATTGGAGTTTATCGCTCAGTGAGCGTTTTATTCATTTGTTGAATCTATATGATTTCATGCAAATGTGTAATCGGTTTTTCACTATTTTCTCGTGACCCAGATGGCCGATCGATCTCAAACTTCTACAGGTTTGTCAGTTTGTGTATATGGTGGATTACATAAAGTGCTTACACTGCCAGCAACTGTTTTGTTAGCAAAAACCAATTCTGTAATGTTCCTTTAAAACTCCGGATCAGAATTCCGGCTCCCAGGGGGGCCTGACTTATTTCTGGGTCAGGCTGATCCGAAAACTATAGTCAAAAATAAGATTTTTTTGTACCGGATTCCTTGTCAATTTGAACCATTTCTTGGTAATTTTGACAAAGATTCCAGGTCATACTGACCCTGACATGTGTCAGGCCACACGTGACCTGGATCCGGGTCAATTTGTGACCCGTGATTTTTTTGGAGGGTACATCTAAAAACTTGTTCAGCTTTTACTTTTAAAAGACTTGAATTTATGTGGAAATTATGTCACAAAATGTAAAATTTTCCTATGACAAGTGCAGTAGTATCTCGCCTTCCAGAAAGGCCACGTGGAGTTAACAAGGTCACTCTTTTTGTTGGTTACAATGGTCAATTTATGACTTGCTGACTGAGAACACGATTGGTAACTATCAAGAGACATTTATAGTTTTAACCTGAAAGCTAGTTCATTCTAAAAGTCAAAATATTTCCAATTGAAAGTTGAAACACAGTAAAAAGTTCCTACAGCCGAAATCGATGATGAACGTGTATAAAATTGCTGAGGAAACATATAACCAGTTTGTCGTTGCTTTCTCGAAGGCGTTATCACCGAACTTAATAACATTTTCACAGTTTGGTTGGATGGTGTGCTTGTTGAAAACTAGAAGATGGTCAAAAGTTAGTTCACCTTTCGAAAGATACTTTCCTTTTTAAAGCAAGCGGCCCACTATTTGTAACTGTCAGAACTTGGTTTGACCCAACGTAATACATGACCAAACTTGTAAAGGTGTTAAGCTCAATCTTCACTGATTTCAAACATCAATGCCAGTTCTCCCATCTGAAACTGTCAACAACTCGACAAAGCAGCACCGGAAGATCACTTTCCACCAAAATCATGGCTGCTTATTTCGATTGCAGCAGTGGAAATAAGCAAGGCTAACGCGCACACCGAGAACACACCGAGAAAACAAGAACAGTCTTCGTTATTTTTAACTTAAACTAAAAAAAATCACAGGAGGGTATAATTTTTGGGGGGTTTAACAACACAGATGATGGGAGCGAGTTTACTTCTCTTCAAGAACCAATGGTGAACACTTTAACATTAATTTCTCAACTGTAACCATACCCCCAAAGAATAGCATTTTTTTTTCGAACCCCGTCCAGTCTGGGTTACCATTCTCAAGGAACTCATAAGTCCGATCTTTCAGACAGCACGACGACAGACGTGTTGAATGAGAGTCCGGGGGTGTTAGATTTAGCACTGAACATACTCTACACAGTATCACCTCCCAGAAAAAAAAAATCACCTGCTTGAAGAGGAAAATGTGGCACTAAATATGTTTTATTGTTGTGAGGAGTTTTCACCGAAACAAGAAATAACTGTGAGTATTGTTTGAAGCTTTGCATGGTGTGGAAAAATAGGAAGGAACTATAGATAAAATAGTAAACTTGCGGGTACAGCCATGTGTAAGTCTCTTTTGTGAGAGGGTTGGCTCTGAAAAGAGCCGGTGTGGTCTCGACGTTTCGAACAGTATACTCTGCTCGTCTTCAAGAAATAAGTGGCTGGCCTTTATCTTTCACGGTGACAGTCTTGGTTGTCTTGATAGCTGCGGTAGGCCGGTGTCCAAGCGAGGTCGGGGTTCAAACCAAATGCCAGTAAAGGTAGTTCCCCATTTCCGATCGCTGCTTTCACTTTTCCTTTTCACTGTTGCTTTCGCTGCTGCTTTCACATGTGCTTTCACTGCTTCGTTCCCCCGAGATTTCTCACGTGCTTTCACTGCTTTTTTCACTACTGATTTCACTATTGTAAATCTGGACGTGGGGATGTCAGTCACATGCTCATGCTTGCCTGTCCACGAGCAAAATGTGTGACGCTAGTATAGTGAACCGGGCCCGAGCTGGTTGCTTTTCACATGTAAAGGTATGTCAATCCGGGAATATAGATAACGAACTAAACTAATACCAGTTCTCGTGTCAAAACACACTGAGACCATTCGCTCTTCGGTTACATACGATATGACCAGTCAGTCAACTTTCCCACTTGTCTCTAAATAATGAATAAGACCACAGAGGCGGCGGGGGGGGGGTGCCCATTCTGCAATCAATATCCCATTAAATGTACTGGCTCACGCAGCATGAATTTTACTCAATCATTTCTCAAATAAAGATTACGTTTCGTGACATACCTCTCGTCACACCTTCCGTTCCACTCCTATATTAAAAAAAGAAAAAAAAATCAATTGAACATTCCTCCTCTTCAATCGCGCTCAACATTCACCATCACAACATTCGATCTACGTGTAACCATGGTATATAACTATAATATACCGTCACTCCTTGAGTTCACGGCAAGATTTCTTGAACTATAAAAACAGGCTGGCGACTCGGCCGAGACGATGTGCTCAGCTGGGACAATACGATGGGAGCACTCTGTGGCGACACACGATCCTGGCTTTCAACTCTCACCTCACTATTTCTCACCTCCCAAGACTTTTTCCGCATCGGCTTTCTTGCTCCTTGGCACTGCCCTTAAACGTGGGAAAATTTACGCGCCAATTTCACACCTATTAAGGACACGACTACTGTTCCGTGTACAACCCTTTCAAATCTCTCAAGTTCAGCGCACGGTGTTTGCTCTGTCTTTAAAATCGTACACGCACGACAGCATGATGATTTGGTTTTTCGGGTGAAGTATGAAGCATAAAAATGATAACTATGACTGTATACAGCTGCAATACACGTGAACTCTGCTCATCCCTGATAAGCAAGAGATGGACCGCATTATTTCAAGAAATGTTAGGCATGAAAAAGCTGAGGGGTGTGACGCGCTTAAATAAATACTGACGCCATTTCCAAAGTCTACCTTTGTAAAGACGCAGGATTAGTGAGCCAGACCATCTCCTGGGAGCAGCGCACACAGTATACTCGCCAAGCTTCGCCTCAAACCATGGATTTACAACCATTTGGCTAACGGCCCTATAACTCAAACATGAACAAGGAATAATTATAAGGCAGGTCTCTGAGCACGTAGTCTATGAACACCATGATTGTATACACGAGTTGGCTAATTCGTGTTTTTTTTTCTTCTCCCCCCCCGCCCCCGCATTAACCTAGGGTACCATAGCCTTTACAGAAAGGCTTAGGATTTGAACGACACAATGAAAAGTAAATTTACTCATAAGATTTTGGGCAGGCCCAATAATAACAATTTGTATTGCCGCTAACAATTATATTTAGCACCGTAGAAATAGTACCGGTAAGTGATCATTGACGACCCACAGTACACCCGTCGCATAACAATACCAAAAGAGCACGTTAGCAAAGCACTTAGAATACTGCTATAAAAGTTGCAACTTTTCTCGCATACTTGTTTAATAAAACGCAGAGGGGCGTGTACAGCGAATTGAAGCCATAGGCAAAAGGAACTGGACGAGACAGTGAGGATGCACACAGAAAAGACAGTCACGGCACATCGGCCTCGGCTTAAAGTCATTCATTCAATATTGTGTACATAGCTTGATAGCAAACATCAGCAGCTCGGGGCGCAATTTTTTTTTCTGCAGCATACTTCGTAAATACAGTCAACAGTTAAGAGATAGGCTGTTCTTCCCTATCCCTTAACTGTTTACTCGATAGCCGGTAAGTGCTGCAGAACAAAAATGTGCGCTCGGGGCACGTTAAGTTTGAACAATATCAGAAGGAGGGTTGGGGGGGGGGGCTAACCAGACCCTCAAAACAACTCTTTCCCTTCCAGTAGTCAATGTAGACCATACCCAACCCTAGCGACTGGACGGACGTATTTATCACTGAAATCCAGTAAGGATACAGACTAAAGAGTAAAAGCGCAATACAGTGCTTGCTGACGGTAGGTGGGAAGGTGTGAGAGAGTACCACGAAGTCAATCACAGAACGACTTGTCATATACTTGTTTTCTAATCTTCAAGAAGACTTATCGACCTTTAACACGGCCCTACCTCAAACAACATACGACGCGGTTTTCTTGTTCTTTTTATTTGTTCTTTTTTAAGTCAATATTTTTGTTATAGCTTAGAGCAAAACAATTTTCCTCTAGAACCTCTCACGACAAGATGTCCACTTCCAAAAGATTTAGCATTTTAAACACAGATCGAAACAACTCTCCTTTCGCAGGAGTATTAATTCTGACGCGCGCTTCCGTCATTTGTGCGGAACGTGATGGTTTGTGTTTTTTCATTCTTCAGCTGATCAAACAGAGCTACGTGTCCGAACGCAAAACGAGGATGCCAGGTCGATGGGGGGAGCCCCGCATCCTGGCTCCGGGGGCCGGGTCTTGTCTAAAGACAAAGACGGTCTTCATCTCAGTTGATTGTCGGCATAGTTACAACTATGATGGGACAGTAGTATATACGACGTCTATAAACACTTAAAGAAACATTACAGAATTGGTAAGAACAAAACTTGTAAAATATACTTTTTGATCACAGATTTACATAAAACTTACACAGTCTAATGATGATGATAGTAGACAACATTCCTTGAAATATTTCTGTCTGAAATGCCATATTTGATGAGAAATGAATAAACTCATTTTCCGATTGGAGTTTATCGCTCAGTGAGCGTTTTATTCATTTGTTGAATCTATATGATTTCATGCAAAATGTGTAATCAGTTTTTCACTATTTTCTCGTGACCCAGATGGCCGATCGATCTCAAACTTTTACAGGTTTGCCAGTTTCTGTATATGGTGGATTACATAAAGTGCTTACACTGCCAGCAACTGTTTTGTTAGCAAAAACTAATTCTGTAATGTTCCTTTAAGGCGCAGTAGTTGGCTGTATTCGAGAGACGCATACGAAATACCCCCCTTTTTTTGGGGGGGGGGTTCTTATTAATTTAGTTTTCATCTTCTATCCTACATTTGTTTATTTCAATCGACAATGGTATTATCTTACATAAAGCATACCTGTCTTACACAAAGCACCTATGGGAGAATGCACTGTTTCCACTCAAAATGGCACCTTTAAGTTAACAAAGAGAAGCAGTGCGTTTGATTTCATTTTCACTGCCTTATGGAGGCCGAGAACAAAACAGAAAAGGGATAACAAAGAGTCTCCATAGGGAAATTCTAAAGACTGGGTTGCTCCACAAGGAATTTTGCGTACAAGGTATATGGGAGGTTCTTAACTAACTACAGGGACGAAGGAAAGAACAAAAGATGTCTCCACAGGGATGCCAAAATAGGAAAGTGTGCGTTTGATGAAAACGAGAGTGTGTGACCTAGTGATGCACTCCTCAAAAACTGTATACATGTAGTTATAAGTTATTCCTTTCAGATAGATTTAGAGGCTTGGTTCGGATTACTCCTTTGGGCAGGTGTTTTTAAAAGTAGCTGTTCCGAAAGAATACCTAAAAAATAAAAGTATAAAGGAAACATCTTGAGGAATAATCTCATCTGAAAACATTGCGGTGATCGTTCGAGGTGGAGTAGATAATAATGCAGCAGCGTCAGTGTGGCTGAATAATAAATGTCTATTAACGGTTCGGCCTCCAAGAGAATAGTGGGGGAAATCGGTAAGTCGAAGCCGAGGTATGAGTATAATACAGTCGCGTCATCAGTATCAGCTAACTCATAAACACAGGCGGCTCCAGTGCCGTGGTTTTGTGTATCTGCTGTTTATTTTTCCTCTCCAAGACATATATCTGGCATCTTAGCTTGTTTCCTGGCGAGAGAGGTGGATGCTTGCTGAATATTCACTTGATTTCCATGCTTGATTACCCGCAAATACACCCATCCCGACTCTCCAACCCCCCCCCCCCCTGCACCAGCTCCCTCTCTCTTGCTTGGTCCGTCTTCAGTCACCACATGGGGGCGACCCTCGGCGCTTCAAGGTTCTGAAACTCTGCACCCCCCCCCCCCTCACGCTCTTTCTTTTTGGAAACAAAATTTCATCAAAAACTTGTTAAGGCTTGGCTAAATTGACAAATTGGAAATGATAGAACACACTCGACTGAGGCTAGCTGCCGGGAGACAGCGTTCCATATTTCTGAGTGAGCGAGCAATAAACAAGCGACAAGAATCGCCGAGAAGTGCTCTCAGCAGAGACTGGCGCGGAAATATAGTCAAAGGGGCTTGCAATTAACTGACAATTGTCTCTGCTGTGTGTATATCAATGCAGAGACACCACAATTGGTCGTAACGAGTCTGCGATTGGCAATTTAAATTAGTATGATCAACTCTTTGCAAAAACTACGAGGAGACTTCTATACAGGAAAATCGGTGCGTAGCTCTTTCACAATTACGCGAGTACTTCGGGCGTGCGGTGTAAATCGCTTTAAAGTAATACGGGAAATGTAAAATATTCTATATTTTATATAAATACAGGAACAATTCTGAGACAACTGTGATCCTTTCATAAAAAACGTTTGTTCATCTTGACGTTTCTTGAGTTTGAGCTGCTCTGAAGAAATTAGAGTCGAATATAAACCAGGATTTGCAACCCCATAGGCCCTAATCCACTCCGGGTCAACATGTCCCAATTTCACGGTTGACTTAACACATTCCCTGGTCAACATGACCCATTTTTGATCGACAAGACCCCGGGTGAAATAACATGGAATCTGGGTCATCAACGCTTTCATTTTTAGCAATAATCTGTCCCCCACATTGATCAATTTTGACCCCATGTTTGATCGCCTTCTCGGGTTTTGGTATGCCTGGTTGCAGCCCGCATTCCCCCCTCACCCCCACCCCCACCCCCATCGACTCAGGGTCTTTAAAAAACACTACATTCATTCAACAAAATATACACATTGAAAATCATGTTTGCATCACACCCCTTTAAAACCAACAAGGCTTTTTGATTCGATAGCCTTAAGTAATAGACCCCCCAAATAACCGCTTAGATTGAAGAAAGTGCACGCGCGTTAGCTCGTTTACCGCACGCACGGACGGGCAACTCCAGACAATTTCAGCAACAGTTGGGACGCTATTGCATGCAAGAGGCGCCGCGGCGATGCTCAAGAAGACGCGGCAAAATGTTCACCGCATTTTAAAACATCTGATTAAATTAACCAGTCTAAGTGGAAAGCTTTATACCTCGTATATGATGATGGTTCGACTGATGACCGAATGTGATGTTGTTGTAGCTGCCTTATTAAAATATGTATAGGACAGCTCGGTCCACAACAGTTCAATAAGCTAATAAATTGGTGTGTCACGGGATTTTGGCATCTGTGTCACCTTTCCTCTTTAACAAAGTATTCGTCATAACAAATGTATGATTGTCAAATGTGTTTGAGAATCAGTTTGACTTTAAAGTGATCACTTCCATAAACTCGGTGGTCTAATGGTGGGAGATCTCTTCCAGAATGGTAGGGGCCGTTGGTTCGAGTCCCACCCGAGTAGGCAAGGTGGATTTTCCTTCCACAGCAGGACTCGGGAAATTACTGAGTATACAGTACTGAGTATACATGTTGTTATCGACGTGTGGGGTTATCATTATCAACATAGAATGTCCAACAAGAGTTACCCTAGAATATTAATTCAGAATATAAAGAAACGTAACATCTATGTGGGACAGAACATTATGGTGTCTTGGAATAGTTCCTGAACATTTTGCCGAAGTTCTTCATCCTCCATTACAGAGAGAATATTAAATGAACACATACAAGTCTTGCAATCACTGATGATACACTTACACTCTAAAAACTTCCTGGTCAGAATTGACCTGGATCCGGATCAGAATTGACCTGGATCCGGATCAGAATTGACCTGGATCCGGATCAGAATTGACCCGGATCCGGATCAGAATTGACCTGGATCCGGATCCCATGGGGCCTGACCCATTTCTGGGTCAGTATGACCGAGTTGCTGTGTCACAATGCCCCAAAGACTGATCAAAGTTACGCAGAATCCGAGGTTAAAGGCACTGGACACTATTGGTAATTACTCAAAATAATTGTTAGCCTAAAAACTTACTTGGTAACGAGCAATGGAGAGCTGTTGATAGTATATAATATTGTGAGAAACGGCTCCCTCTGAAGTAACGTAGTTTTTGAGAAAGAAGTAATTTCTCAGTAGAATATTTGAATTGATTTTGAGACCTCACGCGTGTGGTCTCGAAATCAAGCATCTGAAAGCACACAACTTCATATGACGAAGGGTGTTTTTTTTCTCGCACCTTCGACGACCAATTGAGTTCAAATTTTCACAGGTTTGTTATTTTGTGCATATGTTGAGACACATCAAGTGAGAAGACTGGTCTTTGACAATTACCAAAGGTGTCCAGTGTCTTTAAAAAAAAACTGTTTGTCCACTTTCCGGGTCAGCCTGACCGCTAATGGGTTAGGCCCCCCTGGGACTCGGAATCTTCGCTCATCCCCAGCGCCTTGCCTTAAAACCAAAGGCGCTGGGATGGGCAAACGTATCGTTAACGTTAATGCTAAGTCCCATGCTCAGTCCCATCATGCATCACACTCACACTGCAAGCACTGCACGCACGACGTACTTCCTGAACAAGAATCTGTGCAAGCTGATTAACCCATCCCAGCGGTCCTGGATAGGCCGCTGGGGCCGAGCGAACTCGGAATCCTGAAGTGTGTACTGAATTGAGAGATTGGGGCGATACACTCTGATGACTCCTGGATCAGAATTGACTCAGATCCGCGTCCCATGAGAAGTAAGACAGATTTCTGGGTCAACATAACCCGCTTTTCGAGTTGCGATGATATTAGGAATGCGACTCAGTATATATATCGTGTATATATAATTTCGGATCAGTGTAACCCCAAATGGGTTTAGCCCCTCGGACCCTTTTTTACACCGACGCTGGGTCATTAACGAACTTTAGACTCACATTTCGGGCCAGTGTGACCCCAATGACTGGTTAGGCTGACCTCATTAAGAGTAGGGTCATACTTTGGTAATGACCGCGAAAGAAACTTGTGTATTGTTCTGCTGGAAATACCGTGACATCATCAACAACAATGACAGCAACAACGAAACCAGAAGTGAGACAATTTATTAAACATTGTGACACTGTATTCAGCTGAAACTTTCACATGCCAGTGATTGTTATTTTATCTTCCTTGATCATTTTGCCATTGAATCAGCATGTCACAATTTATGACACTACCTTTAAATTTGGCATTCGACTCGGCCCTTTTTTCGTGTGGGGGAGGGGGGGGGGCGAGTCACAGTGCGACCCGAAACGGGTTACGTTAACTTGGAAATGAGGTCTGCCCCCGCCCCCGGATCCGGTACCAAGGTCAATTTTGACCCGGAAGTTTTTTATAATGAACGTCTAAAGTTTCTATTTGCATCGATGCATTACAAACTGGAATGAGGCGCCGCACTGTCCGCAGCGAGCAACAGTTTCTGATGAGATGCAAGGCACTTAAAGGAACATTACAGAATTGGTAAGAAAAAAACTTGTAAAATATACTTTTTGATCACAGATTTACATAAAACTTACACGGTCTAATGATGATGATAGTAGAAAACATCCCTTGAAATATTTCTGTCTGAAATGCCATATTTGATGAGAAATGAATAAACTCATTTTCCGATTGGAGTTTATCGCTCAGTGCGCGTTTTATTCATTTGTTGAATCTATACGATTTCATGCAAATGTGTAATCGGTTTTTAACTATTTTCTCGTGACCCAGATGGCAGATCGATCTCAAACTTCTACAGGTTTGTCAGTTTATGTATATGGTGGATTACATAAAGTGCTTACACTGCCAGCAACTGTTTTGTTAGCAAAAACAAATTCTGTAATGTTCCTTTATTCCTTTAAGGGAATGCTTCGCCAAAACCCGTCCCACTCAATAATTATCGTTGTTTATAGGTGGGCGTACGTCAGAGAAATGCTTTTGTTAAATGCCACAATATCCTCTCATCCCACAATAAAAAAATAATAATAAACTCGTAACCAAAGTAATTCATCCAATAATCCCGCAACGACATCACAGCAACAACGAAACCAGAAGTGCGACAATTTATTAAACATTTTATTTTGTTTTGGTTGGATGAACCTGTCAGCTTAAGTTTTTGTTGTTGTTGAGGATCGTAAACAAATAAAGTGTTGCATTTCATAAACACTTCGGGCGATGTACTTTTTTTTCTCTTTTCACTGAGTTTATTTCCGAGTCATTAGGCCAGTGAAACATTGAACATCACTCATTCTTGCACGCAGTCGTTAGTAGAAGCTGGTCATTTAAAAAAAATAGTGTGAAGCTCAATTTGGTATCGGCTCAAGTACATTAATTAACTTTTGTTTTCACAGGGCTCGGGAAAGTGCTGAGTAGTGTGTGCGAAACACACGTCGTGTATGGGCGAAACTAAAACAGTATTCTTTATCCCTGATGCAAATTAAACATGTATTGCAATTTTAGGTGCACACATTCCATCTTGTTACATCCCTGTGGAGACATCTTTTGTTCTTTCCTTTGTCCCTGTAGTTAACATCCTCTCGTAGTCTTTGTACACAACATACCTTGTGCATAATTCCCCTATGAAGACCTTTTGTGTTCCCTTGTTTGTGTTCCCATTTACTGGTAGTGAATATTAACCCATTGGCCACTGAACAGCCCAGCCGCCCAAAGCAGTACACTGTACACGCGGTAGGAGAAATCGCTCACCAGCTTGTGTTTATTTGGAGAAATAAAACTATCCATCAAAATGAACTATATCGGTCTAGTCAATGACAATCATTTTTAATTTCCCCCTTTCACAGTTGCCTTGCTAAATATTAACGCTAATGATAATGACATAATCGTGGCTCTCATCAACACCACGCTAATTGGTAGCCCAAAATGTAATTTTCTTTCACCACGATGATACTGTGAAAAACTATAATGCCTTAGCAATTAATCAGTATGAGCAATTGATGCCACGTAAAAGCCGTCACAAAAGTAAATTGTGTATTGCACTAAAAATAACCGCCACAAAATTTACCGATAACCGTTAACGAGAGGCACCAATTGTTCCCAGAGGGCTTATCACTTGCCGAATTTCCACATGTTTGTACTATCAGCAGCTCTCGGGTGCTCCTTACCAAGTAAGTTTTTATGGTAATGTATTTCTTGAGTAATTACCAAAAAGTATCCACTGCCCTTAAGGACAGTATAGGGACGGGTGATCCTGTGGCAGTAGAACCACCACAAGGAGTTAACTATTGATAGCTTATGCAGATATTTCTTACCAATTAGTTATTAGGCCTAAAGTGCTGCAATGTATTTTGCTTTCCACCATCACTTCAATAACACGGCCACCCACCACTTTGCTGTCTGTATTTAAACTAATAAATTGTGTATAAAACTTTTTACAAATTCTAGTTTTTTTTCTTCGAAATGATAATCAACCCGATGAATAAAATGACGGCGAATCCAGAAACAATAACTGATGCAGACGGGCTCGAGTAAAATATAAAATTAATAAAGGTTTAATCAAGGCTCTAGCCTCAATCCTGATTCGAAACTTGTTTATTTTAAGCGCACAGTCGCCATCAATCATCCCCCTAAGTTTACACTCTCAAGGTGATGTATTGTTTCTGATTTACACATCGCCCCATCGATCATGGAGACGAATATAGGACGGTATCTCTGCTCTATAGCAGCGTCATACACCGGCAGAGGAGAAGCAGATCAACGGATAGAGTATAGGCAGAACATAGAAAGGATTCATTTTCGGTAAAAGAATGAAAATCGATATCCACACACAGATTCGACGAAAATAGTGAAACCATGCAAAAATAGAACTTTCCAGCAGCAGTTTTGCCACCAAATGGTCGACAAATGTATATACGGACGACCTTCGCTGCAAAACATACAAGAGTTGATCATTTCATACAATAACGCCATCAAATTATGCCCATATCATCCATGAATCAATTATGCTACCTAAAACAGAAAGTACACATAATATGAACAAACTTTATACGCATTATAAGGTTGGGTCCTATTTTTGGCAACGACCCCGATTTTGTATTATTATTTTTTTCATTCGAAAGCCTACTTGTTATAAAGATGTTTATGGTGGTATTAAAGCATCTTGTGAAATTATTTCGTCTGAAGTGCCCCCGTCGATTAGAAATTAATGAAAGTATGTCGACAAATTTAAATCTCCAAAGATCGCCTGGAGGCGACTTTTGGGGGTTCAAATTTCCGTGGTTTTCCGTTTGTGACTGCTTCGGCCAGAGATGCAGTTGGTACCCGCTGTCACCTCGCTAAACGTGGAATGATTCGACTTTCTTGATGAAAGTGCCGTGTATATTCTTCTGTTTATACTCAGCAAGTATAGCTGTATTCAACTGAAATTTTCAAAGGTGGCTTTCATTGTATTGTTCTTGAAAATTTTGCCAAAAAATGAGCATCACGTTGCTAAAAAAAAAAAAAAAAAAAAAAAAAAACCACGATGACCCTTTGCCGCTTGTACTGGTGGTCAATGTTTATAAAACAAAAGAAGGGTACCGAGACGATGTTCTTTCAAAATTGGGAGCAACGTTCCTCATCATCCCCAAAAATATCTTTAAAACAATATTTGTTATACTCGAACAAAATAAATCACACCTCAAAAAAATGTTCTTATACTTTAAAAGAGTATTACTATTAATCCATGGGCCGATTTCACAAAGCACTAAGATTCATCTTAAGATGAGTTGTCACTATTGCCATAGTGATATTTGTATTGTGACATCACACTTTGCTCAGCAATTTAGATTGATGCACAGTTTATGATCAATCTTAAATCTTTGTGAAATTGACTCCAGGTATGGCATCAGTAGAATTTCAAGCTTTGGGTGGCGGGTGTAAAACACCCCGGAAACTATTAGAATTTTGCCATTCATGCATGTACATCATGTCTTTAGTATCTGACGAGAACCGATGATATCAACAACTCGACGTTTCGATCAGTCTGTCCTGGTGGTCTTCAGTAAAAAAAAAAAAAAAAAATCACACAAAAAAACAACAACCCAGGGCAGACTGATAATCACCTAATTCTAACCATCACCGGAGACCATGGTTACTCGTATTGAGAGGTCATTTACACGGTGGTGCTACAGCGAACCCTGTGATGTAGAACCATGGAGGAATCCTACATTGCATGCTCTGACACTATGTACACACTGCACAGGCTGCTGTTATTGTTCAGCGGCAGTTTTACACGGCGTGTGTGTATTCATGAAGCGGGAAGGGGAAGGGGCGGGGGGGGGGGTTCCTCGGTGTAATTCACAACTTCCGCCCTTGTGTCTTATCGACCGTGACTCATTTTGTCTTCGCAACCATTGCTGTAGTTCCCCATGTACCTGCCTACAATAGTTGGCAAACGGGGGGGAAAAAAACCTGACAGGAGCTGCGATTAAACTGAACGCATCACTGGCGGCCGTTCTAATTAAGCACTAAACAAGAATATAAAGCCATTGGGTAAGTCGCAACGCACTACGGGTTTTTGCCAGCACTAGCTACGTTGGCACCAAAACCTGCTGATCATAGATTAACGAGTGTTTTTGTATTCACAGTTTTATAATCAGTAAAATTGAATCGATCGTAATCCATGATTGTGCCCTTTTCAAATCTAATCAATGCCAGGGCATTGCATTCCTTGTAACACATGTACAGGGGTATTTTTGGGAGCGAGTGGCTGGCATTACACTTAGAGGTTGAGGGTGGAATGTAACTTTAACGCAGTATTCCGATGATTGGCTGAGAACCCCCGGGAACGTGCAATGGTATTATAGCTCCGCCCATAAGACATGCATTTTTAATTTCTATTTTCTGAGTGTCCTTTCGCAGTGTTACCTGTCTGATAGATTTGCAAGATGTTGGACGTTATTGTCATCAATGATTATTACTGGTAATGAGACCGTCATGCATAAAAACAGAACTTAATCACAGTAGCTCAGATGCCTGTAGTGTTAGGGTGATTTACCGTGAACTAGAATCACCAGGAACCCCCCCCGGACAATTCTTCAACGATGTTCTGGGTTCTTTAACATGAACTTCCAATTATCGTGCACGGCACCACGGCTTTATGTTACATCCGAAGGACAAATCAGTTATGATAAAGTGTCACCTGTATTTTCAGAATGATTCTCCCAATTTGCCGCCATGTTTTGCACGTTGGCACAATACCATGCAAGGATCATCGATCACAAACACTCATCAGGTAAAGTGCTCAGTTGGTGCTTATGTCCGGAAGTTCCGGGGTCATAGTTCGAATCTATGACTATTGCTGTTAGGATATAAGCTTAGCACAGTTATGCTGAACACACACACCAAAAATAAAAAAAAAAGCAATATAAACAACAACTCAGCTACGGAAGTAGTATCCACAGTTGGTATGCTTTCAGGGAATCATCGGGGTCAGAGTTCAAGTTTAGAGCGTCTAAGGTAGTGACACCTAACCAGAAGGACGTCAGGCTGTAGTTTCACGGCGCAACAATTTTTTAACTTCCGGCACAACCAAAGCCGATTGCTGTCAGGATGACTAACACGAAAAGGTCATTGCCAAAGTCTGAAGAAGGCTTGCGCTGAGAAGTCCAGACATTCAATTTTGTCTCTGTAGTTCATTGTTAAAGGAACATTACAGAATTGGTAAGAAAAAATATACTTTTTGATCACAGATTTACATAAAACTTACACGGTCTAATGAAGATGATAGTAGAAAACACCCCTTGAAATATTTCTATCTGAAATGCCATATTTGATGAGAAATTAATACAAATCATTTTCCGATTGGAGTTTATCGCCCAGTGAGCGTTTTATTCATTTGTTGAATCTATATGATTTCATGAAAATGTGTAAAAGTTTTTTCACTATTTTCTCGTCACCCAGATGGCCGATCGATCTCAAACTTCTACAGGTTTGTCAGTTTAGTATATGGTGGATTACATAAAGTGCCAGCAACTGTTTTGTTAGAAAAAAACAATTCTGTAATGTTCCTTTAAACAGTTGGGTTTCTACACGGTGAAAACAGACCAGAATCCCTCAGATGGCTTCCTGAACTTTTCCAAGAACTGAATCTCCGAAGATGACGCGACTGCGACGCTAAATTTGATATCTCCACTGACTAGCACAAGTCTAATTCTCCTTGCCATCAAAATAATGATGGTGCAACTGACATCATTATTTGTCACACCACCTCAATGCGCTGAAAATTATTCCAAATATTTAAAGGTTATGATACATGGCGATGATCGGAAAAAGTGATGATTGAATTTTGTTAGTCCAAGCTTACATGTTACATACCTTGATACTAGGAATCCTGAGAAACATTTCCGTCTAAAATACCGACACGTGCGAAGAACGAAACAATTTCCCAATTTTTTTTTAGGCTGGTTTGTCAATTCGAAATAACAACAAAATATGAACGAATACTGATATTGTTGTTTAGAAACAATGACCAGCTACTTACAAGTTATTTTTTGCGAGTTTATTGACCGGAGTCCGGGAGCCTCACGCATCCCTACTTCCAAAAGCCGATGATAGTGTCATACCCCATGATTAAAATCCTCTTGCATTGCCATCAATTTACTCTACATTTATATAACCATTACAATTATTTAACAAGTTCGATCGTGTCCCCTCAACAATAATTACGAAATAACAAACATCAAAACAAAAATATATATATAGAATTCATCCAAGCAAATTAAGTCGCTTCCCTGATGGGCTTCGAACAAGAGGTAGACTTGTCAGGGAAATGCACGGCTTCCAAAATTTCATCAGATTCAGCTTCAAGTTTCAAAACCGAAGAGCTCTTTCACGCCTGTCTTGATTTAAAGAAAATAAACACGGCTGACTTCATTTTATCTCCACCTCAATCCCGAAGTAGCCAAAGTAAAAGGAAACCTCGTAAGAAAGGAAGCATGCGCTGTCATTTCGAGGGCATAATCCGACCACAGTGCCGGTGTTTGTTGCGCTCGTTGATGCAACAAAATCACACGTGAAGTCACATGTAGATCCTCTATCGCACCTCTATTGACCCAGGAAGAGCTCTGCCAATAAAACACATTGGTATGGTGCTTAATCGACACGCAAACGAAACAAATATTTGTCTGTTGTGTAAACCGCGAGCTTCTCTTAGTCTCCCTTTTTATATATTTCTTAAAGGAACATTACAGAATTGGTAAGAAAAAAACTTGTAAAATATACTTTTTGATCACAGATTTACATAAAACTTACACCGTCTAATGATGATGATAGTAGAAAACATCCCTTGAAATATTTTGTTTGAAATGCCATATTTGATGAAAAATGAATAAACTAATTTTCCGATTGGAGTTTATCGCTCAGTGAGCGTTTTATTCATTTGTTGAACCTATATGATTTCATGCAAATGTGTAATCGGTTTTTCACTATTTTCTCGTGACCCAGGTGGCCGATCGATCTCAAACTTCTACAGGTTTGTCAGTTTATGTTTATGGTGGATTACATACAGTGCTTACACTGCCAGCAACTGTTTTGTTAGCAAAAAAACAATTATGTAATGTTCCTTTATGTAACACCCTCAGTGGTTCTGTACACACAATCAAACAGAGTACGTT